>JAGIQG010000004.1:48033362-49390339 GCA_024679065.1 Sphyrna mokarran
GTATCAAAATAATATACAATATGTTGAAAAGAAAACTTCCTGATCTTTTCAAAAGGATGCATACATGTCAAAGGAAAACACCAGAGGATGCATGGTGTCTAAACAACCAATTTTATATGTGCTATTATCTATCATATTCGGCCCATGCAATACCATTTGTGTGTGACTTCAAACCCACAAAGCTAATTCTGTTCCTGCTGTTTTTAAAGAGTGATATTTACACTTGCTAGATCTTAACTGGTAGTTTATCTAAATTATAAACACTGACCACAATTTAAAAGATGCCCCAGGAGGTCGAGGGACAAGAGGGAGGTGCCCCTGGGCACTGCCAGCTTGGCAGTGCCAGTCTGCCCCCAGCACTGCCAAGGGGCAATGTGGCAAAGCCTAGGATCAACATGGCACTACCCACTGGACAGCAGGCAGTGCCAAGGGACAGAGCAGGGACACTGCCTATGGGGGCAGGGCGGTGAAGGTCGATGGGGGTGGAAAAGTCCTGCTGCCCCTCATCACATTCAGCGGTGACAGAGAGAGGGGGACAGTAATCGGGCTGTCCCAATTGCTGTCAGGGGAGGGCAGAACCACTGAAAAAAAAACAATGGAATTTATTCCAGTTTTTACACAAATTCAATGCTTAGAATTTTTTGGGGGGAGAATCCCACCCAAGATTTCCAAAGGAACGAGATGGCGCATAAACCTACATTTCAGAACACTGTAGTTATAAAGATTTCAGGGTGGCATAATGACCTTCCAGTAACAAATGATCGTAAACAAATTGGATGAAACTGCCCTTTAGTTTATGTTGACAAATAATCTTTTTATTTAACTAAATCACTTCATGATGTGGCCTTGCTGTGTTTTGGATTTTTTATATTTACATATGGTAAGGCAAATCACATTGCTCAATATCACAAAATAAAGGGCACCGAACAGCAAAGCCTCATTTCCCTGATGTTCAATGGTTAGAGCTACCTTGCTTCGAGAAGAAACAAAACCAGTGACCTTTGTACAATCATAGCGTTGACCTCTTATCAGAGTCCAAATCCCCAGTATGCAAAATTGAACAGCTGAGCAGAATAAAATCCCAAAAAAACTCACTGCCACTTTGATAGTATCTTTCAGAACCCATGGTACCAAAAATATTCAAATAGATTCATTTGCACTGGTCACTGATTCTGCCCCTTTCTGCAGTCAAAGAAAGATTAAGATGGTTTTAATGTTTTGTGCCAATCCTTTAAGGTTTGGCTCCAGTATGAATGTCTAGGTTGTGTGGACTCTGAGAAAACAGAGTTACAGCACTGTGATGAGAATGTGATTTAGGTGAACTATCAAAGCAAAATTACTACTCCAAGTAACAATTTAAATGTAAATCCAATACTTAACGTAATAGAAATTCAAAATAAAGAACTAAGTAAAATACAAGATATAGTATATGGAAAAGAGAAGAATTTGTATTTATATAGCACCTGTCACCGTTTCATGTTAACCCAATGAACTTTACACAGCCAACTAAATGTCCTGAGAAGCAGTAGCCACAAACAGTAATAACTGACCAGATTATCTGTTTTATTGATGTTAGTTGAGGGAAGAATATTGGACAGAACACAAAGAAAGCCCCTGATCTTCAGCTGGCATCAGGAGATATTTTACATCCAGCGGAGAAGTTGCAGAAAGGTCTCAATTTGGCAGTACCACCTCTGACAGTACAGCACTCCCCCAGTCACGGCACCGTGTTCTCAAATAGATCCGATGCTGACCCCTCTAGAAGTGAGGCTGGGGCTCAGGACCTTCTGTCCCAGACAGCACCCAAACCAGAGCCGTGCAGCTCCAAACAGGGTGGCCGTTTGGGTAGTGGCATTGGGTCCTGGAAGGTGGTGAGGTGACACTTACCCAGGGGGATTTGTAATCCCCCGACAGAATGGATAATGAAAGTATAGATGGTAGGGACACACAGAGGCCGTTGGGGATGGGATCACAGCACTGAGAACACTCACTATTTACTTCCAATGGAGACCTCAGGTTGCTGATCAGCCTGCCTTGTATCTCAGTCATAGTCTAAACTGAATGATTTCAGGATTGAAATTATTGGGGGGTTTTCGCTATCAAGAACATGATCTTTGCCAATCTAAAAAAAAGTGAGGGATTTTAATCTTGGAAGGGGGTGAGTGAGTCTCTCTAAGGGAAAGATTGGAGCTACAGGTTGCTGCTAACATCGACATATCCAAGCCCGTGCACGGAGTGAAAGCTCAGAGTAACGTAAAGCCGAACAAGAGGTAGCAATGTGACTGACTTCCCACCCAGTCACTGACTGACCTCAGCCGGAATCAAACTCCAACTACAGCCCAAGGAACGTGTTCCCAGTCAGCCATCTTCACCCCTACCCTCGGCTCCCGCCAGATTGTAATGAGGGACTGATTGCTTTCTGCCTGTTTGTATTGGAGTTACCGGGATACCATTCCCAATCACACATCAGTAAGGAACAATTATTTCAGGACATCTTCCCCTTGGACGTCACCAAGATCTTCGTGGTTTTCACATAGTGTCAGTGCAGGGAGGGAATATCCACGGCAACAGACTGACAGACAAATGGGGAGGGAGAAGGGAATAAAATTGAAGTGACGCTGGGGTATTAATGTTCAACTGTTGAGGGCACATTCACTCACCCTCACATAACCATTCCCCCCTCCCCATAGTGTCCACATTTATCCAGTTTAAATTTCCCCGTAGTGCCCCAAATGTATAGGTTAGGGGGATTAGCCATGAGTAGTGTGGGGGGATAGGGCCTGGGTAAGAGACAGTCAGGGAGTGGGTGCAGACCCGATGGACCGAAAGGCCTCTTCTAGGGATTCCAGAATTTAACATTCACACAACAACACAGCAGGAAGGTGAGATACAGAAAAGTAAATCAGCAATCTCGCTTTCCCATCGAGCATTAACTTGGTCAAATATCTTCCATACCTACCTCCAGTTCTGGTTAGCTCGCCCTCTCTCTCTCTCTCTCTATAAAATATATATCCCTTAAACCCTAGGAAGTTTGTACGGTCCCCATTCGCCAGCAAAAGTTCAGGATGGAAGTTGAATTTGCCACAAGATTAGAGGGACGCTGGAAGCAAAAATCCACCGGGGCCGCCGAACTTCGGGGCAGAGAATTTGGCGCCCAGGCTGAGGATGGGCTCGAGCTCGCTTCACATCTCCTCACTGCTCTGTCACACCGCCACCAAACTTCCCACCATCTTCTTCCCCTCAACTCTCGCCGTGTGTGTAAAACAAACACACATTCACAATACTCAGACTCCTCCTTGTCAGTCACACGGTGTCGAAGGAGCAATCCTGCTCTCCTCTGGTAAGTGAGCGCCAATTGCTGCTCTCACAAAGTTGCACTCCCTTTATTTTCCAGATGATACAAGAAGCAGCACGATGTTGAAGCTTCTCTCTCTCTCTCTCTCTCCACACACACACACACACGCCTCTGTTGCTACAGGTGACGATTTATTTTAAAGTCGTCTCACTAAAACCACACAAAGCAGGGGGCTAGTTTGTATCTGTGTGGTTTAACCAGAAAAGGTTTTAAAAAAAGCAACGCGGGATCTCGTGCAAAAGGCTCCCGCGTTGCTTTTTTTTAACCTTTTCTGGTTAAACCACACTGAGATATTAAGCAGCCCCCTGCCAAAAGAACATCTAGCTGATAAGATCCAAATCATGACCAGGAAAGTCTTATTGCATCTATAATGATTATGGCTGTATCCACACCAATCCTGGAGTGTCTGTTAGTCTCCAATCCGTGTTAATTGACGAACTAGACTCAATTACAGTCTTCAAGTAATTTAGCCCGTAAAACAAGTGCGAAGGGGCCTCTTTAACCTGTGTATTGGAGACATATTAATGTAGAGATAGAGCTGGAGGGCTTGGCAGGGAAAGGGCAATGAGAAGAATAATCCAGATTGAAAACTAATGAATACCTACCTAAACAGGCTTCTTCTAACCCCAAACTGTTGCTGCCCCGTGTGACTGACATATTCATTGCTGTAACAATGTGCAAAATGTAAAGGGACACCCCAAACAGGATGGACAGTAAGGTTAAGAAACCGATGGACTTTCGCGCCGGGTCACCTCGATAGCCAGAGGGTTGGTTTTCAATGATTTATCTGTTAGGGACACCCCAGGACCAATTAGATTGGCACCCTGTCCACTTATCGGTAACCCACACGGCTATTCCTACAGTCTCGACAACGCATACGGAACCATCGCCGAGGAGGAATGCACAGTAGTGTTTGATATGCACTATCTCCTGACCAAGCCACTCTCTCTAACTTCTTTCTGAAGAGGACAGGGACCGAGTTAGAACAAATTAAGTTAAATAAACAAGGTGTTAATAAAATTAGGTATATGTGTGCAACAAGTGGTTGTAATATGTCCGATGTGCGGTGAAGAGAAAGTGAGCACGCTTTCCGCATGTGTGTCTGTCTGTGTGCTAGTTTGCTTCTCATTTTCAGCCCATACCACTGGCCAGCAGCAATGAGAAAAAAGAGACGCAAATGTGAATCTCTGCCTATCGGTCACAGTGTCTATATCAACAAGTCCTCAGCTGTGCCTCCTTGTGGCGACACAGGAAAACTGGGACCCTCAGCCCCTCCAAGCTAAAGCTTCAGAGGAACGTGAGGGGATTTCACCCCCAGAGATGCAGCGTTCAGGATCCACCAGCATGTGGACACACCCTGATACTCATTAACCAAACTCCCAGCTATGGGCAAATAACTCCACTGCTTTTGATTTGATTTACTATTGTCACGTCTATGGAGATAAAAATATTATTTCTCATGCTATACAGACAAAACGTACCGTTCATGAATTTCATAGGAAGATGGAAAGGATAGGGTGCAGAATACAGTGTGGCAGCTACAGATCAGGTGAAGAGAAAGATAATATATAAAATAATATATAAAAAAACAAAGACAAAGAACAGGCCCTTCGACTCTCTAAGCCTGCACCAACCATGCTGCTGGACTGAACTAAAACTCTCTTCCCTTCCGGAAAGAACAAAGAAAATTATAACACAGGAACAGGCCCTTTGGCCTTCCAAGCCTGCAATGGTTCGACCATTCGAAAGCCTAATGGGATCAGAGAAGAAGCTGTTCTTGAGTTGATTGATGCATTTTTCAGACTTTTGCATCTTTTTCCAGATGGAAGAAAGTGAAAGAGAGTATGTCCAGGTTGGGTGGGGTCCTTGATTATGCTACTTTCCTAAGGCAGTGGCAAGTGTAGTTGGAGTCATTGGTTGGTGGCTAGTTTGTGTGATGGACTGGGCTACATTCACAACCCTTTTTAGTTTCTCACAGTCTTGGTCAGAGCAGGAGCCATACCAATCTGTTATATATCCAGAGAGGATGCTTTCTATGGTGCCTTTATGGTTTCCTTGGGCCTGAGGAGAGGTGAAGGCTAAGGGAGTAAATCTAGAGTGGAATCCAGAGGTTAATGTCTAAACAGGTCATCTTTTGACAACACCTGCAATGAAGATAGTGCTTTGCATTCCTTTGGATTGAACTCGAGAGATTGAGAGGAAGGATCCTGAAGTTGAACAACCCAGGCTTTCCATAAACTTTGCCCAAACTTTGCCCTGTTTCACTGCAGCATGCTAACACAGCATGGGAGACAGCAATTACAATTGATAAGCTCACTCATTAGACTTGGAGAGTGGATGTTACAGGCTGTCTCCAAAGGTGAGAGAGACCATCATGTCTCAGTGATCAGTCACTATTCAATTCCAACTAGGTAGTCTTGACAGTAAAATGCTAACCCACAACAGTCCATCTTCAATGTGTACATGGAGCTTAGAGTCTCTGCTGAACAACTGGACAGATTCCATTGCACCAGGCCAACACATAGAACAAACTTAAAAAATGCAAGCTGGAACGTCAGGACCATCCGAACAGGACAGACAGACAACTTGCAGCTGGTCAATAACCCATGCAAGGTAGCTGTGGTTGACTTGGAATTTGATAGTTTAAACATTACTATAGTTTCCCTAGACGAGACCAGAGTTGCTGAGAGTAAATCACTGAAAGAAAAGCTTTACAGGTTCATAGAGTCATAGGTGTGATTTTAGGGCCTCGCTAGTCCCGAAACCTAAAATCCCATCTGAGGTCAATTGATCTTTCCATGATCCCCACCTCACCCTCTCCAATTCCTGGGGCGGACAGTGCAGTAAAATTCCAGCCATTTTTTTTAACAGCACAGAGAAAGGCTTTAGGCCCATCATGTCCGTGCCAACCATCAAACACCGATCTGTTCTAATTCCATTTTCCAGCACTTGGTCCAGAGCCTTGTATGTTATGGCTTTTCAAGTATTTTTCTAGCAGGGGAGAAGTTCAGAGGAATCTTGTGAACAAAGTGGAATTTGCTGTAAAGAGCTTGCTACTCTTGATGACAGAACACATAAATGAATCAAAGAATCATTGAATCTTTATTGTGCGGAAGGTGGCTATTCAGCCCATCAAGTCTGCACCAGCCACAATCCCTTTCAAGCCCTATTCCCATAACCCCACTAAGTTAGTGTACTAATCCTGCTGACATTTGTGTCACTTTAGAATGGCCAGTCAATCTAGCCTGCACATATTTGGACTATGGGAGGAAACAGGAGCAACAGGAGGAAACCATGCAGACACGAGAAAATGTGCAAACTCCACACAGACATGACGCAAGGCTGGAATTGAACTTAGATCCCTGGCACTGTGAGGCAGCAGTGCCAACCACTGTGCCACTGTGCTCCACATTATTTGGAATGTGTTATTTTCAGCCACTGTTCATTTGATATGGGGCCAGTTAACTTCATGAGCATCTATGCTGCAACGCTGTTCTCCAACACAGGCTAAAGACCAGTTTCATGAGGAGCTTACACTGCTAACAAAATCCCTCAATCAGCACAAGCTTATTTACTGGCTGAATTCCTCACAAGACTGGGCACTGCCCTCCTGCCTCTGACATCATAGCCTCATCATAGCTTTACTGCTTCATGAACTTTGTGCAACAAACATCTTCTTTCAGAACAAAGCACAGTGTCCTGGAGACATCAAACATCAGGACTAGCTAAATCTGATCATTGTGAAATGTCACTACCTGAACAGCATTCCCATTGCTCACAGCTACCCTGACTGCAATACAGACCACACTCAGATGTGCACTAAGATTAAGATGCTACATTTGAATAGCTTTCTCACTCAAAGCAGAAACATTGTCTATGTATCAACATCAGCCATACTGCTCACCAGATAAAAGCCAACAGTTTCTTGACTCAATTGAACAGGCGCTCTCCAGGAGTGCAGAGCTGAGAGGAATATACTTTGAGACACCATCTACAACACCATGCTCTCAACATATTGTTAATAAAAGTTGAAAATGCTGACTGATTCAAGGCTAACATCATTGTGATGGAACCTGTCACTGAAGCCAAGTGGTCCATTCTCATGAATCACTCAGGATATCTCAGCAAGAGGACTCTGAATACACTAAGAGTTGCTTGAAGTAAAACAGGACCCTCCTAGGGTCTTGCTGATAAATTAAATATTCTCAGCTTGGCTTCTCGGCCTTTTGGTAAGATCAAGTGCAGTATCAACATGCTGCACTTGGTTGAAGTCATTAGGTTACATCTTAGCTTCATTTGAAGCAATTTTTTTCAGGCGGCATCTCGGCCTTTTGGCTAAGATGCAAATGAAATCAAGCCTTGGAGGAGGAGCCATTCCTACTCCAATCAACTTGGATCATGTAGATCAAGCCTAAGACAGTAGGTGAGAGTCCTGTCTTGTCAGTTTGGATCAAGAATGTCCCAACTTGTTGGGACTCTGGATTGAATTGGAATAAAGTATATATTAAAAAAATTGCTTTAAGTAAAGTTAATCATACCACTATATAGTGCACCAATGATGACTGGTTACAACTTTACCCAAATATCCAATGTCCCTGGATACAGGGAATTTTTGGAGCATGTCTGAAGGAATCAAAATCCAACACATCTATTTGCAAAGAAAATGTTTCAATTGAAAACAAAAGCAGGGGAAATCATCATTGAGTGCCACAAACAGATGGAGCAGAACACTAACTTGAGTTGTACTTAGGAATAATACAGTCACCAAGGAAAGCTCTAAACACCATGGAAAGCCTATCTGTCATGCCAGAACTGGGTATTGAACCCACGGGCAAAGCTGTTGGCTCACTTGCTGTGATGTTATATCTCCTGAACTCACCAAGCATTGGAAACCAGCAGTTCCTGCAATATCTGCAGAAAGTTCTCTGCCTCTGCTGGAGGGAGGGGGTTGTACCCCAGGATCAGTGTGATGCAAAATTTGTCTCTGTTACATTCAGTACAAGCAGGCAGATATTGGATTTTACAGACTTTGTGAAAGTAACCAAAAACTCTGGTTGCAAAAGTTTTAAATACCTCAGTGTTTGAAGAATATGAAGTGCTTAAACTAGTGACCTCCATCTGCCATAATGAACAAAGAAGGATATTTCAGCTCAAAATGGAACCAAGATAAGAGTGAAAGACTGTTGTCAACTGCTACTGTATCATAGTGGTATAGACAGTGTAAGTATCTGCAGTCATGTAGCTGAAATTAACTGTCAGGGATTGCAGTTATTTTTATTCTTTCATGGATGTGGACGTTGCTAACAAAGCTAGTATTTGTCACCCATCCCGAATTGCCCTTTAATGGGGTGGTTTGCCAGAGTCACACACAGGTCAGATCCAGTAAGGATGGCAGATTTCCTTTCCTAAAGGATATTAATGAACCAGATGGGTTTATACAACAATTGTCAATGGTTACCATTACTGAGACTAGCTTTTCACTTCCAGGTTATTACTTGAATTCAAATTTCACCAGCTGCCGTGGTGGGATTTAAACTTTTATCCCCCAGAACATTAACCTGGGCCACTGGATTATTAGTCCAATGTCAGTACCACAATGCCACCATCCTACACTATACAACCTGAACAAAGCAAATCTCTATGTTTGTGTGTGTGTCTAAAAGAAACATCTGAAGAACCAGGAAAAATCTGAACCATAACAACTGAAAGTCTTCTAATGCAGTCAAAGTATTATAATTGTTCCAGCTTCCAGCTCCACCTGAGAACAAATCTCCTGCCTATTTGTCTATAAGAGATTTTGCAGCTTCATTGGAATCCTTCATTTCTAAAAAATCTTCACATCAACTAAAGTATCAACTCAACTAAGATGATATCAGGCTTGCATCTATATAGAGACTGGGTTATGAATGCCATTTTTTGTTATTATATTTTTAACTTTACCTATATCTAGTTTTTGCATGTTTGATAATGTGAATGAAATTAGTGATTGAAACACTGCGTTCAAATATCTGGGGAAAGTGTGCGATTATAAATAACCTCCATTACTTTTGAAAAGTCATCAGAAAACCTGCTGCTCGAATTTAATTTAAGAAATAGAATCATATAATCCCTATACTGCAGAAGGAGGCCATCCAGCTCATTGAGCCTGCACCAACAATAAGCCCACCCAGACTCTATCCCCATAACACCACGTATTTACCCTGCTAATCCTCCCGATTAAGGTATAATTGGTCATTATACTGTGGCCAATCCACCTAATCTACACATCTTTGTCCCAAGGGTGAAGAAATACACACAACAATCTTGACTGAGCTTGTGCAGAACAAGGACAGTTACAGAGTTTGCAACAATTATTGAGTCACCTCTGTTAAGTGTCATGGGATTTGGCCTGCCTGAATGGTTTGATCCCTAATCATGGTTTGGTTTCAGACTTGGAAGATTAACAATTGGCTGATCTTTTCAATCCAGGAGCTGTGAGAGAAATGCTGTGTACTGGCTGGGACTTTCTGACTGTTCACATGGCGGGATCTTCTAGTCCTGCCAACAGTGTACCCCTGCTGTGGGTTTCGTACATGGCACTATGTGGTACCTTCAGCAAAAAATGTCAATGACGGGCCACTTCCTGCCACTGCGAAACTCATGATAGGTTGCACAGTAAATCATGCCCTGCACCTTAGGCAATCTCATCAAGGAATTCAATCATGTGAACAGAGACAGTCCATTTAAGCTGCTGAAGAAAACTGTCTGCTTGCTGAAGCTGCTCACTATGATCCTCCCTTTCTATAGCAACAAGACAAGTGAGGTCAGCTACAACAGCACAGCATTGGAGCCCTGTGAGATTCAGAATGGTTTCAAACAGGGTTTGTTCTGGTATTGACACTCTGGTGTATGCTTCTTTTCGCTGCTGTTATATTTCTTCAGCTCATCTACAGAGGGTGCCTGCTTGCAGGCCAGAATGGAGAGAAAGCTGTTCTGTCTTGTTCACCTGAGATACCAGACATGGGCACACCAAGCCCGAGGCAGAGTTCCCTTATGCTTACAATATTGTACTAACTTTGCAGCCTGGAAGACACCTGCAGCTGCGAATAGGCTCTGTCATGCTGCAAAGAATTTGTTTTGACCATCAGCATCAGGAAAACAATGTGATGGTCCAGGATGTTGTCACATTGCCATCAAACAGCACTGATAATATAATGCTGGAAATAGCTTCACATACTTCAACTCCACATTCATCAACATATCCGTCACTTAATACTGAAATCAACACATGCCTTGCAAAACTTGCAGCTGTAATGATCAAAGTGAGTAAGAGAGTGTGGAGCAACAGCAACCTGACAGAGAATACTGTACTGCAACTCAACCAAGCCTGTGTCCTCAGCATAATCCTCTATGATGGTGAGACCTTGACAACACAATCTAGATAGGAGAAAGACTCAACAGTTTCCACCTTCACTGTCTCAGATGTATCCTTAGCATTTCCTGGCAAGACAAGGTCACCAACTGAGAGGTCTTGGCATCTGCTAATTCCATCACCATTGCTAAACTGACGTTTGCGCTGACTCAGTACAATCATCGGATAGATGATTGCTGCATATCCAAAGATCTCTGTAAGGTGAATTGGCCACTAGCACACAACCTGGTGGATGCTCTTATACAAGGACACCTGCAAGCACATTCAAAAGAAGGTGGAAGCTCACATCGATAGCTGAGAGACAGCCACTGATGACCATGATTTCTGGAGGCTGACTGTTTGGAACAGCATTGGAAGAGACAAGCAGAAACAAAAAGCTCAGACAACCAAGAAGAGGCCAATGAATTGCATACCTTTTCAGTTCGTAGTGTTTGTCTACAGCAAATGTGGCAGAGAAGCAGAGACTGTCATACCAGAGACATGTGTTGATTTCATATTCAGTGATCAACATATTGATGAATATGGAGTTGAAGTATGTGAAGCTATCAACAATTTCCAGTATTATATTGTCAGTGCTGTTGATGGCAGTATGATCACATCCTGGACCATCACATTGTTTTCCTGATGCTGATGGTCAAAACAAGTTCTTTGCAGCATGACAGAGTCTATATGTTGTTGCACGTGTCTTCCAGGCTGAGACACCTGAGCCTCACCACATGATGCTTAGCTGAACCACAGTATTGACCACAGTAGCACAAACCATCTTCTTAGAAGATGGAAAGCAGTCCACTTTTCATTTATTCACAAACACACAATAAAACAAAAGAGTGGTGTCATGATATGAAATGTAAAAACATACTACAATCAGTGTTATTCAAAGTAACAAAAGAGAAAGCATGATAGAGATAGGCCTATAAGACATAATCTCATTTGTGAGGGAATAAAGTCAGTGTGATAATCCCCATAAGGCTCATGGGGGGATCACTGATTGATCTCCCGATGGGACCCATTGAGTACGAGTTCCCCTGGTAACAGGTAGTGGCCTGCCCAGCTGGAACTTATTACCTTAGTCTTTTATAAGGCAACCCAGGATTTGTGATCAGCCAGGATGCAACCAATTAAGAATTGTTGAATTGATGAGACCACGCCTTTTTACATGATAAACCTGGTTGTAAAAGAATAATGCATTTTTGAATGTGGACAACTTATGATATACAAGATTAGTAATTATTGATGAACAGCCTTGCTGGCCCTGAAAAACAAATTTTGTATTTGTGGAATGTTAAATTTCTCCATTGTGATATTAAAAAAAAATACTTTTAAACTTTGTTAATGATATTTCAATATACAACTCAATCCTCATGTGAATGTTTGAATCATTTTGAATCTTTTATTACAGGTTTTAAAAAAGAATCAGACCGTTTTGCTTCCTGACTGCTGTCCATGAGATGAGCTAATAAAATATAAGAATGATAACAATACTCTGGTAAAATAAAAATCAACCCAGACTTGAAAATTGAGTTAGAGCATTTTAAATTGAACAAGTAGGATGAGCAATGTTACTCTTGTACAAATCAGTTTTGAAATCTGTAACATTTGCATGTCTAATTAATGCTGCTATGATTCATCCTGTTGTTGCTTTGGCATATGTAGACAGAATAAAATGTGTATGAAAGGGATCTGAAACTATTGAGAAAATGCTATAAAACAATAAGCCCCACACAACTAAAATTCAATCACACAATCACTAACCCATATGAAATAAATAGGTTGTTAAAACAACACACAGGAAACTATATCTATTGTGGATAGAGCAGGGGCAGGAATAGTTGTTACAGGTTCCGGGGTTCAGATGTTTCAGTCAGAGCAGAGGTGGTGGTAGAAGAGGGGGAGGAGTGGCATTGTTAGTTAAAGACAGCATTACAGTGGCAGAAAAGACGTTTGATGTGGACTTGTCTGCTGAGGTAGTGTGGGCTGAGATTAGAAACAAGAAAGGAGAGGTCACACTGTTGGGAGTTTTTTATAGGCCTCCAAAAAGTTCCAGAGAAGTAGAGGAAGGGATTGCAAAGTTGATCCTGGATAGGTGTGAAAGTAACAGGGTAGTTGTAATGGGGACTTTAACTTTTCTAATATCGATTGGAAAAGCTATAGTTCAAGTACGTTAGAGGGGTCAGTTTTTGTTCAATGTGTGCAGGAAGGTTTCATGACTCAGTATGTAGATAGGCCAACAAGAGGTGAGGCTATATTGGATTTGGTACTGGTAATGAACCAGAGCAGGTGTTAGACTTGGGGGTGGGTGAGCACTTTGGTGATAGTGACCACAATTCGGTTACGTTTACCTTAGTGATGGAAAGGGATGGGCACATACCGAATAACAGTAGTTATAGCTGGGGAAAAGTAATTATGAGGCTATTAGGAGAGATTTAGGATGCATAGGGTGGAGCAGGATATTGCAGAGGCTGGGGACATCTGAAATGTGGAGCATATTTAAGGAACAGCTTCTGCATGTCCGTAATAAATATGTACCTACAAGGCAGGGAGGAAGTAGTCGAGTGAGGGAACCATGGAGTACTAGGGAAGTTGAATCTCTGGTGAAGAGGAAGAAGGAGGCTTATGTAATGATGAGACGTGAAGGCTCAGTTAGGGCACTGGAGAGCTATAAATTAGCCAGGAAGGAGCTAAAGAGGGAGTTGAGAAGAGCTAGAAGAGGACACGAGAAGACTTTGGTGGATAGGATTAAGGAGAATCCTAAAGCTTTTTACAGGTATATAAATAATAAAAGATTGGTTAGGGCAAGATTAGGGCCAGTCGGAGATAGCAGTGGGAAGTTGTGCGTGGAGCCTGAGGAGATAGGAGAGACACTGAATGAGTATTTTTCGTCAGTATTCACGCAGGAGAAAGACAATGTTGTCGGGGAGAATACTGCGATACCAGGTTGTAGACTGGGCAGGATTGAGGTTCATAAGGAGGAGGTGTTAGCGAATCTTGAGGGTATGAAAATTGATAAGTCCCCTGGGCCAGATGGGATTTACCCTAGGATTCTCTGGGAGGCTAGAGAGGAGATTGCAGAGTCTTTGGCTTTGATCTTCATGTCATTGTTGGCTATAGGTATAGTGCCGGAAGACTGGAGGATGGCAAATGTTGTCCTTTGTTCAAAAAGGGGAGTAGGGACCATCCTGGAAATTATAGACCGGTGAGCCTGACTTCTGTTGTGGGCAAAGTCTTGGAAAGAATTATAAGGGATAGGATTTATAAGCATCTAGAGAGAAATAAATTGATTAGGGATAGTCAGCACGGTTTTGTGAAGGGTAGGTCGTGCCTCACAAACCTTATTGAGTTTTTTGAGGAGGTGACCAAAGAGGTAGATAAGGGTAAGGCAGTTGATGTAGTGTATATGGATTTTAGCAAAGCGTTTGATAAGGTTCCCCATGGTAGGCTACTGCAGAAAGTGCAGATGCATGGGATTGAAGGTGATTTAGCAGTTTGGATTAGGAATTGGCTAGCTGATAGAAGACAGAGGGTGGTGGTTGATGGGAAATATTCAACCTGGAGTGCAGTTACAAGTGGTGTACCTCAAGGATCTGTTTTAGGGCCACTGCTGTTTGTCATTTTTATAAATGACCTAGATGAGGGTGTAGAGGGTTGGATTAGTAAATTTGCTGACGATACCAAAGTGGGGGGAGTTGTAGACAGCGAGGATGGATGTTACAGTTTGCAGAGGGACATAGATAGGTTGCAGAGCTGGGCCGTGAGGTGGCAAATGGAATTCAATACGGATAAGTGTGAGGTGATTCACTTTGGTAGGAATAACAGGCATATGAAATATAGGGCTAATGGAAGGACCCTTAATAGTGTTGTCGAGCAGAGGGATCTTGGGGTACAAGTACATAGCTCTTTGAAAGTTGGCACCCAGGTTGATAAAGTTGTTAAGAAGGCGTACGGTGTGTTAGCTTTTATTGGTAGAGGGATTGAATTTAGGAGCCGTGAGGTTATGTTACAACTGTACAAAACTCTGGTGCGGCCGCACTTGGAGTATTGTGTACAGTTCTAGTCGCCGCATTATAAGAAAGATGTGGAAGCATTGGAAAGGGTGCAGAGGAGGTTTACCAGGATGTTGCCTGGTATGGTGGGAAGGCCTTATGAGGAAAGGCTGAGGGACCTGAGGTTATTTTCATTAGAGAGAAGAAGGTTACGCGGTGACCTAATTGAGGCGTATAAGATGATCAAAGGACTGGATAGGGTGGATAGTGAGAGCCTTTTTCCTCGGATGGTGATGACCAACACGAGGGGACATAACTTTAAATTAAGAGGTGGTAGTTATAGGACGGATGTCAGAGGCAGGTTCTTTACACAGAGGGTGGTGAGGGCATGGAATGCCCTGCCTGCAGCAGTTGTGGACTCGCCTACTTTGGGGGCATTCAAATGGTCAGTGGATAGGCATATGGATGATATTGGAATAGTTTAGGTTAGAGGGTCCACTGGCCGGCACAACATCGAGGGCTGAAGGGCCTGTACTGCACTGTAATGTTTTATGTTCTATTTTGTATGTTCTATATCTTTCTAAAAAATATTTTATGATTACGAAAGAATTTGATCTTGTGGAGGTAGTGATGTTTCCACTTGTATGGGAAACTAAAACCAAGGACCATAAATATAAGAGTCACTAACAAGTTCAAGACGAACTTCTGTACTTAGCTTAAATGTCGAACTCAACACTGAAGGAATGATTTGAGGCAAATAACATGGGTACATTTAAACAAAAGCAGATAAACACCTAAGGCAGTGATAGACAATCTAGGCCAGTGCGTTAACTGTGTGAGTGACCCTCCTTCATCTCAATAGGTTGCAAAATTGAAATTGGGCTTGTTCACTAACCATGACCCATGGATAAGATTAAATACATTTAATGCATTCCAAATATTTCATAATGAGTTATAGAAAATACTTGATCATTCATATATTAATAGAACTGTCAACTTCAAATGGTATAAATAAAATAAGTATTTATCCTTTGGACACACAGGGAGCACACGATTCTCACAGTAAATGCTGTATGCAATCAGCGTGCATCTCATTTCACTTTTCCTTTCTTTAAGCATGTATCCCTTTAGTAATAATGTGGGAAGAAAGCTACTTGGATGGAAACTAGCAGAATCTGACAACTTTGTGTGTGGGCAACCATCAACAAAATGTCTTGTGGGCCTCACTCTGAAGCCTGAAGGGCTACATGTGACCTGCATGTTGCCCACCCTTGACCTAAGGTATGAAGGTCATGCTAATAGAATTGGTTGAAGAGGGATGGTGAGGAGTCCATGTGGAGTTTAAACATTGGCATAGTCCACTTGGACTGTATGCCCTATTTGTGTGTTGTACATTTTATCTAAAATGCAATTCCCTGTCATAAGCATTCATTGGTCTGCTAATATTGGCCCTAGCCTACTCATCCTTATCAAATCCAACCATAAAAGTACAGATCCTGAATCAAAAATGAGATGCTGCAGGCTATCTGTTTTGTACATGCCCATTGCAACTAAATCTCAATCATACCACAGGTTCAGTATTCATACAGCATCGTCCTTTGAACAATAGGGATGCCAAGCAGTATAATGCTTCCTTGTACCACCAGCTGTCCTGCCCACCCAACTGGCAGCAAACAACAGAGGGAGAGAGAGAAAACGAGTGAGAATCCATACGATTCAGCAGATAGCAAATTTGTCTTTCAAAGAAAAGCAACATTGTAATTCAACCTTCAAATTGCCATCTGGCACCCAGCTACTGAAAAACAGAATGCTATGTTTCTCTAAAATACATGCAGATATTTTTCATTCATCTTCACTCACTGACGGCAGGACATCACTCCTGCTGTTGCTTCACTTGACACACTTTCTGGGACCAGTGAACAGCACAGTGAATGGAGTATTTAATCAACACACAGGACAGTATTTGGATGTTTCCCTTTAGCTCTATTCAAATTGGACTTTTACTAGTTGTGTGTTCTTAAATCAAAAGGGTATATGCAAATATGCTTGTCAGTCAATGATACTGGACCCATTACTGCCATCGTTATGCATCAGTTAAAAAAGACATAAACTGTGGTTTTGATTCAACAATATATCCTGATTTAAGTTTTGTTTTCAGCTTCTTTCCATTGAACCGAATGACAAGTAAGGCTCCTGTACGAATGGTGTCCTTTGAAGGGGCACTTGTGCTGATTCCTTTCAACTGAGACAGGGCACCAGATATTGGCACAATTAAAAAGCCACCACATTCTGGGTGGTGTCAAACAATGCCTATTTGTTGTACAACTTACTTTGAGAATGTTACTTCGTAAAAATGCAAATTTAACTCAGAAATAATTTGCATCCAGTAACAAAACAAAGTTGGCATTATTTCTGCAACTCTGTTCTCTAAGCATTCCAATCTTGCTTTGCTATCTCAGTCTAAAGAATTGTGATGGGAAGGGATAGATCTTCCAAATGTGCTGAACTGGTGGGAAAACTGTTCTAGATCACTGTGTTTTTTTCAGTGCAACTTCAGACCTGAATCTCCCCACACTGGCAAAATAGAGGTCACAATTGTACTACCATTTAAAAGCTCAGGGGACAGGACCTTGTCAAGTCAAAGGGCCTGAAATTGGAGGGATGAGCAGGAATCTGTGCATGCAACTGAAGACAGCAGGAAGAAGCCCACCAGGGCCTATCTGCAACATTTGCACTCCATGAGTAGCAAAATTCTCCTCACTCCAGTTCAAGCCTGCCATGCCAGGTTCAGATTTTATATACCTACTCTGCCAAAGTTACATCATGCCAAAGACGTTAACATGGATGGAGATTGCCGTGTCAATCCCGATAATGGCATGCTAAGGTATGGAAAGTAAAGCAAATCAATGGCACACTCGTTTTCTGTGTAGTCCTGGTGACACCATTTTTTTCTGGTTGGGAGATGCGCGCAAGTTGTAAACGCTTGCGGGGAACCTGCGAAATGGTCAACACACCTATCTCCTGACCTGATCCGCCAGGACATTTGTGGGTCACAATGGGAGAATTTCCCCCTTTGTCTCTTAGCTATGAATTACCTTCTTTCCTCTTGTAGACCACAGATCTATTTTGTAATGGAGCTTGCTTATTGGCAGGATTAGATTGTTCCCAGTTCTAATGGTTCCCAATTCTCATGAAGTGAAGCTGTTCTCAGTGGTTATACTTGCATCTATTAAATGATTCCAGATGGAAGACATCAGTCAATGGATTTAATTGCCAACTATATCTCAAGACAACAGGGCAGAAAATCCGTCCATTAACTTAGTGGTTAAAAAAAGCCGCACATACCATGCAGTTTGAAATAAGACAAAAGAGATGGAAAGTAAATGAAACATTTGTAGAGACCCCCACAAGGGGAGTAGATCAAAGAAAAGTTTAATCTGGTATACACAAAAACGATTATTTATTTGAAATTCTTCCAGACATTGTGTAGTGCATGGGCACAATGGGGGGCTGTCATCAGAAAATGGCAGTGTCAGAATCTGACTGAAAACCGATGTGTTTCTCTCTAAAAAAAATCAAAAAAATCTGGTATGAACCTGATCTTAATACAGTTTAATCAATTTAAATATAATTAAAGACCATCCCACTCCTCAGGTGTATTTTCAAACCTCATTGTTGTGGCAGCTAATCCAAGCATCAACCTGTCATACAAAACGCCCCTCAGGGGTGTAAAGGTGAGTATAGCCCCTAGGAGGAGAGGAACATGGCCAGGCAGTGCCCTGGCACTGCACTGGCATTGTCACGTTGGTGATGCCAATCTCTGTGCCAGGGCAGTGCCAGAGATGGGCCAGGTGGAAGCCTCATGGCAGGAGAGACTCATTTATTTGTACTGGTGGGAAGGGGATTGGACATGAGAGCTGGGGATGCAGGCATTGATTGTCACCATTGGATCCCTCCCTATGCCCCCAAACAATGTTCAGGGGGAGGAGGGGAGAGTTGCCAGCATTGCTGTTTGGGGATAGGGAAGATCTGGTTCTGGTTCTGGAATGGGACAGTAGTGGGTTTGGAGAGCATTGAGACCTCCTTGGTGGGTATGGTGGAGGTTTTTTTTGGCTCTAATAGTACATCCTTTAACAATGGTGCCTCAATTTCAGTTCAGCCGTCTCTACCAGTGTGTTGAATCCTCACCTCTCAACACCATAACATGAAAGTGCCTCCTGTTTTTTTTCTTGACAAAAGTGTCAGAAGGTCACATGAGGTCCACTCATTCCTTGAATTAGTTAACTCTATTGAAACTAAATAGCAAAGTCAGAATTGAGTGGGATCCTTGGCAATGACCATATCTTTAAAAATCAGAACTCAGTTTTGCAATTCTCTTAAGCCCCAGTCGCCATTCCCACGGATGTCACCCCGACATCTTGCTTTATTTACAATTGTAAATTGAATAAAAGTTTTTGGCAAATATTACAATAAAACTATAATAGTGGATCACAGTGCAACATCACTTTGGGTTAATGGCTGAGGTTCAGACAGATATCAGTGATATAGAGCAGGATGTTCCAGTCACAAGCCAATAAAACATCTCACCAATCTCAGAAACTGCAGAAGATGAACAGACTCCAAACCTGGAAGCTTGCCTGGCAATTTGAAATGAACAACTTCAATAAGTTATTAATTATATATGCCATGTAAATTTTGAGATTGTATATTGCATGTAAATTGTGGGAATGTATGCAACATGGAGATCCTTGGACGGTATGTATTTTTAAATTCACACATTGATTTTTTTTTGCCTTCTCCATGAGAAAGACAGATTGGAAGAGGCTTTTAAATTTGTAGACGAGACCCCTTTGCTGCATTATCCCTTCACCACATGAAGCCCTGACCTAGACTTCTGATTGGGCATGACGCTCCCTTTTACACTGTTAATTAGCTGCCTTCCTGCTGGGTGGTTGTTGATTGGCCATCTGAGGCTTGATTAGATGATCGAGGATGACTGAGCAGAGCATTCACTCTGTTTCCAACCCTCCCCAACCCCCGCCCACAGTGAGAAACGTGAAGTCCAACCCATGGTGCATACAACCCTGTAACTTTTAGTTTAGTGCAATACTTCCAGCACGACTTTGTGACATAGTGACACATTGCCTGGACATGAACGGTTAGGGAGGTTTATAGAATAGTACACCTCAGTACAGGCCCTTCGGCCCTCAATGTTGTGCCGTGCTATCTGAACCCAAGACCAAGCTATCACATTCCCTATCATTCCGATGTGCTCCATGTACCTATGCAATAACCACTTGAAAGTGACACTTCCTAAAGTGTCCGACTCCACTATCACAGCAGGCAGTGTATTCCACACCCCAACCACTCTCTGAATAAAGAATCTACCTCAGACATCCCTCCTATATCTCCCACCAAGAACCTTAAAGTTATGCCCTCTAGTAATAGTTATATCCACCTGAGGAAATTATCTATCCCCCTCATCATCTTATAACCCTCTATTAAGTCACCTCTCATACTCCTCTGCTCTAAAGAGAAAAGCCCCAGGTCCCTCAGCCTTTCCTCATACCTTCCAAACCATGCAGTATCCTGGTAAATCTCCCCTACACTCTCTAAAATGCTTCTACATCCTTCTTATGGTGAGGTGACCAGAACTACACACAATATTCCAAATGTGGTCCCACCACGGTCCAGTATAGTTGCAGCATAACCCCACAGCTCTTAAACTCAAACCCCCTGTTAATAAATGCTAACATACCATAAGCCTTCTTCATGTCTCTATCCACTTTAGTGGCAACCTTAAGAAATTTGTGGATATGAACCCCAAGATCTCTCTGTTTCTTCACATTCTTCAGAACCTTGCTGTTGACTCTGCAATCTGCATTCAAGTTTGTCTTACCAAAATGAATCACCTTGCACTTATTAGGGTTAAGCTCCATCTGCCACTTTACTTGCCCAGCTTTGCATTCTATCAATGTCTCTTTGCAGCCTACAAGAGCCCTCCACTTCATCCATTACTCCACCAATCTTGATGTCATCATAAATTTACTAACTCACCCCTCAGCCCCCTCTTCCATGTCATTGATAAAAATCACAAATAGCAGAGAAACCAGAACTGATCACTGTGGAACACTGCTGGTAACTGGCCTCCAGTCTGAAAATTTTCCCTCCATCACTGCCCTCTGTCTTCCATGAGATAAACTCAGTAAGAGGTCTGACAACACCAATTTTAAATCCAACCGATTTATTTGATAGTAAACTTGCAAGCTTTCGGCCTTTGTAGCCTTCCTCAGGCGAATGAGGTGTTCTGAGACCAGTTTACTATCAAATAAATTGGTTGGATTTAAAAATGGTGTTGTCAGACCTCTTACTGAGTTTACTCCAGTCCAATGCCAGCATCTCTACATCATGACTTCCATGAGATAGCCAGTTGCTTATCCAATTGGCCAAATTTCCTTCTATCCCGCACCTCCTTACTTTCTCCATGAGCCTACCACAGGGAACCTTATCAAACGCCTTACTAAAATCCATGTGTACGACATCAACTGCTCTACCTTCGTCTCCACATTTAGTTCCCTCCTCAAAGAATTCAATCAAATTTATGAGGCAGGACTTACCCCTCATGAAACCGTCCTGACTATCCCAGATTAAACTGAATCTTTCCAAATGGTCATAAATCCTATCTCTCAGGACCCTTTCCATTAACTTACTGATCATGAGCGGGAAATTCATCTTGCATACATCACCATATTAGAATTTTGCAGAATAGATTTTGATTTTGTGTGATGATATAAAATGGGCACTGGCTAATTGGTGACCTGTTTTATATCCCTCCTGATTTTTTATCAGTCAAAGTAAACATGAAGGGAGTTGGAAATCAGGTGCTGATTCAGTATCACCCATTTTTCACAATCACAGAATGGCAATGGCCAAAATCCTCAGACCTCGGCCGCAGTTAGGATTCTTGGGTCCTGCTGCAGTGAATGAAGATTTGGATAAGTGCCAAATTTTCCAGTCTCATTGGCAGTGGTGGTAGGGTATATGATATTAGATAATTCTGGCCAGCAGCAATTAAGATGTAATTAACACATCTTTTGAGGACAGTCAAATTGTCATTAAAGAATGCTATCTACCTATAGGCAGCAGAGTGACATCTTCAACTTTACAGTTTTTTTTATTAGTTTATTTTATTAGTGTCACAAAGTAGGCTTATATTCACACTGCAATGACGTAACTGTGAAAAATCCCCTAGTTGCCTCACTTTGGAACCTGTTCGGTTACACTGAGGAAAAATTCAGCATAGCCAATGCAACATCTTTGTGTGACTGTGGGAGGAAATCAGAGCACCCAGAGGAAACCCACGCAGACACAGGGAGAACGTGCAGACTTCGCACAGACAGGAATCAAACCCAGGTCCCTGGTACTGTGAGGCAGCAGTGCTAACCACTCTGCCATGGCACCACCCTGCCACAAGCAATGGATATCTTCTGGACATCATGCAAAACCATTTCAATGCCAGCGATAAAATATTCAAAATTCTCCATTAAAATAGTTTTCTGACATAGGGTGCCCTGTTCCCATAAATGTTAAAAGAATGTGCAAAATTAATAGCAAAGAATGTCATGATATTTTGACACACTGGAATATTGTGATGTGCAAAATCCATGATAATCACAGAGTCATTTTCCCTTCGGCTTGTAATTAGAAACCAGAAATAATCATATTGAAAATATATATCAGCATTGTAACAATTCTGGAGGACACTGTTGCATTGGCCAAGGATGACTTAAAAAACATCAGGGCCTGAGTTTCTGCTGGGTTGTGTGGGATTTTGGCAGAAAAAGAAAATGGAATTTTAATGTCAATTACGTTCAGGATAAATTGAGTTCACAAGATCTTTTGGACAAGTTTTAAAAAAATTTGTATTGCAAACTGGCCTTTCCCACAAATTCTGCTACAGATGCACTACAGTTTCTCAAACAGCACATTCCAAACCCATAACCACTACCATTAGGACAAGAGCAGCAAATACTTGGGAACATCACCACCTGCAAGTTCTCCTCCAAGTCACTCACATCCTGATTTGAAAATACAACACCGTTCCTTCACTGTCACTGGGTGAAACCATGGAACTCCCTCTCTAACAGCATTGTGTGTGTACCTACACCACACGGAATGCAGCAGTTCAAGAAGGCAGCTCACCACCACGTTCTAAAGGCACAGTAAGAAGTCTCACAACACCAGATTAAAGTCCAATAGGTTTATTTGGAATCATGAGCTTTCAGAGTGCTGCTCCTCTATCAGGTGAGTTTCACCTGATGAAGGAGCAGTGCTCTGAAAGCTTGTGATTCCAAATAAACCTGTTAGACTTTAACCTGATATTGTGGGACTTCTTACTGAGCCCACCCCAGTCCAATGCCAGCATCTCCACACCTTCTAAAGGGCAATTAGGAATAGGCAATAAATATTGGCCAAGGCCACAAGGCTCACATTCCTTGAAAGAATAACAATAATGTTTTAAAGTCATTTTCAGTATTTAAAATCGGGCTTCTCACACACAATGGATTGGACACACTAAATTGCTTAATACGCCTGTTATGGCATATTAATCCAATTGCAATATTACAATAAATACTTTTTGAAGAAAAAAATTGTTGTTGAAAAAGATATGCCATAAAATGCTGTGTATTTGCTAATGCTTTTGCATTTAAACAAGAGGAAGAAACATTTTTCAGAACAAGTGGAATTTTAGGTACAATTGGAGCTGAATTGCTGATTACAGCTAAAGTGGAAACTTGATCCCCACAAAGTTAATGACACTTTGTAATTTAGCACGTTTGGACAATGATGCAGTATTTTATTTAAGTTGAGGCTATTGCACTCATGATGTAGTATCAGAGGGTCATTTTCATGATTTACCAGCACCACAGGGCGATTGAAATAAACAGAGTGAGAAGCTATTAATGGGCATATTTTTATATTCTTATTTTCATGGTGATGGTGCGCACTGTGAAATGTATGCTCCAACATTACAGTTCTCAGATGAGTGGCACCTCATACTTTGTTTCTCTGTTGATGTTATTTTGTGTCTATCCACGTTGAACTCCAGATGGATTTAAAACACAAGCAAAATAAAATGCTCTTAACTGGTCAGGCAGCATCCGTGGAGAGAGAAACAGGATTAATGTTTGAAGCTGATGGCCTTGCACCAAAACTGGAAGGAGTTTGAGTTTTAGTGGTTTAGCAAGCATAAAATCAGAAAGAAAAATGGGCGGAGGAGGGAAGGATTTGAGCCAAAGGGAAGGTTTGTCTATGATAGGTTGGAGAGTAAGCGTTGGGTCCATTCATTTATTTGAAGAGACAAGAGGATAGCACTGGTACGAGTTTTAAAATGGTTTTCTTCTATTAAAAAGAACTTTAAGAATTAATGTTGCGGATGCAAAAAGGAGAATTTGGAGACTATCCTCTCAGCCAGACCCTCTACGAAAAAAGTGCTGAAATGAGCGGAATCTAAGAATTGAACTGAACTGAACAGAACAAACAGGGCCTGATTTTACCATCACATTGCATCTGTTTTTAGGCGCAAAACCTTGGTAAAGTTGAGTGTGAAACAAATAGCACAATCTGCCTTCTCACCAGTTCTCCCTTGACCCGAAAATGGCCGTGATCGGGACCTTGCCGGAAATGGCCACAATGGCCATTTAAATGTATTTGCATGCATTTAAATTGACATGATGAGCTGCACACCCAATCTTATGGCACTTCCCCCTTTACCACCGTGTTCACCCATCCAGAATCAGCACGAAAAGACATGCCCCGTATAAGTTTGATTCAGTTGCTCCTGTTAGTGAGAAGTTAAGTGCCTAGCGTCTGACAGATCTCTGCTTGAGATCGTTGGGAGAGTTTGAGGGGGAGGGAGGGGGTCCGCTGCCATTCTGCCTGAGATCAGTTGGGGAGAAGGGGGACGGTAGATCACTCTGCCTTAGATTGGTAGGGGGGAGTTGGGGAGGGTCCCACAATCGGTCTGGGTGGTGGGGAGAGGGAGGGGAATAAGAGGGTCAGTTTTGTTGTGGGGGTGTGGCAAAGTCTGTGGGGGCCAGGGGGAGGCATTATCCAGCCCAGGTGGGATGTGGCAGGAGAGCAGCATTCCATCATTTATTTGCTGCGCACGCGCAGCTAGAGACACCAATCGGAGTCGCAGGATCTAAGGTGCATTAAGCCCCTCACATAGGCTTGTGCAGAGCAATTCAGACTTGCTGATATTTTTACAGGCAGAGTGTATATGGTGACACCTCAGAACAGGTCTAAACATCTGAAACACTTCCAGTTTCAAGTCCGCCCAGCACTTAGAATCAAAACAGTAAAATAGGGCCCACACACTCTAATGTCAAGATATATTTCAACCCTTATCTCATTATTGGAGGTTGTTTTCTGCACGCTGTCTCCATTTAGAAAATCAATCCTTGTAGCTCCTGTTATGGGAAACTGCTGTTTGCCTGCATTGTTTACCATTCAGGAATGCAGTCAATTTTTAGCTAACCCATCACACCTTTCGATTCTACATGTAGTCAAATTGGCTACAATTGGTCAGCGTACCACAATTAGTTAACCCCTGTAATCTAGCATTTAATTGTAATTGTGCGTAAGTAGAAATATCTTAAAATGAAGTCTTTGCGTAGATTGAAGCAAATAGAGCTATGCATACACAGGAAAATCTCAGTAAGACACATTCAATAGCAACCCTCCACTTCACCAGCTCTCACATCGAACAGACCATTGTCTGCTATTTTTGTCACTTCCAGTGCAATGTCAATTACATCTTAACCACCCTTTGCCCCTCAGCCTTTAGAAAGGACTATTCTCCTCCACATCCTGGCAAACTCTTCAATCATTCCCCTCCACATCCTTCCAATTCCTACCACACCCTCTCATACCTGAACACAAGATGCACAGTCTGCCATTTTGTCCTCATTGTCTACAGCTTCAAATATATCTTCCAGCTGAAGCAGGAAGTTACTTATTTGTACTTCTTTCAGTTGAATATGCTGTGTTCACTGCTCACTTATGAGCTTGTTCACCTTGGGTGCAGCTGAGATGATTACTTTCATGAACATGCTGCAGAAAAGGTAGTGGGCCTCATGCCATTTTATTTCTCTGTTCTACTCCCACCTCTCTTTCCTTGACCTTCTAAACTATTCTAACAGCACTCAGCACAAGCTGGAGGAACAGCACCTCATTTTTTGATTGTGCACTTTACAATCTTCTGGAATCAACACTGGTTTCAAAAACTTCAAATCATAATTGCTTTGGATGGTGGCTGTTAGTGATAATTCTGCTGTTGTATCTAGACCATATTTTGTTTCTTTGCTTTTTCCATTATTACTCACTATTGTGGCAAGCCCTTTTTCCATTGCATGAATTCTGTTCTTCACCCTGCCACAGACTATTGCTGAAATTCACCGGTCACATTTGCTCTGCTACAACTGTCAGCGAGAATGGAGAATTTGGCACTCAGCCAAATCTCCACTCACAGCAGCGGGGCTGGTGAATCTGAGGAGTGGGCCAGATCAGAGAATTCTGGCCTTTTTTTTGTTTCCTCCCTTACTGCTCCCCCAATATTTTTCTGATCCTATATTTCAGTTTCTCTCTCATCTGGTTGGCTAAAGCAGCAGGTTTATGAAGCAGCTGTGAATTACAAACCTACTATAAATTAACATTAATAAAAGCTTGGCAATCTTGCCGTCAAAACTCAGCTACACCTACTGTTTAACAAGCATCAATACAATGATTTCTAAACTCTGGAAAGCAGTTAGAGTCGGACAATCAGGAAGAAGGTTTATCCTTGCAGCTGAAACATGCAGATGAGGTTTTAAGTTGATGAGTGTGCACATTGAGGCAATTGTAAAGTGGCAGTGATTTCAGAGTCCACAAGAAAGCCTAGAACCAGCCTGTGCAAAGGTCTCCAACCAGCTATTAAAAAGCCTGCCAGAGCTGTTCCACAGTGACATAACTTCTGGGAAGACCCTTATTCTCCAATCAGTAGCATTCATGATGGCATGGTTCTGATGGATGCATTGTGGAACTTAAGGGAGTGCAGTCGATGCAGTATATTTGGACTTTCATAAAGCGTTTGGCAAAGTCCTGCATAAGAGATTATCATGCAAGATTAAAATGCATGGAATTGGGGGAAATGTACTGAGATGTATAGAAAATTGATTGGCAGATAGGAAGCAAATAGTTGGAATTAATGGGTCCTTTTCAAATTGGCAGACAGTAACGAGTGGATCAGTGCTGGGACCCCAGATAGTCACGATATATATTAATAATTTGGATGAGGGAACAAAATGTAACATCTCAAAGTTTGCAAATGATACCAAGTTGGGTGAAGATGAACTGTGGTGAGGATGCAGAGATTCCCCAGCATGATTTGGACAGGCTGGGTGAGTGGGCAAATCAATTGCAGGTGCAGTATAGTTTGGATAAATGTGAGGCTATTCACTTTGGAAGCAACAACAAGATGGCAGATTACTACTGAATGTCTATAGATTGGAAGAGAAGAGTGTATACCAGGACCTGGGTGTCCTTGTGTGCCAGCTCTTGAAGGTAAGCATGCAAATTCAGCAGGTGGTAAAGAAGGCAAATGGCATGTTGGTCTTCATCATGAGAGGTTTTGGGGACAGGAGCAGGGATTGTTGTTGCAATTATATGTTGTCTTGGTGAGGTCACACCTAGAGTATTGTGTGCAGTTTTGGTCTCCTTTTTTGAGGAAGGATGTTCTTGCTCTCGAGGGAGTGCAGTGAAGGTTTACCAAGCTGACTCTGGTGATGGCAGGACTGATGTTTTAAAAGAGATTGACTAGATTAGGATTGTTTTTGCTGGAGTTGAGATGAATGAGGAGGCATCTCATAGAGACTTACAAAATTCTAGCAGGATTAGGCATGGTAGATGGAAGAAGGAGTTTCCAATGGTGGGGATGTCCAGAACCAGGGGTCACAGTCTGAGGATTCAGGTTTGGCCATTTAGGACAGAGATGAGGAGGCATTTCTTCATCTAAAGAGTGATGAGTCTGTGAAATTCATTGCCACAGGAAGTAGTTGATGTTAAAACATTGAATGTATTCGAGAGGTGGCTGGATATAGCAATTGGAGTGAATGGGATCAAATGTTATGAAGAGAAAACAGGATTAGGCTATTGAGTTGGATGACCAGCCATGATTGTGATGAATAATTGGGCAGGCTTGAAGGGCCAAATGGCCTCCTCTGGCTCTGGTCTTCTATTTTTCTATGTTTCTAGAAACAGTTTGCCATATAAGAATTTGTAGTACTCTCAAAACCGGCTTTGTGTTTCATTATCATTTTTACTTTCATTTATGTGAAATACTGATGTTGTACAAGAGAAAGTTGGACTAAGGGATGATGACTCACATCGTACTTTCCCCCTTGTATCATCTGTTTGAAACTGTGACATTTGAGTTGCAGGACAAGAGAGAATGACATTGATTATGTTGGATAAATAACATTTAATCTGCCTTGTGTTTCCCATATTAACAGGTCCTAATTTAATGAAAAATTACAAAATAAAGCCACCAGCTGCTGAAATGCCACTACATAGTCAATCTCAGATTGACAATGGAAGCGAATTAATCATGCATCAAAACAGCTCTAACACTTCCCTCCACTGCCATTCGGGTCTGGTAGAACCTGTGCCTCGGGCAAGGCTGCACATTAGTTGAATGATGGCAAATGCATACTGTGTACTGATCCCAACCTGGTGGCTAAGGAGATAGTGGCAATCATCTTCATCTAACAGTGCTTCTGAGGTGGCCTCTGCATTGGGGGTGGGAGTGGGATGAGGGGTGGTTAGCTTGTTGGAATTGTGAGAGAAAAGCCCATCAGGAGCCTCAGCTGTGAGGAATCTGCAATTACGGCTGAATTAAAACAATACATTTTGAGTGAGGGTGCCTTGCATTTGCGAGCTATGCAGTGGTGCTCACCGACAGGGCATTATCTCAGCTTGATCTAAAGGGTCGATGTATAAAGTGGGAATTGCAGGAGTTGGATGGGACAAAAAAATTCTAAGTGTCAAATTTACGTAAAAACATATTTTTCAGTAGGATTTTCAAAACAAATCTCCCACACTGCAGGGTGCCCTAGTGTGAATCTCGCTAAAAGTTTTTGGGCAGGGCCTATTCCCGTTGGAGGGGCCAGCAGCAGAGTGCTGAGCGGACCACTGCGCATGCATCAAACTGTGAGTGCTGAGATTGGTGCATGCAGAATAGCCCCACACTGTCAGCCTCCCAGTTGCTGACCAGCTTGATTGCTGGCTAGCACAGCAACCCTGGATCGGTGCTCCTTCAATTCCCCCACTATCCGATTGTTGACCCCCTGCATGCGTCTGGGCCAGCCTCGACCACCCATGCATCCACCTCCTGCTGGTCCACCTTCATCCCCCCTCCCCTTGCAGTGCCTTCTCTCCCGCCACTCCCACCCCACAACCCCCAGCCCAATGGCCAGCTCCAATTGCTGGCTGCTCTCCCTTTCCCACTGTTGAGTGCACAGTGACAACAGGACTCCCCACCACCATTGATTGCACCCCCGGAGGTCCGCCCCAATAGGTTCTGCCCCCATTAGGCCCCAACACCTTGGCATTGCCCAATGCACTGATGGGCAGTGCCAAAGTGCCCCCTGTGCATTGTCACTTTGCCCCTTGACAGGCTAGCACTGTCAAGCTGGGTAATGCCTAGAGGCAACCCCTTTACCCTAAACTCCCGGAGGGTGTCTCTATGGCCGCCCTTCACTCCAGCAGGATTGGGCTGCCAGCTCCCTGAAAGTGGGGCGCTATTGTAAACCCTGCTGGAAAGAAACTTTCCTAATTGAGGACGGGGAGGTGGTGGGGGCGGGGAGCAGGGCAGGGGCAAGCCTAGAGACTGGGCCCACTAATTAGACGTAAATTGTAATTTGAAGACATTGTGCAGCTCTGTGCGATTACTGGCAGAGGCTGTGGTGCCTGTTGGAAGCTCACTAACTGGCTTCAGCTTGAATGTACAAGCCTCTGGCCTTCCTGAATCACCCCCATTTACTATGGGTGTGTGTGTGTGTCCCTACATTTAATGCAACATCACTGGGTGATTGCTGGCTGTGGGCAGCAGCAAGAGGGACATATTTCAACTAGGAAGAAGAAGCACGTGGATGTCATCAAGGACACTTGGTTTGAGGTGGCTGCTGAGCTTGGGTGTAGTGTAAAGATTGATAGAATGAGCTAATCAGGTCGAAAAAAATGAGTATGTTTGCTGATTCACCCAAATCATGTGGTTTAAGAAGCCCCCTCACCCCAACTCTGTCTTACCAAGCTTGCTCCATCACACCATACCTCACACCCACTCAACTTCACAGCCCCAAACCTTCACTTTCCTCACCTCCCCATTTATCCATCCATCATTGCCACTCATACCCATTCAATGTGATGCATGTCTCTTGTAGCCACTATCACCTCATACACCCCATTCAATACTCACTCCCTTCACTCCGATGCACACAGGAAGTAGTGTGCACCATCAACAAGATGCACTACAGTAAGTCACCAAAGCTTCTTCGACAGTACCTTCCAAATCTGTGATCTATTTCACTAGAAGGTCACTAGAAGATCAAAGGCAGCACCCATCACTTGCAAATTCTCTCCAAGTCACTCAATATCATGACTCGAAAATATATCGTCGTTCCTTCAGTGTCACTGGGTCAAAATCCTGGAACTCCCTCCCTAAGAGCACTATTTGAGTACCTATATCACATTGAGTGTAATGGTTCAAGAAGGCAGCTCCCCACCGCCGCCTTAAGTGTAGTTAGGGATGGGCAACGAGCAGTGTTTAGTCAGCGATACCCATACCCCATGAAAGAATTTTATAAAAATCATGAAATACGTTGCATCCAATGGATGAATATCTAATCTTTATACGATCACATGTATGTTTTATTGCTTTGCAGAAGAAATGATTGCAATACACTAAGGACAGTGAGAGGGAAAGGATTGGCAAATAGTCTAGCTCACAGATGGAAAGCAGGATGCCCCGGAGAGGAATGACACATTTACGCCTCTCGCTATTGGAGATAAAGACAGGGAACTTGCAGATAGCTGGCAACAGATCATGAACATCTCCAACATGTATATTGATTTTATTGCACCAGTGAAAGACGATAATTAAATCTGAACGCTTTCATTTGTCTTCCAGGTTTACAGCAAGTATGGGAGGACTTCCATGAGGACAATAGCTCAGTGGTTCCCATTCTTTGAGGTGCACCAACAAACTTCAATAGACCCACTTTCAGAATGAATTGGTTTTAAACCTCACGATTCACAATGACACCAGCAGGCCATAGAGGCAGTGACAACTGGGGAGAATCTGTACGCCAGGGGTGGGGATGATGAGGGGGTATTGACAGATTTCCACTCTGGGTTCTGTTCAGCTAAGTAGAGATGCCGAATTCTGGGACCTATTGTTAAGGAGAGCGCTAGAGCTACATCAACAACATAACCAGGTACTGATTGATGTGTTGCATATAATCTCCACAAGAGGATGAAAGAATTTAGGGCACTGCTCAAGCAGAGAATTGCAAGATTATCAGACATGGAGTGGCTGCTATTGTGAATATCAAATTGGACACCCAAATGAGTCCTGGTAAGTCACCATCATGACCATGCAAACCTTGGATTTCAACTGTCGGAAGCCTGGCAAGTTCTTTGGTTGCAGTTTTACAACACCACAGTTCTTTATCAAGTTAGGCTCCAGCCAGTACAGTAGGAGGGATGAAATGCTGCCATGAGATGGTGTAAGAGTACATGGAAGTAGCAACTTCACTCAATGATGTTCCTATTTACCAATTACCTTCTACCCCTCCACCCCACACCTTCACAGCCCCCTCCCAAGCCAGGAACTAATCTGCTGCCCCATATCCTAGTGACTGAATCTAAGCCTTGCACAGCTGCAAGTCTTTGGCAGGGTCCTCAGGGACACTAAGGATATAGGCCTAAAGCATCTCAGCCATGAGAGGAGGGACTAATGTTTGTGCAGTTTTCTGCACAGTCTTGGCAAGTTACAAATGGGTTATTTGTCAGGGCTAGGATTTCTGTCAATTTCCTCAATGGTGAGAATAAGCTGAATGAATAGGCACTCAATTTGCCTCTTTGGTGAGATTTTGCTTCTGAGGTACTCTAATTGGCCTTTATCACAAGGAAATTGGAAAACAAGAGTAAGCAAGTCTTGCAACGATTGTAGAGGGCTTTGGTGAGACCATATCTGGAGGACTATATCTAGTTTTGGTCTCCCAGATTTAAGAAAAAGTATACTTGACTTGGAGGTAGTTAAGTGAAGGTTCACTAGATCAATGAAAAGTTCTACATGGCTAATGAACAGTGTTATAGTGCAGGAAATGAAACAGGTAAATTGCACACAGCAAGATTCCACAAACAGAAATGCGATAGTGGCCAGATATCTACTTCTAGATGTTGCTTAAGGGATAAATATTATTCAGTGCAAAGCTCTTCTTCAAGTATAGGTATTTAATGTTCTTCTCTCCTCTTTCTCGCTTCATTGTTAAAGATGCAGTATAGTGTCTATCCTTAGCACCAACTTCAATTCTACTTATAGGAAGATTCAGAGTGTTGATGTACTCTGCTGGGAGGCATTCTTGAACTTCTTCCGCCTTCATCTGCCTTACCAACATGGGTTTTTGTTTCATAAGTTTGTCTTTTGTAGAGTAACATTATTTCTTGCTCACTTATAAATGCATGCAGCTCAAGGGCATCTATGAACCTGTCACAGATCTTAATAATATTGCCTATGGGCACTTTCTCTATTGAGGCTGTTGGGTTGGGGAGCCAGGGCTGTTTGGGGTTGCAGGGGAGGGAACCTGGGCTGTTCTGGGGCTGCCGCTGGTTAGAAGTATTGGAGTAGCAATACTTCAGATGCACTCCAGTAGCACTACATCACTGGTGGGACAAAGGAAAGAGAGATGTACAATTGGTGTCAGAATGGAAGATATAAGATTGGAGGAGATTGCAATGGAAGAATGGAGAAGATCTTGGATAGATTTGAAGCTCAGAACAAGAAGCATATAGCAGGCCAGGTGGGACCTAATGAAATAAATCTTGTTGTATGTGAGACCTTGAAACTCATTGAAACCTAGAGGTGCAAAGTTAAAAGACAAATGAAGATTTTCACCAGTATTAGCTAGAGATAATAAAGGAAGGAGTTTATTGGATTCCCAGGGGCGGCCTGCTAGAATCTCTTACTGATATTATCCTACATGTGTCCAAACCACATTATGAACATTACGAAAATACATTTCCTGGGGTGTTTAATCCAGGTGCAGTAAGTGGAAAGATCAGCAGTGTAATAGTAAAATGAAAAATTAGTAGATCGTTTAGATTATTTCTGTAAATTAACAGAGATGTTAATTTATTTTGCACAGGTTGATCTTTCAATTAAAATAACAGAGAGCAACTTCAGATACACACATTGTTTATCCACCTGCCCATGCTATAATTTGAAGTTTGATGAAGCCAGTTTTCTTCTGGCACAATAATGCGATTCAAAAGAAAACAAGTCTACAAAACTGATCCTTTATATATCAGCCAAACAAATATTTAAATACTTACACAAGCAACAAAGTAGCAGCTTCAGTTCTGGTTGTGTTCTAAGCTTCTTAAATGTCATAATTTGTTTATCAAATTAGATGGCATGCCAAAGATTTCATTGTGCATAAATACAAAAGGACATTGTTGTAAAGGAGAAGTTTGGGTCCCCTTTACTCCTGCACTGCAAGGATATGTCAACATAACAGGGTGTAAAAACTGATGTGAGAAAGATTGTCCCAGATGACTACAGGCTGCTTTCCCCTTTGAAGAGAAGAGCTGATTGGTGGTGATTTTAACCTGAGGATTACCACACCTCAGCAAGAGGCAAGGCGAGAGCGAGGGGAAAGTGGGGCCTTAGAGCTGTTGGCCAGAATTTTACCACTCCACCCTCCAATGGAATTGGAACAGGCAAGGGACGGACAATGGAAAGGTCTGTTGACCTCACAGAAACTCTGCAGTGCAGAAGGAGGCCCTCTGACCCATCTAGTCTGCACTGACCACAATCCCACCCAGGGCCTCCCTCCATATCCTTACACATTTACCCATTAATCCTTCTAACCTATGCATCTCAAAACACTAAGAGGCAATTTTAGCAGGGCCAATCAACCTAACCTGCACATTTTTGCACTGTGGGAAGAAACCGGAGCACCCGGAGGAAACCCATGTAGTCATGAGGAGAATGTGCAAACTCCACACAGTGATCAAACCAGGTCTCGAACCCCAGGTCCCTGGAGCTGTGAAGCAGCAGTGCTAACCACTGTGCTATGTGCTGCCCCATACTGTGCGCTATCCTGACCTCGGGCAAGATTTTACGCTTTCAGGACAAGCAAGGCTGTAAAATCCCACTCAATGGATCTGATTTTATCATTTTCATTCTAAGCGCTGAACCTGGACGCAATTCAGATCCGATTTGGAAATCTGCTCTCAGAAGCCCCCTTACACACTCAGCCCCTGCCTCCCACCCCTCACCAGACATCCATGTGGCCTCCCTCCTCGTTCCCCCCCTCCACCACACAGTGATTGGGCCCTCTCCCCCACACCAACCATCACCAGAGATACATCTGACCTGCCTCCCTCCCCCCCCCACCACCAGAATGATCTGGCCCGCCTCCCTTCCCAACCCCCCAGAAAATGATCTGGCCCACCTTCTCCCCTCCCCCCACCCAACCACCAATATGAGTCAGAGAGCTGCTGGAAGCTCTGGTTACCTCTTCAGAAGCTGGAGTGCCCAAAACAGCCCCAAATTGGATGTGTGAATGTGATGGTAAAGGGGGAAATGCTGGTAAAGTTGGTGGGCAGCCCATTAATTCAATTTAAATACATGCAAATGCATTTAAATCGCTGTTGCGCCTGTTTGGGAGTGGTTTGGAGCGCGGCCATATTCAGGACTTGTGCATCTGCGCGGATATGAGAGTGATCATGCTAATTGCCTCATGCCTGACTACCAAGTTTTCGCACCCAAAAAAATGCGCGACTGAATGGTAAGATCGGGCCCAACGTGTCTAGTCAATAACTTGAGATATTCGACCCCCACCAATCCCTAATCACAGTATTTCAAAGGACACATGCAGATCTTTAACCATTACGCTTGACTTACAAAAAGGCTGTTTTATGTTATCTATGAGTAATGTCAAAATAAGCGATCTCTTGTATCCATGTTGTTCTTAGTCTCCACTCCCCTTTAGGTGTAGGAGACCAATTCAGTAAATGGAGATCTAGTTTTCTGTACCTGTTAGTATAGTTATAGAGAGAAGGCACAGAACAGAGATAAACCTTCTGTTGAAGGGTTAATGGACAGCAACTGTGTTTCTCTCTCCATAGATGCTGCTAGACCTGCTGAGTTAATCCAGCATTTTCAGTTTTTAGACAGGTTTTTTGGTTTCTCAGGGAACTCAGGGATATGGAACTGGCAGGGAAGTGCAGTTGAAGCTCAAAATCAGCCATGATCATGTTGAATGGCAGAGCAGGCTCAAAGAGCCATGTGATCTACCCCTGCTCCTATTATGTTTTGTGACCTAATGTTAGAGAAAGAACACCAGAAGAAAGCAAAGTGACCACTGATTACCTTTCAACCTCTCTGCTGCATGTACAACATAACAAATAAAGTGAATAATGAGTGAGGAGAACAAAACTATGCAAAACTTTTTATTAACATGGCTGACCAATGAAATAGCTTGTAAAGTTAGCAAAACATGAGGTTTTAAAATAAATACAATAAATACATTTTAGAAAATCATGTTGACATCAAAGTGCATTAGATAGTGCAAAGTTGAATGCTGTTAATACTGCATGTGATCTGGAAGATCTTGCTATTTTAATTCTGCTGTCCTATACAGAGTGGAAATTTAATCTGGAATCCTGTTCTTGAAGGATCTGCTCTCTGTTCTTGGATATTTTGTTCTTCCATAGCCTGTACAGATAGAGAGGTAACATCTGGTTAATGGTTATGTTCTCCTCACTGACCCGAAGTGGAAAGAATGCATTAAGAAATGGACCTGTTGGATGCATCTTTGTTCAACCTTCTGCCAGACTGACTAAAGAAACCACACAGGATTGGAACTGAAATGAGAGGAATTTCTTCAGCCAAAGGGTGGTGAATCTATGGAATTCATTGCCACAGAAAGCTGTGGAGGCCAGATCATTGAGTGCATTGAAGACAGAGATATGGATAAGTTCTTGATTCATAAGGGGATGAAAGGTTAAGGGGGAAAAGGCAGGAAAATAGTTTTGAGAAACTTATCAGCCATGATTGAATGGCAGAGCATACTCAATGGGCTGAATGACCTAATTTCTGCTCCTATGTCTTACTGACTTATGGTTTTATTCAGGCCCAAATTCTACTGTAGGTATTAGGACCTTGGAGAAAAAAAATGCAGATCTCAAGCCCCCATTGGCAGGTAGCAGCACATAGTTAGCAATTTTACCACAGTTGGTCTCCAAGATGGTCAGCTGTAGGCCAGCCGTCCGATTTAGGGCAAATAGGTAGATTTCTAATATTACAGGCCCAATCAGGGCTGAGAAGCAAATGTAGGTTTTCTTTATTCTTGCTGAAGTCTTCCCGATAAGCTGTGACATACTTTATATATTTTATAGAACTTTGAAGTGGGAGGACAAAAAGGCCAAAGAGATCCTTTGCTTTATTTATACAGCCAGAATGCAAAAAGAAGAATGTAATGCTAAACATTTATAAATCCTTGGTTAGGCTTTAGCTTGAGACTATGTCCATTTCTGGGCCTCACACTTTAAGAAGGATGTCAAGGTCTTTGACAGGTTGAAGAGTCTATAATTGTACCATGTTTGAGGTACTTGTGGAAAGCCTAGAGATATTGGGATTATTCTCCACAGGGCACAGAAGGTTAAAGAAAGATTGAACAGTTGTGCTTAAAATTATAAAGGATTTTATAATTTTTCCATTGGCAGAAAGATCTGTAAACAGAGAACACAGATTTAAAATCACTGATAAAGGAACCAGAAAGAATTAGTAAATGATGTTTTTTTACACTGCAAGTTGTTATGGCCTGGAATGCAATGCCTAATAGGGAAATGGAAAATGATTAAATGGTACTTTTCAAAAAGCAAAGACTTGAAGGGAAAAAGTATGTGTGAAAGAGGAAGAACTTGGAATAATTGTAAAGGTCTTTCAAAGAACTGGCACAGACGGAGTGGGCTGAGTGGCTTCCTCCTGTGCAGTACTTTCTTTCTCCCCACAGCCCTTGCTAAGGTGTGATGTTTATCCCAATATGTAGGATTGATGGAACTGCCCAAGCTGTTTCTGTGACAGCTGATATCTCTGGGACATTTCCTACAATCATTAAAACATTCGCCTGCACTCTGTACTGACAGTCTGTCATAGCTAAAAGATGTTATTTTGCTAAAATAAGACAGTGAGCAATCCAGAGACTCCCATGTCAGATGTTCATGAAATACCCCATCCAATGCAGCCTTGCCACTGAAGCACAAATAGCAGGCATTTTAATTTTGTTTTCACCCCATGATGTAAAACAAATATTACCAAGAGTGTTAATAATTGGATTAGGCAACCCCATTGGTGATTACGAGCCCTGCAATTGTTTGACACGATCAGCAATTGCCTGATGATCGCACACTCACCTCTGGGTTAGAGGGATGTGATTTTAAACTCCACTTCAGAGACCTGAATACAACATCTAGGCTGACAGTCCCCTGCAGTTCTGAGGGAGTGCTGCACTGCCAGAATTCAGATGAAACATTAATTTGAGGGCCCATCCCTCAAATATCACCTTCCCCACCCTAGCTCAGTTGGATGTAAAAGATCCCATTGCACAACTCCCTCTCCCTGATGTCCTGGCAACATTGAATCCTTAACTGATATTATTGTCTATTGGAATTTACTGGGTGCAAGCTGGCTGCTGCCTTTCCTACATTTCAAAACCACCTCATTGGCTGTACAATGGTTTGCAATGGCCTGAGATTGTGACAGTTACTGTATAAATCCAAGTCTCTTTTTGTTGAGACTGGATTGGTATAATCATGCTTTTGATCTCTAACCTGCGCTGAACAGGTCCATTTTACCTCAACCATTCATAGGGGATTTGCAGACAAGCACAGATGTCTTGCGTCAAAGGAGGGGAGGGAAAGAGAGAAAGTCACCCAATATGGTTTCTCTTCATTGGCAGCTAGTTGTCACCGGCTGCACTGGGGGTACGTGTGACTGTCAAGTAAAGGGAGGGTGAGGAGCAGTTGGGATTCCTTCATGGCAATATGCATTGGCTCAGCTCACATACAAAACAGTGGCCACTTTAGGTAAGGTACACATGAATGCCTCAGATTTGTGACTGCACTGTCAGGAGAGGGGAAGAATAAACAAATATGCAAAGCCATTTCAATAAAACGTGGCTACCATTAATGAGAAATAATCATAGAAACTTGGGTTATGTTAATAGTTTAGGCAAAAAATGTCATTCTAGACGTAATCCAGAATACTGAGACTCAGCATGAAACATTGGAATGGGAACCAATACAGAATAATCTTTATATTCATTCCCAATTTGCAAAGGCTATTTCATTGGAGTGAGTCTCACATATTATTAACTCTCCTCTGCCAATTCAAGATCACAATCTCTGCCCCCTCTTCTCTTTAAAGAAATGATCTTCACAAGCTCAAGAAGTCCTGATGCACTTTACAAATACTGAAGCACTTTTAAAGTTGCAGGGGCAGACAGCAGTCAGCTTGCACACAGCAATATCCTACTGCCAGCAATAAAACAAATGACCAATTATCTTCTTTAATTATGAAGGTTGATGAATACATTTTAGGATCAGAACCTCTTACCTTTCTGCATTACTATTGCAGTAGTACTCTTCAGCATTACAGTAAGTTCACAACCAAAGGCATTGCTCTGTTACTTACCGAATTACTTCAATGGAGGAGCACTGGTGCAGACTTGCTGCTAGCTTTTCCGCTCCAGCTGCTGTAATAGTATTCCCTTCCAAACTGGAATAAAGGCAGAAGAATGATTTGTCACTCTCAAAAATGCCTATGTCTAAATGGTAATAGAAAACATGTATCCCACAAAACAGAAAAACAGTTTCGAAGAATAACTCAGACACACTCTCTATTCATTTCCAAAGTTCTTTTATAACCAACAAAGGGCCGAGAATGTTTTCATAGCAATCAAAAACGTTGCTATTGGGCTGAGTCTCTTTTGAAAATAAATTGAGGATTTGCACAAGTGTTCAAAGACCTCTCAGTTAAAATGTTGGGGCTGTGAATGTCTCATAATTTTACAAATCAACAAGATTGTTATTAATAATATCTCAAAGAGCTGACATTCAGAAATACACTTTATGAAGCCTTGTGTGCCTTAGTTACAAGTGTAAGCTGCAGGAGTATGTTGATACATTAAGATTGGTTTGCTTCACTCTGAGGGTAATGTCAGTTCAAGAGTTCTAACAATTAGTTTCTTTAGATTCCAAACGTTCAAATGAGTCAGATAATTGAGTTCATTCTGCTCATCATCCTGTTGATTGTGGCCACTGCCATTGCTTCCCATGGGTAAATTTCCAACTAATTTCTCTCACTTTCACATGTGCTCACCAGCTTTGATTAGATTAGATTTGATTTGATTTATTATTGTCACGTGTATTGGGATACAGTGAAAAGTATTGTTTATTGTGTGCTGTATAGACAAAGCCTACTGTACATACAGTACATGGAGGAGAAGGAAGGGAAAAAGTGCAGAATATAGTGTTGCAATTATAGCTAGGATGTAGAAAAAGATCAGCTTAATATAAGGCAGGTCCATTGAAAAGTCTGGTGAGAGTAGGGTAGAAGCTGTTCTTGAGATGGCTGGTACGTGTTCTCAAAATTTTGTATCTTTTTCTCAACAGAAGAAGTTGGAAAAAGTATGTTTGGAGTGCCCTTAATTATGTTGGCTGCTTTACCGATGTACATAGTCAATGGATGAGAGGCTGGTTTGCGTGATGGACTGTTCACAATTCTTTAATGTGCAAAGCTGCATTAAACCCCAGTGCCTGAAGGCAGACCTGAACCTTCCTAAAGGGCTCTACGAGGTGGTCTGTTTTTCTCCTGACAGATGCAAATCAGAACTTTCAGGAGAACTAACCTCATGTAGATCCGGAGCCTGACAAAAGAATGGCCAATGCCAGACTGGGTCAGCTCCTCCATGAGGACGTTCACACTTAGGGGACACATTTCTCTTATCAGATTCGACCAGTGCAACTACTTAGAGAACCCAGTTCCAATTCCAGCCAATCCTCTCAGAAATCTTCCCTACTCACCACCTCATTAATAATAATAAAAATTAAAATAAATAATACTTCTTCACCCTGTGACACAAAACGTACAATCAACATGAAGAACAAAACAAAATCCAAATCCCAAGAGGTATAGCCTCAGAAACTCTGCACTCTTACTGGCATCAAATTGTGTTAGGGTTAAGTCAGGATCGTATACCAATAGGATTATGGGCCAACACAACAATCACAGAATCAGAGAAGCCCTACAGTGCAGAAAGGGGCCACTTGACCTCTCGAGTCCGTTCTGACCACAATCCCACTTAGGCCCTACCCCCATATCCCTACACATTTACCTGCTAATCTCTCTAACCTACGCATCTCAGGACTCTAAGGGGCAATTTACCATGGCCAATCAACCTAACCTGCACATCTTTGGATTGCAAGAGGAAACTGGAGCATCCGGAGAAAACCCATGCAGACACAGGGAGAATGTGCAAACTCCACACAGACAGTAATCCAAGCTGGGAATCGAACTCCGGTCCCTGGAGATGCTAACCGCCGTGTTACCACGCCGCCCCAATCCTGACCGCCTTTGTGACTTACAGGGCTTGAGCCAAAACCTCTGAGTCAACTCACTGGACAACGGAGCAGGTCCTTTCTCCCACCCATTCTCGCAGCATCTACAGCTGGGAAAAAATTAATCCCTCTGACTGAGATAGAGTATTGTCCTCTTCACAAGGAGGTTTAAGACCACAAGACAGAGAAGCAGAAGTAGGCCACTCGACCCATCAACATTGAGATCATGACTGATCTGACATAATAATCCTTAACTCCACTTTCTCACCTGATCCCCATAACCCTCGATTCCTTTATTGATTAAAAATCTGTCTCAGCCTCAAACATATTTAACAACCCAGCTTCTACAGCTCTCTGCAATAAGGAATTCCATAGATTCACTATGCACAGAGAAGAAATTCCTTTCATCGCTGTTTTAAATAAGTGATTACATGCTCTGAGATTATGCCTTCTCGTCCTAAATGCTCCCACAAGTAGAAACATTCTCTCAGCATCTACCTTGTCAAACCCCCTAAGAATCCTGCATATCTCAATAGGTCAGCTCTAATACTTCCAATCTCCAATGCATACAGTCCCAATGTACTCAATTTCTCCTTGTAAGAAAATCTCTCCATACCCAGGATTAACCTAGTGAATCCTTCTCTGGACTGCCACTGTTCTCATGCCATTTCCAATATGCCAATATGAATCGTGAAGACCATGTGAGATTTTAAATTTGAGGAAAGTTGAGAGAAGTATATGTTGAGGCTTTCTTTTCTGTTGCAACAAAGGGCAATTCCAAGAGAGGCATTACAAATACACCTTTTGATAAACTAAGTGTGGAAAAGCTTTGTCCACTGCTCAGTGAGTTGGTAACTGGAAGGTATAAATTCACAATCACTGGCCAAAGAGCAATTCGAAAAGTTAGAAGTTAAACACAGAGGGGAAATTTTCCCATTCCGCCTGGCACAGGAATTGTAGGGGGTGAGGGGGAGACAATGGAAAGGTCCGTTGACCACAGGTGGATATTACGGTTTTGGGGTGAATGTGGCTGGAAAATCCCTCTCAGAGTGTTACGGGGTGCAGAATGCTGTATCAGAAAGTGGAAAAATCCAATCTGGGAAAGCTTTTAAATTAGAAGTGGATAAATATTTGAACATTTTGAATTAATTTAAAATAAAATTCATGATTGCTTGTAAAAGGGATTGAATAATATTTGAACATTTTGAATGAGTTGACCTCTCCATTAAAACAGCAGAGAGAGGAACTGCTGACAGATCAGTTGAGAGTTTGTTCACTTGTTCCCCAAGCTTTAATTGGAGAGTTAGATTAAAGTACTTGCTCCTTCTTTACGCAGCAATATTCAATAATTCAAAAAGATTAACCATCCTTTTTCTAGGATATCAAATTGGAAGTTAAGCCTTTGTCCTGCTGTGGGGTCATATTTGACCCCAAGATGAGCTTACAATACATATCCTTGATAATGTCCATTTCCACCTCCATAAATTAGCTAACTCTCCCCTCAGCCCTTCTGATGCTGAAACCCTCAGCCTAACCTACTCAACTACTTTATTATCCAGTCCACTGCACTTCTCCCACACTCTATCCTCCTTAAACATCGGGACTTTCAAACTCTGCTGCCTGTGCCTGAATTTGCAGGAAATCTTGTCGACCACAGTCCTTGCTGATCAATACTGACTCCAAATTTAAACATTTCTGCCAGAGTTCTACCAGCCCACCCACCACGGAATCAGAGCAGGCAAGGGATGGAAAACAGGAATGTCCATTGACCTCGGGCAGGAATTTGCAGTCTCGCTCGAGCAAGGCCATAAAATTCCACCCATCATCCTCATTTTCAAATCCTTCTATGACCTGGCCTGATGCCTCTCTATCTCTATAATCTCCCTCCATCCTCTAACCCTCCAAAATATGTGCTCTTTTAATTTTAGGCTCTTCACCATCCCTAATTTTAATTGCTCTGCCACTGCTGAACATGCCCATAGTTGCCTGGATTCAGAATTCCAGAACATACCCCCGACTCTGGCGCCACTCTCCCAACTGCTAAACAAACAAAACTAAGTGCCCAATGGGACGGAAAATGGGAGAATCTCCCGCCCATTTTTGGACTTACTTATTAGAATGAATCTCTGACATTCTGAGCAATGCAGAAATGCCTCAGACTGATTCACGCTGAAAATCATGGCGTGGCGCCTAATCCTCCCTGAGAGGCTGCAGCAAAGCACGGAATAGGTCACAGAGCATTTGGTGATCTGGCAGAGTGGAGATTGATGCATGCGCAGTGGCTACCATCACTGGCCTCACGATTGCCAGCCTCTGACTACTGGCCTTCCTTGGAACCCCCCTTGCTTGCTGGCCTTCCCAACCTTCCTCCACTTCTGACTACTGGCCTGCTGGACCTTCCCCCCCCAAGTGAACAAGCCCTGATCTCCCTCCACACTCTGAGCTAGTCCTGACCTCCCTCCCTGCGCTCCCATGGCCAGCTCGCCCCCATATACTGATGACTAGGCCCGATGGCCCTCCTTCCTTCCTCTCCCACAGATACCAGTGCAGACTGACAGCAGGCCCCGCCTTGCTGTGGCTGTTTACCCCTTGGACAGTGTGAGAATGCCAGATTGGCACTGCCAGGTTGGCACTGCCCAAGGGGCTACTCCCATATCCCCAACCCCACGAGCAGTGTGAGTCTGCATGTGAGTTGTAAACCCACTGGTGGGAACCACTCCCAACAGGGTTGCGAGAAGCTAGCAAGCCGGAAGAATATCATCACCCCAGGCCAACTTCCATATGATAATCAGCTCTCCACTGATTTCTGGAGTGCTTGAGAAACTCACACCTGGCGTCCAAGCCTCCCACTGGTATTTCCCAGCCCTTATTCTATTAAAGATGGTGTACAAATATAAATTGGTTGTAGCACGTGACATTGCTTTCTGAGGCTTCCACTGAGAATCAGTGAATTGAATTAAGTTTTATAACTTGCTTTTAAAAAATTTATTAGTATCACAGGCTTACATTAACACTGCAATGACGTTACTATGAAAATCCCCTAGTCGCCACACTCCGGCATCTGTTTGGGTACACTGAGGGAGAACCTAGCATGGCCAATGCAGCTAACCTGCACATCTTTTGGATTGTGGGAGGAAATCAGAGCACCCGGAGGAAACCCATGCAGAAATTGGGAGAACGTGCAAAATCTGCACAGTGACCCAAGCCAGGAATCGAACCCAGGTCCCTGGCACTGTAAGGCAGTAGTGCTAACCACTGTACCACCATACTGCCCATGTGCATAATTGTATGAAAACTTTCATTGGCAGTTACTTTTAGCAGTGATGTTTATGTTGAATCAGTGGAATTTGCTCTGTGGTTTCCAGTGTAACCAAACTGCAGAAACATCACAGATTTTTTTTTTAAAAAGGCATTACTTATCTTTAAGTCATTCTATTTGTTTGAGCTCTTTCATTGATAGAGTACGTTATTCTTCATTGTATGAGGTGAATGAGAAGCTAAAATAAATGTTTAAATACAATGCAGTAAGAAAAATACTAAATATAATACACAAATATAATCAGATAAGTGCAGGGGATTTTTTTTGATAGTCGGAGCAAGAGGTTTTGTGCGTTCCATGCATTACATTAGCACTACATTAAGATGTTTTTTGAGAATATTCAATGTGAGAACTATTTCCATATCAGTGAAATAATTAACAGCTTTATCTGCGGTTCTCTGTGCCAAACACCTGCTTGCATCCAGACACACAGTCCAGCATGAAAGGCTTTTCAGTGCCAGGATAAAAAAGGGCAACATGGTGGCACAGTGGTTAGTTCTGCTACCTCAGTGCCAGAAACCCAGTTTCAATTTCCAGTTTGAGGCACTGTCTGTGTAGGGTTTGCACAGTCTCCCTGTGTCTGCGTGGGTTTCCTTTGGGTGCTCCAGTTTCCTCCCACAGTCCAAAGATGTGAGGATTAGGTTGATTGGCCATGGTAAATTGCCCCTTAGTGTCTGGGAACTAGCAGGGTAAATACATGGGGTTACTGGCTGAGGTGAGACTGTTGTTGGTGCAGGCTCAATGGGCTGAATGACCTCCTTCTGCACTGCTAGGTTTCTAAGATTAGTTTGGGGGGGGGGGGGGGGGGGGGGGGGGGGGTGGTGGTGGGTGGTGGTGGTGGTGGTGGTGGTGGTGGTGGTGACCAGCAATCGTGTTCAAACAGCAGTCATGACTGTAAATGTACTGGACCTTTAAGTACATGGAATTGGAGTATTATCCATGGGATGCATTCTACGCTTCCGAACTACGGGCACAATGATGAACCAATATACATAAAAGGAGAGCAAAAAGTCAACAGTGAATCATCACCTGCAGATCCTTGCTCAAATAGCACCATCTACAGCATCACCCGAAAATTGTATCAATTTTCTTTATCTGAGATAGTCTTGCACACGTACATCACTACAAGTAATGCTACTGATGAAAGTGTATCGATATAACCATAAGCTTCTTGGCGACAAAATGTACAATAGGGATTAATATTTATCACTACAAGTAACTTATATCTATAGTATACAATTATATTGCACCAACTGTATAAGCAGTACCATGTTTTTTTCTCACACACATTCTTAGTATAAATGGACTTAGAATCATAGAATCCCTACAGGCAAGAAAGAAAACATTCGGTCTATTGAACCTGCACTAACAATCCCACCCAGGTCCTATCCCCATAATGCTGTGTATTTACCCTAGCTAATCCCCCTGACACCAAAGGGCAATTTAACATGGCCAATCAATGTAACCTGCACATCTTTGAACTGTGGATGAAACTGGAGGAGATGCACGCAGACGTGGGGGAACCTAGATCCCTGGCGCTGTGAGGCAGCAGTGCTAATCTACTGTGCCACCGATTTATATGTGATCGCCTATTCATTTATTTAGGAAACTGGCTGAACCTTATAACCAACAGAGCAATTGCTCCACTTTTAAGATACATATACAGCAACCATATAAATAGTGGATGAATATGTACAAGTCTGGGTATTATTAGTAGGTAATACATAGTGAGCTATTGTTATAGTTGAGGCCCTGTGAATACCTTACACCATTTCAGAACCTAGTTCAGTTTTGTACTCACTCTAGTTTCTTTAAACGCCGCATTCTGGGTAGGGCATCGGCCAGCCTCACTGCCCCTGCATCACTGATGTTATTCCAGGATAAGCTGTGATGAAGTACAGGAAAAAGTAGAACACTTAGAATTTTTAAGGATATTTTTCTTCAGAACCTCACTCATCAAACTGTCAGATCTATGGCCTGGTTGATCTGCAACTTGCTGCTGGAAGTGGAAAGGACTTAGAATCCTGAGTAATGCATGTGGAAAAGCTCATGGTTCAGTATTTGATATCTTCACTCTGCTCTTCATAACTCAGAGGTGCCACAAGGGGAAATCTTGCTGTAATATGCTGTGGTTTCACTGAACTTACAGTGCGGTCTCTCTCTTTGCAAGTAGTACCAGGGGATCTTTTAGGCCCAGCTGAGATTCCAGTTCTCTGTTTTCAAATATGAAGGCAGAAGACCCAAATTTGGACATGACTTTGGAAGTTTGGACTTTCTGTACCTTTTAACCTTCGGAATCAAGCACTATTTGCCAAAATCCCTCAAAATGATCTGGTTGACGTGAAATTCTCTCTGCAATGGATCGAAGGCCACATTGTGGAGAGATGTGTAATGCCCATCATTGCGATGGCACAGTGGTTAGCACTGCTGTCTCACAGCGCCAGGGACCCGGGTTCAATTCCTGGCTTGGGTCACTGTCTGTGTGGAGTTTGCACATTCTCCGGGTGTTCTGGTTTTCTTTCACAGTCCAAACATAGGCAGGTGAGGTAACTGGCCATGCTAAACTGCCCCTTAGTGTCAGGAGGGCTACCTAAGGTAAATGCATGGAGTTATGGGGATAGGGCCTGGGTGGGATTGTGGTCAGTGCAGACTCGATGAGCCGAATGACCTCCTTCTGCATTGCAGGATTCTATGTTTGTGGGCATGATTAACAAACTGACTGCAGAGATCTCTAAAACCGATCACCAGGCCAAATAAGAATCCCATGTCTGTAAGAACAGCCACCACAAGAGAAGTGTGAAGAGTAAGATTTCTATGATTCTATGAAAAGTGTGCCTTTATTATATCGTCTGGATGTCCACATTAGCTGCTGTATCTCAGCCACAGTTGGCAACTTGGCACCAGGCTGAAGTTGGCACTGGAGAAATATATAGCAGAACAGGATGAACTATCCACATGAGCATTTTGCAGGGGGTGGGGAGATCATCGTCTGACTTCACTTGGTAGTTGACGGCCTTACCCACACACGCTGGAAATTGACACTGAACGCTTTGTAATTTCTGGCATGTGTATTACCAGTGACAGCAAGAAGTCAGGAAATTAACCATCAGGCCGACATTTCTTTTCAGAGATGCTGCCCAACCATTAATCAGAGTAATCAGAGTGAGTGAAGCATGTTTTATCAGGATTAACCCAGCAAGAGTCAATTCCAGTCACACATTTGCACATTTCTCTTCTCTATGTACTGTATGCTTTGTCTGTATAGCATGCAAGAAACAATCCTTTTCAAATGAATAATAATGTGATAAAAATAACTCAAATCAAATCAAATTTATATATAACCAGAGAACCCTCTATAGCTACACAGTCAGGGAGACACTGGAACAGGATAAGTTAGCTGTCACTCTTTTAGATTTAAATCCAGACACAGAGATCGAGAGTTTCAGCATTTAAACAATACTTCAATAGCTCAACCTAATCAAAATAAAAAGTCCTCAATTTCTGTATGGTCACCGATGGTTGTGGTGGTGGTGGTGGTGAACGGATGGGGGATTGAATTTTTCTGCAACTAACTTGAAATTTGTTCATATGTCTCGAAATGACAGTCAGCTCAGCATCAACTGTGATTAAAACTGTGGCAAATCTGTAAAGCTGAAACTGAATTGTTTGAACATGCAGATTGCAGTGATCACTCAGTTACTTGGCATCCAGGAGATTTAATACTTACATGGTCTCTTCAATACTAGGACAGCCCACAAATCCAGCTGCAAGCTCCTCCGCCACACTGTCATCAAATCTGTTTAACTGCAGGCTAGGAAAAAGAATGCTAGAGGTTAGTAAACCTCAAGAGCACAACAATGTTTACAAAGTCTTCCAGCTTTTCTTTCCCCTTGTGTACTCTCCATCTTAGGGCAGCACAGTGGCACTGTGGGTGGCATTGCTGCCTCATTTTGCCTGGGACCCGGGTTTAATTCCCGGCTTGGTTCTGTATGGAGTTTGCACATTCTCCCCGTATCTACATGGGCTTACTCTGGCTTTGTCCCCACAGTCCAAAGATGTGTGGGTTGGGTGGACTGGCCATGCTGATTTGCCTATTAGTATCAAGCAGACTGGCTAGGGTAGGTGTGTGGGGTTACAGGGATAGGGCCTGGGTGTGATTGTGTTCGATGCAGACTCAATGGGTCAAGTGGCCTCATTCTGTGACTGTGACTCTGTGATCTTTCCTAGTTCCATAGATCCCACCAACTCCTAGTACCTCACGCCAGTAAAATCTTCCTCCAACATGATGCAAAACATTCGCTGTCAGCTGGTTATTTGATATGGGATGATTACAATCGTAGCAAATCTTGCCCCCTCCTAAACAACTGCTTTATGAGTATGGGGCCTGCTTGAGTCTTCAGGAGCAGGGTTACCTGGCTGATTTTTTTTTAAAGTCCCACTCTGGCCAGTGCTATTCAAAGTCAATATAAAGATGTGTGGGTTAGGTGGATTGGCCATGCTAAATTGCCCCTCAGTGTCAGGGGGATTAGCAGAGTAAATATGTGAGATTGGAGAGAATAGGGCCTGGGTGGCATTGTTGTCAGTGCAGGCTGAATGGTCTCCTTCTGCAGTGTCGAGACTCTTATGATTCTATGTGCCTCTTATCCTTGTTCTGTCTAATATCAGCCAATTCAGCAAAGACCCAAAGCTGGACATAGTCACTTCTATAATAAATCAAGAAGGACACTTCCTAACTAATAAAAGGAAAGCTTTGAGCACTCAAGAATCTGTGGTTCCCAGTGCCAGAAATGTTCGTTAGTGAAGCATTACAAATAATGATATGCCAGTAGTTTTTAACATTCCTAATGATGCATAACTTAGCATCTGCTTCGTGTCACAGTGTGCTTTTTTTTCTGTTTAAGGATGTACTGCCTCATTGCTTTCTTCACGCATACAATTTGAGGACTAAAGAACAAATCACGTGTTTCGTTCCATGGTTGCTGACAGGCTTACTGCCTGCAACCATTGTGTCTTTAATCTTCCAAATGACCATCTTAGAAGACAAGGGCAGCAGGCACCATCTCTTGGAAAGTGCCCCTCCAAGTCACACACCATCCTGACTTGAAAATATATCATCATTGCTTCACTGTGACTGGGTCAAAAATCTGGGGCAATTAGAGTAATAAAAACTGGCCTGGCCAATGACACACACATCCTGTAAATGAATATAAAAAAGAAGTATGCAGAACATCCTTTAAATATTCCACAGGCACTGAGCAGTCTGGCAGTGAATTGGAGCACACAGTCTGTTTTCCATCACCCTCCAGCTGTCCAACAACAACAACTTGTATTTATATAGCATCTTTAACATTATAAAATGTGAAAAGTCACATCTCAGAAGGGATCCTGTTAAATCATCAACAAGGAGATCTTGGTTCAGCATCTGTAAATTCACTGGCTGAAGGCACATCTTTCTGTGACTTTCAGGAAGGACTCAGTCTTAAGTTAAAGGTACCTGAACACATTTCAGAAAAATGATAGACTGTGGAGTTTTCCCAACTTAAATGCATTGTCCTACTTTCTGGCTCTCTTGATGTCACGCGCCATCACTGACCAATCGGACAACGAGTGACTGAACCTCCAGCAATATCACGGGAGAATGACAGGCTGGTGACCCTTGCACGTACTCTGTCCTCCCACCCTCATAAGATACAGCGTTTCGCTGCGTGACAGACAACGGGACTCACTATGTGCAGAGTATTGGAGCCTGCAAATCCTCTGGCACCAAAATACCTCCAGAACAAACAATTCCAACCTCATTTTGTGAGCTTGATCCACCCGGTTTCTGAGGAATTCATCATGAAAGAGCTGGTTTTGTACTGGGGACAGGGAGAGGGGGAGGTGAGTGAGTGATAGCGGAGAGAGAGAAAACAGAGTCATAAGATCACCAGCATTTTTCTGCTTCCAAAATTGAGCTAAAAGTCTTCTCCATTGGTCAGCAAGGTATGTAGAACATTATTTTGATGGTGGACATTTACTGAACATAAAGTGATTCTGATTCCTGATTAATGTGATCCTTTCACAGTCCTGGTATAGTTTTCGATAAGCTCTCATTGTGAGGCAGAATAAAATTGGGATAAGCCACTCAACCCAGCATGGTAGCACAGTGGTTAGCACTGCTGCCTCACAATGCCAGGGACCCAGGTACGATTCCCAGCTTGGATCACTGTGTGGAATCTGCATGTTCTTTCTGCATGTGCCCGTGCAGGTTTCCTTTGGGTGCTCTCGTTTCTTCCCACAGTCCAAAAGACACGTGGGTTAGGTGCGTTGGCCATGCCAAATTCTCCCTTAGTGTACCCAAACAGGTGCCGGTATGTGCTAACTTCATTGCAGTGTTAATGTACACAAATAAATAAACTTAAACAACACTTTGAACCTGTTCTGACTGATCTATATGGTAATTCTAGTTACACATCCTGAGAGAGATTTTCCAGCTGTGATCGCCCCGACCCCAAAACTGGAAAATCCCACCTGAGATCAGCGGATCATTGCATGATCTGTGCCTCGCACGATTCCTATGGCAGGAAATTCCAGCCCCCTGACTCCATGTCCAATACCAACATCTAATCAGAAATTCACTTTGAACTTTTTAATTGATACTGAGCCTCAATCACATCAGCCTGACATAGCTTGAAGATTTCCACTGCCCTTTTTGTGTGAAGATAGTTCATAAAGCTTTGGAGGTTCACAAACAAGGAAAGGAAGTGCATGAGAATTTTTGTATCTAATCGTTTCAACACTTTTTGGGGGAAATTTGGATAGCAGAATAAAAATGGAAGTGCAGAGAAGAAGTTTCATTTAAAAGCTCTGTGTCACCAGCCTGAGGTTTACCACTCAATCTTCAGCACACTGAATATGAGGCACTTACTCCAGCTTTTTTAAAGATGTCATTTTTGGTAGTGCCATTGCAAGCTCTGTCACTCCTTTGTTGCCAATGCTATTTTCAGGTAAACTGCAGGGGATAAGAAAACGTGCGATAAATATGAGTACGTAGCATTTCAAACATGTATTAATCATAGGGTTTCCCCTTCTTCTGCTGCATGACACTGAACTAGCTCAGGAGCTTCTAGAAGCCTTTGTGGCTATTCATAGAATTGACTGTTTAATAGTTAGGCCTTTTGTGAGATATTTGCAGTTGCAGGAGAGAGGGTAGGGGAAACCAGAATATTCTTGGTGCCCAGGAGTCTGATAAATTCTAAATGCGCAGAGAATTCTGGGCAAATGTTTTCATTTAAATGTTAATTTAAAGTCATGGGGGCGCCCAACAGTTCCAGACTCTGAAGTAGCAGCATCCTCTCAATTACTGGAAGACAGAAAGAACTTGCCTGTTGTGACAAACTCTATACTTGGCAGATTTTTTATTTGAGGTAAACCGTTAAATCCAAAATGAGATTAAGATAATTTTGGAAGGTGGGGATAATTGGATTTCCTGATTATGGTAACATCTCTGAAAAATTGGACTTTGGCTGAAGTTCCAATGTGGATGAAAGTGAAAAAAAGGCTAACTAAAACTAACTGGGTGGTGAGTATTCTTATTTCAGCCTGTTATCGTGCAGCAGGACACAGAATTTGTGTAAGGAGAAGCAAGCAAAGCTCTCTACAGAAAGATCAGTTTTTTATTTGGCGGTAAGAAGAATATTACTTAAAAAGCTCTTGGTTAGGCAATGTACAAGTGAGTTAAAAGAGGCTGAATCCTAAAAATGGCATAATTAGCTCAAGCATGCTGGAGAACTGAGTGTTATATCAGAGGATCAGACCATGAACCTGGAATGTTGGTCAGTTGAAAAGGAATTCTGGAAAGTTAAGCCATCAGACCTGGATGTGACCTGAGTAAGAGAGAGTGTGTGGATGTGCAATTGATCGATGTTCATTGAACTCAGCTCCCTTGGATAGAGAATACTGGGGAAAGCGACCCTAGGGCCAAGTTCATTGAGTGAGAAAAGTGAGAGATTTGACGTGCTGGAGTCCAAACTGGAAAGACTGTGAAATTGCACATGTTGACCCCTATAGACCAACAGAAGTGATGAGAGTGCCTGGAATTTTGTGAGGTATTTCTTTGTTGCATTGGCTTTCTAGAATGAGACTCATCTTTTTAAGTGAGTTAACATTGGTCTTGCTTACTGTTATGTTGATTTTAGGTTTGACTTACAGGAAAAGTTTCAAGAAGTGAAATCTTGGCTGTAGGTTCTTTTTGTTGGGAGTTGTTTGTGATTTCTTTCCTTTCAGGTTATTGAATTTTCTGGGGATTGTAACAATGAGAAGATTCTTTTGTTCAGAGCACGGAATGTTGGCAAGAGTGTGGAAATTGGCATGTAGCTCTCCGGCCACACAGCTGAGTTTTCTCTCCAGATTCTCGAACTCTCTGTACACAATCCACAAGCAACTGGACAACTCTGCACCCGTCTGCCACATAATTATTTGAGCAAATCTCCACCGTATCACAAGCAATGTGGCAATGCCTCCTTCTTCCAGCCGGATTGACAGCAGTGCTAGGGGATAGTGCCAGGATGCCAGCACATGTTCCTCTCCCACCAGTAGCTACAGTTACCCTTTGTGCGCTGACCAGTTCCCCGTGATTGCCTCCTGAGTTTCCACAGCTGTTGTAAATTTTGCCAACACAAGGAAAGGGCAGGAAAGTGGGCAAGAGGAACGTGTTGTATCAGCCATGATTCAACTGAATGGCACAGCAGGCTCAAGGGGCCCAACAGCCTATTTCTGGTCCTATTTCTTATGGCCTTATGGACATGGGGGAATACCCTACGGAGGGAAGAGGGCAGAAGCAAATGATGGAGAAATCCTTTGAAAACATTTAAATTTATTTCAATGCATTCAAATTAGGTTCCCACCACTGTCATGTCACCAGCAAGAGGAGGAGAATCTCAGGGATAATATTTTTCTAGTGCAGCAGGCTGAGAAATTCGCGCTGGGTGACTAGCCCTGAACGTGTCTCTAGCATTGGATTTCCAACACTATCAGCTCTATACTGGAAATTGGCAGGGAGCCACATTAGATATGCAGGGACAATTTCCATTTCATTGAAATATCATTACTGGGCCTGAAGTCTCTGAGCAAACTAGCATTCCACCTCACCCCGTCATGAGTATTTTGCTCCATCGGGATTTGCTGTACCTCACCATTTCCAGGGAATGGGCAGCCTGGCCCTGCTGGACAATCAAGGACCTCTCCCCCCCCACCCCCGAGGGTCAGGTACCAATCGGCACCCCCCGTTCTGGGTGCCCTGGCAGTGCCCAAGGGGCAAAGTGCCAATGCCCAGGAGCACTTTGACACTGACCACTGGGCATCAGGCAGTGCCAAAACGATGGGGCCTAATTGGGGAGGGGGGGGGGGGGTGGCTGATAGAGGCGGTTGGTGAGGGAGGGAGGCTAGCAATTCAGGTTGGCATTGGGGTGGGGGTGCAGCCTGCTGGGGGAGGGTTTACGTTATGGAGAGTTGGGTGGGGGTGACAAGAGACCTATGATTGGACTGTGTTGGGGGGGGTGCATAGAGCTGGCGTTGCAGGTCATGGGGCTGGGCAGCGATCAGACCAGTTGCGCCGATCTGCTTACACTCTCTGAGCGATGCATTGAAGAATCTGCAGCACTTAGTGTTCAACGCTCCTTTACAAACAAAAAGACAATTGACAAATCCTTATGAACAAGCTCTTCATCACAACTGTAATCTTATCATTCACATGATAACTATCAGTTCGGACTTCGCTGTTTGCTGCTATTAGCAAGAGAAGACTGAATGCTCGAGCTTCTCTCACCTTATCACTTCGATACTTGGGCACAGCCTGAGACCCTGTGCGAGGCTCCCTCCACCACTGGCAGTGAGCTCACTGGAATGAAGGCTGAACAGAGAGGTAAAGAAATGGGGATTATTATTTGCTCCAGTTAAGTTTTAGAGAATAAACCACATTGGCTATTTTAATCTAAGTGCAGGTGGGGATCCCACAGGAACAGACAGCACATTAGTTTCCCCTGATCTTTCTCTCCATTTCCAATGTGTAAAACCAGAACTGCACTCCATCCTATTAGGTCCCTGTGGATGGTTTAGGTTTAAAATCACAGGCTGACTCCAATCCCCTCTGTAGATCATTGACATTTTCTTTAACCAGCATGAATTTTAGAAGAGTGGGGCAATAAAACATTCTGATCTGACTGATAATAGATTACACTAAGTACAATGATAAACACCGTCACAGCACAGACACACACATAGACATGCACTGTATGGACACATTATACACGCACCCTTCATGTGCACACACTATACACGTGAGATGCACCCTGCACATGCACACACGCACTGTATACTCACTCTACACATGCATACTACACACACTCCACATAACACATGCACCCTCTACTGTACACATATACACACACCACACATATTACACACATGCACACACATTACACACAACATGCACACACATTACACACAACACACACGCACAAGCACAAGCAGACACAGACACTACACATGCAGACATGTTACATATTGCATGCACACATGAACACAGTACAATTACACAAACACGCACACATGGACATTAGATAGCACTTACTTCAAAACCTTTAAGCAGGGCAGCTTTGGCAGAGCTTCAGCCAACTTCCTTGCAGTTAGATCACCGATCTTGTTCATGGATAAACTACATGTTTACATTGAATGGACAAAGTGAAAATAATTGATATCAATATTCAATAAACGTCATGGGAACACAGCGAGCTGTTACGTCAACACCAGGATTAAAAGAATATGCTGGAAAATATTTGGGCTGAAAATTCTTCAGATTGGAGCCAGAACATGGAAAGGAACTTTCATTTCTAATTTGACCTTTAATAGGAGAAACACACAAAATTTTAAAGAAAAATCACAAATCTGAAAGGGTGACATGCAGAGTGAACTGAAATAATCGTTTGTGTTTTGGGGCCCCTTTGGACCATGTATCAGGAAAAGGAAACATCAGGTTGGAATTGGCACTGATTGCAAGGTGACTTTGAGAAATGACTTTGCCAGCAAAGGTGGTGAGTAAAAATTACAGGGTGGACTTCCAGAAAATCATGCTACAATTTTCCCATTCATACTTGCAGTGAAGTCCCTCAGCATGGGTAAGAATCCACAATAGGTGCTGGAAGTGTGGAAATGATTTTGGATTTCTGTTTCTTTTGACGTTGTTGCTGGCTTAAAGGACAGGTGTTTTGAACACAGTTCAAAATGGACAAATTTTAAAGGTTTCACTTTCAGGTTCCTTGCTGGTACTGTGTTAGGCTTTCATGAGCAATTGTACACATTGTTAGTTATTACTTTTGCCCTCAGTTCCTTTTACTGGTGAATCTAGTTGGGATCCTCGCAGTTTGTCTGGGGGAGGCAATTCGGCCTGCTCCGAGCCCCCATTATCAGCACCAAAGCATCTGCAGACAGGAGTGGAAGTACTTCACTTTGACACTGCTGGTGGAAGAAGTCTCTTTCAACTGGTTCCCTCTCCCTTATCTCTCCACAACAGAGCTGATGGGAATGCCTGATTTGTCTGGACAGGTCTGCAGAAGCCCTCTAACCACAAGAGTGTGCCATGCTTTAGATGGAATGAACAATGAAAGAAAGCACCCTCAGGTGGATGACAATCCACTTTATCATGGCAAATGCAACCCACCAAGATGGCACCAGCTCATTCCTAAAGGCCCTGGCATAACTTCCTGTCTTTTGAGCAGCAAAGATGAAGATGCTGCAATGGATACCTGCAGCCAATGGGCACTTGCATGAAATGGTTACAGCACAGAAGGAGGCCATTCAGCCAGTCTGAGCCAGCTCTCTGAAAGAGCAATGCACCTACTACCATTCTCCCAAGGACAGCTGGAGCCTGAAATTCAGCTGCACCTCAATAGTCACTGGGCTGGGGCAAGATGGTGGCACAGAGGGCATCCTCCTTGTAAAACATCACCCTCTCAATGATAGCAACGATCGCAGGAGGAGATCAGTTCCTGAGATCAGCTCTATCTCTCCATATGAATCCCCTTTCATCTGAGCTTTTCAACCACTTTAATCCCCTTCAAATTTCGTAAAGGCTGCTTCATTTGCTTTCTGACATTACCCCTCACCGCCCCATCCCTTTCTATATACCTGCTTCAAATCTCTGTAAATTTCACACACACAATTTCCCTGTTGCTTCACTAACGCTCCTCCTACATCTTATTCAGTCTGCATATAGTACTGTGAAGATTTAAGCACATGAGGCTTTACAGGCAAATTGAATACAATCTGAGACTAGAATTGACAACATCTAGAACTCAGTTTTGATGAAAAACTACTCTTTTTTTCAAAGATAAAATTCCAAAGATAACTAGTTTGCAAGTTTTTGATACATCACGAAAGTGAGCTGCTCTCAGCATTAACTTACAACTCAAGTAAATGATATTATTTCAAACTGTAAATCTGACCAATCAACATGACAATACATGGCTAATCTTTCAAGCTGATGAGCTCTGACAAAAGGGCATTGAACTGAAACACAGGCTGGAATTTTACCACGTTGTCTGCCCTGCAACGGGGGTGGGCAAGGCTTGCAGAACAGAATTCTCCACTGGCCTTGGGTGGGATTTTTATGAGCCTTGCCCAAGCGAGGTCATAAAATCCCAGCCATTAACTCTGTTTTTCTCTGATTGCAGACACTACCTGACCAACTGAGTATTTCCAGCATGAACTTCAGATTTTTACTGCACAGTAGTTTGCTTTTGTAACAAGATACAGCACTCACTGAATCTCTTCCACTGACGGGCATTGAGCGAGAGCATGTGCCAGACTCTCTCCACCAGTTGCTGTGATGTTGTTCTGTGTCAAGCTAATGGTAAAAACACAAAAAGGTTGCAAAACACTTTGAAATGTACCAAATGCTGAAGCCACTCTTGGTTGACTATCTCACTAATCACCTCAGAATAACCCGTACTTTTCAAAAGGGTCTGTTAAAACTATCTATCATCAGATGAATATTCATAAAATAACCCAACATTAGTTACCAACACCAGAAACTCTGCATTAGAAGCTCAGGATTGACTGTCCATTGCAATATGTGTAAAAGTAGATTATTATAAATAGAATCCATTGTTGATTGATATTTTGTCAAATTTCACTCTCCATGGGGTTATGTAATGTTTGTCTTTGGTCATCTTATTTCAAATATCACTGTCCAATTTAAGAAAGGTGACAGAGAGAATGCTGGGAATTATTATAATGCAGAAGGAGGCTATTCGGCCCACTGAGTCTGCACTGACAATAATCCTATCCAGGCCCTATCCTTGTAACTCCACACAGTTACTCTGCTAATCCCTCTAAACCTACACATTCCAGGACCCTAAGGGGCAATTTACCATGACCAATTAACCTGACCTGCACATCTTTGAAGTGTGGGAGGAAACTGGAGCACCCAGAGGAAACTCATGCAGACATGGGAGCATATGCAGACTCCACACAGACAGTGGCCCAAACCAGGAATCGAACTCAGGTCCCTGGAGCTGTGAGACAGTAGTGCTAACTACTGTGCCAATGTGCTGTCCATATCATCCAATGTCTATTGTCAGCGAACTACTGGGACAGAGTGATTGGACATCTTGAACGTTTTTAGCTAATCAGAGATCCATTTCTAAATGGATTTGTAAAGGGTAGATCAAACATGACACAATTGCTTGAATGTTTTGAAGAGGGGATTGCAGTGGTGGACAGGAGAATATCAATGGCGATATTTGTATGGAGTTGCAGATGCAGTTTAATAAATTCCCTCAGAAGTGCCTGCTAGCTAAAGTTGATGCTCACGGAGTTGATTGGCCCAGAAACTGGCTGGGTGACTGGGGCCTGGAAGTAATGATAATGGGCAGGTACTCCTGCACGAGTTCCCCCAGAGCGCAGGCATAGTACCAGCCTGTAAGAGCTGCTCAAACTGGGTAAATAAACCATTATTTGTGGTAAGTCCTAGGTTAGCAGCCTTTGGAAACGTAACACTTCTACAGTATCATATTTTGTTGTATAATGCTCCATCCCTGGGACATTTTATAATGCTACGTTTGGTACCTAAATATAAATTGTTATTGTTAAGTGAAATCAGCACCACCTGAGGGATGAACTAGGGGCCATCCTAGTTTCAATGGTGTGTTACCATACAGTACAGAACCTCTACCAGCTGGCCCTCGGGAAAATATGCATTTAAAATCAAATCACAGCCACTTACTTCAGTATTTTCAAACTTTTCATATTGGGCAGTGCATCAGCAAGGCTCAAAGCTCCCACATCCTCGATACAGTTTCCATTTAAGCTGGATAGGAACATATGACACATTTAATTCAGAGTTTATAAGTAAGATGCTGCTCTCATTTAATTTGTCTCATCACAGTGGAACAAAATTAGCCAATAATACATTGCACATTTCTACTATGACTTGATCTACTTTGAGTAAGTTGTACATTTGACACCAGTGATGTTCTACCACAGAAGGCTGAATTAATTTACTCCATGCCACAGGGTGACAGTGTGTTTTGAGATATTAGTATCAAACCTCTCAAAATTATGTGAAATATCTTTGAGTTAGAATATTTCCCTGGGTTACCAAACCTACTGCAGAGAACAGCTATTGGAATTATATACAAATGTATTAATGGGTTGATTGTTGATATCAGTCTACTTGTGTGAAAGACCAGAGGCTACAAACAAACTGTATAACAAAAATGAGCCTTTTCTTAATTTATATCCAAATCATTCATTCTTAAACCATCAGAGAGAATGATGGAGTTGCAAGTTGTTAGGTTAAGGAAAGAATTGCACTTCAACCAGTGTGGCATGGTGGCAAAGTGGTCAGCGCTACTACCTCACAGGTCCAGGATTTGATTCCTGGCTTGGGCATTGTCTGTGTGGAGTTTGCACATTCTCCCCATGTCTATATGGATTTCCTCTAGGTGCTCTAGTTTCCTCCCACAGTCCAAACATGTGCAGGTTAGGTGGATTGGCTATGCTAAATTACCCCTTAGTGTCCCGGGGTGCATAGGTTAGAGGGATTAGCAAGGCAAATATGTGAGGTTCTGGGGATAGGGCCTGGGTTAGATTATTGTCAGTGCAGACCTGATGGGCTGACTGACCTCCTTCTGCACTGTAGGGTTTCAGTCAGACTATGGCTGGAATTTTCCAGCTATTCACACCCTGCTGCCCACCGCTGCAAGCAAGGTTGGAGAATTTGGCATTCAGCTAAATCTCCATTAACTGCAACGGGACTGGAAAATCACACCAGAGAGAACAGCTGGAGAATTTCACCCCATCATCAAGAAACCATTTTGGATCATTTCTATTGGCACCACTTTTCATTTGTTTTTCTTTACATTTTAAGAATCATTCTCTCTTCCAGCAATCAGGAGAGGGCCAATTCTGTTCAATCTGCAGCAATACAATGACTGGTGAGGGCGTACAATTCCAGTCAGAGACCCCTATTCTTCAGCAAACAAGCTCACCCCTTAACACTGCATCAAAGAAGTAACAATCTACTGGTGTCTTCTTTTCTTAAATATTCACAAAGCAGTTACATAGAAAAAAACCAGACCAAGTTCCAATAGGGAGATGCTTTTCTGTTGTTCATTTATTGCTCATCCCTGATGACCTTGAACTGAATGACTTGCAAGAGCGTTAAGAGCACATTTCTGAGAACTTGAAGTCATATGTAAGCCAGACAAGGAGTGAGCCAGATTGCAGGTTTTATGATTATGGCGTAAGTTGTCATTAGATTTTTAATTCCACATTCTTTTTTATTGAATTCAAATTTTACTATCAGCCATGATGGGATTCAAATCAGGGGCCCCAGAGCAAAACCCTGAGTTTCTGGATCACCACCCAGTGACAATACCATGACATCACCAGCTGAGGGCGCAACAGCTTAAGTTGTCATGGCTCACTATTTTGCTTCATTAATTAGGTCTCAACTGGAAAATACTGTGGGAATTGTATTTATCTTTCCTTAATCTCAATCCAGAAACATTCATGCTCTCACAAACACCATGACAGGCACAATCTAACATCCTGGGACTGCTGATTAAAAACACAACAAGGGAGGCACCACAGGGAATATTTTTATTTTGTGCCAATAGGCAGACGGATTCTGTTTTTAATTATCTTCATCTTCCAATTGAGTGTTTCCAAATCAGAAGTTGCTGCACAGCCTGCCTGCCAGTTATAGAATCCCAACAGTGCAGAAAGAGACCATTCAGCCCATTGAGTTTGCACTAATCACAATCCCACCCAACCCTATCCCCATAACCCCATGCATTTACCTAACTAATCCCCTGATACTAAGGGATAATTTAGCATGGCCAATCCATCTAACACACATATCTCTGGACTGTGGGAAGAAACTGGAGTAAGTGGAGGAAATCTACGCAGACATGGGGAGAATGTGCAGACTCTACACAGACAGGAATTGAACCCAGGTCCCTGGCACTGTGAGGCAGCAGTGGTAACCACTGTACCACCAATGGCTGGTCTTAGGAGGCACCAGGAAGCATCCTCCACAAAAGAAACATTCTGGATTTTTTCCATTAATTTGCACAATCGGTCAAATTCCCTCAGGAGTTTACCCCAATCCTCATTTTAGCCCTAGGTGCAGGAACAGGATAATTTGCCCCTTTACTTCACCAGAACACAGCAACAAATCCTTCAGTGGCAGAGGTGGTGTTGTAATTGTGAAAAAACTCCTTTCATTGGCTACCAAACTGTCACTGGGCTTCAAATTTTACAAAAAGAACTTGCATTTATATAGTGTCCATTTTTCAAATACTCGAAAGTGCTCATAGTCAGTGAGATATTTTGAGGTTTAGTCATCACTATAATGTAGGAAACTATCAATTTATGTACAGCAAGATTCCACAAATGGCAATCTGCTAACAAGCAGCTTTCAGCCAGGCTGGGTGAGGCATAGTTATTTGGGTTAGGACAACAAAGAAAATTCCCCAGCTTTTCTTTGGAATAGTGCTGTGAAATATTTTACGTTCAAACAAGAGGGTGGATGGGCCTCATCCAAAAGGTGGCACTTTCAAGAGAGAAACTGACCCTCAGACTGAACCGGATTGTCAGCCCAGATTCTGCGGTCAGGATTCGTTCATAGTAATCAGCTGCATGCAAAGTATCAAGAAGTGTTTCTGAAGATACCAATAGAAGCAAACGTTCTTTAATAAAATATATTAGCATACACTGAGTTATACATGTGGTGGAGTCAGATACATCAACGTAGTGGTATACTTACTCTATTTCTACAATTGCAGTGCTATATTTCAGTCCGTTTGCAAGATCTACTGCCCCTTTACAACCGATGGAATTACACCTCAAACTGAAGGAAGAAGATGAGATGGTTTAATGATTTCAATAACTACTGAGGCCATTCTGACCAACATCAAAATAAATTTGGAGATGTGGAGAAGACACCAGAGAAGAATTCCTTCAAGTTTTCTTGTTAACCCCAATTCAATGCCACATCACCAATTGGTTGGCGTGGCCTAACTGTACATTGTTAAAAACACAATGGGACAGAATGGGGTAATGTTGTTAACTGTGTTTCATTTTACATTATGTTGATGCAGATCTTTATGATCGCTGCTTTTTTTCTTCTTCTTTTACAATCTTCTTCCCTTTCTGCATCCTCCCATCCAGGTACCTCAAGCTGGGAATGTTGGTGCTCAGCTGGCTTCTTGGTTTCTGGCAATGATTGCCCTTCCTGGCCACTGGCGGGCACCAGAGGCCACAAACAGCATCGAGATAGAGGCAAATAAAACAGTCACAGTGCTTCTGGACATTGAGACACCAGAGTTCATCCACTTATAGTGACATAGGATCTTTTGGGGCGGACACAGCCTCAGTAACTGTGACCACGTAATGCTCACACAGAGCTGCACTGAAACACCAGTTAGATTATCTCTTCAAGAGTCAAAAGTGGGACCCTTCAGACTTGTGCACTTGGTGTGTTGCCATTGAGCTATAACTAAAGCCAGCAGGAATGGAACTGCAGGTGGCATATTACACACATAGTTTGTTAAGTCTCCTGTCAATTTAAGATTCAGGCTAGCAGCTCACTGAAACTCCAGGTCGATTTGTTTCACTCCTTAACAGAACACTGTCACTTAGATGACAAGGCTATGATGGGAATTTCATTAGATTTCAAATATATATAAATATATTTGTGCAAAATACAAATTTATATTATATTGCAGGTGACAGAAATTGAAGAATAAATGGGTGGTAATTTTTCCACTGGTCTATATCCACTGTTTGGGGGTGAGCTGGTAACTATCATCATAGATTTAAAAATATCAACAAAGGGAGAGGTTAGGAACATTTGCTCATGTGCAGAATTCCAATCAAAACAGAAATGGAAGCAGAATCCAACACAACTTCTAGAATTGGAGTGGATAAATAGTTCCAATGTAAAGTTTTCACGGGGCTGAGAGAAAGGCAGAGAGTTGGTGTTCATGTGATGGTCTTTGGTGTAATGAGATAGATTTTCCATTTGCTGCCCACGCATGCTATGGATTGTCTGTCTGTCATTGAAACCACCTAAGTTAGAAAGCAGGCGGTTTCAGTAATGGGCAGCTCATCACCAAATTCACGTGGTGGGCCATCAATTAACAATGTCAATGGAGATGGTGGTTTCAGTAATGGGCAGTTAATTAACCATGCCAGTTGAGACAGTGGCTTCAGTAATGAGCAGTTGGCAATCAAAAGAGAAAATGCTGGAAAATCTCAGCAGTTCTGGCAGCATCTGTAAGGAGAGAAAAGGGTTGATGTTTCAAGTCCAGATAACACTTTGTCAAAGGTAAAAGGCATAGAAAGTGAGATAGTTATACTGCAGGGTGAAGGAATGAATGATGGGTCATAGCATGAGTCAATTGGGAATGCTAGTTTAGACAGTGGTTTCTGTAATGGGCTGTCAATGGGAAACGCCAATTCGGGAGAGAAGTTGAAGATCTACTCTCATGATTTGTATATCAGGAATTTGGGTGCAGAATTCACAGCCAATGTACTTTCCTGTTGATGTTACTGACACCAGAGATTGCTTCACCTTTCTAACCCACCTCAACTCGATGTTTGTTCAAGCTTGATGACAATACTGAGAACTCACTTTAATTTCTTCAGACACGTCATTCCAGGTATTCCTTCAGCTAACAGCTGTGCACCACTATCCTTCAACATCAGGGAATCCAAGCTGCACAAGAAGGAAGAGAATGGACAGGCATTAATCTTTTTCATGTTACTCCTTCATGTGTCACACATTACAACTGCTTTGGTGCATTTTAATAGAGTGGAGTGTGACACTGTTGGAGCTGCTGATTTTTGGATGGAATATTAAACTGACTGCTTGCTCAGGTGGATGTGAAAGATCCCACGGCATTCTTTAAAGAAAGGAAGTTATCCCCAGTGTCCTGGCCAATATTTATCCCTCAATCAACAACGCTTAAACAGATTAGAACATAGAACATTACAGCGCAGAACAGGCCCTTCAGCCTTCGATGTTGCGCCGACCAATTAAGAAAAAGCAATGACCCTCTAACCTAAACCATTCCCTTTTCGTCCATAAACTTATCTACTAACCTCTTAAATGCCACCAAACTTGGCGCATCTACAACTGCAGCAGGCAGGGCATTCCATATCCTTACCACTCTCTGGGACAGATTATCTGTCATTAATACCTTGTTTTCTGTGAGAGTTTGCTGTGTGCATACTGACATACTGTTTCCCACATCGCAACAATGACGATACTTCAAAAGTACTTCACTGGTTATAAAGCGTGTTTGAGGCCTGCACTGTATGTGAAAAGCACTATATAAACACATGTCCCGTTTTTGGTACCTGTCGATACTTTAAATCTAATCGAAAAAGCCAATTTCAAATGAACTCCAATCATGGTCCCACATGAGGGACAAACCAGATCCAAACCGACAAGACAAGATATAGTGTCCCATCTTGGGCTTGATCAGACAAGATCCAAAATGATCAGGCAGGGGACGGGGCTCACCCATTGCACTTGGGATGTGCTGACACCTGCGATCGTGGTTTGTCTAAGTTAGGGTAGAGTAAAAGATCAACGTAACCAATGATTTGATTTATTATTGTCACATTGGGATTCAATGCAAAGTATTGTATCTTTTACAGACAAAACATACCATTCATAGAGTACTCAGTAAAGCAGGAAAAGGAAGGGTGCAGAATATAGTGTTACGTTTCTCTGCACATCCTGCCGCTTTGCTGGGAGGTACTAAAGAACAAAGCAAAGTTGTTCAGCAAACCTTATAAAGGGCAGCGTTGGGTCTCAGAAACCACAAGTTGATGGCTAAATAGGTTACACAGCTTGCACTCAGTTTGTGTTTATGTTCTGCAGAAACCACAGGGCCCCATCATGAATTATATTTAATCTGTAAGCTCAGAATGGAAAAGACAGCTGAAACATCTTCCACACACACACACACACAGAGCCAGTGAATCACAGGACAGAGAGTATAATAGCAGCATTGTGAGAGGCGAGGGACCTCTGCTGTGGAACCATAAACTCAGAGTTCCTACGTGCAGAAGGTGGCTATTTGGCCCATTGAATGCACTGACTCCCAAACACAGTATCCCACCCAGGCCCTATCCCCATTACCCCGCAGATTTACGCTGCTAATCCCCCTAACCAACACATCTTGCGACACTAAAGGGCAATTTACTTTGGCCAATCCATCTAACCTGCATATCACTGGATATGTTACAACAAACATTAGACTCTCTATCTCCTTTTGCCATTTCCCCCATATGCTCCTCAGAAGACCAAGGGTCTGACAATCAGCGGTTGATAGAACAATGGATCAGAAAATCCATTGCAACATCAGAAGAGCAACATCAGATTATAATAAATAGAAGCAGTGGACCATTCGGCCCATCCAATCTGCTCGACTTTTGACACAATCATCACTACGCTCCCTATCCTCAATTCCCTAAGAAACCAAAAATTTGTCTATCCCAGGATTAAATGTGTTCAATAATGAAGCATCCACAATCCTCCATGGGGACAGAATTCCAGAGATTCACAACATTCTGAGTGAAGAAAATTCTCATCTTAGTCCTCAATAGTCAGCCTCTTATTCCTGAGATTGTGCCTCCATGTTCTAGATTCCCCAAGCGAGTTGTCCTCTCAGTGTCTACCCTGTCAACCCCCTTTAGGATCTTGTTTCAAAGAGGTCACCTCTTGTTCTTCTAAACTCCAGAGATTGCAGGCCCAATTTACTCAGCCTCTCATGTTTGGACAATCCTCTCATCCCAATCTGCCAAACCTTTGCTATACCCCCTTCCAATGCAAGTGTATCTTTCCTTAAACATGGAGAGCACAACGTGCACAGTATTCCAGATGCGGCCTCATCAAAACCTTGTAGCAAGACTTCCCGCTTCTTGTACTCCAATCCTCTTGCTATACCAACTGCCTTCATAATGTCTGTATCTGCATTTTAACATTCTGTATTCCTCATAAAGAGATTAGCAAAGTCTTTCTGAAGATCATCACCTACAAATTTAATGGCTTTTGCTAAATCTGTCACGCATATATTATGTACAAAATAAGCTGCGCGTGTTCAGAGAGGGAAACAGAGTTGACATTTGATCTTCTTTCAGAACTGGAAAATGTTACGGGTGTAGCTGGTTGGAAGAAATACGGGTGTGAGTTGAGGGGTTGGCTAGATGGGCCAGGGACAGGAAGGAGAGTACAAAAGGGTGCAAGGCAAAAGGAGGTGGTAATGGGCCGAATAAAGGCACAAACATTGGATCTGGAGGGGTACGGAAACAACAAATTCAATTGTGAACTGTGGTTATGATCTGAGTTGCTGGACTCAAATGTTAAATCTGAAAGTTTGCAAAAGGACCAAGCTCCCTTTATATTGTAGCAAGAGAGGGCTGGTCCATTGTGGAATAAGTATAGGCAGGTCTATGGGTTGTTGGAATCAATTTCCACAATAATTATACTCTCATTTTGAATTGATCTGGCTGGCATTGGATCCCATTTTCTCCTGACCAGATGGGTACAGTTGTGGCATCTCTCTGGCCCATTTCTCTAGCTTTGCTTTCTGGGTTCCAGTGCAATGTTTCATAGCAAACTAACTGTGGCTTCTTGAAGAGCAATCATCACTAATGCATGAGGAAGATCAGTCAATTTTGATCACAGGACAGCATGGTGGCACAGTGATCGGTACTGATGCCTCACAGCGCAAGGGACCGGGTTCAATTCCCGGCTTGGGTCACTGTCTGTACGGAGTCTGCAGATTCTCCGTGTCTGCATGGGTTTTTCCCAGGTGCTCCGATTTCCTCCCACAGTCTGAAAGATGTGTTGATTAATTGCATTTGTCATGTTAAATTCTCCCTCGGTGTACCCGAACAGGTGCTGGATGTTGGTGACTAGGATTTTCACAATAACTTAATGTAAGCCTACTTGTGACACTTGGTAAACTTTAAGCTTTTTCCATCTCCTATCAGCCTGTGTGCTCTTTCACTATCTCCTGGCCTTTTCACGTCTGATCTCTTTCTTTTGCTCAGCAAAAACTCGTTGCTGAGCAGAGACTGATAGCCAAGTTCTGCGCACATGAGGACGGTCTTAACAGGGATCTTGGCTTCATGACACACTATCTGTAACCCCCGTAACTTGCCTGGATTAGCAAAAAACCTCACTTACTGTGCTGTCTGGAGAAAATACACTATTCTCTAACCAATGCTCAGGATTTCCTTCACACACATTGTTAGCCACTTTAACACTTGATTAGCAGGTTAGATGTAAGGATTTGCATTCTAATCAGCAGTATGTAACTGTCTGTGTGGATATGAGTGCCTCTGCAGATCAGAACACTGCATTTGCCTGACGAAGGCACAACATAGTGTCGAAAGCTCGTAGATTTACTATCAAATAAATTGGTTGGATTTTAAATTGGTGTTGCAAAACTTTACTGAGTTTACCCCAGTCCAACGCCGGCATCTCGACATCATCTCTTTCTTTTAGACTCTATCTTAATTTTTTTCATCCCAGTTATGTGCTCTTGCAGCCAAGTTATTTTAATTATATTTTTCCAATCAATTCCCATCAGCGCTTAGGCAAAGCTCCCAGAAAATCCTCTGGCTCATGTAGGAAAAACAAGGCAGTGTTTCACTCACTTTATCTCTTCCAGTCTCGTGCAGGTACTGAGTCCCTTGGCCAGTATACTTGTTGCAGTCGAACCAATGGCTGTAGGTATTCGAGACAAGCTAAGACAATAAAGAACATAGAATTATAAGAAATAGAAGTAGGTGTAGGCCATTTGGCCCATTATGTCTGCTCTGCTATTCAATATATTGATGGCCAATTTGATAGTGGTCTTAATTCCAATTTACTGTCTGTCCCCATAACCTTTGATCCCTTGCGGATCAAGAATCTGCCTAACTCACCCTTAATTCCTCAACCAGCACTGCTTTCTGGGGTACAGAATTCCAAAAAAATCCCGATCCTCCAAAAGAAGAAATTCTTTCCCATTGCTGTCTTCAATGGAAAACCCTTTGTTTTGAAATGCTGCCTCTAGTTCCAGGTGCCTCCCATGAGGGGAAACTTAGTTTCAGCAACCAACGTACCAAACCCCCTCAGAATCTTTATGGCTGTGACTTTACTGCCGTACTCTGCCCATCAGTGAACACAGTGAGCTGGTAAAATCGTGCATGAGCTGTGAAATCAGGATTGTGCACTATATCTCGGCTCTTACAACCTTACCAGCATTGGATTTCTGACACCGTCAGCCTCTCACCCATTTCGGTTCACTTGACTTTATAGCCTTGCCATGAGAGGAAAACATTTGCTCCCCATGAACAGGAACAGGAACAGTTGTGTTGGCCTTGCCAGGGAAATGGGAAGCCATTGAGGCCCCCAGGGGAGGCCGCGGGCTGTGGGGTGCCTCTTGACCATTGCCAGCCTGGGCAGTGCTGGGATGTAGCCTGAAAGGACTGGGACCTATGTGGTGTGCAGCCTGGAGTGGGCAAAGCCTACAGGGGACAGGACCTACAGTGGCAGGGCCTACAGGGAGTGAGGCCAGGCTGGGGGCAGCCCAAGGGACCCACGGCTGCTCTGCCTCTGATTGACAGAGGGAAGGAGGGGGGGCCCACTACCGTTGCGAATTGTGACTGTGGAGGTGGGGGGGTGGGGTGGGGGCAGGGTTGCTGCTGCTCTGAATTGCAATCTGTGGGGCAGGGGGCATGATCCTTCTGACTCCAGGCTGCTGACTTTTCTGGAGTCAGCAGCCTCGACTCTTATTTCAGCCTATCCACCCTCTTACTGGAAATCCGATCTTCAGATGGACATTGTTAAAGGTCAGGTTTGCGCTGCTGGGAAATCACATGATTCTACACACTTGACTTAAGAACAAAAATCTCAGCCTAACTATAGGCTGCAAATGATGAACCACAGAATCATACTTGATCTTCTTCAGCTGTTTGAACCTTGGTAAGATTCTCCCCAGTTCAGAAGCTCCCTCCTCTCCGAGTTCGTTTTGTGACAAGCTGAAATGAAAGGAACAGAGACTTTATGAGCAACAAAATCTCAGCTTTAAACAGAGGTATATAAAACTTTATCAGCTGATCTTAAACATCGCCTGAACATTTTTATGACCTGATGGTCTATTTGATTGATGTGGGTAAATAATGACCAAAATGCCAAGGATAACTCCCCTTTCATCTTCAGAATGGTGGACTTGACTTTTTACATCTACCTGAGAGTTTGAGATTTTTGTAGTTAAATATGATCATTAACTTTTTATGCACAAACTCATTGGAATTGTCAAGCTGTCAAGGAACTGTCAGTTATTGAGAAAATATCAAAGCTATCAAGAAGTGATACATCTAACTGAGTGATTAGGAGTTTTTAAGAGTTAAATATGATAATGAACCTCCATGAGAAAAATAGCATCTCCAGCTCTGCAACATAATATTATTTTCCAGAGCTGAATTGATGCCAAAATTTCCTGAAAAACTAGTCCAATGTTGCCACAGTCAGACAAACATCCAACCACAAATTCTGCAGCCACTGGCCAATGACAGCTATGTGGGATTAAATTTTCCTTTGGGTGTTGGGGACTGGATGTTGGAGCCATTTCTGAGTCTTGAACCCACATATTCATCTACACACTCATGGCACGGTAGCATAGCATTTAGTACTGCTGCTTCACAGCTCCAGGGACCTGAGTTCGATTCCCGGCTCAGTCACTGTCTGTGTGGAGTTTGCACATTCTCCTCCTGTCTGCGTGGGTTTCCTCCAGGTACTCTGGTTTTCTCCTACAATCCAAAGATGTGTGGGTTAGGTCGATTGGCCATGCTAAAATTGCCCTTAGTGTACTAGGATGCTTAGATTAGAGGGATTAGCAGTTGGAGATTATGGGAGAGGGATGTCCTTTGCAGAAATCATTGGCACTTGGCAGCTAGAAAGATGAATGAAAAATTGGTATTTGACAGAAGTGTGCTGTGCAGTGACAGAAGTGCTCAAAATAGCACAGTTGGAAATATGTCGGTGTGGCTGGAAAGAGATCTAGGTCTATATTTCAGCAGTGAAAATGCAGGTGCTTAATATGAAGAAAACCATGAAAAGATAACGATCAAGGAAGTGATGAAGAGACCACAATTTGCCCAGGCATAAAGAGCTGAACCTACTGCTGCCACAATCTCATCACCTCCCAAAGTGATCTAAGGTCAAAGAAGTGTCATCATCAGCAAATGATGCTGCCTGTTATAGAAACAGTCCCAAGTCTCATTTTCATTCGAATTAAAGATGATAAAATCAACATGCTAGAGCTGTAACCCTCTGTTACAACTCTATAATCGGATACTGATTCACTCTGCAGACAGCACCACCTCCCCAGAGTCACGCTTTAGTATGTTCCAGCAATCGTGTAACTAGTTCAGACTGCAGCTATCTTTGCACACTCCATACCTGATTAAGGGAGTTACCCAACTTCTATCTCCGAAGAACTAAAGAGGGATTGCAACACTAGACCGAGGTCTAGTGGACTCGTTCAATTCTCCAAATTCTTTATTGCAAAATTTAACCCAAATTTTGCCCCAAAATGGAAGGCAGTTGATATCTGCCACCTCACCACCCTCCTCTCCACCCTGAGATCTTGTGATCTTCTAAAACCTGCAGCGTTAATAATGAGAAATGGGGGGAGCTACAGTGAGGAGTAGGGAGGTTAGTGGGGTTGGGCGGGTAGGGGGATGGGAGGTGGAGGAGGAGTGGTGAGTGTAGGGAAAGAGGGCAGAAGGAATGGCAGTAACTGCCATGCCCAGTGTTCTTGATGGATCACTCTTCGCCATCTTGGATCAGTAATTAATACAAAAAACAGCATTTTCTGTTTTTGTCTCAGGTTCCTGTATCCAGTATTTTGCTTTCTCCAGTTTATAATGTTGACTTCAAGACAACAAATTTCAAATGCCCAAGACCAGATGACTTGCTGGTAAAGGATACAACTTAAATCAGACAGCATGAAAACATCATGAGAATAAAAATAAGTTGGGAGAAAATTAAGTTTGGTAGAAAGAAGAAATACGTTGCATCTCATATCCCACAGCACTATGGAAATTTCAGATTCATACAGACTTGAAATGTTAACTGTTTCTCTCTCCATGGGCGCTGTTAAGTTTTTCCAACATTTTTCTGCTTTTATTTCAGATTTCTAGCATCCAATGAAGTAACTGTTAGCAAAGCAAGAGTTATATAGAACTAAGGTCAGATGTGATGTACAAGTGACTGGTAGCACACACTCAAGGCATTGAAATGGGCCAGCTACTCTTCCTCTTTTCCCAAACGGATAGAATTTACAGCACAAACTCAGCCATTTGGCCCAACCAGTCAATGCTGCTATTTACGCTGGTGATAAACAATGTGTGCTTTCCCCAGTGCACATTCCATATTCTGTCAGTCTTCTCTCCGGCTGCTTCCTCTCGCCCAATCAGCATATCTTTCCATGCGTTTCTCTTGTGAACTTCCCTTAAATACTCCAAATGGTCACCAGTGACAGCTACATCCCATGAACGAATAAGTGAAACTTCATAATCTAACAGGGTTAAGCAGAAAAGGGAGGTACGTGCGTATATGTGTGTGAGATCTGAGTGAGGGTCTATGATCTGAATGAGGTGTCCACGTGACCTGCGTGAGGGTCCATAAAACAAGTTCTCTCACATTGATGTCTAAAAGTGAGACTTGTAACATCTGGACAGTGGTTCTCATGTGGCAGTTCACAGACATCTTGCTCAGCTGTTACAGGTATTTGAACTTGTACAGCACCTTTCATAACGTCAGACCTTGCAGCCAATGACGTACTTCTAGAGTGTGGTCAGTGTTGTAATGTGGAAAATACAGCAGTCAAGTTGTACACAGCAAGCCCCGTCGAACAGTAAGGTGATAATCACCAGACCCTCGACACTAAGGAAAACTCCCCTGTCTATGGTGTGCTATGTGAGACAGCAGTGGTAATCACTGTGCCACCGTACAATCTGTGCTCACTAGTGACAGGACAAGGGAATGTCAGCAGTGAACACAGAAAATGTCAAATAAGGTGGAGCAATGTGTCAAGAATATTTTCTATCAGGAGAAGAGACATCTGGAAAAGAAAAATATTAACATCAAATAAAAATCAGACTTACTTTAGCTCCTCGATGCTGTGGCATTTGTGAAGTCCTGTTGCCAGTGACACCATCCCAACAGAACTGATATCAATGGATTCAAGGCTGTGAGGGGAGATGAAATGTAACTGTGGTCATAACAGCAACATTAAATATAAAAGGAGCTGTCAGCAAATCTTTATCAAGACAGAACTTGCAATAAACAATCTGTGCTTTCCCCAGTGTACATTCCAAAAGCAAGCAAACGTGAAAGATTTTCTCAGGGCGCGGGAGAAGCCAATCTGAAAAGCCACTTGATTTTTAAAGGGGGTCTGGACAAATATACGAATAGGATGGGAATAGAGAGATATGATCCCTGAAAGGATAGGAGGTTTTGGTTCAGATGGGCAGCATGGTTAATGCAGGCTTGGAGGGCTGAACGGCCTGTTCTTGTGCTGTCATTTTCTTTGTTCTTTGAAAAGACAACCAGCTCCAATCTATCTTACTGAGCTTTCTGGTACCTGTTACAAGATACAAGACAGCGGAGCAGCAGGAAACGAGGGGGCAGCTTATCTGCTTATCAATCTGTGTTGAGGCTTAGCTTCAGGAATAGGCAGAAGTAAAAATCCTGTTTATTGTACAGCTACTTAGAAACTGGCATAAATACACAAGAACTTCAGAAACATCAGCAAACTAGGACATTATGTCAAAATCATCACTGTTCTAAAACAGATCTTACAATCCCCTTCCCTTAATCATCTTCCTGTCTCATCTAAAGATGACGAATACTTGTTTAGGTACAATTCCACTGGCTCAAACTGCTCCCCACTACCAGTTAAGTGAGTGCTGTTTGGACATGGAGGGATGTGACTTTCATTGCGAGATCAGAGTTCAACAGAGATGGACAAGGGCCAGTCGGCAGGAAAGACCCCTGCAAGTGGTCAGTAGCTTGCCAGCAGCAGGTGAGGGATGGGTCAGTGATCCAGACACCTCTGTGCTGATGGTGGTCGGGTTATCACAGCTACAGCTGCAGTCTACCCGCTGTGGAAATATTGGAATTGCTGAGAGGGATCTATCTGAGTGCCTTTTCTGCACAGCAGGCCATCATCCTCTCAGTTCTGGCAGGCCTTCTAGTGCCCCTCCAGCTTGGGTCCTAAATCATTCAGAGAGTGCGTACTCTGGCTATCACCTGGCCATTCTTTCAAAAATCATGTTGGGTGACTACTTAGAAATGTGGGCAAACTGCTTGATTATGAAGTGGTCACAGCTGAGCTTAGTCTTGGTATCCAATAGGTCAGAGCCAGCAGACAGCAATTGATCTCAATTTGTGGTGTTTGTAATTTGTAATTTGTGGTGTTACGTTTGCCACCCTCCAATGTGCCGGTATGCTTCCAGATCTACAGAATTTTGCAAGATGATAATCAACGCAACTACTATTTCCATGGCCACTTCCTTTAGTATCCTGGGATATAGATTATCAGACACTGGGGATTTATCAGCTTTCAGTGCCATTAATTTTTCCAGTATTATTTTTTTACTAACACTAATTTTCTTCAATTCCTGAACACGCAGCATAAAAGTTAGAGAGCAAGTGAATGTTAGAAACTTAACACAGAATTCTGCAATAGTAGTGTACAAGAAGTCTGTACATTATTCAAACAATGCCATCAGCACAAGATAGGAAGTAATACAGCTCATTATATGTATGTATAATACATCAAAATAACGCCCTTCCTTCCTGAGCCCAGTAGCACTAGAGCTAAGATAGACTCATCTAGCTCACATATAGCTCAACACAGACAGAGGATTTAAAAACAAAATCCTACAACTCTGCAGCTCAGTTTCACATTATGTAGTGCACTTAACCAATAAAAGACCTAAGGAGTTAAACTAGCCGAATTCTCTGCTCATTTTATGAATCAGATTAATATAACACTGGACAAGTTTATAACTGACTCTCAAAAATACTTGAAGGCTTTAAAAACCAGGATCAAACATTAACTCATGGAGCTTACCTGAGCTTCTTCAGACCCTGGAAAACAGGAAGGATCTCAGCCAATGTTTCTGCTCCTTTGTTGCCAACATTGTTTCGGTATAAACTGAAAGTACGAGGAAGATGCGTAACTCCATAAGTTAGGACTGAGTGACTTTGCTAACAAGCAAACACTGTCACCCATCCATTTATTTAAAGCTCAGGATAGCAGATCCATGAGGTGATTTGAGGAATGCTGACTTGCATCTGGTTAGCATTCATCCTGTTCCTAGCCAGCCCACTATTGAATATTCCCAAATGTTTTCTACTCAGTGGTCCTGGGAATGGTCATTGAATATATCCCTGGGGATTGCACACTGCAATTCTGTCTGTTAATCCTCACTTTATATCACAACACTACCAGCAGCAACAACAACAGGTAAGATATATCCTCATAGGACCTCAGATCACAATGACATAGAATGATATAGAAGTTAGAAAGACAGGAGCACATGGATGGCAAATTTTCTTTTTTTTCCCCCCTAGAGTGCCAAACTTAGGTGGGGAGGGTGCATTGCCAGCTGTTCCCACCAAATTTTTAAACTCTCTGTTAGGCTAACCAGTCTGTAATTCTCTATTTTGTCCCTCTCTCCTTTTTTAATTTGTGGTGTTACGTTTGCCACCCTCCAATGTGCCGGTATGCTTCCAGATCTACAGAATTTTGCAAGATGATAATCAACGCAACTACTATTTCCATGGCCACTTCCTTTAGTATCCTGGGATATAGATCATCAGACACTGGGGATTTATCAGCTTTCAGTGCCATTAATTTTTCCAGTATTATTTTTTTACTAACACTAATTTTCTTCAATTCCTTAACACGCAGCATAAAAGTTAGAGAGCAAGTGAATGTTAGAAACTTAACACAGAATTCTGCAATAGTAGTGTACAAGAAGTCTGTACATTATTCAAACAATGCCATCAGCACAAGATAGGAAGTAATACAGCTCATTATATGTATGTATAATGCATCAAAATAACTTTACACTCACATTAATCATAAATTAACTTTGCATAAAGAATCGGGATTAGTCCTCAAACTGTTGAGGCGAAGTCATTGAACATATTTAAGGAAGATACAGATAGATTGCTAAACACAAAACGTGTCAAGAGGTGTGGGGTGCCAGTAAGAACATAATGTTGAGAGGAAGAATCAGCCACAATCACACTGAATGGTGGAGCAGGTTCAAAGGGCTGAATGGTCTATTCCTGCTCCTGTGTTCCTAAACTACTTTTGTAGTTTCTGTGGAATATGGGAACACTTTATTTAAGTATAGGCAGCATTATTACAATAACTGGTTTGAACAGTCTTTGACATCAATGTAAGAGGTTTGGAGCTGAAATGACCCCCCCGCTCTGTTGGACCAATCCCATGCACATTAATAATTATGGGATGGATGAGTTATTTTTATCTAAAGATGGCAATTACAGACTAATGTGAATATTTCCATTGGTTATTCTAGAGAGGAAAGCAGCTAATGGAAGGAGATGGGTGTTGGCTAGGAGCATAATGGAACTGCTCTCATTCACTGCAGTAAACTTGTAGCTTACATACAAAAGAGTTGCAATATTGTGAACTGTTATTGCCATGTGATTACCAGGATATTAGAACATGTACCCTTACAATTTTTATCTTCCTGTCACACGCTTGCAGACATGCCTGACACGCGCACACGTACACACACACACGTGCCTGACAACACCTGACACCCATCCACATAGATATACTGACACACGCATATTCCTGACACACGTATGCCTGACACACATGTATGCCTGACACACCTGGCACACACAAAGCAATGATAACAGAGAAACTTACTGGAACTCCAGTAGGTGTGGACACTGTTTAATGATGGATGCAAGGTGAAGAAATTGAGGAAATTCAATATCACACTGGTACAAACTGAAAATTAGCAAGTGGAAAAGACATTATTTGTTTGATACTAAAGAATGTTAAAAATAAACAATTTATCACATACAATTTAAGGCTTTTATAGAAATGCACCACCAATCAGTTAGGGGATTAGGATATATTAGGTATAAAATAATGATGATTAAGAATGTTCAAAGTATCTAGTTCAGAATATTTAACAGAAACTCAAACAGAACAGTCACCTGATTAAACGCAGGGCAGGATACTGTGCTCCAATGTCCACTCTGCTGCTGGAAGGGATCAGAAAGATCTCAGATCAGTTTTGGTTATTGTGTACCATTGGAGGCTCGAGGAATTGTGGGTGTGTAACTCTAATGAGCAGTCTGTCTTGCTGAGTACAGACACAGACGTGATATCTGTGCTGTTTTCCCACTGTGATGCTTATTTTACCAGGGTCGGAAGGTTTAATAAAAGTGCAGAGACACCCACAAGGAGATGTTGTTGGCTAGGTAAAGGGAATTGCAATGGAGCAGGCTCCTTTTTGGAATCACTGTGAATATGTGATGCAGGCTGAGGCAGTGGAGAAGCTGCAGTATTTTTGTGGAGACAATTACAATGACTTTTAAAAGAATTGTCCAATAGCAGTAAGCTTTAATCCGCTTTAGAGCCTCTCCCTTCAAGGAACCATAGAATCCCTACAGTATAGCAGGAGCACATTGAGACTGCACCAATTCTCCAAAAAAGCATACCACCCAGGCTCAGCTGCTGCTCTATCCCCATAACCCAATGCAAGTACCATGGCTAATCTATCCAACCTGCATATCTTTGTACACTGAGGGGCAATTTAACATGGCAAATCCACCTAACTTACAAATCTTTGGACACTGAGGGGCAATTTTTACATGGTTAACACACCTAATCTACAAACTGTTGGAGTGCTGTTTAATACACTCAATGGCAGTTTTCACAGAGACAGATCTCTTCCCAGAAGGAAAAACCTGTAAAAAGAACATCGGTCTGAAATGCTTTTTCCTTCTGTGTTACGACTGTGGTTGCACAGTTAAACTGATTGAAATCAGTCCAAGCTGGGGATTAGAATGGATGGCAGGGGCTGGGCAGAGGACCTACTCTTTATTATAGAGTTCTGTCGTTATAAAGTTTACACTTATCATATTTCATGTCACACTATCTGTAAACCCTACGACTTGCCTGGGCTTGCAAAATCTCTAACTGTCCTGGCTGGAGACAATAAACATCTCTTTAACCTGTACTTAACTCTTTCTCCACTCTCATTGTCAGCAGCTTTAAGACTTGATTACCTATAAAGACTTGCATTCCAACCATCATTTTGTAAAATCAAGTTTCTATCTTTATATGCCCTGTTTGTGAACAGAACTCCCATTTACTTGATGAAGAAGTAACGCTCCAAAAGCTAGTGGCTTGTGCTACCAAATAAACCTATTGAACTTTAACCTGGTGTTGTGAGACACCTGCCCACATCTCCACATCATATTTGTCAGGCTTGGAGTAGAGTTATAGACATGCCACATCCTAATTCTGTCTGAGAGTGGAACTGGAATTGCACTCAGGTTTTTGGCCAGTCTGGCTATAAATATTTAGCTGTTGTGTTTCTTTCAGTAGAAGGAATTGAGCATATACAACACGAGATTATAGTTAATCCCAGCTCCTCTCCACCCTTGCGTGAGAAAAAAACTGAAGAAAACTTCTTTTAGACCGTGAAATCCTATTAGAAATGGATGGTAAAAATCCAAACACTGTCAAAATATATATGGTGTATTCTGTCACTGTTGAATATCAGAGTTGGCGGATAAGGCTATTTGTGGGCATTGATTGCCTACTTAAGGGCCTGTTCCCTCCTCTCCCACACCAAACCTGTCTTGAGGTGTGCCCCAATTTTCTGTAAAGAACTGGAACTTATAAACCTTCTAACAACTATAATTTGGATAGTTTATTCCATTATCAAATCCCACATCCTGCACAATGTACTTCACAGCCTCGCTCATCGCAAAATCCTAAAATCGCACCTGAGATCAACAGACCTTTCCATGGTCTGGCCTACGTCCACACTGATTCTCATGGCAGGTAGGACAGTAAAATTTCAGCCAATGTTTTTCATGAACTCAGCTTACACTCCCCCGCCCTAACACAGCGCCAGGAAATAATGTCTGGATATGCAGTGCTTGTAGTGGAGGGCAAGTATCTTAACCAAAGAAACATAGAAAATAGAAGCAGAAGGAGGCCATTGGCCCTTCGAATCCTGTCCGACATTCATCACAATTATAGCTAATCACCCAACTCAACAGGCTAATCTTGCCTTTCCTCCATATCCTTTGATCCCTTTTGCCTCAAGTGCTAAATCTAATTGCTTCTTGAAAACATACAATGTTTTGTCTCAACCACTTTCTGTCAGAGCAAATTCCATAAGCTGACTACTCTCTCGGTGAAGTAATTTCTCATTTCTGTCCTGAACGGTCAACCTTGTATCCTCTGACTGTGACCCCTGGTTCTAGATACCCTCACCATCCTTCCTGCATCTAGTCCTTTAGAATTTTCCATGAGATCCTCCCATATTTTTCTGAAGTCCAGTGAATAAAATCCTAAACGGCTCAATCTCTTCTCAATAGAAAATGTGGTTGACTCTCAACTACGTTCTGAAATGGCCTAGCAAGCCACTCATGTACAAGATCAACTAGGGATGGGCAATAAACGCTGACCACCCAGCGATGCCCATATCCCATGAATTAATAAAACAAAATAAAAATCTTAAAGATATTCTGCAAAATAACAATGAACAAGACGTCTTCCTGCTTATAGTGTTTTGCTTTGAATCATTTTATTCCTTCAGATACTATATGTGAGTTTGTACCCTATTATTAACCCACCATTAGAACATAGAACATAGAAAACTACAGCCCACACGTTGCACTGATCATATCCCTACCTACTAGGCCTACCTATAGCCCTCAATCCCATTAAATCCCATGGACTCACCTAGAAGTCGCTTAAAAAACCCCAACGAGTTCGCCTGCACCACCACTGACAGCAGCCGATTCCATTCACCCACCACCCTCTGAGTGAAAAACTTACCTCTACATTTCCTCTGTACCTACTCCCCAACACCTTAAACCTGTGTCCTCTCGAGGCGACCATTTCTGCCCTGGGAAATAGAGGCTACTAAGTAGCTCCGGGAAATACTCAGTACTTAGCTCCACACAACCATCATGCAAAGAGTGCCAGCCCCAGTCATAGGGTAAACACTTATAAAAAGAATCAAAAAGCTAAAAACCAGCAAATTGAAAAAAAAATCCTCATTCACATTGAAAAAGTTGTATCCCAACATTTTGTTTTGGTTTGGATATCAAATAGCGTTATGAGGATTAAACAGACTTAAAATATTTAAAATATGAGCTCAAGATCCCAGCAATGACATTCTACACCTTGAAAAACACGAGAGAAGAATTAAATGTGCACGTGACATGGTTTGGGATCAGCTCACACTCTATGCAATATCATCAATCTCCATACCTGTCATAATCAAACCAAAGTGTCTCAGTAGATCGAAAGCCATTCTCCATTAATCGTATTAAAATACTTCTGTTCTTTACCCTGTAAAAAAAAAATGATTTCCACTGACATTAGTATCAACAAAATGCAGATTCTCAAACAAGACAGAAAGTTTGGATTGTTTAGTTTTAAACTGAATTGGTAAGAATGGAAGATCAGCCATAGCAGATTATCTTTAAGGTAATAGTCAACAAATGAATGACAGTAAAGTCAAGAGAAAGGCTCTTGCAGTGACTTATTTTTTTAATATTCTTTCCAGCCTCTACGTAGCAATGCTGTTGTACCCAGTGAAGCAAAGAATCACCACAAGGGGGTGGCATCCCAGGAGACAAAGAGTAGATGTCACCAGAAGAGGTCAGTTGGCAACGTTCTGACCATAGCCTGGCTCAGAGCCAGTTATTTGTTTGATACCGATGCTTAGTGGGTTAAATTATGAGGCCAGGCTATAGAATTTTGTCTTGTATTTTGTCGAGTACAGGATACTGAGTGGTGGTCCTACTACTTAGCTACTTGCTTGCGGTGACTTAGCTACTACTTGCAGTGACTTATTTTTTTAATATGTTAATATGTTTAATATGTTTTTTTAAATATGTTTTTTAATGTTTAGAATGTTAAAATTATTTGACAGCGTGGATGCCTAGTTCCTCTGGAAAAAAAGGAGACATAATTTAAAATTGGACCTTGGTCATTTTGGAGGGAAGCAGGAAGCAATTCTTCCCAAGAAAGCACGTTAGAAATTTAAAATTCTCTCCCACAAAAGGTTGTATTGGATCTTTCAATCTGAGATTGATATATTTTTAGTAGCTAAGAATATTTTGAAGCAAAGGTGAACAAAGAACAAAACAGCACGGGAAACAGGCCCTTCGGCCCAACGAGCCCGCGCCGCCAACTCGATGTTCCCACTTCCTCCCACGATCTCTGTCTATGTTTATAGAAATCTGCACTGGAACCAAATTTGCGAGACAATTTAGGGAGAATTTGTTTTGCCAATTAGCCTAAGAGCACATCTTTGGGATATGGGAGGAAACCAGAGCACCAATGGAGTTGAGCTACAAATAAAGCATAATCTAACTGAATGGTGAAGCATGCTCAGGAGGGGGTGAATGGCTTCCTCCTGTTCCTATAATCCCAACCAAATTGGTCAGCAGTTTCCTGATTGATCAGCTGCCCAGAACCTCTGCAGTTATCGGGGAAGGCCTCCAGACAATAAAAAGACAAAATAAGTCAAGATTTACAATTTTTTACTAGTTACGTTTACACAGAAATTTACAGCTGGTTGGTTGTTTGTGGTGAATGTGACATTATGGTGCATACAGATTCCACATCAAGGTAAGGTGGGCAGCACAAGACTACATTGTACATGTGGCATCAGTTGAAAAAGGTTGCAGATAATTTCACTTTCCCCATGTCTTTAATCTTCAACTCCAGATTACCAAGGAAACCTCAAATGCTACAGACACACAACACCAAACTACTTCCCAAATGTTGCAATTCATCTATCATCCACCATAAGTTTAGGGGGCAATATTCCTGAAATAGGCCCACAATTGCCCTAGCAATTATCAATCACTCACATTTACCCTCACTATACAATGCAGATTTTGTGGAAAATCATAAAAAGAAAGCTAAATTAGGGAGGCCAAATGTAATTGTAATATCATTGCAACTACCAAGCACTCTGCTATCAACCAAATGAGAATTGTTTTTTTTAAAATGCAAGTAAAAATCTGTCTTCCCCATTCGATGAATCATTTAATTTCTGGGAATTAAACATAATTAGTGCTTTGGCTGATGCAGGAGTGCTTGCTTTCCTAACCTCATTTTTTAAAGATCTGGGCCTTGCAAAGCTTTTCACTGTTTTCAATTCAGAAAAGATCTTTTCACCTAATCAGACCTTGAGAAATATTGGGATTATTTTGCCTCAAACAATTATGGAGAGAGGGGCACTATCTGATCAGCTGTGTTTTATAATGGGATTTTCTGTTCTTGGTCATACTGGGTGTGAATGATGATGGGAGTTAAAATCTCATGGGAGGCTCAAATCGCATTATACATCAGTCCTTCGTGACTGTCCCCGCCACTAGCCAATGACATAACAAGATTCCTGAGGTCCAATGTCAGGAATCCCATTATAGTAAGTTTAAATCAAATCATCAGGTTCCTACTCCTGATAATTGCTGCTTTATATTATCCAGCATATCAATGTCAATTATGATTTGTCTCCCACAGTGCGCCTGGTGTGCAGTACTGCCAGAAGAGCTCAAGTGAATTGCTCAGAGGGGAGAGAGTCATGCCTGGGCAGTACTAGAATAGTGCTCAGGCTCTGCCAGGAAGGATTACTGAGGTGGGGGGCGGGGGAGTGGCGAGTTCTGTTTTAACGTTTTTGCACCAGGCATCTTTTAAAAATGACCTATGTGTGACGTTGTGGGATCTGCCCATGGATTTCTTTCTTCCAAAGTTCCTCACGATACAGTGGAGAAAGCCGTCATTGGAGCCAGTAACTTTGACACTGCATTCACCACCCACTACCATCTCTCCTTATCTGAATGACTTTAATCAGAAGAGATATAAACTGGGCAAATTTGTTTACAGTGCATCTTTGCCAAAATCCAACATTGTCCATGTTATCATTCTTGCTGCATGGCAAATTTCCAATCCCATATTCCCAGCAAATATGCAGGAATATATCTTTACACCCACCCCCTAAAAATCATTCAAACACATGGCCTGAAAAGCTGTTAACAAGCTGGATGCTATGGATGGCTTTGATTCAAAAACTTTCATAGACTCCCTAGAGTGCAGCAAGAAGCCATTTGGCCCACCAAGCCCGCAATGACAACAATGCTATCCAGGCCCTATCCCCATATCTCCATGTAATTACCCTGCTAATTCCCCTAACACTAAGGGTCAATTTACCATGGCCAATCAACCTAATCTCCACCCAGAGAGGGTGCTCTGGGAGGAAACCCAAGCACCCGGTGGAAACTCATGCAGACATGAGGAGAACATGCAAACTTCACACAGACAGTCAACCAAGACCGGAATTGAACCCAGGTTCCTGATGCTGAGAGCAGCAGTACTAACTGCTGTATCACCATCCAACCAAAAAGGTTTATTAAAATTACTGAAACATTAAGCAATTCATATTTTAACCAGTTTTTAGAACCACTTTTAAACTGAATTCTTAAAAATTCATTTATGAGTACAGTTGTCACTGGCTAGGCCAGAATTTATTGCCCAGTCCGGTTGTCCTTAAGAAGATGGTGAGCTGCCTTTTTGAACTGCTGCAATCACTGGGATGTAGGTACACCCACAGTGCTGTTAGGGAGGGAGTTCTAAGATTTTGACCCAATGACAGTGAAGGAATAGCGATATATTTCCAAGTCAGGATCACAGTGATTTGGAAGAGAATTTCCAGATGGTGGTGTTCCAGGTATCTGCCACTCATGTCTTTCTAGATGGTGCTAAGGAGTTTTGGTGAGTTCCCTGTAGTGCATCTTGTAGATGGTATATGTGACTACCACTGTTCATTGGTGGTGAAGGTATTGAATGTTTGTGGAAGGGGTGCAAATCAAATGGGCTGTTTTGTCCTGGATGGTGTCAAGCTTTTTGAGTGTTGTGGGAGCTGCACTCATCCAGGCAAATGGAGAATATTCCATTACACTCCTGATTTGTGCCTTGCAGATAGTGGACAGACTTTGCAGACTCAAGAGATAAGTTAATTGCTGCAGAATTCTCATCTTTTGACCTGCTCTTGTAGCCACTGTATTTATATGGAGGTCAGTTTAGCTCAGTTGACTGGACAGCTGATTTCTGATATGCGGCGATGCCAACAGAGTTGTTCGATCCCCATACCAGCTGAGGTTATTCATGAAGGTCTGTCTTCCCAACCTCATCTCCAGTGCTGAGGTGTGGTGATCTTCAAGTTAAGTCACCATTAGTCAGCTCTTCCTCCTCAAAGGAGACCCATCTGGGATTATGGTAACTTCACCAATTTATAATGCTTGTCTAATTCAGTTTCTGCTCAATTGTAACCCACAGAAATTTAATCGTGGGGGATTCAGCAATGGGAATACTATTGAAAGCTAAGCAAAGATGGTTGGGTTCTCTCTTGGTCTTGTGCCTTGCACCTGAAAACAAACAAAAAGTCTCACAACACCAGGTTAAATCTCCACATCATCAAAACAAGTAGCAGGCAATCATGGAGGAGGAAGGGAAGCAGTTTATTGGATGAGTGAATTGTGTGACTTCAATGGAACCAATTCAAAATTGGGCAGGGTACTCCATGGGCATCTAACATTTGCCCAACATCAGCCTGTACAGATTGATTCAGCTTTGCAGCATGTTGTAGTTTCCAGCTTTGCTCACCTCAACCCCAATGAATAAAACTAAAAGATAAAGTTTTGAAATTGAACATCAAATATACAGTCTATTTGTGACAGTACAACATGTCAATTAGATAGGTGATAAGAGCAACCCATTCCTATCAATCAGTTCCTACTGACCTAATGTCTGCAATGTTCAAATGGGTGCAGACGCACTGCACAAGATCAGCCACATTTTCACCATATATCCAACACTCTTCAAACCTGAAATACAAAACCAATATCAGCACTGCTGTCATCTGCATTTTAATTTAAACACTACAGATTCTCAGGTGACTAAATAGGAGGATTTTTCACCTGCATAAGGGTAGGAATAGAGCTGAGAAGGCACACAAAAATGCTAAGTGCTCGGATGCTGGTTCGCTGCACTTAGCTGACTTTCTCAGAGGCAGAAGGGAGTGGGGAGTGATGGCAGGGCCACATGACCAAAGTCGTCAAAGGTGTAGTGAAAGAAGGTGAGTAGGATTTTCCATTCAGCCTCCAGGTCTCCGCAGATATTGGGGGTCAGGATTGCTTACTGGAGGCAGCCTCCTGGTTGCCAATGCTACTGCTAGGCAGGCTTAGAGGCCAAAATGGAATGATCATTTCATATAAAAGTGTTTCCCATTCGAATCTTAACAATGGGTTCAGAATACCGCAGGGAAAATCCTGCCCAGGACTTCATCGGGGAACTTGAATTGAAATTCCTTCAATGCACCAGTGTATAAAAGATTAAAAGGACAAAATAATTCACACATAGAAGCCTTGAAAACAAAGTCAAAATACCAGAAAAGAGTCGTTAAGTAATATTCAAAGCTAACAACAGCAAAGGCAGAGCCTTTAGGAAAAGTGGAACAACTTGAAGACAAGGAACACTGCATCATTCCTTTCAGTGAAGATGCTTACCTGACTGTGAATGCTTTGGGCCAATTCTTTAATGCCACTAAGAAATCTTTCACAGCAGCAAGAGAAATTCTATTCTTTTGTAGGCTGGAAAATAAAACAATAGTAAGTTTAGAAAAGGCAGTGGTGCAATGGTTATGTCACTGGACTAGTAATCTAGCAATGGTAATCTAGTAATGGTAATCTAGTAATCTAGCTCTGGGGACCTGAGTTCGAATACCACCATAGTGACATTTGAATCCAAAGAAAAATCTGGAATTAAAAGTCTAATGATGACTATTGGTGACTGTCGTAAAACCCCATCTGGTTCACTAACTCGCTTCAGGAAAGGAAATCTGTCGTCCTTACCTGGTCTGGCCTACATGTGACTCCAGAGCCACAGCAATGTGGTCAACTCTTAAATGCCCTCAGAAATGGCCTAGCAAGTCAATTAGGGATGGACAATAAATGCCAGTGACACACATGCGCCATGAACAAATAAAAAAGCTAAATTCCATATCTCCCAGGATTATCCCTTGTCCCAATAGCAATTAACCACATTTTTATTCCAAAAATGGTTGTAATTTTGACTTTGTTCTTTTATCTGGGTCTGCGATGAACTCTTATCTGGTTGTATTCATCGTCACATCTTGATGGCACTGGCTCTTAAATTCCATGGAAGCCCCTCTGGTCTCCAGCTGTCCCACTGGAATCCAGCTGTTCAGTCAGCAGGGATATCTGACGATGGCCGGATTATGCCATTTTCCTGAGGTTTCTGCCCATCTGTCACTAAAGTTACGGTGGAAAGATTGCTGCTTGTCCAGGAGAATAATGTGTCACTTTTTATTTCACTGGGCAACCTCAATCAGTCTCTAATTAATACTTAAAGATGGTGCTGAAAAATTGTCGTCAGTATAAATCTCTAAGCTCACCATGTTGTTATTGGGCACATAAAGCATGTTGGAACATAAATTATTTGTTGAATTATGGATTTTTGGAGGGGGTGGAGTTATGACTGAAAGCTTTAAATAAATTTGTAACAAAGATACTGGAAGAATTTACTGTTTGGGGCAGGATTTACATCCACTGGCTGGACAAGTGGTTGAAGGATTTCAGGAGAACCAATGCAATTTTAGAAGAATCAGACACTTGCCTGGGCAGCACTGGAGCTCCTAGAGAATAAGCCCCGAATAGGGCAGAAATCCCACCCCCCATACTGCTGGCAATTAGAGGTCAGCAGCTTTACATAACCGACAGTGCTGCTGGGAGCAGTGGGAACTGCCGGTACTACATCGGCCTATACCAGGTAGTACAGCTGAATCCCTGCAAGACAGATAGGTGAGGTGACCTTGACTATCAGGAGAGAGGCACTGCCAAGAGGGGTGAGGGGGTATTCAATGGAAAGGGCAGAATGATGCCATCAAATATTCCGTTCCACCACCTTCTTGGTAACAAGTCCCGCGATTACGTACAGAGTGCCTGAATACAAGGACATCTCTTCCCACTCGGAATTTTGTGTGGGTCTTCCCACATTGCGAGTAGCCCACTGGCCATTGGTAAAGTCTTGACTGTGGTAGCCATTTAAGGTGCCCAATTGGCCTCTGAGTGAAAAGACTGCTCTCTACTCTTTCTATCTGGAGTTTGTTTGGGGCATGTGGGAAGGTCTCCAATCCACTCCTCTCCCCCTCCCCCGGCCGATGAAAACACCTAACCCATCGCCTCCACAATTGCCACCGAGGGGCTGGAACATGGGCATAAGATTGTGCCCATTTTTCTAGGATATTTCACCAGATATCTCTTTTAACATCATGGGTATGTTCTTTTTAAAAAGTACAATGTCTTCTCTGTCCACTACAATCCTCCCTCACCAAATGTTAACAGTTCAGAAAGCACTGTTCATAGAACAGCAATAGCACTGTTGAATTCTCCTCTGATTCAGGAGCACAGGGAAAAACAGAGCCCTCAAGATTGAAATGGATAAATGTTTGTTAAGAAAGAATATCATAGGATATGGAGCTAAGGAAGGAAAATGAAATTAAGGTACAGATAAATCATTATCTATCCAGCAGGATAGGTTCAAGGGACAGAATGGCCTATTCCTGTTTTCCTAAGTGGCAGTTTTAAGTGCATTAGCAGAATCCGTGCTTGCCAAATAAACAGACAGGTCTCCTATCCCATTGATGAGACTTGGTCAGGTTTTCCGAGCTCCTTGCAAGGATTATATTGTACATTTGCTTGACTCACTTGAGCTCCTTCAAGGCTTTGAGTTTGTCCATGACTTTGACCAGGTTTCGCAGGCCCTCATCCCCCATCATGTTGCCGGCCAGGCTGCAATACAACATGACAGTTCAGTTTGGCAGCATTTCAAGCATTTCTAAAAATTTCCTAGTGATTAACAAACTGCATTCATAATTGCACCTCTCGAATTACAAGGTGACTTACAACCACATTCAAATGACATGACAGAAGTCAAAGGAGATCGTAATTCACCGCACAGACTCAGGACTGATTACATGCGGAGTAGTGTGGCTAGAAACACATTCAATTCTTGGGAACAGTGGGCCTGATTCCCAAAAATTCAAAGTGCTGAATTGGCAAAAAAAAATAGTGTAATTCATGATTGCTTTTTCACTTGGTAGTTCAGACTTGAATCTCTCAACTCTGCAATGCAGAGGTCACAATCGTGAATATCAATAAAAGCTCGGAGAGGCGGGGCCTATTCACATCAGAATCTGACAGTTCTGGAATCCTGCACATTCGCAGTGGCCCCAAACTGTCAGAATGCAGTTTGTTGGCCAGGAGCACAGCAATTTCCAACTCTCCCAACAGTGACAATATCCACCAGGACCACCCCAGCAGAATTACACCCCCACAAAGCAAGATAGACACCCCCCATGGGAGACAGACCCCGCTCTTAGCGGATCATCATTCTCCCCGCCACCCCCCTCTCCCCCCAATCCTGATCACTGACCTCCCTCAAGCTTTGACAGATCTTCTCTGTCAAGTGATACCAACCCCTCCCCAGTCATCCCCTAAGCCCCACACACTATAGGCCCCGCCCCTTGGCATTGCCCAACGGGCAGTACTAAAGTGCCCTCTGGGCATGGGAAAGTGCCCATGGGGCAGTGCCTGGGTGCATTGGACGACACTGCCAGGGTTGCCATACCCAAGAGGCACTCCCCTATCACCTAATATACTGGGGGGCCCTGATTATCCCCCTTCACTCCAGCAAGGTCTCCCGCTAGTTCCCTGAACATGGGGAGTTACTCTAAACCATGTCAAAGTGAAATACTCCTGGCAGGGTGGAAAATGCTATCAGACCCAGAGAATTCAGTCCTGACATTTAAAATATATGAGAAACAGATAAAAATCATTTATCCAGTCTTCTCACCAGTTTCCAGCGCAGTCATATGTCGGAAACGCGTGCATGAATTCTGCGAAATGGTTGACACTAGCATCTCCCAACCCAATGCACCAAAAAATATGCACATTGGAATGGGAGATTCGGGCCCAGCAATTCTTGGAAACAGTACACCTTACATCTGCAAGATCTGGTCACTGAGTTAAAAAGAAAGACTAGAGGAATCGACTGAGGGGCACATCTATGAAGTCCCCTCTGTTCTAGCTGTTAAAACGTAATCTCAGGAGTATGTATTTTGTCCACTTTCCAGGTTGTTCACCATCACAGAAACGTAATTTAGATTCTATTTGTCTTGTTCACAAACAAGCCCCAGAGCTGAAAGGATCTGCTGTTATGAACCACCTTGGAATCACAGAATCCCTACAGTGCAGAATGAGGCCATTTGGCTCACTGAGTGTTCTAACAAATTACAGTGGCAGAATCCAATTAAATTATGGCCTTATCAATATTGTTATGGAGTTTAGACAGCCCAGTCTTTTCCATAGTAACTTTCTGGTGAACCTGTAGCCCTTGGGTGACACGGTGGCACAATGATTAGCATTGCTGCCTCACAGCACCAGGGTGTGGGCTCAATTTCAACCTCGGGTTATTATCTGTGGAGTTTGCACATTATCTCTGCATCTGCATAGGTTTTCTCTGGGTGCTTCAGTTTCCTCCCACAATCCAAAGATGTGCAGGTTAGGTTGATTGCTAATTTTAATCTAGTGCTAGGGGAATTAACAGGGTAAATAAGTAGGGTTACGGAATTAGGGCCTGGATAGGATTGTGGTCAGTACAGACTCGATGGGCCGAATGGCCTTCTTCTACACTGTAGGATTCTATTATCCATTTTTGTCACTCATCACATAAAATCACATAGAATATCACAAGCTCAATGGCACTGAATCATAGGGGCCAGATTGCTATGCTGATTTGTCTGCCCAGTCATCAAACCACCCATTATTATACTCCAGAAAACCAGTTGCTGCAGTGTAGAACTGAGACCAATCTTCCCACACTTTTCTATTTATTTACAGCATTACACATTACTCGCATACATCTCCCAACCCAACTACCACCATTTTAATCTGTGTCTATTCACAAGAGCTCAAATGAATCTCATTAATTCCAATCACATGCATACAGTTAAACAGATTATTTTCTCTCATTTTAGATAAAAAAAAGTTAATATGCATAACAAAAGTTTTTAAGTAAATTAAATCAAAGATCTCCATACCGTGTACAAAGCGTGACAAGATATCCATTCAATCAGACTCCTAACAATTGCTTTGTATTTGTACTTTGTTTTGTAAAGCAATCAGATAGCTGGTGACTTGTATCCACTATTTAATTGTAGTGATTCTTTTTCTCTTCTGCATTTATCTCAAACCACCAAAACCATTGCTTTTTATACAGTATTATCTCACAGCTATCTACATAACACTCAACGGATACACCTGCCAGAATTTTACTGGTACGCCCCGATTCTGGCATTCTCCATTGGTCTCGGGTGGGCAAGGCAGTAAAATTCCTGCAACCATCTTCAATTTATCCTTTGCACAGAATTACACTTAAAACACTTGACGAACAGAATCCCACAGCCTCTGTCTCCACAACAGCCACTGAGCATGCGCTATTTTCTTAGCTTCCCAAACTAGAAAGGCCAATATTTCCCATTTTCACCCATGATCAATGCACATCAGGAAGTTTAGCATATGAAGCATCACTAAAAATGATGAATTTCATACTCTTCGGGTTACCTAAGAATGGGAACTTAAGTACACATTCCTCCGGATATAGGCCAGAAGGACAATTTTTAAAAATATTTTATTTGGCTGAAAACAAGTCAAATTCGGGCATGGACCACTGTAATACTTACGATACATCAAAATTAGCATTTACCCTTATCTGAGCGTCCAATCAGTTCAACAATCAGGCTCGTTATGTTTTCTTTAGATGTAATATTATTTTTTTGTAATGATTTTGTATAGTTAACTGGAGTTGCAGTAACATTTTCTGAACAGGAATATTGATTTAAAGTTATTCTACACTGCTTAGTGTATTATCCAATGAACTTAGGCAAACCTGATTCCAAATTATAAATTCTACTCTACTTTAATGCATAAGCCCATTAGAAATCATCAACATGCATCATGAAAATGTCTGGAAGTTTTCCTTTATGATACCAATAAAATGTTGCCGTGTCTGAGTTGAATGGAACCTATTTCCAATAAAACAGATCTCACTGAAACAAACTAAGTCCTGGAAGCAATATTTCAGGCTATAGACAATTTTTTTTTGGTTTCCATAGTTTTCCTGATGCATCTGCCTATTTAGTCACCTTGCAGAAACACAACTTCTATATCATTTGATCCACACCCCCGGATATGTAGCTAAAAGAGCTAAAAAAAAAATTTCAAGTTACTTTTCCAGCTATGGATGAGTCCACTTTACTAATTGCATCACCCATCAATTTTCAAAAGCAAATGGGCTTGCTTCAGCCTTACATAAACCACTTGCGTAAACTTTTTCAGCATAAACCCACTATGGGGCAAAGTTGGTTGCCCTTACCTGAATTTCTGAATAATGTGCTTTCACCTGCATTCTGCCTGCCTTCAACTCTTCCATTGCAAGGATGGCAATATCCAGTATCTGGACAATTTTGAAATCTCAGAATCTTCTATTCTTTGTGTCACTCCTGAGTGGCATATTTTTTCACTAAAACTGCAAGAAATGATGGTTTCTGCAGGAAAACGTTCAAGGAGCAGGCATCTAATTCAACAGATGCTCCCTCTCCAAAAACCGTGCACCAGATAGAACCAGGAACCATACCAGACACCTTTACACAATCCAGCAGTTTAAATAGTAGTAGCAATCCAGTTGTACCAAATTGAAGGCTTTATAAAATCTGTTAAATTCTTCCATGGAATAACCATCTGTTTGCCAAAATCTATCAAATTCTGATCATGAATCATAGACATTTAACAGATCATCTTTCTAATAAACTTAATTCAAGGACTCTAATGGAAGGTCCAAACCTTCATCACTATCTAACTGATGGGCAGCTAGCTCAATACGTTGTGATTTCAATTCGGTAATGAACAACCAACACCGGACCCAGTTTCCTCTTTGGTAGGTACTTAATCCATGTCCATACATCCACTTGATTCTCCATTAGTCATGTGGTTACTAGTCGAAGGGCAATCGTCTCCCAACAATTTTGACTTGCTTTTTTGCTATTTTTCACAATAGCTACTAAGATTCATCTTTCTGTCAATTTTCTTTACTTCTAACCTTCACATTTAGGTGATCATCCTCTGGCACTATGTTCTATTCCAGAATGCCGACAAGAACAGGAGCCAATCTTTACACACTTTTATACTATTATAAAGTTACACATTGCAAACTAACAACTACAGTTTTATATTTATAAAGGCTCAAATTAATTCACAGTTAATGCCACAACCATTATACCATTAAACACAATTAATATACATTAACATTAAGATATGAAATACCCATCTGCCACTGTTTTTGGTATGAGAGATACAATATTGTAACAAGTCTAATCACGTTTTGTTGTAGTACGACGTGAGCAAGGGGTCATCTTCAAGGCCACACTTGAGCACCACTCAAATAAAGAAACATTTTAAGAGGGAAATTTTACTTACTTTAGTTCTGTCAGATAGGTGCAGCATTCAATAATGGAGAAGAATTTCATCAGCTCTTTCTCTTTGAATTTACATTCCTTCACACTGTAAACAATCCACAAAGAAAATAATTCACTGCAATATTATCAAAAAGAATCCTGCATCCACTAATCTCTAGAACGTGTAAAACCTGACCAATCTTTGAAAGTTACTGATTCTGCATAATATTATTCTGCAATAAGTGCTGTAATGCCAGAGTATGTTATTTTTCATGGTCTGGATGTATGTGATGGGTACACCAATATATGGGTATACATGACATACTCACTCTTTTTAAACTATTGACTGTATGATTATATATTAAACTGAAGGTGAAACCAAGGACAAATTTCCACTTTTGCGTGGACAATAAAGTTCTAGTCCAGTCCATATTAACAAAACAGCAAGTGTCAAAATAAAGAGGAAAGGTAGCATTCAAAAAATAACAGGAATCACAAAATAACGGAATTGAATGTTGGCAAGAGAGTAGAAATCTGAAGTGAAAAACTAGGAATTCAGATAAAATGGACAAAATTAATATAAACAAAGGTAGATGGAGATAGTGAAGTACATCATTTCACTAACAGGATCCCAAATTATGAAATGTATTGAATATGAAATGTACTGTTAGAGTGGACGCAGAATTTTTTGAGTACTTAGAGATTCAAAGTGGCATGCTTGACCCTTGCATACATTTGTGGTGAGGGTGCTAGTGTGAGTGCAGTGAATTTCTGATGGAAACATGCAGAGACAAACAAAACTATCTTGCCATAAACGTAAACCTTTCACTTATTATGGTAGAAACATGGTAATGTACTCACACAATTCAGATCAACGTGCATCACACGTTTACATTAGTTTATAACATTCATCGCCAGTTGGGAACCAAGGAAATAAAGTGTTCACAATGGGAAAGAAAACACAACATTCTGTTTATCTGTCTTACTATTTTACCACCAAGTGTGCAAATCATAAAAGGACATTTGAAAACAAAAAACAGTGCGGTGATTATCTGTCCCTTCCTGCCTGCGGGAACTCCTGGTCCCGCCAATGTTAAACCCCCACCGTGGGTTTCCCAGCAGTGAGGGATGGAATCAGTGAATGGCCACTGCCAATTGAGAAACACAGCACAGCAGATGTGAAAAGTCCACCCCTCTCACACCCAGTATCTATTATTTATTAGTTATTTACTAATCAGAAAAGCAATCAGTCGTACTTGAAGTTTCAACTAGCCATATTGTAGGTTTGTCTCTTAAGCAATATTGGGTGGGATTTTCTGTGCTCCACCCTTTGGCATGTATTGAAGTAGCAAGTTGGTCCACCATTGGCTGGTAGTGGGATCTTCCAGTCCCATCACTGCTAATGGGGCTTCCGGCTATTCGCACCTTCCACTGCCAGGATCAGGTTGGGGTGGAGGGGGAGGTTTCAAGATTAGAAGATTCCACCAGCAAGGATTGTTGAAAAATCCAATCAACTGAATGTAAAGATTCAGTTCAGTTCAATCTCATTTGGTGAAGCTCTGTGCTGAGTGAAGATCTATGCCAGAATTTTACCACCTCTTTGCCCAAGGCTGATCCCACCTGAGGTCAATGGAGAATGCTGTACTTGAATTCTGAGTCTTGCCCGTCGTGCTGGTAAAGTTCTGGCCACAATCATTTAGGATCTACAAATATGACGTGCAAGAAAACACAGTTAAAGAACTCACTCACCTGCACACTTTACTTTCACAGCTCTTCCCAAACTTTATGCAGGATCGTCCATGTGAAGACAAGCTGTGCAAATAAATGAGAACGTGTCAAGGCGGCTCTACTTCTAAATTTGGATAAAAATAAATACTATAGCAGTGGACCTCAGACAAATACCGCCAAAACCCTGGTAGAATTTGATCCATGTTTAGTACTTGATGATCCAATTGGTTGTCCATTTCTTTATTGTATAGACTTCTGACAGACTGAATTATCTCGAAGGTATGGATTGAGCAAACCTTTCCTGTCTTCTGGTCTTTCAGACAATTCTTGGTTCTCAGAAATACCTTATCTAGTTATTTTGGGCGGGTTTTACGGCCTCGCTTGACCCGAGACCGGAAAATCCCTCCCGAAGTCAACAGACATTTTCATTACCTGCCCTTCGCCTGCTCTGATTCCTTGGTGGGCGCATTGGTAGAATTTCAGCAGTATTTTTAAATCCTAGGCTGATTCACTCTCTGGTGAATCCACTACCATGTCTCAGTGAGATACAGTGTATCTGGGAATTTTCCCATCGCGCCTGCTACAGGAGTTGTAGCTGGTGAGACAGGAACACGCAAAAGCCTTAGGTGGGATTTTCAGCTATCAGGCCGAACATAGCCAGAAAATCTGGTCCAGATTTTACATGATATAAGCTCTGCTGAATACCTCAATATATCTATATTCACTGGAATTTCAGAACTAAATTTAATTGCAGTTCCAGTGCAATATTTCATGGCAAATTAACTTCTCGGAAATCAATCACCACTAATGCATGGGGAATATCAGTGAGTTTAGACCATATGGTGATGTGGTGCACAGTGATTAACACCGCTACCCTAGAGTGCCAGGGACCCGGGTTTGATTCTTGTAGATGGAGGAAGAATGACTACAACAATGATTTAACAACAATATGGCAATAGTGGCTTTAAAATGGCTATTCTAACTGAGAGTTAAGCATGCTGGGATTTCTGATCAACTTATAATTAAAACTAGATGCAGATCGTCAAGTTGCTGAATCAAGTATCTGATCTGGGAATTGTGATCTGAAATCTGGAGCTTCCTGTCTTGATTAAATAAGGGAAGTTGTTTACATTTGACATCATGGCCTTGAATTTTACTGCTGTTATGTGTGATACCTGTCATGTGAAGTAAGTGCAATGGCATTGATACAAGTAATTTAATTGGATGTTTGATCTTGTAATCAATTTCTGGTTACACAGTTGGCTAGATGACACAGATTCATCTGGATTTGTGGATGAAAGACCTGCAGTCCTTTGTTTGCCAATGATAGCTCTATAGAGATTAACTATCATAAGACATGTGCCTCAAGTGAAATTTTCTTCTGAGAAGAAGATAGATTCTACATTGGTGATATTTTTTGGCCAAGGTTTTCCTAAACTTGGCGGTCTATATTTTCAGCTAAATAATTAAGGTTAATGTTCAGTTAAAGTTAATGTGCAGTTGAGAGTTAAAGTTCAGTAAAAGAGTTAATGAGTTGCAACTGTTTAAGTTTAAATTGGTATCTAAAGTGTTAAATAAAGAAATAGTTAAATGAATTAAAGTTGTTTCTTGTTCTTTTTTGTCTCATTAAACTGGAACGCTGGTAAGGTGTTTAAATTAAAAGCTGAACAATGGTTTGAATCACTGTCTGTATGGAGTTTGCATTCTCTCCGTGTCAATGTGGGTTTCCTCTGGATGCTCCCATTTCCTCCCACAATCCACAAAGACATGTTGGTAGATGCATTGGCTATGCTAAATTCTTCCTCAATGTACCCAAACAGGCACCAGAGAGTGGAGACTGGGGATTTTTACAGTAACTTCTTTGCAGTGTTAATGTAAACCTGTGACAATAATAAATAAACTTTAAAACATGGCCTTTTAAGAGTAGCTCAGAAGAACCAAGCAAAAGAACAGAAAATGCTAAGAGTGTACTGAGGGTTGATTAGTACCTCACAAGGTAGAGAAACCTATCCCAAAATTCAGTTATGAATGAAGGATCTCAGTGCTAAACTATAATTGCCCCTTCCTTTTCTACATACTGACTAACTTATTGGGTATTTCCAGTGTTTTCCAACCTTGCCCTTGACTTATACATTTTCTAATTGTGTTCAGAGGGTTTGGAATTCTCTAACCCAGAGGGCTGTGAAAGCTGTCATTGAGAGTGTTTGAGGTTGAGATTGATAGATTCCTGATTAACAAGAATGTAAAGAGTTGTGGGGCTAGTGTTTGATAGCAGAGCAGGCTCGATGGGCTGAAGGGCCCCTCTTGTTCTTATGCTCTCTAATGTTTGGCTCATTGTTTTATCTATACATTTCATGGTTTTGGTGATCTGTTTCAAGTCACTCTTCATACTTTTCATGGAGGACACCGAGTTCAGTCACTTGAAGGTTTCTTCATGACTTAAAAGGCAGAGGCAAGACTGTTCCAGGGTCCTGAGGCTGTTCTTGGGGCAGGAACAGTCACTGGTTGGGATGTTAGCCAGGGTTGGAGACAGGTTTTCTATCCAATTAAAGATGACAAGTGGGCTCTTGATTAAGCTAGAGGGCCAATCAGAAGGTCAATTCATTTGTACATATTAATTTGTTCTCACTTGCAGAATAAGGCTCTGCAGATAAACCGCGGTCTTTGCTCTGCACCAATCTGATGCCTTTGGAAGATTAATGATCAATTCCTGCTCCTTCTTGCTCTTTACCAGTGGGTTCCTGAAAGGGAGCACTCAACTGTGCTCCTGTAGGATCAGAATGAAATAGGGCCCTTTTATGTTGCCACTTTAATAGCATGTGCATCCCGTGGAGTTGAATCTAACCAAAGTTTCTTCAGCCTAATTAAATAGTGCTCTTTTATACCAGACCCCATTTATTGTCCTGCTCCTATGTACATCACCTGACCGTTCTCAAACCTACCTGTCAGATTTCTGCAGATCTACATATTAATGCCTTTCTACAATATGCATATTTAGAAACATATAAAAACAATTTTTTGCCTCTTGTTCATATTTCCTGCCCCACTCTGCTACTCGATTAGCGGTTCGAAAAAATCCCTGTCATAAAAATGACAGGAAAGAATGCTGGCACAACCAGACTGTCTCCCATTCATGATGCCTGGACCACGAATTCTGATATCCCAGAAGCCATATTGTAATCAAATATCAAGATATCCTGAGCAAACTGTGGCATATATGAATTGTTCCAATATATTACCAAGTCCTGAAAGAAAGTCTCCCTTTAATTCAGTAAAAAGTCTCACAAGATCAGATTGAAGTCCAATAAGTTTATTTGATAGTAAACCCACAAGCTTTCAGAATTCTGTTCCTTTGTCAGGTGTGTGGAAAGTTCTGATCACAGAACTTTCCACTCATCTGATGAAGGAACAGCGTTTCAAAAACTTGTGGGTTTACTATCAAATAAACTTGTTATACTTTAACCTGCTGTTGTGAGACTTCTTACTGTGTTTACCCCAGTACAACGCCAGCATCTCCAAATCATGACTACCATCGACACCTTTAATTCAGCCCAGCCCCCAGAGCACATTGAAAGAATGATAAGTGTGTTCTTACCTGACTTCAACCTCCACCACGTTGCTGCACTTACTGAGAGATTCCACAAGATACAGAGCACCATCGGTTGAGATTCTGTTGTTGCTAATGCTATGGAACCAGATCAGACATAAAGCACAGGGTTCAGCAAAATGATGCTGTCTTGCTCCATATAACTAACGAGGAAGAGAAGCTGATACACTACACAGCTAATCCAAATCCAAAACTGCAAAAATACAAAGTTAGTATTCTCTGCATTTTCCCTCTGGAAAATCCTGCTTTTCATGCTGGGAGTAATAATTTACAGCGCTCACTAATGTCAGTTGCAACATTTGGTAAGTAGCTGAATCATTGGCTGGCCTTTCCCACGATGCTGGTTGGGATGATCAGGGAGCAAAAACATTTGGGTAGATTTTTATTTTCTCTCTGGTGTAAAAATGACATTGCGGATGGTCCACCTTATTTTCATTTCCATCATCTACAGAGGGCTGACCTCCAGCACCAGAGTCTACAGTGGATTGTGTCCACAACATTTGGCAGTTTCTGTGGGCAGGGCCTACACTGAGCTGTGTATACAGAGGGCTGGGCCTATGGAAAGAGGAGGCCACAGCAGGCAGCACCTGGTGCTCACAATGAGCAAGGCCTATGAAAGCAGTATTTATCATTGGCTTCATCTACAGAAGCACTGGGTTACAGGAGAATATGGACTAACGAGGGGGACTACAGGAAGGCAAGGTCTAAATGGGGGGCAAGGAGGACATGAATTACTAGAGATCAGGATCTATAGCAGCATATGGCCCTACAATAGGTTTGGGCCTAAAGAAAGACATTGCCTAAAGGGGGAGTTGGGCCTTCAGGAAGACATAGCCTACGGAAAACAGGACCTACAATGGAAGCAGGAGGTCACGGCTTACAGGAGGGCTGGGTTTACAAGGTCTGAACCTACACTGGACTGGGTGGATAGTAAGCAGCATCTACTGGTGCTTTGGTCCACCTTGTTGTCTAACGAGGGGCATACATGCGATGGGTCGTGAGAGGGCTACTCTTGGATATTTTTTGAGAGTATTCTAGTGCTTCACGTCGTTAGTGTACGCTTGACCTGGACCATTTGATGGGCAACACGACAGCTCAGTGACTATCGCTGTGCTGTGCAGATACATGGATTTGGGCCTGTGTCTGTGGGAGTTTGCGCATTCTCCCCGTGCTTGCGTGGGTTTTCTCCGGGTGCTCCGGTTTCCTCCCACATCCCAAAGATGTGCTCTTAGGCTAATTGGCAAAACAAATTCTCCCTAAATTGTCTCAAATTTGGTTTTTAATCCATAGATCTATAAACATAGACACGGATCACGGGTAGAGGTGGGAACATTGGGGTGGCGGCGCGGGCTCGTTGGACCGAAGGGCCTGTTTCCCATGCTGTTTTGTTCTTTGTACTGTTGGCAGAACTAATAGAGCACAGCATTTACAATGGAGGGGGGGGGGGGATCTACTAAATCAGTTTTATACCTGAGAGACAAATTGAGGATCTGCCTCAGTTTAATCAAAAACAGATTTATTTGAGTTCTACAGTAGACACTGGCTTTAGGACAATGCTTGGGAAATAGAACTTTTTAGCCAATAAAGCATTGAGCATCAATTCGAAAAGAATAAGAGATGTTAATGCAGAATCTCAATTAAAGTCAAGGCATAATAATCAGCCTTTACAGAAATTCAGACCGTTGATCCAGAATTCTCCTTACATCTAAAACTAAGAAGAAGGACTATTTCAGTGATCTTTATTCCATCATATTTCAATAGATGGAATCTGAATGAGAATCATTCAGACTTGCAGAGGGAAAGGAAAATGGTTGAAAGGGTTTAATCCGTTATAAAAATATCCTTTATTTTGGGAGTATCATCAGCATAATAAATATAGATACTCACTCAATTAGTTTTAAAACGTGCGGCTTTGGTAAAAAATCCCGCAAACACTGCAGTTCTTCATCCCCAAGTAAGTTGCACGACAGGCTGAAGAATAATGAATATAAGTGACTTTACTTCACATGGGAGGATTACATACTTTACAGCAGCATTTAGTTAAGGTATTTTTAATACTTTCTTAAAGTTTGACTTCCCGGGGGAAAAATTGAGGGCAAACTTACAAATTCAGTGCTGGCATTTTGCTTGGTCACACACGAGCACCATCTATTCTGCTCTCTACACCATTATAAGTGGATACACAATCTTTAGATATCGCAAAAAATGTTCATGGTTGTATTTGGTAAGCCACTTCAAAGTACCCACTCCATATAATGACATTGTTGGGTCCATTCATTCATTTGAAGAGACAAGAGGACATCACTGGTACGAGTTTTAAAATGGTTTTCTTTTATGGAAAATAACTTGAAGAATTAACATGGCAAAAACAAAAAAAGCAAACTTGGAGACTGACCTCTTGGCTAGGCACTTTACAAAAAAGACATGTACTGTGATGAGCAGAATCTAAGAACAGAACTGAACAGAGTTGAACGCTCACATTCTGAAACCAAAATATATTTTAACCCTCATCTCATTATTAGAAGTGTTTTTCGCATGCTATCTCCAACTTAAAAAATCCTTGCAGCTGCTATTATGGGAAACTATTGTTTGTCTGCATTGTTTACCCTTCAGGAATGCAGTCAATATTTAGCTAATCTATCATCCCTTCCAATTCTACCTGTAGTCAAGTTAGCTACAATTGTTCAGCTTAGCAGAGTTAGTTAACTCCTACAGTCTAGCATTTAAATGTAATTGTGCAGAAGGAGAAATATTTTAAAAAGAAGTCTTTGCATAGACTGAAGCAAATAGGGAATGCATACACAGGATCCTTCAAACAGATAAGCATTCAAATGGGTGCTGAGTATATACAGGGGTAAACTGAACCAATCTAACATTGTTCTGCAGACAGAGTTCTGGTTAAGACTTTTTAAATTCATTCACAGGCTTCACTGGTTGGCCAGCACTTACTGGCCATCCCTAGTTGCCTTGGAGGACAGTTGAGAGTCAACCACATTGCTGTGGCTTTGGAGTCACACGTAGGCCAGATCAGGTAAGGACATCAAATTTCCTCCCTTAAAGGACATTCATGAATCAGATGAATTTTTCCAACATACGGCAATGGTTTCACGGTCATCAGTAGATTTTTAATTCCAGTATTTTTTTTACTGAATTCATTGTACTTACTCTAGCTCAGTCAGGTCTTTGCAGTGTTCGAGGATCTTGAACAGTTTCTCCACACTCCTTTTGGTCAGGTTACACTCCTTCAGACTTTGAAAACAAGAGATAATGTTTATTTTTCTGCATTACGAATTAAATCACCACCCCGATAGGACAAAAGAAGGGATTACCTGAGAATCTGCAAGCAAGGAAGTTCTGGTTTCTTGTCATTTCCTTTGAGTCTGCAAAAGAAAGGGAGGGTGTTAACAGGAGAACAAAGGAACTCACATAAATAGTGTTTTTACCAATACTGTAACAAGGCAATCTCATTCTATAAAACACCAAGGGTAGAAATTCAGAACAGGTATCAGCAAGTCCTCCATTGCAAGCATATTTTTAATATCAGTCATGGGCAAGTGACTGGTAAAATATTTGTACTGGTTGGGTCTTCTCTTTCCTTGGTCTCTACTGTATTCTAACACCACACTGACTGCAATGGAAATGTCAGCAAAGTGGAGGAAGCAGTGGAAGACCAGAGCTTTTAAAGACAAATAATAATAGCACTGCTGCCAAAGCTGGCTACTTAACCCTGAAAAGATATGGCCCCAGCCATCCTTAAATACAATGGGAAAAAAACACTCATATGTGAAGACATGGAATGGTTTCAGCTGACAGGCAACCACTCTTTTGGTTCATTATGATATAAGTTGTTGTTGTTATATCATATTCCATATGATATAACAACAACAACTTATATCATAATGAAACATCTTTCATTACACAAAAAACAAAGTATGACACCAAAAGGGCAGAATGAGACAATGGGTGGATTTTCCGACTGTGCCACTAACAGGGTCACAGGGGTGGAGGTTGTGAGAAATGGGAAACCCCATTGACAGTGGCAGGACCAGAAGATCATTCCACTTGAGGGCTGGAGGATCCTGCCTATTGGATTAATGACTAAACAGCTTGGTCAAAGAGATAGGTTTTGAGAAGTGCCTTAAACCATGGAAACAAAATGCTCACATTTTGTAAGGAGGAAATTCCAGAGTTTGGGGCTAAATGTAGAAACAGAAAAATACTGGAAAAGACATTCACCTGCCATCTTTCTCCATAAGGATTATTGAGGCTCGGCCACTTGCTCTGTAACAGAAAATAAGCTAACATGTTAGATCTGGTTTCACTCTATTGTATGCATAGGGAATGCTCTGTCATTGTAGGGCTTGGTGGGGGATAGGTGAGGGGTGGGTGGAATATTAAAAGGAGACTCATGTTTCAACACTGGATGGCTAGCCCTGAAATTGCACAAGATTCAGACCCTCCCCACCCATATTGAACTGTTTCTCCAGAACTTCTGTCAGTCAGATGCTGGAGTTACCAGGGGAGATCATTGGGAACACAATGGAATTCCTGATCTTTTCTTTATAAGGCCGGCCCCTTACACAATTGCAATGAAAAGTAATGAGAACAGTTCCTGTCATTGGCTTGTATTCAGCGGGGTGGGAAAAAAACTCTTCATTGAGAAATCTGGCTCATCACAAAAGATCTCTTCTTCCATTTCTGACTTACTGATGGAGGGAAATGCCTCCCATCTTGATTACCTCGCAAGTTGCAGCAAGACTTGCTGACTGCTTGATGAAACAGAGACCAATTAGGAACTAATGCAAACTAAAGTAATTGCTTTCCTTAAATTAGTTCAAGGTCAGGTTGTTTGCTCATTTGGGCTGTGTGCCTGACTGAGGTTGACACTTATTATTATAGAGAACATGGGGCAGAGGTATAACTCAGCAAAGAGTTGGGTATCATCATGCATGCCATAAAATCAGACACCAAACCAGAGGTCTGCCCCATTCTTATAGCTCAGAGGAATCTTAGAGGTCCCATGGCATGTGACTAAAAGGAGAGGAAGGCGGTCCCAATTGTTTGGATGAATAATTATGCCTCAATTTCACTACTAAAAATAGAGTAATTGCCTATTTATCTCATTTCCTCTTTGTGATATTTTACAAGGTACATCACTCCTCAAGTTGCTGAGATAACAACAGCATCTCAAACAATCATGTTCCCATAAAATGACTCGAGAGGATTCTGGGGATTGATATTTCCCTTCCTGGTGGGTAATCGATTGGAACTTTATCAGGATAGGGCATTCTCTCAATGATGTTACCCGACTCTGACCTCTACAAGAGCCAGGCTGATGAAGATATTCACAGTCGTGCTGCTGAAGATTTTATTTTATTTTAACTCCCTTTAATTTCCAGGTGTAATTCTACTTTCCTTTGCCCATTAGCACATGAGACAGACAACGCACGTGCTTATGTTTGTTACAATGGTTAATTTTTTTCTGCAACAAGTTGCTAGTGAGAGGTAATAATTTGAGGGGAGGGGGGTGCCACTCCATATGACTGACCAGGAGAGTCTCTTGCCCTTGTCATCTGCCAAAAAATTTTGGAAGAGTCAGTAGGTAGTGGAAAGCTGGCAAATTATCTCCTTGACTCAATTCCCAGTCCTCTTTATGCTGAAGCATCCCCAATATTTCAATGCAAGATTTCTCTACACTTACCTCACTTCTACTTCCAGAATATTCTCACATACTTTCAGAGAATGAGCCAGCAAAAGGATAGCGTCTGGTGAAATTACAGTATCTGTGATGCTAGGAGGGATAGAAAAAGGCCAAATCAACAACTGAATTTTTCTAGTGTGAACATAAAGCAGTTTAGTTGGTAAAAGAGACACGCTTCTACATGCTGCCCTACTGCCAATTGGCTAAGAACATCTCAAAACCTTTCAGTTGGAAACAGTCGTTTGCAGCCAAGTATTTTGTTAACAATGATACCATGGTATAGTATATAGTTATGTCATACTGTAGATATCAAAGCAGAGAAAACAATTACAAATACCTACAATAAAATATCTTGGAACTATATCAGACCAAAATCTGAAATTCCCCACTAATATACAGATAGAATGTTAAAGTATACATTCAAACTCTCCCTTCCTCTTTCCGCCTTTCCCCAGTTACATAGGGTTGCCACAGTCCTGCTTGGTTACTCTTTCATATCAACCTTTTTTTTTAAGGTTTTGGTAGATGGTTTAAATGCCATTCCCACCGCTATCCCTCCCTCGTTAACCAGTCTGGAGACCAGTGCCAATACATGCTGGCTTGTCTGCATCAGTGGCTGATCTCTTTCATATTGCCAATATATCCTGGGAATTGACTTGTACATGGGACCTTCCTTTAAAGGGGGAGAAAGTTACCCACTGAAACACTCCAGTAAGTTACAGATTCACATGATCCATTGCACATGTAAAAAAGTCCTAGCATAGCTTTATGGACAAATATGGTTCCTCAAGAGGGAAGTCTCCAACTGACTGAGTCTGAGTTCATTAATTACAGCATTCCTTGGATGTGCTCAGTAGTGTAAAGATATGTTGAGAATAATAAATCACAGTTCTGAAGAGATAGTGAATGAATTACTTCAAAATCTTCAAGTCATGTAGGCTTGATAGATGATTCAGTAGTTCTGTAATAACTTCATCATTCAGTGCGTTATTTGACAAGCTGTAAATGGAAAGAATACAGGTCAAACCACAGCAGTACTTCACCAATACGTGTTCTTCAAAGAATTCTTAAAAGGTACTTGCAAGTCTAAGTGCATTATAATACAGAAGTTTAACTAGAGCAAGTTAACTTTAGTGGAAACCAAATAGAAATAGCATCACTGGTCGCTTTTACCTGGTTACTCTCAGGTTCTCTGCTAAAGCCCAGTAGATATAGAGAACTCCCATTGAAATTCCAGACTATTGACTCTAAGAATATAATGTAGGGTGCTGTCCCATATCCAGTAATTACTGTGTTTGTGGAATGCTGTTAGTCTGCTGTTTTACCATCTACCAGTTTTACAATCAAAGTTTAAATAGAAACCAGAACACCAAAGGAATATTGGAAGCAACATACTCTGTCATATGAAATTCCTTGCATGGATATTTGCACAGAGCTTTATTCCTCAACCAATTTGTTTTGATAGCATAGTTGGGAGCACCAACATACTCTAATGTTGAAAAAGATTGTGCAGTAAATCTACAAAATAATCAGGTTCTCAAAATGACTGCCTGAACATCTTAAATAATAAAAACGTCTAGGGTAAAGCCAAGAAAGCAGTGTCACCCAGTTACTGGTGGAAATTTAATCCCATGACCAAGACTGCACTCCAGACAAAGACTACAAATCTAATTCCAAAGTGATATTTTAGGAGGTGCACTGATGTTTTCTTCCGTAAGAAAAAACATCACATAACCGATGTTTTTTTTTCCCTTAAGAAAGTCAGTCACATTGGTGGACCGTTATTATTGAGAAGAGGCAGGAGTTTGTGGGATGCAACCCTTAGGGACTTCACTCTGGTGGCTTTTGGCCTTTACAGTACATTGTCCTTCAGGATTAAAAACAGCATTCCTTAAGTAATTTTTAGGCCAAGCTTTTTTCAAACTCATCTTCTGATACAAGTCACCAGCTAGCCTCAATATGCCTCTTCTCATATTGCTTATTCATTTTTCCCAAATGTAATACTTCATCAGTGAGCTAGAATTATAGTACTGACTGTTACTGGCAAATTGTTTAAAAAGAAATGTTCAACTTTGGGTTCCTTTATCTGACAGCTTTTCGTTAGCCCATCTTCATCCCCATCTTGTACTCACTCAAGCTCTGTAAGTCCAGAACATTCTTCAAGTATCAAGCAGAGGTTCCCCATGGTTTTAACATCCATTTCACACTCTTCAAGACTGTAACACAAAGCACCATATTCCATTGGAGGATTAAACACACCACACACAAAAACTCAAAACTTCTGGAATGATTTATAAGCATTGTTTGTAAACCTGATTTAAATTAGCCATTTCTAATATACTTTAAATAACTGAAAAAAACTGTGCAATTAAATTCTAATTTTTTCTAACAATATTTTCGTACCGAATTTTCTTTGGCACACACAAATCCTCCTTCCCATACTTAGCTCCAAATGACAAGATTTCCAATGATTCTTTGAAGCCTTGTTCCTGTTGAAATCTGAAATTGAAACATAAAATGATGTGAAGGAGCAGAAAACATGCAAGAGGGGTAGTACCCAGGGGAGGGAGGAAAAAATATGTGATTTGGGCCATTTGATGGTTGGCCATTCATTACAAATTCCCCATTTTATTAATAAACTCTTATTAATCATCTATCAGAATGAAGGTTGTGAGCATCTGCCTCATCTGAATGTTCTACTTTGGCCCAGTTATTTTGTGATCATGAGGTAAATTTTCTGATCCACTGCGGGAATTGTAGTGGGGGGATGGAAAGTTTGGCAAAACATTTAAAAGTCTGTTGATCTCAGGCAGGAATTTCTATCTTGGGGCAGGTGCGACTGGAAAATCCTGCCCCATATTTGGCCATGTTAAACCAAGTGGGTGGCCTAGTCACCACCTACCTACCCATCCCTGACTCCACTACAATTTGAGCAGCAGCGGCGGAACAGTCAAGCGGTCAACCTACTAGTGGGCCAATTAAGTCCCTTAATTGGGCAATTAATGCCCACTTTAAGGCTTCATCTCTTATTCTCACTGAAAGGTTGAGGGGCCACCTGATAGAAGTCTACAAGATTACGAGGGGCATGGACAGAAAGGATAATCAGAAGTTTTTTCCCTGCGTGGAAGAGTCAATTACTAGGGGGCATAAGTTTAAGCTGCGAAGAGCAAGGTTTAAAGATGTATGAGGCAAGTTTTTTTTTTTACATAGAAGGTGGTGGGTGCCTGGAACTCGTTGCCAGGGAAGATAGTAGAATCAGATACAATAGTGAGTTTTAAGGGGCGTCTAAACAAATATATGAATAGGACGGGATGCAGGGATATGGTCACCAGAAAGGTAGGCGGTTTTAGTTCACACATACAGTATGGTGAGGTTTGCAGGGCCGAAGGGCCCGTTCCTGTGCTTTAATTTTCTTTGTTCTATCACTTTTATAGGGTAGAAAACCCTGTAAGAACCTTCCTAAAGGATAGAAATCATGCCTCCAGGATATTAAATGGCTGTGGAGCAGCTGTTCCTATCCTGAATGAACTCCAACCCTGACCTTTCAGTCAGGGCACAGGGACACAGTGCCCTGTACAGTTCAGCCCATGGTGATTGGGGAGCTAACTGTAAGACTGGATTTCATGTTTTTTCTGTAAATTAGTCCATAAGCCCAAAGGTGTTTAATAGTTAAAGAAATGGCATCCAATTTATTAGAGGACTATAAAACAGCAATAATAACCTGTATTTACATGAGGCAGCTTTAATGTAACAAAAAGGGCACTTCATGTGCACATTATTGAGCAAAATTAAATACCATGCTGCACGAGGAAATATTAGTGTAGATAATGGCAATAGTGACTAACACTGCTGCCTCACAGTGCCAGGGACACAGGTTCAATACCAGCCTTGGGTCAGTGTGGGTGTAGAGTTTGCATGTTCTCCCCATGTCTGCTTGGATTTCTTCCAGGTGCTCCACTTTCCTCCCACAGTCCAAAACTATGCGATTTGGGTGGATTGGCCATGGTGTCAGGGGGACTAGCTAGGATAAATGCATGGGTTATGGGGACAGGGCCTGGGTGAGATTGTGATTGATGCAGACTCAATGGGCCAAATGGCCTTCTTCTGCACTTAGGATTCTATGACATAATCCATGATTGAATCTGAAACTTCTTAAATGTGGAAAGAAAGGGCAGTGAGTCAGAGACATTTGAGGAGGAATTCCAGAGCTTAGAGCCTTCATAAATAAAGGCATGGCTACCAATGGAGGAGCAATTTGTTTCTCATAAGAGAAATATTGTATGGAGTTTTAAATTCCTTGTTAGAGTTGTGATGGATGGACAGCCTGGAGTGTTCATGACAGATGTTGAATGAACAAATCTTTATTAGCGTTTAAATCTTCCAGCAACTTGTGGTGTGAAAATGTATCCCTTTGGCTGCTTGCTGGCCTTGCAAAATCAGCAGCATTATAAAAAATTGCAGCATTTGCGCATTAATTCCAGATTAAGCTCGTTGCAGAGTTCAGGCTTGTATTTAACAGCATAAAGAGCTTCCTGATGGTAAGGTTTGTGTTTCCATAACACTTCACAGCCTCTCCAACCCAAAAAGGGATTATTTTGAACTGTGGATCCTCCTTTCTATAGGTTATAAATTATTATAAGTATTTAAATTTTTGTTGAAATATCTTCTTAATTTTCATTTTCTTTCTTTCCCTCTTTTCAGTCAGAATTCTCTGGCCATTCACGCTGGCAGGATTCTCTAGACCCACTGGCGATGCACCTCATGATATGGGTTTCCTGGCGACATGGGGTGGTTTCAGTGGGAATTCCAGGGACTAGAGGATTGAACTGCCAGTGAATGGCACACCACCTCCTGATGCTGAGCAAATCGCTGAGGAGAGGCCAAAGAATCTCACCCTTTATTTCTCTTTCAGTCAATGATGCAACTATAATTGTTCAGAATTTGATCGCTGCCATTCCATTCTCAATCATTAAATCTCATCGGCTAAGGAGATACACTGTTGATTTAGTCATCAATCAAGGTCCCACCCACCCCATTCCAGAAAATTCCAGTCATCTTTTTCATTCACAATACAACCGAAGAGCAAACTATCTCCAAGTTAGTGACCCTTATCTTTCTTGTTTACCATCTAAAATTTAAAATGTCCATTGAATATTATTACTACTTCATATTCCCTAACAATGACTCAACTCTGGATGAGGTATGGGGACTATACTTATGGTACAGCTGGGTCTGTAATGTAACTAACAAATGGAGCAAAGGCTGCACAGAGGGAAAGCTCCGTAAAGAGGAGAGGCATAGGGCACCCATTCTGAACCACCCCGGGTTATCCAAGAACACTTTACCAATCTACACCTAAACTAGCAGCAGTGTGTGAAGTCACTCTGACTCAACAAGGAGCAGGTTACAGAGTTGTATCATCGCCTTTAACACAGCCTGGACCTCACATCAGGGAGGTCAGTGGCTGATAAGGTCAGTTTCATTGAGCTTCCTAGAAAAACATCCAGACAGGAACAGGTGACATATTCCCAGGAAACCGTGCAGCGATGTACCCACTCAACAACTGAGAGCCTGTAAACTGAGTGAGGTGAATAGATGGTTTTCTCCCTAGCAGGAAACAGGATGAGAGATCCCATGATGTTCCTCAGATAGCAGGATTCCCGATGATCTACATGGTCTGCATCTCAATGGGGAGAGGTCCAGGAACTACATGAGCTCTCAATCTACCAATGCACAGTTGATGCGTGGCATAGTGGTTAGCACTGCTGCTTCACAGCGGCAGGGAGCCAGGTTCAATTCCAGTCTTGGGTCACTGAGCGTGTGGAACTTGTACTTCTCCCTGTGTTTGCGGGGGTTTCATCCAGTTGCTCCAGTTTCCCCCCACATTCCAAAGCTGTGCAGGTTAGGTGGATTGGTTATGCTAAATTGACCCTTAAAAATGTCAGAGGGATTAGCAGGGTAAATAAATGGGGTTACAAGCAGGGCCTGGGTGGATTTGTTGTCAATGTGGTCTCAATGGGCTGAATGGCCTCCTTCTGCACTGTAGAGATTCTATGATTCATGTACAATACATTCATGTTGGTGAATGCCCACTGTCCTGGCAGTGGTCTTGATACCTTCATCCTGATGCAGTCACCTATTGCCACTGTTTTCAGACTTCCAGGGAGAACTAGAGGATGGCTTCTCAGAGACGAATCGTGCTCCCTCGATACAGGCTCAAACCCCACTTTCTCACCACTGCCCACTGCCCATCAATCAGGTGAAAATAACAATGAGAGCAATGGTGCTACCAGGGGATATTGTGGAGCAGAGCATTGGTGAAGCAATGCTTCATGTTCCTCAGGATGAACCCTCTACTACACACTGGAGCAGGTGCTCAATTTCATGGTGTCCTGCTGCAAGCTTCGTATCAGCACCATTACGAAGACACAAACAATTGGTACCAGCAATCCTGAGGATACCTCAGGAAGAAGAGGATATTTCCTGAATGGTGTCCACTCAGGGTTTGGTTCTCATAGGACAACCTCTCTTTTTCAACATGGACCCCGCATTCCCTACATAAGAGACGCCCCATCACAGCTTCTAATTGGCTGCCATCCTTTAACACTAACAAAAATCTTTCATTAACACTTTAATCCAACAACACATCCAATTATAATGTATTGTAATACTAGAAATTGATATTCAAATAGATAGATGTTTGATGGCTGGGGCAGACACAATGGGTCAAAGGCCTCCTTTTTGTGATGTACAACCTTGGCCTTAATGTTGTTTATAAAGTGCTGTTTGCTGGATCTTGCAGAATAGCTGTTGTATTCACATACATAACAGTTAAAGCACTTAATTGTGAAGTGGCACATTAGAGTTTGGAGACAGTCGTGATAAGATATTATAAAAAATCTCTTTAAAATGCTGGCAATTCGAATAGTAGAATTACCTGTATTTTCCACAGAACTTGATTAGTCCTTTTCCGTTCTTCCCCAAACTAAAACAGAATTGAAAAGAGGAATGAAACTTCTCAAACATCAAAATGAAAGCAGATATAAGAAGTTTATTATGTCAAATCTTTCCTCCCCCAAGTTACAGCCATCCTGACATAGATATGTCACCATTATCATTGAGTCAAAATTCCTAGAACCCGCTATCTTCTGGGACTTTCTATCTAACAGCACTACAAATTGCAAAAGTACCAACTACAAAGGGTTGTGAACGAAGCCCAGTCCATCACACAAACCAATCTCCAATCCACTGATTCCATCTACACTTCCCATTATCTCGGAAAAGCAGCCAGCATAATCGAGGACTCCATTGCACTCCAGACATGCTCTCTTTCATCTTCTTCCACCGGGAAAAAGATACAAAAGTCTGAGAACACATACCAACCGACTCAGGAACAGCTTCTTCTCTGCTGCCATCAGACATCTGAATAGACTTATCACCTGATCTTTCTCTTCTCCCTATCTGTAACTGCAACTGTACATTCTGCACTCTCCTTTCCTTCTCTCCTATGTACTCTATGAATAGTATATTTTTGTCTGTATAGCGCACAAGAAACAATGCTTTACACTGTACCCCAATATATGGTGCATAGATAAGGTAGATAGCCAACATCTTTTCCCAAAGGTAGGGGAATCTAAAACTAAGGACATCGGTTTAAGGTGAGAGAAGAGAGATACAAAAGGGTCCAGTGGGGTACTTTATTCACTCAAATGGTGGTGAGTGTCTGGAACAAGCTGCTAGAGGTAGTAACAGAGGCAGGTATAATTTTTTGTCTTTTAAAAAACATTTAGATAGTTACATGGGTAAGATGGGTATAGAGGGATATGAGCCAAACATAGGCAATTAGGACTAGTTTAGCAATAAAAACTGGGTGATGTGGACAAGTTGGACCAAAGGGCCTATTTCGATGCTGTAAACCTCTATGACTATGACAATAATACGTCAAATCAAATCACCCCACAAACTGTAGGCATTCAAGACTTGTTATCCACCTTCTCCAGAACAGCTAGGGATTACCAATAAATAAAAATTAAAAGAAAATGGCTGATTATGACAGTAACAAAAATAGAAAATGCTGGAAAATCTCAACATTGTAAAGAGAGAACAGAGCCAACATTTCAGGTCTAGAAGACCCTTTGTCACAGTGTGAGAGCTGAGTGTGACTGTATGTTGCTTGTGGTCTAGGCACTCTGTACTTTGAAGAGGCAGTGTTGTCAGTGCTCCAACAGCACCATTTGGGCAAGGAGGTGATGAAATCTAATCAACTTTAATGAGCAAAGAGATTTTATTTGTGCCCAGAAGTGCTTCTGCTGATTTAGGCATGCAACTAACTTGGTGCTGGGGACTTCACTGCAGCTGCTCAGAGGCATAAACTGGCCCAGTATTAACATAATCATTCACTTTTTCTAAACCTCTGAAATAGCACCATACTCCCTGTGTGTACAGTAGCAAACTGTGTTTCATTGTTTAGATATTAAAGGTTGAAACCTGCTTTTGAGTTGCTTCCCCATCCCCTGCGACCTCTGTGTATTGTGTGGACATGATGGTAAATGCTACCTAGTCTGATGACAAAACAAAGGGAGTGTTCTGTATATTAAACAGCATCTGAAGCTGCCTAAAAATGAAAGTACATTTATCTTAGCAAAACAAAAGACCTTTGATTCAAATGCTGAGAATACGGTTTAGTGTTTTCCCCAATCAGCCTGTGTAGCTTTGACAGAAAATCGATAGAAAGTTAAGTGCATCTGTCCACTTACCCTCCACCAGCATTCCAGTCATCAATCAGGAGAAACCCTTCCCAACCCCAACACTTTCCCCTCTTACTGCCACTGCCCTCCCCAGGAACTGTTTGGCCTTAGTATTAACAAAACACTTATTTCCAACTTCAGCAATCCTGAAGGGTTATATTTCACACAGATTAAAAAAACTAGAGACAATTCATTTGACACTGATTTCCCATCATGCTTTGAGAGTTGATCGTGTACATCATGGTGGGGTAAGGAGCACTCTGATACCGACATTCATAAAATTAAAGAGTGCATACTTATAAACGGGAGCAGGGATTCCATGTGAGGAAGAAGATTGCAATTTGTATTGAAGATCAGGCAACAACTTTTTACTTCACATTTTGGGAGCGATCTTACTACTGCGCCCCACCAGGCGACGGGCAGGACAAGCCAGTAAGATCGTGCGAGGGCCAAAAAAATCAGGTTTGTGCCTGATTTCTCACCTCATGCAATTTTACCAGCACCAGATATCCAACGAGCTCAGCCTCGCACCCATCTCTGGCACGAGGCTGAATAAATTATTTAAATCAAAATTAAATGTGTTTTGCATGAGTTAAGCGTGCCTGGGACATATCATCCAGAGGGGTTCTGGCAAGAATCACAGCTGGTCCCAAGCAACGGGAACTAGACATGATTGCCTCACCATCAGAGGCCAACTGGAGACCACTGAGGCCACTCAGAGATCGGAGCCAAGGGGATGTTGCCCCTTGGGGCAGTGCCAGCCTGGCACCCTGGCAATGCCAAGGATGCAGGGCCAGACTGGGGATGGCCTTTTTGAGGGGGGTGTGGGTGGGAGCCGCTGCGCACTCTGCACAGTAATTGGCGGGGGAGAAAGAGGGTGCAATTGGGGCTGGCCACGGGGGATAAAGGGGGCATAATGGTCATCAGTGGAGAGAGAGAGGAAGGCCTGCACCATTCTGCATTATGATTGGTAGGGGGAAGGAGTGGGATCGATTGGGGCAGAGTGGGGTGATGAGGGCAGATCTATCTGGGCAGGTGAAGGCAAGGTCACGGGGCTGGATCAGTTCAGGCAGATGGAAAGGTAATAGGGGTAGATAGATTTGGGAGGGTGGGGGGGAGTGGGGTCATGGGAGTAGATCAGTCCGGGCAGGTGGAGAGTCGCAGTAGGCCCCACACTCCTGCAGGAACAGGTTGGGGCACCTGCTTGAGAATATGGAGACTGGCTGAGAGCAGCAGAGGCTCAGTGACAGGTGCCTCTGATCTCACTTCATCGGAACCTGCGCACGTGCAATTGCAACCTCTGCTGCTTTCACCAATGTTTGGGTGATTTAAGCCCTGCCCACTCCTCCTACTGACAAGAAACAGTTTTTTGAGGTTTTTCTTTGGTACAAGTGCATAAGATCGCAGATTTGGACTTGCCCAAAGAAAAAGGATCAGAAACTATTCAGTTTTCACGTGTCCTAGATTTTGAATCTTTTTCTCCCTTTGGCCCTGGACTGATTGAGAATAGAATTAAATGGTTAAGTAAGGATTGTGCAAAATAAGAGGTTTCAGCATCCTTGACCATGTAATTAGCATCGGAAAAATGGCAATCGTTTCCTTAGTGGGTTAAATGGGTGAAATGGAGTCCATGGTACAGCAGTTTATACACAGGCTACAGAAAGACTGGGACAAATGGCTTTCACTGTAGCAGTGTATTTTTCAGTTTTCTTAACAGCTTCAGGCTTTCTTGGGAGTTCCCTTTTGTGAAGATCTTACTCCTATAGGCAATTTTAGCTTAATGACTGGACAACGGGATCAGCATCTTAACTCAGCACAAGATTTAAAGTTGAAAAATACAGATTTATTTTCTTGTATGAATTGTAATTACATGAATAACTCTCTCAATCTCCTGAACATTTCCAACTTACCTTATTGCCACCTCAGTTATTTCTCGGACCCTTTTCAGACATCCAGCCAAACAGAGGACTCCAGCCAATGAGATGAGATTATTACTGACACTGTGGTGAAGATAGAAAGTTACTTTGGACATCTGTGGGCATAGCTTTTTGTTGCTAAGATTATCGTTTTAACCCAGCTATACTACTAAAAAATCTCTCCAGATGTATTTTAAAACCGTTTTATAAACTGATATTCAATTCCTCCCAAGTAGTCAAAATCTTGAACTTATGCCAAATTATAATTGCCAAGTGGCAACACCATCTTTTTCCATTCTCCTCTCTTCATTTTATCAAAGGCCTCACTGTGGTCTGCAATGGTTGCTGATATTTGTTTTGTAGCCACTATCTGGTGGTAATAACAGCTTCCTTTGGGCATCAATCATTTGTAGGCCTTACAATGCAAGTTCGAAGTTTCTCTCAGAGAGTGTGCTTTCTAATTAAAGATTTAGCCTCACAATATTCAGGAATTGCAGGGAAGATCATTGGAGCCATGCAACACTTGATCAGCACAGGTGGTACGATGGCATCATGATTAGCACTGCTGCCTCATAGCGCTAGGGACCCAGGTTCAATTCCAACCTCAGGTCACTCTCTGTGTGGAATTTGCACATTCTCCTTGTGTCTGCATGGGTTTCCTCCGAGTGCTCTGGTTTCCTCCCGCAATCCAAAGATGTGTGGGTTAGGTTGATTGGCTATGCTAAATTGCCCATTAGTGTCAGGGGATTAGCAGGGTAAATAATGTGGGTTACAGGAATAGGTTCTGGGTGGGATTGCGGTTGGTGCAGACTCAATGGGACAAATGGCCTCCTTCTGCACTGTACAGTTTCTATGAACAGTCAGACATTATGCTTATTTGACCATTGTTGTTATTCTTCTTGCAACTCAGCTCAAAAGGCAAGCTGGCTTAAGGGAAATCATCAAATGATTGTGGCAAGGGTAAATCATTCTCATATCCTGGGTTCAATCCACCGCTCAGCATTACACGCTGAGCTTCCAAGTTACCTCAATTTGCCATCATAGTAAATGAAGATAATGGATGGGATTCTCAGCCCACCCGCCATGGCGAGTGGTAACCTACTATTGGCCGGTGGCAAAATTTTCTAGCCCTGCATTACCAATTTCCCATTGATTCCATCCCCTGCTGCTGGAAAATCTGCAGCGCTAGTGCACCGATGGTTGAAGTGGAAGATCCTGCCGACGGGAAGGGCAGGGAAATCCAGTCCATTGTGTATGTTACAAAATAATATGCAGACAAATTTCAACCTTGATAAACCACTGCTAACATGAAGCGTTTAGTTCAAAAGCTTCATCATTGCTGCAGTTTAGCAACCCACAAACTGATTTATAGTATCCTTGATACATCCCCTCCAAAGCTCTGATGGGATAGGAAAGGATCCTTAAAGATCCTTAAACTATTTCACAGGAAATGGTTCTCAAAATACATAGAACATAAAATGCAACTCAGCAGCACGACAGTAAAAGTACCCTTACTTAGCCTTTACATTTGTGCCCACAAATTCATAATACGTCGCATTTTAACTGCAGTTTGCTCCGCTTAAATTATAAAATATATGTCACCCAGAAAGCTGAATAAAATGCCACTGAATGTAAGTAGACTTTGTCCTACATGGACATTGATTCGGTTTTCACATGAACTTACTTTATTAGTTTGGAAACACGCAGCTTTGGTAGGAGCTCAACTAACTTTTCAATTCCGCTATCTCCAAGAGAGTTATTCGATAAACTGTGAAGAGAAAGGAGTTGTCAGCGCAAAATTATGGAATCTTAGAATTGAACTGCACTGAAGGAGGTCATTTGACCAGTGTCTGGGCTGGCTCTCCCAAAGAGAAATCCAATTAATCTCACTCCCAAGTTTTTTTCCAATTATCTCTAGTGTAGTTGGTAAAGTTCTAACTCCAGCTAGTAAAAGCTTATTAACAGAATAACTATACACGTTACACAACAAGGAGAAACATCTCAAACTTCACAGACCCAAAATTCTGACAGCGGCAACAAACAGAGGCAAGTCTGAGTGAATTCCAACTCGGCTCCCGATTGGACCTGCAGGTCACATGATCGTTTCAGGGACATGTCCCTTAAAGGGTTACAACACCACACCATCCATGCAAAATATTTTCCTTTCGAGTAGTTATCCAATTCCCTTTTTCAAAGTTATTATGGAATCTTTATCCACAAGCCTAACAGCCAAAGCATTCCAAATATTAACTATTCAGTCTAAAACTATTTTCATCATTTTATCTCTACTGCTTTCGCCTATCAACTTAAATCAACATCCTCTTGTTATCAACCCTTTAGCTATTAGAAGTGATTATTCTTTACACACTTTATCTAGCTGCTTCATAATTGTAACACTTCTAACAGTCATGTGATCTGCTGGTCAGAACTTTGGGTCTGTGAAGTTTGAGACGTTTCTCCCATCTCTGCCCTAAGAAAACAAACTAGCTTCCCGAATTTATCCCTGTAACTGGAATCCCTCACACCTGAGAGTTACTCTTGTAAGTGTAGTAAGCCTAGTAATCATTGGAGCCATGCAATACTTGATTGGTTAGCACTGCTACCTCACAGCACCAGGGACCCGGGTTCAATTCCAGCCTCTGGTCACTGCTTGGAATTTACACATTCTGCTTGGGTTTTCTCCGGGTGCACTGGTTCCCTCCCACAATCCAAACATGTGTGGGTTAGGTTGATTGGCCATGCTAATTTGTCTCATAATATCAGGAGATTAGCAGGGTAAATACGTGGAGTTACAGGAATAGGGCCTGGATGGGATTGTGGTCTGTGCAGACTTGACGGGATGAATGGCCTCCTTCTGCACTGTAGGGATTCTATGAAAGTCAGAGTACTAAGAGTAAGAGACTTCCTCCAGTAAGATTTACTTTAGTAAGTCTTTCCAAAATATGTGCATCCTTCCATCAGCGTGCTGCTTAGAATTAGACCCATTTCTCCGGCAAGGGCTAAACAATTGTTTTATATAGGTTTAGAATAACTTCCTGACTATTGGATTGAATTCTTCTGTTATATAGGGTCTTTTAAGAGACATTTGAATAAGTACATGGGACTTCGTAAAATAGAGACCTTGTAGGTAGGGACATGTTTGACGCAACTTGTGGGCTGAAGGGCCTTTTGTGCTATAATTTTTCTATGTTCTATAAGCTTAATTACCTGTGCTTTGGATATCTGCCCTTCCACCTTCAAGGTTTTGTGCACCACATCCCTAGCTCTCTCTGTTCTTGCATCCCCTTTAAAACTGCACCATTTAGCATGTATTGACACTCATTATTCCTACCAATATATAATTCCACTATATGCGCCATTCCAGCTGAAGAACAGCCATTCAATGCCTTGGGGAATTAGTGGTGGTAATGTCATTGGACCAGAAGTCCCGACTAATGCTCGATGGGACATGGGTTCAAATCTGACCACAGCAGCTGGTGAAATTTAAGATCAACGGTTAAATCTAGAATTGGAAATTAATAAGATTAATGTTGTGAAAAACCCATCTGGCTCACTAATGCTCCTTTGGAGAAGGAAATCTGCCATCCTTACACAGCAATGTGGTTCACTCTTAACTGTTCTCTGAAGTGACTACTCAGTTTAAGGGCAATCGTGTCAACGTTTCACGAGATGGTGTGCACCTCATGGAGATAGATAGGAAGAGTTTATTTGGTGTTTCTGGCTGATAACTACCACCATGGAAGGATTGGCCAAAACTTCATGAAGAATCAGATGTGGCAGCGTACACCAAATGTACGCTGATCCTGACCAATGACCTGCAGGCAATCTGCTTGGAGCAAAGCCTCACTTTGGTGGCTCAATTTCTCATTGACATGTGCCCAAGGGTCCACCAAGGTTAAGGAGTGAAAGTGAGCCCTGAGGGCGAAATAGAGAAAGATATATATGTACATATAGATGCTCTTACTGTGGCAAAGCTTCACCAAGGTTATGGGTTCCGTTTTAACTCAGAGCAAATATTACTACTTACTTCTCCAGGCTTGGCAAATAGGGAGGATGAAAAAAATGGCTTATGTTTAACTTTGCTGAGAGATGGTTATTGTTCATGAAAACACTAAACAGCAGCCTCTTTGGTCAGCATCTTAAACTAACAATTTTTTAAAAAATTGTAACTCGTAAACTTGGAAGACATCTGATGAGTTGCTATGATATCAAAGCTTTCACTGCAATAAAGCAACAGGAGTAATATTACTAAATGGTTTCTAACACTGTATCTGCACATGGAGCAATAAAGACAAAAGAAGTGAGTTTTCCCTGAGGACAGAAACATTGTCTGGGTGGATAAAACTCTGTCATCACTTACTTAAGCTCTGCAAGATCGTTGCAGTTTTCCAGGGTAGAGGCCAGCTCTTCCAAATGCTTTACTTGAAAATAGCAGTTAGTCAGACTGCAGTTCGTAAAAAAAGATTATTTCAGTCATTCTCTAGAGGAAGTACAATCATCAACCAATAAACATACCGTATACCTAAGAATCTCACTCTGGGATCTCTTACACAGGAACATTTCCCCAGGGCTCAGACACTGGTGAGAGGAACTACAAACGATGCACAGCTGTTTGGGTTTATGATGAGAATGCTATCAATATACAGATCTGTTCTCATTCACTAGATTGAGTTACCTCATGTTATCTTTAAATCTATACTAGGCCATCCAGGTTTCATTCATGGAAGGTTCTTTGAACCTAGTTTAAGTTTTGACAGTGCAGACGAGATTTTCTAGCCTCACTTGCCCCCAGGCTGGAAAATCCCTCCCTAGGTCAATGGACTTTTGCATGATCCATGTTTTGCATTACATGATTCCCATGCTAAGTGGGACGGGTGAATTCCATCCCACGTCTAGTAAAAAGGCCATTGGGAATGTGCAACCATCATTTTGTTTGTTATGTTACCTGGACTGTATATTTTATGTATATTCATGATAAAACATGAAGGGCCCTCCAGCCTCACCCACGGTGTTTACCGGCAGCATAGGTAGTTAATCACTGGCCACTGAATCTTCCAGTCCCGCCAATGTATTTTGTGCGGCTTGCCTTTCCTGCTCCCAGGGAACATACCATGGGGGTGGGGTAGGTTCATCTTTGCTTGGAAGATCCTGCCAGTAGGAAGAGCCAGAAGGTTATGTCCAAACATTTCTTGTGTCATTCTCGTGCTTTTAGGAGTGATGGCACTGGTTTTGGACCATTTACAGGAAGCCCTGTGTGAAATGCTTCTTTGTCCATATTAAAATAGTAATTATCACATTTCAATGTCATCAAATGTTTTGGAGGAACCCTGAAGATACAAGAAAAGTTCTTCCTTTGGACACTTATCAAGACAGTGCAGTAGATACTTTAAGCTGTTTTACCTTAGTTTTTTCAAAGGTGCAGGTACGTTTCTTGAATTCCCAGTGCTACTCAATCTAAAATCCACCGGTGGGGTCTTCCTTTCATCTCTGCAAAAACAAAGTGAATTGTCAGATCATTGAAATGTCAGTCTTTTATCACACTGGGAGGAAGTTAGAATACAACTGGCTCTTTCAATAATAATATATGCCAATGCACAGAGTCGGTGCAGACTCGATGGGCTGAATGGCCTCTGCTGCACTGTAGGGATATTATGAAATATGGGACAAGCCAATATCTGGAATTAGTATGGATTCAATTTAGAGCTGAAATCTTTGCATGTACTTGGGACTCCTGTCTGGCAGCTGGGAATGGAGAGATGTTTAACTTACAAATACACCATATTTTCAGCAGAGCTGAAACATTCATAGAACATAGAACATAGAACATTACAGCACAGATCAGGCCCTTCGGCCTTCGATGTTGCGCCGACCAATATAAAAAGCAATGCCCCTCCAAACTAAACCATTCCCTTCTCTTCCATATACTTATCAACTAACCTCTTAAACGCCACCAAACTTGGCGCATCTACAACTGCTGCAGGCAGGGCATTCCACTCCCGAACCACCCTTTGGGTAAAGAACCTACCTCTGATATCCGTCCTATAACTCATACCCCTTAATTTAAAGCTGTGTCCCCTCGTGCTAGCTTTCTCCATCCTAGGAAAAAGGCTATCACCCTATCTAAACCTCTAATCATCTTATATGTTTCGATAAGGACAGTATCCTTTCAGTATCTGAGCAAATACAATTGCTGAGAATTTCTGGTGGGATTCTTCCCAATCACCCACATTCTCTTGGATAAAATGGCATGTTTATGCAGGATTTGGGATCAATAGGCCCACATCTCTCTCCCAGTGAATTTTTTTCCAACACAAGGAAGACAGACAACAAGAAAGCTCACTAGCTTCCAGGTCCCTGCAGTGTGATTATTCCTCCATCCATAATCCTAACCAACTAGCTCACTATTTATAACAAATACATGTGATCTTATGCAAAGCTCAGGTTTTATATTGATTGTTTAAATATAATCTTAATCTTTGTGAATTCAAATGTTGTGCTGGCTGAGTGAGGTCCACCATATTTGAAGAAGGTTCAATTTAATGTAATGGACTGAAATTAGGCCAATTGACAAGAAAGCATCGCACTAAAATTGTATAAAAATTGAACGACAATATATGTTTATTTGGAACAAATGCTTGAAACAGCCAATCTTGAGCTTTTCATGGACAGATGGTCAGAATCATGGGATTTGAACCCCAAATATCCAAAAATGCCAAGGAAATCCCATCCGCTAAAAACAAAATGTGATTCAATCACACCAGTCCCAATATTAAACAATCACAACACGAATCCCAAAAAAACCAGCAACAGTCTCCAAATCCCATATGATCAAATCGATATTTACATCAACAATCTTGATCATTGTGACTAAGGGAAAAGATTGGAAATTGAAATTCTGGAATACTCTATTATATCGAAGTGTATGAAGAAGTTGTAGTTAAGTGACTGTTTTCAGTGCCAAATTTCTCACCTCACTTCAATGTCTTCTTGCTGTTCTGCAAATTTAAGTAGCGTGGTTTGGTGATGTTTCAGGCTGTAGAAAGAAAATTGCAAACACAGAATTGAGTTTAAACGCAGATATGCAAATAGGTCATCTTCTGTCAGCAAGGCATATGGAACTAGTTACTGCCCTTAGAAACCATTAATGATATGCTTACAAAACTAATTCTTAGTGCAACCCCTACGTAATGCCTCAGATTCATGTGACCCTGGGGCAAAGATTTAGAGGTACAAGAGTTATTGAGTTGGGGGAGAGGGTTGTGGAGGCTTCAATTCTTGAATATGCCTCCATCTCCTCCTCCTTTACCTCCATCTCCCTTTTTTCACCTTCCCATCCCTCCCTCCTTCACCCCCCAACTCCCTCATGGGGAAAGTTGATGAAAAGGCAGGGCTTCACTAAAGAAAAATGAACACCTATCTATATTCACAATTTTTTGCACTGGCTGCAATTAGGCCTCAGAGGGCAGTCCATTAGGACATACCCATCAACAAAAAAAAACACAAGTTTTTCAGTGATGTTAGCTGCCTCAAAGAGCCAGGGATCCGGGTTCAATTCCGACCTTGGGTCACTGTCTGTGTGGAGTCTGCACATTTTTCCCATGTCTGCGTGGGTTTCCTCCGGGTGCTCCGGTTTCCTCCCACAGTCCAAACCTGTGCAGATTAGATGGATTAGCCATGTTAAATTGCCTCTTAGCATCAAGGGAATTGGCTTGGTAAATGCATGAGGTTACAGGGGGAGGGCTTGGGTGGGATTGTTGTTGATGCAGGCTCGATGGGTCAAATGACCTCCTTCTGCACTATAGGGATTCTATGATTCTATAAAATGGTCTTCCAGCTCTCAGATATCAGTTCAAGCTTCATGGCAACTATCGCTGCCTTGAAGTTTGTGACCCCCAGATCTCATCTCACCCACAATTTGGAAACGCTGCATTCATTTATTGTGGTGAATGTTACTGTTCACTTAATCAGAATTTTTGAGCGAGAATCTCCTACATATAGCTTCAATCCTAATATCTTCGATAAAGCAAATTTGTGACAATGTAATATACAAATGGAGTATTTGGATGAGTATTATGAATTCTATTGTAGGTCAAAGCAAAGTTTAGTGCATTGTGAGCTGTAGGCAGAAAGTTAGGCCATATCACAAGTCCAACCCACGAGTTATCTGTCTTTAACACCTAATAAGTCTAAGAACCAATGACAAGTAGATAAATGCACTAAACGTGGCATGGTGACACAATGGTTAGCACTGCTGCATCACAGCACCAGGGACCTGAGTTCAATTCCATTCTTGGATGACTATCTGTATGGAGTTTGTACATTCTCCCTGTGTCAGCATGTGTTTCCTTTGGGTGCTCCGGTTTCCTTCCACAGTCCAAAGATGTGCTGGTTGGGTGGATTGGCCACGATAAATTGCCCCTTTGTATCCCAAGATGGCTAGATGCATTAGCCATGGGAAATAAGTGGGATAATGGAGATAGAGGAGGGAAGAAGGCCTAGGTAAGATACTGTGTCAGAGAGTTGCTGCAGATTCAATGCACCAAATGACACATCTTGTGCACTGTAGGGATTCTATGATTCTATATTCAGATACACAGGCCAAAGATTATTGAGATCCATTGGGTAATTTAGAAACACAGATATAACAGACAAAAAAAACAAAACTCATCTATTTTATATTTTCCAATCCTGGTGATACCAGTGGTAATGGAGCAGCTAGCTACTCAAAGCCATCAATGTCTATCAATTAGTCTACAACAGGCCCAGGCATGAGGTGAGGTAAAACTGGGGAGTAGAAAGCCACGGGACTCATAGGTCCAAAGTCACCTTCTTTCCCCAAGCCATTATGTGCCATCTCATAAGTTACTCATGTATTGTTTGTATAGTATCTTCTGAAAGAAATCTACCAAATTTGCATTGAAACGAATGCTTTCGGCATCTCACCAGGAGCCTGTCCCATAAACTGACCATTTACTCCCGAAATTGTCACTGAGATTACTTTTAAATTTGCTCCCCTTTCAAGCGTAGATCAATTCCTACTATGCTCATTAAAACAGTCTGTCACAATCTGGTTGGAATTCCAGAAGTAGCAATTCATGTGACACATCTGTGTTGCAATTGACCTGGCAGCTGGTGCAGTGTGTAGGAACAGAAGGAAGAAGGGAGACTGACAGCAAAGTCAGCTGCCTGACTGTTGCAGGAAACGTATGTCTTTAACTGTGGGTGGTGATGTGACTGAGTTCGGCTTCATGAGAAAATCATTGCCGACACTCAATAATGCAATGCTCAAGTATCTATAACATTGATGCATTGAGTGCTGACTTGCCAAATTAGAAGGTGCAAACAGAAGAGGGCTGGGGGGGTGGGGGGGTGGGGGGGGGGGGGGAGGTGGCGGTGGTGGTGGTGGTGAGCTCTCTAGGGAGCTCCAGGATACTATAGTTATTTTCATTAATTCCCATTAATTATTTTAAAAATGTACCTTGGGTGTCACTTTAGGTACATTGTTAAAATAATTAATGGAAATTAATGAAAATAATTAATGAGGTTGACAGCGGTTAGCACTGCTGCTTCCCAGCAGCGGGGACCTGGATTTGATTCCACTGTCTGTGTGGAGTTTGCATGTTCTCCCCATGTCTGTGTGGGTTTTCTCCAGGTGCTCCGGTTTCCTCTCACAGTCAGAAAGATGTGCTGGTTAGCTGCATTGACCCGAACAGGCGCCGGAGTGTAACGACTAGGGGAATTTCACAGTAACTTCATTGCAGTGTTAATGTAAGCCTTGCTTGTGACTAATAAATAAAACTTCAAACCTTAAGAATGTGGAAATCACCAATCCTAATTACCCTGATATGGTGGGCCACTTACTTGATCCTGCATTGCAGTGGGTTAATTCAACTGAGTGGTTTGCTAAGACACTTCAGAGGGAACTTGAGGATTCTTAAGAGTCAATATGGCTGTGTGGACTGCAGCATTGCAAGAAGGTGGCTCACACCACCTTCTCAAGGGCAGACCGCTGCACTAATCCAGGTTGATTCTGGAGATGAGGGGATTAGCTTCTGAGGAGAGATTGAATAGACTGGGCCTGTACACATTGAAATTTAGAAGATTGAGGGGAGATCTTATAGAGACATACAAGATAATGAAGGGACTAGACAGGATAGAAGCAGTGAAGTTATTTCCACTTAGAATGGAAACAAGAACTAGAGGGCACAACCTCAAAATACAGGGGAATCAATGTAGAAAAGAGTTGAGGAGAAACTTCTCCCAGACGGTAGTGAATCTTTGAAATTCTCTGTCCATTGAGGCAGTAGAGGCTACCTCGTTAAATGTCTTTAAGTCCCAAATAGATAGATTTTTAACCAATAAAGGAATTAAGGGTTATGAGGAGCAGGCGGGTAAGTGGAGCTGAACTACTATCAGATTAGCCACGATCTTATTGAATGGTGGAGCAGGCTCGAGGGGCTAGATCGCATACTCCTGCTCCTATTTCTTTTGTTCTTATATTCTAATATGATTCCTGTGGTGGGCGGGATAGGAAAACTCCCTATGTTCTCTAGATTATTAATCCAGACCTCTAGATTAGCACTGTAGTAACATGAGCACTACACTCCGATACCCTTGTTTTGGGGCACCTTCTCCATCCTTTTCATTTGCCAAAACTAACTCCTCTGTTGGTTTTAATGACCAATTTGCAGCCTCATCCAAATAGACAGAGAGTTGAGATGTTTATGGAGATGTAGGTAGTTAATGTTTAAATGTAAAAAAAGCAAATTCCTTTCCAAAATTACATAACAAGATTTTGAAAATAGCTTCAAAAATAGTTTTAATGAGTACCTCTGCATTTTCACTTGTGGATACGTCAACGCAAGGGGATTAGCAGGGTAAATAGAAGGAGTTACGGGAATAGGACCTGGGTGGGATTGTGGCCAGTGCAGACTCGATGGGACGAATGGCCTCCTTCTGCACTGTAGGGATTCTTCAATCCATGCATACAAATCCACTAATTGGTACTCAGAATGTGAAGTTTTCTCCAGATGGAGGGTACATGCTGGACCCAATATTTTTTATCTCAATATTCTGTAATGCGCTTTTGGCTGAATTCGCTATTTTGTTTCTAATTGTCAGACTAAAAAGCTGCAGTGTCTCTGGGCCTCACTTTGTGCTTGACACCCTGTAGCTAACTCACTCCATTAACAAAGGCCTTGTTCTTCTTTACCTCACTTCAACCTCAAACATCCTGGGACATTTCTTCAGAGCCGATACCAAGCAGAGAACCCCATCTTCTGAGATGCCATTGTTGCTGAGGCTAGGAGAGAAAGGATTAAAAGGAAGCTTGCATGAATACGAACAATGATGTATAAACACAATTGGGCGGGATTTTTCAGTCCTGCCTGTTGCGGACATTGTCGCAGGTGGGATGGGAAAATTGCCCGCCACTAATGGAACCCGAAAATCCTGCACATTGTGCTTCTCAAGATATATCAGTAAGTGCACCAATACTAGTCAACTCACAGTAAATCACAGGCCACTATTCTACTGCACTAATTTGTACACCCTTGATGAATGCAAAAGATCTTACACTCTTTCCTCACATCCCAATTTTGTTGCAGTTAGTTCTTAAATGCGTATAGACAGTAACATTAGTCACTCATTGCCATACTGTGTGACCGCACCCTGACCTCGGTGCAATGTGGTACCAGTGATCTTTTACTATTAAAAGAATGAAATGTTAGTGAGCTAATGCATTCAAATAATGTTTAGGGCATTATTTCAGATGGTTAAGGCATCTCTCACTGGTCATTGTATTATGTACTTGCATTCTTCCTGAGTAGAAACTGTGCCCAGCATCTCTAAAATTAAACCCAAATCCAAGATTGAATGCATAATAAGTGTGCTTACTGTTACAGCTTAATATATCAGGAGCTGCACCTAAGTCTTACTATTAATAATCAATGATTTATAGACTTACTTAATCAGTTTGGAAATATCAAAATCTGGCAGGATCTCAACAAGTCTTCTTAAACCTTCATCTTTCAGTTCATTATCAGACAAGCTAAAAAAAACAAAGATATTCTTGCTAGCAAAAGGCATTCTAATTAAGATTCAGAACGTGCAATGAAATAACCAGAGACATGGGGTGATATGGGGTAAATTATTCTACAAGGGGTAATTACACAAATAGAAGTGATTCAGGCTGGGCTTCTGCGTCAGGGTCAACTGTGCCATGACCCTGACCCCTTTTCCTTGGTGAGGGTCAATATGAAGTGGGCTTTTAGAGGTATCTACAATTGTCAGAGAGACTCATCAATGCCAGAGAGGAAAGGATCATGTTATTGCTGCAGTGTGTAATATAGGGAGGGCCCAATATTCCCTCTAAACTGAGAGGCCAACCAGTAAGTTCCCATGCAGACCAGGCACAAATTGTCCTATAAATTAAATTTAAAGGGCACACATTCTTAACTGGTACTGTGACATCGTGGTTAGCACTACTGCCTGATGGTGCCAGGGACTCAGGTTTGATTCCTAGCTTGGGTCACTGCCTGTGTGGAATATGCATGTTCTCCCTGTGTCTGCATGGGTTTCCTCAGTTGCTCCAGTTTCCTTTCACAGTCCAAAAGATGAGCTGGTTAGCTGCACTGGCCATGGTAAATTCTCCCTCAGTGTACTGAAATAGCGCCAGAGTGTCATAACTAGGGGGATTTCACAGCAAGTTCACTGCAGTATTAATATAACCCTATTGTGACACTAATAAATAAACTTTAAACTAGCTACATGTTACAAAAGTAGAGAGTGTTTTGTTGGGTCTCTTTAAAAGAAAGCAGAAGTCTTTTAGATATTCCTACACTGAATTTTGGATGGGTTTTGAACAAGGTTACAGGCAGCAGAGAACCAGTGGAAGGTGGGTCTAAAGGAGCTCTGCAACAGGGTAGATAGTCACATATTGATAACTAGAAAGAAAACATCAAAATCAAACTGGAAGTGGGTGAGAGGGTTTCTCACCTTTACTCCATTGTTCCTGAGTTTCAGTGGCTCTTCCCCTGAAATCATTGTGTTTGAGTGGGCAAATCCCTAGGGAAAATTCATCCCTCAAGATTTCTAGAAATCTCACTAAGCTAGAGACTGCGATCCTCAAATTCAAAGTCAATATCATACAACATGATTCCAGTCATGATCTTGAATTTAAATTATTCTTTGTCCAGCATCAGCTCTTGGTGGCAGCTTGCCTTTAAAGTCACTTCTTCAGGCCTCCTTGGAAACCGTTCAACATGTATAAACTGACATATGCACATACAAAGTAAGAGCAGAAGTAGGCCATTAATCAAGCTTACTCCACCATTTGATTAAATCAAGGCTGATCTGGTGGTTTTTCATGTTCCACATCTCCATCTACGCCTGATGGTTCTCAATGGAATTAACACACCAGCCAAAAGTGATGGGAATGCAAAGAAAAAATAAAAGATAGAGAAGGAAGACAGAGACGTTGGACGCGAGGAATCACTGAAAGAAGAACATGAACCAAGATATAACTTCTGGCTGTCTTTTCACTGATTAGTTGGGCCACACAAAGTAGGTAAGTTTGAAGATGTCACAGAGAAACAATTGGACTTACTCGAGAGATGCCAGCTGTGGACAGCGCTGTAGTATTCTGCTGAGAACTGGAACATGCTGTGCGTCTAATTTGCAGTTCACAAGACTGTAAAAGAAGAATATCCAATAGGCATCAGTGTTACAAATTAATGATCCAACAAAATCCTTTAATACAATTACTCTATCCTTTTGTCACTCAATATTGCTAGGTGTAAGCCAAGGTTTAGTCGGTAGCACTCACGTCTGAGCCACAATGAGTTTAATTGTCTGGAAAACAGAAATAGTTTTAAGGAATCTATATTTGCATTGTTAAATATTAGAAATAAGGTATCATTTCAAATGGGTTTAATTTAGTTTTGCTGTGTAAGGAAGGGTAAAGTTAGAGTTAGATTCATGCTAGACAAAGGTTTTATATGCATGGGAGCCTGTAGTTTCAATTAAAACTGTGATTCTATTGTACTTAGAGAGAAACGGTGTGAAAACAAGTTGGCAGAAGTATAAAGTTGTTGCTTAGAAACCAGGGCACCTTTAGGGTTGGAATGCTTTTTGAGTGGAGTTTGAACTGAATTCATCAGCAGTTGCTCTTAGAAGAGAACATCTTTCTCTGGTTTGCCATACCGTGTGGTAATGGTAATGGTCTTCACAGGATTGAAACTAGGAGGCAACCGAGATTTAACAAACTAAGGAACTTTATTAAGATAATGCGTTCAGTCCTGCTGACAAACCTAGATTGCACAGTCTTGGTAAGAAATCACTAAACATACACAACAAAAACAAGTGCAGGAAACTTAAAAAACAGCTGGTTATGAAAACTAGAGAAATGAAGAAAAATTTCTAAGAAGTCTGAAATTAAAAGAACAAAGAGGTACATAATGGTGGCACAGTAGTTAACCTCACAGAGCCACAGACCAGTATTGATTCCGGTCTTTGGTAGAATTTGTATATTCACTGAACATCTGCCTGGGTTTCCTTTGGTTTTCTCCCACAGTCAAAGATGTGCAGATTAGCTGAATTGGCTATGCTAAATTGCTCCTGGGTATTCAAAGACGTGTGATTAATCATGGTAAATGTGCAAGATTGTGGGGATCGGGCAGGGTAAGATGCTCCTTTGGAGAGTCGACACAGACTTGATGGGCTGAATGGCTTCCTTCTGCACTGTAGGGATTCTATGGTTCTTTGGTAACAGGGTACTGTTTGTAAAAATCAAAGTCAGTCTTGGGAAGAGACCAGCTGATGAGGTTTGCTGCAGATGAGTCACATATCTGAAGCAGTCGTAAGGTTTCGAAAACTGATTTCTAATGTTTAAATCAATTAATATTATGTTGGGACTGAGTACCTGAGTTTGTGTATAAACGTTGAAGACAAATGAAACCTGAAAGGGGAGGTGGAAAACATGATGCTGGAATTCATTAGTAAAATGGAGTGGAATCTTTGAGAGGATAGTTGGAAAATCTGGAGTGAATTTTAATGGTAACAGTTAATGGAAAACATTGCTTGAAAGAAGATTTTAAATGTGTCTTTTTAGGGATTGAGTGTGGAAACTCTCAGGTGTCAATCATCATGGGGGGAATTGTGAGAGAAATCCATGCGAGGTCGTTTGAGTGGAATTGGCCATTTGTTTGGGAGTAGAGTGATTTTTTTGAAAACTGTATGCATTTGTGAAGCAAAGGGAGAGTATTGTATCATAATCAAATAAAAGTTATGATCTTTTGGGCCAAGGTTCGTTTCTGGAATTTTCCCGACCGATAGTATCACCAACTGGGATTGTAACACAAGTACCACTCCAGGGCTCTGCTTCCTCTACCTAACCAGTCCCCTGTCCATGCTAACATGTTACCTAAACAACATGAGCTCTTATCTTCATAGAATCATAGAATCACTCGGCCCATTGATTCTGCACCGACTCTCTGACAGAATAACTTATCCAGACCTTCTCCCCAGCTTATCCCTGTAACCCCACACATTTACAACGGCTGATCCAGCTAACCCACACATGTTGGGACACTAAAAGGCAATTTAGCATGACCAATTCTCCTAACATGCACATCTTTCCACTTTTATGAAGTAATTTTTATGTTGCCCTTATCAAATACTTTATGAAAATCCAACTACATCACATCGACTGCTTCCCAATTATTCAATCAACCTGCTTGTTACTTCCTCAAAGAATTCTAATATATTAGTCAGATGTGATGTCCCTTTCACAAAACCATGTTGATTTTGTCTGATTGGATTATAATTTTTAAATGTCCTATTTTTACATTGTTATCCATTAAGTTGATCTTTCTCTACACCATGATAATAGAGTCAAGCATCTTCCTAATGACAGATGCTAGGTGGACTGGATTAAAGTTTTCTGCTTTCTGTCTTTTCCTGGTAAGGATTGCACATTACATTGTTAACACATCTGGCTGTCAAATAGCCTCACACTGCTGAAGATGCAACAGGGATAGTATTGGCGCAGTTTCAAATGCAAACAGAGTGGATTTTTTTTTTGTGGGGGGGGGGGGGGGGGGGGGGACTGGTGCAGGGCAGAGCAGCACCACTCTCATATCAGGAATCCAAGCCTGGGCTATTTTAAGCTTCAGCTGTGCTTCCACAGCAGGTGTTAAGAAGCAGCCTGACAAGTGTTGGGAAGAGAAGGTTATGAAGTCTGAACATCTCTTCTGCTGGCATTTAGATGAGTTGTGAAAACATCAGAAAAGCAGCCAGCATAAACAAGGACCCCATGTATCCCGGACATGCTCTCTTCCACCTTCTTCTGTTGGGAAAGAGGTACAAAAGTCTGAGGTCATGTACCAACCGACTCAAAAACAGCCTTTTCTCTTCTGCCAATAGACTTTGGAGTGGACCTACCTTGCATTAAGTTGATCTTTCTCTACACCCTAGCTATGATTGTGATGCTTCATTCTGCGCTCTCTCCTTTCTTTCCCTATGTACGGTATGCTTTGTCTGTATAACCAGAAACAATACTTTTCACTGTACACTAGTACGTGTGACAATAATAAATCCAATCAAATCAAATCGAAAAAGTGGGAAACTTGAAGCAATTGAAGCCCAAAGGTTCCTTGTGGTGGAGTTCATATTCCTCTGTGTCCCACAGAGACCAGTTTAATGTGACTTTTCAGAACATCTCCTTCTTTCCCTGAGCTGAATGGCTGCAGTTGGTGCAATGCTCACTTGACGGTTAAAAGACCATCTGGGTTCTAATGGCGTCATAGAACGTTAATTACTGTAATGCCATCCTCATTATCAACTGGATGCAAGGGCTATCAAGTTTTGTTCTGATATTATTGACTATAGGACAGGTCTAGCTCTGCTGCTTTTTGCCTTTACACTATCCGGAACCTTATGTTCCACTCCTACTAGGTTAGTTTTTCTTTCTAACATATACCTGGTGCTGCTCCTGCTTCCCACACTCTTTATTGAAGCAGGATTGGTTTCCCAGCTGGCATGGTGAGGGATGCGATGTGCCAGCACGCAATGTGGTGGGACAGACTCTGCTTCCAGAGCGACACCAGGCCTCATGGCCATCTGGGACTGTCCCACACAGCGCAGTGATATGGTCACACCCGACAATGGATGTTGGAACTACAAAATAAGTCTTTACCTCCACAGGGACTGTGCAGTGATCACACCTGCCAAAGATCTTGGGTCAGACATATCTGCAACAGGTAAGTGGGTGAGGACAAGGTTACTTGATTCACTATCTGACGCAGGCCCATTCCTACAGCTGTAACTCAGCCAGCTTGGCCAGTGATGGCACTACCGAGCCTCTACTGGTGCTGACTTTGGGATCCACACTTGAAGAATATTTTATGAGCCACTCCGCCCAGCCCCTAAATAATGTTCCACACAAGAGTATTGTTTTGTCAACTGAATGGGAGCAATAAGTAATCTGCAAGAGGGTTTATGCTCTTGTTTTACGTTAACATGACTTCACACTGAAGATCCCCAATATTACCCCAATGGAGGTATCTGAACTCATGATCTCCAATTACCCATCTCACACTACATGGCACGTATCTTACGATCAATAATAGGATTTTTCTCAAGGCACGTCGCCATGGTAACTGTCTCAACGGCTCATGTGACACTCCTAGAAACCACAGACTCCAGCTGTTTGAACAGGCATCAGCCTAACCTATGTTGTGCATTTTAGGAACAGTTTGTGTATATTCTGGACTCTCTGAGTGAAAAGTTCTGTATAAATACTCCGTAACCTAAAGATAAGTTAAATTTCAGATTATTCAGAGGGCTATCTTCTCCAGCAACATGGCTAACGTCCGGTTAAAAATAGCTTTCCTCCTAACTTTAATCCTGCTCTCCTGAAGCCGTTTTCCTCCACTAAGTTTAAGTCCATAGATGGCAGCACCTCTTATCAGAATATCTGTTCTTAACTATTAACTACCCTCAGTCCTGTCTGAGATCAGAGTTTGGGGTTTCCGCTCTATCACCTGCTTGTTTATTTCCTTATTCAATATTAAAAACATGAAGAAAGGGGAAGTGCAGTGTCTGCGGTTTCCAATATGGTTCAGTTTAAGAACATAGAACATAGAACATAAAACATAGAACATTACAGCGCAGAACAGGCCCTTCGGCCTTCGATGTTGCGCCGACCAATTAAGAAAAAGCAATGACCCTCTAACCTAAACCATTCCCTTTTCATCCATAAACTTATCTACTAACCTCTTAAACGCCCCAAACTTGGCGCATCTACAACTGCAGCAGGCAGGGCATTCCATACCCTTACCACCCTCTGGGTAAAGAACCTACCTCTGACATCCGTCCTATAACTACCACCCCTTAATTTAAAGCTATGTCCCTTCGTGCTAGCTTTCTCCATCCTAGGAAAAAGGCTATCACTGTCCACCCTATCTAAACCTCTAATCATCTTATATGTTTCAATAAGGTCTCCTCTTAGCCGCCTTCTTTCTAACGAAAACAACCTCAAATCCCTCAGCCTCTCTTCATAAGACCTGCCCCCCATACCAGGCAACATCCTGGTAAACCTCCTCTGTACCCTCCCCAATGCCTCCACATCTTTCTTATAATGCGGGGACCAGAACTGTACACAATACTCCAAGTGCGGCCGCACTAGAGTTTTGTACAGTTGCAACATGACGTTGTGGCTCCGAAATTCAATCCCCCTATCAATAAAAGCCAAGTCTCCGTATGCCTTCTTAACAATCTTATCGACTTGATTGCTAATTTTCAGGGATCTATGCACATATATACCAAGATCCCTCTGTTCATCAACACTATTAAGAGTTCTACCATTAGCCCTATACTCTACACATTTGTTATTCCTGCCAAAGTGAATTACCTCACACTTTTCCACATTAAACTCCATTTGCCACCTCTCGGCCCAGCTCTGCAACTTTTCCAAGTCTCTCTGCAAACTATAACACCCCTCTTCACTATCTACCACTCTTCCGACTTTGGTGTCATCCGCAAATTTACTAATCCATCCTTCAATACCCTCATCCAGATCATTTATAAAAATTACAAACAGCAGGGGCTCCAAAACAGATCCCTGAGGTACACCACTTGTAACCAAACTCCATGATGAATAATTTCCCTCAACCACCACCCTCTGTCTTCTATCAGCTAGCCAATTCCTAATCCAATTAGCTAAATCACCCTCAATTCCATACATCTGCATTTTCTGCAGAAGCCTTCCATGGGGCACCTTATCGAACGCCTTACTAAAGTCCATATATACCACATCAACTGCCTTACCTCCATCCACCTCTTTGGTCACTTTTTCAAAAAACTCAATAAGGTTAGTAAGGCACGATCTACCCTTCACAAAACCATGCTGACTATCCCCAATCAATTCATTTCTCTCTAAATAACTATAAATCCTATCCCTAATAATTCTCTCCAATACTTTGCCCACAACAGAAGTAAGACTCACTGGCCTATAATTCCCTGGAAAGTCTCTATTCCCCTTCTTGAACAATGGGACCACATTCGCTATCCTCCAGTCTTCCGGCACTAAACCCGTAACCAACGACGACCTGAAGATCAGAGCCAGAGGCTCTGCAATCGCCTCTCTTGCCTCCCAGAGAATCCTAGGGTAAATCCTGTCCGGCTCAGGGGATTTATCTAACTTCAAACCCACAAGAATATCTAGCACATCCTCCTTATCTACTTCAATACTTTCCAGTTTACAACCCTATATCCCAGTGTTCTCCACAACTACATTTTTACATCTCCCTGCGTGAATACCGAAGAGAAATATTATTTCAGTGCCTCTCCAATCTCTTCAGGCTCCACGCACAACTTCCCACTGCTGTCCCTGACTGGCCCTAATCTTGCCCTAACCAATCTTCTATTCTTAACATATCTAAAGAAAGCTTTAGGATTCTCCTTGATCCTATCAGCCAAAGTCTTCTCGTGTCCTCTTTTAGCTCTTCTCAACTCACTCTATAGCTCCCTCCTGGCTAATCTATAGCTTTCCAGTGCACTAACTGAGCCTTCAAGCCTCATCCTGACATAAGCCTCCTTTTTCCTTTTAACCAGCGAATTAACTTTTTTAGTATACCAAGGTTCCCTTACTCGACCATTTCCTCCTTGCCTGACAGGGACATACTTATCAAGGACTCGCAGTAGCTGCTCCTTGTATAAGCTCCACATTTCAGATGTTCCCAGTCCGTGTAGTTTCCTAGTCCAACCTATGCACCCTAATTCTCTCCTAATGGCCTCATAATTACCCTTCCCCCAGCTATAACTACTGCCCCCAGGTTCATGCCTATCCCTATCCATCACTAAGGAGAACGTAACCGAATTGTGGTCACTATCACCAAAATGTTCACCAACTTCCAAGTCTAACACCTGGTCTGGCTCATTCAGATTCACATGTGCTGCCAAATAGCACCACATTCGATTAAAGAAAAAACACTGCTCATTGCTGGAAAGTCCCCTCATCGCAATTAAAGAGCATATGTTTGTTTCCACTTTCAGTTCAAATCTCCCCGTCTTGCTGGAACTGTACCAAAATGCTCAGACAGGCAGTCAGAACTGAACCGAACTGAACTACAACATTGACTTCACAAAAAGCATAGTTAGCGGCTAGCTGCTTCAGAACGTGACAACAAAACCATCACAGTATTCACTCGTACGGTGCTACCAGTTAATAATACTGAATAACACTTAACTACTTCCAGGCAAACTTTCACTTCCCCTTGTAAAATCACCAGAGTCATCTTATCTATTTGCAGATTTACATTGAGGAACACTTTGGAAAGCAGGTCAACAATATTGCCTCAGAGTGCTGATACTGGGACCCTGTGGCAATAGTATCACTGATCGGATTACACTGGCGTAAAAGGCTGCTCCTACATAGGATCACCCACATGCAGTCACACAAATATGCATGTATGTACACATACGCACACATACACGCACACACACACACATGCACATATACACACACATGTTCCAGGCACACACATGCGCACACACAGGCACAAAAACATAAACATATATGCACAATAAAAGATTAATCTCCAGGGGCAGCACTGTTCATTCCCCGTTTCTGAAGGGTTTTCAGGCAGGTAATGGCTATAAAATTCTTCGGATCCCCTGCTCACTCACATGAACACCTCTGCAACTTTACAGTGAGATGGGTAAAGCCTAAGCTGGCCCACCCACCTCCTTGCTCCAATTGAGGTCCTTAAGTGCACATTACCCATCCAGCCTTAATTTTCAGGCTCGTGAGAGGAGCTCCAGGAGTAGGAGGGGAATCTTGGTTGGGAAGGAGGGAGTCTCCATCAATAGTATCTTTCTAGTAGTGTGCACCCTCCACAATCCTCTCCCTCAAACCAAAAAATTCTGTCTGCTGTTAATGTCTTATCTCCCACTGGCCTCTCCACCATTCCATTCTCCCCACTGTACTTTACCTTTCCTCCCTGCCCTGAGGCTCCCCCCTTAAATTTTGCTAGTTCTGGAATTCAGGGACTTAGTCCCTGGGGACTGCAGCTGCAGGAACTAGAGCTACGGACCAATGAGACGGGCTGACAGCTCTCTGTGAGTTGGGGCACCCTCCTGACTGAGGGGCAGAGGTCCTGCCTCCAGCCAATTCACACCCGTAGGGTCTGAAATGAGTTTGGGACAGGCGATATCAATGGAGATAGAATAATAGAATCATAGAATCCCTACAGGGTAGAAGAGGCCAGACTATTGGCCATACACCGACAACAATCCCACCCAGACTCTATCCCTGTAACCCATGTATTTACCATGTTTGTCCCCCTGACATTAAGGGGCAATTTAGCATGGCCCACCCACCTAACCCTCACATCTTTGGACTGTGGGAGGAAACCGGAGCACTCCGAGGCAAACAATGCAAGCACGGGGAGAATGCGCAGACTCCAAACAGACAGTAACCCAAGGCCAGCAGTGGATCTGGGACCCTGGCACTGTGAGGCAGCAGTGTTGACCACTGTGCTGCCTGGTTCTATTCCCCTTCAGGATGTACAAGCTGCTGATTCCAGGGGTGACAGAAATATAATCCCACCAACCGAAAAATCCTGGCCCAGCAAACTGCTGTGAATAAACCCTGTGGAAAATCATAGGGGTCCTAATAGAGAATTACACATTTTATATAAAAAAGGATCAGAGATGTGGAGGTGCTGTTTGATTGGGCTGGATGGTCAGCGGTAGGAGGTCATGTGATGAAATCTCCAGGCAGAGTTGATAAGCAGAGCACAGCTGGGCTGCTCTGTCTCGGGAAGTTAGGAAAGATTGCTGGCAAGGCTGGGATTGGCTGCCAGAGGTGGAGGTCACTGGAAAAACTCAACCCCTTGCTCCGGTCCAACATCTCTAGCAGCAATTCCTTGTTTGTTTTAAGATGAAGGAGCAAGCTTCACCAGATTAATCCAGCCTAAGTAAACAATGGAAAAGTGAACACATCAGAGACACGCCATTCCAATTACACTGATGTCATGTCTAAGCGAGGTGACAGACGCATTTGCTGGCAGCCTTCCTGATGGGATTACTCACAAATATTTCAGGGGAAACAGTTTCACCCTGTTTACAGTAAACAGGTAGCAGCGTTCACCAATAGCATCCATCATGCCCTACTGGAATGGCACATAAACACTGAGTTAAGATAACACTCTCAGGATCCAAGGCAAGCCATGTACTTGAATAGAACACATCATGTAAAAGATAATGGGAATACATTTTCATCTTGTCACCTGGCTATAAAACTGGCATCAACCAACTGCCATGATAGGAATGCCTCTTTCTCATCTCTATTGAAATCAATAGAGTTCGGACTGGGTGAATTCTATCCTAGCCATCAACCAGGTCAAGTTGGACATCCACTTCAACAGCCTAGATTCTTCCCCCTTCCATATATTTTCTGCCGATTCAAATGCAACTGGCACCAAAAAAATTCCCTTCTTTTCCTGCATCCTCCTGTCCCATTTTCTTTACTACACTTCTCAGAAAATACACTGTCTGGATGTTGGGTGTAAGTTGGAAAAAAAAATACCTTGCAAGGAAAAAGATGTCATCTCCAAAACTCCCCGGCAAACCTGAGCTGTTTCCCATAACTGAAACTGCCAAAAACCACCCGTGGTTAGGTGTCAACCACAGCTCTTAATAACAAGGTTGTGAGACCAAGTCACGCTCTAGGAATTTAAGAACCATTTCGAAAGGAATTTGTCAATATAGCACTGCTTCTGGTAGCTCAATACAAGTTTATTTTGATTCCCTGAGGGCGGCTGATATCAAGGGCTGCTATCACTCAATGTGTGTGGCTTTCCTCATTGATATAACTGTGATGAACAGGCTGCACAGATTGCGTGCGACCCTGTCCTCCCCCGGGGAAACAACGCAATATCTGTAACTTCATATAAAGCAGCATTCGCAGCTGTCACACCATTGCGCTACTGAAGGAGTGCTGCACTGTTGGAGGTATACTGTTTTGGTTCAGATGTTAAACTGAGTCCTGACCTGGCCTCTAGGATCGATGTATAAAATCCTTATATACTATTCAAAGGAGAGCAAAGGAGTCCTTGTCAATAAACTTCATCAACATTTGTCTCTCAACTGACAGCACCCAAAGGAGATCTCAGAATCATAAAGTGCAGAAGAGACCCTTCAGCCCATCAAGTCTGCACTGACACACAGGAAACACTTGACCTCACATCAAATCCCATTTACGAGCACTTGGTCCATAGCCTTCAACGTTATGATGTGCCAAGTGCTCATCCAGGTGCATTTTAAAGGATGTAAGGCAACCTGCTTCTACCATACTCCCAAGCAGCGCATACCAAACCGTCATCACCCCCTGGATAAAAAGATTTTCTTCACATCCCCTCTAAACCTATGTCCCCTCATGACTGACCCTTCAATTGAGGACAACAGATGCTCCCTATCCACTTTGTCCATGCCCCTCATAATTGATTAATTCCAACTTGCCCCTCGATTAGATCACTCCTCAGTCTTCTCTGCTCCAACAATAATAACGCAAGCCCATCCAACCTCTCTTCATTAAATTAACTCTATCCCAGACAACATACTAGTGAATCTCCTCTGCATCTCCTTCAGTGCTATCATATCCTCCCTTTCATGTTGCACACAATTCTCCAGATTTTCTTCCAGGTGACAGAGGACATTGGTTTGGAAGTGTTGTCAAAGGAGCCGTGGCAGGTTGCTATAGTCTATCTTGTGTATAGTACACATGCAGGCATCGTGTGCCAGTGATCCAAACGACACAGACAGTAGGGTACATTTTCCAGTTCTTCACACATGCCTTGCACACCACAAGCACAGGTACAGGAACTTGCGTCCTCCATCTTTTGATGTGTATCTGTAACATGCAAGAGCTGAAATTGGAAAAGTCACTCTGAGCAAGGTGGGACAGATGCAATTTCTTATTAGAAGCTGATTAACTTCTGCCGACATTTGGCTTGTTCTGGTCTCATCACAGGTTCTACACTATGGGCATATTTGGGCCCTGACTATTTTTTGGTAAGAAGCGGAAGAGGCTGAGGGTAGAGTGCAGAGCAGTCTTCATCTGTCTAGTGCTAACAAAGAGTGCCTGAAATGAAACCTGATCCACTTGGCAGCAACAACGCACCACACAAAAAATAAACAAAAGAACTGGTTTATCAAGCTTCCAACATTAACCTTCAGACACATTAGAATGCCACATGCTCTCTCCTTATCTCTATCATAGCACTGAAATCATCTGGGAATGGTACCTCCCATCTCCCCTCAGCCCCCATTCTCCTGCAATTCATTCAGAATGTTCTCTGAGCAAGGTGGGACTGGATTATTTCAATTGATGCTGGACAGGGCAACACAATGGTGCAGTGGTTAATACTGTTACCTCACAGTGCCAGGGACCCGGGTTTGATTCCTGGTTTGGATGACTGTGTGGAGTTTGCATGTTCTTCCTGTGTCTGTGTGGGTTTTCTCCGAGTGCTCCAGTTTCCTCCCACAGTCCAAAGATGTACAGGTTAGGTGGATTGGCCATGCTAAATTGTCCCTTGAGCTTCAAGTTGTGCAGGTTGTGCAGGTAAATGTGCGGGGTTAAGGGGATAGGGTAGGTGTTGGGCCTGGGCAAGATGCTCTGTCAAAGAGTCAGCACAGACTCGATGGACTGAATGGCCTCTTCTGCATCGTAGGAATCCTATGATAAGCTGTGCATGAGCAAAGTGAGATGCCAGGATGTGGTCTATCCAGTACCTTAGTTTCCTGAGTAGTGCCTCATGATTGCCTTCACATTCCATCAAAGGTGACAAAGACCTGGAGGACCTGTGCAATGAAAGTCAAGTGAGTGAATTCTGAAAACCTATAGCAGCGGAGTCAATTCATTCTTACTTTAAACTGAAATACCTGTTCGTTGTATTGGTCGCCGAGCCTGTGAAAAATCTAACTGTTGCAATGTTCCCACCATCACTGGAAGAAATTCAACGTACGTATTAGTTCAGCTTCTTTGCCATTTTCCATCCGTAATAATGTCACGGAACAATGTACTTGAATTTTATAAAATCATAGAATCGTAAAATCCCCACAGTGCTTTCAGCCCATCTTGTCTGCACCGACCACATTCCCACCTGAGCCCCATCCCCGTAACCCACATATCTACCCTGCTAATCCCCCGACACTAAAGGCAATTTAGTATGGCCAATCAACCTATCTAACACATCTTTGGACCCAGACAAAATCCACAATATGACAATAGACAAAACTAATGCTATTGTGCACACAGGCAGTAGGAGGATGATACATCTTGCAGCAGCAATTTGAATTTGCTTACTCACATGAAGCATTTCCACCTCATTTCCCTGATGCAATTTCTCACTTCTGCACAGCCTCCCTAAGCCAAGGTAACAGGGCTTGTGATCTTGATAAACCTGCCAGCAGCAGGCACTGGCGAGTAGTTAGGACAAAGAACAAAGAACAAAGAACAAAACAGCATGGGAAACAGGCCCTTTGGCCCAACGAGCCTGCACCGCCACCTCGATGTTCCCACTTCTGCAAGTGATCCCTGTCCGTGTTTATAGATCTATGGATTAAAAACCAAATTTGAGACAATTTAGGGAGAATTTGTTTTGCCAATTAGCCTAAGAGCACATCTTTGGGATGTGGGAGGAAACCGGAGCACCCGGAGAAAACCCACGCAAGCACGGGGAGAATGCGCAAACTCCCACAGACACAGGCCCAAATCCATGTATCTGCACAGCACAGCGATAGTCACTGAGCTGTCGTGTTGCCCATCAAATGGTCCAGGTCAAGCGTACACTAACGATGTGAAGCACTAGGATATTCTCGAAAAAGGTCCAAGAGCAGTCCTCTCACGACCCATCGCGTGTATGCCCCTCGTTAGACAACAAGGTGGACCAAAGCACCTGTAGGATAAAAACAAGTACATCAATATCATCATCTATTTACACACTTCCCAGGGACTCCCAAGGCTCATGATCCCTATTTTAAATCAGTTTTCTATACCCCTCCATTCCCATTCTGTTCATGTGCCCATCTAAGTATTTCTTAAATATCTCCAGAGTACCTGCCTCCACCACTTTACTTGGTAGCGCATTCCATACCCCCACCACCCTCTGTGTGAAAAAACTCTCTCTAGCATCCAAATTATACCTTACCCCCCTCACCCTAAGCCCGTGACCCCTCGTGCTATTTGAGTCCATCCTAGGAAAAAGCTTAGCCCTGTTTACTCTATCTATCCCTTTCAAAATCTTGTACACCTCTATCAGATCTCCTCTAAGTCTACGTCTTTCTAAGGAAAACAGTCCCAATTTGCCTAATCTCTCCTCGTAACTCAGACCTTCCATACCAGGCAGCATCCTGGTAAACCTCCTCTGCACTCTCTCCAGAGTCTCCACGTCCTTCCGGTAGTAAGGCGACCAGAACTGGACACAGTATTCCAAATGAGGTCTAACCAGCATTTTATACAACTGCAACATTAAAGGCCAGCTCTTGTACTCTATACCCCTTCCTATAAAGGCTAGCATACTATATGCTTTCTTCACAACCTTCTCCACCTGCTCTGCCACCTTCAGAGACTTGTTCACCTGCACCCCCAGGTCCCTCTGCGTTTCTATACTCTTAATAGGTCTACCCTTTATCATATACTTCCCTCCTACATTATTTCTCCCAAAATGCATCACCTCGCATTTATCAGGATTGAATTCCATCTGCCATCTATCTACCCAAGCTACCAGCCTATGTCCTGTTGCATCGCCTGACAATGCTCCTCACTATCCGCAAGTCCAGCCATCTTTGTATCGTCTGCAAACTTGCTGATCACTCCACTTACTCCCTCTTCCAAGTCATTTATATATATTACAAATAGAAGAGGTCCCAATACAGAGTCCTGTGGCACACCACTAGTGACCGACCTCCAGCTAGAAAAACACCCTTCCACTATTACTCTCTGTCTCCTATTACCAAGCCAGTTGCTTATCCATCTAGCTACATGTCCTTGTATCCCATTTGCCTTAACCTTCTCGACTAACCTCCCATGAGGGACTTTGTCAAACGCCTTACTGAAATCCATGTAGACAACATCAACGGCTCGCCCTTCGTCCACCGTTTTCGTCACCTCCTCAAAAAATTCTACTCAGAGACAGGAATTCAATGATTTTTCTTTTCCCTTAACCCGAAGACAGGAGAGATAAATGTAATTTCCTTTTCACAAGAGGAAATGTCAGTCAGTGGTTCTGGGCGTGATGGGTGAACAGGACTGGCTGCAGGTCAGGCTATAGCAGCAAAAGGACTGAGGTTGCTGGAGAATGAAAGATGGGAGGTCAGCTAGGAATCCATGAAAACACTGCGGTCATTCCATAGTTGGACTTTTCTGCTCCACACTCAGCTGTGCATTTAGCAACAGTCATGATGGAATATTAAATGGTAGAATTTTATACCCGATCATAACAACATGTTGTTCTTTTTTTCTCTAGTCTCTGGTAGATTGACCAATATCAGATTCCCACATTAGTTGATTGAAGCTGTGCTTGAAGGAAGCATGTTTGAGAGATGGAAGCACAACATTGTGTGCCAATTCCCCAATACACCCCCCCCCCCCCCTCCCAACTGAACATAGCTCCTCCTCGCTTCCTCCCACTGCCAGATGCACTGAATTTGCCCTATAAACATGAAGCCCTTGTATCACCATTAATAACTCAGTAAGAATTTAGCAACACCAATTATTAATCCAACCGATTTATTTGATAGTAAAATAGCGAGCTTTCAACACTCCCGTGTCTTCATCAGGCAAGTGCAGTGTTCTGGTCTGCAATAGCACACATCAGCACAGACAGTCAGAGATTGCTGATTAGAATGCGAATCCTTACATCTAACCTGCTATTCAAGTGTTAAAGTGGCTAACAATGTGTGTGAAGGGAATCCTGAGCATTGGTTAGAGAATTGTGTATTTTCTCCAGACAGCACAGTAAGTGAGGTTTTTTGCTAACCCAGGCAAGTTACGGGGGTTACAGATAGTGTGTCATGAAGCCAAGATCCCTGTTAAGACCGTCCTCATGTGTGCGGAGCTTGGCTATCAGTCTCTGCTCAGCGACTCTGCGCTGTCGTGTATCACGAAAGCCCCCTTGAAGAACATTTACCCGCAGGTCGGAGGCCGAATGCCCATGACTGCTGAAGTGTTCGCCCACAGGAAGGGAACTGTTTTGCCTGGTGATTGTTGAGCGATGCTCATTCATCCGCTGTCGTAGTGTTTGCATGGTCTCCCCAATATACCATGCTTCGGGACATCCTTTCTTGCAACGTATTAGGTAGACAACGTTGGCCGAGTTGCAAGAGTATGTACCGTGCACCTGGTGAATGGTATCCTCACGTTTGATGATGTCGTCCATGTCTATGATCCGGCATGTCTTGCAGAGGTTGCTGTGGCAGGGTTGTGTGGTATTGTGGTCACTGTTCTCCTGAAGGTTGGGTAGTTTGCTGCGAACAATGATCTGTTTGAGGTTGTGCGGTTGTCTGAAAGCAAGAAGTGGGGGGGTGGGGATGGCCCTAGCGAGATGTTCATCGTCATCAATGATATGTTGAAGACTCCGGAGAAGATGTCGTAGCTTCTCCGCTCCGGGGAAGTACTGGACAACAAAGGGTACTCTGTCCACCGTGTCCCGTGTTCGTCTTCTGAGGAGATCAGTGCGGTTTAACGTTGTGGCACTTCGTCTCCTCAGAAGACGAACACGGGACACGGTGGACAGAGTACCCTTTGTTGTCCAGTACTTCCCCGGAGCGGAGAAGCTACGACATCTTCTCCGGAGTCTTCAACATATCATTGATGACGATGAACATCTCGCTAGGGCCATCCCCACCCCCCCACTTCTTGCTTTCAGACAACCGCACAACCTCAAACAGATCATTGTTCGCAGCAAACTACCCAACCTTCAGGAGAACAGTGACCACAATACCACACAACCCTGCCACAGCAACCTCTGCAAGACATGCCGGATCATAGACATGGACGACATCATCAAACGTGAGGATACCATTCACCAGGTGCACGGTACATACTCTTGCAACTCGGCCAACGTTGTCTACCTAATACGTTGCAAGAAAGGATGTCCCGAAGCATGGTATATTGGGGAGACCATGCAAACACTACGACAGCGGATGAATGAGCATCGCTCAACAATCACCAGGCAAAACAGTTCCCTTCCTGTGGGCGAACACTTCAGCAGTCATGGGCATTCGGCCTCCGACCTGCGGGTAAATGTTCTTCAAGGGGGCTTTCGTGATACACGACAGCGCAGAGTCGCTGAGCAGAGACTGATAGCCAAGCTCCGCACACATGAGGACGGTCTTAACAGGGATCTTGGCTTCATGACACACTATCTGTAACCCCCGTAACTTGCCTGGGTTAGCAAAAAACCTCACTTACTGTGCTGTCTGGAGAAAATACACAATTCTCTAACAATGCTCAGGATCCCCTTCACACACATTGTTAGCCACTTTAACACTTGAATAGCAGGTTAGATGTAAGGATTCGCATTCTAATCAGCAATCTCTGACTGTCTGTGCTGATGTGTGCTATTGCAGACCAGAACACTGCACTTGCCTGATGAAGACACGGGAGTGTTGAAAGCTCGCTATTTTACTATCAAATAAATCGGTTGGATTAATAATTGGTGTTGCTAAATTCTTACTGAGTTCTTACCACTCCAATCCAACGCCGGCATCTTTACATCATCACCATTAATAGGCATTGAAAACAACCAGATTGGTATAAATCTGGTTATTATTATCATGGTGTAATACCTTCATCAGCGAAACCGTTCCTCAACATTCCAGGAATCTGACTCAGGCTCAGCTCAAAAGGTCAAGAACAAAACAAGCTGAAGAGATTTGCAGGAGGATTTTGGGTGTGTTTACTGATGGCGGAGGCTGCACATCACTGGCCATCGGCAGGACCTTCTGGTCCCGCTGTTGTCTATTCCGTTCTGTGTGGGTCACCCATCCCATCACTGGAGAATCCACAACGGGTGATTGCCTTCAGCAGAACTGGAAGATCCCGCTGGCAGGAAGAACTAGAAAATGTGACCCATGGAGTTGGAAGGGCTCCTTACAAACAAGCTTTGAAACAACTCAATTACTCCCAACTGCAGGGGACAAAGTGATGGATTTGATGGCACCTCTTGCTGCTGCCCACAGCAATGAAGCTTGGAAGTCACGAAAGTCCCAGCGGACTACAGGCTGCTCATCCTTTTCTGAAAGAGTGAGAGAGAGTTGACTGGTGGTGATTTACCCTGAGGGTCACCACACTTCAGGCAAGGAGCATGATTGAGAAGATGAGTCCAATGTAGATAACCACAGCCAGTACAGGAATTGAATACATGTTGTTAGCATCACTCCACATCACGAATCAGCTGTCCAGCCAACTGAGCTAACCAACCCCCTATGCTCACTATCATCCTCAGTTCAATATCCTGCCAGCATAATGAAATCTCCTGAAGTCTCCCAGTTCTCCTGAATAACCTTACTTCTCAGCAGCAACATCCCCCACCTCACCCCTCACACACCCACACCCCCCCAGCCCCCACACTTTATTTATGATGCCATATAGCTATAAAATAATCCTCAGTGTATCCATAACAGACGGCTGATGTAATAGTCTACAATATAGGAAGTACTCTGTGTTAAATCATATCAGAATATTAGCAAATGTGGAAAAATTCTCCAAAGATCTCTCCTACCTGATGGAGATATCCAGGATATTCGGACAAGTGCTTATCGCATTTGCCATTGTAAGAGTACCATTTACAGTGATGTTATTGCCACCCAATCTGGAGTAAAAGAAAGAATTCATGTCAAATTTACAGAATTCTTATTTCTTATAAATTTATAAAGAAATCAGCAAGGGCCAACTGCAATGACCCCAAACTTTTTAAAGTTTATTTACTTTTGTCACAAGTAGACTTACATTAACACTGCAATGAAGTTACTATGAAAATCCCCTAGTTTCCACACTTCTGGTGCCTGTGCAGATTCACTGAGGGAGAATTTAGCACCTAATCAGCATGATTTTTGAACTGTGGGAGATAACCAGAGCACCTGGAGGATGTCAACACAGACACAGAGAGAATGTGCAGACTCTGCACAGACAGTGACGCAAGCCAGGAATCAAAACCAGGTCTCTGGCGTTGTGAGGCAGCACTGTTAACCACTGTGCCACCATGTCTCTTTAAAATTAAGCTGAAACAGAATCTGCTGGAATGGAGGTTGATGTGGAGTATTACGCAGCTCTGTCTGGTGACAGATTTATATCACTGGGTTGCCAGGAGGAACAAGGGCCCAGATCAAACCCTATAGAAAGTCAGGTATGAGTTTTAACACCTGGTCACAAATGAGGAGGCAGCTTTTCTTGCTGTTTGCAAATCGACAGTTTCTCAGAGTTAAGGTTGGTAAAGAAGACCTAAGGTGGCACGGTAGCACAGTGATTAGCACTGCTGCTTCACAGCTCCAGGGACCTGGGTTCAATTCCTGGTTTGGGTCACTATCTGTGTGGATTCTTCTTGTGTCTGCGTGGGTTTCCTCCGGGTGCTCTGGTTTCGTCCCACAGTCCAAAGATGTGTGGGTTAGGTTGAATGACCATGCTAAATTGCCTCTGTGATGCTCAGGTTAGAGGGATTAGTGGGTAAATTAGGAATATGAAGGTAGGGCCTGGGTGGGATTGTAGTTGGTGCAGACTTAATGGGTCAAATGGCCTCTTTCTGTAGTGTAGGGTTTCTATGATCCTATGAAGATCCACAACAAATGCTGGCACTGCCTGGGCACTGTCTCCTGGCACTACAGTGTTGGGCAATACCATAGAGCAGTGCCTGAGTAGTGCCGGGGGCAGCGCCTGGCCATGATAGCTTCCTCCTGGGCAATGCACTCATCTGAGCTCCTCTGGGAAGTCTGTCCACCAGATGCATTCCTTGGGAGACCAGTCGTAATTCACGCCTGTCTGTCTTCATGCTGATGTGAATGGATTTTCTTCCCAGGTACAGGGAGGGAGCGGGGAATGCTTCAGATGTGATTACAGATAAAGTTGACATCATTGTTGGCCCAGGGCAGCCACTGGCCTTATGTATTTGTGGGCTTATAACCATGTGATCCTGCAAATGTCTCCAGTCAAGTCATTTCTGACTTTGACTTTGAGAAATGGTGTCACTGTTTAAAAATAAATGGTTGCCCATTTCAGACAGAGTTGTTATTGGACAACAAATTTTATGAAATTGGGCACACAACATGGAAGCAGACTAAAATTACACTTAGAGCCTCCCCACTAAAGGTCACAAAGGAACAGACACAGACTAGCAGGCAAGAGCTTGCTTTTAGGATGCAAATGAGGGCTAACACACAAGGGAAGCTGGACAGGATGGCACCTACAGGAACTAAATTAAAAAACACATCCCCACTCCACCAAATCAGCACTTCTAACCTAATCAAACAACTGCGAACTGTGATTCATTGTGTTATTTTGACATTCCGCTGACCCCCGATAAGCCCGACCACAGATTGACTGCCTACTAAAGGACCCGACAGAACAAGTGTTAATAGGTATAGAGCAAGGATATTACCCTGCGATTTAAGGTTAGGGTACAGGGCAGGGACATTGCTCTGGATTCAAGATTAAGGTATAAGGCAGGGACACCACCCTGGGAATTAAGGTTAAGGAGGACGTCCAAGGTTTCGGGCCACTGAGATTGGACTCATGGAGTTCGGCACAAGTCTGAGCACTGCAAGTCGGTAAGGACCTCTGCAGGCGTGAAAGATCGGACCACTGGGGGCAAAATCCGCAAGGAGTTTGCTACATGTTCAGGCGCTACTAAGTCTGAAGCCTCTGTGAGTGCCTCGACCACTACAAGCAGGAGACCTCTGGTAGCGCAAAAAAAACAACTACACATTGGGGGACTCCAACCCGGTCAACTACACACCAGTTCGCACCCAGGTCTGGGTGACTCCCAAGGAGGTAGGGAAACGGCTGATCTCTGAGAGTTGATTTAGTGATAGGAGTTTGGGTAGGAGTTAGTGGCCCAGGTCACTGTAGTTGGTAGTCTCTCCGTACGCTGCGGCCCGTGCCCAGAGGCTGTACAGAGCTCACCTGCCTCTGAGAACAGTAATCTCCCCGCTACACGCAGGTCGGGCTCTACGGGTTGCCACTGAAGGTACAAATGTACTAACAGTGGGAACACAAGACCGTAATCCAATGAGAGATACACACACAAGTATCTGTGAAAGCATTAAAGCCAGGATTGGTACACTATTGACCCTAGTAAAGGAAACCAACCTGAATAGCAACAGTACTACCTTTGAATGGAGACCAGAAGGGTCCCTCACCCACTATCTAACAGATAAAAATAAGAATCTAATTAAAAACATGATGAAGGTAATGTGGAATGCATGTTGAAAGCTTTCATGTGTGTCTGTGTGTGTGTTTAGTAAAGTGGTTGTATCAATGTTTTTATTTTGTTGTTTTATTAATGTTTTAATGTTCATCCCCTAATTGTGATTTTACAACAGTGGGGTTTGACACAAAGTTTAAGTAAAATTTGGAGATTGGATTGGATTAAATTGAAATAGATTCTTGGAATTTATTAGCCTTTTGAGTATAATCAATGGCCATGATTGTGCTTAAAAGGTATAGAATTTAAATAATGTACATATATATAGGATTCAGGGATACTGGGTCCCCTGCGGCCTCGTAAGAATCCCTCCCCTACACACATGTGGGCCGGTCTACACTCCCCACAAACAATACCCCATAAAACCACTGAGGAAATTGTTCAGGCTTTAGTTGCCCAGAGTATCTTAAGACCCATAGTGTCCAACACCAACTCCCTGATGTGGCCAGTCCATAAGCCAGATGGTACTTTGATAAGAAGCAATACGTTGCTCTAGAATTGAACCTTCAACCCAGTGTTCTCCAACACTCCGTCTGAGCCTGAATTAAGAGGGTAGGCATCCCACGTGACAGCCAGTCTTAAGTGAGTGAAAGACTAATACAGATTTGACCAGTAAATTGGGCCATAAACCCGGTGTCTGTAACACAAGGTGGACAACTTGTAGTTAGAACTAGAACAGTTTAGGAAATTTGGGTAAAATCTGTGAGAGAGAATTTAGTGAAAGCCGGACGCCTACTCTGATCCCTTACGTATTCTCAAGTGACAAATCCTAAAAGGAAACAATTATGGCCAGTCATGCCGAATGAGAGGAAGTTCTCCGTTTGTGTTTGAACCAAAAGTGTCCCAAATGGGTACAGTGGGGTGATGCCCCGAAACCATACCTGGGATCCAAGGAAGAGAATTGTTGGATTTGTGCCCAAAGAGAAGTAGGTAAAAGGACTCACAAGCTTAGGAAAGTGATTGCAATTGCCAGTTGTGTAGAACAGCTCCTTGGTAGAGAAGCAGAGATTATCTAGATTAAATGTGAGAGAGAGGCCCAGGTGACCCAACTAAAAGAGGACTCAATGAGTGCTGCCAGATGCATTCAACAATTAGAAGCAGAGGTAAACACACCAGAGGAAAGGAACCAAATCAATATGATACATGTGAGCCAGTTCCAGGCTCAGTATGATAAAGCTTACCAAAAGGCACAGCATGCTGTCAGTGAAAGAGAGGCTGTGCTACAACAGGTAGACGAATTTAAATGTAAATGCAGTGATCTTCAGGCTGCAGTAAACATTTTACACTAAGCAGGAAAAGTACAGAGACAGAGAAATATCCCATATGAAAAAAAGAATCAGGGAATATATTACAAAGAAAGAGTGGCCCCTATGGGCAGAATCTTGTGCTAATACTGAGACGGGACTGGGATCCCAAGGGTAGATTTTGAAGGAAGACTAGTCAAGGGGAAGAGTGAACTGTATTATCGACCATGAGGCAAAGCTCAAACCTAACTCAGGAGTGGACAGGGGAGTTCATCATACCCTTGATCCAACTGACTTAGAGGGACTTATTGGCAAATTAGTAGGCACTGTACCCTTCCAGTCACTTCTTGTTCTTCTGGGACTATGCCTTGAGAAATGGGTAGAATATTATAGTGAGTATTTGGATCTGGGATCCGTGAATAAGAGATGTTTTAAAGAGAGAAACAGAGATAAAGAAAATACAGTTGGTTGAAACTGAGTAAAGTTATTGTGATTACTAGTTTAGAAGGGTTACAGATAGAGAAGTCAGAGAAAATGAAGTTAAAGAGAAATTATGAGAAAGTTAGTTGAGAAATTAAGAAAAGAAAATAAGTAATTTTGTGGAAAAATAGATAAGCAGGAACAAAACAATGAAGTAAATATATTGTCTATGAGTCAGTTTAAAGTATATCAAGTTAATGAAAAGAATCCAAGTTCCAGCAGGAGATTAATTAAAATCTCAGTTGTCATGCAGATAAAGATGTTGTCTGTGTTTGGGACAGTTGAGTTTGAGGGAGATAGTGTTTATGGATTGAGTCCTGGCATTGACTGGGGACCTGCCCACTTCTTTTTCCAGAGGCACCTAATCCCACAGTAAGTTTAGAATTTGCCCCTTGTTTGACAAATTCTGTGACTATTAGTTGCAAGGAAGGCATGGAACTACAAGGAGATGTTGTTGATTGGGAGGGAATGAATGTTTCGAAGAATCTTAGCACTATATATAGTCACACCCGAGTTGTCCTCTGCTTCTAAAAAAAAGGAAGAAGTTCGCAGGATGTGTTGCAGAATTTAGAGAGAAAGGAACTATGTCCTCTTGACTTACTAGGAAAATGTTATAAATTAATTGACAAGATGGAAAATTGATGAGGGAAGTCTAAGGTTGAGTAATAATTTGAGTAGTTTTGTATTTCAGTGTGTTTGTGTGGTCTGGCTGCTTGTCGAATGTAAGTGATTGTTGTTGCATTAAGTTAAGAGCAGAGTTGTTAAAGGACTGTTTGTTTTGTGGAATATTTATTATGCAATACTTTACACTTTGATTTAACATCAAAGGGGTGATCTACAATTACATGATGGCCTGGAAAAGCATGGGTTCATGACTACGGTGGGGAGGGGGGATGCTGCATAAAGCATGAAAATATAATTTGAGACTTGGTAGCTGCAGCCAGGCTGCCCTCAGAAGCAGCCGTAATTAAGATAAAAGCCCAGCAGAGGGTAAAGACAGCAAACAGAAGGGGAACCAACTAGCAGATGCCAAGGCTGCAGCTGGGGAAGCCCTCCCACACATAGCCACTACCACAACAGCACCCCTGGACGAAGTGGATATTTGTAAGCTGCAGGGTCATGCAAGTCCAGATGAGGAGACACAGTGGGAACAGGCAGGGGCATTCAGGGACAAAGATGGAGTGTGGTGCAGAGGGCACCAAGTAGCCGTCCCCTTGTTTATACACACCAAACTACTCCGACTCCACCACGAACCGGACCACTCTGGCTGGGATAGGACCCTGGCCCGACTGTCAGCTGATTGGTGGTGGCCAGGGATGGGACGGGATGTAGCCAAACGCTGCCAGCACTGTATCATACGTGCCCAACACAACCCTGGCTGACCCCTGAGAGTCAAACTGGCCCACCAACCCTGCCCAAGAGATCCTGGGAAAATCTCCAGATCGACTTCATAGGCCCTCTACCCACTAGCCGAGGGAAGAAATACTGCTTAATCTTAATTGATCAATTCACCCGCTGGGTAAAAGCATTCCCAACTCAGGATTGCAAAGCTGCCACTGTAGCCTGCATCTTAGCATATGAGATCATCCCGAGGTGGGGAGTCCCATTACAACTGGACTCTGACCAAGGGACACACTTCATGGGCAAGATAATGAAACAGGCTTGTAAAACCCTGGGAATCCGACAGCGATTCCATATCCCGTACCACCCTCAGAGTTCTGGGATGGTCGAGCGAATGAACCGCACAGTCAAAAATGCGATCGTCAAGTCAATCGCCGAGACTGGTCAGGGGTGGGTAGGTGTCCTTCCCTCTATTTTAATGTACCTAAGAGCCACCCCAGGTCACACCATAGGATTCACACCATTTGAATTAATGACAGGGAGGGCAATGAGACTCCCAGAAAATATAGCGGTAGAAGGAGAAGAAATGGCATCCCTTTGGGATAAAATGAAGAGATATGTACAACAGTTAGACCACCAACTCAGAGAGCTACATCACACAGCCCGAGACCAACAGGCTATAAGAGATCAGGTTAAGAAGCATGATATCTGCCACATCACCACACTTCCCCGAGTGGGGAACAAAGTTTTAATCCAAGTTGCCCCCGACCAAAACAGAGTTCTTATTGAAATGGATAGGACCCCATGAGATTATCCTCACCAATGACACATGTCCTGTGTCAATATCAAAGGGAAAGGCCGCTGGAAACACTGGTCACAATTAAAAGTATATCAGCCCGGGGGGGAGGAGACAGGACTGACTGACTGTAGGGACGAGAATAGTCCGTTGACATAAACGGGCCACGTATCGACCCCTAACTAACACACAGCAGAGATCAAATTAACAACCTTCCTTTCTAGGACGGAGGGGAGCCACATGTCAGTCATGGCTCTAATATATGTATATATGTACATAGATGTAGACGCATGCCTAAGTAGATGAGTTAATAGAAATTAGTTAATACTAAGACTCTAATATCTGGTGGCCACCAGGCTATTGTACCCTTCCCATCCCCCTCTCCAGGACAATGTTAACCATCCAAAGGATGATCTTCACTACGATCTTCTTGTAAAGTGTCGCCTTCCAGGGACACACCAAGGATAATATTCAATACGTCCGAGGTGTTGTGTGTGCCGGCCGTGCTGTACCCCGAGAATAATACAATGTATTCCAATGCATGGCTACAAGTCCACCTGGGTATCAATGTGATTTGATTCACTTGCACATTGGATAAGCTTTGAACCTGTATCCAATGCCCAGACTTGCTGAGCGACTCTGGCTATACCTTCAGAACTATCTGCGTCCTCCCCGAAGATCTGCGAACATCGCCACAAAGAGATATTTTGAAACCGGACACTGACATTTGTGGATACTACGGACTAGTTGAGGCTCCTGCTGTCTCATTATATGTATGTTTTGCACTTCCTACAAAGTGTCCCCCCACGACCACGACACCCGAAATCTTACGCTGCCCCTTGCTGAGCGGGGGAGCTGGAATGAGGACTGGTGCTGTGGAACGAGGGAGAAATCGTATATGACAATGTGAAGCATGAAATCGTGCCTGTTCTGATCGATATCTCAGGGATCCACGTGTCAGGACGCTGTTCAGAACAGACATGAAGTATGTACCAAATGCTGGGCAGAGAAACCATAAAGCAGGCTATCGATGCAATGGGAGCAACGCACTACAGATCAACACACTATAGAGGCAACACACACACACACACACACACACACACACACACACACACACGCAAAGGGGTATAGTCAATGACATCCTCACAGGAATAAACACCAGATCCAGCGTGGTTGACTCATCGACATCCTCAATCTCACACATATTGGTTGCCATCCAACTCATATTGGCAATATCCTGGGGAGTAATAACGTGCTATACATACTGCTAACACAAGAAAATTAAAACTAGAAAGAAACTAATTAGAATGATTGGCAACATGGGATAATTAACAAATCGGGAAGACTTCTCCCACATACACGTAATTTGACAAACCCAGGGCTCTCCTAAACTATACGACTGCAGCGTGCAAATGCAGGGAGCATCGGACATAAAATTTGTTAAAGAAATCAGTCTGAGAGAGGCGGAACAAGTCCGCACCCAACCGACAGGGGTGAACTGTTATCGGACAACAAATTTTATGAAATTGGGCATACTACATGGAAGCAGACTAAAATTACACTTAGAGCCTCCCCACTAAAGGTCACAAAGGAACAGACAAGACTAGCAGGCAGGAGCATGCTTTTAGAATGCAAATGAGGGCTAACACACAAGGGAAGCTGGGCAGGATGGCACCTACAGGAACTAAATTAAAAAACACGTCCCTACCCCACCAAATCAGCACTTCTAACTTAATCAAACAACCTATGGAGACACTTAAAGATCAGCATAGCTAAGGAAGCATCCCTGGCCCCTCAAACGTCCTGAGAATAATCACACAGCCACTGTTCAAACCCCAGAGATTCTAGATCATTAATAACCAATCAGACAAAAACGATTAACACACACTTAAACCAATTGTCCCAATACTGGAAAACATCGAGACAAGAAGTCAAATACTGTAAATAAAGCATTAGCATTTGAGTCGTACAGTACACTGAAGTCTGGGTATAATTGTAGCTCATTGTGGTGGGTCTTTAGAGTGTTTTTGGGACAGTTCGATTATATGTCCTAATGGCACCTCCATCAACGTAGAAGAAAATAAAGCTGTGCCGTTATTGAACTACACTCTGGGTACGTAGTGGTCATTCCGCCCACTCGCGCTAACAGAGTTATGGTGAGTTTTCTTCTCTCAGAGGGTAGTCTTTGGTGCTCGCTTTCTCAAAAGGCAGTGGTAGCAGAGTCTTTGAACATTTTTAAGGCAGGGATAGATTCTTGATGGACAAGTTGGTGAACTGTACTAGGTAGGAGGCTCTAACCAGAGCCGCTATGATTATTGAAAGTTGGAGCAGGCTTGAGTAGTCACATGGCCTCCTCCTGCTCCTAATTTGTATGTTTGCACAAGGATTCCACTTACTCAATTCTTCTTAGACTTCCAAGTTGAGGAAGCACGTCCATAAACACTGTGATCCCAGCATCCCCCAGTTCATTATCTTGCAAGCTGGAGAAAAATTAAAGGATCAAATAAAAAGAAAATTCAAGCATGAGCTAAACTAGAATCAGGCAACTTGGTAGAATTGGTTGTGATACTTGCTTTAGTTCTTCCAGGCGGTGACAGAATTTCAGTGCAGAGAACAACTGGGTAACACCCTTCACAGTAATACTGCAAGATGTGAGGCTGGAATCAAAAGTTTGGTTTCATTACTATCTCCAAATTAAAGCAATACCAATTTAGAAGAAAAATAATTAAAACTCTTGTAATCCACAATAAACAGCAAGCACGACTTGAATTCACACAGTACCTTTAATGTAGTGAAACATCCCAAAATACCCTACAAGCACATTCCCTACCAAAAACTAACACTGAGGCAGGAAATTAGTAGGAGGACAGATGATTAACAGTTTGGTCAGTGGAGTACATTTTAAAGGGTATCATAAAGATGGAGGGAAGTGGGGGTAGACAGAGAGATTTTGTCTGGCCTCGGACCATCTGTGTGGAGTTTGCATGTTCTCCCCATGTCTATGAAGGATTCCTCTGGAGGCTCCAGTTTCTACCCCCAATCCAAAGATGTGCGGGTTAGGTCGATTGGCCATGCTAAATTGCCTTTTAGTATCTGGGGGATTAGCAGGGTAAATATGTGGAGTATGGGGATAGGGTCTGGGTGGGATTGTTGTCGGTGCAAGCTCAAAGTGCTGAATGGCCTCCTTCTGCACTGTTCCCTCTATTCTATGAGAATGGAGGGAATTTCAGAGCTTAGAGATAGATGTCAAGAGGTCAGAATTGGAGGAAACCAGGGCTCTCAATGGGTTGGTGGAGGGGACAGATTGGAAGGGGCAACACGTTAAACTGTGGCCAAGCCTCAAGCTCTCCTCATCCATTGTCCTAAACAGTAATTTTCCAGCAGCAGTCATGGATAGTGAGGAAGGATGGGAACACCGGTTGATTCAGCCCTTCCTTATTTCAGAGTCATTAAACAATTATACTATCTATACAGGATTCAGCTAACTCAGCACATTGAAGGATAGCTCAGCATCGCTGAGTAATGGGAGGAGCTGCAATCACATGTACCTTCAACACCAGAAGGAGGTTTTATGTACTTCATTCACGAGTTTAAATACAATATGTAGAACCGAATAGGAAGCAGATGAATACTCAATAAGCAGAGTAGCAAGTTGTCCTATAAAGTGATATTCAGTTGAGATCACATTTTTATTACAGAACTTTGTTCTTTGTTCAAATCCTTCATTATATTATTTATTGCAATTACATTACATTAGAAACTATAATTATTACAATATGGTGTTAATAAATATCTTACATAAGCTTCTTTAGACTGTTAATTCTGGGAATGATTTCAGATAATGTTCCAGCAAATTTGTCCTCGTATTTTCTGCTTTTGAAACTACAATTGGAAAAAGAAGAATTAAAACACCTTTCATTATATTTAATAAATAAAACAAAATTAAAGCATTCTTTGTCAGTCAGTGCTAAACTTCAGAGTTCTGACATCAGTTAATTTGCTTTTAATCATCAGAGTCATATCCTTGGTGGTTAACATTGCTGCCTCACAGCGCCAGGGACCCAGGTTCAATTCTGGCCTTGGGAAACTGTCTGTGCAGTTTGCACTTTCTCCCCATGTCTGCGTGGGTTTCTTCCCACTGTTGAAAGCTGTGCAGGTTAGGCCGATTGGCCATGGTAAATTAAACCGAGTCTCAGGGAGGGTTAGCAGGATAAATGTGTGGGGTTATAGGTAAAGGGCTGGGTGGGATTGTGGTTGGTACAAACTTGACACCACTTTCTGTACTGTAGGGATTCTATGATTCCATATCCTCTGGAATCTTAAAGGGCTGGATTAATTGCAAATTTGTCACATGCCAGTTATTTCTGTTTGCTCATCCTGCCAAGGGGATAGCATTGCTGCACGTCCTGTTATTTTCAATTGCAATCACCTTCTTTTTCAACAGCCCAATTCTTCCCCTCCCATATTTAAGGATTGATTTAAAAAGTGGTGAGAGCTGGTTCTGGCTCCTTTCACCCTGGGAATTGTGTGTGAATCCCACTTTTGCATCGCCCTTTTCACAGGTCATGCATTGAAATTAAATGATATCAGTTCATTTCTACCCACCTCCTAACGAGAAGTCAGGGGGCACAACATCACTCACTACTTGCCCCCCGCATGCTATTTATTTTCCGTCTGGCTTGGGGAAGGCTAAGGGCAGTGGATGTGAGAAATGGGAAAGAAAGCATCGATGGAGGGTATCTTACTGGCATTGGAGTTGGGGAACATCATTGGGAGAGGACAGGAGGAGGTTGACCATACAGCTGAACTGCACATGTCATCTGTGAGGGCTGGAGATGATGGAGCAGACAGCTTGTCTAAGGTCCACTTCCAGCAGGCCAATGGGATATGGGAAAGAAATGCCCAGAGCTTTCATCCTTCAGCTACCCCCCCACCCCGCGCCGTCCTCCACATTCTTGTTTCTTTTCTGTGTCCAGGGATCTGGCTGGTCTCAGTGTCTCCTTCTGCCATGTGACTGAGGGAGGCATGGTGGTACAGTGGTTGGCACTGCTGCCTCACAGCACCAGAGGAGTTCAACCCCAGCGTTGGATATCTGTGTGGAGTTTGCACATTCTCCCTGTGTCTATGTGGATTTCCTCTGGGTGCTCGGGTTTCCTACCACGGTCCAAAGGTGTACAGGTTAGGTGGACTGACCACTTAATGTACCAAAATGTGTAGGTCAGGGGAATTAGTGGGGTAATTACATGGGGTTAGGGCCTGGATGGGATACTCTGTCGGAGAGTCAATGCAAGCTTGATGGGCCGAATGATCCCTTTCTGCACTGTCAGGAATCTATGAAGTAGCATTATGTTATTTGGGTACAGTTCTTCCGCAGTGGTTAGGCAGCAGGAACAGAAAGGATAAAAAATGCAAAACAGTCAGTGTACTAGCAGCTGAACTATTACTCTGATCAACAATGAGAGGGAGAGCTTAATGCAAATATAAAACTTAACTGAAAATACTGTAAAAACTCTACAGATCTGGCAACATCTGTGGAGAGAGAAACTAAGCCCAATATCTCTCTTCTTTGGAACATTTTATAAGGATCCAAAATGTTAATACTGTTTCTCTCTCCCCTGATACCCTCAGACATACTGGGCCCTATTTTACCATTCTGATTAAGTGCTGGGCGGACTTGAAACTGGGAGCCATTCTCAGGTGCCCCCATAAGCAATCTGACTGCAAAAATATTGGCCAGTCCTAATTGCACTGTACAAACCTGTGGATGGGGCTTATTGTGCCCAAAACCCTGCAGCTCCGATCAGTATCTTCAACCAGCGTGTGCAGAAGAAAATGATAGAATGTGACCTCCTCTGCCAGATCCCTCCTGGTCAGATAATACCTCCCCTGGCCCACCAAAAGACATTGCCCCACCCACACAACTTTACAGACCCCCCTTATCCCCCCACCCCCTCTTCCTCCCAGACCAATTGCAGGCACTTCCCCCTACCAATCTCAGGCAGAGTGATCCACTCTTTCCCCCCTCCACTGATCTCAGGCACAATGGCAGCAGACCTCCCTTCCCCTCCACTGATCACAGGCAGAGTGGTAGGAGGACCTCTTCCTCCCAACCCCCCCCTCCTCCAATTTCAAGCAAAGTGGCAGTGGACCCCTTCCCTCCCCCCCACTGATCTCGAGCAGAGAGCTATCGGACACTCGACACTTATTTCCTCACTAACCCTCACTGACAGAGTGCCTGAAGCGGCCTTATATGGAGCATGTCTGTTTTGCACTGGTTCTGAATGGGCAAACACAGTGCTAATGGAGAACATGCTGGTAGAGTTGGGCATGCAGCCATTAAGTTAATTTAAATGCATGCAAATGCATTTAAATAGCTGCGGCCCGTTTCAGACACAGTCCTAATCACAACCATTTTCAAGATTTGGTAAAGGGGGAGCCAATGCAGGTGTGGGTGCAGATCGAGCTATTTGCCTCATGCCCAAGTTTTCACACCAATGGTAGAATCTGGCTCACTGCGTTTTTCCAGAATTTTCTGTTTTGGTTTCAATTTCCAGCATCCGCAGTATTTTGCTTTCATTGAAGGCTGGATTGGCAGATTTTGATCTCCAGGAAAACAAGAGGAGATTGTTTTCCTGGAGGCTGAGAAAGTGGAGTTGAAGCCAAAGACCAGTCATGATTGTATTGAATGACAGAGCAGACTAGATGGGCTGAATGGTCTACTCTGGCTTCTGCTTCTTCTGTTCTGATATTTAGATGCTAAGAATGAAAAAGTCAGAACAATGTAGCAAGGGAAGGCGGGCAAAGGTGAATTGTCTTTCTATCCTAACTGAAAGAAAATCAGCTATGATGGAATGGCAAGTTGGAAGGGATGGGCCAAATGGTCTAATTCTGCTCCTATGTTTTATGAACTCAAGAAAAATAAGAAAAGGGAAGATTCTAGTTCCAAATAAACTCCAGTAAATTACATGAATTTTATGCATGAGATTTGCATTGAATAAATATCATATTGCACAATGAGTGACATAATCGTGTAAAGGAATATATTACGTACATTCAAGTGCGATTATTCTGACTGGATCAAATAAAAAGAACCAAAAGTGCTGATAAGGCAACAACTGTGGATACAGAGTGAGAGTTTATATATCAGTTTGCTGGTGGCGCAGTGGTTAACACTGCTGCCTCACAGCTTCAGTAATCCAGGTACGATTTCTGGCTTGGGTCACTGTGCGGAGTTTGTACATTCTCCCTGAGTTTCATCCCACAGTCCAAAGATGTGCAGATTAATTTGATTGGCTGTGCTTAATTGTTCATAGTGTCCCGGTATGTATAGGTTACAAGGATTAACAGGGCAAATATGTAATGTAAATGTGTGGGGTTGTGGGGATGGGGTCTGAGCCGGGATTGTGGTTGGTACTAACTTGATGGGCTGAAATGGCCTCCTTCTGCACTGTAGAGATATTTCTTATGTCAGAACTGGATTAAGTTATGATTTAATAACGTACAGGGACAGAGTAAATAGGTGCACAGTTGAACAAAAAAGACTGATGAAAGAATGGAAGGCAGGAGTGAATTTAAATAACAAAAATCAAAAGAAGGTGATAATGGAACAAGTAAAGAAACAAAAGATGAATCTTGTAACAATTGCAAGTTTTATTCTCATCAGGGTTGTGTGGTCTGAAGTTGCTGAACTCAATGTTGAGGACAGAGGCTGTACTCAAATGCATTGCTGCTTCTTCATTCCCTTGGTTCTGTTCTTGCTTGTAAATTGTTAAATTTTGAACATTATCCAGATACTGACTGCTGACCAGCTATTTTCAGCATACTCTGCTTTATTTCAGACTTCCAGGAGCTTTATTTAAAGAAAATAATCATTGGTTTGGATTATTTCAATGGCATTGATTATCCAGCAACTGTCAGAAATTGGAATACAATTTCAGCTTTAACTTTGCCTAAAAACATCACCAGAGTGGTGTGGAAGGAACATCAAGGAGGAGGCTGTGGCAGAGAGAGCGCCCAGCGGGGAGATGGGTGCCCAGCAGGGAGGGGGCGCCTGGAGGGGATAGGTGTCCAGTGGGGAGGGAGTGTTTGCTGGGGAGGATAGTCTGCTGGGGAATGAAGTCCGGCAAGAGGTGAAGCATGAGGCTGAGAGTGGTATCTAGCAGAAAGGGAAGTCAGGCAGGGAGGGATGCCTGGCAAAAGAGTTGTCTGGCAGGGATTTGCTGGGCAGGAAGGGATGCCTGGCAGAGAGGGGGGACTGGCAGAGGGGATGACAGCAGAAAGGGATAACAGGCAGAGAGTGGAAACTGACAGAGACTGGAAACTGACAGGGAGGCGAGACTGGCAGGGAGGCGAGACTGGTAGGGAAGGCTATCAGACAGAAAGGGGTGCCTGACAGGCAGGGGTGAAAACTCATTGTGGAGCCCCCACTTCATCTCTCAAAAATAGAAAGGCAGATGGGCTATCTAATGATCAGCTGGATTTTCTTCCTTATCCAAGGAAATATTTTATGTTCAGGGTTAGAAACAAAATGCTAGTCCACTCCAGAATTAATATCTGCTTTTTTATGACTTATTTTGCCTCATTTGCTGATGCAAATGTTGCTGTGAGTTCACGCTTTACATTCCACATTTTAGGCAAATACAGCTTTGGACAGTTAAATCAAGAATTGAATGGCAAACCATAGATCAAGGGAATGATTTCCTCTGTTCACCTGAACCAGCAAGAGCATTCTTAATAAATAAGGTAAGCTTTCGCATGTGTAGATTTCCAAGAGGCAGAAGAAATGCAAAGTAAGGGATTAAGTGAAATGCCAAGAGTGCTGGCTGGGAGTTACTGTGGTCTCGAAGTGTATGTTCTTTAAGAAAAGCGATGTTTACAAACCAGAGGACTCAGAAATCAGCTTTCCAGGACAATGAAATGTTTCACACAGCACGCTGTACATCAGTGAAACTCATCTTTCCATGTGTGAATGCTCTTTAGCTCATGCTTAGAAAATATTGAAGTAGATTGTGAATTCCACTTAAACCTCTAGCCAAATTGGTTGGGCGTAATTCACTCAAGATGTGGGTCTATGGTCTGCAACATTTTCAGTAGACAGGAAGGTCCAAACAGACCACAGACGAAAGAACCAATACACAATAATAATAAGGTGGAGGAGCACAGTAGGCCATTTAGCCCATCCAATTGATGCTAACTCTGGCCTGGGCTGATATCCACAAGGTATCCATCCAAACTAGCATCAAACTCATGACCAGCAGAAGAGAGAGAGAGGGCAGACTTTACCGACAACATTGATATCAAGGCTTTGGAATAGATTTGACAAAACTCCATTTTTGGTGAGGAGTTGAATGGAAGCCAAGATGGGAGAAATCAGTCAGTGACCACCACTCCCGCCCAACCACCCACTCCATGCTCAAATTTCCAGTAATTAAAATGAACAGCAAACGCCAGAAATCAGCATCACTTCCATGTGTGACTCTCAAATCTGTGCTGCAAATGAGACACCTCATAGAGAATGACAAGTTCCTCTCAAATATAAGGGGTGAATTTTCCTTTCTGCCTCCCCTCCTCTCCAGCAAATCGTAGAGGGCGAGAGGCGGTGTATGGACAATTTCATTGACCTCAGGCAGATTTTCCAATTTCGGAAAATCCCACCTAAACCCTTCAGGACTGGGCAGGTACAAAGTCCACAGTGTCTGAGAGATGCTGTGGACTGGATTGAGAAGCCAAATTCCAGGCAACGCAAGGCCCTGAGGCCTACCGATAAATTTAAAGAGCACATGCATTTACTCACGCCAAAACCTCGATGTTCTTGCAAGTAGCCAAAATGGTGACACATTCTAGGTCCATGGCACAACCTCCGATATCCAGGCAGATACAGCTGGCTCCACTGTTTATAACAAAAATCAAAACAATCATATCCACTGGAGTAAGGCGAAAGTTTCGAAGCTCAAATTTGCACTTTAAATGTGCTGCAACCTCCCGGGCGAGTTCATGATCTTGTGTCTCGTATACACAGTGGCACAACTCGATTATTTTCGGCCCGGTTAGATTGGTGGCAGCCAACTTCCGCAAGTTCTGTAAAATGGCCTTCTGCTTCTTTTGCACCCACACCTCATTCTTGCTGGACAAGATGCTAAGGAATTGCTTACATCTCTTCGAAGCCAATCCCGATAAAAATATGTGGATGGCATCGGTGAACACGTTTTTCATGTCATTCTTCGATGTCCATTTGGATTTGAGGTAAAACCTGCGTTTTAGCATTTGATCAGTAATGGAACTGTCAATCATCTGATGGAGCGCAGCCAGGAATTCTTGGAAGGTCAAGTGAATGAAGGCGTAACCATTCTCCTGGTTCTGGTCAATTGTCTTCACTTCGAAGGTGGTGACAAATCCATACAAGGAAGCAAAGTTTGTAATCTTTTCAGAGAAAAGGTCTCTTGAATAAAAGACAGACTTACTCTCCTGGAGTCCCTTTCTTGCAAGATAGCAAAGTCCCTGGATCTCTTCTCGGTATTTGTTTAGCAGCCAGTTTCCAGTGTTAACGTTGGTCTCTTTGCTACTAGTACCTTTCTTTAAAAACACAGTAAGCATCTCGATGTAGAATTGTGTCATTGTGTGAGGTAGCTTAGGTTCTAAATGACTTTGAGATAACAAGTGCTCTAGACAAAGAAAGACTATCCAGCACATGGCTGGAATGTAGCACACATTTAATATCTTTCTATTCTTCTGCAAGTGGCAGGTTGCCTGACGATTGTGCTTGTCATTCTTGAAGAAGCGACGAGCATATTCTTCAATTTTGCACTGGTTGAATCCTGAGACTTCCCCCACCTGGCCCACAACATCCAAAGGCAGGCAGAGGATGTCCTTGGGCCGAGACGTTATTAGAATCGTACATCCTGGGAGCAGTTTCCCATTATACAGGCTGGAAAATAACTGCGCCACTGATAGCGGCGCGATGGGATCATCAGAAACAACAGAGGTGCAGACGGAAGCCTTCCCTGCAAACTCGTCGAAGCCATCAAACAGGATCAGAATCTTCTTTGGGTTTCCGATGATGAATCGAAATACAGAATGGGAGCTCCGTTTTGGCTGAAGAAACAAGTCAAACAACATACTCTTCAGATCTATGCTTCCTTTGATCAGATTCAGTTGGCGGAACTCAAACAGAAACACATACTGGAACTGACAGAGAGTCCCTTCCGCCCACTCATAGCAGATCTTGTGCATTAACTTGGTCTTTCCAGTTCCTGCCTTGCCCAGCAGGATGTGCACTCTGCAATTGGTGGTGTGCTTTCCGTTGAGGAACTCTGCTAGGTTTGCGACTGAATCCTGATTCTCTTCCAGCCCGGGCGCACTGAGCACATCATCCCGGCTGGCATCTATTCGCTCCTTCAGTTTGGCCACGCTTCCATCCTTCATGGTCAGACTCCTGAACGTCTGGTCGAGGGTCACTTGTTTCAGCTGGTCTTCTTTTGCCAGGTTGGCTTCGTATTTCTGAAAGATGTTCTGTATCATTAACGATCTATAATTCTCAGCAAAATCTGTTGACACAAAATATACAATTCATCAGAGTCCAAAAAAAAGAGGAAAAATAAAGCATGTTTGAAAAATACATTAAGAATCTTGCACACATCCGTTGTAGAGGAGTTCTCCACAACGCTCTGACCAATATTTATCCCTTTAAAATACCACTTTAAAAACAAAATCTAGTTATCATGATACTGCTGCTTGTCAGGGTTTGCTGTATGGAAACTAATTGCTGTAATTACAACAATGGCCTCAAGAGTACTTCATTGACTATACAAATAGTAGTAGACTATCTTTTAGTTTCGTCTCGGGAATATCTTAGTTTTTTTTTGCATGTTTAATTAAGTCTTATTTGTTTCCGCAGGCAATTTGGTCCACCTTGTTGACCAACAAGATGCATGCATTCGGCAGGTTGTGCGAGGGCTGCTCTTGGAGATTGCTTCAGGAGTTGCCTAGTGCTTCACGTCGTCAGTGTATGCTTAAACTGGACCATCTGATGGGCAACATGACAGCTCAGAGACTATCGCTGTTGCTGTGCTGACACATGGATTTGGGCCTGTGTCTGCGGGAGTTTGCGCGTTCTCCCCGTGGTTGCGTGGGTTTCCTCCGGGTGCTCCGGTTTCCTCCCACATCCCAAAAATGTGCTCTTAGGCTGATTGGGTAACAAATTGTCCCTATATTGGTCCCTATATGGGAATCTTCAACAATAGGCATAGCCTAAAATCAAGGATATGTCATTAAGACGTTAGGACGGCGGCGTGGGCTCGTTGGGCTGAAGGGCCTGTTTCCCGTGCTGTGTTGCTCTTTGTTCTTTGTTCTTTGAATAATCCTCCTGTTGTTTAATACATTATATGTCAAATGATGCAGTACTCCTGTCAGTGTAAAATTATATTAGTTCAAAGGTCTCGTTAATGTAGATGCTTCATGTCTACTGCAAATATATTAACATTTTGGATCATATAGTTTAAAGCTTCAAAAGCACAAAAGAAACTCAGTGGGAGAAATTTAGGAATAGAAGTATGTCATTCAGCCCATCAAACCAAGCCAGCCATTCAAAACAATCATGGCTGATTGGACAATTCAATTCCTTTTACCACACTATCTCCATAACCCTTTATGTTATTGTTAATCAGAAACCTGTCAATTTTTACATTAAACACAATCAATGACTGAATTTCCACAACCCTCTGGGATACAGAATTTCAAAGATTTACTTCCCTCTGTGTCAAGAAATCCTTCCTCATCTAAGTCCTAAGTGACATCCCTTTTATTTTGAAATTGTGCCCCCAGTTCTAGACTCCCTCAACCAAGGGAAGCATCTTTTCCATCTGCCCCATCTATTCCTTTAATTATTTTGTAGTGTTAAAATAAGATCACCTCAAATTTTCCAAAAATCTGGTGAATATAGGCCCAGTTTCCCCAATCTCTCTTCATAAGACAGCCCCATCATCCCAAGAAAAATTCATTGCACTCCCTCTATTGCAATAATTTTGGAAAACTTGAGGTGATCTTACTGAAACCCTACAAAATAATTAAAGGAATAGACGGGGCAGATGGAGGTAAGAGGATCAAATCTGCCCACAGTGCTCCAGGGGTGGTCTAATCTGGTTCCTATACAATTGAAGCAAAACCTTGTTTTTCTTGTAGTGTACACTCTGTGATCCAGAGGGCTCACCTCTGGCACTGCCACTGTGGCAGAACTGGGATGTCAATGTAAGTGTCATGGGGCAGTCGTTCCTCACCACCTGGGGGCTATACATATCTATGTGCACCCTCCTCCACCCCTCCCCCACCCACCCTGCATGGTGATCATGACTGGTTTGTGTTTTTGAAAACCAGTAGTGAATCACTCTGATGTGACATCATGCCTGCTTGGTGGGAACTATGGTCAGAGCAGAAACAGTGGCATCAAGTCTGCTGATGAGATTCTAATGTATGTAAATATATGCTAATCAGGCTTATGCCCTTGCTGGGTGTATACCTGATTGCATCAGCGCAGGAGCTTGGGGAAGATCCTGAACTTAAATCTTGCCTGCACAAATTGCGTTTCGGCCTCATGTGAGATTCAGCAGTCATTTCAGGAATTGTGCCTCTCGCTAGCCTGGCTCTAAGGAAAATGTATCAGCAAATGACTTTCTTCTCCTCTTCTTCCTTTCTTCCTGCTCCTTTTCTGACTTTCTTCAGTGCAAGAACAAGGATTCACAAAGAGTTGACAATTTGAACAACATCCTCTTAATTGTCCTCAAAATCTAAAATCTTTTATTCAACCAATTCTCCCCAGAAAATATCTAAGCAATGAGTTTAAAGTGACAGACTCGATATCACAATGTGCGCCATACCTAACACTAACTCTGGCATCGTAAACACATGCTAACTGGCTAGCACAGCATCAAAAGATTGCAGCACACCCAAGAATCTACAAACAAATTGCAAATTTACACACTCCAGCTCAGACCAGTCGAGGAACATAAAAGGATGTGCCAGGCCCCACAACAGTCCAGTGATCAGCGATACCACAAATTATCAGGATCACAAGGTGCTCCTTGGAGTGGCAGTGGCTGTCTGGCACAGAAACTCACTGTCCTCACTCAGGATGGCAGCATATGTGGTGCCACAACAGCCATTCTCTAGTGGCCTTACAAATGCTGATCAGACATTCAACTCAGTCCTCCTCGGGCCAGGGCAGTATTAAGTTGACCTACAAACTCCTCACCTGAAAATCAGGAGCCTTGCAGCAGCCATGCTGCAATGGTAGCACTGCACGGGAGCAGTAGGATAGGCAGATATACATGGAATAAAGGCACCAAGGGAATGTCTAAAAGAGATTAGCTGAATTTTGTATGGAATGTTGGTCTGTTTGATAAGGTTAGCGTGGAACAATGTTTTATACTGCCTTTTGTTTCAGCATTGTGGGGTGTGCACTGGAGTATTGAGGTTTGTATTTAAAATCTTTGCAGTCAATCAATATTACACCCTGACTGCATCACCATCTGCCTATTTTGCATATTTCCATATCCAACATGGCATCCACCATTCCATGTTGCTCTGTTGGGCTCAGGGTGACAAAAAGTGAGTGCTAGGCATCTAATTTCTATAGCATAGAATTTAACAGCACAGAAAAGGATAATTGTGCCTTTACCAATCCTTGGAAAGAGTCCAGTCTCCTGCCCTTTCCTCAGAACCCTACTAAATCTTCCTTTTTCTTGGAGACATTTTTTCCCTTCTAAAAGCTATTACTGAATCTGTTCCCACAATGAATATTAAATCGGGACGAGTTATACAAAACAAAATTCTTCACCTCCCCTACTGCTATTTTCACCTATTATTGTAGTTCTGGATCTTCTGGTATTGGATCTATTGACACAGTAGACAGATTGTTCTTATCTTCTTAATCAAAACAAATTCAGCTCCCCAACCGTCAGTTACAACACCACTTTTAAATCTCTCCTTCGCTTTCTCTGCTCTACCCTAATTTCCCTTCTTTCATCAGTCCTGGATATGCCTTGCCCCTTGTCCCTCTAGTAAGTCCCTCCTGCACCAATTGAAAGGACTCGAGATCCTTCCTAAAGTGCAGTATCCTGAATGAGACTCCAAACATCAGCCTAACAGTGAATCCTGAAAGTTCAGCAAAATATACATGCTTTGTCTCCACTGGTAAAGAGAAAGAACAAATCAAATGTTAAAATCACATGTTAAGAATGACCTGAAGTTGTTGGTAAATTCAAATACTCTTCTCCTGTTTGAGAGGGTGTGATGTCCATTTCTCCAGGGTCTGGATTCCACATAGTGCAAGTGAAACTGGTCATGGAAGCAGATGTAACTGCTTCTGTTTTGCAATGATTGCCTGAAGTAGAATAAGAAATAGCTTTCAGAGTTATGCACAAACATCCATCAAAATATACAGAAATGTGTCTTGAGTTTCATGACTGAACATTTTGTAACAATCTGCAGCCGTATTACCCCCACAGAGATGCAAAAAAGGAAATTAACACACAGAAAACTCCCCTCTGATTCACCCAGGCAATCGAAACTAATATAAGAGATTGTTTATTGACAGTGAGGTCAGCAGATACATGTACAAACCAAGTCACTAACCTCACCATTACAAAGCAATCTGGGCCCAACCTGAGTCCAATTACTCAGCCAAGTGAGTGCCAATTCCTTGTTGCTGGGTCAAAGTCCTGTCTATTGTCAACGTGGATGTACCATCACTGAAAGCCTTCAATGGGCCTTCAGTGGGGAGGGGGTAGTGATAAAATTGGGCCTTGTTTCCAGGGCAGATCAAACAGCCAAGTTGTGTTAAGTACTAATGTGCAATATGGGATCCTGATCACATCACGTCTGCAGTCACAGGCGGATTGGGGGGGGGGGGGGGGGGGCTCAACTTTCCAAGCCCTGAGGTGACAGGGTTAGAGATGAATGGGTGCCCAGCAAAATAACAGTGGGTGCTCCCCAATGCATTTCCAGAGTGTGCACCATGTTGGATGTGCGCAGCTAATTAAAATAATTCAGGCTCTAATTAGGGATGTTTTTTCTTTTAATATGCATCCTCTGATAGGAGAGCAGCCTCCCTCCCACCTCACTCTATTGTGTTCGGAGGCCTCCAGCTTAATGGGGGTGGCCTCCTTGCAGCAGTGCAGAGAGCATCCTCAAAACAGGGTCCATGGACATCAAATGACCCTCTGCAAGCAGAGAGGTTTCTCCTCCGATCTGAGAGGTCCCTCCACCCCTTTTAAATTACATGCCTTTTTTTTTCAGCTCCAAGAGTGTTTCTGTTTTGAAGTGAGCACACATTCTCTGAGTTGCCTCAGCAGCATCACCTCTCTCAATGAGGTTCCAGTCCTCTGATTGGGCCTTCAGCACTGCAAAGTCAACCGCTTTTCATTATTAGACAACCAGTTTGGATATAGTCAATTAGAAGGCCACCTCTGGGAATACCTGCACCAGTTGTGCTGCCGGTAACTGTGAGCTTGGGAATCCTTTTGTCATCCCAGAGCCCATGGAAAAACAAAATGCAAACTGGAGTGAGCAAAATAGACCAAGGGTCAAATACATAGACATTGATCTACCCCTGTTAGGCTAGCTTTCATTGCTTTCACTGTTATTGCTAACTTGTACTTCTAATTACCTTTTCTGGGCTGTTTTACTTCAGTAGGTTTAGGGTTTGCCACTTGTCCTGCTTTTCGTTTTCTTCCAATATCTAAAGAAGTTGTCAAAATATTAATGACATACTACTGAACAGATGAAGTGGGAATGTTATTCATGGCGACAAGTACGACCTGGGAATCATCAGATTATTGGCAACTCAGCCAGGTAATACATATCAGCTTTATGCTAAATCATATATTATTTTGTAACCAGTTGTCCACACACACATACAAAGGTATACGTAACATTTTTATATATATGAGGAGAATGTTCATTTAAATTCTATTTTTTGTCTGCTGAACAGGTTACTGACGACCTTCAGTGAGAACGGTGGTCTATCATTAACCCACCATGACAAACAAAACTGTAAGTTCCCGCTGATTATAACTTTCACCCCATATTTCTCCCAACTCCTATAATCTTTCACCCCATGGTTAAACAAGAATCTATCGAGTTCTGCTTTAAAAATATGCAAACACTCTGGTCCCATGCCTTTTCTGGAAGAGAGTTCCAGGAACCCATGAGTCTCTAAGAGAAAACATTTCTCCTCATCTCCGTCTTCAATGAGCGACCTGTTATTTTTACACAGTGACCCCTATTCTAGATTCTCCAACAAGATGAAACATCCTCTCCACATCCACCTTGTCAGTACCATTCAAGATCTTAAGGGGCTCAATTTTACCCACAATTTGCATCCGTTTTCAGGTGTGAAGTCAGGTGTGAGGCCTTTATCACAATCTGTACCTGAATCCGTGCAGATCACCACTTTACCGAGATCCACGAATGGCGAGGATCCATTTCACGCCCAAATCAGGTGCAATGACAATTTAAACACGTATGCATGCTTTGAAATTGAATTAATGAACTGTCCGCCCAACTCTATCAGCATTTCCCTCTTTATCACCTCGTTTACCAATCTGGAACCGTGCTTTTAGGGACCTGCTGAATAAAAGTCTGAGTAGAGTGCTCCAGCCTCTGAACATTGCGATCAGTGATTCCGACAGTTCTCTGACTCAGATCAGTGGTGGGGGCGAGGGAGAGAGATGGGTCAGATCATTCCCTGGTTGGAGGGGGGAAGAGGGGAGTGAGGTCAGATCATTGTCTGGTTGCGGGGGGGAGGACGAGGAGGCAGTTCAAATGTATCTCTGGCAGCGGGGAGAGCTGATTGTTGTCTGATTGGGGGGCGGAGGGTTGATTTTTGTCCGGTGGTGGGGAGGAGGGTTGATTTTTGTCTGGTAGTGGGTGAGAGGGTTGATTTTTGTTTGGTGGTGGGGGAGAGGGTTGATTTTTGTCTGGTGGTGGGGGGGAGGTTGATTTTTCCTCTGGTGGTGGGGGGAGGGTTGATTTTGTCTAGTTTGTGCGGGGAGGTTGATCTTTGTCTGGTGGTGGGGGTGGGAGGGTGGAGGCGGGTCGGACGTTCTTCTGGAGGTGTGAGTGAGGCCAGACTGTTCTCCGGTGGAGGGGGGAGGAGTTGAGGCAGGGTCGTTGTTAGGCGGGGAGGGGGATGAGGCCAGATTGTTGTCTTGGGAAAGGGGGAGAGGAGAGAGGCGGGTCGTATGGATCTCTGGTGAGAAGCAGGGGATCTGCTGCCAATCTGTGGGCAATCTCCCATCCATCACTTCCAGGTCACCTTCTCCATTTTCTGTGGCTTGGGAGCGATCTGACATAAGGGTGCTTTTTCCAATTTTTTTTCTAACTGCGCATGTTTAGAGCTCCAATCGTTCCAGCAGCAGTAAGCCTTGCCCATAGTGTGAATGGGACTGGGGATGGCTGGGAGTGTATGGGGGGGCCTGAAAGCAGACTTCTAAGTCGGATCAGTACTATGCCCAGAATCGGCACTTAGAATGAAAATGGTAAAATCGGGCCAAAGTTTCAATCAAGTTGCCTCTTACTCTTCTAAACTCCAATGGCTACAAATCTAACCTTTCCAATCTTTCCTCATAAGACAACCCACCCATTCCTGGTATTAGTCTGGTAAACATTCTATGAAATGCTTATAATTCATTTACATCTATCTTTCCTTAAATAAGGAGATTAATACACTACACGTACTCCAGATGTAACCTCACCGATGCCCTGTACAACTGAAGCAAAATTTCTGCCAGTGAAACCAAGAAATAGAAGCAGGTATAAGCCACTAGGCTCTTCAACTCTGCCCTGCTATTCAATATGATCATGGCTGAGAAAGAGAGAGTGAGGGGGACAGAGGCAGAGGAGTGATCTTACCAAAAAATTCTAAATCCTAAATGAGCGTGAAAATGGAAGAGTTTCAGATCTATTTTTCAGCAAGCCCACAAGTCCAATCTTATGCCAATCACTTGCACAGTCTGTTTCTTTCCAGTAGATTCGGGAGCGAAACCTAAGCTTTCCAGAAAACCAGCAATTCACAGTAGAGGGTGCAATCGCACATACACAGACCTCTCTGTTCTGTACAATATTGCCCTGGATATTCCCCTACCCCCACCCCTCACGACTGCTGACCTCCCTGGCCTATCACTCCCTCACCCACCGATATTGCTCGCCCATCTCACCCCCCACATTGATCAACCGCACCCCCCCCCCCCCACGTCCTCCACTCACCAGCCCAGCCCGTCCAATCGCACCTCCAACCCCAAGTCCAGTCAGGTTGATTACCCCTCCCTTCACCCACCCTAGTTGATCACCTAGTTGCTCCCCCTCCTCCCCACCGCCACCCTCATCCCAATTGCGGAGTGCGCAGCTTCCCTCTCACCTGCCTCCCCTTAGGCCCTGGCCCATCCAAGCCCTGCCTGCCTTCCCCTAGGCCCACACCCACTCAGAACCCACTCTTCCCCTTAAGTGCTGCCACAGACATTGCCCCCTTGGCACTGCCCTATGCCTAGTAAGTACTCACAGTAAGAAATCTCACAAGACCAGGTTAAAATCCAACCAGTTTATTTGATAGTAATCCCACAAGCTTTTGGAAACACTGGTGTTGTGAGACTTCTTACTGTGTTTACCCCAGTCCAACGCTGGCATCTCTACATCATGATCCAGTGCGTGCTGCCAGGCTGACACTGACAAACGGGCACTGCTGCCCTCGCTCCCAACCAATTGGAAGGTATCAATAGCCTCTGGTCCTATTGGCCAGGGCATCACGACTTCCCATTGTTGGAGACTGTGGCCAAACCTGCCAACTAAAATGGCAAATTGTAAAGCACTCTGGAACAGTTGGGAAAGAACTAAAACAACGTGTTTCAGTTTAAAGACAAACAGGCTGTAACGCTGACGAGTGAGTAAACAGGATACAGGTCATCTCCAGGATGAAAGGGACTTTATAGTCACACTGGGTTGTTTCATCTCCAGGATGAAAGGGACTTTCTGGTCACACTGGGTTGTGTACCAGACATAAGGATACCGTGACCCCTTATTCAGGAGGGAGGTATGTGACCTATGTGCCTCCAGCACCTGCAGACATGGGCATTGGGAACACACCCAGAGGTCGGTGTGGTAGCACCTGACTGTGCTCTTATCAATCAGGGGGATCAAATGATTGGCAATGGTCAAAAGAGGCGTGAAACCCAATGGGATATAAAGGGTGCTGCACAACCAGGAATCTCTCTCTCTCTGACCCCACAAACAAGTTACAACAATGGTGACCATTGCCAGTGATGACCAGCACAAGGAGAGCCACCTGGGAAGGAAGGAAGACCAGAACCAGAGTGCCAGACCAGACCAAAGGGCCAGATTACGCAGACGACTACCGAGAACAGCGCACAGATAAAGGTCAATATCTGCTTGGGTACTTGCCAGTCACGCAAAGTTAAGTCAAGGTCTCATATTGGATTTGAATTCTAGTATTTTCTGTAAGATAACTTCCTGTTGATCGGGTAGGTGATTTATTGATTGTTTGGGTTTAAATAAACATTGGTTGTATTAAGAAGACATCTACTTGAAGTTAGTTGTCCACCATATAAACAGAACTAGACGTGACTCTTGCCAGTGAGGACCTTCACTGGCAAGGCCGCTAAGACAAATGAGTCTGGATGGTTGTGCCTGGGCTCACTAATAGTATTTAAATCTATATTTAAATGGATTTATATACTGAGATCAGCTTTGTGCCTTTTCATTCGTAGGCATGAGGCTGATCTGGCTGGAAATTTGGGTCTAGTAAGATTGTGAGAGGGAAGAAACTGGACGACCTTACCGGCTCACCCCACCCATTAATCAGCAGGACGAGAAGGTAAAGTCACCCCCAGAGAGCGAAAGAGAGAGTGAGTCACATGTTTATATTGTCCAAACACTATAATGCTTTGCAAGTTAGATCTCTTGCCTTCAGGTCAGAAGGTAATGGTTTACAAGTGTGACTGTATAGATTTGAGCACCAAGGCACAGCCTCCTGGCCAATTTTTATTCTTTAACTAACATCAGTGAAAAATCGAATCCAGTTATGCATCTCATTGGTTTTTCATTTGTGGGACTTTGCTGTCAATTAATAGCCATGTTTCCTATAAGAAAGATCACAGGTCTTTCCTTTTGCTTGCGTTTACCTAATGACAAGTCTCTTCCTCTGCCAGGGCTGCAGAAAGTAACACAAGATCAGAATAGGGAAATTCACTGTTCGGATTGTGTGTCTTATTTTAATAAAGGGTCTGCTGCCTCTGTCACATCTCTGGCACATGAGCAAACACATTATTGATTCAATTCATCCAGAGGCCAGAATAAATACAATCTCCATTTAAAAATGAATAGACCAGGATGTTGCTTTGTGTTTTAAAGACGGATCTATTACATGTCTTAGTTTTTGCACCATCACAGAGTAACTGATCCATGGATTTTATTTGGATTGTTCATTTTAAGTATTCATATCACTACACAAACAAACATCAGGTTTGGGTTATATTATGAGTGACAAGATTCTATTCCAAGTGTTCCAACTTCATACTTTCAGGTATAAATTGAAGCAGTTCAGGGTTAGGAACTTATACAAACATTTACAGGATCACTATAATTTTAACTTAGTAAAGGTATTCCCAAAGAATACCTCAGGTTGATGGGGTGAGGGCAGGGTGAGTGTACGAGGACAGCAGAAAGAAAGTTTACCAAAATGGCCAATCCAGCTAAAATCTTCATTACAATTCCAGTTCAAACTCTAGGTTAGATAGGTTAACTGTTTGTTTCACCCCACAACTTCTCTTAATTAAGAACATCAAAGCATCAAATTACATGACATTTTATTTGAATTCAATAAAATTATTTGGAATTAAGAATGTACTGATAACGATGAAACCATTGTTGATTGTTGGAAAAATTCATCTGGTTCACGAATTTCCTTTAGGGAAGGAAATCCGCTGTCCCTATTTGGTCCACATAAATTTGACTCTAGGTCCATGGCAATGTGGTTGACTCTCAACTGCCCTCTGAAATGACCGTGCAAGTCACTCAGCACAAAGACAACTAAGAATGAGCACTAAATGCTGGCCGGTCAGCGATGCCCATGTCCCATGAATGAATAAAAAAGTCCTTTAAGCATTTTCTATTCAATTTTGCCCAATACCTTGTATAATACATTAGTTAAGATTAATCTGGAGCACTTGAGGAAGGGTGTGAAGGCATTGGAGAAAATACAGTGGAGATTCACAAGAATTATTCCAGGGATACATACCTGTAACTATTAGGATAGATTAGAGAGATTGGGATTGTTTTCCTTGGAGAAAAGAAGATTGAGAGGGGACTTAATAGATATATTCACGATCCTGAGGGATATGGACAAGGTAAATAGTGAAAAAACTATTCCCACTCAAGAAAGCATCAAGAAGCAGAGGGCACGGATTCAAAACAGTGGGAAAAGGAGGATATGTAACGAGGGAGAAAAGATTTTCATTCAGAAGATGGTTGGCATCTGGAACAAATTTTCTGAGGGACTGGTGGAGGTAGGTTCAATTGAGGTATTCAAAAGGGCAATTGGATTGCTTTCTGAAAGGAAAGAATGTGCAAAATTATGGAGATAAGGCAGACGGATGGGACCAGGTAGAATGCTTTTTCAGAGAGCCAGTGCAGAGTTGCTGGGTCAAATGGCCTCCTTATGCACTGTAATAATTCTGTGACACTCCTGAATGCCTTCAGTTAACAAAAGTCTATCAACCTCAACTTTAAAGTTAATAACTGATTGAGCATCATTTGCCATTTGTGGTAGACAGTTCCAAACTTCTACCATCCTGTAAAAATGTTTCCTCATTTCACTCCTGAAAGATTTGGCCACCATTTTAAGACTGTCCCTAATTGTAGACTCCTCAATGAGTGGAAATGGAGTAAAATATGGGGAACTGTCAGATTCTTCACTCTGATAGGAAGGATGGAGAAGCAGAATTTATTTTCAAATGGAGTGCAACTTCCAAATGTTGATGTACAGGGACACTTGGGAATATGTGTACAAAGAACGTACAGCTTTAGAATGAAAAAGGTGAAGTTGCCATTGTCCTATATAACCATAGACTAATCTTCCCTTTGAGTTGGGGTGGGAAGGTGGGGGGTGCAGGAGAGAGCTGACTGGTGATGGTATAACCTGAGGATCACTATCCTTCAGGCAAGGTGAGTGTTAAGATGACAAGTCTTCATGAATGACCTCAGCTAATATAGGAATTGAACCCTGTATGGACAGCATGATGGCACAGTGGTTAGCACTGCTACCTCATAGCACCAGGGACCCGGGTTCAGATCACTGTCTGTGCGGAATTTGCACTTTCTCCCTGTGTCTGCATGGGTTTCCTCCAGGTACTCTGGTTTCTTCCCACAATCTAAGGATGTGCCGGTTAGTTTGATTGGCCATGATAAATTGTCAGGACGATTAGCTGGGTGGGATTGTGCTAAGTGCAGACTCATGGGCCGGATGGCCTCCTTCAGCACTGTTGGCATTCTATGATTCTACGAACCCACACTGTTGGTGATACTCTTCATCAACTAACCAGCTAACTTTCTGTAATATTACACTTCCATCTACATTGTTTACAATTCTTCCAATCTTTGAAGCTGATCTGGATACATGGCTTTCTAACCAATCAGCCACATTACTAACAAATATGGTGAGTAGTTAAGACTCTATCACGGATCACTGTGGGACAGCACTAAACACACCCTGACAATTAGAATACCTGTCCTTTATTCCTATACTGTGTCTCCTGCTGTGCAGCCAGTTTCCCAGCCAGATCAATAACTTGACCTCAATTCCATGAATTTTCAACTCTACCTAATAATGTCTCATGTATGATCAGGGCCGGAATTCTCCAACATCGCCTGAAACTGGGATTCTCCAGTTCCACTGCTGTAAATGGAAATTTGGTTGATTTGCCAAATTCTTTGTTCTCAGTGGTGGTGGTGGCAGAGAGTCCAAGACTGAAGAATTTGTCCCATATCTGGAAGTCCATATAAATCACATCCACAGACATTGACATGGTCACCATATTACATTTTCACAAAAAGATGATCAATCTGGCATAGAATCCCTACAGTGCAGAAGGAGGCCATTCAGCCCATCAAGTCTGCACTGACCGCAATGCCACCCAGACCATATCCCCAAAACCCACATATTTAATTTGCTAAGCCTCCTGATACTAGGAGTAATTTGGCATAGTCAATAAACCTAACCTGCACATCTTTGGACTGTAGGAAGAAACCGCAATACCTAGAGGAAACCCATGTAGACACAGGGAGAATGTCCAAACACCACTCAGACAATGACCTAGGCCAGAATTGAACCCAGGTCCCTGGTGCTGTGAGGCAGCAGTGCTAACCACAGTATCACCATGCCATATGATTCTATACCTATCCATACTTCTCTCTCTAGATAGCTGAAAACTTTCAAGATTTTTGTCAGCCCATCTTTAATTATAGACTCTAGCAACTTTCCAACAACAACTAAAATCTAGCTTGTATAGTTCCCTGACTTCCCTCTGTCAACTTTCTTCGATATTGTTTTGTTCCCTTCTTAAAAAGTAAACTATCCCACAATTTCTATCCTTGCCTGTTACCCTTGATTCTATGTCCGAGAATGCCATAGTGTCAGAATTAGAATCATTCAATCGCTGGCATAACAGACTTGGAAAGAAAAGATTTTTTTAGTTACCAGTCACGTTTTTCATGCACCAGAAAGTTTGCAGAGCTTACTTGACTAACTGATTATTAGATACAGCTAATTATAATAGAAGGTCTTTATCCATTTTTGGTCAAGCTGGACAGAATAATGCCCTGTGTCTTTCAGATTGTTTGCAGCACAGAAGTATCTGAATCTACTGGGTCTTAGGACAATTACTGCAGATAACATCAGAAACCTCTTTTAATGTATTCAAACCACAACTGTCTGCAGTGGTTTAAAACACAATTACAGTGTAAATGCAGCTCAAGTCCTGAGTTGTGGCATGAAGCCACAGGATAGAGAATTTTTAAAAGTCTTTCCTCTATGGTTAAGTCAATTCTTAACTCCACAAGTACTGTTGATATACTTTTTGGCAAACCTAGAATCCACACGCAAAATGCATGCAATTTCTTAAAATCAAGTTATCTCAAATGAAAATATAGACAAACCAAATTAGTTTATTCTTTATATTATTTTTGGTTTCATTTTGCTCATTGATGTGGATAAATTACTTGTTGCATTAATTTGGAATTAGCATTTTTAAACACTGATTCTGAAGTTTAATAGAATGGAATAAATCAAACTGAATAAAAACAGAATAGCAAAGGTTAAATATTCAACACTGGATTCAGGAATGAACATTTTGGGCATACATTACATGAGTATTTGAGACATGACATGTGGAAAGAATTGATAGCTTTAGACCTATGATGCCAAAGTTTTCCTTCACTAGGGTTTTCCAGACTACTAATTGATAGAGATTAATTGTGATTAATACTCAATGACTCCAGTATTATTGTCTCATGTAGCTACTGGGTAGAAGGAGAATGATTGCTTTTGTCTAGCAATCCTTATGTTGGACAAAGTGAGCCAACTTCAAATAGATTGAACAAAGAGAACAAAGAACAAAGAAAAAGTACAGCACAGTAATAAGTCCTTCAGCCCTCCAATCATGATGCCCTAACTAAGCTAAAAAATCTTCTGCCCTTGCTTGGTTCATATTCCTCCAATCCCTCCCTCTTCATGTACCCATCCAGATGCACCTTAAATGTTGCTGATATGATTGTGTCAAAACTGAACAGTGACAACTTCATCTCACTTCATTATGCTATTTCTTGGACAGTATTGGTTCCCAACGTTTTATGTTTTATCGATCTTAAGCACCACACATTACCTTCTGTGTCATTATCTCCAGCTGTCATGAGCATGTTTTCCAGACACATGGGCAATGATAAGGGTATAATGATAATGACAGTTTCAATGAATTTCTTGCAAGTGTCATTATCTTTGGTCATCAATGTCTTTAGCAGCACTGAAACCTTCTCCTTGTTGGTTCTTTGGCCCATGACAAAGTTAAGCTCCATCTCATCGAGGATACCCTTGGCCTTTTCAAGTACGTGGTTCGCTTCCAGACTGAGATATTCCACCAGCTGACCATGGTTACTCTCCAGCACTTCCTTAATTCCGCTGGTGCTCATCCTGCCAAAGAAAGCACATTGATAAGTTGGGAATGACAATACCATTGGACATATAAATATTCAGCTAATGTTTGTGGTCAAAACAAGTTTAGCAAGGTTCTTTCCACCTGAAGTGGACGACTACAATAACAGCTTGCATTTATATACTGTAGTAAAGATCAGAATTTTCCAGCCACCTCACAATGGAACCTGTTGCAGGAGAATCAGCAGCACATCCAAATGTCCAGTGGCTTTCGACAGGATTGGATGGTTTTGGTGGCAGCCAGAATTGGAAAATCCCATCCAAAGAGCAGGTTTTACCAATCCCTTCCACCAGCAAGAACTTCCTGTTCCTTTGAAGGTGACCCCCCCCCCTCTCCCTGGTCAATGGTAGGTTCCCTGGTGGAAGGATAGGCCAGCCATACAAAACATCATAGACATCAGTAGGATCAGAAGACCCAATTGGCAGCCAATGGACACCTGCCTCTGCTGCGAAAAAACACACTTTAGGGGCTGAGGTGCTGGAAAATCTCACCGAAGATGTTTAACAAGCCAAATTTAAAATTACAGATCCAGTGAATTTGTTGAGGGTTTTCAGAGAACATGCAATTATAAAACAGCAGCAGAGTAACACAGTTGTCATCACTGCTGCCTCACAGTTCCAGGGACTTGGGTTCAATTCTGGCCTAGGGTGGCTCTCTGTTTGCAGTTTGCATGTTCTCCCGGTGTCCTCGTGGATTTCCTTCAGATGCTCTGGTTCCCTCCCACAGTCCAAAGATGTGCGGGTTAGGTTGACGGCAATGCTAAATTGCCCCTTAATGTCAATGGGATTAGCAGGGCAAATGCGTAAGTTATGGGGCTAGGGCCTGGGTGGGACTGTTGTAGGTGTAGACTCGAAGGGCAAAGTGGCGTCCTTCTGCATTATAGGGATTCGATGATTTATGATCATTTAAACACCTCTGTGAGATTCATGCTAGGAAGCTCAATTTAATACCAGTACTAATTGCCTCGCAGCCAATTTATAAGAAACCATCTATCATTGCATTAAATTTTCAGAATAGCATATTGTTTGTCTTTCCCTGTTTGCTAATGTATTTTTATGGCAAAGTGAGAACAGTTGGTGTCTATTGTGTACTTCAAGCTCATCCAAACTACAACTTTATGGACCTGACTGGATTCACATTGTATCTAAAGTTAGTGCAGATTGAAACATCTATATGACAGATGTTATTCTGCAGCAAGAAATTTCTATTTCATAACATTGACACATGTGGAATTTGATACCAATGTGAACTGTACTAAGAGGGAAAAAGACAGATACTGGCAGCAGAAACACAGAAAGGTTAACTTTCCGTCCTCTATCTCTGGTCAACCATGATGTGGAGATGCTGGCGTTGGACTGGGGTAAAAACAGTCAGAAGTCTCACAACACCAGGTTAAAGTCCAACACGTTCATTTGGTAGCAACAGTTACTAGCTTTCAGAGCGCTGCCCCTTTGTCAGGCAAGTGGGAGTTTTATTCGCAAACAGGGCATATAAAGACACAAACTTAATTTATAGAATAATGATTGGAATCAAGTCTAAAAGGTACAGACAATGTGAGTGGAGACAGCATTAAGCACAGGTTAAAGAGATGTGTATTGTCTCCAGACAGGACAGTAAGTGAGGTTTTGCAAGCCCAGGCAAGTCATGGGAGTTACAGATAGTGCAACATGAACTCAAGATCCCGGTTGAGGCAGTTCTCTTGTGTGCGGAACTTGGCTATCAGTCTCTGCTCAGTGACTCTGCACTGTCGTATGTCATGAAGGCCACCTTGGAGAACGCTTACCTGAAGATCAGAGACCGAATGCCCATGACCGCTGAAATGTTCCCCATTAGGAAGAGAACACACTTGTCTAGTGATTGTCGAGTGGTGTTCATTCATTTGTTGTCGTAGCGTCTGCATGGTCTCTTCAATGTACCATGCCTTGGGACATCCTTTCCTGTAGCGTATCAGGTAGACAATATTGGCCGAGTTGCAAGAGTATGTACTGTGTACCTGGTGGATGGTGTTCTCATGTGAGATGATGGCATCCATGTCGATGATCTGGCATGTCTTGTAGAGGTTGCTGTGGTGTCATGGTCTCTGTTCTCCTGTGGACAGAGTGCTCTTCATCATCTAGTACTTCCCCGGAGTGCAGAAGTTATGACATCTTCTCCGGAGCCTTCAACATGTGAAGACAAACATCTTGCCAACACCATCCTCACACTCCCACTTCTTGCCTTCAAACAATCGCACAACCCCAAACAGACCATTGTCCGCAGGAGAACAGTGATCACGACACCACACAACCCTGTCACAGTAAGCCCAGTTGAAGCTGCCCTCATGCGTGGAACTTGGCTATCAGTTTCCACTCAGCGATTTTGCACTTTCGTCTGTCATGAAGGCCGCCTTGGAGAACGCTTACCCAAAGATCAGAGGCTGAATGCCCCTTGGGTTCAACTGTTTTTTAAACCTAAAAAACAGAGCAAAAAGGCAGTGCTTATAGGGGACTCCCTAGTGAGGGGGGCGGACAGGCGTTTTTGTGGATGCAGACGGGAGTCGCAGATGGTGGTATGTCTCCCTGGAGCTGGGATTCGGGATGTCTCTGGACGCGTCCCGGACATCCTGAAAGGGGAGGGTGAGGAACTGGAAGTTGTAGTACATATAGGTACTACTGACATAGGCAGGAAGAGGGAAGAGGACATAAAAAGGGATTATAGGGAATTGGGTAGGCAGCTGAGAGAGAGGAAAGCGAAGGTGGTAATCTCAGGATTGCTGCCTGCGCCTCGGGAGAGTGAGAGCAGGAATAGTATGAGGTGGAGGTTGAATACGTGGCTGAGGGACTGGAGCAGGGGGCAGGGATTCCGGTTCCTGGATCATTGGGACCTCTTTAGGGGCAGGTGTGACCTGTACAGCAAAGACGGGTGGCACCTGAATCCCAGGGGGACTAATATCTTGGCGGGAAGACTGGCTAGGGCTACTGGGGGAACTTTAAACTAGAAAGGTTAGGGGGAGGGAATAGTGATGTGGAGACTGGGAGCAAGGAAGTTAGCTCCCAGGTAGGGAAGGACTCTAGGCAGGATGAGAGGCAGGTTAGACGAGTGGGGGAGAAGGGAAATGTCCAGTCTGAGGGACTGAGCTGTGTCTGTTTTAATGCCAGGAGTGTAGTAAATAAGGTGGATGAACTTAGGGCGTGGATTGCTGCTTGGGATTGTGATGTGGTGGCCATTACAGAGACTTGGATGTCTCAGGGACAGGACTGGGTACTACAGGTCCCGGGATTCAGATCCTTCAGGAAGGACAGGGAGGGAGGCAAAAGAGGTGGTGGAGTGGCACTGTTGATCAGGGACAGTGTCATGGCTGCAGAGAAGGTGGATACCGAGGAGGGAATGTCTACGGAGTCTCTGTGGGTGGAAGTTAGGAATAGCAAAGGGTCGGTGACGTTGCTGGGTGTATTCTATAGGCCGCCCAATAGTGACAGGGAAGTTGAGGTGCAGATATGGAAACAGATACTGGAGAGATGTAGAAATAACAGAGTTGTTGTGATGGGAGACTTCAATTTCCCAAACATCGACTGGAATATCCTAAGGGTAAGGGGTTTGGATGGGGAGGAGTTTGTTAGGTGTGTTCAGGAGGGTTTCCTGACACAGCACGTGGACAAGCCTACGAGAGGAGAGGCTGTACTGGACCTGGTACTAGCTAATGAACCAAGACAGGTGATGGATCTCTCGGTAGGAGAGCATCTTGGGGATGGAGATCATAATTCTATCTCCTTCACCCTTGCATTGGAAAAGGATAGGATCAGGCAGGCTAGGAAGGTGTTTGTCTGGAATAAGGGGAAATATGAAGACATCAGGCAGATGTTGGGGCGAATAAACTGGAAGGAGGTGTTCTTGGGGAAAAGCACAGAAGGAAGGTGGCAGATATTCAAGGAATGCTTGTCTGGAGCTCTGCACGACAACGTTCCGGTGAGACAAGGAGGTTTTGGTAGGACGTGGGAACCGTGGTGCACGAAGGCTGTGGTGAACATAGTCAGGAAGAAAAGAAAGGTGTATAAAAGGTTCAAAGAGCTAGGAGATGTTGGGGATCTAGAGAAGTATAAGGCTTATAGAAGAGAGCTTAAAAAGGAAATTAGGAGAGCCAGAAGGGGTCATGAGAAGGCCTTGGCTGGTAGGATTAAGGAGAATCCCAAGGCCTTCTACAAATATGTGAAAAGTAAAAGGATGAGAAGAGAAGGGATAGGACCTATAAAAGGTGAAGGGGGAAAAGTCTGTATGGAACTGGAAGAAATGGCAGAGGTGCTTAATGAGTACTTTGCCTCAGTATTCATGGTGGAAAGTGATCTGGGAGGATGCACTACAAGTTTGCGGCAGACTGAAAAGATTGAGTATGTAGATATTAAGGAAACGGATGTGTTAGAACTTTTAAATGCTATCAAGATAGACAAGTCTCCAGGACCAGATGGGATGTACCCCAGGTTATTGTGGGAGGTGAGGGATGTCATTGCAGAGCCCCTGGCGATGATCTTTGCGTCATCGATGGAGACGGGAGAGGTTCCGGAGGATTGGAGGATTGCGGATGTGGTCCCTATTTTCAAGAAAGGGAACAGGGATAGTCCTGGAAATTACCGACCGGTGAGTCTGACCTCAGTGGTTGGTAAGCTGATGGAGAGGCTTCTGAGGGACAAGATTTACGAGCATTTGGAGAAGTTTAGGTTGATTAGAAATAGTCAGCATGGTTTTGTAAAAGGCAGGTCGTGCCTTACGAGCTTAATTGAGTTCTTCGAAAATGTGACTGAACACATTGACGAAGGAAGAGCAGTGGACGTGGTGTACATGGACTTCAGCAAGGCATTTGACAAGGTCCCACATGCAAGACTTCTTGAGAAGGTGAGAGGCCATGGGATCCAAGGGGCTTTGGCCTTGTGGATCCAGAACTGGCTTGCCTGCAGAAGGCAGAGGGTGGTTGTGGATGGCTCTTTTTCTGCATGGAGGTCGGTCACCAGTGGAGTGCCCCAGGGATCTGTTCTAGGACCCTTGCTGTTTGTCATTTTCATAAATGACCTGGATGAGGAAGTGGAGGGATGGGTGAGTAAGTTCGCCGATGACACGAAGGTCGGTGGTGTTGTGGATGGTCTGGAGGGATGTCAGAAGTTGCAGCATGACATCGACAGGATGCAAGACTGGGCGGAGAAGTGGCAGATGGACTTCAACGCGGATAAATGTGTTGTGGTCCATTTTGGCAGATCCAATGGGATGAATGAGTACACTATCAAAGGTAGGAGTCTTAGCTGTGTGGAAGAGCAGAGGGATCTTGGGGTCCGGGTCCATAAGACTCTCAAATCGGCCTCCCAGGTGGAGGATGTGGTTAAGAAAGCTTACGGTGTACTGGCCTTCATTCATCGAGGGATTGAGTTCAGGAGTCAGGAGGTAATGCTGCAGCTTTATAGGACCCTTGTCAGACCACACTTGGAGTACTGTGCGCAGTTCTGGTCGCCTCACTATAGGAAGGACGTGGAAGCTATTGAAAGGGTGCAGAGGAGATTTACAAGGATGTTGCCTGGATTGGGAGGCATGCCTTATGAAGACAGGTTGAGGGAGCTGGGACTGTTCTCCCTGGAGAGACGAAGGTTGAGAGGCGACCTGATAGAGGTTTACAAGATGTTGAGAGGAATAGATAGGGTGGGCTCTCAGAGACTATTTCCCAGGGCTGAAATGGTCGCGACGAGAGGGCACAGATTTAAGGTGCAGGGAAGCAAGTACAGAGGGGATGCTAGGGGAAAGTTTTTCACTCAGAGGGTGGTGAGTGAATGGAATCGGCTGCCGTCGGTGGTGGTCGAGGCGAACTCGCTGGGGTCTTTTAAAAGACTTCTGGATGAGTATATGGGATCCAATGGGATTGGGGGTTATAGATAGGTCTATGGCTGGGTAGGTTTTGATGTGTTCGGCACAACCTGTGGGCCGAAGCGCCTGTTTGTGCTGTAGTGTTCTATGTTCTATGTTCTATGTCTCACATGAGAATACCATCCACCAGATACATTGTACATATCTTGCAACTCAGCCAACGTTGTCTACCTGGTACACTGCAGGAAAGGATGTCCCGAGGCATGGTACATTGGAGAGACCATGCAGACGCTACAACAACAGATGAATTAACACCACTCATCAATCACTAGGCAAGGCTGTTCTCTTCCTGTTGCGGAACATTTCAGCAATCATGGGCATTCAGCCTCTGATCTTTGGGTAAGCGTTCTCCAAGGCGGCCTTCATGACAGATGAAAATGCAAAATTGCTGAGTGGAAACTGATAGCCAAATTCCACGCATGAGGGCAGCTTCAACTGGGATCTTGGGTTCATGTCACACTATCTGTAACCCCCATGAGTTGCCTGGGCTTGCAAAATCTCACTAACTTCCTGTCTGGAGACAATACACATCTCTTTGACCTGTGCTTAACGCTCTCTCCACTCACATTGTCTGCACCTTTAAGACTTGATTATCTGTAAAGACTCACATTCAAATCATTATTTTGTAACCTGAGTTTGTGTCTTTATATGCCCTGTTTGTGAACAGGACTCCCACTCACCTGACAAAGGACAGCACTCCAAAAGCTAGTGGCTTTTGCAACCAAATAAACCTGTTGGACTTTAGCCTGGTCAATCAGTCAGGGGGGAAATTAGAGTGCCCAGAGGAAACCCACACAGAACATGCAGACTCTGCACAGACAGTGACCCAAGCCAGGAATCAAATCCAAGTCCCTGAGGTAGCAGTGCTAACTACCATGTCACTGTGCTGTCCAAATGCAGCATCAAAAAGCCCACCAAAATTGTAGTCAATGGGAATAAGAGGGAACATTGAACACTCTCTCACTAAAACAAGACACTAATGAAACCCTTTCCTTGACTTTCAATTTCATCACCAATGCTCATTCCTCCACTACCAACATCAGAAACTGAACTGGACCAGAGTTACAAAAACTGCGGCTACAAGAACAGATCAGATCTGTGGCGAGCAACTCACCTTCTGATTCCATGAGTCCACCATCTACAAAGCAGAAGTCAGGGATATGATGGAAGACTCCAAAACTATCTGGATGAGTGAAGTTTGAACAACATTCAAGAACCTTGACATTTTCCATCATGAACCCAGACCAGACCCCCAAATTTTGGCATGGCCCCTAATGAGACCTTGAAGGTTTATTACAATCTGGTTAAGGATCAGTAACTTTGTTTGTTAAAGTAGACAAGATTTGAAATCCCAGTTGCTTAATAGGGAAATAAAGATTCCACAATTTTAAAAGACAGAAGAAATTTTACCACACAAAAACCAACAAAGCAAACAGCCAGTACTATATTTATAATCTAACATACAGAATCATGCAGTAAACATGAATTAATAGACAAACTATGGTTGAACAAACTGCAAATTGCACTTTAAGTGGCAGACATCACCAAGATAGGTTACCAGAATTTCTCAGCAACTCATCTAGACAACAATTATCATTTTGAATCACAAAATCCTTCAAAAACTCTGTCTTCCTCATGAGAGACTTCAGTTCCTCTTCTTTCAAAAGCTAATCTGATCTCCAGCTGACACAGCTCTAATCCAAGTGAGTTCCACGGCTATGATCTTCATCCAAGAGATGCACCATTCTAAATCTCTCTTAAATCCACACCTAAGTCCCACCTTCTTGATTTTTTTTTCCCAGCTGAGTTAACCTTCTATCAAGACAGTGACCTCCTGTCACGGCCAGACTATTCTCCAGCATCCAAACCGAGCCACAGTCCCAGCTTCTCAGAAACAGCACTGCCAATAACTCCTTCTCCACAGATCTTGGAGATCCCCACACCTGGGCTTCTCTAAATCCCAACTGATGTAAGGGTGGAGATAACAATTCCTGGGACTTCACTGAGCCTCCGCAATACTGAGCTATAGTAGTGCTTCAGCCATCGCTCCTTTCATCCGCTCGCTATGCACTGCTGTTCACTCTGTCCTCTGAATTCACCTCTGTCACCTATTAACATCTCTCCATAAGGTTCCAGCCTCTGCCCTGAGGCAGGACCAAAAATATCAATCCGTGATATTTTCCTCTGGGTGCTCCACTTTCCTCCCACAGTCCAAAGATGTGAGGGCTAGGTTGATTGACCATGCTAAAATAATCCTAGTGTCAGGTGGGTTAGCAGGGTAAATATGAGGGGTTATGGGAATAGGTCTGGGTGGGATTGTGTTTGGTGCAGACTTGATGAACTGATTAGCCTCCTTCTGCACTACAGCAATTCTATTATTCTTGGCTCAAAATTACCATGGTCCCACACATAAATCACATACCGACAAAACAGATCCAAAAAATACAGATTTCATCACACATCTAAAACAAAGCAGTCACTTGATCAGTACCCCATCCACTAATTTAAACGTTAGCTTTGTGTACCACCAGTGGCAACAATCTGTACCACCTACAGGACGCACCACAATAACTCGCAGGCCTCCTTCAACAGCACCTTTCATCGCATGACCTCTATCACTGAGGAGGAGAAGGGCAATAGGCACAGGAAAACACCCCCACTTGCTAGTTCCCCTCTAATCCAGACACCAATTTGCGAATATATTGTATATTCCTCCTTTGTAACTGGGCCAAATTCCTAGAATGCCCTTCCTATTCAGTGCAGACTACAATTGTTCAAGAAGGTGCGTCAACGCCAATTGGGGATGGGCAATAATGTTGGCCTTGTCAGCAACACTCACATGTCAGGAATGAATAACAATTGTTTTTATTTTAAATCACTTAATCAACTTGCCATATCATACTGAAGCATTTGTATAAATGAACACCACTGTCTCTCTGCTCATCCCCTTTTTCCAAAGCCTTGTCATTTATAATTTATTGTCTTTCCATATTCATCCTCCCAAAGTGCATCCATTGTTTTATACTTGTCTGCATTAAACTCCATCTGCCCACCTTCTGCCCATTTCACACCCTATCTCTTTCATCCTGGACCCTATTACCATTTCTTCACTATCTTTACTTTTCCAAGTTTCATATCATTTAAAAACACTGCTCCCTGTATACACTGCAATCGTATACAGAAAGTTCAAAACAGTTCAAACAGAAAGTTCAAAACTGACTCAGTCAGTTGTGCAGCATGACTCAAAACAGTCCCATTTTAAAAACATTTGGCACCATATTTTATGTCCTGTCACTAAAACAATTTTTTAGTTATACTGTCACTTTTTTCTTAAATCAACGCTCCTCCACCTTCATAATGTCTCAAGTGTACCACTTCGTCAAAAGCTTCCCAAAATCCTGTACACTTTCCTGTATTCTCTTCCACTTTCATAATATGTCTCCAGTGTTGCACTTCGTCAAATGCCTTCCAAAATCCTGTACATACACCTATTGCACTAAATTCATCAACTTTCCCTATAAAAAAAATTCAATGAAGTTTGACACAACTTTAACAAATCCTTGATTAGCCTTTCTAACTGGAAGTTCACATTGTCCCATCATCAATGTTAGAATGACATGCCCCTTATTTCCTGGTTTATCCTTTTTCCCATTCTTCAAAAGCGGTAAAACAATAGCAACTCTCCAGTCCACTGCCATCATCCTGAATTCAATGAGGATTGAGTGATTGAGCTCAGAACCTCTTGTTGTTTCTATCTTTGTTTTTTCAGTAATCTCAGATGTATTCCATTTGCATTCCAGGTAACTTACAGGGGCAAATTTTAAGTCCCACAGGAACTGGAGCGGGCGAGAGGCGAGCCATGGAAAAATATGTTGACCTCAGGCAGGATTTTCCAGTTTTGGATCGGTCGAGTCTGGAAAGCCTGTCTTATAAACCTCAGTAATGCCAACCTCCTTAGTACATCTTCTCCAACCTTTTACCATCCATAATTTTCCTCTTCCAATAATATAACAGCTCATCTCCTGAGTCCAAGCCAAATAACTTTAGTCACAGAACCATTTTAAATCTTTCTATTTAGAATTGTAACATCATTCTTCATCAGAATTGTTGCCACCACATCTGTCCCTAATCCCCACCTTCTTTTTCCTTCTTAATCACTCCTGAATACGTGGTGACCAGAGGTATTATGAATCCATTCTTAAGCTTGATTGAGGCATGTTTCTGTTAAAGAAATGCACTGACATAAAGAATAAGAAGGAATCGATCAACTGATAAATAAGCAAATGTGGAATGTGAAAAAGAATTTCCCATAAGAGGAAACATTTGGTCTACACTTACTCCATTAATCCCTTTTAAAATTTTATATACTTCAATTAAATTCCCTCTCATCCTTCTAACTTCCAGTGTGTATAAGCCCAAACTGTTTAATCTCTCTCCAAATGTCAACCATTTCATTCCAAGTCAATCTGGTGAACCTCCTCTGAATTGCCTCCAATGCCACCATACCTTTCCTCAAATAAAAAGACCAATTTACCCATTTATGCCAATTCTTTGCTTCCTATTTGCTAACCAGCTTTTGATCCATCTCAAAACACAACTCGCAATCCCATGCATTTTAACTTTACATTGTAGTTTTCTATGAGACCTTGTCGAAAGCCTTCTGAAAGTTTAAATAAATCACATCCACCAGTTTTCCTTGGTCAACTCTACTAGTTACCTCCTGTACTTTCTAAACCGAGTTAATGATCTCTTCTGTACTGTCTATATTGAGTTAATCCTCTTTCTTATATTGAGTTAATGCTTTCTCCCTTGTACTCACTAATGAGTGAATGCTCTCTCCTATACTCTCAGTATTGAGTTAATGCTCTCTCTGGACATAATACTCCAGATGTGGTCACACTAGCAACCTGTACATTTGCAACAACACTTCTCTACTTTTATACTCAAGTTCCTTTGCAATAAATGCCAATAACTCAATACAGAGAGTACAGGAGAGAGCATTCCATTTGCCTTTATTATTACATGCTGTATCTGCTTACCAACTTTCTGCAATTCATGAACATAAGACACCCAGGTCCGCTTGCCTGGATGCATTATGGATCTGCTTTCCACTTAGGGAAAAATTTGTCTTGTTATTTTATCTGCTAAAATGGACAACCTCACACATATCCACATTAAGCTCCACCTGCAAATTTTTGCTCATTCTCTGAGCCTATCTATATCCATCTGTAAAATCTTTATATCCACTTCACTGCCTGCTTTCCCATCAATTTTAGTATCATCCGTGAGTATCATTCAACGAGATTGGTTGATTCACAGTGTTTAGAGTTTGGATGGGTTGCTGAAAAATTCATGAAATCTGTTATGCTTAAATCTGCCATTTATTGTACAGTGCAATGCAAAGCAACAGGACTTTTCCTTAAACACATCAGAATGTTTAGGGAGTTTCAGATCACTGTGACCTGCTTGCTGGTATCTCTCTGATACATCATATGGATTGGCAAAAATGAAAGACCAGCTGGTCCATAGGATAGAGTAGCTTTTAATAAAAATGCTAATCACACGGCAGTGAATAAAATACATTTTCATTGTAAATAGTGATTGTCAAATAACAGCAAATGAGTGGGCAATGTGCAGATTCAAACAAAAAACTACTCAATTACTGAATTTAAGAAGTGAGGACATTCATCTACAAGAGATTTCTAAATCAAAGATGTCAGGCTTAGTAGTGGAATGTATTACACAGCGCTTTGTGACAGGTATATATGTTTCAATTGAATGGGTTATGAAACTAAATGAAATCTGAAAACTAACATTTCTATGCTGGTTGGGATGACTTGACTGCTGTAATTAACAAGTGACGCCAGTTTGGCCACCTGGCTTTACCATAAAACGAACAAAAGTTGGAAATGTAGTCCAGTCCATCACGCAAACCAACCTCCCATCCATTGACTCCGCCTACACTTTCTGCTGCCTCAGAAAAGCAGCCAGCATAAGCAGGGACCCCACGCACCCCAGACACTCTCTCTTCCATCTTTCTCTGTCGGGAAAAAAGCTACAAAAGTCTGAGAACACGTATCAGCTGACTCAAGAACAGCTTCTTCCCTGCTGCCATCAGGCTTCTGAACAAATGGTCATAAAAAGCAGATTATGTGAGGAAGCAAAGTGTGGCAAATGGAATTTCATGCAGACAAGTAAAGAATCATCCTGATGAGAAAGACAACGGCAGAATATGTTCTTCATGGGGAGAAACAGAGGAGACTTGGGTGCCCAAATCAGTCCAAACCAGCAGGCAGGTGCAGAAAGCAAAAGGCTGGAGCACAAAGGGGAAGAAGTGATGAGTATATTGTACAGAGCCTTGGTCAGATTTCAGATGGAGCATTGAGTTCTGCCCTGTGCTTCACAACTCAAAAAGAATATGTTAAATTTCTAAGGACTACAATGCAGATTCACTGCCAGAAACCTGGGTCCAAAGGATTACATTATGAGGGGAGATTGTGTGAACTTGGCTTGTACTCTTGAGTATAGAAATCTAAAGTATGATCTAATTGAGGGGTTTAAAATGACAAAGAGAATCATTACAGCAGATACAGATAAATCATTTCCTCTGATAGCTGCAACGAGAACAAGGGAACATAATCTGAAAATTAGATGAAGGCCATTCAGGAGTGAAATGAGGAACAGCATTTTCACACAAAGGGATGTTGAAGAACTCTCCCTGGATATGCAGACAATCAGAGCTTTTAAGATCAATAGACGTTTGTTGGGTCATGGTACCGGGAAGACACGGTGGCACAGCGATTAGCACTGCTGCCTCACAGTGCCAGGGACTCAGGTTTGATTTTGGCCTTGAGTGACCGTCTGTGTGGGGTCTGCATGTTTTCCCCGTGTTTGCGGGGGTTTCCTCCGGGTGTCCAGTGTCCTCCATAGTCCAAAGATGTACGGGTTAGGTTGATGGCTATGCTAAATTGCCCTTTAGTGTCAGGGCGATCAATAGGGTAAATATGTGACATTATGGGGATAGGGCCTGATTGGGATCGATATCGGTGGAGACTCGATGAGTTGATGGCTTCCTTCTGTATCCATAGAACCCTACACTGCAGAAAGAGGCCTTCTGGCCCATCAAGTCTGCACTGAACACAATTCTATCCAGACCCTACCCCCATATCATACCCACTAATCCCTCGAACCTATGTATCCCTGGACACTAAGGGGCAATTTCTTAGCACGGCCAATCAACCTAATCTGCACATCTTTGGACTGTGGGAGGAAACTGGAATACCCAGAGGAAACCCACACAGACATGAGGAGAATGTGCAAACTCCGCACAGACAATGACCTGAGCCGAGAATCAAACCCAGGACCTTGGAGCTGTGAAGTAGCAGTGTTCACCACTGTGCTACCGTGCCGCTGTATTGCTCAGTAGAATCATAGAATTCCTTCAGTAGGGATTCTATGAAAAAATATAGAACAAATGCAGTTAAATGAATGGAGATATATATCACCACAATGTAGATAAATAGCAGAATGGAGTTGAGGGGATGAATGGTTTACTCCTATTCCTATAGCTCTAGTCATGAGGGATCCAATGAAGTAATTGAAGGAGGGAAGGAACACAGTGCACTATTCACTTTTTTGTTATAAAACCACCAAAATAGTAACAATTCTCTATGTTTGGCCTCTAGGGAGGGAGAAGAAACAGAGATGGGAAGATAAAATATATTAGGCCATCAGATTATTTAGCAGGATGGAAAGCATCTGCTATCGGTTCTATTCTTTATATACTTGGCTTCTGCAAGATCACGGTTAATTTGTTTCCTGAGAAGTGGTGCCAGTCGCATTTTGCCACTCTGCAGGACTTCCTTACTTCAGTCACCGTAGCAAAGGAACTTGATTAATGAATTGGGATGGAAATACTGTGAACAATGTATGTTGCACTTTGTTTAACCTTTTTGTTTCAAAAGGAAAAAAGAATAATAGATTCCCCTTCAGTCCATTTTAAACTTCACTCCCAATGAACTTGGTGTGGGGTTACGCAATCGGTCATACCAGCCATTTCCCCAAGGTATTCAACCTATGATTCACTATGGTGCCTGTAAGGGCTGTGGAATAGTTGGCATGCTCTTCTCATGTGCCAAGACAGAACCAACCCAAATTCATTCTCAAGCCTCATTGGTATCCATCTGACACCAATCAAAAACTTCAACATAGTTTGTCAATTCAGACCCTTTGAATTTCAGCCAGACAGCTGCTGGTAAATTTGAAGGCAATGGGAGCAAGAGGTGGGCATGAAATGGGAGGTATCAAAGTGTGTGCCCTGGCAGAATCCTGCAGTGTTAACATAGGATCAGAAGGACCACCATTGCTTCGCCTGACTTCACAATGGTGCAACTGAAAGGAGACTTAGCTGCCTGGTCCTTTTGACCTCTTTAAGAACCCTTAGGTAGGTTTCTATAGAGCCTGAGAAAATAAGTCAGTGCTTGCACAGTGCAAACTCCTACTGATTGAAATGAATTTTCTGCACTAAAATCAGCATCCATTCTCGGTGAGTGCCAATGACAAAATTAACAGCAGCACAAATACCTAGACATAGATCATCAGTATGGTAAATTTATCATTGTGGGATCGCTTCACACTCATAAATCACATGCGTTGATGGTACTTTTCAACCTACGAGATTTCTTCCAAATTTCAGAAAAATATATATTTCCACAGGGAATGCAATTAAATAACTCTGATGTCTCAATAAATGCAGCTACTTAATCATTAAAGCTTTAACTTCCAACTCTCTGGTTGAGAAATTGCCAGTGAAATAATGAACACAATAATCTGCAGTAAAGTCATTGATTAATAATATCAGTTGTCTTCCTTAGACGGCTGCACAATTAAATTAGTTATTAGTTTAAGTAGTCTTCTCATGCACGTGGAGTTCAAAGCAGATTTTACAGGTGAGGCCACTCAGGTAGCACGGTGGCATGATGCTTAGCACTTCTGTCTCACAGCGCCAGTGACACAGATTTGATTCCTGGCTTAGGTCACTGTCCATGTGGAGTTTGCACATCCTCCGGGTGCTTCAGTTTCCACCCACACTCCAAAGATGTGCAGATTAGGTAGCTTGGCCATGCTAACTTGCTCCTTAGTGACAGGGGGACCAGCAAGATAAATCTATGAGATTATGGGGATAGGGCCTGGTTGGGATCATGGTCAATGCACACTCGATAGGCCAAATGGCCTCCCTCTACTTAGTGGGATTTTATGATCCAAATCTGAGACCAGAGGTTGGTGTTAATGGGTGACTGGTTCTGTGAATTGTGGCCAGAGAACAGCCATTTTGATATGTTAAACATGCACATGCTCAAATTGTAAAAAATGATTTCTAGGCAAGAAACTAAAATACTGGAAGTTGTCAAAAGTGCAAAATAGGGCCAGAAAAATGCTGAAAACAAGCAATAGAAAGAGAATAATAAACACTTAAGACCAGCACCGGTAAAGGATTATAGCTGAATCTTTACACTTTTCTTTCCTTGCAGCTGTTTCCTGTGTTAAGGTACAGATCAGAAACCCCTAAAGCATGTTATTACACCTGGCTAGACCCCAACCACTTTTTGGCATTAATATGAAGTTAAGATATTTCACTCCAGGTGTGATTCTATTGACATACTAGGAAGCTTTTATCAAAACAAACTTTATCTAACAATACTGTTTAACTACAATGCATGAATAAGCTTAACCTTTAACATGTGAAACACTTAAACATGACAAGATACAATTCTTAATTGCTAACCTATCTCTATTTGTTCCAATTCAAGCAAAATTCCTCTTACAGACTTAAACTCCTCTTTAAAATCGATTAGAAACACATAGGTTTATGTGCTTGGGCTCTAGAACACCTCTGGAAAGGAAGAGAAAGAGATCTATTTGTCCTAACAGGTCCCAAAAAGCAGTCTCCAGAGAGAGAGAGAGAGAGAGAGAGAGAGAGAGCTCTTGCTTCTTTCAGAGGCATGCAATTACTGCTTGTTTTTCCTTGTAAGCTTAGCTCCTCCTCTTAATACATGATAATAATCAATTTAATCAAAACCCTATTCTGCAACCTCAGTGGAAAAGCCAAATAAACAAAAATGCATTAACACAAACACACCCTTAGCTATAATCAATCAGTAGCTTGTATTCTCAGCATGTGAGCTGTCTGGTTTGCAGACAAGTCGGCACCATGTAATACAGAGCTGAATTTTAAACATATCCCTCACAAGAAATGTGATGAATACATTTCTTAAATGCACGGTATCATCACACCTAAAAATACTTAAGTGCTTCCAGCAAATTTGACTTTTGCCTAATGTTTGGACTGTGGTTTAAAACTTTGTCCTCAGTTCTTTCAAAATATGTGTCATCAGGCAAACACATTCGGTCAGTACGAAAATGATTGAGAAACATACCATCAACCACAACTGTCACCTGAAGATGATTTCACACTGGCTGGTCAATTAACAGAGGACAGTGTGAAATGCATTTTGAGAAAGGTTTAAGAATGCCAAAGAAGTTGAGAGGAGGAGTGGAGGGTATGGTCACTGAGCAAAGGGAGGGAGCAGTCTTGGCACTTCTAATGTGCTCCCCCAAGAGGCAGGTACTGGGTCTCAGACTGCAGTGGACGTGCGAAGAATAAACTGTAATGCAAAACGCTACAATGAGTGTCTATGCAGCACATTCAAACATAGACCACAGTCCCACAGCCCTTTTCAATTTCATTTGAGCCCCGACATTTCATCCTGCCTTGGATCGAGGTTACGTAAGACAGTAAAGGCTGCCTGGATAATCAATCTCCCTGATAACTTCACAAGCAGACAGACCATTTATGACTGTTCAATTGACCTCTTAATTATCCAGTACAATGGCACAGTGGTTAGCATTGCTGTCTCACAGCACCAGGCACCTGGGTTCGATTCCTGACTTGGGTCACTGACTGTGTGGAGTTTGCACATTCTCCCCATGTCTGTGTGGGTTTCCTCCAGATATTCCGGTTCCCTTCCGCAGTTCAAAGATGCATGAGTGAGGTGAATTAGTCATGCTTAATTGTTCCGAGATGTATAGATAGGTGGATTTGCCATGGTAAATGTGTGGGATTATGGGGATTGTGGACCTGGGGAAGATGCTTTGTGAAAGAGTCAGTGCAAGCTTGATGGGCCAAATGGCTTCCTTCTGCGCTGTAGGGATTCCATTTAAAAAAACTTCCTGCTTGATTGATGATGGACGTGCTTCTGACTTTTGCACAAGCTGACCGAAATGTGGCGCAAGTACAAGAGGATGTCAGATCACATGGCTGACATTTTCTCAGCTGGTGTCACATTCTGCTGAGTGGAGCATGTGCTTGAGCAATGTGACATTCAGGCCACAAGATTTGAATGAAAGCTCAACTACATTGCAAGGGCATAAATCAAAGATAACGAAAAGAAAATCCTAATCAGAAAACCACCATTCCTTTTCAAACACAGCTGCTGGTTCTTTTTCGGAAGGTTGCTTGGTTACATTTCTCATATCTGTGTTGATTGGCAATACCTGGCCTTGCTTAGATAGTTCTACTTGGAAAAACCCCCAATGTTCATGGTTGCACAGTGACTTGTTTGCAGCTTTTAAATCAGGCTGTGAAAGTGCAAGAAATTGAAAACAACAATGACTTTGCAATGAAAAGCTTTTAAGGTCCCTTTCATTTGTGTTGAAACTTGATTCAGTTTGGACTAATCCCAATGTGTTTGTACTATATGACTGGAGTGAATTGGCACTTCTGCAAATGATCACCATCAAACTGAAGCTTCTCTACAAAAAGGGTGAAAGAATTTGATGACTTCATAACTGTTCAGTCAAATATTAACAATTAATAAGATAACCATAAATCTGTTTTATCGCAATTATTTTGCAGTGGTATGACAATACTGGTGTACCCAATTAAGGCAGAGACAATTTATTGCCCAACCACTAAAATAAAAGAATAAGCCACCAATATTGTACTCCTGCATGGAGATAAATCTTCATTGAGACTCACATAGCACACGGTCACTGTCCAGACTTTAACCTTAGGGAAAAGCCTACACTATTACACTGAGATTGCCCACTGGGGCTGAAATGAGATCAAATCTGTCCCTAACTCACAGCTAGTGCCTGGTTCCAACTCCCTACAGCATTGCTCCAATGCTACGCATAGTGGTCATGCTTCACCCAAATGAGTAAAACCTTTTAGAGCAAACAGGAGCATCAGAAGTAAAATATACACTGGATCCTCCCTCATTCCTGGCACTACTACAAGAACATATTGCTTTTGGTGGATTTTAACAGGAAGCAAAACATCACCAGACTTTCTTGTCGCCTGAGGACAGTTTGAGGACACAGATCCATGATCTGTCCAAAACTGATGCATGTTAAAGATCAGTTTTGTCACGAGTCCAGAGTTTTAGTACTAATTGCTTCAAAGTTTCTACAGCTCCCTAATGGTGATCTGTTGGACCAAAGGAGCCAGCACACTTCTTTAAACTCTGTGAATCATCCCCCTAGCAAAACAATGTTTGGTAGTATTGATGGAAGGAATTGTCTTGGCAAGGGTAGAAATGTGGAATGCTTTCCATTGCAAAACCAACAAGAAGCCATGCCATATCTTCCAACCCCAGCCTCATTGATTATGCACCTGGGAGCATAGCACCATATTCTGTGGCTGGGCTGCACGGTGACACAGTGGCCACCACACGTTTAACTGCCTCACAGTGCTAGGGACCCAGGCTTGATTCTGGCCTTGGGTGATGGTCTGTGTGGAGTTTGCACATTCTCCCTGTGTCTGCATGGGTTTCTTCCAGGTGCTCTGGTTTTCTCCCACAGTTCAAGGATATGCAGGTTAGATGGATTGGCCATGGTAAGTTGCCCCTTAGTGTCTCAAGATGTGTGGGTTAGGTGGAATAGCCTTGATAAATGCATGAGGGTATGGTAAAATGCTCTTTTGGAGAGCTAGTGCAGGCTGAATGGTCTCTTTCTGCACTGCAGAAATTCTATGATTCTATAAATTCAATGGATATCTGGGTGCCATCTTGAAAATGTGTCCAACATCACTGACTCATCTTTGAAGAAAGGTGGAGCTCCTCCCAAAAAAAACTGTCTCCAGGAACACTCTGAGATTGGAAGATGAACATTGTCATGACACTGAATCTGGAAGGTCCACCTGCAGATGTTTTCCCCGCTCATTGCTTTGGAATTCTGGGGTCCAGAGCTTCAGGCAGCCTTCATCAGAAACTCCAGAGGCAGCCCAGGCATTGTTCAGCTGAATCTCAACATCTGCCTACCACGCTGTTCCAAATGTACTCTGGACCAACATGTTTTCCCACTGACATCACGGAGAATTGGGAGTGGGGAGGTGATCCTGGTCGGACCATCATCTGCAAAACAATAGCAGGATGCAAATCAGCTCCAGGCTGGCCTAGAGCAGGCTTCCTGATCTGCCGTGGCGGGCACCAGTGGAAGATCCCACGGGTGGCAAGGTGGCACAGTGGTTACCATTGCTGCCTGGGGACCATGTTCAATTCCAGTCTTGGGTGACTGTGTGGAGGAGTTTGCACGTTCTCCCCGTGTCTGCACGGGTTCCTTCTGGGTGCTCCAGTTTCCTCCTACAGCTCAATAATGTGCAGGTTAGGTGGATTGACCAAGCGAAATTGCCACTTGGTGTCAGGAGATTGGAAGGGTAAATATGTGGGGTTACAGGGATAAGGCCTGGATGGGATTGTGGTCAGTGCAAACTTAATGGGCCAAATAGCTTTTTTCTGCATTGTAGAGATTCCATGATTCTATGAAATTCACACCAGTGTGAAATGGAATTTTGGACTCCTGCCATATCCACCCCGTCATCCCCCAGCTTGCCACTGAACCCATAGATGGGGAGTTCCACCTTGTGAAACAGTTGTCAGCACAACCCAAACATTCCATAGCTTGACTTGGTTAAGATTTGAAACCACTATCAACTACAGGGGCTGAACTAACACAGCATTCATCAGATTAAACTCTATCATAAAAACAGCTTCAAATCTTTTTAAATCTAGAAAAAAAAATCTGGTGCCAATGATCATAAGGTTCGGACAGTACAATGTCTCACTGCTGGACTGAACGGTCAAGTTAGATTATCTGTTTAAACTTTAAAGTAAAACAGAAACATCAAGAGCTGGGGGTGTGTGGACACAAATATCTGAAGGTGGCAAGACAAATTGAGAAGGCATTTAAGAAAGCATTCTGAATCCTTGGCTTTGCAAACAGAGTAGCATTTCCAATCCTCCGGGATTGGCCTGGAGTCCCCAAGAATTGAAAATCAATTTCTGGGACACTGCAGAGTGCAATCCCAGAAAATAATCATCCGGATTTGAAAAAAGATTGGATTTTTTTGTCACTGTACTTGGAGCTTTTCTCTTTATCAGATACGAACATATTGAAATGTGGATGGAGAGGCTGTTTGGCTGACAGTGAAGCATCATCCAATTGGATAATGAGTCTTCTTGCTTTCCCATTGGTATAGGAAGGATGAAATCACAAGGATGGATGTGTTGGCTGATTAGTGGCTGGAGTGTGGGGGAAGTCATTTGATGGAACTTCCAGGAATACATTTAATCACAGATAGCAATCACAAAGCACATTCTACCTTAGCAAGAGAGTGGAGTTGAATCTTTATAAAATACTAGCTAGACCCCCATCTTGAGGATTGCATCCAATTCTTGGCACCAGACACTAGAAATTAAATCTAAGTCTAAAAATTGAGATTCACTAAAGCAGTAGCAGGATGTAAGATTTCAGTCTTGTGGAGAAGAACTGGGATTGTTCTCCATGTAGAAATGATTAAAAAGACACCTAATTGAGATGTTCAAAAGGCTTTTGATAGAATAAGTAAGGAGATAAAGGTCAGAAACCAAAGGACACAATATATGGTTTTAATCAAAAGGCCAAGACTCAAAATAAAGAGCAATTTGCTTCCACACTGCTCTGGAATGCATGGCTTTAAAGGGCGCTAGAAGCAAATTCAATATTACTTTCAAAAGAATATTGGATATATACTTCAAGGAGAATTAATGTTCAGGGCAATGGGGAAAGGGCACTACCTACTGTGCTACACCTCATTCACTATCACGTTCTGCTTCTTACACATAATCGTTCAACTTCCTGGCAGACATAAGACAATGTTTTGAGTAATTGGACAATCTCACAAAGTCCTGTTAGCAATTGCTTTGGCCTTGCCTCTATTTAACAGGAGTTACCCAAGGCGACGTGGGGCGCTGCAACACCTCAGCATGGTACTCAACCATAAACTCAAATTCCTACTCCACATCATCTTGGTTACCAAGATGCCTTAATTTCCCCTCTTCACAAGGGTGGACATCTCGGCCACTACCTTTGTCCTACAAATCAAAAATTAAAGTTCCTGCCTTTTCCCCTGGCAGCTGAGTCTAAAGATAGGGAAGACAGTCTCAGAATAATGGATAGGCCATTTAAGAACAAAATGAGGAGGAATTTCTTCACTCAGAAGATGGTGAATGTTTGAAATACTCTACCCCAGGGGCTGTGGAAGCTCAATCACTGAGCATGTTCATGATAGAAATTGATAGATTTGTGAAAAGTAATGACTTCAAGGAATATAGAGAAAGTGGCTCAAAAGTAGATGACTAGTCATGATCTAATTGAATGGTGGAGCAGGCTTGATGGGCCCAATGGCCTACTCCTGTTCCCATGTTATCATCTCTTGCCTCACCTTCAAGTCAGCAAACCTGAAGTTGTAACTCATTGAGAATGCCACAATTAGAGTCATCAACCACGTGAAATCCTGCATTTGCATCACCTTCTTCCTTCTCAAGTGCTACTGCCTTCCTGTACTTCAAGATTCACTCTTAAAACTCATCCACATCCTACAACAACTTAGGGGTCTCTTATCTTCATGTATGAACTCACAGAGGCATCCTCTGCTTTGCTGTTAAAAGGAAATTTTTTCCAGCTATTTTCAAATTTATCTTCTAGCTCCCTGACCACCCCATTCTCCTCCATTTTTCCAAAAAAACTCAACACTTTCCCTTTAGCTGTGGCTTTGAGCCCCATTTTAAATTTTCCTTTTTTTGCTACATATCCACGACTTTTTCTTCAATGCAACACCATCTTTCTGTACATGAGCAAAAATTACCAAGAATTGTTAACGCTTACTGTGTTATGTATTACACATTATGAAAGTATGAATGTGATAAACTTCATGCTGTATCATAGAATCATAGAAAAACTGTAGCACAAACAGGCCCTTCGGCCCACAAGTTGCGCCAATCTTACCTCTACCTACTAGGCTTCCCTATACCTCTCAATCCTATCAAGTCCCATGTACTCATCCAGGAGTCTCTTAAAAGACTCTATCGAATTTGCCTCCACCATCACCGACGGCAGCCAATTCCACTCACCCACCACCCTGAGTGAGAAACTTAGCCCGATATCTCCTCTGTATCTATATATATTGTGAGTTCTGAATACAGTGACTATTGAGGAAACAATGGGATATATAACATCAATATTCAAAATACATAAATTAGAATATATAAAAATCAATGTTTTGCAAGTGAGCTAATTACTACATTAATATGTCTTGATGTGAGAGCTGGTTAGCTCAATTGGCTGGATGGATGGTTTCCAATGCTGAGCTATGCCAACATCACAGGTTCAATTTACCAGCTAAGGTTATTCATGAAGGCCCTATCTCCTTAACCTTTTCCTTGCTTGTGGTGTGGTGATCCTCAAGTTAAATCATTATCAGTCTGCTCTCCCCATAGAATCATAGGATCCCTACAATGCAGAAAGAGGCTACTTGGCTATTTGCACTGACTTGCTGATTGAGCATCCCACCCAAGACACCTCCAGCCCCAGACACTGATGACGGCAATAGTCAAACAGCTACGCAGCCCAAAAGCAAGCCTGGACCTTCCAGTGTTGGACCCCGAGGGAACAGAGAGAGAGGTACTGCAGGTCGCCTCAAGCAGCTCCCCCCACAAGCAGCTTCCCCCTCCCCCCTCAATTGTAGGTTCCCACAGCCTGGGATGCAGCCCACTGAACCCCATCCCACCACCCAAACCAATTGCAGATCCACCTCCCCACCAATCATGCCCCCCCCCCAGCCGCTCTGCCCCACCCATCGCATGCAGAATGGCAGCACACCACCTTCCCCCACAGGCTCCGCCCACCTACAGGCCATGCCCCTGACCATTCTGCCCCACTGACCCATCCCGCCACAGGCCTCTGCTCCCATTGGCCCCTCCTCCTGGCACTGCGCCCCACTGGCCCCATCCTGGCACTGCACCTGACTGGCCCCTTTCCCCATTGGCCCCAACTCCTGGCACCACCTCAGTCTCCCTGGGGCCTCAGTCACAAGCCTGGACGATAGAGTACCGGGATCGCCAAAGACATTAAAATGAACTTTCAAATAAATTTAAATGCATTAACTAATCTCTCGCCCATTTCCATTCAAGAACTGACCACACCGGAAATCCGGCTACCATAAAATACCGCCAGTTGCAAAAACCAGTGCCATTCACGCTAGCCGCTTTATGCCCGATTTATTCCTGCTGCAAAATGGACGTAAAGCGGTGGTAAAACAATCAATTTAGCGTGGCCAATCCACTTAACCTGTACGTCTTTGGAATGTGGGAGGAACTCACGCAGACATGGAGAGAATGTGCAAACTCCACACAGTCACCCAAGGCCAGAATCAAACCTGGGTCCATGGGAGGCAGCAATGCTTATTATTGTGCTGCCTTCAAAGGGGAGAGCAGCCTGGGTCAACTGGGATTATGGAATTTCCCTTATCTCTGAACATTATAGCGATCACCATGAATTAATGTGCATGTCCAGTGCAAACATACACAAATTTAATCATGTTTGTAAGATAAAAATCATATTAGGACCTACTAAGGAAAGCAACACTTGAATTGTTAAAGTTGAAAAATCATTGCATGTAATTGGTTGAACAAATCTTACAGGCCTTGTTTTAAATTAAAATGAATGGTTTCCAGTGAACCTGCGTTACTGTTTGCTCACAAAGAAAAAAGGTGCCATTTAAGGACCTCAGCAACTTTGCTAATAATGCTTTTGATATTTTGATATCCAAAATAAAACTCAGGTAAGTGGTCCCAAGTGAAAGAGAATGATTTCCTAAACCTTACATACACAGCAGAATATTTAACACAGTTATCAGTGAAAGTCACACAAAATGCAGCAATTAGTCAATATAATTCTTAAAAAGGTCAGATCCATTAACTTCAGATTTTGAATTCAAACCCATAGGTTGCCTCGAAAGTTTTAATTCTCCTATGTTACTTTATATATCATAATTAACTACCCAACTCTTGGTGGCAATTAATGCTCCCACTTTGATCCCACTTCTGGGAAAATAGCCTGGAGATGGGACTGTACCAGCAAACCAACAAGATGGCCAACAATACAAACTTTTGTACCCATCCACTTCATAATCACCCTCCTAGGGGCAGGTAAAAATTCTGCCTATTAGGACTGGTGATCAAAAGCATCAAAAAAGCAGATTTTTTTGGCATATCTTAAAAGAGGGTGAGATAGAACAGTTTGGAAAGGGAATTCCTTGCCTTATTTCCAACTAAAGGTATGGCCACCAACGATGGGGGTAAGGAAGTGAAAATGAATAAGAGGCCAGAGATAGAAGAACACAGAGATAGGAAGGAATGAGGATGATCATTTTTAGATAAATCCATTGGTAGTGTGATTGAGATCTTGGCCCCTTACCACACTCAATGCAGAGCAGCTAAATAACTTTTGACAATGACAAGGGTTATCCAGACTTGAAACATTAGCCCTGTTCGCTTTCCACGGATACTGTCAGAACTTTCCAGCATTTTGTGTTCTTATATTCTAAAAGGAGATGTTTTGGGGATAAATACTTCCCACAGGAGACACTTCAGCAGGATATAATTGCAATTGGATGCTTTCCAGGGAAATATATTTTCAATAGGTGTGCCAAGAAATACATTTTCTAGTAGGAGTTATTTTCTATCCCCGATGCACATATTTTTATAGATTATGCTTCAGGTAATATACTTTTTATCGGAGACATCATCATCTACAGATATATGGCATTTTTTATGGAATATCACTAAATTGTTCTCTTATTCTTGAAATAATCTTGAAAGAGGAAAGAACTACATTTAGACAGAACTGTTCACCACTTCTGCATATTCCAAAGCTTATTTTTAAACGAATGAAGTACTTTAAAAGTGCAGTTACTGAAGGGTTAAAAGGCGCAACAAACAAAGGAAAGCACATGCTACTTGTGTTGATATTATTACAGGACACGGCCATGCGGGAACATTTCCACATTTCAACTTCACTGGCTATAGTGGCTCACCGAACCTCCTGAGGTGGTGAAAGCCACACACGCGAGTTCTTCTATCCATCCCCCACCACCTCCTCCGAAAAGTGATGCATTTGGACCCAAGTCCCCCGAGCTGAGCAAAGAGAGCCGGCGGAGCTCTGTGAGGACGAGGTTGAGCACATTATAACAATGATGCAGAACCCTCGCCAGTACAAGATTCCCGCAGGACCGACTTAAAAATCCCGAATCTGAATTCAGCATCAACCAGTTCCAGGAACAAATGTAACTCCGAACACATAACCGGCACCCAACAAAACCACTTAGAAGCATTCAGAAACGTCAACCCTCCAATACCTGCGAGCAACTCCACCACAAGGCGCTGCTACTCACGGATGTAAAAGTTGTATATATCAGTTACATACGATGTCTTTTCATCTCTGATTCTGCCAGTCTCTTTCTCTCCTTGAAACATCTTACTCTTTTCATCTTGAACAACTCCTTCCTATGTCCCCTTTGCTATTCATCCCTCTCCACTCTAGAAGAGACCAATTTAAGCTCCCCACCCAAGATTAAGGTTGGATTTGCAGCACCCCAATGTCATTTCTTTTGAAGTAATTGAAGAGTTTCAGTTTCCAGCTCCCTGAATTTTAACTCATCCTAGCTCTTTAATATTGGGCTCCCTTTCCTCTCACACCTCCCGTTCAGGTGGTCCCTGAAGGGAGCAACAGGTTGGGGTAGCCAGCTGCCCGCCCACCCAGTTACCAGTGAGTGCCCACCTACCCAGTCACCAGCGGCAACACAGAAATATTAGCTCCATCCGGCAACCTGAGAGACAACTAGGCTGTGATCGAAACTGAAAGGTGGCTCGCTGTTTGCCTCTCTGTTTCCGAGAATATCCCTGCACACTTTCTGGGAAATCACGTGGCTCGGCGCGGCAAGATTTGAATTAAGAAATAGAAGCAGATTTCAAATCAATACCTCCCCCTCAGTGTGGCATAAATCACATCCCCCCGCAGTGTGACACAAATCACCCCTCCCAGTGTGGCACAAATCAAACCCCCAGTGTGGCATAAATCACCCCCTCCCTGCAGTGTGACACAAATCACCCCCCCCCCAGTGTGACACAATCACCCCCCCCACCCCTGCAGTGGACACAAACACCCCCTCCCTGCAGTGTGACAAAATCACCCCCCCCCACCCGTGTGGCACATATCAATTCCCGCCCCCCTCCCTGCAGTGTGGCACAAATCACCCCCCCCCCTGCAGCGTGACACAAATCACCCCCCTCCCTGCAGTGTGACACAAATCACCCCCCCCCCCCCAGTATGGCACATATCAATTCTGCCCCCCCCCAGTGTGACACAAATCACCCCCCCCCCAGTGTGCACAATCAATCCCCCCCCACCAGTGTGACACAAATCACCCCCCCCCCCCTGTGCAAACCCTCCCCAGTGTGACACAAATCACCCCCCTCCCTGCAGCGTGACACAAATCACCCCCCTCCTGCAGTGTGACACAAATCACCCCCACCCCCAGTATGGCAATATCAATCTGCCCCCCACCAGTGTGACACAAATCACCCCCCCCAGTGTGACACAAATCACCTCCCCCCACCAGTGTGACACAATCCCCCCCTCCGCAGTGTGACACAAACACCCTCCCCCCCCAGTGTGACACAAATCAATCTCCCTCCAGTGTGACACAAATCACCCTATCCAGTGTGACACAAATCAATCCCCTCCCACTGTGGCACACATCAATCTCCAACCTCCCCAATGTGACACCAATCAACATACCCCCATGTAGTGCAAATCATCCCTCCTCCCCAGAGTGACACAAATCAATCTCCCCACCCGACCCACCCTCACCCATTGCAAACACTGCTATCCATAAGCACACTATGATTCACAGGCAGGTGGACATTGTAGTTCAAATGGAAGGAAACTCCAGCTTACCTTCTGCCAACCTGATTATTCGTACGATCCCACACTGCCAACTCTCTCAACCTCACAAGCCATCTCCTCTCATTGTCTGCCCTGGAGAATGTGTTCGGGGTTAAGCAGGAGAATCCTAGAGGGAATAGAATCGCATCACCTCTCTTTATTTTTCATCACCTATGACTTAACAATGTGTTTACAGATATGTTAACTGGCATACATCCCGTGTGTTACTTATTTGCTTGTTCTATTAGTTCCCATCTCTGACAGCCTGAAATATAAACACAGAAAAGGTGGAATATACTTAGCAGACCAGGCAGTAGTTTTGGGGGAGGGATAGGGTTAATGTTTCAAGGCTGTGACTTTTCTTCAGGACCAATGTCCTGGTTGAGTAACTGGAAGAATAGAATCATAGCTCAGAGAGGGCTAACCAATTAGTCCCACTCTTCTGCTCCTTCTTGATATACCTGCTCACTTTCCCTCTTCAACTATTATGAAGTGCTTTGAAAGGTTAGTCATGGCAAAAATCAATTCCAGCTCCCCAGATTACTAGGATCCACCGTAGTTTGCCTACTGCCGCAACAGATCCTCAGCAGAGACCAGTTTTTGTGGCCCTGCACTCAACTTGATAACAAGGACACCTATGTTAGACTCCTATCAATTGACTAGAGCTCAGCCTTCCCACAAAACTCATCTCCAAACTCCATGGCCTGGGCCTTGTTGCCTCCCTCTGTGACTGGATCCTGAACTTCCCAACACACAGACCACAATCAGTAAGGATAGGCAACAACATCTCCTCCACAATCATCCTCAATACCAGTGCCCCACAAGACTGTGTTCTCAGCCCCCTACTATTCTCATGATACACTTATGACTGTATGGACAAATTCCCCAACAATTTGATTTTCAAGTTTGCTGACAACAGCACCGTAGACAGTCTGATCTCAAACAATGATTAGACAGAGTACAGGAATGAGATAGAGAATTACTGAACTGGTGCGGTGACAGTAATCTCTCCCTGTATGTTAACAAAATGAAAGAGATTGTCATCAATTTCAACAAGCATATAGGAGAACGTGCCTCTGTCTATGTCAATGGGGACGAAGTTGAAAGGATCGAGAGCTTCAAGTTTTTAAGTGCCCACCAACAATGGTTCCCCTTCCATGCTGACACAATAGTTAAGAAAGCCCATCAATGCCTCTACTTTGTCAGAAGACTACGGAAATTTGGCATGTCAGCTACACCTCTCACCAATTTTTAGAGATGCAGCATAGAAAACATTCTTTCTGGTTATATCACAGCTTGGTATGGCCCCTACTCTGCCCAAGATCGCAAGTAACTACAAAAGGTCATGAATGTAGCCCAGTCCATCACACAAAACAGCCTCCTATCCATTGACTTAGTCTACACTTCCCACTACCTTGTCAAAGCAGCCAGCATAATTAAGGACATCATGCACCCCAGACATTCTCTTTTCCAGCGTCTTCATTCAGGAAAAAGATACAAAAGTCTGAGGTCGTATACCAACTGACTCAAGAACAGTTTCTTCCTTGCTGCTGTCAGGTTTTTGAATGGACTCACCTTGCACTAAGTTGATCTTTCTCTATACCCGAGCAATGACTATGAACGGTATGTTTTGCTTCCCTATGAACGATATGTTTTGTCTGTTTAGCACCCAAGAGACAATACTTTTTACTGCATGCTGATACATGTGACAATAATAAATCAATTCAAATCTAATTATTTACCCAATTTCCTTCTGAAAGTTATTACTGAATCTGTTTGGAACAATATTTCAGGAAGCATATTTCAGTTGGGAAGGTCTCACCCTTTATTTTATTGCCCCATGTTACTCTTGTTATTTTGCCAATTACCTTAAACCCATGTGCTTTGAATATATTTGTGCAACAGGAAACTTCCCCCCCCATCCAATTACGATATCAAAACACTTCCTAATTTTGAGCAATTGCATTAAATCTTAAAAGTGCATTAAACCAAACTCTGCTCCAAGGAGAACAATTTCTCTTGTCTCTCTCTATGTAACTGAAGCCCTCCATCACTTGTACCATTCTACCTCTGCATCTCCTCTGAAACTTTGGCATTCTTCAAGTACAGAATTGGCACAAGATTCCAACTGGGTTTACTAGAATTTTTTTGCTTTTGCACTCTATGGGTGAGATTTTACACCCTCACTCATCCCAAAATTATAAAATCCCACCCAAGATCAACAGATCTTCCCATTGTCTGCCCCTCACCCGCTCCAATTCCATGATGGGCAAAGTGGTAAAATTCCGGCTTTTGCATCTATGTATGAAAGAAAGGATCCAGGCGTCTTACTACATTCTCCTTAACTTGCTGATTTTAAAGGCTGATGGTCTCTCAGCTCCTGCACCCACTTTAAAACATTACCACTTAGTTCATATCACTAGCCCTCATTTTTCCGAATTAAATGAATCACTCCTGCTCTCTTATTAATCTCTATATGCCGCATGTCATCTCATTTTGCCAGTCTACCTCTTGTTATCCTGAAGCGTGTTACAATCTTCCTCATTGTTTACTTGCCAAGTTTCATATCTTTGGCAAACTGAAATTGTGCCTTTTATACCCAAGTTCAGGTCTTTTGTATAAATTTTAAAAAAAAGCACTGATCCCCAGCAATGGCACTAGGGTTACCATTACAGATTTCTCTCCAATGTGAAAAGTATCCTTTTACTGCTATTCTCAGCTCTCTGTTTCTTAGCCAATTTCTTATCTGAGCAGTTTCTTAAATCCCTTGTGCGTCATTCCCTCTAAGATGCCCAATTGCAGGGCAGCAATTCAGAACTTATTGTACTGGGATCAAACAGGCTAATTTCCTCCATTGTATGGGGATCAAAAATTGACAGATCAAAGAGCAAATAGTTTGTGTACAGTCTGCACAAGTCTGAAAAAGTGAAACCAACCAACATTTGCTTTACAGGTAAAAGTAAATTACAGAAGATGCTGGAATCTGAAACAAAACCAGAAAATGCTAGAAAATTCCAGCAGATCTGACAGCATCAGTGCAGAGAGAACAAAGTGAGCATTTCAAGACTGAATGGAGAGTCTGACAATGGATTACCCAGACTAGAAACATTAGTTATGTTCTCTCCCCACAGATGCTGTCTAATCTGCTGATATATTCTGGCATTTTCTGGTTTTGTTCACTTTATATAGATGGTCCCTTAAAGGGACCATATGCTGCAACAAACAGGCTATTTGCAGTGAAAATAAATTATAGGGAACATTACCTTGGGCTTCAACTTTGGCAACGTGTTCTTAATGTGGTACTTTATTAAGCACCTTAAAATAATTTATATACATAACAGCAACTGCACCACTCTATTAATTATCTCTATTATGTTAAAGAACTCTGTCAAGTTAATCAAATATTATTTTTCTTTTACAATTCTGTGCTGGTTGTCAATTCATTAACGCATGTTTTTCTCAATGTCAATTAATTGTGGTCTGGATTTGTGTCTCTGATTTTCCCACCACTGATTTAGGCTGACAGGCTTTACTTACAGTCTTTAACCCTCTTTTTTTGAGCAGAAATGTAACACTCACAATCCTTCATTCATCTTACCCTTTTTCTAAAAAAAAGTGGAATGCTCAGAGCTTCTTCAATTGCTGCCCTTATGTCCAGCATCAATTTAAGATGCAACCCACTCAAGCCATCTAACCTTTCTTCTTTGAATAATACAAAGCACCTCCTTTACTTATATCCTTTCCAATTTCTCTGCTGCCTCCCCACCCCCCCCTCCTGCCACAACTGTAAAATGTTATCTGCCTCCGTTCATAGTGAAAATGTTACCAAATACTCATTTAGTACCTTAGCCGTGTCCCCTGTCTGCACAGAAAGATCTGCCTTTTTGTTTGTTGTTCAACCTCATTCTCCCTGGATTATCTTTTTATTACTTACGTATTTACAAAGATAAACTTTCAGTTCTCTTATATGTTACCCCTTATTCTATTCCCTCTGCCTCTCTTATTCTCATTTTTACTTTTCTCTCTGTGCTTTCTGTACCCTGTTTGGTTTGAACTCGTAAAACTCTTTACGCAGTTTCATTTTAACCTCCATGTCTTTGGTCATCCAGGATGCTCTAACTTTGGATACTGTTTCTTTTTGGCTTTGTGGAATCTGTATCCAAATGTCTGTTCTTTGGTCTGTCAATCTTTTAACTTTATAAAAGAAATTAGCCCTTCTTTAGCCTGCTGTTGAATCTTTCTTGTTTTTTCCCAAAACTACACAAAAGCCTACTGATATGAGCATGGGCTCAAATCCCATTGTGGCATTTTCAGAAGATTTTAAAATTTGGATATAGAAAGCCAGCGTCAGTAAAAACGACCACAAAGCTGTTTATTCTGAAATCCAATTATTTCACTGAAGTCCCTCAGCAATCAACTGTGTTTAGCCAGTCTGATTTACGTATACTTTCTGCGCCATACCATCAGAACCTACTCTTACCTGCCTTCTGAAGGAGGTCCAATGGATTATTCAGTTGTATCAAATGGGGGAAGGCCACCACTTGCTTCCCAGGCTAACTAGAGATGGCCAATAAAAGACTTATCTTGCCAGCAATGTCTACATCCTCAGGATGAATTTTTAATAAGCCAGCCACCATTTCAGGCTGCCAGCTCTAAGCTGATCTCTGCTGATAGAATTGTAGAATCCCTACAGTGCAAAAGAAGGCGATTGGGCCCATTGAGTTTGCACTGGCAACAATCCCACTCAGGCCCTATCCCTGGAACTACACATATCTACCCCGTTAACCGATACATCCTGGGACACTAAGGGGCAATTAAATCTGGCCAATGCACCTAACCCACACATCTTTGGACTGTGGGAGGAAACTGAAGCACCTCGAGAAACCCATGCAGACACGGGGGAGAACATGCACACTTCACACAGACATTGAGCGCAGCGGGAATCAAATCTGGGTCCCTGGATCTGTGAGGCAGTGCTGCTAACCACTGTGCCACTATGCCATCCTTTTTATAAACCCAGTTATCAAAAAATGCATTGAAGGGCTCCCATGTGCATTCATCATCTCGTTTTTAACTCCTTGTTTTGTCCTTCTTTGTTATTTCTCTTTGTCACATGAGCTTTTATAATACAAAAGGATTTTATATAATACAAAAATAATTTTATAATATAAAAGAACTCCTGATGAATGCACTCACAGGGTATAACATATATCCTGCCTTCCTAAAAAACATCAAGATATAAACTCTGGACATTCATCATTGATGGGTACAAAACTGATCTAACTTAAAGGTAAATCCCATGACATACCAATTCAAACTGTACCAGACTGGGAGAAGGAAATCACATCCAACCAATTTATTAGAGTTCTTTGAAGAAGTAACATCTGCTGTGGATAAAGGGGAACCAGTGGATGTACTGTACCTAGATTTCCAGAAAGCATTTGATGAAGTGCCACACCAAAGGTTATTGCAGAAAATAAAAGCTCATGGTGAGGGTAACATATTGGCATGGACAGAAAATTAACTAATTAACAGGAAACAGAGAGTAGGCATAAATGGGTCTTTTGCTAGTTGGCAGGGGTAAATGAGTAGTATGCCACAGAGGTCAGTGCTGGGGTCTCAATGTTTTACAATTTTTATAAATGACTTCGATCAAGAGAGTGAAAGTGTGGCTGCTTTTTTGTCAAAGATGTAAGGAGGTTACAAAGAACATAAATAGATTAAGTGAGTGGGCAAAGATCTAGCAAATGGAGCATAAGGTGAGAAAATGTGAAATTGTCCACTTTGACAGGAAAAATAAAAAAGCATATTAACTAAATAGTGAGAGATTGCCAAACTCTGGGATACAGAGAGATCTGGGTATCCTAATGCATGAGTTGCAAAAGGTTAGTATGTAAGTGCAGCAAATAATAAGGAAAGCAAATAGAACATTATTATTTATTGTAAGGGGAATTGAATACAGCATCGGGCCATTATGCTTCAGTTACACAGGGCATTAGTGAGACCACATCTAAATTACTATGTGTAGCACTGGTCCACTTATTTAAGGAAGGATGTAAATGCATTGGAAGCAGTTCAAAGAAGGTTTACTAGACTAATATCTGGGATGGGAGACTTAGCTTGTAAGGAAAAATTGGATGGGGCAAGGCTTGTATCTGCTGGAAGTGTCTCCAGCTTCATCTCCTGGAAAACCAGGTTTTGGAACTGGAGCAACAGTCGGGAACACTGCAGAGCATCCATGAGGTGGAGATTATCTTGGATAGCAATTACAGACAGGTTGTCACACCGCAGGCTAAGACTTCATGGGCAGGAAGAAAATGGGTGACCACCAAGCAGCGTAAGTGGTCTAGACAGGCAGTGCAGGCCATTCCCCTGCAGAACAGATATACCGTTCTCAATACTGTTGGGGGAATGGCCTCTCAGGAGAAAGTAGCCAACTTTGTTGCACCATGATTGGCTCTGTTGCACAGGAGAGGAGTAAAACATGTGTGAATGCAATAATTATAATGGATTAATATTAACAGATAGATATTTCTGAGGTGCAAGGGAGACTCCAGGATAGTATGTTGCCTCCTTGGTGCTAAGGTCAAGGCTATTTCAGAGCAGTTGCAGGATATTCTGCTGGGAGGGTGAACAGCCAGTGGTCATGTACACATTGGTGCAAACAACATAGGTTAAAAAAGGGATGAGACACTAAAAGCAGAAGAGAAGAAATAAGAAAGTAAGTTCAAAAATAAGATCTCAAAGGCAGTGATCTCAGTATCACTACTAGTCCCATGTGCTAGTCAGAACAGAAGTAGCAGGATACACCAGGTGAATATGTGGCTGAATAGATGGTACGAGTGGGAAGTTTTCAGATCCTTGGGACATTGTAATTCGTTCTGAGGGAAATGGGACCAATACAAACTGGAGTGGATTGCAGGACCAGGACTGATGTCCTAGGGGGAGTATTTGCGAGAGTGGCTGTGGAAGGTTTAAATTAAAATGGCAGGGAGATGGGAACCTATGCAAGGAGTCAGAGGAGGGGGAATCAAGTACAAGCACAAAAGACAGAAGGAGGAGTAAGAAAGGAAATCAGCAGAGAAATCAAGGGCTAAAAATCAGTCAAAGCCGCACTGAAAAATAATGGGAACAGGACAAGGAATGTTAAAAAGACAAGCTTTAGGGCTTTCTGCCTTAATGCACAGAGTATTCACAATAAAGTGGATGCAAATAGATGCAAACGGGTATAAAATAGGCAGGATTAAAGAGACATCACAGCAAGGTGACCAGGGATGGGAACTGAGACATCCAGGAGTATTCAATATTTAGGAAAGACTCCTCCTAGAACATCAGTCCTGGTCCTGCAATCCACTCCAGTTTGTATTGGTCCCATTTCTCTCAGAACCAATCACAATGTCCCAAGGATCTGAAACCCTCCCACTCGCACCATCTACTCAGCCACATATTCATCTGGTATATCCTGCTACTTCTGTTCTGACTAGCACATAGCACTGATAGTAATACTGAGATCACTGCCTTTGAGATTTTATTTTTGAACTTATTTCCTAACTTCTTCTATCCTGCTTTTAGGGAAAAGGCAATGAAGTTGCACTGCTAATTAAAAAGGAAATGAATGCAATAGTGAGGAAGGATGTTGTTGTTCATCAATGATGAGCGCCTCAACACCGTTAGTTATTTTGAGACTGATTGCGATGTATCTGAAGATGACTGATCAGGCCAATTCGGGCATGGAATGTCCTGGCACATATTGGATAGACTTGTGTAGACACTATAGTTGTCGTGCTGGTGGTTCTGGACACGCACAGCTCATGCTTAACTTGTGCTTCAGCAATGCGCCTTGTTTTGTAAGCTTGACAGCCCTTGTGGATGAGGCAGCGCCAAGTAGGGCGGTTTTGTGCCAGTATTTCCCAGATGGTCATGTCCATGTCAAGCGACTTCAGAGAGGCCTTGAGCGTTTCTTTGTAACATTTCTTCTGACCTCCATGCGAGCGTCTTCCAGCAGAGAGTTCCCCAAAAAGAAGCTGCTTGAGTATGTGCTTGTCTGGCATACGGATAACATGACCTGTCTATTGGGTCTGCGCGCTCATCAGCAGTGTGTGGACTGATGGTAGACTTGCTCTAGGGAGAACTTCAGTGTCTGGTACTTTGTCTTGCCATCTGATGCGTAATATTCTGCAAAGACAAGTCACGTGGAAATGATTGAGCTGCCTTGCATGCCTTCGTTTCACAGGCATACAGGAGGGGAGTGAGTACCACGGCACTGTAGACCTTCAGTTTTGTTGCTGGGCTGATTCCTCAACGTTCTCATACAGTGCAGCGCAGTCGACTGAAAGCAGAACTTGCCTTTGCTATTCTGCAGTTAACTTCAGTATCAATAGTCACTACTTGGGGGAGGGAGCTGCTAAGATAAGTGAACTGATCCACTGTTTGTAGTTTCTGCCCTTTGATTATGATTATGGGTTCTGTATATGGTGCACAAGGAGTAGGCTGGTGCATGATTCCTGTCATTTTAATGTTGATGGTGAGTGCAAAGTTGTCACAAGCCGTGGAAGATTTGTCCATACTGACTTGCATCTCTGACTCTGAGCCAGCATACAGGGCGCAGTCATTGGCAAAGAGGAAATCTCTCAGAATAGTCTCTTTCACTTTGGTAATAACTTGAAGTCTCCTCAGCTTGCAGAGCTTCCCATCCTCTCTGTACTTGAGGCTGATTCCAGCAACGCTGTCCTGGAAGGCATCATTCAGCATCACAGTAAGCATCATGCTGAACAGTGTGGGTATAAGCACACAGCCCTGTTGATGCCATTAGTGACTGGGAATGCCTCAGACAATTCTCCGCCATGCAGTACTCTGACCATCATGAAGCTGGCGTACCATCTGAATGAATTTGGGGGGGGGGCCGCCGAACTTTGACATGATCCTCCACACGCCTTGTTGGCTTACAGTGTCGAAGGCTTTTGCAAGGTCAACAAACTTTGTGTAGAGCTTGTGATTCTGCTCCTGACACTTCTCCTGAAGTTGACGTGCAGCAAAAATCATATCAATAGTCCTGCAACCTTTGCAGAAGCCACACTGTGACTCCGGAAGCAGTCTAGATGAGTGACCACATGATTTAGCAGGACTCTTGCGAGGGTTTTTCCTGTGATGGAGAGCAGCAAGATTCCTCGGTGGTTGTTGCATACTTGCCATTGCCCTTACTTTTGTAGAAGTGTACAATGGAAGCAACTTTAAGTTCCTGAGGTATGGATCCTTGCTTCCAAAAGGACTGAAACAACTCGGTGAGTTTCTCAGTAAGTGCAGGACCAGCAGCTTTACAGATCTCTGCAGGTATAGCATCTACCCCTGGGGCTTTGCCACTGGATAGCTGGCTGACAGCTTTCGTGACTTCGGCTATGACCGGTGGGTCATCCATGACACTGTTGATATCGACCTGGGCAATCCTGTCTATTGCCTCATTGTTAATCGATGACAGTCGGTTGAGGACGGCTTCAAAGTGTTCAGCCCATCTCTGCAGATCTGAGCCTTCTCTGTAATGAGAGTTGTACTATCTGTACTCAGGAGGGGAGCTCCTGAGGGATTGAGGTCCATACAGAGTGTTGAGGGCTTCATAGAACCGTTTCAAATTGTTTCTATCAGCGTATCTCTGTATTTCATCTGCCTTGGTGCTCAGCCAGGCATCCTGTATTTTGCGCAGTTTATTCTGGACTGTCCTGCGAGCACTGGTAAAAGCATTTTTCTTGGCAGCTGAAGGTGGGTCATTCTGACAGGTCCGATGAAGATAGTGCTTTTCAACAAATTGAGCCTGTATTTCCTTATCATTCTCATCAAACCAGTCATGCTGCTTACGGGCAGAGGCCCAAAAGTCTTCAGTGCAAATGTATGGATAGCATCCCTGAAGCGTTCCCAGTCGTCCTCAGCACTACCTGCGAGATGTAGGTCAGCAAGCTTGATTTCTAAGTCTTCAGCCAGTGCTGACGCTGTGCTGCGGTTTTTTACCTTGGCTGCATTGATTCTTTTCATAAGGTTGCTTCCTTGGGTCTGATGCGGAGCCTCATTTTGGAGACAAGGAGCCTGCGATCTGTCCAACAGTCAGCACACACATGGCCTTTGTTACTCTGACATCCTACCTGATAATGACATAGTCGAAAAAATGCCAATGCTCAGAGTGGGGGTGCATCCAGGAGGTCTTGTTACGGGTAGGCAGATGGAAGGTTATGTTGGTGATGTGAAAGTCATGTGTTGCACAGGTCTTCATTAAGAGTGGCCGTAACTGTTACACTTGTCCATGCCTCCCAATGACTCCCTGCCAGATTCACACTCTACTCTTGCATTGAAATTGCCAAGCTAGATCAGCTTGTCAGTACTACTCACTGCTGATACTAGTTGAAGATAGTAGTTCTTCAAAGCACTTCTCTTTCATCTTGTCCAGGTTGTTCATTGTGGGGGCATAGATACTGATCAGGGTGGCTTGACCTCTGTTCTGACATTATGGTAATGTCATAAACCAGTCGTTCATACCCTTGGGTAGACTATCAAGTTTCCAAACAAGGCGACTCCTGATGGCGAATCCACTCCAGCATCACGACACGCATCACTGCCGTGACCGCTCCAGCAAAAAGGATATCCACCTCCAGTTTCAATCAATTGACCCACGTTGGCAAGACGAGTTTCACTCAGGGCTGCAATGTCAATGCTGTATCTTGCAAGCTCTTTGGCAGCTAAGATTGTTCTTCTCTCTGATCTGTCTACTGTAGGGTTGTCCAGAAACATCCACACATTCCAAGTGCCAATGGTAAACAGTGTCATCTTATGTTTTATTTTGTTTGTTCGACTACAAGATGGGATCCCCGCCAGCTGCAGTAAGCTGGCCAGGGTGTAGTGAAACAGGTGTAGGGCATCTTTTCTAGCCTCTTCCTCATTCTATGGACGTGAGCAGTGCATTCCTGAAGAGGACTACTTAGTCGCACAGGTAGATGTCAAGTTTCACTGCTGCTTCGGTCAGCGGAAAATGACCATTAGACCTGAGCCATCTGTGTTCAGGTCCGTGACTACAACTCCCAGTATATCCACATCTGCTGTTTCATCGCTCACCCATGGCCACAGAGCTTCAAGGGTTGAACAGGACACTGATGATGATGATGATGGTATTGAGACTAACACTTGATTTGGATTAAAGTGAGGGAGCGTTGCGCAGTGTCAGCCTCACTCTGTCTTCCCAATTCCTATCTGGATTCAGTGGCAAGACAAGAGTCAAGATGGCTGGAGGTGGGACTAGGCACAGTGGACGACCAGGATGTTTTCTGCATCTTGTCTTGCTCTTCGTGTTCCACGATGCTTGCAGAGACCGCTTTCTTGACCATTGGACCTTCCATTGGTCTCTTCTGCTCAATCCGCCGGACTCTGTCTTTACATGCTGGGACAGACATCTCCCTATCTCACCGAGGGCTGAGATCCGTCAGCCATCCTCACTTGGTTTAGCCGGCTTGTCGAAGCTGTTGCTTGGGGTATGGCTTACTGTCGCATGCAAACAGTCAAGTGGAGCCACAGGTGAGAGCTGACTGCCAGGTGGAAACAAAGGATGGACAAACTGCCTTGAAGGGACGCAATACGTTCCCCCACCAGAGATATTACCCCTCCCTGACACCACTCCCTGAAGAAGGATATTAGCTCTGACAATGTGAAATCTGTGTGGGTAAAGCTGAGAAACACCAAGAGCCAAAAAAAATTAATGAGAGTTGTCTCAAATTGGTAACATTACTACAGGAGCAGAATTCCTAGAATGCATTTTCTGGACCAATATGCTCAGGGATCAATTAGAGAACAGGCCACCCTAGACAGGGTATTGTGTCATGAGAAAGGAATAATTGTCAATCCAGTTGTCTGAGGCTCCTTGGGCTTAAGCAACAACAATAGAATTTTTCATAAAGATGAAGAATGATGTAGTCAATTCTGAGACTAGGGTTCTGAATCGAAATAGAGGAAAGTACAATGCTGTGAGGCACAAGTTAGCTATGATAGATTAGGGAATGTTACTTGAAGGGATGACAAACATTTAAATAACACATGGGTGAACTACAACAATTGCTCATTTCTGTGGCTACAAGGGATAGAATTGACATCGTGTTAGATCTAAGGAAGCGGCATACAAATTGCCAGGAAAAAAAACAAACATGAAGATTGGGAGTAGATTAGAATCAGCAAAGGAGGATCAAAGGACTAATTAAGAAGAAGAAACTAGGGTATGAGAGTAAGCTTGTGGGAATTATAAACACTGACTGTAAAAGTTCCTATAGGCATGTAAGGAGAAAAAGATTGGTGAAGATAAACGTAGGTCCCTTATTGTCAGAAAAAGGGGAATTTATAATGGTGAACAAATAAATGGCTGATAAACTAAACACATATTTTGGTTCTGATTTCACGAAGAAGGATACAAATAATGTACTTGTTGGTGAAAACAAGGTTTAGTGAGAGCGAGGAACTGAAGGAAATCAATATTAATAGGGAAATGATGTTGGGGAAATTGATGCAGTTGAAGGCCAATAAATACCTAGGACCTAATAATCTACATCCCAGAGTTCTTAAGGAAGTGCCTCCAGAAATAATGAAAGCATTGGTTTTCATATTCCATGATTCGATGAACTCTGGGGTAGTTCCTACAGATTGGAGGCTGGCTAATTAATCCCACTATTAAAGAAGGGAGGTAGAGGAAAAACAGGAAATTATAGACCAGTCAGCCTGACATCAGTAGTGGAGAAAATGCTTGAAGTCCATGATAAAAGATTTAATAGTAGAGCACTTGGTAAACAGTGGCAGCAATGGACAGAGTCAGCATAAATTTAGGAAAGGGAAATCATACTTCATAAATCAACTGGGATTCTTTACGGATGTAACAAGCAGTGTTGATGAAGGGGAGCCTGTGAATGTCATTTATTTGGATGGTCAGAAGACTTGTGACAAGATCCCACATTAGGGATTATCATGTAAAATTAAAGATCTTGGAATTTGGAGTAGTCTAATGAGGTGGATAGAAAACACAGTTGACAGACAGGAAACAAAGAATAGAAATAAACAGTTTTTTTTCCAAGTGGCAGGTAGTGATTAGTGGAGTACCACAGGGATGAGTGATAGGACCCCAGCTTGTCACAATGTACATTAATCATTCAGGTGAGGGAGCTAAATACCTCCAAATTTGCAGATGACACAAAGCTGAATGGCAGGGTGAGTTGTGAGAAGAATGCAGAGGTGCTTCAGTGTAATTTGGACAAGTTGAGTGAGTTTGCATATACTCCCCAGGTTTTCTCCAGGTGCTCTAATTCCCTCCCACATTCCAAAGATGTGCTGGTTAGGTGTATTGACCATGCTAAATTATTCCTCAGTGTATCCAAACAGGTGTCAGAGTGTGGCGACTAAAGGATTTTCACAGTAACTTCATTGCAGTGTAAATATAATTCTACTTGTGACTAATAAATAAACTTTAAACCTTTAAAATTCTAACAGGACTAGGCAGGGTAGATGCAGGAAGGATGTTCCCGATGGTTGGTGGAATCCAGAACCAGGGAACCAATCTGAGAATACTGGGTAAACCATTTAGGATGGAATGAGAAATTAGTTCACCCAGAGTGGTAAACCTATGTAATTGTCTCTCGCAGAAAACAGTTGAGGCCAAAATATTGCATGTTTTCAGGAAGGAACTCTTTGGGCCAAGAGATAAAGGGAGAAAACGAGAACAAATTACTGACTTGAATGGTCAGTCATGGTCATAATGAACGGCAGAAAGACTCAAAGGGCTGAATAGCCTACTTCTGCTCCTATTTTCTATGAGCTGGATTCTCCAATCTCACATCCCCAGCTGGGATTCTCAAATCTCCGTTGCAGTGAAGGGAGATTTAGCTGAGTGCCAAAGTGGTGGGTGAGTTGTGAATGGCTGGAGAATTCTGGTCAATGTTTCTATGTTTCTAGGCACAATAGTGTAGTGGCTGGAAGTGGTACTGCAGCAGTGTGCCAAAGCCTAAGTCCCAAGGCTTCAGGTAAGTACCAGGGATCCCAAAAGCAGGAGAGTATGGGATGCCATGGGGGTGAGGAGAGGGGGGAGAGGAGGAGTTGAATCTCTGTGTCGGGGGATTGGGAGGCTAGAGTTCCTAGATCTCTGAGAGAAAGGCACTCTAAATAAAAAGGGGTCTTCCAGCTGAGCTGCTGTTTCCCCCCAGTTCCTGCCTGAGATGGGGAGATGGTACAACTGATGTCCATCAGCCTACAAATTGAGGCTGGGGAGGGAACAGAAGCTTACATGGCTTTTAAGTTGTCACTTATGGGTCTTAATAGGGTTGAGGGTCGGCTTCCCATCCGGGGCCCTATCTGCCCCAACATAAAATTACATCTGAGTCAGATGGATAAGATTCCCAAGGGAATCTTATCCATGTAATTTTAGACTCTCTCCTTGCCTCAGAACCTGCTGGGCTGCAGACAATAGCCAGGGAGGAGAAGGGCATAATATTCTGGCCATCGAACTTTTCATAATAGAGAAATTTGACATTTCACAAATATAAAACTAGTTTTTCAGGGCCAGAGGAGCTTTTCAACAGTAATTAAAACCTCAGTGTGCCAATAAAATTTCAACTACAAATTAGAACATCAACAAGTTGTAACTTTCCCAACGGTTTTAACAGAAAGATTAATAGCTTAAAAATGAAAGTTCTCTTTGGTTTACTGATTTCTATTTGCTTAAAAACTTCTAGATTTCTGCATTCAATTGTGCATTTTCAATCACCACAGTTTGCTTTCAGTTTCAGAGGAGTAATGATTGTGGAAGAAAACAGGTTTGCCATCATTGCTACTACTAAATCCAGGCCACTATCTCTCAGACCTCTTGTCATCCTACTTGCTCCTTTTGCAATCTCTTTATCCTTTCCACAAAATGGAGATCAGTACTCTTCAATGTATTGCAAATGTGATCCAGCCAAGGTTAAACTGAGGTCCTACCTGCCCAGTCAGGTGGATATAAAAGGTGCCATCACATTCTTTGAAGAAAAGTTCCTCCAGTATCCTAGTCAATACTTATCCCTTAACCAACATCACTAAAACATATGTGATAAATCTCCTTTTAGAAGTACTTCACTGACTTAAGGAAGCACAGTAGCACAGTGGTTAACACTGCCACCTCACAGTATTAGGGACCCAGGTTTGATTGGGTGACTGTGTGGAGTTTGCACATTCTACTCATGACTGTGTGAGTTTCTGCCGGATGCTCCAGTTTCCTCTCACATTCCAAAGATATAAAGATTAAGTAGATTAGCCATGTTAACTTCTCCCTTAGTGTCAGGGGGATTTGTAGGGTAAATACATGGGGTTATAGGAATAGGCTCTGGGTAGGGTTGTTTTTGCTGCAGGCTCGATGGGTTGAAGTCGATGACAATCTCCTTCGTTTTGTTGATATTGAGGGAGAGATTGTCATTGCTGCACCAGTTCACCAAATTCTCTATCTCATTCCTGTACTCCGTCAAGTCATTATTTGAGATTCCACCCACTAGTGGGTCCAGAAACTTCAATCCTAGTCCCCTAAAGGAGTGGAAATTAAACTTCAATATTTAAATCAGCTCCATGCTGATTTCTGGTGTGGAGCTGATGATTCCAAAAGACTTGGAGCCAATCTCTCTCTCAATGTCAACAAAACGAAGCAGATTGTCATCGACTTCAAGAAGCATGGTGGGAGAACATGCTCCTGCCTACATCAATAGGGATGAAGTAGAAAGAATCAAGAGATTCAAGTTTGTAAGTGTCCAGATCACAAACAATTTGTCCTCCATGCCAATGCTATAGATAAAAAGCTTACTAACACCTCCATTTTCTCAGGAGACTAAGGAAATTTGACATGTTAGCTACGACTCTCACAAAGCTTTTCTGATCCACCATAGAAAGCATTCTTTCTGGTTGTATCACAGCTTGGTATGGTTTCTGCTCTGCCACAAGAAACTACAAAGGGTTGTGGATGAAGCCCAGTCCATAATGTAAATCAGCCTTCCATTCATTCACTCCATCTACATTTCCCATTGCCTTGAAAATGCAGCCAGCATAATTAAGGATGCCATGCACCCTGAACATTTTCTTTCCACCTTCTTCCATCAGGAAAAGAATACAAAAGTCAAGTACCGATCAATTCAAGAACAGCTTCTTCCCTGCTGCCATCAGACTTTTGAATGGACCAACCTTGCATTAAGTTGATCTTTCTCTATACCCTAGCTATGACAGTAACATTACATTATGCACTTGCTTCTTTCCTTCTCTATGAACAGTATGCTTTGTCTGTGTTGCATGCAAGAAACAATACCTTTCACTGTAAAGTAATACATGTGACACTAATAAATCAAATCAAAACTCCCCTCCCATCCCCGCCAGAAGTGGCTCACTCTCCAGCAGGTTACAAATACTCCCCACTAATGGGGAACAGGTAACTGACATCACTGGAGGGAACAGAGGACATCGAGGCCCCTCTCAGAGAGGTTGGGGGTAAAGTGGGTGCCTTGGACAGTGCCAGCCTGGCAATCCCAGCCTGGTACTCCCAGGCTGTTCTAGGGGCATCTTGGCACCATCCACTGGGCAGCTGGCAATGCCAAGGAGACAGGGCCATAGAGGAAGGGGCTAATTGGGGCACAATCACTGGGGGTGAGAGGAACCTGCCACTCTGCACAGGGATCAGTGCGACCAGTGGCAAAGGGAGGGAAGGAGATGATCGGGGCTGGCCATCAGATCCGAAGGCCAGCAATGCAGGGTCACAGGCCTGGTCAGCAATGAGGCTGGCCAGCAATCTAAGGCTGGCAATGTGGGGCCATTGCGCAAGTGTAATCTCAGCAGTGACAGATCGTCACATGCACAGTGGCCCACTCAGCATTATGCTGCCAGCCTCTCGGACAGGAAAAGGCCCTGCTCCTGGATTTTCAGTGTGAATCTTGCTAGGGCACTCTGCAGTGCTCAGAGTGTGGGAGATTCAGTCTGAAAATCAAGCTAAAAACATCGATGGGAGTTACTCCAGTTTTCATGCGAATTCGGTACTTAGAATATTTCAGGCAGCAATGCCCCCTATATCTCTCTCTTCATCCTTTTTTTATTTAATTGCCATGGTGAGATTTAAGCTGAAATCTCTAGATCTGTTATCTGGATTGCTACTTCAGTAAGCATATTCTACTATGCTACAGTAGCTAGCTTAGAGCTCCAGTATTCAGACAGTGCTTATGTGTATACTCACTCAGAAACTGAACATCAGGTCATTGTCAGCTCCTTCCCTGATGCATATGAGAAAATAGACCTTTCAATAAATACCAAGGAAATAAAGATCCTCTTCCAAGCAGCACCCACAGCACAACATCCCTCTTTCCACATTGCGGATCATTTTCCATATCTTGGGAGCCTCCCTTTGTGAAGATAAAGGTGACAAAGTTCAGCCAGGATTTTCTGACTACGAATATCTTGCTGTTCTGAACTTTTGGCTGGCCTGTCACAGCCTCCATGGTGGATCCCACAATGGCAGGGTTGGAAAATTCCAGCTTTCACCATTGCCTTCAATGTGTCAGTACAGTCTTCAGCCATCTCAGGAGAAGAGAACTTGGACCTTCAACCTAATACTAAGGTAATGATTTAGTAGGCAGCAGGGATCTCCACATACCAAATGCTTCAGAGGCTTGGATAACCTACAGCAATCATTGGCGAATTACCTGCAGTGGTGCTTTCACAAGATCCTCCAAATCCAGTGGCATAGGGGAGGTGATGGCCTAATGGTATTATCATTAATCTATTAATCCAGAAACTCAGTTAATGTTCTGAGAACAGCAGTTTAAATCCCACCACAGCCATGGAACCATTATTGATGATCAGGAAAATTCATCTAGTTCACTAATATCATTTAGGGAAGAAAATCCACTGCCCTTACCTGGTCTGGGCTACATGTGACCACAGCAATGTGGTTCACCTTCAACTGCCGTCTGAATTGGCCCAGCAACCACTCAGCTCAAGAGCGACTAAGGATGGGTAATAAATGCCACCTAGCCAGTGACAACCATGTCTCGCAAATGAATAAAAGAAAGAAAGAGGGTCCTTCAGCAACATCCTCTCCAAACCAACTTGCCCAGCATTGAGGTGCTATTCACTCAAAACCAGCTCCCTAGGGCAGGACGTATTGTTTATGTGCCTGAGACCCGTCTACTGAGGCAACTGCTGTACTCACAATTCAGTCACAGCAGGAGACTCTCAGGAGGACAGTGGAAACGCTTCCGAGATGTCCTCAGAGTGCCGCTGAAGAGATCAAACATTCCCACTGACTCATGGATATCTCCAGTTTGTCACTGATCGAAATGGAGTAGGTTATCAGCCATTTCAGACCCCTTCCAATTGGACAGGAAGGCACCAAAAGCATGGAGAGACTTTATCTGTATTTTTAATTTTTTGTTGCTCCATCCTTAAAGTTACAAAGCCAATGCTTAAAATGGACTGTGTAACACATTCTTTTCTTCTTTCCAAAACCAAATTCAAATTCCAATTGAATCCAATTGATAATTCCCACAAGAGAGACAAACAAAATCCAAGCTGGCATAACAAGGATTTGATCCTCATCTTGGGCTTGTTCTGGTGCTTGGTCTTAGCCAAAAGGCCAGGAAACACATGGAAAGGCTTCATCAGGAATGTGCAAAGGCCAAGTGGTAGTGACAGAGGGAGTACACAAACCCCTAAAAGTCAATCAGGTTGGCTGAGGAGTCTAAGGAACTGTGTGGTCTCTTCTGGAGGCGTGGGTTTGAATCCCACTCCTGACAATTTTGTGGGTGGCACAGTGAGCAGCACCAGGAACCTGTGTTCAGTTCCGGCCTCAGGTCACTGTCGGTGTGGAGTTTGCACATTTTCTCCTGCACAGGTTTCCCCTGGGTGCTCCAATTCCCCGCCACAGTCCAAAGATGTACATGTTAAGCTGATTCGCTGTGCTAAATTGACACAAGCGTCAAAGGATTAGCAGGGTAAATGTATGGGGTTATGGGAATAGAGCCTGGCTGGGATTGTGGTCGGTGCAGACTCGATGGGCCAAATGGCCTCCTTCTGCACTGTAAAGATTCTATGATTCTATCCAACTCTTTAAACATCACCCTGCCTGTTCCGTGGCAGAGACTGGAGATCGCACTTGAGATTATCAGCCATTTCAGACCCTCTCCAACTGGACTGGAAGCAAGTCATTCTCCACCCAGAAGGACTGTCTAATAAGAAAGGGACCTTAATAAGTATTCGAATGTTCACTTCCTGCTTCAGACAGCATAGTTTTACAACACGAATTTTAGATCCAACCAATTTATTTGATAGTAAATCCGCGAGCTTTCGACTTTACAGCCTTCGTCAGGCAAATGCAGTGTTCTGACAGCATAACCCAGTATAGATCCTTCAATCTGATAAATGGAGGAGATGTACAGTTGTTTGCCCTGATCACCCTTTGGTCCATGATTCACTGCAGAGAGCTGCTCTCAATGGGATTCTCGATTACCTTGGAGTTATGTAACAACTCGGCGATTCTGAAAAAAGGGAGTTTAATCCCGCGAGTCACCTTACACCCCTGAGATAATGTGAGAATCAGTCACAATGGCCTCTCATGGAGGGATTAGACCTTCAGATGGACTCTCGCCTTTAAAACAAAGAAATAAAACTAACAAAAGAATCAAAAGCCTGCACAATAAATGAATAATTTGTGCTGTAGTGTTCTATGACACTTCGGGCGTAACGAAACCGAAACTAATGTCTTGCATTAGAAAACATACTCGCTGATTCTAAAAGGTTCAAAAACTGTCAGATCCGCAAGAATGATACTTTTTCTTGCTATAGTATTGCATTATACACATTGCAGTAAGGTTAGAATCTCCAATAACACCATTAACTGTTAAACCGTTAAATGAATCAGATAAATCCGTGGAAGTTACACATTTCCCATACAAGTTTCCCGGGAGTTACAGACTTCTCAACATCATTGCCCGAGACAGGCGCCGCTGTCCCAGTACCCCAGTTTATATATTTTACCCCAGTTCCCATTGTAACTGTCCAGTGTTTGCCTACCTCCCGCTGCTCCGTGTTAGCGTTTGTTTGAATAGTTAAGTCTGGACGGATGTATTTGCTTCAACCTCTTTGCTCCCACTGGGGATGGGCGTATTACCGCGAAACGTTAATAAACCCGATGTCTCCCCTAATTTAGCCATGCCAAAGGCGTGGTCCAAATTCGGGGCAATCCCCGTGAACAGATTCGCTTTCATTTGTTCTATTTGCAATGTTTTCCGTCTGCTTTACCGTTTGTCGCCATGATCACCTCGACTTTTGAACTATAAATGTCAGCGGTTATTTGGACATGAGCACGTTTGAGTCGGATGTTCATTTCGGACCAAAGAATGAGCTTTTACAGCTAGCTTTAAAGCTAAAAATTCAATTAACTTCCTCCTTCCATTGTCTTCTAACTCTCGTTCTCTCTATTGCTCAACCTATCTGCTGTCCCCACCGCGGCTAAATTCTACTTCCAATTTTAATCCATCTTCTTCAATGTTAAGTCTTTCACTTCCTCATGTTGTTATTTCTCCCTTGCAATAATCGGTTCTTTGTTCGGAGGTGTAACTTCGGCGCTGTGTTTGATGTTTCTTTTATTAGTTACTGTTTATCACCGCGTGAAGTTAGAAGCTTTACAAGCCATTGGTGCACTTCACTGCGCCCCCACATATTGATGCCGTTTGTCATATTTTTAACGTTAGATTGCTATTGAAAGGATGGAAATGTGACTGTTTTGATTACAAATACTTTAAAATATAAATATGAACATTCATCTGGGAGGTATTTCTATTTGTAAGCATCTTAGTAAGCTCCCACAGCAGGATTTCTGTTTCTTCGCACAGTTGTAAGTTTGAGGAACGCCTATTTCCGCATTGCATCAGGATTATTGTTTTTTTCCCTCCTGTACAAATCGGAACGTTATCTTTCTAAACATAATTGTTCTGGAAAACCAGGAAAACGATGTCAAGACTACATTACAGATCGGAACACACATACGCAAAAATATATCCATTAATACTTAAAACCGTCTTTGGAACATCAATAACACTCTTTCTATTCCGTCCCTGAATTAAATAATTCTAAATAAATAAACTGACTTATAAAACATCAAATGGTTGAACTAAATACAGTGAGTATGAGAGAGGATTAGACTGCAGAAGATGTCAAACCAAGTCACAGAACAACGTTAAAGCAATTACATTCTGACAAGAGTGACATTTCCAAAATATTTGTTTGGCTGTAAAACACTTTGGCGTGGCTTTGGATAGTATTCTCAATCTTGAAAGTAGATTTCTTCTTAAGTAAATTCTTAATGCGGACATTAAGAAAGAGAATGTGTTGGAGCTTTTGAATAGCATCAACATAGACATGTCACCAGGACCTGACGGGATGTACCCCAGGTTACTGTGGGAGGCAAGGGAAGAGATTGCAGAGCCTCTGGCAATGGTCTTTGCTTCATCAGTGGAGATGGGCGAGCTTCTGGAGGATTGGAGGATTGTGGATGTGGTTCTTATATTCAAGAAAGGGAATAGGGATAGTCCAGGAAATTACCCACCGATGAGTCTAACCTCAGTGGTTATAAATGACCTTATTTTTATAAACCTCAGTAGTTGGTAAGTTGATGGAAAAGATCCTGAGAGACAGGATTTATGAACATTTAGAGAGATATGGTACGATCAAAAGTAGTCAGCACAGCTTTGTCAAAGACAGATCGTGCCTTGCGAGCCTGATTGAGTTTTTTGAACATGTGACTAAACACACTGATGAAGGAAGAGCGGTAGATGTATTTTATATGGACTTCAGAAAGGCCTTCAATAAGGTCCCCCATACAAAACTTACTGAGCAACTTGTGGGCCAAAGGGCTTGTTTGTGCAGTAGTTTTCTATGGTCTTTATTCATTGGGGAATTGGAGCTAAATGAATATAGGAGCCATCACTTCTTCAAAGTAATGTTCGTCAATGATAAAGATATGTTCATATATTCTACTCTGGCACTAGACAGATAAAAAATAGAAACCAGAAGCAGGAGTAGGCCATTCGGCCCTTCAATCATGCTCAGCCATTCATTATGATCAGGCTAATCATCAAATTCACTATCCTGATCCCCCTTTCCCCATCCCTATAAAAACATGGAAACTAGAAGCAGATCACCTGATGTCTCAATAGTTCTTTGGTTTTCTTCGCTGTCCTCTCTGCGGGTAAATGTTCCCATTTTCGTTGCACAGATTCAGAAATCTGACATTTAAGCATCACGTCGTCCTGCTGACTGCTGAACAGTTGAACCTGATTTCTTCAGTAACTTAGGGCCATCCACTTATCTAACGCATCGCCCGTCCAAATCAGAATGCCAACATGGCACTGAGCCCCAGACTCCACAGAGGCGAGCTTTAACTCCAATACAAATTCTGTCCTATAAGACTCTAACTAACAGCCAAGTCGTAAACCCCAACCAACTCATCAACAGGTCTCACGAAGTGAGCTAGCATGAATCTTCACCAATAAACGGGCAGGAACCCTCACCGCAAAGCGGTCAATGGTGTGAACACACTGGCATCAAATATTATCCACGTACATTCAGAAATCTGACCGAACCACATTTACACTGCAAGCATCTTAATTCTTATGAGAATGTTCATGCATTTGCTGGACAAGTATTTGTATCAAACGGACTTTGTATCAAATGTTCTGCTTTAACTGAAGATAAAACATAAAATGAACAGAGCGACATTGTAACAAGAAGTGATTTTGAAAACAGCTTTGAACACGGTCAATATAATTACGGCTAAAAACTGCAACGCAAAGTGAATCCAAACAACCGTAAATTAAACGGAGTATTCAAAACAGAGGAAAACATGATAACCAATGTCTGGAGCGAGAAAGATAATGTAAATTAATCTTTTAAGGGGGAGTTATTCTGAGTCCGACAGGAGAGACAACGCGAAGTGAAATATTTATGGGTTATTTAACATGAAGCCACTTATATAAGGAATAGTAGTAACTATTCAAGCACAAATACTCGCCACATTATCCCGAACACACTAACCTTCGCGTTAATCCAAATCTTAGCTCCAACTCCTTAAACAAGCACATGCGAGTTATCCGGATTCTTCAACATGATCCTACCCGCTGCATTACCATTGGCGAACATGAGGCGAGCGAGCGGCTTTTCATAAGCTGAAAGAGTCAACATTATATTCTGAAAATGTCAGTGAACATTAATTTTCATTTTTCTCAAGTAAAAATGCCCTTATGAAAGCTTGTCTTCATATATCCAGTAGAGCAGAGAGCCAATGCAGTCTATTTAGTTCAGGTAAAGGCCAGCCTGTTTCGCGAGGGTTTGGATACATGGGTTGCTGAGACTTGCATAAGCTTTTCAAAAATCTATTTACGGGATGGTGTCACTAGCCAGGCCAGCATTTCTTGTTCATCCCTAATTACCTTTCAGAAGGTGAGCTGCCTTCTTGAACCTGTAGTTCCTGAGGTGTAGGTAAACCCACAGTGCTGTCAGGGAAGGTGTTCCAGGATTTTGATTCAGCCACAGTGAAGGAACAACGATATATTTCCAAGTCAGAATGATGAGTGACTTGGAGGGGAACCTCCAGGTGTGGTATTTCCAGATAGTTGCTGCCCTTGTGCTTCTAAATGATAGTGGTTGTGGATATTTGATCCACTTGGCCACTGATTTGGCAGAACCAGGTCTAACAGTGCCTGCCCTCTCATTGGACTGGGAACATACTGCTGCAGAAAATGATCTTGAACAGATTCCAGGAACAGATTTTGCCCTTCTTGACCCTTTGCATCATTCCTACCCCAGACTATATTTGGATAATTGACGTGTCTCATTATAATCATTCTACAATTCTTGCACTTTCAGCAATTTCTTTGCAAATCTGTTTCTCTGCATCCCTTCCACTAGTTGATGGTCTGTGTACTATCCCGATCAATGTTATTGCACCATTTCCATTCTTTACTTTGGTTAAAGAGATTAATTCCTTGGGTCTCGCTTGAACATCCTCTCTCTCAAATATTGCAATGTCATCTTTTATTAATCCTGCCATGCTACAATTCTTCTCCCCCATCCTTTGTCTTCCTTTCTTATCTCTCTTAAACTGCCGGAAATATTTGATGCCCAGTCCTGTCTTTCCTAGAACCAGATCTCTTTAGTAGCAGTAATATCAGAATTCCATTTGTCAACCTGTGCCATTAGTACAATTGTATTAACCACACTCTCTCCGTTCATATAAATACACAACAACCCTATTTAGGCTTTTTTTTTAACTTCTCCCCTTACATTGTCTCCTTCTGATAACATACAAGAGCTTACTCTAGTTCTATCAAACTCTCCAAGTATTATATTTACCTTGATATTACTCTTTGATATATCTTTATTATCAGTTAATACTTCTTTACTTCGCACTTCCAGTTTTTCTCCTGTCCAATCTGAATTTCCCCTCTACTCCCCATTGTCCCGGCCAATCTGCAACATTGGAATCTTAACCCTATCTACCTTCCTGGTTCCATAAACTCTAATGCTGCTACCTAACGAAACTCCACAAAAACCAACTCTAAAATTTTCAGTTGACTAAGCCCCATTCTTTTTATTTTGCATGGCTGGGGAGGGGTAAGTGAGTTACAAATGTTCACGATAACAACTCCTATTTTTCTAACGCTTCAAACACGTTCTGATACGAAGGGCCTGATTTTACCATCAAGTTGCAATCATTTTTGGGTGCGAAAATTTGGTAAACTCGGGCATGAGATGAATGGTGTCATTGGTGCCTGCTTCCATGCTGATTCCCCCTTTACCAAGGCTTGAAAATAGCTGTGATTGGGACTGACAGCCATTTAAATGTATTTGCATATACTTAAATTGACTTAATGGGCTGCATGCCCAACTTTACTGGCACTTCCCTCTTTATGTTTGCTCATCCAGAATTGGCATGAAACAGACATGCTCCACAAAAGTCCAGTTCAGGCGCTTGAGCTAGTGAGGAGATAAGTCCCTCACCAGTCTCAAGCTCGGCTTGAGACTGGTGAGGGAAGGGAAAAGCAGGGTCCACTGCCACTCTGCCTGAGATCAGTGAGGGGGAAGGGGAGAGTCCGCTGTCACTCCGCCTGAGATTGGTGGCGGGGAAGGAGGAGGGGCCCATTATCTGTCTTGGTGGAGGAGAGAGTAGGGGAATAAAGGGATCAGTAACGTTGTGGGGATGGGGCAATATCTATGGGCACCAGGGGTGGCATTATCTGACCAGGGAGAGATGTGGCCGGGGAGCTCCATTCAATTATATTTTTTGCTGCAGAAAACAAATGTTGGAAGTGCCGATCAGAGCTGCCAAATTTCTGGCACATTAAACCCTGCCCACAGGCTTCTGCAGCACAATTCGGAATTGCTGATATTTTTTCAGGCAGAGTGTGTATTGGGGCACCTGAGAACGGGTCTAAAAGTCAGATCTGAAACACTTACAGCTTCAAGTCTGCCCCACACTTAGAATCAAAATGGTAAAACAGAGCCTTAACTTTCTATAAGGAGGTATTGGGGCAAATGATCAAAAACTTTGTCAGAGTGCTAGGCTTTAAGGAGTGTCTTAAAAGTGGAGGAGAGATGAAGAGAGGTGTTTCCCGAGCTTAGAGCCCTGGTATCTGAAGGCATGGTAAGAAGTCTCACAACATGAGGTTAAAGTCCAAAGATTTGTTTGATAACAAACATCATTAACTTTCAGACTGCTGCTCCTTCGACAGGTCGTTCGTCACCGCACTTTAACCTGGTGTTGTGAGACTTCTCACCGTGTTTACTCCAGTCCAACGCCAGCATCTCCACATCTGAAGGCATGTCCAGCAGTGGTGTTCTGTTAAAATTGAGCATGCTGAAGAAACAAGGATTACAAGAAAACAGATATCTCAAAACATCAGGGAGCAGAAAGGAAGACTCGAGGGCATGGAAAGATTGATTAGCTGGGAGCAGATGTAAATCAGTGAGCACAGGTTTGATGGGGGAATGAAATTTAACGTGAGTTAGGAAATGGCAGCAGAGGTTTGGATGACCCCAAATTTATTGAGGGTAAGGTGTGGGAGACCAGCTGGACTTGTATTCAAATAATCAATTCTAGAGGTCACAAATATATGAATGAGAGTTTCAGCAGATGATCAGCTGAGGCAGGGTTGATGCTTGGTAACGTCTGTGATTCTGTGGTCTGCAATGCACTGCAAAGGGGGATGATGGAGGTGGGATGCCTCACATCCTTTAAGAAGTACCTGGATGAGTACTTCATTTGCCATTACATTCAAGACTGTGGGCCAAGTGCTGGGAAGTGGGATTAGGTGGCAGGTCAGAGCATCTCATGTGTCAGTGCAGACGCAATGGGCCGAATGTCCTCTTCTACACCGTAGTAGTAATCTGTGATGTTACAAACATGGGAATAGATAGTGATTGGATGTGGTCAGAAGCACATCTCAGAGTCAAATATGACACTGTGATTGTGAAAAGACAGTTTCAGCCTCGGACAGTTAACAGGAGAAAGGATGAAGTTGTTATCTAGGAAATGAAGATTGTGATTGGGTCCTAAAGAGAAGCTTCAATCTTCCTTGCAAATTTCTGCTCATCCCATATTGGATGTTGGAAACACAGTGGAGAAGTTGAGAGAGATGGGGGTGAGGTGGAATCTAGTGTCACCAGCACACATGTGGAAACCAATGTTGTCTTTTCAAATGATGTCACTGAGGAGCAACACACTTATTGTAAGTAGGAAGGGGCTACGGATAGATGACAGGGGTGGCGGGTCGGGGGGTGCAGTGGGTCACCAGACATAATGGTGTAGGAATGGAACAGAAGCCACTGTAAGTGACTCAGATAGAACTGGATAAGCAAGAATGGAAGTAAGCCCTCCCTTTTCCACTCATAAGCAAATGCAGAATTTGGGGCACAGTTTAGAAATAAACCCCCCTCCCCATTTAAGACAGAGGTGAGAGGGAATTACTTCTCTCAAAGGATCATTATTGTTTGGATTTCTTTTCCCTATTCAGCAGTGGAGGCTAGGTCATTGGATACATTGATGGTTGAGTTAGACAGATTTTTTAATGACAAGGGAGTCAGAGGTAATGAGGGGGCAGACAGGAATTTAGAGTTAAGGCCACAATCAAATCAACCATGGTCTTATTGAATGGTGGAGCACATTCAAATGGCCAAATGGCTTACACCTGCTCAATGAAATACCATCTGATAAATGCAACTGTCCAAATAATCTGACCCTTTTAATCCTGGTAACATTCTGAAAAATGTGTGTGGCACCCACTCTACAGTCAGGATATCCTTCCTGAGGTGGGGTGGCCAGAACTGAATGCATTGCTCCAGCTGCAGCCTAACCAGAGGTCTGTTCAGATTTAACACAACTTGCATCCCTGCAACTTCCAGCCTTCTTGACATAAAGGCCATCATTCCACCTGACTTATCAATTATTTTATTATACCTGTAGCTTTTAGCGATTATTGTACTTGGAGCCCTTGTTTTTTCTGTTCATTCATGGTTTCTAGCCTCTTGTCATTTAGGAAGATTCTAAATCATCACTCTTTGGTTCAATGTGGATGGTTACATATATTTACATTGACTTCCATCTGTCATGCTTTTTCCCATTCATAATTGGTTCATTTTCCTTTAGAACGTCTTTATCTATCTATAAAATTCCTTATCCCACCTCATTTGATGTCATCAGTAAACTTGGATATATGTTCCCCGGTTACTCCATCCAAGTAAATTGTAAATATATTTTGATTTGATTTATTATTCCCACATGTATTAGTAAACAATGAAAAGTATTGTTTCTTGTGCATTACACAATGCATACCGTATATAGAGAAGGAAAGGAGGGAGTCTAGAATGTAGTGTTTCAGTCATAGCTACAGTGTAGAGAAAAATCAACTTAATACAAGATAGGTCCATTAAAGGTTCTGATGACAGCAGGGAAGACACTGTTCTTGAGTCAGTTGGTATATGATCTCAGACTTCTGTATCTTTTTCCCAATGGAAGAAGATGGAAGAGAAAATGTCCAAGGTTTTTCTGAGGCAGCAGGTGTGTAGATAGTGTCAATGGGTGGGAGGCTGGGTTGGACAGAGCAGGAGCCATACCATGCTGTGATACAACCAGAAATAATACTTTCTATCGTGTATCTGTAAAAATTGGTGAGAGTTGTAGATGACATGCAAAATTTCCTTAGTTTTCTGAGAAAGTAGAAGTTGGTGGGCTTCTTTAAGTTTAGTGACAACAAAGAGGGGGAGGGGGGAGGGCAGGACAGGTTGTTTGTGATCTGGACACCAAAAAACATGAAGCTCTCAACCCTTTCTCCTTCATCCCCATTGATATAGAAGGGACATATAAACAAAGACTTCCTGAAATCGATGACTATCTCCTTCATTTTGTTGTCTTTGAAGGAGAGATTATTGTTGTTGCACTAGTTCACCAGATTCTCTATCTCTTTCCCATACGCCATTTCATCATTATTTGCTGATCCAACCCACTACAGTGGTGTCATCAGCAAACTTGAAAATCAAGTTGGAGGGGAATTTGGCCACAAAGTCGCAGGTATATAAGGAGCATAGTATGGGGTTGAGGACATCGCCTTGTGGGGCACTGTGTTGAAGATGATTGTGGAGGAGGTGTTGTTGCTTAACTTACTGATTTGGTCTGTGAATTAGGAAGTTCAGGATCTAGTCGCAGAGGAAGGAGCCAGACCACATAGTTTGGAGTTGAATTTCGTAGGAATAATGGTGTTGAAGGCTGAGCTGTAGTTGATAAACAGTAACCTGACATAGATGTTCCAGGGTTGAGTGCAGGGCCAGGGAAATGGCATCTGCTGTGGACCTGTTGCGGCAATAGGTGAACTGTAGTAGATCCAGACAGTTCAGGAGGCCGGAGTACATTTGTGCCTTGACTAATCTTTTGAAGCACTTCGTAATGATGGATGTCATAGCTACCAGATGATAGTGATTAAGACACGCTGCTTGGCTGCTTTGTATCAGGATAATGGTTGTCTTCTTGAAGCAGATAGAGACCTCAGATTGTTGTAAAGAGAGATTGAAGATGTCCTTGAATACTCCTGCCAGCTGGTCATATAGTGTAGAGCTGCCATCCATCATAGGCACTTGGAGATCACCACAAATCACAATCTACCCACTTGAATCTGTACATTATCTGTACTCTCTGTTTCCAACCTTCTGGATAATTTCCTCCAAGCCATTAAGTTGCCTACAATTCATGCACCCTCATTTTACTTAATAATCTCTCACGTGTAACTATATTGAACGTTTTCTAGAAGTGCATATAAACAACATCCATGGAAAGTCTTCAATCTACTACCTCAATTACCTCCTCAAAAAATTCACTCAGAAATTAGCTTTGTCACCCATTAACAGAAAGAGCTAACTTTCATTTCATCCCTGCTTTGTATCTAGGGCATAGCCCCTTTAAGAGGATGAGTCAGATGACCCAGGGCGAGAGCCTGGAAATCTGCTCCTACAGACAGTTGAGGGTTGAAATGTGAATGAACAGTTCATCAATAACCCCTCTTTGTGCCTGTGACTTGCCTCTGTGTGTGTTCTTTAGAGCTAGCAATACCCCACTTCAGATAGTCACAGACATAACACCTTTGTGTAGAGTTGGAATGGATGGAAGGGGCTGGCCTTGGTAACAGTGGCCCCGATTATTTTTGTGTGGCCTGTATTACAAAACTAATTCCCACTTTACTGTTACTGGACCTCATCTTTCCATTACCCATGAAATTAATCAAACTTGTAGAGCAAATACTCCATCCAGTTTCTGCCTAAAATGGTCATCGGGGTCCTAATTTCATCACAGGATCTTTAAAAAGAGGTCTACTGCATAAAACAGACAGATGTTTTGGTCGTTCTGCAATATAGGCCTCTTTCAGAATGGAGTCAGCCTCGTTATCAGGATTAATGGAATGATAAAGCAATAGTAGAGACAGGTACAATTTTGTCTTTTAAAAAGCATTTAGACAGTTACACAGGTAAGATGAGTGTAAAGAGATATGGCTCAATATGGGAATTGGGACTAAGCTTTGTTGTTAAAAACTGGGTGGCATGGACAAGTTGGGTCAAAGGGCTTGTGGTTTCAATGCTGTAAACCCCTATGATTCTATGATAAGGCTAATGACCACATTTTAATGTCACAAAGGAAGCATCTAAAAACTGACACCATCCAACACACTTGCTATTTACAAATGAAACAGCAATTAATACACGTCTACTTCTCAGCCACCAACAAACATACAGTTTAGGGAAACTTTAAAAAAACAAACTGTAAGGAAACTATTAATTATCATAAAACTAAACCAATCTTCCAGGATCTGGAACTGAACCTGCAATTGAAATTCTGCTGTTACTCACATAGAAGTGCAACTGAAAATGGTCCTCTTGATACATCATCATTCTTTGAATACCCTCCATGATATTATTAAATAATGAATCTTAATTTACAAACTTACATGCCACTTATTATGAACTTTTCTACTAACTTATATTGGATATTTTAAGTTACGTTTCTCTACTGCTTTGATTGACATATTGTTCTACACATTGATCATCCCTTGGTAACTGTTCAATGCTTCAATCAGATGGGGGGAGTTCTGGCCAAGTTTTCATTTAATATTTTAAAAAAATAATAGTTAAAGGACAACTTACCGAACAATGAATATCCACAGCAACTGACTAGCTTATGCATTACATGAAAATGAAACCTAAAGTGTTGTGAACATTTTGGCCCTGTGTCAAACCACTGTTGATTTGAATTGACGCAAAATAATATGCATGCTGATTTTTTTTTACAATAAATTATTTTGCTCACAAATGCGTTTTAAGACTGGAGAGCAAATTAATTTGGCAAAATAATGTTTTCATGTAAAGGTGCGGATCCAATAGCTGAACTTAGTTTCACTTTAGAACATTAGTCTCACCTAGTGGTAGATCTGAGAATAATAATTCCTATGATTTAGCAATGACTCATTTGTCTTCTCACAATATAGACATACGAAATAGGAGTAGAATTAGTCCACTCAGCCCCATGAGTCTGTTCCACCATTTAATAAGAACATGGTTGATATGTTTGTGTTTCCAGTTCAACATTCCTAACTCACCCAAAAACCTTTGATTCCTTTGCCTAACAAGAATCTATTTCCCTCCAGCTTAAAAATATCCAATGACCACTCCACCTCCACCACCTTCTCAATTTCAAAGTCGCATTACCCTCTGAGAAAAAAAAATTCTCCTCATCTCCATCTTAATGGGGCAATTCCTAATCTTTTAACAGTGCTCTCTTGTTCTGTACTCACCCACAAGAGCAAACATCCTTTCCACATCCACCTTGTCAAAACTAACAGGATCAGATTGGGAGAAACCATTTTCGTTATATTGAAAACAAACTTATCAATGAGATAATATCAATAAGTGGTAGTTACTGCACCCAAACCTGGAATATGTGGGGAATGGTGGAGGGGAAGGAGAAAAACATTTCAATTTGAATGCACCTGAAGTAAGACAAGAATGTCTTACACCAAATATACGTGTATAGGAAAGCTACCAAACAGCTCAATGGATTAGCAAAAGGAAATCCGACAGGCAAGAGGACAACAAAAACTTATATAGCATCTTTAACCTGATAAAATGTGTTAAGAATATTATAAAATAAAAAAATACTGAGTCACTTAAGGCACTAATGGGGCAACCATTAGAAAAGCTTGGTCAAAGAGGTCAGCTTTAAGGAGGAAAGCAATGTTGACAGAGTGATTTAGAGTTGGCACTCCAAAGCCTAGGGCCTTTGCATCTGAAGATACAATTACCGATTGTACAGTGTTTAAAATTCATAGAATCATAGAATACCAATAGCGCAGGAGAAGAATATTTGGCCTATCAAGTCTGCACTGACCCCAATCCTACTCAGTCTCTATTCTCGTAACCCGACACATTTACCTTGCTAATCCCCCTGAACAGTAATTTAGCATGACCAATCAACCTAATCCTCACACCTTAGGACTGTGGGAGGAAACCCACGCAGAAACCAGGAGAAAGTGAAGTCTCACACAGTGACCTGAAGCCAGAATTGAACTCAGGTCCCTGGCACCGTGAGGCAGCAGTGATAACCAGTATGCCACAGCGGGGATGCACTAAAGCCAGAATTAGAGTGCAGGAAGATTGTGGGGCTAAGGCCGATTACGGAGGGGCAAGGTTAGGATTTGAAAACAAGAAAAAGGATTTCTAAATCAAGGTATTGCTTAACTGGGAGCTAGTGTCGGGCACTGAAGGCCAGATTTGAGGTCCAGGGTTATGAGGCTGTGAAGCTGACAGAGACACAGGAAACTGTAAGGAGTATCTTAAGTACAGTGTGACCCCTTTATTTTATGGTTCTAGTTTCTCTTGTGCAAAAATGGTGGTGGAACAGTTATATTACTGAACTAATAATCCAGAGAATGAAAGTTAAAATCTCACCATGTCTGTTTGCAAATGTGATTTTAAAAAAAGTGTAATCACAAAGCTTTGGATTGGTGTTAAAAACTCAACTGGTCTATTTATTTACAGCAGGGATTGAAAGTCAGACAGCTCTACACTTGATTCCAGTAGCACACCAAAATGATTGACTCTTACATGCCCTCTGAGATGATCCAGCAAGCCACTCAATTGTTTGAAACTGCAGTGTGCCGAGAGATGGGTAATGATGAGTTGGTAATAAATGCCAGTCTTAACAGCAATGCCCATATCCCTGAATGAATGAAGACCAGACAGACTCTGTAAAGGGTGAGTAATCCACTCCACCAGATCAACCTCCAAGCAGTAAAGATGAAAATCCATTCTACAGTAAACAAATGTTCATAAGGCACTCTATATCCCATTATAAGTAAACATTTAGGGCAAACCCCACACTACCTCCCCTGAACAACATCCCCCTGCGTGACTCTACCCACTCCCCATCCCACCGTGCACAGCTCCCACCATTGTAAATAGTCCTACGCCCACTCAGGTTCCACCCCATTTGGACCTTGCTCCCTTTGCATTGTCCCTGGCACTCTTAGAGTGTCCAGCTGGTTACTGCCAGGGTGCCAGGTGGGCACTGCCCAATGGGCACTGTCCAACTATGCCTGCAACCACCTGGGGACTTCAATGCCCCTGATCCTGTCAGTATGGCCATGGTGGCTGGTCTCCATTACTGCAGAGCAGTAGTGATTCGTGCTAGCGTGAACTCTTGCCAGCGAGTGGGAAGCATCTAAGAGGGAGCAAGTAGCCTTGCCAGACTGGATAACTGTATGGAGATGCAGGCAATCTGATGATAATGAGCTTCTGGGCACAAAGCTGTTCTTGCTGGTAACGGAACGTGAAGATAGCAATCCAATTCCTGTTAGGCGTGAATCGGATTTTTGTCCTCTCATGCTATCTTTCCGTCTTCTCATGCTGATAGGTCACACCCATTTACTCTGGCTTCTCTCAACTAAATAAAAGGTTCAGGTATCAACACTATTTAGATGGCTGGGGCTGAGATCCATTCTCCTCCGCCAGCTCACTAAGGATTTAATATATTGCTCACATTAGCCACACAATGAAATAAAGCAGCCAAAACAATGAAGGTAAACAAACAAGCAGTTTTGAACTATAAAATCAGAAAAATAGCAGTTTCGCAGTCACCCACACTCAGTCTAACAAAGAGGGAAAGGTTTAGCCCAGAGATGGGCAAGCTGTGGCCAAGGGGTCACATGTGACCTACCTGGGTTCTAAGTGCAGACCGTAAGATATTTTGTTGATTGTTGCCCATGTGCAGGGTCGTCACATTCCACTTGTTTCTGTCCACATGGTTTCTTTTCTATTGGCACCACATAAAGGAAGGCCACATGAAGTGAGGTGCATGCTGGTTCTGCACAACACTGGCTGACCAAACTGCGCATTCCCTATGTGTCCAATCAAAGTGTAAATATTTCTTTTGCTTTTACTATTTGAAATAACAGTGTTATTAAGATATGAATTATTAAGCAATTTCTATGACTCATTATGAAATATTCTGTGTGCATTCAATGTATTTAACCTTGTTTATGGAATCATGGTGAGTGAACTAGTCCATCTTCAATCTGGTGGCCCACTGAGATAAATTAGAGCCACTCTAAGAGCCCACTCACCAGGTTGGCCTAGGTTGCTGATTCAGCCGGAGAGAGATGGCACTATCCCTGCACAAGAGCGCGTGCTCAGCTTGTTAAAGGATTTATCTCTTCCAACACTAGTTAGGAAATCAGAGCTGGCATCGTGGAATCTTACAACACTGGAGGCCATTCGGCCTGACAAATTTGTGTGGGCTTTTTAAAAAAGTTGTACAATTTAACTCGACATACCAACTTCATCTCTGTAACTGTACAATAAGGCCTCGTGAAGTAAAAGGCCAAATGTATTTTAAAGGCTCCTGTAGAATATTAAGTCATCTCAAATGTTGCAATTTGTGTAAACAAGCATTGATCCTAATGGATAGTTAGAAGATTTTTCCCAGGGTGGAAGAGTCAATTACTAGGGGGCATAGGTTTAAGGTGCGAGGGGCAGATTCTTTACAAAGAATAGTAGGTGCTTGGAATTCATTGCCGGGGGAGGTAGTTGAAGCGCATACACTATTGACTTTTAAGGAGCATCTTGACAAATACATGAATAGGATGGGAATAGAGAGATATGGTCCCTGGAAGGGTAGGGGATTTTAGTTAAGTCGGGCAGCATAGTCGGTACAGTCTTGGAGAGCTGAAGGCCCTGTAATTTTCTTTGTTCTTTATTCTTGTTCAACCCAGGATGCATTCCATTTCCAAAGAGGACTTACTGACTTCAGACGATGACAACCCTTGTGCCTGTTTCTATCCTATCCAGTATCTCTACTGCCAGAATCCACCCTCTAATATCGATTTCAACCTCTCTTCTTGTGAAGAAAGTGCAAAGTGCTTCTTCAGTTCCTCAGTCACATCCTCTGCCTCCTCAAGAAGGTTTCCTCATAGCTGCTCAATCAGCCCATTCCATCAGCTATCTTTATACATGGTTAAAGCATTTCCCCTGTCCTGCTTTCACTGAAACTTCACTGCAATATGAAACATGTGCCAAAATTATATGTGTCTGATGCAGTAATCATGCAAATGTTGAAGGGGAGATAGTATTGGGTACTGTGCCCAATCTCCCACATCTGACCTTTATCTTATCATGCCAGCTCATTTACTTCTCACATAGCAATATTTAGAGGAAACTTTTTTAGCCTGTTATTTTATAATAGTAGTTAACACATTGAGGGTAAGCCTAAGACTGTATAATCTCTGCTATTATGGATAATGCTGCTGCTTTTCAACTTTCAGAAGTTGAGTTCCTTAACCTATATCAGTCCATAGAACATATGGCTCACTGATAACAAGGTGAAACAAAAACAGAAAATGCTGGAAAATTTCAGCAGGTTGACAGCATCTGTGGAGAGAGAATGGAGCCAATGTTTCAAGTCTAGATGACCCTTTGTCAGAGCCAATTTCAGGGGCTGTTGACTTGAAGATGCCTTTTATTTCATCCTGGTCTCCCGTTAAACAGTTTCATTGGTCCAGATTTTATGGCAATAAAAAACAGGACTATCAGCACTCATCATTATTTTGGATTGGACAGTGACTTCTGACATCTGCAGATGTGAAATTAAATATGGGAATCAGGAAATTGCTATCTGTTTTGTCCGGCTGCTTTGCCACAGCGATATCTCACCAGGACATGCTGTATTAAACATCAGTAAGAATGTGAAGTTATGATAGTGTCCAACAGATCCTCACTAAACAAACTCAAAGTGGTTAAGACTTGGTGGGCAGCGTGGTGGCACAGCGGTTAGCACTGCTGTCTCATAGTGCCAGGGACCCCGGTTCAATTCCTAGCTTGGGTCACTGTCTGTGTGCAGTTTGCACATTCCCCCCGTGTTTGCATGGATTTCCTCCGGGTGCTCTGGTTTTCTCCCACTGTGTGAAAGCTATGCTGGTTAGGTGTATTGACCTGAACAAGTGCCAGAGTGTAGCAACTAGGGGAATTTCACAATAACGTCATGGCAGTGTTAATCAAAGCCTTACTTGTGACTAATAAATAAACTGTAATTTCTGCCAAAACAACCTCTCTGGCACTGAAAGTGAAAGTGACGGCTAGAAAATTAAATGGATATGAAATATAAAGCCTTCCTCTTGATTTAAAATATTACAAAACTTTCCAACTATTGTAACAGGAGTTAAGGTAGTTCAGATGGTTCTATGAACCAGAAAATATTTGTTAATCATCATCCAAAGACTTCCAAAAGTTATAGCATATTTCCTTTATACGTCAAAGATGTGCAGGTTAGGTTGATTAGCCATGCTAAATTGCCCCTTAGCGTCAGGGAGATCAGCAGGGTAAAAACATGGTGTTACGTGGATAGGGTTTGGGTGGGATTGTTGTTGGTGCAGACGTGATGGTATTTGTTCCCAATGGGCTCTTGATTGGCCACACTAAATGCACCTATATTCCCCTAATAAGCCAGAGCTGTATAAGGACACGCGACCAGTCACACCACAAAGATGGCTACTCATAAACCAGCTCCCAGATTTACAGAGGACAGCCAGGAGTACCTACTAGATGCCATCTGTTTCCCCAACCAGGGCCCAAACACAAGGGGCGCATCCGCCATGGCATTGTGGGAGGAGGTGGCAGAAGTGGTGAGGAGCCTGACACCGTGCTCTAGCAAGCAGTGCCGCAAAAAAATGTACAACCTTCTTCGAGCAGCAAGGGTGAGTGAGCATTCCACTTGGAACTCCGCACACGCTTGGCATGGATCTCCAACCCTGCTTAGAAAGGCATGTAACAAGTGATCCTTCCCCCAGGAACGGAATCTAACCCCATCCCCTCACACCTCCACAAACACCCTTCAGTGGTGACCATTTTCCCTGAAACTGAGACACAGGCACGCACTGCGCACCATCCACTTTATATTCCCACAATTGTATGGGAGATGACACAGGCTGGTAATGGTGTGTCCGATCTGCGGCAGCTGAGTTGCATTGAGGAGCGTGCCACGAAGCCAGCAGGAGGTGATGGGCCATCCCAAATGGTCACATCGGTGTATACCGTGTAAGTGAGCAGAAGTGTACCCTCAACCTAAATCATCCTTGAATTAAGTGCAACACTGCACAGAATGGTTTGCTTCCCTTCCCCTAATGTATGTTCTTTATTGCAGCTCTGAACCCAGAGGAACCTGGTCCTTCAGGTGTCGCTGCCACCCCAGATTCTCTAGACCAAACTGCCCACAACCCCCTGGATGATAGCTTAGAGGGAGGCACTGAAAAATCCTCTAAGGGCAGCATTACTGAAGCAACACCGGCATGCACCACACAACCCACCAATATACTGGGCATCTTTAGCGTTGAGGCTTCTGGGTCACGAACTGGTGAGCACATCACTGATGCACACACAGGGTGGAAGCAGGCATATCCGAGGGCTCGGACACACAGAGGTCCGCTGGAGGCCAGGATTCAGCTAACTCTAGGCCAGCTACTGGTCCTCTGGGTTTGTTCCTCTCAAGGCTAGTGGAGATGCATCAGGAAATCCGGGGAGTTGTGGAAGGGCTATCAGCAACCATGCTGTGAATGCAAGGCTGTTTAAGGGAGTCCAGCAGAGTGCTGTTGCAGGAGGTGGTGTGTGACACAGCGTGAGACTGAGACCAATACTATACAGGTGGTGACCGCAGTGGAAAGTCTGGTTCAAAGGTCTCTGCTCACAGATGACAGGGTCCAGACTACCGTGGAGATACTACCAGCCACGGACGAGTGTGCTTTCAACACCCGGGAGACATAGCGTTTGATGGCCGTGGCTGGGATTCTCACTGACATTCTGGAGACACAGCAGGCTATGGCTGTGAGCCTCGACAATTTAACCCAGGCTCAGAGGGCTACTGCTGAGGGGATCCAGAGCTTGTGGCATCCCATGGAGTGCCCCCAGGATCTTTGAACACCCCAAAGGAGGAGGAAGGCCTTGAGCCGATGCCGGGGCATTCTATCCAGGAGATCTTGGATGTCCAGAGACCCTCCGATTCCCCTCTTTCTTACACCAGGGCATCTCAGGGTAGCACTGAAACAGTGCCATCCACAAGTCAGCCCGGGCCCTCCCGGTCCCGGCCACCCAGAGGAAGTTCGCCGAGGGCATCACAGGAAACAGGACACGAATCACAGATGGATACCTCTCCCTCCAATATGAATCCTGGGGTAGCACCAAAGGAAAGAGTAATCTGCACAAAGTTAGAAAACGGTGAAGGTCATCAATAGTCAGGGTTTATTAATCAAACTGTTAATTGCCCCTCACAGCTGTGACTAATCTGTCTCTGATTCTCCTACCCCCACCTCCACCTCCGCCATCACAACCCACAGGAGTGAGTGGTCTCCATTCCCATGCATAGAGGTTCTGTCTGTTGGGCCTTGTGAGACTCAGCCACATGTTACAGAGTACCTGCCCTTTCTTCACCAACATCCACCAGACCCTTGGTGCAACAGCAGCTCTCCCCACCCCTCCACCGTCTCCTCCGCCCAACCATTGGCCAAAAAACACACGTCCCCAACCTTTACCGCTACGTGGGGCAGGGTAGCAGTGTGCATTCAGAGTATAGATAAGAGTCAGACTTGAGTGGCACCAGAGACAGGATCCCAGTGACAACAGTGAGTCATTATCATCCTCCAACCTTCAACCAAGTCTCGCAACAACCGCCAGCCCGGGCGCATTAACAGGTTTGGATGTTTCTGGGGGATAGGATGGTAGGACGATAGGAGCAAGGGAAGAGTGAGGTAGTGATTTGAGGTTGGTTTGGAGGGGGTATAGTGGCAGTACTTGCTCCTGGGATATGGGGGAAAGTGTAGTGGTTGCACCCCCTTCACTGCACGGCACCAGCTGGGTGAAGTGGACTGCAATCAAGGTGTCCCTCGCTGCCCTTCCCTGCTGGGCACTTGCCATCACCACCCGTCCTCTTTCCTCCAGCTCTTCATATGGTGGGACATCCACCTCACCTACTTGCTGCTCCTCCTCCTCCTGCTCCAGCTGGTCTCCCCACTGCTGGAGAATGTTGTGCAGAGTGCAGCAAACAATAATGATGTGTGAATTATACACAGGGTCATACGGGAGTGCCCCCTGAGAGCGGTCCAAGCAGCAGAACTGCATCTTCAGTAGGCCGATACGCTGCTCTACAATGGACCGGGTAGCTGCATGCATGGGTCTCGTTGTAGAGGGTCTCCACCTTGGTCTTGGGCCTAATCAGCCATGACCTTAATGGGTAACTCTTGTCACCCTTTAGCCATCCCGGGAGCCTGGACTGGTCTTCAAAGAGCCCAGGGATGTCTGACTTACTGAGCACAAAGTGTCATGGACACTCCTTGGATGGCATGCATCGACCTGCATGATCTTGAGCCGATGGTCGTAAACAATTCGGACGTTTAGAAAGTGGAACTCCTTCCTGTTCATAAATTGCTGCCTACATGCGGAGTTTGCAAGATGACGTGTGTCCCATCCGCTGCACCGGACATTCGAGATCCTGGCTGTGGATGTGAAGCCGACAGCCCAGGCCTCCCATTGTGCATGGCCCACATCAAAATTAATGAACTGCCCTGACCGGACATACAGGGCATCTGTGACCTGCCACACACATCTGTGCACGGAGCCTGGGAGATCCCAGCTAGTCTGCCATAGGAAGCCTGGAATGAACCAGAGGCATTAAAGTTTCACGCAACCGTAACCTTTGTGTCCTCAGGGAGTGGGTGTCCGTCCCTCCCCTGAGGTGCAAGCACTTCACAAATGTGATGCACCGTGGTCTTGGAGAGATGCAGCCGGTGACAGCACATTTCCTTCAAGAGGGCCTTGAATGAATTGTGAGGCCTGCATCTCTTTGCCCTTGGCACCCTCTACCTTCTTTGCACCCTCTCGGGTGCCTGTTCACCCACCTTCTGGCCCTCAGCAGCAGCCCTCTGCCCACCATCCTGAGGGACTGATAGTGGCTGCTTCTGTGTCTGCCACGTCCTGAGTCGCCAGCATCTCTTCTTCCTCCTCTGCCCCTGCTGCCACCAACATGGCCAGCTCCAAATCGAGCAAATCTAGGTCCATCTGCACAGTGGGGTTTGGAAAGAGCATAGAATAATTGATTATTATCTTTGGCTGCATAGACCCAGCACCACCCCAATCCCTCACTTGGGCCTGAATCCCCACTTGGGGAACCCCACACAATCCATGGTGCCATGCCTGAACCGATTAGGGTTGTCTGAGATTCCCATCATGCTGGCACAGATTATGCAGGTCGGTGTGCAGATGTGGGCAATGCGCACCCTTGAGCCATTGCTATGTGTGCAACTGCAGCATCTATTACAGGTTTGTGTTGCTGGCCTGTGTCACAGAGCAGGGACAGGCTGCAATTCAGCACCAGATGTGTGCCCCGTGACAGCAGATTCCATTCAGTCCATATCTGAACCTCTGCACCCCAGCCTGGAGCAGCAGCTTCTTCATCTGGTTAGGCTTCAGTCAGCACATGGTGCACTCCTCCCCCACCTCACAACATCAGCACTTAATAGAGTCCCTAAGCATGCCCTGCAACAAGACAATACCACTGCAATGTGCCGTGGAGGGGGAGGGTGAGCGGGAGCCCTCGAGGCTGCTTCCCCACACTGAGTTACAACACTGCCCTGGAGAGCAGGGATGAGCAGGACTCTTTCACAGAAACTCATCCAGAGGACTCTGAAAATAGAAGCATCTCCCAACTCCCAACCCTAGATATCACTGGTCCAGGGACCAGCATCCGAAGACAGCAGGAAGAAGCCCACCAGGTGTCTCCAGGACCTGCCTCCAACATGCCCCACGCTCTGCTAACAGCACTTACCTCCTCATACTAGTTCAAGACTGCCATGCCAGGCTGAGACTTTTATATACCTCCTCTGATTCGTGCCAAAGAGGTAAGAGACGCAAACGTGGGCGGAGATTGCCGTGTTGATTCTGATAATGGCATAAAAGTAATGCAAATCAGCGGCAAGCTGGTTCTCTGTGCGGTCCTGGCTGGGAGATGTGTGTCGATCATAAACGCTCATGGGGAACCCGTGAAATGGCTCGCATCTCCTGACTCAGCCTGTCAGAAAATTTGCGGGTCACAATGGGAGAATTGCCCCTGAAGTTTTTTAATCACCAAATTCCATCCTCCCAAATTCTTGCCAGAAGATGAGCCTTTCACTCCCTCCCCCAACTGCAGCCACTGCCAACCCCGCCACAAGTAAATATTCTTCAGCTTGAACAGAAAACTGAACTGGTTGAAATGGATCATCTCATGAGTGTAAGGAGCCATCAGATTGACCACATTCTAGTATGATATGGAGCAATTAAATGCCTTTAATATAATATTTGATTAAATGCCATTCACAAAGATAGGTCAATGCAACATGTCAGAGTGATAACAGTAAATCATTGATTTGAAAAATTCGGTTAACCTGTCTTCAGTACAAAGGTCAAATATCTTTCGAGCTAATGCAAACCCTCATTTCATTGGCTCTGCATCCAACCAATCCTCGCCATTTATTTTGGATTTAGGATCTTGCCATTGGCGTGAGGTTCTGGAGGAAATTCTCGAGTAATTGCCGTGGAAAACCAAAGTCTGTCGCAATGGTCACGTAACCCTGCAAAAACAGACAAGACCGGAAGGTTTCATCAGAGTGTTAGCTGCCCGCCATCAAAATGCTTCTCAAAAGATGACTGTAATCATTCTCTACCTCATCTGTCTCCATCAGAGAGTTGGTAACGTTAAAATTGTGCAGTCCCTTTTTGTCAAGCAGAGCTGTTATGTAAAACTCCACATCTAGTTAAAGAAGAAAACATCTGTTACATTAATTTAAATTCACAGGACTTTCCCCCTATTTTACCCCGCCTTCCTTATCTTTTCTTCCCCTTCTTTTTTTTTTCATTTTATCTCTTTCTTCCCCCAACTCCCCACATTTTCATCTGCTACAGTTTACTCTCCAATTTCAGTTTCTCGACAGTTTGGCCATTCACAACTTTTATTTTCTCTAAGGGCTGCCATTAGCAGCCTTTCCCCTTGTTTTTGTGGCCATGATTCATTCTCTTACCCTGCAGTATAAATATCTCCCACTTTCTATGCTTTTTAGCTTTGACAAAGGGTCACCTGAACTCGAAATATCAGCACTTTTCTCTCCTTACAGGTGCTACCAGACCTGCTGAGATTTTCCAGCATTTTCTCTTTTGGTTTCATTGAAATTCAGTCTGACATGGGACAAGATTAACAGATAATCAATACTCCGTGCATACTTAATATTGTATATTCAGACCACAGCTGAAGCTGAAGATAGCTTAAAATTATAATTGCACCTATTTTCTATTGAAAAACTAACATTGGTGATCAACCTGTCACCAGTAGACAATAAAAGGCAGGTGGCAACATTCCTCATCATAGCAAGACATACTCCCGCCACATTCCTGCATGTTACCATGTACGAGCAGACAGGAAACATTGGATATCTGAGTCGTGATACCCACAGCAACAATTCACAGCAAAGTTTTCACATTTGATGTCAGAATGATTTCTGTCTGCACCATTTTAAAAAGTTCATTTGTGGGATATAGACATTGCTGGCTGGTCCAGCATCTATTGCCCATCTGTAATTGCCCTTGAACTGAATCGTTCATTAGGCCATAGGTTAGGTGGACTGACCATAATAAATTGCCCTTAAGTGTCCCAAAATGCGTAAATTAGGAGAATTAGCAGGATAAATATGTTGGGTTACAGGGATGGGGGAAGAGAGTTGGGGCAGGCTCAATGGGCCAAATGGCCTCCTTTTGCTCTGTAGGGATCCTATGAATTTAGAGACAACCACGTTATAATAGATCTGGAGATACACATAGGCTAACCAGGTAAGGATGGGAGATTTCTTTCCCTAAAGGGCATTCGTGAACCATATGGGTTTTTATGACAATTGACAATGGTTTCATAATTGTCATTAGACTTTTAATTCCAGGTTTTTATTGACTTCAAACTTCACCATCAGCCATGGTGGGTTTCGAACCTATTTCCCCAGAGTACTACCCTACATCTCAGGGATGCCAGTCCAGTAATAATACCACAACGCCACCATCTCCCTGCACAGAGCTGCTTATACGCCAATGACAAAGGAAAATGTAGCAAGGCTTTTCATGGTACTGTTTTGGTTAATTTCTCATTCTATACAATAAACTTAAAAATCAAAATAAAAGTGTATTGCAGGATGGATGGGAGAGTGGGGACACTCAGTCCCCAACGAGAAGTTGTAAGCAATACTAATAAGGAATATTCCTGAATCTCTGATTAGTCTCTGCTGGGTTAATAATTCTCAATTAAGGCAGCAGTAGGACTGTTCTTGTTAACTTCAGAACTATGGTTCCAGAGACGTTAATTGTTATTGGTACCAATGTGCAGATTCACACATGAAAACTGATACCAGCTGCTAAATTCTAAGGAAATAAGACAAAAATGTGAAGATTACATGAAATACAATGATCTTGATTCAAATCGGAGCTAAAGGGGGTGACCTTACCAGCTCATCATGATGGTTGATCAGCATGGGGTACCCAGAGGATCATGAGAGAAGCTTTGCGCGTGGTTTCTTCCCTCTCATGATATTACTGGCACTGTGAAGCCAGAGTGATCAACTGGGAAAGTCACGAGGCTGATTATGATGTTTAAATCTCAGTTTAAAGATTATTAGTGATCCCGGGATAGAACCATCTGGGCTCAGTTGCCTTAATGGTCTCACTGGCAAGGACTTACACCAGTGAGGATCATGTATGGTTGCCCACCAATGAAGATCAGATGTCATAGCCTTGCTGGTGGGACAAGAGGCTATTGACGCCCCCCTGGGTGATCGTGGACAGGAAAGAGACAGTATCCATTGGGCCTGGGACCAAGGCAGTGCCAGACCAACACCCTGGCAATGCTCACTGGGCACCCCAGCACCAACCACGAGGTACTCGACAATGCCAAGGGGTGGGTCCTGGAGGGAGTAGGAGGGGCCTGAAGGGACAGGGCCTATAACGAGGTGTGTTGTTTGGGCACTCTGCAATGGGGGATTGGCCATGGCAGTAATTGTCCGATGGGGATGTATTGGGGTGGCAGTTGGTTGGCAGGATATTGGAGGGTGATCAGCCAGCGATTGCGGGGACGGAGGCAACGTCCAGGGGGTAGACCGTTGATATTTGGAAGCTGTGTGGAGATCTCTCAGTCTTTTGTATACAAGTGTACACAAAACACTGAGAGATCAAGGCACATGTGCATTAGCACCTCTTACAGTCAGCAGCCGGCTTCCTGGTGAGAATAGACTCTGTCTATTCCCCCTACTGGTGTGAATCACATTTTGCCTTTTTTTTGTATCTGTCTGATTGCATCTCAGACTTTGGCCAGATATGGGTGCGATGCTCTTCCGTTTTCATGCACTCTCAGCACTTAGAAATCTTTTTCGTAAGATTATCCCTACAGCCTCCTTAATCTGATCTTTACCTACACAGTGCAAAACCTCATTACACTGAAGAAATTGAGCAGTGCATTCCATATGGAATGATGAATTTGAGCTGAAATGTTATTACTTTCTCCCCATTTGGAACCTGGCTGGTTTGTATTCAGCCCTAGGCATCATTAAACAGCAATATGTGTCCCATTAAAAGTTAGGAGAGATGTAAAGCACGGCGCAGACTCAATAACATCTGCTTTACGTCATAATCACAGAAAATCCATATCCGCCCCATAGTTTATGTTCGGCTGCCCAATCCCTACTCCCCACAGATATACTCACAAGAGATTATCTTTTCCAGTCCTCCTGCTGAGAAAAATGCCTCCAAATAACTTTTAACTTTACTCTCATCCTGAAATGACAATTTTCCACAGTCTGAAATATTCCCCAATACCGCAGCTTATTCCTCAAAGCAACAGTCACAAGAGTCAACATATGGGGAAATCTTTTATTTGAACTTTGGACAAGCTAAAATGACCATGGGGCATGCTGAGGGATTGATTTATTCTCCATGTCCGGGGACGTAGCAAGATGGGACACAGGTTGCAGAATCAAAGGGGCCATGGGAGGAATAAGCTTCCTACTCTTACCTTTGTGAAACCAGTTGGATCTATCATACAGGGCACTTGTTTAAGATCTATATTCTTATGGGTCAACAGCTGGTTCCCGAACTTGCAGCCAGTTGTGCAATGGACTATATTCAGCAAGTAGCAATCTTGGGTATCTCCTCTTAATTGAATCCTTATCCACTAATGGGAGAGTTTTGACAGGATCAGACAGCTGGTCTGATTCAACGGAGCCAACAAAATTCATAATTCTATGAATTATAAATACAAAACATTGCTATCCAAAGGGACGTCATCCTGGCCATTGGGGCAGAGGAAGAGAAGGGGGTTGCTAACTAGAGTCAGGCCTGCCACCTCTAGAAATAGTTCAGAGGCAGCCACAGGAGCTGTGAGTGCCATAACAAGCTGGTTTATAGACTCTTCTTTGTCCCAGTTTTTTTTAATTTAATACTAGGCCCTCAACTCCTCACCCATCACTTCCCTCTTTCCCACATCATGATCCTCTACTTACTCCCATGGCCCCTCAAATCTTCCATGCCACCCCACCTCTCCACCACTTGGAATAGCTGCCCATTCCCTCCATGCCAACCTTTGCCCTTCCACCCACCTGGAAAGCCCCTCCCCTCCATGTCAATCAATGCACATCCATGCCCAATCACCCTGTATACACACTGTGTAGAACCAATGAAACTTATAGCAATGCATTTGTGACAAAGCTTTAAAACTCATTCATTCGTTCATAACTTTTATGTAAAAAAACTGCTTTTACTGCAGACCATCCAATGGATATCTAGGCTCTCAGCACTTTTGGTTGATAGCCCAGACATCTATCAGTCTGTTGAAACAGCTGCACCCAAGGGAAAACAATGCTTGATCAACAACTTTTTCTCTTAAACCTATTTTGTCACTTGCACAATGTTTATTTATACAAGATAAAGAGGTGAATATTGTTTCATTTTGATGGCATCTCTTGCAAACTACCATTAATTTATGAAGCATGCTGAACTTGCTGAAACAACCCATGCTTTCCGAAAAGTAAAGATTTTGTGTGTACTAACCAAAGCGATCACAGGATTACTTCTTACAACCTTGACAGCCCAGCTGTGGAATGACACAGTTTGAAAGGTTATTAAGTCTCAGTAATAACATGCATCATGTTTTAAATAATTGCAGAGTAGCAAATTAGGAACTTACAGATTGGAAGAGGGCCGCAGGCAAATTTTCCTCTCCGCATAAGACGCATGGATAATAGTTTTAGAATCCTAAGTATAAGGGGAGGAATACAATGATTAATCAGGTATGCCTTTAACTTGGAATCACACAAGTAGTTACACTTACAATGCCCTGCATGGAGCTAATAGCACAGCAAAGTGCAGCAGATGCTAGTAATCTGAAATATACTGCTGCTTCACAGCACCAGAGACCTGGGTGCGATTTCCGGCTTAGGCCACCGTCTGTGTGGAGTTTGCACGCTCTCCATTTCTCTGCATGGGTTTCTTCCGGGTGTACTGGTTTCCTCCCACAGTCCGAAAAACATGCTGATTAGGTTCACTGGCCGTGCTAAATTCTCTCTTAGTGTACACAAACAGGGGCCAGAGTGTGTCGAGTGGGGGATTTTCATTGTAACTTCATTGCAGTGTAAATGTAAGCCTACTTGTGACTAATAAATAAATAAACTTTGCTTGATGAAGGTATCCCTTTGCACAGATGCTGCCATAAGCCCTGGGCATTTCCAGCACTTCACGTTTCCTTTTGAGCAAAAACAGCGCCTTTTTCCAGCCCTCTGAAAAGCAATCAGATTTCACCCTCCTATAAAAACAAGCCCAACAGCAGCTGCCTGAAGTTTACTCTAACATAACGTTGAACATGAATTTCAGAGAAAACACTGAGGCATTAAGAAAACATAAACAAATTAGTAAGCAAAGAAAAAAACGAGCTGGATTTTCCAGCTATTCCCACTAGCAGGATCTTCCAGTCTCGCCGAGAGCAACACCTGGCCAAGGATTCCCCAGCAACAAACAGCGAAAACACTATTGACAGTCGGGGCTGGAAAATCACACCCAATGTTAAAGCAATAGAGTGATCATTTAAAAAAAAATGAGTAATTAATAAAAATGACTCCTAAAAAGTGCCAAGCTAACCTCTCAGCCAGGCTTTCTCTTTTCCACAAGGCCTAGCTGAGAGGAGCAGCCTGAGAGACCCAAATCAGTGTCTGGCAGGCGGGGACTGAGGGCGGTAAGTATATAAATAGAGTTCGAGGTGGCCTCACAGCCTAGTCTTTTCCAGGAAGCCTAGCTGAGAGAAGCAGCATGAGAGATCCAAATCAGCACGCTCCCATTTTCAGCAGCACTGGGAGAACCTTCTGGGTTATTTCCTGCTGATGTCAGATTTTCAATAGCGAGAGAGGCTCCCAACTTTTTAGAAATCAGCTGACCTGCATCTTAACTTGTTCATTCACAAAAGTAGAACCTGAGCTACATTTTCTAAGACAAGAGACTTTTTTCACACTTACTACAGAGTAGCAAGCTGGACTTAATATTTATGCCAAACTGTACTAATCAGGAGACACACTCATTTTAGGGGGGCCCATTCGTGAGAGCAGCAGCAGTAATTTTTAAGTGCCTAACTAGTATTTAATTTTTATTCTAACAACCAATAGAGGAGGAGCAATGTCAATTGACGAGGTTGTGTGCTACTCCTGCAAGATGTGGGATAGCATGGACACTTCAAGTGTATCTGTGGGAAGTGCACCCAGTTGCGGATGTTCATATCTTTAAAAGTGGCAGCACACAGATCAAAAAAATGGTGAAGAAAGCACATGGCATGCTTGTCTTCATCAGCCCGGGCATCGAATATAAAAGTTGGCAAATTATGTTAGTTGTATAAACATTGGTTAGGCCACATTTGGAATACTGTCCAATTCTGGTCACCATATTACCAGAAGGATGCGTAAGTTTTGGAGAGAATACAGAAAAGGTTTACCAGGATGTTGTCTGATATGGAGGATATTAGCTATGAGGAGAGATTGAAACCACTGGGATTGTTTTCCATGGAAAGATGGAGGCTGGGAAGTGGGTGACCTTTTTTTTAAGTTTTAAAGTTTATTTATTGGTCACAAATAAGGTTTATATTAACACTGCAATGAAGTTATGTGAAATTCACCTAGTTGCCACACTCCAATGCCTGTTTGAGTCAATGTACCTAACTAGCACGTCTTTTAAAATATGGGAGAAAACTGGAGCACCTGGAGGAAACCCACACAGACACAGGGAGAATGTGCAAACTCCATACTGGCAGTGACCAAGTTGGGAATCAGACCCATGTGAGACTGCAGTGTTAACCACTGTGCAGCCCATGCTTACCTGACACTGTGCTGACCTAACAGAATTGTATAAAATTATGAGGGGCATAGTTAAAGTGAATAATTGGAAACTCTTTTCCCAGGGCAGAAATGACAAATACAAGGGGGCGCAAGTCCAAGGTAAGGGGGAAAGGATCAGTAGAGATGTGCGGGGGAAGTTTTTTTTTACACAGAGGGTGGTGGAGGCTTGGAATGCACTACCAAGTGAGGTGGTTGAGGCTGACACATTAGCGATATTTAAGACTTATTTGGATAGGAATGGGTGGAGAATAGAGGAGTACAGGCAGTTGGCCCAGGTAAGACAACGTGACTGGCGCAGGCTTGATGGGCCGAAGGGCCTGTTCCTGTGCTGTACTGTTCTTTGTTCTAACCAATAACACCTTTCTGCCTTTTTGTTTCAGAAGCAGAGCAGGAGAGAGAGACAGAGTATGGCTCATGGCCTGGTCACCAAGGAAGGGGGTGAGAGATTGAAGCCAAGATAAGGACTGGGTTTAACTAAAACCAATCTTAAAATTTGCCTCTGAGAGCACAGACAAGCTGGCTTCAGCAGAATCCATTCACAAGGGAAGGTGGAGAAAGCCTGGGTTTTTCTTCTCTCTCAATCTGCTGTGTGGATAGACTTTTGGGGAGGGAGGAGGTCTATGTATGTGTGTGTGTGTGTGCGCTTCAGAGTTTCCTCTCTTTTTCTCACCCTCAACTCATTCACACATGTACACATACACACACCTCCCCTCTCCACCTTGTCTAACACTCCAGCTGCCCTGGTTTTCACTGTAGCTGCGGCTGCCACTCCTACCCTCCCCATCCCTCTCTGTGTAAAAAAACTTCCCCCGCACATCTCCTGATTTCTGTAGTTCTTTAGTGGGCTGGCTCCTGAAATGAGGGGGGAAACAAGACCAAAGGTAGACAACATCACCCAGAATGCACCCTGACTGTCAAAACAGATGGCTGCACAGACCCAGGCTCTTACTCCAGAACATTACCTGACCCTAAAGCCCCCACCACAGCACACTGAGGCATGAGATGGCCACTTGAGAGACAGGCAATGCTGGCATTATTGGCAAAGGCAGAAGCTGAAGGCACAGATGTTTTGCACCTTGTTTAAAGTTTATTTCTTAGTGTCACAAGTAGGCTTATATTAACATTGCAATGAAGTTACTGTGAAAATCCCCTAGTTGTCACACGCTGGCAAGAATTTAGCAAGGCCAATCCACTTAACCAGCATGCCTTTTGGAATGTTGAAGGAAACCAGAGCACCCAGGCAAAACCCACGCAGACACAGGGAAAATGTGTAGACTCTACACAAGCAGTGACTCATGCCAGGAATCAAACCTGGGCTTCTGGTGCTGTGAGGCAGTAGTGCTAACCACTGTGCTACCATTCTGCCCCTCTCCCCAACCTTACCTGTACCACTGAGAAGCAGACGGGACAGCACTGCCACACATCTTCCCCACTCAGAGGAAAATCCAGGTCATAATGTTAAACAGCAAAATCATATATTGAATGATTCACCACCTCAGAATCAGTCATTGAAGATAGTTTAGTGAGATATGTATAGATTAATGTGTCATGTTGTTGTACACAGCATGAGAACATAGGGAACTGTACTACTGATCTTGATCACCACAACAGAATAAGGTTACTCAAACATTGGCTCATTAAAAACTTTAGTGTAAATATCTAATGCAAAAATTAACTAGGAATGGAAATAGAAAATAGAGATGTAAACATTAATCCCAGCATCCTTTTCCTCATGAATTTTGCTGAGTGGTATCTCCAGCCTTTGTTTTATGTAAATGTCCCACAGTATTTGAATGTTGTGGGCAGGAGTGTGAAGTAAAACAATATTATGTTAATGAAAATAAGAGTTCACAGGGCAAGGGAACTCACCCACACTTTCTCAGACCTGCAACCTTTCCAAAAAGGCATCAAATGTTGTATGGAGGAGAGAACTTTTTTCAGTGTAAAATGTACCTTGATACAATTCGGCTGAAAATAAATAGTGGCAGTAATTTCACATTATGCTGGTGAGGGTTAGTGATTTTCTTAGTCCCTGACATTGATATTAAGGCAAGAGGAATGCAAATTCTCAGTGATAGGAAGAACCACACAGTTACTGTCCCTGGCTTGGTATCTAGGCTGCAGCACACCGATGACACCAACGAGTGTTCGCTGCCGTCCAACTTTGAGACGGACGCTGCTGGAGTCAGATTTAAAATTTATTTTGCAAATAAACACAATAGGATGTCCGTCTTCTGACAGTGGCAAGAAGATAAGTAAATGGTTAATCGTGAGCAACATATAAACAAGAGTTTAACTTCTCTGAGAAAAGGACAGAGAATGTAGGAGGATAGGAGACACCAGTGGATGGTATCGTGGACAGGGCTGCGGCCTGCTGATACTGGGTGTGTGGACACTTGGTAATTTCCTTGATGATTTATAATCCATGCACTGACTGTATGGTAGTTCCAATTTCAGTAGCCCAGTGTAATTAAAGTGCACTCAATTTGCATTTGTGTCTAAAATGTAAACTAAATTTCTCAATCATGTTCAGAATCTCTGAAGTGTTTTAAGGTAGTCATAGAATATTTTAGCACAGATTTCTATCATCAGTTTGCCTCCATTTCATATATTGAATGTAATCCCACCATCCTGGTCACTCCCTATACCATCAAATATTCCTCTGTTAAAGAAACTATTTGAAAAAATAATTTGAGGACTCAGCTTCAATAACATTTTGTCACAGAAAATGACACATTTTTATCTGTGTAAAGGTCTCATTAACACCTCACCGACCAACGGAAACCATTTATCACCATATGTCTTATTCCAATTTTGAAGGTCTTTATTAGGTCAGCCCTTAGTCAACGATATCCATTCCTCACTAACATTTTGAATTTCCCCTTCTCTGAAACACTATATCCACTCCCCTCACTTCCATATTTCACCTGCTTATTTCTCAGTTCAGTTATGTAAATTAAATAACCAAGAACTGCTTAGCCTCTCCTTCCTCCTTCATGGGCACTCATACATCTTAACCTTCTTGGATTGTATAAAAAAAGCTTGAACTTTATCTGACTGCTAGACTTTATAAGATGGTTGTGTTTTAAACTGTCTCTTTTGAATTAAGTAAACAGAGTAGTGGAGGGTTCAAAACTGTACAAAATATTCCATCTGAGACATAATTAGAGCTTGTACATTGACTCCCCCCCCGCCCCCCCAATACTTTTGCATTAAGTAGATCTCATTTTTTTCTAGAGTTCATTTCCTGATTCATTTTTCAAGCTACAGTTATTAGACAAAGAAGGAGTTTGCATCTATACCTTTCACAACCTCAGGACTTCTCAAACCATTCTCCAGCCAACAAAGTACTTTTGAATTGTCGCCATTATTGTAATGTAGGAATGGCTGTTATACTTACACATTGAAAATCTCTCTATTTTCCTTCTCTATTTAAACCATACCATTTCAAGCAGATTTTTTATCTCTGGTCTTACTTCCACACTCTATTCATTCATATTTTTCCACAGTGAACTATTTCAACCAACAAGGTGTGACACTAGGAAGTTCTGACAAAGGAAGGGAACTTGTTGTGCTTATCCATCGATGTATAAAGGTGGAAGGACATGTTAGTGAGGTGATGCAAATAATATATGGCACACTTATCTTTACCAATCATGGCACAGATTACAAAAGCAGTATACAACTTTGGTGGGACCACACTGGTGTACTGTGCGCCGTTTTGGTCACCACTTTGTAGAAGGGGATGTGTTTGCACTGGAGCGGGTGCAGAGGAGATTCACTAGTATGCTGTCTGGGATGGAATATTTAAGTTATGAAGAGAGGTTGGATAGGTTTGGTTGTTTTCATTGGAGCAGAGAAGACTAAGCGGTGATCTGATTGAGGTGTACAAGATTATGAGGGGCATAAACAGCGTGGATAAGAAGCAGCTGTTCCCCTTAGTTGAAGTGTCAGTCACAAGAGGACCTAGGTTCAAATTAAAGAGCAGAAGGTTTAGGGGGAATGTGAGGAAAAGCTACTTTATCCAGAGGGTGGGCACAGTCTGGAATGTGCTGCCTGGGATGGTGGAAGAGATGGGTTGCCTCACATCCTTTAAGAAGTATCTGGATAAGCAGATGGCACGTTATAACATTCAAGGCTATGGGCCAATTGCTGGTAAATGGAATTAAATGGGTGGTCAGATGTTTCTCATGTGTCAATCTAAACTTGACAGGCTGAAGTGCCTCTTCTACACTGATGATTCTACTACTTGTCCACCCTATCTTTGTTTTCCTGCAGTGCTCCATAATCTTCATCAATTCATGATCCCTTCCAGTTTGTTGCATTGTTTCTGGGATATCATCAGTGCTACTAACCATTTCCAAATACAGTGCTGTGTGTGAGTCGTTGCTGCTGGACAACACATCAATCTCTACTGATACAGACGCCTGCATAATGGTGCCTACAGGCTTGAAGAGAATGACAGGTGGTTGAAGAGGCCCAAGTTTGATCATTAGATCATGCATTGGAACATCAGGGATCATCTGTAAAATAGGACAGAAAACAGATTGAGAGCAGTCACAGTCTGCTTACTCATTAGGCAAATCAATTGCATTCATGCAGGCTGTACTTAAAAAATGATATCTGCAACAATGTATGGCACAGGATGGGTGGCACGACAGCACAGTGGTTAGCATTGCTGCCTCACAGTGCCACAGACCCAAGTTCAAGTTCAATTCCTGGCTTGGGTCACTATCTACGTGGGTTTCCTCCATGTGCTCCGGTTATATCCCACAGTCCAAAGAGGTGCTGGTTAGGAGCACTGGCCATGCTACATTTTCAATTTTCCCTCGGTGTGGCCAAACAGGTGCTGGAGTGTGGCGACTAGGGGATTTTCACAGTAAGTTCATTGCAGTGTGAATGTAAGCCACCTGTACTGCCACCTTCTGGGGGTGCAAATACACAAGTCCTTGAAGGTGGCAGTACAGATGGAGAAGGTGACAAAGAAGGCCTATGGTATGCTTGCCTTTATAGGAAGGGGTATAGAGTATAAAAGCCGGTGTCTAATGTTGCAGTTGTATAGAACGTTAGTTTGCCCACATTTGGAGTACTGTGTCTAGTTCTGGTCGCCTTACTACCAGAAGGACGTGGAGATCCTGGGGAGAGTGCAGAGGAGGTTTACCAGGATGCTGCCTGGTATGGAAGGACTGAGCTATGAGGAAAGATTGGACAAATTGGGGCTGGTTTCCTTAGAAAGGCGGAGAATGAGAGGAGATATAATAGAGGTGTATAAGATTATGAAGGGTATAGATAGAGTGAACAGAGGTGAGCTTTTTCCTAGGTTGGATACAAAAATTACAAGGGGCCACGGGCTTAGGGTGAGGGGGGGAGGTATAATTCGGATGTTAGAGGGAGGGAGGTTTTTCACACAGAGGGTGGTAGGGGCCTGAAATGCACTGCCAATGAGGGTGGTGGAGGCAGGCACACTAGAGTTGTTTAAGGCTTACTTAGATAGGCACGTGAGCAGACTAGAGATGGAGGAATACAGGAGACTTTTCTAAATAAAGATCAAGAGCCTTGGGACATCCCTAGGAATCAACTGATTCCTATGGACCTTCCAACATATTTCATGGCTCACTTGTTTTACTTCTGCGCTTGTGAGGATTCTGTAAATGTCTGTCTAAGTTGTGCATGTTTATTGATGTCTTTTCTTTTACTTCACAGATAATTCAGTCTGCCTTATTGTCCAACAAGGGGCATACATGCGGTGGATCGTGCGAGGGCTGCTCTTGGATGTTGCTTCGAGAGTTGCCTAGTGTTTCACGTAGTTAGTGTAAGTTTAAACTGGACCATCTGATGGGCAACATGATAGCTCAGTGACTATCATTGTTTGCTGTGCAGATACATGGATTTGGGCCTGTGTCTGTGGAAGTTTGCACATTCTCCCCATGATTGTGTGGGTTTTCTCCAGGTGCTCTGGTTTCCTCCCACACCCCAAAAATGTGTTCTTAGGCTGACTGGCAAAACAAATTCTCCCTAAATTAGTCTTCCCTCAATCTTCCCCAGTAGGCACAGACAAAGGTCACAGATAGAGGAGGGCACTCACAATGTTAAAATTGCAGCATGGGCTCATTGGACCGAAGGGCCTGTTTCCCATGCTGTATTGTTCTTTGTTCTGTAATTTGTAAGCCTACTTGTGAAACTAATAAATAAACTTTACTTTATAGACACATATTTGCATAAGAACTTGCACATGCAACCAAAAGTTTGGACAGTGCCTGGGAATAATCAAGCAAAGCAAATTGTCTGTCAGATTTTCACTCTATTCAATAAAATAGGCTAAAGGTCAGGCTGTGACCCTAACCCCCAGATGATGAATGTGAAAAAGAATACTCGTATCATTGATATCAAAGGTGGTAAAGGTCTGTATGATGTGGAGATGCCAGCGTTGGACTGGGGTAAACATAGAAAGAAGTCTCACAACACCAGGTTGAAGTCCTGTAAATTGGTTGGACTTTAACCTGGTGTTGTGAAACTTCTTAAAGGTGTTTATATCCAGGCTCCAGGCCAAGCTGACCAACTGAAACAAGTTTCAATGAGCTTAGCAATAAATTAACATTGACAGTGTCTTTTCATGCTTATTAAAATTGCAAGCAATTTTTTCTATTTTCTTCAGAAATGTCCAGTGTCAAAATATTAATTAATTAAATGGCGACATATCAGTCTGTCAGAGACACAAGATGGCCAAGTGGCAAAGAACAGATGGCCCCAAGACTCTTCTTTCAATGTGTTTACTCAATGTGTTGTCCACAAAGGTGTGCAGGTTAGATGGATTAGCCATGGTAAATGTGTGAGGTTATGGGGGGTAGGTCATGGACACAGTCTGGGTAAGGTACTCTTTTGGACAGTCAGTGCAGACTCAATGGGCCGAATGTCTCTCCTGCACTGTAGGGATTCTATGATACTATGAGGAGGCTAGCCCATTACTAATGAATGAAATGTAGTCATACCTGCTGTAAAATGTTTGGCTTGTTATTAGATTCTCCATCTTCAAAAAGTTTCTGCAACGGTAAAGAAACCAGCCATGGTAAAGATTGCTTTACACTTTCGCGTACTTTAGACATTCTTTTAACTCTCCAATCCCAGAGAAAGCACCTCGTCCTTAGGCAGTTTAATGGGCGCCTTTCCAAATTTCACTCAAGTGACCACTCAACACCTTCATAGCGAGAGCCACGATGCCATTTGACCATGAGGCCAAGATAGTGGAAGCCAATACTGCCATCACCCAGGACAGCAGTCAGGCTCTGGGACCCTAGCAGATCTGTCTTGCTACTAATTCGGACGACAAAGAACAAAGAAAAATACAGCACAGGAACGGGCCCTTAGGCCTGCCAAACCTGTGCCAATCATGACGCTTCAACTAAAGAAAAAACCTTTTGCCCTTACTCGGACCGAATCCCTCTACTCCATCCCCATTCATGTACTCTTCCAAATGCCTCTTAAATTCAGTGATACTAAAACAAGTTTGTAGCCTGTTGCCACAATTCTGACTGAAAGTAGAACTTGACAATTTTGGGGTGATATCAGGAGACACTTTTCTTCGGGGGAAGGGGTGGAAATGAGTTGAAAATTTGAAAACTGAAAGATTTATGTTAGGTGAGGGTCATCGATCCAAGGATGCTAAATTAAATTTAAATACTGTGCAGTCAAAATCTAACTGAAAAGCGGAATATATTATGGTTACAGAATGTCATGCTCTTGTACTATAGTTCTTATGACTGTGCCAGCTCTTTGAAAAGAGTTATAAGATTAGCTTCACTTCACTGTTTTTTTCCCAATTGCCTCAAGAAGTTTTATATTTCCATTATATATCAAGCAAACTTTAACCACCTTTCAAAAATGTTAGGTCTACTGTTCTAATTAATTTATAAATCTATTTTCACTATGTTTAAGCTTGTGTAACTATGTACAGAAAAAAAATTCTAACTGACACATTTATCAGAATGGACAATGCTATTTTAAAGATGATTTGAAGTAATAGATTGGGGATCAGAAATGAGATTCCCTTCCCTGCTCAATAAGGAGTACCATTCACAATGGTCTGTTTATATCAAGGAAGCTGATGTTTGAAATTTTAAAATGAAGAATAGAAGCAGAAGCATTTGATATGATTCTGTAAAAGTCTGTAACTCACCAGCAAATCACTGTCTGTGAGTTTCAGAGTCAAACGACCATCTTGATACGCTGTAAAAAGGAGGGAGTTGATCACTGGCTCCGAGACCCAGATGTTGAACATTCTGCTCTCCACTCTCTCAACTGGGATAGCACTGGGCTTCTGCACAACTGGAGAGTTCTTGTAGGAAACACTACCCTGTGAGACACAACAGTAAGCAGCAGATACCCAAGGCTCATAAACACCAAAGCAAAGTGCAATTCCAAAGATAGATATTTTGGAAAAGAGCTTATGATTAATTTTACACATGTGGTGAATATTGGACTAAAAAAGTGACTTTGGATCCATGATTCCCAAATATCCTCCAGCACTGGAAATTTTCTCATTTCATTTTTGGAACTGCTGTAGGCTAAGTAATCAAGATTGATTGATTTCTACCAGGATGGCGGGAGGCAACTTAGATAGGCCATGGTCCTTTTTCATGGAGTAATCGCTATGAAGTGATTCAGGGGAATGGGCCTGCATATTGACACGATTCCAGTTGTTTTAATGAGAGTGTCAATCATTGCACTGACTAATAGCAGAGGGGAGGGGAGAGGAATGAGATAAGAAACAATAGCACTGTTAGACAATAGAGAGAAAGACAAATTTTCTACCTTGTTGTGTAACTTGGTACAATAAATAATATAAATAAGATTAATGACCGTTGCCCTACCTCTAAAGTTAACTCAGTCTCTGCTTAACAACAGGTTTAGTATCTCAAGGGTGAGTAAGAGGTTAGGCCTCAGGATAAGTTCATCTCAAATGGAGGTATTAAAAGTACTGTATATGCTATGGAAATAGGCATTCACTCAGAGAGATAGAACTTTGTATGCATGCCATTTACTGCTATTTAAACATTGCAGCAGTTTCTTTCAATTATCAGGCTTTAAATAAAAGTGTCTGTGATTATTCAAGGCAAGATCTCTTTCAGCCTAGACTCCAGCCCCATCCTACCCAGGCCCTATCCCCATAACTCCACCTATTTATCCCACTTCCTGAAGCCAGCTCCCTTTCAACCCAGCCCAGGAATTGCCCGAGGGCACCTTCCTTTCAGCCCAGACTCCAGCCCTATCTGTCCAGAGACTTCTCAAGACTGGACCCCTTTCAGGCCAGGCTGCAGCTCCAATCAGCATTTGTTGTTGGAAGACCTGGTTTAATTAGCTCTCCAATACCTTGGCAGAGACTTTAAAGAAAGAAGAACAAAGGTGTGTGAATTTTCAGAGCTGAAGAAAAAGAACATGCTGCCTTTGGGGAAGATTCAGCAGAACATGTTAAAGCAATGGTGCTGAAAAGACTCAGTGATGTAACAGATCATTCTGTTACACTATTAATAGAAACAGTTCCACTGTAAATAAATTAATTCAGCTTGGTGTCCGACTGAAATATTCCACTTCACAGAAACAGTCCAATTTCAATTGTGATTTTAACTTTTGGATCCTGTCAGTCATATTATCTATTTATTTATTTAAGTGCCTCTTTCCCGGAATTACTCAACTGCTAATTTGGCCTCTGACTCCTCCAGCCTGGTTTATTAACTGATCACAGCATGAGTTGCAGGATAATCCCTGCTCGCTCTCTCTCTGTTCAGAGTACTTCCTCCTTTAATTGCCCCTCCTTTATAATGGCTCCCGACCTCCATTCAGGGCCTGCATCTGTTGTGTGATCCAAGCTGGGTAACCCCTCCTGTCTCCCTGTGCTGTAATATATAAATCCATACTCCCTATGGTGCACTGATGTCTTTAAATCTTGTCAGGTTTGTATTATGAATAACAATCAAAGAAATCATTGAATCCCTAGAGTATAGAAGGAGACCATATAATCCATCAAGTCTGCATCGATTCTTCGACAGAGTATCCTCCCATGCCCTAAGCCCTTAACCTCACACATTTATTCCATTAATTCCCCCTTACCTACACATCTTGGAACACCACAAAGCAATTTACTATGGCCTGTCAACCTAACCTGCATATCTTTAGACTGTGGGAAGAAACTGAGCATCAGAGAAAACCCACGCAGATACGGGAGAATATGCAAATTTCACACAGACAGTTACCCAAGGTTGGAATTGAACGCAGGTCCTTGGCACTGTGAGGCAGCAGTGCTAACAACTGTGCCACCCACAGATCACAGATAAAAGCTTTACAATGGGGCTTAATGCAGGTTAACTCAAAATACGAGGTGCTGGATTTTCACTACATTATTCAAAAGCCGCAGTGGATTTTCCTATTTGTGCTTTGCACACTTACCTTGTGCCATGATTCAATATATCCTGAGGTATGTATTGGATCAGCAGTTAATTCAACACTTGTTGCAATCTCCCCATCCTGTATGAACAGTGCTGAATGAAGAGAGAAGGTGCTGGTTATAACAAATTGCTAAAAGTACATTCCGCACAGCTTTAAAATAGGTGGCCTAGCAATTGATGCTGCAGGACTGGAAGACCCAAGTTCAATCCCGACTGATGTTTCTGCTAGGACTTCCCCTCAAGGAGAAATGAATTGTCAATCTTCCAACATAAGGTCTATAATAGGGGCCTCAGAGTCGGCAGGTCAGAGTCTCAAACCCCACAATGAATTTGAGCAAAGTAATCTAGATTGGTGCTTCAGCACTATATTAAGGGTGCTCTGTATTGTCAGAAGCACAGTTATGTAGATGGGACATTCAGCCACAGCCCTGTCTTGACTATTTACATCAACCTGGCACGATTCGGAGAGAGCTGCAGGAGATTCTCTGCCGGCCAGTATTTCTGCCTCAATCAACACTGGCACTGGCAAATTGGATTTGGTAAAAAAGTCTGACAACATAAAGTTTAAATCCAACCAATTTATTTGATAGTAAACTCATAAGCAAACTCACCAATTTATTTGATAGTAAACTCACTATCAAATCAATCAGTTGGATTTAAACCTGGGGTTGTCAGATTTTTACTGTGTTTACCCCAGTCCAACGCTGGCATCTTTACGTCAAAATCGGACTTGGGCCTTGATAACAAGAATAACAAAGAAAATAATCCTTTGTGGTATCTTACTGGGGACACCTCTCTTAGACCCAAGACCTTCCTTTCGTTATGGCCAGTGCATTTCCTTCCTTTATTAGAGATCAGCCATGATGGTACTGAATGGTGGAGCAGGCTCGATGGGCTGAATGGCTGACTTCTGCTCCTAGTTCTTATATTCAATTGTATACAATCCCTCTCTTCTGTTGTGCTGCCAACAGGCTGGGATTGTAAATATCTGTGGACATATGGAAGGCCTGGTTATCCAATTATCTGATCACAGAATTCCTACAGTGCAGAAGGAGGCCATTTGGCCCATCAAGCCTGCATTAATAACAATCCCATCCAGGCCCTATCCCCATAACCCCACGTATTTACCTGGCTAATCCTTCTGACACTAAAGGACAACTTACCATGGCCAATCAACTTAATCTGCACGTCTTTGGACTGTGGGACGAAACCGGAGCATCAGGAGAAAACCCACGCAAACATGGGAGAACATGCAAACGCCACACACATAGTGACCCACGATTGGAATTGAACCCGGGCCCCTGGTGCTGTGAAACAGCAATGCTAACCATTTTGCCGCCATGCCGCTCATCATGGTAAAGGATTAGAAAATGTGAAGTGATAACAATCTCACTATTGCTTATAAAAGGTTATCTCTTACCTGCTTGATGCAGAGTGAAGTCTGCCAGTAGATTTGCCATCTTATAAATTTCTGTACAGATCTTAAAACATAAAATTCCAGATTAGAGAGAATGTTGGGAACATGCTGTTACAAGTTTGTTTTCATGAATTGAACAATCCTGGCGGAAACATAAAATCAAACTAATCAAAGTATTTAAATATAAAGAATTAGACAAAACTAAATTTCTTCAGAATAAAAAGAGTATGCCATTTTTGCAAGGGCAACAACTCTACCATATGTCAATTATGCTCTAAAAAGAGGCCTGTTATCTTTTGTCTGAGGCATAAGTGACTCCTTGAATCAGGCTTGGTGTCTATAGATAGAGAGTGACTTCTTCAGTCATGAAGACAGACTAAATGCCTGTTGTACTTCACGTGCTTTGGAAAGAATTCCGGCACACAGAAACAAGACAAAATCTCTCCCTTGAGAGTTACTGAAGAAAAGGAGAGAAGCAATGTCAACCTGCACACATATAATGGAAAAGGATTACCTGTCCTTTAACAGTATGTCTCAAAGTGAATGAGACAAAATCGGTGAACAGTCGTTGAATCCAGCTGGCCCTGTTTAGACAGTAGGAAGAACATAAGGCTAAAACAACCAAATTTCTTCATTGGTTTCATACACTAGCCAGCAACAGTGATTAGCAAAATGAAGAAATAAGGCAAGCAGATGAAAATAATAACATATTAAAAATTCATTCCTGGGATTTGGTCATTGCCCCTCTGTAGTTACTGTGAGAAGGTAGTATTGTCATACCTGAGGGGATTATTTTTTGCTATGGCTTATATGACCCAATGGTTTCTTAGGTCACTTCAAAGAGTAGGAAAGAGGTATTCACATTGTGTTGTGCTCCACCATAATCCAGATGACTATGGGCCATTAGTCCTTTTAAGGGGAAGTGCTGACTCGTGGTGATTTAACCTGGGGATCTCCACACAAGGGTCAAGGCTGAGAAAGTGGGGCCTTCCTGAATAATGTACAGGAATTGAAACCACACTGTTGGCATCTCTCTGCATCACTAATTATCAGCCAACTTAGCCAACTGACACAACACATTGGTATAAAACTGGATTACTTACAGGCTGAGTGGACAAGACAGGCAAGTTTCTTTCCTAAAATAGTGATAGTTTCATGACCACTTCTATTTAGACCATCTTATTTCCAGATTTAATTTTTGTTTCAAAGCTGAATTCAAACTCTCAAACTGCTGTGCAGAATTTGAATCCTATTTGCCTGGCTTATTAACCACCATACTTTCGTACCCAGCCTACATTTACAAAACTGAGAAGGATTAGGAGAAACTGAAAGAATTAAGGAATCTGAATGATAGTATAAAGATTTGCATTGTAATTAGTCTGGCACCCAGCATTTCAAACATAATGATAGAAAGTTAGCATTTCTGAATCTCTGTTGTCGAATGGGAAAATAAACAGACAAAATAACTAGTGTACATCCTCACAGAAACATGTTTTCCCTTTCAGAACACCCAGTTAAATCTGTTCACATAACGCTTCCCCCTTGAGTAAATGTCATTGAGTCCAAAATTGCACCAAATTTCAGCCCAAGCACTAAGTTTAAGTTTTTAAGTTTATCTATTAGTGTCACAAATAGGCTTATGTTAACACTGTAATGAAGTTACTGTGAAAATCCCCTAGTTGTCACACTCCGGCAGCTGTTCAGGTACACTGAGAGAGAATTTAGCATAGCCAACGCACCTAGCCAGCATGTCTTTTGGACTGGGACAGGAAACTGGAGCATCTGAAGGAAATCTTTGCAGACATGGAGAGAACATGCAGACTCCACATAGTCATCCAAACAGGGAATTGAACAAGTTATACACAATACCTCAATTAACTACCCGCCAATACTGCTGCCTGTCTACTGATGATATACTTTAATACGTGCATGCAATATCATTCTGTTTGCTGCCCCATTGGGTAGCAAATGGGACAGCAAACAGAATGATTGTTTGCATAACAGTGCTTTGCATAACAGTGCTTTGATTGATAACAAAACTGGAGGCAGATTATAAGCAAGCCAGAACATGTTGTAATATAAACAGAATGAGCTACCTGTTAGTAATGACAGGGCACAAGTCTAAAGTAATTGGCAAAAGAACCAGACTCAATACAAGAAAAACATTTTGTTTTACTGACCAAGTTGCTATGATCTGGAATGAATTCTGGAAGCAGATTCTCTAATAACTTTCAACGGAAAATTGGATCAATACTTGATAAGCAAGGCTCTGGGAAAGAGCAAGGGAATGGAATTAATTGGATAATTATTTTGAAGAGTTGGAACAGGCACAATGGTTCTAAAGCAAAATTTTAGGACCACCGATCAGCAACCTTTACCATCTAGAACGACAAGGACAGCAAATACCTGGGAACACCGCCACCTGGAGGTTTCTCTCCAAGCCACACACCATCCTGATTTGGAAATATATTGCCTGTCTTTCTATTACTGGGTCAAAATCCTGGAATTCGCTCCCTAACAGCAGCATGAGTGTATCTATATCTCAGTGACTGCATATGTTCAAGAAGTCAGCTCACCATCACTTTTTCAAGGATAGTTCTGGATGGGCAATGAATGCTGATCTAGTCAGCGATGCCCACATCCCACAAGTGAATAAAAAGAAAATGAAGGTTCCACTTTAGTTGCAACTGTGAATTTGAACCTAAGTGTACTGGCAATCATTCTTATTCAAGTGTAAGTCATGTTGCCACTCAGATTCATTTGCATAAATCACAAACAAAAACATTGCCAAAAATAGTGCGATCAGTAAACATAACACAACATAATTGTTTCTAAAGTGCTTAAGAGTGCTAACCTGATGTAGTTTTATTATTATAGCTGAATAGTGGAGTATCACCAAAAATTAACCTATTTATACAATACATTGCATCATATCATTGGCGCTTCCAAGGTGGTTGAATTTAGGGGAAGAATTTGAAATACTGTGTTCAGTTCTGGCCACCTCATTACAGGAGGGATATGGAAGCTATTGAAAGGGTACAGAGGAGATTTACAAGGATGTTGCCTGGATTGGGTGGCATGCCTTATGAGGATAGGTTGAGGGAGTTCGGTGTTTCTCCTTAGAGAGACTAAAGATGAGAGGTAACCTAATAGAGGTGATTAAGATGTTGAGAGGTATAGTCCGGGTGGATTCTCAAAGGCTTTTTCCAAGGGCTGGAATGATTACTACGAGAGGACACAGGTTTAAGGTACTGGGAAGTAGGTACAGAGGAGATGTCAGGGGTAAGTTTTTCACTCAGAGGGTGGTGGGTGAGTGGAATCAACTGTTGTCGGTGAGGCAAATTCGATAGGGTCTTTCAAGAGGTTTCTAGATTAGTACATGGAACTTAATAGAATTGAGGTTATAGGTAATTCGAGTAGGTATGGATATCATCGGTGCAACTTGTGGGCTGAAGGGCCCCTTTGTACTGTAGTTTTTCTATGTTCAGTGTTCATTCTTTGGTGTATGTCCAAGTGTGGTGTAAAAATCCTGGACAGTTTTAACTACCATTTTCCCTGTTCTAATATCTTATATTTTCTTTGGCCAAATAAGCAATGGCAGTAGCTATTTTAAAGATACAAGTTCTATAGCTCTGTCATTGCTACCCTTGGCTGTACAACACTGGGCCAAATATGGATACATCTGTTATTCTGATATCCACCCCTAATTCCCATCATTCATTACTTGTATGATGGGAAGTGCTGGATACAGTGAATAATCTGAACCAACTGTATTGGTAATTTCGTATTCTGTCTCTTCCTATACGTACATGTTTGAAAACAATTTTGCTGTACTTTCCCAGTCTCTCAGAGTTTGTTGAGTTACTTGTAAAAATTGAAAAACTTTCAGTAAAAATATTTTTTTTTTAGAAACTCTAATAGGTTTGTCAAACATGATTTCTTGGAATAGGGTGGCAGAATTGAAATGAAACCCTCACCACAATAGGGTATTGTATGTCATAGATGCCAAAAGTGATACTTGAGATAATTTTTTCGATACATTTTTGAGAAATTGTCAAATAACCACAGAAACCTGGACTTACTCCTTGTGCCTTTGTATTTGCAGCATTAACTTGTCAAAGTTCAGCAGGCAATCAGTGACAGTTACAGCAATTCGTCCATTGTCACAGGCTGAAAGAAATCAAAGTTTATGTATAATGTCATATCAGGAATTACATAGGACCTTCCCAGGATACAGCTTTATTGGCCATAAATCCAGACTGGTGCGGTTCTTGACAAAAATAGAACCTTGTTTTTTTTTCAAACAGGTGAAAAAAAAACTTTTCTTAATCAAGCTTCAAATACAATGTAGAATTCACAGAATCCCCACAGTGCAGGCGACCATTCAATCCTTTGAGTCTGCACTGACAACAAATCCCACTAGGCCCTATCCCCATAACCCCACATATTTTCCCAGTTAATCCTTCCAACCTATACATCCTGGGATACTAAGGAATATTTAGCATGGCCGATGCATCCAATCTGCATACCTTTGGACTGTGGGAGGAAACGTGAACACCTGGAGAAAACACATGCAGACACGGGGAGAACATGCAAACTCCACACAGACAGTGACCAGAGCCGGGAATTGAGTGCACGTCTCTGAAGGTCTGAGGCAGCAGTGCTAACCACTGTGCCACCATGCTGCCCCTTATGCTGACTGTAGACACAAAAAAAGTCTCTAGGTTATTCATTTCCACATTGTTTGCATACAAATGATCTATTAATAGTGTGACTCATGACCAGCCATAGCATAAAGATTATCAGAAGAACAAATCATTGTTGAGGGGTGGGGGGTGCAAAATTGGCACATTTTTTGTATGAAGTAGTTCCACCCTGACCCATAAATGGCTGCACACTCAGTATTTGACTTCTAATAATGTCTCCTCTCATGGTTAAAAGGAACAGTCACAGTTCTATTTTTCCAAGTAGTTCATCTTGGTTCCTTTCATACCTTCTTCATTGGTTTCTTCATTGCCAATTGTTACAAACTTTATCTATTCAAAACTCAAAAATGACCAATGTCCTGTTGACCTCCATGACTTTGCCTCCTCCAGCTCATTTCCAAATTCCTCACACCCTGCTCTCACCTTGTGCCTCTGCATGCAAGTTTTGTTTCCATGCTTCTGCATCACAGCCTCCATCCCAGTCTCTCCCTTCCAACAACTCAGGTTAACCATTTAACCTTTGAACTTGAATTATACCTCTATCTTTATCCTTCTTGTCTAATATCAAGATCTTCTCATCTCAAGAACTTGTATCTTCAATCATGCCTTCAATTTCTTCTCCTCAAATCCCTTTGCTTGCTTCACTGTGCCCAACCACCACCACCACCACCCCCCACCCCCAACCACCACCACTCCTGAGAATACCCACATGTGCTGCAATGTGCCTCATCCCATCCACTCTAATGGCTCAGGCCTTGTGACCTAGGCTCCATCTCTTACAAAGTCCATGGCAAGTTCTAACATTGCACCAAAGCCTCACCTAATTTCTAATCCACTATTTTTTCCTAAATGTATTCTTTCACAGGATCTGGGGATCACTGGCAAGACTGGGATCTGTTGCTGATCCCTAATTGCCTTCGAACTGAGTGACTTGCCACACACCATTTCACAGGGATGCTCAGAATGAACCAAATTGCTGTGTGTCTGGAGTTAACTCAGTAAGAGTCTGGCAACACTAATTTTAAATCCAACCGATTTATTTGATAGTAAATCTGCTAGCTTTCGGCGTTTGTGCCTTCGTCAGGCAAATGAGGTGTACTGGTCTCCAAAAGCACAATATCAGCACAGTTTACAGATTGCTGATTAGAATGCGAATCCTTACACCTAACCTGCTATTCAAGTCTTAAAGTGGCTAACAAACACTAGCACTGAGGTTAGAGATGTGTATTGTCTCCAGACAGCACAGTAAGTGAGGTTTTTTGCTAACGCAGGCAAGTCATGGGGGTTACAGATAGTGTGACATGAAGCCAAGTTCCCTGTTAAGACCGTCCTCATGTGTGCGGAACTTGGCTATCAGTTTCTACCCAGCGACTCTGCGCTGTCGTGTGTCGTGAAGGCCCCCTTGAAGAACGTTTACCCGAAGGTCAGAGGCCGAATGCCCGTGACCGCTGAAGTGTTTGCCCACAGGAAGGGAACTGTTTTGCCTGGTGATTGTTGAGCAATGTTCATTCATCCGCTGTCATAGCAGATGACAGCGGATGAATGAACATCGCTCAACAATCACCAGGCAAAACAGTTCCCTTCCTGTGGGCAAACACTTCAGTGGTCACGGGCATTCGGCCTCCGACCTTCGAGTAAACGTTCTTCAAGGGGGCCTTCACGACACACGACAGAGCAGAGTCGCTGAGCAGAGACTGATAGCCAAGTTCCGCACACATGAGGACGGTCTTAACAGGGATCTTGGCTTCATGTCACACTATCTGTAACCCCCATGACTTGCCTGCGTTAGCAAAAAACCTCACTTACTGTGCTGTCTGGAGACAATACACATCCCTCTAACCAATGCTCAGTGTTCCTTTGTCAGCCACTTTAAGACTTGAATAGCAGGTTAGGTGTACGGATTCGCATTCTAATCAGCAATCTGTAAACTGTCTGTGCTGGTATGTGTGCTTTTGGAGACCAGAACACCTCATTCGCCTGACGAAGGCACAAACGCCAAAAGCTAGCAGATTTACTATCAAATAAATCGGTTGGATTTAAAATTGGTGTTGCCAGACTCTTACTGAGTTTACCCCAGTCCAACGCTGGCATCTCTACATCATGTCTGGAGTTACACATAGACCAGACCAATAAGGACAGCAGATTTCCTTCCCTGAAAGACGTTAGTGAATCACATGGGCTTCTGCAACAATCGATCATTGTTTCACAGTCACCATTGCTAAGGCTAGCTTTACGATTCCAGCCTATTACGTGAATTTCAATTCCACAAGCTGCCCAGATGGATTTGAATGCTTGCCTACAGAACATTAGTCTGGGCTTCTGGCTTATTAGTCCAGTGACAATGCTACCAGTACAATGGGAGTAAATTGAAAAGGCTGAGGAATATTGTAGCTCAGGTGAATGAGGGTGCATGGAAATGAAATAGAAGCAATAAAAAATGCATTCCCTTAAAAAAAGTTGGAATTGTACACCAATATAGGGAAAGGGTTAGACAGAAATCATGACCCACACATACCAAATTTTAAAGAGCTAAATTGACATTTTCAATGAATTATATAACAGAGTGAGTCTGACTTGCTATTTCATAGAATATTAATTATCACACTCACCTAAAGTTAGAGAAAGATTTAGATCAGTCTGCGAATCAATTTCAAAATCCAACGAGTGATTTAGATTTAACCTAAGAAAAAAATAATTGAAGGAAGCTGAGGGATATCCAATTACAGTCCAATACAGTCACATGTACATAATCACTTCTCTGATGAATATAATCCCACTGCTCAAACAGCGCCACGAAACTTACCCCAGCTCACCCGAACATTCAACATTTGGATGTATCAGACTCAATTTCATCAACATTTCTCCAAGGATGTGCAAGTTACCTCCTCTAACTTATGAACTTACAAGTTTTTAAAACCAAACTTTATATTGTCTAACAACTACTTTCTCATTTTACCTCAATTTTTTTTCCTCAATCTCCTTCACTATGTAAACAAGCTCCAATCAATTTTAAGAGTTGCTCACTGCAATTAAGAATAATGAATGAAAGAGTACTTACTAATGATATGCGTTTAAAGATTGAGGGGTAGAAGTTTGTTGAAGGCTGTGTTTAGAGCCCATACCCAGTGATAAGTTCAGTATTCGCCAATAGGAAAGTAAAATGTGCATTATGCAAATAGAGGATAGCTAACATCTATCAGTAGTGGCCACCTGAATAACAGCTCTGACAGAGGTAGCAGCAGCTTGAATGCTTGTCTAGACTGGGTACAAGCCATCCACTGCTATTTATCACGATGCATACTCTATATCTGAAATGCGGACACACCTTGAATTGCCATTGTTAAACGTTTAGGATAAGAATGCCAGAAAATAGTGGAATAGAAGCAGCTTTAACAAACTCTCTTTTCACAAATTTTCATATAATGGGAACTATTCACGCTTTTGGACCATCACTGAAGCTCTGTTGCTGTACCTGCAGCAAGACTAATGACAACATTTATCCAAAAATGTGCAGGTTAGACTGATTGGCCATGCTCAATTGCCCACAGTGTCAGGGTTATTAGCTGGGTAAATATGTGGAGTTACAGGGATATGGCGTGGGTGGGATTGTTATCGGTGCAGGCCTGGTGGGCTAAATGGCCTCCTTCTGCACTGTAAGCATTTTATAATGCTATGATTTTAATTATGTACAGATTCAACATCCTTATTTTGCTGCACTTGAGAACCACACCAGAACTTCCAATATTTAACAACAGGTTCAATAACATCCTTCAGGTCTGGCCTTCATGTGGCTCCAGAGCCACAGCAGTGTGGTGGACTCTCAACTGCCCCCAAGCAACTAGGGATGGACAATAAGTGCTGGCCAGCCAGCGACATCCATGTCCCGACAACATACAAAGAAAAGGTTAAATAACATATACAGAAAATTTTTGGAAAATCTCAGCAGGTGTGACAGCATCTCTGGGGAGAGAATAGTGCCAATGTTTCAAGGGTAGATGACCCTTCATCAGAACTCATCGTTGGGTCTTTTCATTCCCCCTTAGATGCTGTCAAATCTACTGAAATTTTCCAGCATTTTCTGTTTTTGTTTCAGATTCCAGCATCAGCAATATTTTGCTTTTATCTTAAATGACACATATTCTATAAGCAGGCTTTACATTAACCAGAATTCCTTATAATTGTCTGACATTTATGAAGGGATTAGATGACACAGTATCTGCTCAAAACAAGGATTTATTTTTCTTTAATCTTTCGTGGGGTGCGGGCAATGTTGGTAAGGCCAGCATTTATTGCCCATCCCTAATTGCCCTTAAACTGAGTGGCTTGTTAAGCTATTTCAAAGGGGAGTTAAGAGTTGAGCACATTGCTCTGGGTCTGGAGTCATATATAGGCCAGAGTGGATAAGGATACTAGATTCTCTTCTTGAAAAGATATCAGTGAACCAAGTGGGTTTTTATAACATCTGGCGATAGTTGTTACTATTACTGAGAATCGTGCTTTACATTCCAGATTTATTAACTGAATTTAAATTCCACCACCTGCCATGGTGTGATTTGAACACCAATCCCCAGAGCATTAGCCTGAGCCCTTGGATTACTAGCTCAGTGACAGTACCGTAGTACCATCATCTCCCCATGAGTTTAATGATTTATAGTCTTCATCATCTGCAAAGATTAATTCTAGCAACTATCAAATTCCAATTCCAACTCTATTCCCGCACTAAGGTAAGCTTTCGCCTATGTCCATAGCTAGTAATTCCCAGAACAGATCACTAGTCAGCATCAGGCGATTACAGCTCAAGGAGCACCACTTCACATTAAGCATGGCTGACCAGGACTCTCTCCTGCCCTTACTGCCAGCTGTTGAGATGTTGGAGGGATTTGCAGGTAGACGCTCAAGCTGTTTGACCGCGTTATGAACACTCCTTCCTGGAGCGGGACTTGAACCTGGAGCTGCTGTTCAGAGGCAGGAATACAATCCACTGTGCCACACTACCTCCCACCAGCAGCCCTAAAGACAGCTAATTCACAGTTAACACAGTAGTTATCGTTGATACTTTAACACCTTAACATCTGCTTGTTCACACAATTCTGAATCTATCAGAATTTCTGAATCCACAAAAATATTCATTCTGCTACATTCAGCACACCAAACAATCTAATATAATGCCAGGTGAAAGTCTGGTTAGTTTCTAGCCTACAGAATAGAGTTTTCTCTGTGTTTACCCACTCCCTTTCAGAAAGATGCCTAACCATTCGAAGGATATTATCCTCAGTACAAATGCAGAACAAATTAATCTTTCATTAATCCATGTACATATAATATAAAAACATAAGGTGTGATTCACATATTGTTCATTAGCAGAAAAGCCAGGTTAATCCCAGCCACGGCCATTCTTGACGCAATTCATTGGCCATCAGGCAGTTAACTGACTGGCATCAGGGTTTCCATCTCTTTAATAGTGGAGATCCTGCCTCCAAGAGCTGTTGACCCATCAGATAGCTGGCGTCAAGTGTCAGCAGCTCCCTCAGGAGTGATGGTCACTGCTAGTACTGTAACCAGTTCCAAACAGAGATGATAGGGAAGGCTTTAGAATTAAGGTAGGCCGATTCCAGAATGAGAATTGGGAGATGGGGTGGGGAGGTTGTCACTATGGAGGGGGGAGGTCAGTCTGAGATTTTGAGGCCCTTCATGGGCCACAGTGTGCCTAATGTAGCCACTGATTGGGCATTTAATGGGTCCCCAGTGGGAAGTCCATCTTCAATCTCCTTCATCCCTGACTTTATCAGAGCAAGTCAGAGCAATGGCAGACAATCCATGCCTTTCTTCCACCACACTCAGCAGGAATTTTATGCTAATTTCTAACATTTAGGTTATTCCTTTCCCGTGGTCTTAATTACCTTTACTAAAACTCATTTACAGATGTGGGCATTGCTGGCTAGGCCAGCATTTATTGCCTATCCTGACCAAGAAGGAAGACACGTTCTCGGATCGCTCATATTGGGAAACCTCTCTTATTTCAAAGAACAAAAGAACAAAACAGCATGGGAAACAGGTCCTTCGGCCCAATGAGCCCGCGCCGCCACCTCAATGTTCCCACTTCTACACGCGATCCCTGTCCATGTTTATAGATCTATGGATTAAAAACCAAATTTGAGACAATTTAGGGAGAATTTGTTTTGCTAATTAGCCTAAGAGCACATCTTTGGGATGTGGGAGGAAACCGGAGCTCCCGGAGAAACCCACACAAGCACGGGGAGAATGCGCAAACTCCCACAGACACAGGCCCAAATCCATGTATCTGCACAGCACAGCGATAGTCACTGAGCTGTCGTGTTGCCCATCAGATGGTCCCAGGTCAAGATACACTAACGACGTGAAGCACTAGGATACCCTCGAAAAAGGTCCAAGAGCAGTCCTCTCACGACCCATCGCGTGTATGCCCCTCGTTAAACAACAAGGTGGACCAAAGCACCTGTAGGATAAAAACAAGTACATCAATATCATCATCTATTTATACACTTCTCAGGGACTCCCAAGGCTCATGATCCCTATTTTAAATCAGTTTTCTATACCCCTCCATTCCCATTCTGTTCATGTGCCAATCTAAGTATTTCTTAAATATCTTCAGAGTACCTGCCTCCACCACTTTACTTAGTAGCGCATTCCATACCCCACCACCCTCTGTGTGAAAAAACTCTCTCTAGCATCCAAATTATACCTTACCCCCCTCACCCTAAGCCCGTGACCCCTCGTGCTATTTGAGTCCATCCTAGGAAAAAGCTTAGCCCTGTTTACTCTGTCTATCCCCTTCAAAATCTTGTACACCTCTATCAGATCTCCTCTAAGTCTATGTCTTTCTAAGAAAAACAGTCCTAATTTGCCTAATCTCTCCTCGTAACTCAGACCTTCCATATCAGGCAGCATCCTGGTAAACCTCCTCTGCACTCTTTCCAGAGTCTCCACGTCCTTCCGGTAGTAAGGCGACCAGAACTGGACGCAGTATTCCAAATGAGGTCTAACCAACGTTTTATACAACTGCAACATTAAAAGCCAGCTCTTGTACTCTATACCCCTTCCTATAAAGGCTAACATACTATATGCTTTCTTCACAACCTTCTCCACTTGCTCTGCCACTTTCAGAGACTTGTTCACCTGTACCCCCAGGTTCTTCTGCGTTTCTATACTCTTAATAGGTCTCCCTTTTATCATATACCTTCCCCCTACATTCTTTCTCCCGAAATGCATCACCTCACATTTATCAGAAATAAATTCCATCTGCCATCTATCTGCCCAAGCTACCAGCCTATCTATGTCCTGCTGCATCGCCTGACAATGCTCCTCACTATCCGTAAGTCCAGCCATCTTTGTATCGTCTGCAAATTTGCTGATCACTCCACTTACTCCCTCTTCCAAGTCACTTATATATATTACAAATAGAAGAGGTCCCAGTACCGAGTTCTGCGGCACACCACTAGTGACCGACGTCCAGCTAGAGAAACACCCTTCCGCTATTACTCTCTGTCTCCTATTACCAAGCCAGTTGCTTATCCATCTAGCTACCTGTCCTTGTATCCCATTTGCCTTGACCTTCTCGACTAACCTCCCATGAGGGACTTTGTCAAACGCTTTACTAAAATCCATATAGACAACATTAACGGCTCGCCCTTCGTCCACCGTTTTCGTCACCTCCTCAAAATATTCTACCAGATTTGTAAGGCACGACCTCCCCTTAATAAATCCATGCTGCGTATCCCTAATCAGATTGCAACACTCTAAGTGCCTATACATCCTCTCTCTAAGAATCCCCTCCAACAGCTTCCCTACCACTGACGTCAAACTCACCGGCCTATAATTTCCAGGGTTATCCCTACCACCCTTTTTAAACAACGGTACAACATTAGCTATTCCCCAGTCCTCTGGGACCCCACCTGAGTCCAAGGAAGAGACAAAGATTTGCGTCAGAGGCCCAGCAATTTCACCTCGCACCTCTCTAAGCAGTCTGGGATAAATGCCATCAGACCCCGGTGATTCATCAGTTTTAATGCTACCTAGAAGCTCTAACACTTCTTCCCTCGGTATGGATATTTCCCTCAACTGGTCCACAGCTCCCTCAGAGACAGGAGCCGTCAACAAGCCCCTCTCCTTCGTGAATACCGACGCAAAGTATTCATTCAGGATCTCTGCCATTCCCTCGGGCTCTAAGCACAGTTCCCCTCCTCTGTCCCTAAGAGGTCCGATTTTTCCTCTAACCCCCCTTTTATTCCTAACATAGGAATAAAAAGCCTTTGGGTTTTCCTTAATCCTATCCGCCAAAATCATTTCATGCCCCCTTTTTGCCCTTCTAACTCCCTGTTTGAGCTCCCTCCTACTCTCTATATTCCTTCAACGCTGTCTCGGTTCCCAGCTGCTTCGACCTATCATAAGCTTCTCTTTTCTTCCTAACCAAGTCCTCAATATCCCTAGTAATCCACGGCTCTCTAATCCTACCTTTCCCATCTTTCCTCTTGGCCGGCATGTACTTACCTTGCAACATTTTCAGTATTCCCTTGAAAGAGTCCCACATGCCTGGCGTGGACTTACCCTCAAACAACCGTTCCCAATCAGTTTCCCTAAGTTCCTGCCTAATTCGACCGTAGTTAGCCTTCCCCCAATTCAGCACCCTGCCCCTAGGGCAACAAGCATCCTTTTCCAACTGAATCCTAAAGTAGACAGAATTGTGGTCACTGTTAGCCACGTGTTCCCCTACTACAACATCAACCACCTGCCCTGGCTCATTACTCAGAACTAAATCCAATATAGCCCCTTCTCTAGTCGGGCTAGCCACATACTGTTCCAACGATCCTTCCAGTACACATTTTATAAATTCCTGCCCATCCAAACCCCCAGCTCTAAGTACTTTCCAATCCACCCTAGGGAGATTAAAATCTCCCACTATAACGACTCTGTTCTTTCTGCACCTATCCAAAATGTCTTTACATATGCCTTCTTCAACTGTCCATGGGCTGTTGGGTGGCCTATAATACACCCCTAGCATAGTAATCTCCCCCTTTCTATTCCTCAACTCCACCCACAGTGACTCCACTCTAACTCCTCTGTATTGTCCTCCCTCTGCACCGCTATGATGCTCTCCTTAACTAACAATGCCACTCCTCCACCTCTTCTGGACCTTCCTCTGTCACGCCTGAAACACTTATACCCAGGAATGTTCAGTTGCCACTGCTCCCCTTCCTTTAACCACGTCTCTGTCACTGCAACCACATCCAAGTTCCTCGCAAACATTAAGGCCCTAAGTTCATACGTTATTCCCATTACGCTCCTCGCATTGAAACAGACACACTCCAGTCCTCCAAGACCACTCGGAACCTCCTTCTCCCCGGTGCATCTCTTCTCGTCCAAACTTACTCTATCTCCCTCTCTACCGAGAGATCAGTCTCAGCCCCTCCCCCCCTCCATATTAGTTTAAACCCTGCCGAAACATTCCAGCTAACCTCCCAGCTAAGATATTCATGCCCTTCCCATTTAAGTGTTCCCCATCCCTTCTATACAGGTGCCCTTCTTTCACAAAGACTTCCCAGTTATCCACAAATATGAAGCCCTCTGCCCTACACCAGTCCTTCAGCTGTAGGATCTCATTTCTTCTGGCTCCGCTATTACCCGCATCTGGAAGCAGCCCTGAGATCGCCACCCTCGAGGCCCTGCTCTTCAGCCTACCCCCCAACTCCCTGAACTGCCTTTATATATCCTCCCTGCTCTTCCTTCCTACATCCTTCTCTCCTACGTGAATAATCACATCAGCCTGGGCCCCCTCACCTTTCAAAATGCCCTCTACCCTGTCTGACACATCTTGCACCCATGCTCCAGGGAGGCAAACTACCATCCTGGAGTTTCCTTCTGTAACTAGTGATAATAGTGAGTTTGTGAATGCAGAATGACTTGTCTGCTCATCTCTGGGCCTCATCACTGGGGGTGGGGCAGGGGTCAGGGAAGGGGCAAAATGGAAATGATTCACATCAACAAAACCCAACTATTCTGCACCAACCTGTATGTCTGTTTTTGTCTAAATCTAATCACAAAGGTTGTTTAGTTAAAATTGAATACTTGCAGCCAGTTGGAGTAAGCATAGTTCATGGTTCCCCTGAAGGCAGCAGCTACATTCTCGATAGAGATGAGAATTCCTTTCTCATCACTGAGATCAGCATCGCTCTTTTCCACAGACATATTATTTATCTGCAAACTCATAAAACAGAAAAATATGCTTTAGTAAACTGCTTTGGTTCAACTGGTTTATGTATAAGCTCCTGAACTTTTCTTTAGAGAACAGGCAGAGATTTATTTCCACTTTAGCAATTTGCATCCATGCACAATTCATCCTTCAGCTTCATGTGGCCCTTTCAGAACAAATGCAAACTCCAATGATGGTCACTCCAATGCAATTAAAGCCTGGCGCACATTGAAGTGTTTAGAAAACCAACTTCTTTTATTATTCATTTGGGGAACATGGGCATTGCTGGTTGGCCAGCATTTATTGCCCATCCCTCGTTGCCCTTGAGAAGCGGTGGTGAGCTGTCTTGACCCACAATGCCATTAGGGAGGGAATTCCAGGATTTTGACCCAGTGACTGTGAAGGAACTGTGATATATTTCCAAGTCAGGATGGTGAGTGTCTTGGAGGGGAACCTGCAGGTGATGGTGTGCTTGTGGGTTTGAAAGCTGCTGTCAAAGGATTTTTGTGCTGTCTATGGATCTGGATCTAAGGAGCCAAATGTATAATTCAGCTAGGTCAAGCTATTCTCATGTTTGAGTCAACAGGTTGAATTCGAGCCACACACTGGAATATTGGCGCATAATCAAAATGGCACGTCTCTATGTCATTGAGGGAGTGCAATGACTCCCACTCATTACAAGTGGTCTGCCTGATATGCAGGTTGTATGACCTCTCCAGTAATGGTGATCCGAGAAGAACTGAAAAAGATTTAATGCTTACAATTCAGCTTAAATGAAATAATTGATCAAAATTCAATTATTGCTTTGGAGAAGTATGCATTGATTTAGAGTCATAGAATCATAGTTATAGAGGTTTACAGCATCGAAAAAGGCCCTTTGGCCCAACTTGTTCATGCCACTCTTTTTTGTAACCACTAAGCTTGTCCCAATTGCCCACATTTTGGCCCATATTAATTTATACCCATGTAACTGTCCAAATGCTTTTTAAAAGACAAAATTGTACCCACCTCTACTACTACCTTTGGCAGCTTATTCCAGACATTCACCATTCTCTGTGTGAAAAAATTGCCCCTCTGGACTCTTCTGTGTCCCTCCCCTCTCACTGCCCTGTAACTTTAGACTCCCCTACCTTTGTAAAATGATGTTGACTATCCAGCTGATCTATGCCCCTCATTATTTTATGGACCTCTTTAACTCAAACCATCAAGTCCCGGGTATCATCCTGGTAAATCTTTTCTGCACTCTTTCTAGTTTAATGATATACTTTCTAAAATAAAGCGACCAGAACTGTGCACAGTATTCCAGTGTGGTTTTACCAATATCTTGTACAACTTCAACAAGACATCCCAACACCTGATTCAATGTTCTGATCAATGAAACCAAGCATGTTGAATGCACTCTTCACCACTCTTGCCACCCGTGACTCCACTTTCAAGCAGCTAGGAACCTGTGTCCCTAGATCTCTTTGTTCTGTAACTCTTCACATCATCCTACCATTAGCTGAGTAAGTCCTGCTCTGTTTTGATTTACCAAAATGCATCACCTCACATTTATTTAAATTAAACTCTGTCATTTATCAGCCCACTGGCCAATTAACCAAGATCCCATTGCAATCCCAGACAACCATCTTCATTATCCACTATGCCACCAATCTTGGCGTCATTTACAAACTTACTAACTATGCCTCCTAAATTCTCATCCAAATCATTAATATAAGTGACAAATAACAGTGGACCCAACACATACCTGAGGTCACCGCTGGTCAGTTTGAAAAACAAATCTCTACAACCACCCTCTGTTTTCTGTCATCAAGCCAATTTGGTATCCATTTGGTCACCTCACCCTGGATCCCATGAGATTTAACCTTATTCAAAAGTCTATTATGTAATACCTTGTCAAAGGCCTTGCTGAAGTACATGCAGATAACATCAATTGCAACATCTACCTTTTTGGTTACCCCTTCAAAAAATTCAATTAAATTTCTATTTACAAAGTCATGCTGACTGTCCCTAATCAGTCCTTGTCTCTCTAAATGCCTATAGATCTTATCTTTCAGAAAAGCTTAGAATGTTTCATGGGTATGTACATGCAGAACAGAGAAATATAATTGAGTAAAGTTCAGATATAAGGATATGGTGTTCATGTTTCTAATGTAATTAGGCGATATTTTTAATTACTGTAGATAATGCTCAGCAATGCAAGTAGTGACCTAACAACAGCTAAAGGCTATTACTTTTATGAGGTAATGGCAGCTTGATAAGGTGCAAACTAATGAGCAAGCACCTACTTCTGTTCAAAGTACCTGGTACATAGCATGTTTTCGGTGGCTAGGATGAAAATGGAAAGTGCTTTATGCATTCTGACTGATTTAAACACGGGTACATAGTGAAGACACACCATCTGCCTGCTCAGATGGGTCAGAAAAGTTTCAGGGGACTATCCAAAGAGCAGTACTGCTCATCTACCTAACAAAAATCAGATGAATTGTTCATTCGTCTCATTGTTGTTTGTTGGACCTTGCTGCGCACAAATTAGCTATAAAACAACTACGTCCATACAATAGTGCTTTAGAGCATTCTGAGGACATGAATGGGTCTGAAAGTGGCTTGCAAATATGATAAAGAATTTTAAAATCAATGTATGGATAATAAATATTTTGTTCCAAGCTGTTCTCTTCCTGCATCCGTAATGTTTATCTGCTGACGTCTTTTGCTTCTCTTTCAATGGATGTTTTCTTTATTCTTTCATTGGATGTGGCCATCACTGGCTGGACCCACATTTGTTCTCCATTCCTAGTTGCCTTTGAGAAGGTGATGGTGAGCTGCCTTCTTGCACTGTGACAGTCCATATGGTGTAGGTACACCAACTGTGTTGTTAAGCTGAAAGTTCTAGGATTTTGACCCAGTGACCAAATCAGGATAGTATGTGGCTTGGAGGGGAAATTTCAGACAGTGGTGTTCTCATGTGTCTGCTGCCCTCACCTTCTTAGTGCTAGAGATTGTGGGTTTGGAAGGTGCTGTCGAAGAAGGCTTGGCAAATTGTTACAGTGCATTTTGTAGATAGTACACACTGTGCCACAGTGCATTGGTGGTGGAGGGAGTGCATGTTTAGGGTGACGAATGAGGTGCTGATCAAACAGGCCATTTTGTCCTAGATGTTGACAAGTCTCTTGAGTTTGTTGGTGCCGCACTCAGTCAGACAAGTGGAGAGTATTCCATCACATTCCTGGTTTGTGCCTTGTAGATGGTGGACAGGCTTAGGGGAGTCAGAAGCTGAGCTGCTCATTGTACAATTCCTAGCCTCTGACCTGCTCTTGTAGCCACAGTATTTATATGGTTAAGATTCTGGTCAATAGCAATGCCCCAGAATTTTGTTGGTGGGAGATTCAGGGATGGTAATGCCATTGAGTGTCAAGGACATTACTAATAAAAAATGATGTTACTTTGGTCTTTAATAGTTGATATCACAACATGGTATTTGTCCATCTACTGGAGAAGTGAGGATTGTTCAGCCAGTGTCCTAAGCTACTTCCAGTCTGAGTGGGATCGTATTGGTGCGGACTCAGTGAACTGAATGGCCTCTTTCTGCACTGTAGGTATCCTATGATTCAAATAAAAAAAAACAAATTAAAAAATTTAAAACGGTGACACGGAGGCACCGTTGTTAGCACTGCTGCCTCACAGCGCCAGGGACCTGGGTTCAATTCCTGACTTGGGTCACTGTCTGTGTGGAGTTTTCATATTCATTCCGTATCTTCATGGGCTTCCTCCGGGTGCTCTGGTTTTCTCCCACAGGTCAAAGATCTGCAGGTTAGATGAATTGGTCATGCTAAATTCCCCATTAGTGTTGGGGGACTAGCTAGGGTAAATGCACCAGATTATGGGGAGAGGGCCTGGGTGGGATTGTGGTCAGATGGGCCAAATGGCCTCCTTCTGCACTGTATGATTCTATGGCTCCATATCCCTATTAAAAGTCTCAGTCACTTTACACATTCATCGTGGTATCTGTTCTGAGGAGAAGCAGCTCAAACTGATAGTTGCTGGGCAGTTGCTCTTTACAGTGAGTACAAAAGAGTGCAGAGAGAAATCCAAACATACAAGGAGAAATTAACAATCCTGAGAGCTGAAGTGAATGGACGCCTTTAAAAGAGAGATGAATATTTAAGGAGGATGAGTGAGGTGAGAGAGATGTAAAACAACATAGTGTAATTTCCCCAACTCTTCATTCATCCTCAAGAGGGACTGTAAAGTCTTCCCTAGTCTGAAGGTAGGGATCACCAATGATCCGTATGGATAGAAGTTGCACAGGTCAGGATGAAAACAAACAAATACTAAAAATACTCAGCAGCATCCGTGGAGAGAAGAGGTTGGACTTGGATTTGTCCAATGGGTTACTCTGCATTTTTGCTCCTTTGAGAGTAGAAGACCATCTCAATTCACTGGATATTCTATGGATTTTAAGATATTGTGGTGTTTAGAGTTGTTGAATTTTGTGCATACGAACATAACAAATCAGGAGCAGGAGTGGGCCAGCATGAGGTTTAGGAGACTCTGACTGGGGTAAAACATGGAACAATTCATCAAAATGTGCAGCTGCCAAATTCAGTCCACACTTCAGATACATACAGCCAAATGCAGAGACAGAGTTTAAAAGCACTTCTAGCAGCTTACTTTTTGAAAATATATGATACAGTGCCCAGAAACAGAATGGATTGCTCCCCTTCAATATTCGGGAATGAAGCATGACGAAATGCCGCTTGGATAACATCGCTGGTTTCCTGGTTGACTGGAAGGTAAGGAATTTGAAAATGTCATTATAATTGCTCTGAATATTACCCTGTTCACACAATACACTCACCAATCAACATCTTGCCAATGCAATCTCAGGGGACAGTCAAACTGAACCCACTCAGTTATTACGGCTGTTTACAATAATTATCTCAGCTGTGACAACATCCCAAGGAGGCCTGGTGACACATCAGTAGTGCCCCTACCTCTAGAACATAGAACATTACAGCACAGAACAGGCCCTTCGGCCTTCGATGTTGCGCCGACCAATATAAAAAGCAATGCCCCTCCAAACTAAACCATTCCCTTCTCTTCCATATACTTATCAACTAACCTCTTAAACGCCACCAAACTTGGCGCATCTACAACTGCTGCAGGCAGGGCATTCCACTCCCGAACCACCCTTTGGGTAAAGAACCTACCTCTGATATCCGTCCTATAACTATCACCCCTTAATTTAAAGCTGTGTCCCCTCGTGCTAGCTTTCTCCATCCTAGGAAAAAGGCTATCACTGTCCACCCTATCTAAACCTCTAATCATCTTATATGTTTCAATAAGGTCTCCTCTTAGCCGCCTTCTTTCTAACGAAAACAACCTCAAATCCCTCAGCCTCTCTTCATAAGACCTGCCCTCCATACCAGGCAACATCCTGGTAAACCTCCTCTGTACCCTCTCCAATGCCTCCACATCTTTCTTATAATGTGGGGACCAGAACTGCACACAATACTCCAAGTGCGGCCGCACTAGAGTTTTGTACAGTTGCAACATGACGTTGCGGCTCCGAAATTCAATCCCTCTACCAATAAAAGCCAAGACTCCATATGCCTTCCTAACAACCTTCTCGACCTGACTGCCTACTTTCAGGGATCTATGCACATACACACCAAGATCCCTCTGTTCATCTAGACTACTAAGAATCCTACCATTTGCCCTATACTCTACACATTTATTATTTCTGCCATAGTGCATTACCTCACACTTTTCCACATTAAACTCCATTTGCCACCTCTCGGCCCAGCTCTGCAACTTGTCCAAGTCCCTCTGCAAACTATAACACCCCTCTTCACTATCTACCACTCCACCGACTTTAGTGTCATCTGCAAATTTACTAATCCATCCTTCAATACCCTCATCCAGATCATTTATAAAAATTACAAACACCAGGGGCCCCAAAACAGACCCCTGAGGTACACCACTTGTCACCGAACTCCACGATGAATATCTCCATCAACCACCACCCTCTGTCTTCTATCTGCTAGCCAATTCCTAACCCAATTAGCTAAATCACCCTCTATCCCATACATCTGCATTTTCTGCAGAAGTCTTCCATGGGCCACCTTATCAAACGCCTTACTAAAGTCCATATATACCACATCAACCGCCTTACCCCCATCCACCTCCTTAGTCACTTTTTCAAAAAACTCAACGAGGTTAGTAAGGCACGACCTACCCTTCACAAAACCATGCTGACTATCTCCAATCAATTCATTCCTCTCTAAATAAGTATAAATCCTATCCCTAATTATTCTCTCCAATACTTTGCCCACCACAGAAGTAAGACTCACTGGCCTATAATTCCCTGGAAGGTCTCTCTTCCCCTTCTTGAACAGCGGGACCACATTCGCTATCCTCCAGTCCTCCGGAACCACACCCGTAACCAACGACGACCTGAAGATCAGAGCCAGAGGCTCTGCAATCTCCTCTCTTGCCTCCCAGAGAATCCTAGGGTAAATCCTCTGGACCAGAAGCTCTGGGTTTGTGTCCAACACAATAAGAAGTCTCACAACACTAGGTTAAAATCCAACAGGTTTATTTGGTAGCAAAACTCACTAACTTTCAGAGTGCTGGCTGCCCCTTCGTCAGGTGAGTGGGACTTCTAATCACAAACAGGGTATATAAAGACACAAACTCAATTTACAGAGTATGATTAGAATGCAATTCTTTACAGTTAATCAGTCTTAAAGGTACAGACAGTGTGAGTGGAGACAGCGTTAAGCGCAGCTTAAAGAGATGTGGATTGTCTCCAGCCTGGACAGTTAGTGAGATTTTGCAAGTCCAGGCAAATCGTGGGGTTACAGATAGCCTGGACTTGAAATACAGATTGCAATACAGATTGCCTCGACTTGCAAAATCTCACTAACTGTCCAGGCTGGAGACCATCCACATCTCTTTAAGCTGCGCTTAATGCTCTCCCCACTCACATTGTCTGTACCTTTAAGACTTGATTAACTGTAAAGAATCACGTTCCAAATTGAGCTTGTGTCTTTATATGCCCTGTTTGTGAATAGAACTCCCACTCATCTGATAAAGGGGCAGTGCTCCAAAAATTAGTGGCTTTTGCTACCAAATAAACGTGTTGGACTTCAAACCTGATGTTGTGAGACTTCTTACTGTGTTTACCGCAGTCCAACGCTGTCATCTCCACATCATGACTACCTTCGAGTCCAACACTAGTACTTGTCATGTCCACAGAAGAAGTGTTCAATGTAGTTCAATGGGCTGAAAATCAGCTTGGAAATCCTTCTACCACTTTCCCCCAACAGGTTAAAGAAACAGTATGGGTGTGAAGATATAAGGGAATCACTCCAGTAAAAAGGAGGTGGTATATAAAAGCTTGTGTTCCTCTAGATATTATACTGTACGTTTAAAAGACATGTGGGGGAGTCCAGAACTAGGAGTCAAAACTTAAAGGAATAAATCTTTTAGAACTGAACTGAGGAGAAATTTTTTCACCCAGTTGGTGGTGAATGTGTGGAATCTAATACCATAGAAAGTCCTTGAGCCAAAACACTGTCTGATTTCAAGAAGAAATTAGGTAATGGGGCTAAAGAGATCAAAAGATTTGGGAAGGAAAGGGAAGTTGGGATATTGAATTTAATGATCAAAATGAATAGCAGGGCAGGTTCGAAGAGCCAAATGGTCTACTGCTGCTTTTAGTTTCTGTGTTTTCAAAATGCACGTTGTGTACTGAAAAACAAATTAGCTGGCATTAGGTATAATGCTACAATTCATGTTCCTACGGTACAAGAGGATATGGATATTCACGCACCGACCTGGAGAAAGTAAGCAGACTCCAGTCACATTCAGCACAAGGCACTGAGTTCCACACTAACTTGCACACAACCGTTTCCACAACTGGTTCTCACCGATAGAACACACCGCAATCTTAATCCGCAAAACTGTCAGACTTTTTGCAACGTCTGAGCACCCGTGACACACGATCCACTGGAAACATTCGTGCGGTGTCATATCGCGGGGAGGGGAGAGTTTTTGTTCTTTCCCGAAGGAACTTACAGATTAAACCCGCTTCCTTGGTGAATCTGCAGACAATCCCCGTGCGGTGTGTGGCTGGAGCTGAGGACTCGGGGTCGCAGGAGAGCGAGGCTGCAGCCAGGAATACAAACAGTGTGGTCAGCTGTCTCAGGAACATGTTGCCATCTGAATGTGGCAGTGTTAGATCTTTGGATCGCTTGCGGAGTGCTGTTGCCCTGGGTGTTATTTGCCTCTGTTACATGCGGAACAGAGCTGAGTTGTACTCAGAATACTCAATCACACTGCAACCCCCCTCCTCCTGCAAGGACTATGAGGCATTTCCTGCAATGCATACAGTGCAAATATCCTCAACGTTTTTTTTTGGAAAATAACCTTTTGACCTTTTACTCAATAAACTTTCGCAACAGTACGCGGGAGATTAACTGTGAGGTGATCGGAGACAGGCTCAAAGTTGTAAATACATTTTAAAACAATGTTGCAAGCTCAGGTTACATATTCTACATGAGATGATCTGTTCAGGAATCACGTGTAGCCCCCCGCCTCCCCCCCAAAAAAGGATCAAGGTAGGGAGCTCCTCTCGCGTGGATTTTTAATCCCCTGTTTAAACTGGTTGAGACAAATTCCTCTCACCATCCTGCTCTTAAAGCTGACTCCATTGATCAGGACTAAGTAAGAATTTAGCAACACCAATTTTAAATCCAACCGATTTATTTGATAGTAAAATTGCGAGCTTTCGACACTCTGTGTCTTTGTCAGGCAAATGCAGTGTTCTGGTCTACAATAGCACACATCAGCACAGACAGTCACAGATTGCTGATTAGAATGCGAATCCTTACATCTAACCTGCTATTCAAGTGTTAAAGTGGCTAACAATGTGTGTGAAGGGAATCCTGAGCATTGTTAGAGAATTGTGTATTTTCTCCAGACAGCACAGTAAGTGAGGTTTTTTGCTAACCCAGGCAAGTTACGGGGGTTACAGATAGTGTGTCATGAAGCCAAGATCCCTGTTAAGACCGTCCTCATGTGTGCGGAGCTTGGCTATCAGTCTCTGCTCAGCGACTCTGCGCTGTCGTGTATCACGAAAGCCCCCTTGAAGAACATTTACCCGCAGGTCGGAGGCCGAATGCCCATGACTGCTGAAGTGTTCGCCCACAGGAAGGGAACTGTTTTGCCTGGTGATTGTTGAGCGATGCTCATTCATCTGCTGTCATAGTGTCTGCATGGTCTCCCCAATATACCATGCTTCGGGACATCCTTTCTTGCAACGTATTAGATAGACAACGTTGGCCGAGTTGCAAGAGTATGTACCGTGTACCTGGTGAATGGTATCCTCACGTTTGATGATGTTGTCCATGTCTATGATCTGGCATGTCTTGCAGAGGTTGCTGTGGCAGGGTTGTGTGGTATTGTGGTCACTGTTCTCCTGAAGGTTGGGTAGTTTGCTGCGAACAATGATCTGTTTGAGGTTGTGCGGTTGTCTGAAAGCAAGAAGTGGGGGGGTGGGGATGGCCCTAGCGAGATATTCATTGTCATCAATGATATGTTGAAGACTCTGGAGAAGATGTTGTGGCTTCTCCGCTCTGGGGAAGTACTGGACAACAAAGGGTACTCTGTCCACCGTATCCCATGTTCGTCTTCTGAGGAGGTCAGTGCGGTTTATCGCTGTGGCACGTCGGACTGTCGATTGATGAGTTCAATGGAGAGTGCAGCAGGGTATGCCAGGAGCAGCACCAGGCATACCTAAAAATGAGATGTCAGTCTGACGAAGCTACCAAACAGGACAACTTACGTGTCAAACAACATAAACAGCAAGTGATAGACAGAGCTAAGCGATCCCACAACCAACAGATCAGATCTAAGCTCTGCAGTCCTGCCACATCCAGTCGAGAATTGTGGTGGACAATTAAACAACTCACTGGAGGAGGAGGCCCCACAAATATCCCCATCCTCAATGATGGAGGCACGCAGCACATCAATGCAAAAGATAAGGTTGAAACATTCGCAGCAATTTTCAACCAGTAGTGTTGAGTGGATGATCTATCTCAGCCTCCTCCAGTGGTCCCCACCATCTCAGAAGCCACTTTCCAGCCAACTCGATTCCCTTTACATGATATCAAGAAATGGTTGGAGACACTGGATATTGCAGACTATGGGTCCTGATAATGTTTTAGCAATAGTATTGAAGACTTGTGCTCCAGAACTTGCCGCTCCCTTACTCAAGCTCTTCCATTTAGGTTACAACACTGGCATCTACCCAACAACAGGGAAAATTGTCCAGATATGTCCTGTACACAAAAAACAGGACACATCCAACTCGGTCAATTACTGCTCAATCAGTCTACTCTTGATCATCAGGAAAGTGATGGAAAGGGTCATTAACAATGCTATCAAGCAGTTGCTCAGCAATAACCTACTCAGTGATGCTCAGTTTGGGTTTCGCCAGGGTCACTTAGATCCTGACTTCATTACAGCCTTGGTAAAGTGAGTGTGACAGTCCTTGACATCAAGGCTGCATTCGACCGAGTGGCATCAAGGGGCCTGAGCAAAATTGGAATCAATGGATATCAGGGGGCAAACTCTCCACTGGTTGGAGTCATACCTGGTACACAGGAAGATGGTTGTGGTTGTGGATAGTCAGTAATCTCAGCTCCAGGACATCTCTGCAGGAGACCCTCAGGGTAGTGCCCATTGGTCCAGTAATTAATTTTTTTTTTATTAAAGAGCAGTCTACAGAAGACTAATCTTCAGTCCTTCATCAAAACTTTCTCTCAATCAAAAGTGGGGATGTTTGTCGATGATTGTACAATGTTCAGAACCATTCGTGACTCCTCAGATAATGAAGCAGTCCATGTTCAAATGCAACAGGATCTGGACAATATCCAGGCGTGGGCTGACAAGTGGCAAGTAATATTTGTGCCACACAAATGCCAGGCAATGACCATCACCAATAAGAAACACTCAAAGCACCGCTCTTTAACATTCAATAGCATAACCATCACTGATTCCCCCACTGTCAATATCCTGTGGGTTACCAATTACCAGAAACTCAACTGGACTCATCACGTAACACAATGGCTACAAGAGCAGGTCAGAGGCTAGGAATACTGCCGTGTGTAATTCACCTCCTGACTCCCCAGAGCCTATCCACCATCTATAAGGCACAAGTCAGGAGTGTGATGGAATACTCCCCACTTGCCTGAATGGGTGCAGCTCCAACAACACACAAGAAGCTTGACACCATCCAGGACAAAGCAGCCCACTTGATCGGCACCACATCTACATTCAATCCCTCCACCACTGATGCTCCATATCAGCAGAGTATATATTTACAAGATGCACTGCAGCAATTCACCAAAGATCCTTAGACAGCACTTTCCAAACCCACAAGCTCTTCCATCTAGAAGGACGAGGATAGTAGATAAATGAGGTCACCACAACCTGCAATTCCCCTCCAAGCCATCACCATCCTGACTTGGAAATGTAGCAGTTGCTAGGACAAAATCTTGGAATTCCCTCCTAACGTCATTGTGGGTCAACCCATAGCACATGGACTGCAGTGATTCAAGAAGGCAGTTCACCACTTTCTCAAGGGCAATATATGCTGGCCAGCCAATGACATCCATGTCCCATGAATGAATAAAAAAAAACTCACCCCACAGAACAAAAAGGTTCTCGACCATTCCCCATTGGCAGGGAATATGGAAATCAAAATTATATACATCCTGGTATACTGTGGCAACACAATGTATACTTCCTTTAAACAAATGTCGCAAACATAAACAACAGGGACCTCTAACTAACTACATTGATGGAATCATTTCATAGAATCATAGAATCCCCACCATGCAAAAGGAAGCCATTCAGCCCATCGAGTCTGCACCGACATTCTGACAGAGTATTTTACCCAGGGTCTCTACCCTGCCCTATCCCTGTAATTGCACACATTTACCATGGCTAGTCTGTATGGAGTTTGCACTTTCTTCCAGTGTCGGCACGAGTTTCCTCCAGATGCTCTGGTTTCCTCCCACGGTCCAAAGATGTGCGGGTTAGGTTGATTGGCCATGCTAAATTGACTTGAGTGTCAGGGAGATTGGAGGGTAAATATGTGGGGTTCTGGAAATAGGGCCTGGATGGGATTGTTGTCAGCACAGATTTGATGGGCCGGATGACCTCCTTTTGTACTGTAGAGATTCTATGATAATCCCCTGAACCTGCATACCTTGGGACATAGAACATAGAACATTACAGCACGGTACTGGCCCTTCGGCCCTCAGTGTTGTGCCGAACTATGTCCAATCCCAAGATCAAGCTATTCCCTCCCTATAATTCTGGTGTGCTCCATGTGCCTATCCAATAACTGCTTGAAAGTTCCTGAAGTGTCTGACTCCACTATCGCAGCAGGCAGAGTATTTCATACCTCAACCACTCTGAGTAAAGAATCTACCTCGGACATCCCTCCTATATCTCACCATCATGAACCTTATAGTTATGCCCCCTAGTAACAGCTACATCCACCCGAGGAAATAGTTTCTGCACATCCACTCTATCAAACCCTCTCATCATCTTATAAACTTCTACTGTCACCTCTTATCCTCCTCCATTCTAAAGAGAAAAGCCCTACTCCCTCAATCTTCCCTCGTAAGATCTACCCTTAAACCAGGCAGCGTCCTGGTAAATCTCCTCTGCACTCTCTCCAATGCTTCCACATCCTTTTTATAGTGATGTGACCAGACTGAACACAATATTCCAAATGTGGTCTCACCAATGTCCGGTATAATTGCAGCATAACCCCAAGGCTCTTAAACTCAAACGCCCTGTTAATAAACACTAATGTACTATAAGTCTTCTTCACAGCTCTATCTACTTGAGTGGCAACCTTCAGAGATCTGTGGATATGAAGCCCAAGATCTCTCTGTTCCTTAGAACCCTGCCATTGACCATGTAATCTGCATTCAAGTTTGTCCTACCAAAATGAATCACCTCACTTTTATCAGGGTTAAACTCCATTTGCCACTTTTTGGCCCAGCTCTGCATCCTATCAATGTCTCTTTGCAGTCTGCAAGAGCCCACCACCTCATCCATTACTCCACCAATCTTGATGTCGTCAGTACTAAGGAGAAATTCAGCATGGCCAATCCATCTAACCTGCACATCTTTGGAATGTGAGAGAAAACTGGGGCACCCAGAGGAAACCCCTGCAGACATGGGGAGAACATAGTCACCCAAAGCTGGAATTGAACCCAGGGTCCCTGTCACTGTGAGACTGCAGTGATAAGCACTATGTCACCGTGCTGCCCAGTTGGAAGGCACAATGTGCATCTTGATAATTGTGTTTAGCTGATTCTTTGACTCTATGTGATCAACCTTTATGGACTCAAAAACCTTTTCCACTGCATAGCATGTCCATGGTAACTTCTGGCACCTGGGGTTTCAGTAACATCTGGGGTTTCAGTTCCCATATCCTGAAGCAAAAACATTAAACACACTTGACAGCTTGACTAAGAGAGCTCACCCAATACTGGGATGTACCAAGTGAACACATCCACTTGCCAAAGTGTGCAAGTGACCTGAGCTAACCAATAGGAAAAGCCAATGAATTTAACCACCCACCCTGTGTGATGAGATGTTTGAGATTGGCCAATCATCATCCTACCAGCCACTCCCCTGTTTAGCTCTCAAACTGAAACTTGTTATCTAATACCAACGTTTTAGTGCAAAAGTTCATTCAGGGAAATGTGATAACTGGCCTTGAATTATAACAGTAGTGAATGAAGTTCATTTGAAATCACATTGTGTCTCTGGAAATAATATTTGCCCAAAAGTATTTGGTTTTGAGTTTCTAGGTCACAAAGTTGCTTTGAACGCTTTAAAAATTGAAGCCAGTACCAACAGAGTGCCTCATCATACATGTTCTGGAGTTGGTGCCAAAGTTGTGCCCAGACCTTCATGTTATTGACATGGTTTGATATTCCAAAATCACAGGCTCGGAGGAGCTTTTATTATTCTTGGTTTTTGATGTTGGAAAACATTGTTAAAATTGAGAAATAATTCAAACACACACAACTCAGCATCAGTACCTTAATTTAAAAATAATCATATAGATTTGGAATGCAGGAAGAGAAAGAGAATTGGAATAGAGATTTGCCATCTCACCTTTTTCAACATAGGTTTCACACGTTCTCACCAGCAAGTTTAAAGGCAAGTGTCACATGAAATCCAACCATGGCAATCCTGCCCTCCCTGCAGTTATTCATGGGGCAAGGAGCCATCAGACAGTCCGCTCGCCCAACCTTGGGCCAATTGAGGCCAATTAATGGCAAGGTAATCCTTATTTTACCTGCAGCAAGGAAAGGCCATACCATCTGTGAAGCCTGCCAACTTTCCTTTACAAACTGGTAGCAAGCAAGAAATTGGGGATCTCTATAACATGCTCCTTAGGCCCATCGGAGGATGCCTGAAGTCATTCTTTCCCCTTTACTGCCTGCCAATCTCAGGTCACCACCCCCTTCCCTCCCAATACCTGGAGCTCCCTCCCTCACCCACTTCATAAGGACCTGTAAGTCTCATGATTCCATTCAATTCCTCCCACCCAAAAGTTACTTTGCATATGCTCCCAGGCTCCATAATTTTCAGAACTGGATGGACCCTGCATGGGCCACCATTCTCTGTGGTGCTGGGGAGGGCACTATACAACTTCCAATCATCTGGTTGACCCCAGATGGGAGCAGAAGGCCCATCGTAGGAAAATTAACACTTCAGACAGTGTTAACTGGCAGTATGGCAACTTCCTAAGGTGAAACCGAACTTAACACCCCCCCCCCCCCCCCACCTTTCAGCTGGGATGTGGGACTCAGCTATGATATCCACATTACAGAAATAGATGCTCCTTGGGCCCATAGGAGGATGCCTAAGGTCATTCTTTCCCTTTTACTGCCTATCACTCTCAGGTCACCACCCTCCTCTCCCCCAATATCTGGAGCTCGCTCCTTCACCCACTTCATAAGGGCCTGTAAGCCTCATGATTCCATTCAATTCCCCCCAGCCATTAGTCACTTTGCATATGGTGCCAGGCTCCACAATTTTCAGAACTCGATGGACCCAGCAATAGATTTAGCTCAGCTGTTTTATAAATCTGTTCCCAATCTTCTTCATCTACCATCTATCAGCATATCCTTCTATGCCTTACTCTTTTTATCCAATCTCCCCTTAAATACATCGACCAGCCCATTCCCAAGTGTAAGCAACCTCTGCATGAAGGATCCTCTCCTGAATTTTCTTTTGGTTCATTAGTGGCCAAGTATATTTATGTCTGTGAGTTTTAGCTTTCCCTGCTTGAGTGCAAACACGTTATGCATGACCACTTAGATAATGCTTTCACAATCTGAGATTTCTCCCTTAGGTCACCTCACAGATAAAAGAGACCCAAACTGTTCAGCCTTTCCTGATAAGTGAAATTTGGGAAGGATTGTTAATTTTGACATTCATTCTTATTATTTGGTTTAATCAAATCCCGTAGTGGGCAAAGAGAGGTTTCCTGTGAAAATGTCAATCAGTTCATGATAATGTGTTGTTAGTATCTGTGTCTGATCCTTTTCAGCATGAAGTCATTATTGCATCTGAACCAATTACCTGAAACGTTTGTGTTCCTAGCTGACCAAAGGATGTTGGAGATTTGTGCTTCGGACATCTATCTCAGACTTGAGTTGGAATTGAGGTTGCAAGATCCATACCTTTCTAAGTTCCAAAACAGAAACTAAAGGCAAAGTTTTTCCCCAGCCTTCTGTGGCCTGTTATCCAATCAAAACAGCGTATCCGTAGTGACCACTGTCCCTAAAACAGGGATTTAGTACTAGCTCTATTCTGAGGTAAGAACATTAAACAACACTGACTAGTTTGACTCGGTATTGGGACCAGGACAAATGAAGATGTTCACTGAGCAGAGGTCATGCTGATCCCCATTATCAGGCCAGCTAATGGGAAGTCCATAGGAAAGGGATGGGTTCACTCTTCCTGCAATTGATCCTGTCTCCTTGTGATGACATGTTTGATACTAACCAATGACCATCCTATTGCTCCCCCACTGGAAACGGAAACCTGTTGCCCAACGCCACCTTTTGAATCAATTCAAACATTCAGTGAATGGAGTTAACTGTTGCAGGGAAACATAATAGTGACCCTTGAATTGGAACACAGTGAGACCATTCGCTAGCAGATGCAGAGTAGCTGTTATTTACACAACATGTACCATTTCAACTTGATTGGAAATGTTTCTAGCATTATTCAAAAACTACTTGTGCATCCTAACACAAGGATGAATAATAATAGCCAAACTATTGCATGTAATTGCATGACTGTAAGCCCACAAATCTGAATAGATTGAAGTGATATGTTAATGGTTAAAATACATAAGGAAATAAAGCAATGGAGTGTAGAATAATCAAATACAGCTTTCAACAAACAATAGTCATTTTGTGTTGGGCTTTGCCACACACAAATGAGTAGGAAAGATTCTGAATTTATATACCACTTTTCACAAAGTCAGGACATCACAAATTGCTTTATAGTCAATTTATAGTATAGTCAGTGCTGTAATGTAGAAAATGTAGCAGACAATTTGTGCACAGCAAGTTCCCACAAACAGCAGTGGACAGCACGGTAGCACAGTGGTTAGTACTGCTGCTTCACAGCTCCAGGACTTGGGTTTGATTCTCTGCTTGGGTCATTGTCTGTGTGGAATTTGCACATTCTCCTCGTGTTTGCATGGGCTTTCTCCGGGTGCTCCAGTTTCCTCCCACAGTCCAAAGATGTGTGGCTTAGATTGATTTGCCATGCTAAAAATTGCACCTTATGTCCTGAGATGTGTAGGTCAGAGGGGTTAGTGGGTAAATATATGGAGATAGGGCCTGGGTGAGATTGTGGTCAGTGAGGACTTGATGGGCTGAATGGCCTCCTTCTGCACTGTAAGGTTTCTATGATTTCTATGAGATTAATGACTTGATCATCTGTTGGTTGAGGGATCATAGCAGCCAGGACACGGAAAAATGTCCCTGCTTTATTTTCAAAGCTCCAAAGAGAAATTGGGCATTGGTTTAAATATCATTCTGAAAGACATTGGGTGGGATTTTATGGCCTGGCTTGTCCCAAAACCGTGAAATGCTGCCGAAGTGAATGGACTTCCTATGCTCCGCCTCTTGCCCGCTCTGATTCCTGTGGCAGTGGGCCAATAAAATGTTGGCCAGCGTTTCCAAGATTGTAGCATTCCCTCAGCACTATACTGAAGCATCAAGCTGGATTATATACACAAATCACTGGAGTTGGACACAACCTAATAACCTCCTGATGCAGATCCTGATCTAAGGTTGCTAGGTATTGAACCAAGATCAACACTGGTGAGGTATAGTAACTAATGTTACAACCTGTGTCATTTGTAGAAAATATACTTTTGTATTCTTACGTCTGAAAAATCCTATGCATGTACCACGTTGTTATTTATTTGAGAAACATACAAACTAGAAATGAGCCCACGCCGCCGTCCTAACGTCTTAATGACATATCCTTGACTTTAGGCTATGCCTATTGTTGAAGATTCCCGTACAGGGACCAATATAGGGACAATTTGTTGCCCAATCAGCCTAAGAGCACATTTTTGGGATGTGGGAGGAAACCGGAGCACCCGGAGGAAACCCACGCAACCACGGGGAGAACGCGCAAACTCCCGCAGACACAGGCCCAAATCCATGTGTCAGCACAGCAACAGCGATAGTCTCTGAGCTGTCATGTTGCCCATCAGATGGTCCAGTTTAAGCATACACTGACGACGTGAAGCACTAGGCAACTCCTGAAGCAACCTCCAAGAGCAGCTCTCACACAACATGCCGCATGCATGCCCCTTGTTGGTCAACAAGGTGGACCGAATTGCCTGCGGAAACAAATAAGACTTAATTAAACATGCTAAAAAAAAACTAAGACATTCCCGAGACGAAACTAAAAGATAGTCTACTACTATTTGGTCCTCCCGATATTCAAACAGTCCTGCTATATCCCTCTATCTGCAGACCGCTCATGTGGCTGTCCAAGAGACCCTTAAACAACCCTAGCGTGCCTACTCCCACCACCTTACTCGGCAGTGCATTCCACACCCCCACTATCCTTTGTGTGAAAAACTGGCCTCTAATATTCGTCTTATACAAACCCCCCCTCACCCTGAGCCCGTGACCCCTCGTTCTATCCATTTCTAATGGTGGAAAAAGCTTACCACCATTTACTCTATCTATACCCCTCATAATCTTATATGCCTCTAAAAGATCCCCTCTCAGCCGACGTCTTTCAAGGGAAAACAACCCCAGTGTTTTCAATCTTTCCTCGTAAGACAGCCCTTCCATACCAGGCAGCATCCTGGTAAATCTCCTCTGCACTCTCTCCAGGGCTTCTACATCCTTCCTGTAGTACGGCGACCAGAACTGGACGTAGTACTCCAGATGAGGCCTAACCAACGTTCTATACACCTGCAACATTAGACTCCTACTCTTGTATTCTATACCCCTTCCTATGAAGGCTAACATACCATACGCTTTCTTTATCACATTCTCCACCTGTACTGACACCTTCAGAGACTTGTGAACTTGCACCCCCAGGTCTCTCTGCATCTCTATACTCCGGATAGTTTTACCTTTTATCCTATAACTCCCCTCTACATTATTCCGGCCAAAATGCATCACCTCGCATTTATCCGGATTAAATTCCATTTGCCATCTATCTGCCCAATCTACCAGCCTATCTATGTCATGTTGTATTGCCAGGCACTGCTCCTCAGTACCCGCCAATCCAATCATCTTAGTGTCATCAGCAAATTTGCTGATCACACCACCTACCCCCTCTTCCAAGTCATTTATATACACCACAAATAGAAGGGGTCCTAGTACAGAGCCCTGTGGCACACCACTAGTGACAGACCTCCAGTTGGAAAATGAGCCTTCCACTACTACCCGCTGTCTGCTCCTCCCTAGCCAGTTCTCTACCCATCTACATACCTGACCCTGTATACCAGGCACCTTCACCTTTTCTATCAGCCTACCATGAGGGATCTTATCAAACGCCTTACTGAAATCCATATAGATGACATCAACGGCTTGTCCTTCATCAACCATTTTTGTCACCTCTTCAAAAAATTCCACTAGATTCGTAAGGCATGACCTCCCCTTAATGAAGCCATGCTGCGTATCCCTGATCAGATCGCAGCGCTCCAGATGCTCATACATCCTGTCCCTGAGAATCCTCTCCATTAGCTTACCTATAACTGAAGTCAAGCTCACCGGCCTATAGTTCCCTGGGTTATCCCTCTGACCCTTTTTAAACAACGGTACTACATTTGCAATCCTCCAGTCCTCTGGGACCTCCCCTGTGTCCAAAGAAGAGACAAAGATTTGCGTCAGAGGCCCAGCAATGTCATCTCTCACCTCCCTTAGCAGCCTGGGATAAATACCATCAGGCCCTGGAGCTTTATAAGTTTTATGCTACCTTAAAGCCCCAACACTTCGTCCTTCGTAATGATTATTTCCTTTAACGGGTCCACAAATTCCTCAAAGCCGGCATCAGACATCAGGCCCCTCTCCCGCGTGAATACCGATGCAAAGTATTCATTCAGGATCTCCCCCATTCCCTCAGGCTCTAAGCATAATTCCCCTCCTCTGCCCCGAGAGGTCCAATCTTCCCTCTAACCATCCTTTTGCTCCTTACATAGGAGTAAAATGCCTTAGGGTTTTCCTTAATCCTACCTGCCAAAGCCATTTCGTGGCCCCTTTTTGTCTTTCTGACACCCCTTTTAAGATACCGTCTACACACTCTATATTTTTCCAGCGCTGCCTCTGTCCCCAGTTGCCTGGATCTAACATACGCCTCCCGCTTCTTCCTGACCAAGTCCTCAACATCCCTAGTAACCCACGGTTCTCTAATCCTACCTTTCCCATCCTTCCTCCTTACCGGCACGTGTCTTTCCTGCAAAAATTTTAGTTTTCTCTTGAAAGACTCCCACATGTGCAGTGTCGACCTACCCTCGAACAGCTTATCCCAATCGGTATCCCTAAGATCCTGCCTAATCTGGCTATATCTAGCCCTCCCCCAGTTTAACACCCTCCCTGTAGGGCAGGCTTCATCTTTTTCCATTAATACCCTAAAGCAGACAGAGTTGTGGTCACTATTAGACACATGCTCTCCTACTACAACGTCAACCACCTGCTCTAGCTCATTCCCCAGAACCAGATCCAGTATAGCCCCCTCTCTAGTCGGGCTATCCACATACTGCTCCAAGGACCCTTCTAAAACACACTGTACAAATTCTTCCCCGTCCGCACCTTCCGCTCTGGGCACCTTCCAATCTACCCCAGGGAAATTGAAATCTCCCATTACAACTACTCTATTCTTCCTACACTTATCTAAAATTTCCCTACATATCCCTTCTTCCACGGCCCACGGACTGTTGGGCGGTCTGTAGTACACACCCAACATAGTAACCTCTCCCTTCCTACCAGGATGGGGTAGGTAAGTCGAGGGTTCTTAGGTGTGATGTCTCTCCAACATGGCATGGATGGCAAAGGAAGATTAGAATCAAGAATTCTTTAATACTGATACTAGGACCAGGTATATAAGCAAGGCATAGCTAGCCTGTGGTTAGTGGGAAATAGAGGGATAGATCTGCCTCTGGGATCTGAGATTTTTCTCAGAGCTACCATTGTTCCTTGTTGTCCCTGCAAATGTTAGCCTAATGCACTGGATAAATTATGATGAAAGAGATATTGTATCAGTTATGGTTTTCAGAACTGACATTGATAGATTATTTTCATTAGGAAATGGTAAAAGATTACAAAAATCAAGGCAGGTAGATTAAATTAAGGAATAGATATTCCATGATATAATTGAATGATAGAAAAACCTTGAAAATTGGAAATGTTTGCTTCTATTTCTTTATTGCACATAAGTATCACTGAATTTAATTGTTCTACCACTGGTGGTCTTCAATTGCCTGGGCCTTAATTTCCAGAATTCTCTTCATCTCTCCGCTTCTCCATTTCTTTCCTCCTATAAGATGCTCCTTAATGCCTAACCCTTTTCTGCTATTATATCTCCTTAATTGACTCGCTGACTCAACTTTATAAGACTCTTAGGAAATGTCCAGAGATGTTTAGTTACATGAAAGGCAACATAAAAATACAAGTTGTTGTTGTGTCAGTATTTCTAAGCTGTGCCCAGAATGCGCCAAGGTTTGCAAGGGGTTTGTAAGCGTGTTCCCATTTTTGCCATCAATGTGTCGATATTTGTACTGCCACCCTGGGAGTTGTCAATGTTAACGTGGAGTCTGTCACACATTGAGGATTGGAAACCTGACATTACCACAGAAAATAAATTATTTGCAAGCTCACAACCAGCCAGAATGTTGTACTGTACAAATTTTAGCACCGGTTGAGCATGACAGAGTGATCTCTCAGTGCTGAACGAATTACTGTACTCAATGTTATAATAAAATGCAGTGAAACATTGACTGGGGTCAAAGATTGACAGCTGAGTGTTCATAGAATTATAGGCTTGGAGGGCTGAAGGGCCTGTTCCTGTACTGTATTTTTCTTTGTTTTAAGAAATATTAAAGTATCTGTGTTTTGTTAAAAGGTTGCACGCACAGAAACCAGCAGTGTTTCCATCATTGCATCCATGCATCAGGACTTATCGATAACAACAATAGTTGCTTTGCCTGACTGCTGGTCCACGGTGCATGAAGGTTATTCCTATGTGTGGAATGTGCACTCTATGTACTGCATTAGAAAAGTGTACAATCTTGAGGAATGATGCATGCAGAACAAACCTTGGTGACTGCATTGGACAGGAATGTGTGACAAGATTGGAAACATGCTTGGAAATCACTGCCAAAAAACGACATCTTGCAACTTTTGGTGAAAAGGATTTTATCCTTAAGATGCAAACAGCTTCAGAATTCCAGAGTGCAGTGGTTATTTCTAGATCTATAAGAAAGAGGGAATTATATTGGAAGTTAAAATTCCCAGGGAATCTTGCTGAAAGCAGTGACTGTTTCCCTTATTTTGGGACTTATACTGGGTACTTTGAAGAGAAGTAACCAGAAGGGAATAGGCTAGATGTTGCTCTCAAAATAGCATGCTGGACAAGCTATAGCTTTGTTGGTGGCATGGTGGTACAGTGGTTATATCACAGTGTCAAGGATTGGCTTTGGGTGACTATCTGTGTGGGTTTCCTTCGGGTGCTCTGGGTTTTGTCCCAAGTCCAGAGGTAGAATCAGAGAATCCCTGCAGTGCAGAAGGTTCTGCTCAGATGAGGAGGATCACAACAGACACCTCCAGATGCTGAAAGATGTCCTCAGAAGTACAGGATATGGCACTCGACTCATAGATTGACAGTTCCGACATGCCACAGCAAAAAACCACACAAAACTCCTAGGAAGACAAACACGGGACACAGCGGACAGAGTACTCTTCATCGTCCAGTACTTTCCTGGAACGGAGAAACTACGACATCTTCTCCAGAGTCTTCAATGTATCATTGATGAAGACGAACATCTCACCAGGGCCATCCCCACACCCACATTTCTTGCCTTCAAACAACCGCGCAACCTCAAACACAGCATTGTCCACAGCAAACTACCCAACCTGCAGGAGAACAGTGACCACAATACCACACAACCCTGCCACAGCAACATCTGCAAGACATGCCAGATCATCGATGTGGATGCCATCATCTCATGTGAGAACACCATCCACCAGGTACGTGGTACATACTCTTGCAACTCGGCCAACATTGTCTATCTAATACGCTGGAGGAAAGGATGTCCTGAGGCATGGTATATTGGGGAGACCGTGCAGACACTATGACAACAGATGAATGAACACCACTGGATAATCACCAGGCAAAGCTGTTCCCTTCCTGTTGGTGAACACTTCAACGGTCACGGGCAGTCGGTCTCTGATCTTCGGGCAAATGTTCTCAAAGGCGGCCTTCACGACGTATGACAGTGCAGAGTCACTGAGCAGTGACTGATAGTCAAATTCCGCTCATGAGGATGGCCTCAACTGGGATCTTGGGTTCATGTCACATTATCTGTAGCCCCAATGACTTGCCTGAGCTTGCAACGTTTCACATGTTCTGTCTAGAGACAATTCACATCTCTTTAATCTGTGCTTAACCTCTTTCCTTTCACATTATCTATTCCTTTAAGACTTGATTAGCTAATTAGCTGTAAAGACTCGCATTCAAATCAGTATTCTGTAAACTGTGTGTGCCTTTATATGCCCTGTTTGTCATCAGAACGAGCAGCACTCCAAAAGCTAGTGGTGTTTGCTACCAAAAAAATCTGTTGAACTTTAATCTGGTGTTGTGAGACTCCTTACTGTGTTTATCCCAGTCCAACGCTGGCATTTCCACATCGTAAGCCACTGGTCAGGGTTCTCACATGAAGAATGGGTGATGTGTCTACTCCTGAGATGCCAGATGTCAGTGACAGTCAACATGCTTAGGACAGATAGTGCTTGGGTGGAGTGGGTGGGGTGAGGGGATGTGATAAACGTGAGGAAATTGTATCGTGTCTTTTAGTGTAATTGGCTGTTTGTTTCACTTGTACTTTAAGAGATTGGCCAGCAGGTGGTGCAGTATTACCGCATCCACAGTATTCACTATTGCACAGTATTATTTGGTGTTTCATTTGAGAGTTTCACAACTTTCTCCTCACAGGATGTGCGTTAAATTTCTCTTAAAGCCACGACCATCTGCACAGCAGCCAGATCATAGGTAAACAACCCCAAACATCCTCTCTCCTCTGGTCAGTCCACGCAGCAGGAACTGCTTTTTAAATATTAACATATTCTCCACTGCTTTTTAAATGTTAACATGTTGACTCTGACTGACACATAGCACCAAGCAGCAGGCACATCACCCTTTGTGCGCTGATAATTGTTGTATGACCTGCTACGGTTACAACAACAACAACAACATGTAACAATGCCCTTAACATCACGAAATGTCCCAAAGTACTTCACAGAGCAAAGTGTGACAAACCACACAATTATGGGTTAGATGGGCCAAATGGCCTTCATTTGTGTGGTTAAATTTTCTATGATTATATGTTAAAGAGATAATGGGTCAATTGGTCACAAAGTTGATCAAAGAGGAAGGTTTTACAGTGTGTCCTAAAGGAGTAAAAGTGAGGTGTGGGGAGGGAATTCCAGAGCTTAGGACCTTGGCAGCTGAGGGCATGACCAACAATGGTGGAGTGATTAAAATCTGCACTGCTCAAAAGGCCAGAACTCAGTGAGATATTGCAGACAGTTGTGGGGCTGGAGGAGATTACAGTGATAGGAAGGCAAGAACAAGAAAGGAGTTATAGACAAGGAAGAGAATTTCAATGTCAAGATGTTGTTATATTGGAACCCAATATAGGCCAGCACACACACAGGGCATGGTAGCAGGACAGGACTTTGTCTGAGTTAGGCCACAAGCAGCAGAAGTTTGGATGGCCTCAAATTTAGGGAGGGTATAATGTGGGAGGCCTGCCAAGTGGCCACTGAAATTGTTGAGTCAAGAGGTAACAAAGATTTGGTTGGGGTTTTCAGCAGTAAGCTGAGCTGAGAGAGCCGGAAAGTCAGGCAATGTGACAGTGGCAGAAACAGATAGTCTTAGTGATGGGGTGAACATGTGGCTGGAAGTTCACCTCGGTGGGCTCTGAACTTGTGAACATCCAGCCAATCTCAAAGCAACAAAGGTTTCCAGTGTGTCAGTTCAAACCATGGCAGGCCCAGCAGTGTTTCATGTCCTGCCTGGTTCAGTTTTAAAACAATATAGCCCGGAGTTTGCTCTCGCTTTGGAAGTAAATAATTCACATAATGTTGGAGCAAGCAAATTTGGGGCCTTTAAAGGTCATGGAATTTTAGGCATCTGTGAATTTCCTGCTGACAATAATATGCCAAACTCTCCTCGATCTTTTATATTGGCCCATCAAACTCTCCATCTGAATGGTTTTTCACCCATCTGACTACAGGACCCTCACTCAAATGTGAGAATTTTCCAATCATGCTTGATTGGAATTTGGGACGGCTTCGCTCTCTACATTGCAATCAGAATTTTAAGAGCGGTTGGAACAGTCATTTCTTGGGTTTTTATTGCAATATTTTTAGCATTTTCTGATAAGATTTATACTTACTGAGACCAACCCTGTACTTCTTGTTTCATTTAATGTGTTATTATGGCATTAGCATAAGTCACATTGTAAATTGAAAAGTGTCATTGATTTGCAAATTCTTAAACATGTGCCCAATGAACGTAAATAATGATTAAATGAGTTCAAACTTCTTTGAGCCTTAAAATTCAGGGTTTCTATTCATTCAACTATCATTCATGCACAGAAATATGATGTTGTGTCAGGCTTGTGGTGTAGCTCACTCAGGCGTGCTGGATGCCACATGTACTCACACACAGAGCTCTGTCCTTTGCAGACAGAAGGAGCACGACTTGTGCCTTTTTCAAATAAACAAAAGTTTGGGTGGGGGTGGGAAAAATATAGCCATTTTCTGGTTCATTCATCAGGGCAATGCTTTGAGCAATCGGAATTGACTTGCCTTATTTGAATTTAAACACAAGCTTGGCAGTTGACTATTCCCAGGTGCATTCACCAGGCAGTGCCTCTACCAATCAGAATCTGCTTGTCTACCAATCAGCACTTTCTTTCTCATGCACAATTAATTATTGTTCCCTCTACAATTGGTAATCTCGTATATCCACACTAATGACCTCAAGATGGTCTCTGTTTTCATGTGTGTGTTCACTGTTTCCTTCAGCCCTGACTGTTTATACTGATTGAAGTCCATTTAGATTTTGGGCATATTATAATGAGATTGGGTGGAGAATCAGGCTTTTGCTTACATTGAATACCATTGTTATTTTACCAGTGACAAAACTTATCTTGATATATTATGGGTGGCACACTAGCACAGTGGTTAGCACTGCTGCTTCATAGCTCCAGGGATCTCGGTTCAATTCCTGGTTTGGGTCACTGTCTGTGTGGGGTTTACACATTCTCCTTGTGTCAGCGTGGGTTTCCACCAGGTGCTCCGGTGTCCTCCCACAGTTCAAAGATGAGATTGATTGGCAATGCTATAATTGCCCCTTAGTGTCTTGAGATGTATATGTTCGAGGGATTAGTGGATAAATATGTAGGGATATATGGGTAGGGCCGGATTGTGCTTGGTGCAGATGTGATGGGCCGAATGGCCTCTTTCTGCAATGTAGGGTTCTATGATTCTATGATCTGCAGCCCAAAGACTGAGTTGCAGCGTGACTTACATGGAAAAATTCACAGAGAACGTAAGTGATCAGGCTAAAAGTGTGCATAACAAGCAGGCAGTAACGAAAATAGATGAACACATTCAAGGGAGATAAGTGGTGGATATGATATTAAAATGATAAAATTGAATTTAAAATTCTATTAAAATGACAACCCAATATGCTATTCCTACATTGCAGACAATTAGATACATATAGATTTCATTATTTCAGTACTTCACTGTGAAGAATCAAACCAGCTAAGGAGTAGGGCTACATTGGGTATCTTCCTATTATACCTCTTACTGGTGTTGAATTGGGTCACGTTTCTGAGTTGCTCTGGGTGTAACGGGGAAGATTTTGAAACTTGGGTAGATCGCACAGGGAATTTTCTGAACTTTGTGCGAATGTGAGATCTTTGTACCTACAGAGTTTTGAGCTGTGCAACATGAAGGTCGTCGCCAAGCAACTGCCGCTGCGGCCTAGTGCGTGGTTTGTATTTGTTCATTTTGAGAAGCTAATGTGTGTGGGGAGAGGCGGGGTAAGGTAGGATGTCACACAGGGACAACAAATTGGACCAAGGGATGGATGTGGATGAACAAAAGGACGCAGAGGTGCTCATGGCCAGAACTTTACCACCCCACCTGCTCCAGAATCAAGGCTTGCATAATGGAATTCTACGAGTCTCATCTGAGCAGGGTCATAAAATCCTGCCCGAGTCTGAAACGGGACAAGTTTTCTGAGAACGAACATCCGTGTTGATTTATTTTTGAGTGTACTATCCACTTGGCCATTGCACTTCAACTCAGTTTGAATATCTACCCACACTTTCACCTCTGTTCGGGTAGTATTGCCTAGCTTTATATCAAGAGGCACGTGCTCATGTCCACTGAACTCTCCTTGCACAGTTTTGGGCACAATGCCCAGTTACACCATGGTAGGAACTCCAACTCTATATTTGCTCTCTGACTGTTGTGAAGAATCACACCCTTGCTTCATATAAATGGCAAATAGGATTACTGAAATAGTTATTACATCAAGCGTGTACAAAAAGAACTTACGTCAGGTTTACACTGAAATCCAACAATTTCTATGGAAAAGGTTAATATCAAGTTTCAAAGACCCATCAGAGCAGCTCAGGTAATGCTCTGGATATGCTTGGTGGGATTTAAATTTAATTAATGAATCAGGAATATAAAAATAGTAATCATGAAACTAAGATTTTTTTTTAATAAATAAAAAAACACTTCATCAGGTTCACTAATGCTGTTTTAAGGAAGGAAATCTGCTGTCCTCACCTGGTCTGGTCTACATGTGACTCCGGACCCACAGCAATGTGGCTGATTCTTCTAAAATGGCTGCCTTCAAAACTAGTCTAAGAAGCTACTCAGTTCAAGGGCAATTAGGGATGGATAATGAAAACTGGCCTTGTCAGCCACACCCACATCCCGTGAAAGGATATAAAATTGGTGTGCATCCAAGAAATCTGCCCATTTTCCCAGGCCACCCTCATCAAAAATCACTTCTACAGCTCTGTTCGTTGCTTTCTTACTGGTGCAAGTTGCCTTCAGCTGCCCCCCTTTCCCTCTCAATAGAAATGCACTTGCCCCAAAACCAGAAAATCCCACCCAAGGTCAATGGACCTTTGCATGGTCTGTGTCTGGCCTGCTACAATTCCCGTGGCAGAGGGATTCCATGAGCTGAATCAATACAAATGGGAAACATTTCTGAGAATGTCAGCATGCTTGATGTAACAGGCACAAGAAGTTCTCCATTGTAAAGATATGATTAGTCAGAACAATATTGGATGGAGGGAGGTAGAGTCAGAGAGTGAGAAAAGCTTTGTCAGAAACAGTTTACACAATTACATTCACCAGATATTGGCAAAAACTGCATTTGTAACTTCTTGCGAAAAGGAGAGAAAGAGAATGAGCCAAATCTATGCTAACACGGCAACTGTCCTGAAATTGAACTATTACGTCACTTAAGCGTCAGCATATTATTATGCAATTTGGTGTCTCTCTATGTCACCTCAGGAAGCCTTCATCTCTGGCAGTACAGAGACAAACCACATTCCAGAGTCTATAAATAAATATTTTCTTACAGTATACATTCGGAGTGCTGTAACCTTTAAGCAGCATTTAAAACCACAACAGTTGTCAGCAATCAAAAAAAACTGGTTTGTTTGTATCACGAGGGGAAACTGCTGACATTATTTTCTGCTATGGTTACAGATGAATAAATGGACTGGCTGTGTGGGATTAACTGTCACCAGCTCCCACAATAGTTGTTTATGAAAAATCCCCAGAATGTAAAGCAGGAACCAAAATGTAAAGGTTCCTTTTTCCACCCTTCCTTTCCCTGAAAGTTTTGACTCTGTGTTACTCAGTTTCATTGCTGACTGGCACCTCATCCAAGAGGCCAGTATTCATAGAGTAGGCCATTCAGCCTTCTAACCTTTCAGTGCACCATGGCTGCTCATATTCACCCACTTTGTTTTCCTGTCACTCCATTACCAGGCTTGTGAGAACTCTTGGCTGAATAAATTGATGACTGGGGGAAGTGATTCAGACAACAGTTCAGTCTTTATTAGAGTCATCAGTTCCTCTATCCTGGCCTGCGATAGAATTTAGGAACTTTGGGATGAAGTAAAAACTGGCAAAGCGAGGAACAGATTGAGAGATTTCTGACAGTTGCATTTGTGGCTAGAGGCTGCGTTTCCATGTTTAAATTGCACTAAGGACAGAAAGTGGAAGTGAGAGGGGGCCACACGAGGGGATGGTACAAGAGGGGCAATAGAGGGATAGGGTGATAGAGAGAGATTGGGGAGGGTGATGGGAATGTGTGAGAAGAATTCAATTAAATTCTTCTCTAAGACAACCATTTTGTACAATTCGTATTGAAGCATCAGACCCTAACACCCCTCTCCTGAACACGTTTCCACGTATCCATCTACAGTTGACTTTGCACTGGCAGGTATCCCTGCCATCCCCATCTCAAATGTCTTTTCAATATCCATCAAGTCTGGTTGAAGATTAATTATAAGAGTCAGATATTTTAATGATTGGAAAAGAAACAGGGCGAGCTAGACAGGAAGAAATTGATAAGTTCTCTCCTGTGCACTTGGTGAGTTGGTCAACTTATAGTCATTAATAAAAGCAAAGATGACCGAACAAAACACTGAGAAGTCCACCTTTCATTAAGACTTTAATAACAGAATTTACAGTAACATGGTGGTTACACTAATAGATTAGCAATCCAGGACTAACAGTTCCAAATCTCATCACAGCAGTTTCCATGAAGGAAATCTGCCAACCTTTCCTGATCTGGTCTACGCATGACTCCAGACCCACCCACAGTCAAATGTGTTTGACTCTCAATTGTCCTCACACAGCCAAAGTCACTCAGTTGTGTCAAACCACTTTTAAAAAAAATAAAGTCAAAAAGATCACCTAACCATTGACATGGGCACCACAAACTACAGGGGGGCATGCAGTGCCCAGTGAAGACCCCGCAGGGGGGCATGCAGTGCCCAGTGAAGACCCCGCAGGGGGGCATGCGGTGCCCAGTGAAGACCCCGCAGGGGGGCATGCGGTGCCCAGTGAAGACCCCGCAGGGGGGCATGCGGTGCCCAGTGAAGACCCCGCAGGGGGGCATGCGGTGCCCAGTGAAGACCCCGCAGGGGGGCATGCGGTGCCCAGTGAAGACCCCGCAGGGGGGCATGCAGTGCCCAGTGAAGACCCCGCAGGGGGGCATGCAGTGCCCAGTGAAGACCCCGCAGGGGGGCATGCAGTGCCCAGTGAAGACCCCGCAGGGGGGCATGCAGTGTGCCCAGTGAAGACCCCGCAGGGGGGCATGCAGTGCCCAGTGAAGACCCCGCAGGGGGGCATGCAGTGCCCAGTGAAGACCCCGCAGGGGGGCATGCAGTGCCCAGTGAAGACCCCGCAGGGGGGCATGCAGTGCCCAGTGAAGACCCCGCAGGGGGGCATGCAGTGCCCAGTGAAGACCCCGCAGGGGGGCATGCAGTGCCCAGTGAAGACCCCGCAGGGGGGCATGCAGTGCCCAGTGAAGACCCCGCAGGGGGGCCGGGGGCGGGGGGGAGGGGTGAATCCTGCAAATAGCTCACACAAATAGCTGGAAACTTGTACCAAAATTGAGACAGCTGTCTCTTAATAGTTGGGAAATCCCCCAGCATTGGCTACAAGATATGATCTGGTACATACAACATCAATAACTCCATCACTATCCCTGGGTGTGTCCTTTCCCACTGTTTGGACAGACCCAGCAGATAGTGGCACACTGGTATACTGTCAAAAGGATGTTTCCCTGGGAGTCTTCAACATTGACTCTATACCCCATCATAACCAACGTACATAATTTTCTTTGAGTGGAAGCGATTTGCATAACTGTGCAGCCCTGTGTGCATTAGAACTTAAACCAGCCTCTAATGGCCTGTGCTAGGAATTTAATGTTGCTGTTTGGCTGTGTAAGACTGCAGACAGGAGAAAATAGTGCTCCTAGCTTTAGGGCACTTTGCAAAGCTAAGCAAAGATCCCTGATGATCACCACCTACTAGCCTCCCTCAGCTGCTGAAATAGTACACCTTCATGTTGAACATCACTGAGGCTTGTAAAAAGGGCACAGAATATAATCTGGGGAATTTCAAATGGCCATCACCAACAGTGGCTCGGTAGCAGCACTGCTGGAGATATATCTGCCCATGATATTATTAGTAGGAGTGACCACCACACAATCCTTGTGAGGATTAAGTCCCGTCTTCACACTGAGGAGACCCATGTGACACTACCACTGTGATAAATGGGAAAGATTTCAAACAGATCTAGCAACTCAAAACTGGGCAACTCAAATGAGATATCATGGGCCATCAGCTGCATAACTGTACTCAAAACAATCTGTATATAACTTCATGGCCTTATATTTCCCATTACTACTAAAGCCAGGGGATCAACCCAGCTTCAGTGGAAAGTGCAGCAGTAGCACCGGGCATTCCTAAGAAAGTGTCAACCTGGTGACGCTAAAGTTAAGAAGGCCCGCCAACACCTCTACTTTCTCAGAAGACTAAGGAAATTTGGCATGTCTGCTATGGCTCTCATCCACTTTTACAGGTGCACACATAGATTCTGGTTGTATCTGGTTGGTATGGCTTCTGCTTTGCCAAAGACCGCAAGAAAATACAAAGGATCATTACGCAATCCATTACGCAAACCAGCCTCCCATCCACTGACTTTGTCTACACTTCTGCCTGCCTCAGTAAAGCAGCCAGCATAATTAAGGACTTGATGCACCCCAGACATTCTTTCTTCTCCTCTTCTCTGCCAGGACAAAGATACAGAAGTCCGAGGTCAGGTACCAAATACTCAAGAACAGCTTCTTCCCTGCTGACATCAAACTTTTAAATGGAACTACCTTGTATTAAGTTGATCTCTCTTTACACCTTAGCTACCACTAACACTACATTCTGCAGCCTCTTGTTTCCTTCTTTATGGTATGCTTTGCATGCAAGAAACAATACTTTCACTGTATACTAATATACGTGACAACGATAAATCAAATCAAACATCCAGTTGTGAATGGTGATGGACAATTAAACAATTCACTGAAGATGAAGGCTCCAAAAATATTCCCATCCTCAATGATGGAGGAGCTCAACACATCAGTGCAAAAGATGAGGCTGAACCATTTATAATCATCTTCAGCAAGAAGTGCCAAGTGGCTGATCCATGCTGGCCTCCTTTGGGGATTCCCAGCATCACAGCAGCCAGTCTCCAGCCAAGTCAATTCACTCCCAAGTGATATGAAGAAACGACTAAAGGCACTGGATACTGCAGAGGTGATGGGCCCTTGCAACATTCTGGCAACAGTACTGGAAACCTTGAACAAGTTAAAACACTAAATTAAGACCAAATGATGAGGAAGACACTCCATTTACTCTGACATCCAGGTTTAAAATGTGAAAGGACATTAAAAATGAAAGAGTTAATACAAAATAAATGGGACAGAAATCTACAGCACGGTTTTAGAAGCCACATGCGTGACTGACGTGACTCACATTCAGCATGATTTAATGGAAGCCCAGAGTCCCAGCAGAGCAACACAAACACTCTGCTTCTGTCACAGGAGCTCTCAACAGGAAGTAAAAGTGGGTCAAAAAAAAAAAAAATGGATCACAGTCCACACTTCTTTTTAATGTGCTTTTGGTTGAGCAAGGTTAAAACTAGATTTATACCTTTGCAAAAAAAACAATGCTCATGTTGCCAATAAATGTTGATTGTTAAACTGACACAGGGGAGAGTAAGCATCTTTAACAGTATTAAGTCATATTTGAAGAGATAAGAGTGTTGCTGGCCACAGCTGTTGGAGAAATCAGAAAGCCGCTGTAAACTGTCACACATTACGGAGTCATTCCAATTTACAGCTTCACACACTAGAAGAGTCTACATTACACATTTTATAATAGCTCGATATCTTTCCACTAATAATTTACAAAATTTACACTTTCATATGAGATACTAGCCTGTGCTTCACTTTGAATCACTTAGAGACCCAGGCACAGCAGAAACAGTCTGATTTCATTTTGCACAAAGCCCAGGAAATACTGAAACTAGGATTGCACTTTTTTTTTCCTTGAAAAGAATAAAGAATATATTGCAGTCCCGTGCAGTGTTGGAATTAGTTCGCCACAACCTGGGGACCTTCGGGAATCAAAGAGGCAAAGAAGGTTTTGAAGAACACCCAGGCTTTATTTGCAAGTGTTGTCCGAACCACCTCAGCCTCTGGAGCCAGTGGGACATCTGCAGTATCATCGCTTCCGGAGTCACTTCTTCCTTCAAGGTCTCGATCTGGTGTACCACCCTGAAACCAAACAGATCAGGTTAGTATTTCACACAAGCAAATCCTCACAGCTATAATTTAACTTGGGTCCAGAGTAGAGTTCTCTTTAACAAGTAGGCATTTCCTACCTAACAAGATGTTTCCCTTTAAAAATCCCAAGATGTTTCACTGTAAGATTATCATATAAAACCTGACACATCATAGAGAGTATCAGGTTGCAGAAATGTCTTTCAAAAGGAGAGACAGAGAGAGAAGGGAGAGGTTTAGCAAGAGAATGGTTAGGGTCATGGTGTCAATGGTGATACAAAAGAGACCAGATTGGAAGATCATTGAGTTCTTATAGGGCTATCAGGAGTTACACTAATAGTGAAAGCAAGATAGGAAAGAACTTTAAGGAGGTGCAGTGACCACATTTGAAGCAGGGAGCATCTTAACCTGGCATTAGCTAGATTTATTGATAAATTGTTGATATTGTACAACAGTGGAGGTGCCAAGATGTACTAAGGCTGAAACTTGCAGTATTTTGTCTACAATCTCTTGTTCTGCTCCACTCTGAATAAAGAGATTGAGTACGTTGGTTTGTTAGGTACAGTAGGAACATAGGAAAATTTAGAAGGAATAGGCCATTTGGCCCATCAAGTCTGCTCTGCTGCTCAAACAGATCATGGCTGATCATCTACCTCGTGTCATTTCCCCCCCCCCCACTGTTAATCATTTTGTTGACAATTTTTTAAAGGATAAATTTGGCTTTGTCAAAAGTCCTCCTGCTGTCATCAACCTATTCCTGCTGGGTGGATAGCCTGGAAATTTGTTTTAAGCCCTCCATGAATGTGACTCCTCAAAAGGGCACTTAGGGTCATCTCAGTCACTGGCACCCAGAACCCCTCTTCCCCTGCAGTGGATGCATCCTGTATTTCCCCTACAGCTTGGGGGATGGGGGGGGGGGGGGGGGGGGGGGGGGGGGAAGAGGGGTGGAGCAGCGGTTAATGATTAACCGATTAAAATAAATCAAACTAATTAAAGGGACTGCATCTTAAAGGGACACTGCCTTAAACAAAAACCAAATCACAAATGAAACTTAAAACATGAAATCAAAATGTGATTAAGAGGGTCTATAACACACTCTGGTCCCCACAGAGCACACTGAACACAGAAGATCCCAATGGTGGCAATACATTCCACAAGCTCTCCAGGGACACCCAGTCACAAACATAGCCATAGAAGGGTGAACAGTTGGGCTGGATGATCTCCTTGGTCAACTGCTATCTGGACCTGGCAGGTTTAGCCAGGCCCAGCAGCAGGTTCCCGAGGAAGTTCACTGCCCTTCCTGTGCTCCTCCACACCGGGTGCTCGTAGATCAGGGGCTGACGTGCCCTTGTAACAGAAGTTTTTTGTTAAAGTAACCAGAAATCGAGTGCAGTCTAAAACAGATTATCTACATGTGTCCACATGTGGTCCACAAACTCGATAAGGCCTCAAAAAAGGCAGGCTTCTTGGCAGTCTGTGAACTGGTGTAATCTTTGATTGTCTGGGATTGCTGCATGCAACACCCTCCACCTCAGATCCCCGATGTTAAGGGGATAGACTCCTCCATAGAGGGACTTCCCCTGCATAGCAACAAGGTGCACCAAGGCATGTCCAAGACAGGCGAGGACACAGTAATGGAAAGTGTGCAGCAGCAGCCCAAATCTCCGTGCAATAGCAAAGGGCACAGAGAGCTTTTGTGAGGTGGCTCAGGTTGTGGAGCGCTGGGTCCCAAGGAGGAGTTTGGGGGTTAGGGCTGATGTAAAATTCAGTCTGAGCAGGGGTACACTCAAACAGGATCCCACCACACAGTTGCACCTCTTCGAGACCACGTGTGACGTTGAATCCGAGTACGACTGTCTTGAGGTCACGGATCGCAAGCTGGACACCCACCACTCTGCAATACACTAACGTGTGGCATGTCATCCAGCCACCCAGCACGTTCCTGATCCTGGTCACCTCGGAATCCACAGCCCATCTCTCTGCCAGTCACCAGAAATGGACTTGGCGGGGGAGCAAATTCCTGAACAATAGCTCCCAATTCCGCTGATTTCTGGCCACGTAATAGCTACTCCAGACAGGGAGAGCTGCGGCACCAGGCAATCATACCAGGTCCTGGTAAAAGATGGACAAGGCCTGCAAGAAATTATGAAGACTTCCTGAACAGAAGCTGCACGTCACAATTCAGGCCACGAGCCTGGTGGAAGAAATACGTTGCCAGGGCACACCATCTAGGAGAGGGCTTCATGGAAAGGCATCTGAAGGTAGAAAGTCACTACCTGGACATGAAGGCACACCAGCACCTGACTGTACCCCCCCCCCACCCAACACACAAAGCAGGAGAACCTCAGCAGTGACCCAGTGAGGTCTATTACTTTCAGAGTAACTGCCTTAGCCAAACCACTACATAGACTCAATCCGAACTCATATTGTCTACCCACATAAACCATGTGCCAATTTGACTGACCTCTTCCTGCACAATATCCTGGCTGTCCTGATTCTCTTGGTGCTCTTGGTTTACCCGATTCGGATCAGCCGCCTCCGCCGGTATGTCCACATTTGGTACTGGTTGAGCTGGCGCTGGGTATCTGAACGGGAACCACCCAGCACGATGCCTGCAGGGGAAAGCACAGGACACACATTCAGTTATCAAGCAAAGGGTAAAGTGCATAACCCAGTGATCAGCATCCTAGGCCAGCGAGCAGGCCACATCTTTCATTTCAGTGGGTCACAAGATCAAAAATCAGGTTTGTTCATCCCACCATAACCCCATGAATAAGATTCAGTGCATTTAACACACGCTAAATATTTCATAACCAGTTATAGAAAATGCTGAATCATTTGTGTATTAGTAGAACTGTCATCAACTTGAAATATTAAAAGGAATATTTACTCTTTGGTTGTAGAGGGACCACACGACTCTATGGTTAGCACTGCTCGCCAGGGACCTGGGTTCAATTCCCAGCTTGGGTCACTGTCTGTGTGGAGTTTCCCTGCATCTGCGTGGGTTTCCACCCACAGTCCGAAAGATGTGCTGGTTGGGTGCGTTAGCCATGCTAAATTCTCCCTCAGCGTACCTAAACAGGCACCGGAGTGTGGCAACTAGGGGATTTTCACATTAATTGTAAGTTAATGTAAGCCTACCTGGGACTAACAAAATAAACTTTGCTTTCACAGTTAACGTTGTGAGCAATCAACACCTCCCACACTTCATCCTGTGTGTTATCTGGGTACATCTTCAGTCATAGCAGTAGGGAAAAAAAAACTACAGGGCCAGAAATCAGCGGAATGTGGCAATCCTGAACGTGGGCAACCGTCAGTAAAATGTCTCGCAGGCTGTGCTCAGAACGCAGATGGACTGCACGTGGTCTACAGGCTGTAGTTTGCCAACCACTGACACAGCCCCTTAGGAAGAAGGGCTGTTCAACAGCATGGCTAGCACCACGTTACCACATGAGGGCAATAAAACTGAATACAAACTGGTAGAATAACCTACTGGATGGCGTACAGATCTGACCATCTGTTTTCAGCTCGAGTTGGAAGGTTCAGTAATGAGATGCATCACTTGGTGCGTTAGGAGCTAGACAGATCAGCACAGTGCTATCCAACGCTGATTTACCTAAACACCAACAGGGACAGCACACAATGGCTTCTGTGGCTCTAGCCAAGGCTGTGGCAAGTTAATAACTAACAGGTGTCTTCCTCCCTAATATTATTTCCCCACTGGGAACTTCATGAGGGGAATTTTAAACATTTATCAGCAGGTATGAGTGAATCAGCTGTTGGCTCTATAACACTGTTAGACAAGAGAAATCAGGTGAGGTGTAAAAAGGACCACTACCCACCCTAAAATAGCCAGGCCCACATGCCAGCGTGTGCTGCTAAGCCAGCTGTGGCCAAGATTGGGGCTTGTTTCATCCTCCCAAAGTTGAACAACTTGCCAACACACAGATCAAATTAACTATGCCACTCCTCACTCTATGTGGAGAATTAGCAAATATGGCACGAGGTAAAAAAAGGCATTAAAGTCAGTTCAAAATGATATATCTTTGTGATTCTTCTCCATTCAGATAAGGTGGAGCAAAATTAGTGATTAAAATGCTAAATAGCATACACAAGCTGGATGGAAGCCAAGCCATTTCACTTCAGCTGTTAGTAACACAGAAATAGAGAACTCAACATAAGAACAGAAATTAGGGGCAGAAGTAAGCAAATTCAGCCCTTCGAGTCTGCTCTGCTATTCAATCATATCACGGCTGATCTCAAATCCACTTCCCTCCACCAGTTCCTCATAACTGCTTTCCCTTTTTTTAAAAAGTAGAAGTATGTCCATCTCCCTCTTGAAACCATCCAACAATTCAAATTCCACTGCACAACATGGCAGCAAATTCCATAAATTTGCCACCCTCTGCGAGTTCTTCCTCATCTCAGTTTTAAATCTAACACCTCTCAATCTATATCTGTGACCTCTTGTTCTAGGTTGCTCCAAAGAGGGAGCATTGATCCATGTTTATTTCATCAATCCCTGCTCGAAAGCAGCCTGGAACCCAGTAAGCCTTAAATGAGATTAAAAAGTAGAAGAAACACAACAGAAGAGAATGCTGGCAGTAATTCGAATCCTCTGAATGAGGTCATTTAGCACTGACCTCAGTAGTTGAGATGAATTCTGTTCAATGATATATTGGACTTTGTAGCATTAAGTTTACTGACCCCTGATCTATGCACAACTCACTGACATATGTCAAACAGAAAATAAACTGCACCTACATGCCAAATTAAACAAGGAACTTCAAGGAAAATTCCCTGCACTCCAATTCTCCAAATGCCTGGAAACCTTTTTCCAGTTATTCCTGACATTCTAGAGGAACTTGTTCCTGAGAGAATTCCCTCTTGACTCTGTACAACCCGCACCAGTTTTCACCAGGTTAAGAGTATTTCACAGGATATCACTGCTTCATTTGGAAGATGAATGGGGACTGTGAGCACACACAAATGATACACTTAAACAATGCAGGCTGCTGCATGTCCTTCACATCAGTTTACTATAGACAAGGGCTTTGCACCGTATGAGTGTAAAGGGTGACAGGGAACAGGGCAGGAATATGGAGCAGAGGCCCATCTCCAGAGCAGCCCTGATCTTACAGAATGGTGCAGTAGGTTCAAGGGCTGTATGAACAACTCCAGCTCCTGTTTTTTATGTTTTAAACAGTATTGACAGAATATTGATTACCTGGTTAATCAAGGAGCTGAGTATGCTGGGAGTGGCAGGAGCAAATTACTGAAGCAGAAAAGTTATTGCTAACAGAGAACGGCACAGTGGCAGAGCAGTGAGCCCCATGCCTCACAACACCAAACACCCGGCTTCAATTCCAGCCTCGAGTGATCGTCTGCATGGAACTCTCCCCGTGTCTGCGTGGGTTTCCTCCGGGTGCTCCGGTTTCCTCCCACATTCCAAAGATGTGCAGGTTAGGTGGACTGGCCATACTAAAATGGTCCTTAGTAATAGAGGGACTAGCAGGGTAAATATATGGGACTATGGTTAAAGGGTCTGGGTGGGATAGTAGGTGCAGGCTTGATGGGTCAAATAGCACTGCAGGGATTCTACAATTAGTGCTATCCAAATATTATGTTGTGAGCCTGCAAGAAGCTCTGGAAATATTTATGTTTAAAGATGGTGTAGTTTAGATGATCACTGTTATCCAGCTCAATGCCTTCCAAGTTAATTGTCTAAGTTAGTAAGAGGTAAAAGATGTCAACAATGCAGTCAGCGGTGCAAAAGCTTCGAACAGGAAGTTGCCAACTCTACTGGACACATTCCTGGAGCAGTTATCACAAGATTTCACATCTCCTGGCCAGTCAGACAGCTAGCCTCCAGTATTATTATTATTATTATTATATTATTATTATTATATAATAATAATTATTATTATCATAACTGATAAATCCAAGAGTTCAGAGAAAATGTCCCAGTGATTTTTATTTTCTCTGCAGCATTGTCCAGGAGATATAATTATAATGTTTGGAGATTCCAGCTCTGGAGAGTTGGCGACCCAGTGTAGATAGGGTGCACGAGTGAGACCAAATTCTTTTCCTGGCACTGTGGAATACTCACAGGTATATCAGCAAGATGGCGCTCACCACCAACACCACACGGCTCAGAGAGGAGTAGAAATACACGATGCTGAGGAAGAAGCTGGCCCGGGCAGCCAGATAAAGCCAATCTAGCCAGTCACGGTTTAGCTCGTCATCATCGTCCATCACCGGGCCTCCTTGGGCGTTCATCCGGAGATTCTGGTTGGCCGGTGGGTTGTTGAGTTGAGGGAGGGGGGCGTTCCGATCGGCCGGAAGGTTGACCAGAGGGGGTTGGTTGGGTAGCACTGGAGGTGTCCCCGGCGCCACGACTGGGTGTTGCTGGGAGTTGGTGGCAGCGGCGGCAGCAGCAGCAGCAACTGCAGCGTGGCTGTAAAAGAAAAGGACATTTATAAATCTGACTTGCTTTGTTATTGGGTGGATATTGGCTGCACTGCATAGAGTTAACCAGGTGGCTCAAGACTTGGAGAAAACTGATGTGTTCTATTCGCTGCTAGTCAACTAAAGAGCTGATTGCTATTGATATTTATTTCATAAAGGGACTAACAGATCTCCTTGACAATGGTTATCACAGACTCAAAGCATGCTAGCCAAAGTAGAACGATTAAATGGTTGCAGAATAAGAGGCCATTCAACTAGTTGTGTCCATTCTGGCTCTCTGTGAAGTCCCAGCCCCTCCCCTTTAATCTTGGAAATTCACACTACTTATTTTCAGTCCTCTTGTGGAAGTCCTGACTGACTCTGCCCCTACCACACTCCAGATCCTAACCACTCAAGGTTTTCCCCTTGCATTGCTGTTGTTCTTTCGCTAATCATCTTTAAGTTACATCCTCTGAATCTTAACCCTTCCACCAATGGGATCAGTTTCTCCTGACTGACCCTGGCCAAACGGACACCCCCCCCCCTTCCCACTTCATGATTTTGAGCATCTCTCTCCAAGCCCCTTTCAACTCCCTCTTTTCCAGAGGAAATCTGCTTCAGCTTCTTCAAACTAACCACATCACTGAGAGAAGGTACTGTCTCCCACTGCCTTGGAAAAGCAGCAAGCATAATTAAAGACCCCACGCATCCTGGACATTCTCTACTCCACCTTCTTTCTTCAGGAAAAAGATATAAAAATCTGAGGTCACGTACCAACCAACTCAAGAACAACTTCTTCCCTGCTGCTGACAAACTTTTGGATGGACCTACCTTGCATTAAGTTGATCTTTCTCTACATCCTAGCTATGACTGTAGCACTATATTCTGCACTCTCTTGTTTCCTTCTTTATGAACGGTATGCCTTGTCAGTATAATGGGCAAAAAACAATACTTTTCACATTATGTTAATACATGTGACAATAATAAATCAAAACTTGGTGGTGGATTGACTCCAGTGAAACAGTGTTGTTACTGCCCAGTTTTCCTGATACTTGCTCATTCAGTATGGCTTCAAGCACACAGAAATTCAGCCCTTTCAGCCTGTGCTACGAGTATTACAATTCTATTTGAACACATTTGCTCTAAACTCCTATCTAATAAAAGCTCTCAACTGGCTGATAATTCCCAGACTTTTGGGGAAGAGAATTCCAGATTGCTTTCACCGGTTATTGTGTGAAAGTGTATAAAGGCCCAGTTTACAGATTATTGCCCATAGCTTTGGAGGAGTCAAAGACAACACAGCAGTGATGGGCATGGAAACATTTGTTATGTTTACCATACGTCATCATATAGAAGTCAACCTGGTGCATAAGTCAACCTCTTTCCCCCTGCTCCAAGGCCTGAAAAATCAAGGTTTTGCATATACTCAATATCTAAATATGACCCCATCTTTTCAGCATGATATGCTGCCATGCATTGTTAATCATCCCCAATTTTTCAACAGATATTTGACTTCCCAGCACCTTATAACCAGGCACAAGGGATCAAGGGTGGGGGACTGATTGTGAAGAAAAATCCACTTTTCCTATTGGATATCAATGACATTTCAAATTGATGACAGACCACAGCCACACTGGCTGTTCATTTTTATCCCCAGCTCTAAGTCAATTCCTGTTTGCGGAAGGATCGAAGTTTCAAGTCATCTGGAATGCCTATAACTACTGTAAAGGGAAGTGGAAAACTACAGTGATAAAAATTCTGAATGCTGATGGCAAGATGTTCAGGATCCAGGAGAGGCAAATAGTACAGCTCTATATCTGACTCCCTGTTAACCCAAAATCAGTTAAAGCAATATCCACAATCATCACCAAGGGGGGTACATCATTGGCATCCTTGGAAAAATAGCAGCAGTTCTATCAGGAGCCAATCAAGCTATGCCAATTGCTGGTCACCTGAGCAATGCCTACTTTCATCCAGATATTAAAAGTAGGCACGTAGTGGGCAGAAGCGTTGAATATTCAGATACCTTGAGGAAACCCACTGTGCTCCTTGTCTCTTTGGGAATAAGAGTCTCTGTCTGCACTAATCATTGACCATTGGTTAGCACTCTTGCCTCACAGCATCAGGGATTAGAGTTCAACTCTGGACTTGGGTGACTATCTGTGTGGAGTTTGCATGTTGTCCAGGTACTCTGATTCCCTCCCACATATGCCTCTTTGGAGTAGGGTTACGGGGATAGGGCCTGAGCAAGATACTTTGTCGGAGAATTGGTACAGACTCAATGGGCCACATGACCTGCTTCTTCACTGAAGGGATTCTAGGATTCAAAAGCATGGAGAAGACCTATTCCCTTTTACTCGCAAGCAGCCGGGGCAGGAGTGGCTAAGGGTAGGAGTTTTTTCCTATTGCTGCTGCAGCATTCCCCTCAGTATAATCAAGGAGAGCATTTGTAGGAAGTGAGGGGTTTCAATGCAAGAATAGAAAGCACACCAAGTTTTGCTCATTAACAACACCAATCAATGGTCATGATATGATCGTAGAATTAGAAACTAAAGAGGAGCAGTGTGAAGCAGATTTACCCCCACTCCCCCAAAACCCCTTCAAATTCATTTAAAAACAGAATCCGCAGGGCAAACTCATTACTTACTACTGCATGTAATACTGCCTTGCGTACATCTGCTGGAGCCAAACGATTTGCTGAGAGCTGTACAGATTGTATGCAGCTAACCCAGACATTCCCACTGGTCTCTGGAGCTCTTCTCCTGCCGGCCTGTCAATGACAAATTGGGAGAATAGTTGAAGTACAGATCCAATGAAGAAAAGCATCAAGTCAATGACAAAGGAGTCTCTCTTCATGCTTACCAGACGCCATACGCCCAAGGAAAGGAGGCAGGTCCTCTGTGACGGAGGCCATCTGCAGCTGCCGACGTGGGGACAGTAAGAGTGTCTTGGCCAGAGGCTGTAGGTGCAGCTGTGTCCTGCTAACAGGGACAATAGAGACATAAAAAAAAAGGTCAACTTGTGACTCCAGTAGTGAGTGGAGGAGAAATGTAGACAGTGGACAAAGCAATAATCAAATTTATTGTCTGCCATTTTGTTTACCAGTCCCTTTAAACGTGCTCAAGAAAAGTTAGTTTTGAGTTACTCCCAGCTGAGAATAACTAACAGTTACAGCTCCATGATCATTTTCCCACTTTGCCCATCTTTTCCCTCTCTTCAGTAATCCACATGTAATCCACATATTACATAACCATCTAATATGCTAATCATGTTGTATTTCTTTTACCAACCCAAAACTTCATTTGAGCCCAAAATGGAAGCAATTCACATCCCTGGAATAAACATCGGTTTTAGACTGGACAGGCTTTGGTTCTGTCCCCAGTCACGAGCCTCAAGGGGGCAAAAGAAATTCCCCTCAGCTCCAGCAACCTGTTTTACATTTGGACTGATTTCCACTCCACTGAAGTCAGTTGGCAGACTGTCATGTAACATTGCCTGTTTACTATCTTTACCCAGTGAATTTTTACCCCAGTAACTCTGATTCAATCCATTTTCAAAAAAGAAAATAGATTTATTAAATTCCAAGGCAAAAAGGTTTTGATTCAATGGAATCCAGAATGGCAACAACATCCTCTGTAAGGTTTCTGCAGAAGACTGAAACCAATTAGGGTATAAATAACTTGCTCTCAACACATGACACAGCTGGGCACTTTGCTTCACCACAAGTATGCAAATCTTCAGAGCAGGGGACAACATATGTTGAAAATAAGTTTGTGCGTGTGCTTAGCACTGCACCTGTTCTCATTCTGAGAATGGCTCTCATGACTGTTTCAAAACTGATAGTGAGAAGCTTCACACCCCTCTGACTGCATTCCTCTATGATGTATCTTAATAGCTGGGCTGATTCTTTCACCCCTCTCCTCCCACAGCATAGCAATGTGCCACCAAATTCATCACCTTTTAGAAATACTCTTTGTACCTCAGTGCTGCACTGTTCAACCCTAGTAAGAATTGGACATTTTCATCCTTAATACACTTAAAAAAACTGCAATATAGAACCACATCAATCTTTTCTTTCTGTTCTGTGTGTCAATCTACCAAGTGTTGATGTAAACAAACACTAAGATAAAGGCAAAATACTGCAAATGCTGGAATCTGAAACAAAAATGGAAAATGCTGAAAAATCTCCGCAGGTCTGACAGTATCTGTGGAGAATGTGGAAGGGTCATCCACACTCAAGACTTTGGCTCTCTTCTCTCACCATGGATGCTGTCAGACCTGCTGAGATTTGCAGCATTTTCTGTTTTTGGTTAACATCTATGTGGTCACCTTAAAAATATCCAAAAAATGATCCAAGCACTTTAAGGAAGAAGAAAGTAATTCCTGTCAAACTTTGTGCAAGTTCAAAGAGGATGTGATCAAAGAGATGGGTTTCCATCTGGCTCCTAAAGGTAAGGTGAGAAGCAGTGCAGCTGACAAAAGACTGCAGTGTGCAAGAGCCCAGCACCTAAACACTCTGCCACCAATAGTCTAGAGGAGGCCAATTCCCATGTATATCGTGTCTCTCACATCTCACAGCAGCTCAAAGGGCATTACAGTCAAAGTATATCTGAAGTGAGTCACTACCTATTAGGAAGGTACACGTGGCAATCAATTTGATACAGCAATGGCCCACAAACACGCATCAGATGATAGATAATGGGAATTAGTGCTGTTAGTCGAAGGTTAAATGTAGACCAGAAATGCCCTCTCCTGCAAATACTGCCAGGGGAACTTTAATATCTATCTGAAAGGGCAGATATGGCCTCAGTTGAATGTCTGATCCAAATCATTGAAATAGTACAGTTCTGTACTGAAACATATGCTCAAGACGCTGGAGCTGGTTTTGAACTCACTATCAGAGTCAGAACCTAGAGGTGAAGAAAGAAAATTCATATTGAAGGACAGCCACAGAGTTAAAGTCCTACCACCACCAGGATAAATGGTCTAGAGGAGTTACGAAGGCTACATAGTCCAAGGGTAGTGACAAACTAACAACTCAACTCAGTCTCTTTCTCAGTTAATCATTCACTAATTTGGCATCCATAACTTACTAACCCTTTACTCACAACCTGGTCATATAAATTGTGGACTGGGAGGGACTATTCCAGAGGCCTCAGTGGGCCATTCTTGCTTTATGATTATCTATCAAAGGTTAGCAGAACAAAGCCCAGTAACAAATTCTGGCTCAGAGCATAGGAACATGAGTCCAGCACCAACTCAAACGGCAGGTTCAGCATGGTTACAAGTGACAGAGGGCATGGAATGGATGGCCATCTTCCTCGATGCCCAACTTTCCAAAGAAGAATGAGCAACCTGCAGTTCCATGCCCCATTTCCAGCTTGCAGATATTGTGGCAGTCGGATTGATTTTTTACAACAGCATGGGATTTCCAGGGACCCTCAACTGAATAGCAAACTAAACAAAAAAGACACAATCCTTGTGGTCCTGAGCTCAGTGGATTTTAGTCATGTTCCCAGAGTGACGTAGGCTTATAAAGTTTCCGATTCCATATAGCTATGTTCACAGTGTGTGTGTGCGTGCGTGTGTGTGTGCACATGCACTCCCCCCTCCTTTACCCCTTTTACCTTCACATTCGCCGCCTGTGTTGATTCTGCTTCACTTCTTGAGTTACAGACCAGGTGAAGGGTGTGGTACTGATCATTCTGCAGGAGACAAACAAGCAGTGAGGCAAAGCAATTAGCTCAAGATCCGTTCCAGGTAACACTGGAGGCCGTGAGGCAGCAACTGGCTGACAAGATCTCCAAAAGGAATGTCATTTTTAAATTATGTATTTTGATTTATATTTTCCCAACTCAATCAAATAAGAAAATATTTATTTTAAGCCAAGGCCTTTAGCTCTATTTTAGCAAATAAACAATTTTGCTGAGGGAAGGACTTTGTAAATAACTAATATGGGAATATTACCATTGCAAAGGGAGGCATCGAATTATCTGCTTGATGTCTTTAGATTATTTCAGCTGGTGGCGCCGTTGTAACTCATTCCTGTGATAGTTGTCAATGAATTCAATCATAAAGGACATATACCTGATTAAAAAGCAGCATTTCTTTTCTGCCTTGAATTCAGTCTCAGCACACAGCTGCTCTTAGTCTGAGTAACCTGTGTGATCAGCTTAACCAAGGACCTGTTCAGCATTACAGCTCACAAGCCTTCCATTTCAGCTCCTGAGATCAAATCCAGCCCAGAGAGGAAAATCTTCTCTAATCAGATATGAGCTCAGGATCAATCCAAGCAACATTCTTAGCAGCCTCGAGACCTTAATGTAGTTTGCTGCCAATTGGCAACCCCAATTAGAAAGGTCACAAGCCTGATTGCAAGGCTCATTAGTGCTGCTGGAGAATGTAGCTAGAATTAAAGCTCTCCGCTGGAGGACTTTTTACTCTGCCTAATCTGTGTCATAACTGGCCCGTGAGTACTGCCAAATGTGTCAATTGGAGAAAGTGCTGCACTGTCATCACCCTGATAAGCAACAGATATTGAACCAAATCACATTATGTAATGATAGTATCTCAGTGAAACAGCCCAGTCCTTCACTGCCATTACTAGCTTCACACTACTAGGTTAACGCTCACATAAGGACTGAGGGAAGAACCAACTTGCATTTTTATAGCACCCTCATGAACTTCAAAGTACTTTCCAGCCAATGAATTGTAATCGATATCTTAACGCAGAAAATGATACTAGCAACTTTCTTATTTTTTCTTGGGGCGTGGGTACCACACAGGCCAGCATTTATTGCCCATCGTTAAGTGCCCTCGAGAAGGTGGTGGTGAACTGCCATCTTCAGCTGCTGCAGTCCATGTGGTGTAAGAGAGAAAGTTCCAGATTTTTGACCCAGCCGCATGAAGGAATGTCAATATATTTCCAAGCCAGAATGTGAGTAACTCAGAGGGGAACCTCTAGGTGATGTCCCGAGTCTGCTGTCCTTGTTTTTCTAGGCAGTAGAGGTGGTGGATATGAAAGTGCTGTTGAAGGAGCCTTGGTGAGTTGTTACAGTGCCTCTTGTAGCTGGCACACACTGCTGCTATTGTACATGGTGATAAAGGAAGTGAATGTTTCAAATTGGTATCAATTAAGCAGGTTGCTTTGCCCTGGATGGTGTTGGGAGTGCATCCATCTAGGCAAGTGGACAGTACCCCCTCATTCTCCTGTTAAAAAGTCATTTAGCCTCGTACCATTAATTCTGTCTCTCTCTCCACAGAGACCAGCTGAATTTATCCAGCATTTTCTGTTTTCATTCCACCATTCTCCTAACCTATGCCTTGTGGATGATGGACATTCTTTGGCGAGTCAGGGGTTGAGATTCACGTTCATCTATATTGACTGTGGGTCAAATGGAAATTTTGACATTTGTCCAACAATGTTTAATATCTCAAATGAAAGATGGCACCACCAACAGTGCAGCACTTCCTTAACACTGCATTAGAATGTGACTCTAATTTACAGCTATACGCTCTAGTTTCTGGAATGAGACTTGGATCTGCAACCCAAGTAGGAGTAGGTCATGTGGCCCCTCGAGTCAGCTTTGCTATTCAACATGATCACAACTGATTTGATTTTAACATTGACTCCACTTTCCTGCCTGTTCTCCATCACCTTTAGCTCTCTGATGGGTCAAGCACTGATATTAAATAAATTCAATTACCTAGTCTCTGCAGCTACCTGGGGTAAAGAATTCCAAAGATTCACAACCCTCAAGCAGAAATTCCTTTTTGTCTTTGTCTTATACGGGTGACTCTTTTTTCTGAAATCATGCCCCCCCCCCCCCCACCTTCTAGATATCCCCTTTGAGGAGAAACATCCTCACTGCATCTGTCAAGGCCCCTCATTTCAACAAGATCACCTTCAGGATATTTTCAGGGAGAGAGGTAATTCCACCCCCAGCTTTGTGTCCTTATCTAAGGAAAGATGTCCTTGCTATAGAGGGTGCAGCGCAAAGGTTTATTAGGCTAATACCTAGGATGGCAGGTCTGAGTATGAGGGGAGACCAAGTTCGTTAGGATTATATTCTTTGGAGTGTAGAAGAGTGAGGGAATCTCATACAAACTTGTAAAATTTGAACAGGGTTGGACAAGGCATATTCAGCAAGAATGTTCCCATGATGGGAAAGTCAAGAACTACAGGTCATAGTTTGAGGATAAGGGGTAAACCTTTTAGAACTAAGGTGAAGAGCAATTTCTTCGCCCAGAGGGAGCTGAGTGTACGGAATTCCCAATCACAGAGTGTAGTTGAGGCCAAAATGTTGTCTGATTTCAAGAAGAAATCAGATATAATTCTTGGAGCTAAATGGATCAAGGGATATAGAGGGAAATAGAATCAGGATATTGAATTCAATGTTCACTCATGAACAAAATGAATGCGGAGCAGACTCAAAGGGCCAAATGGCTTACTCCTGCTTTTAGTTTCTACCTTCCTCTTTTATCCCCATTGATTGATGGATTTCCTCCGGTTTCCTCCCACAGTCCAAAGATGTGCAGATTAGGTTAATTGGCCATGATAAATTGACCTTTAGTATCAGGGCATTAGCAGGGTAAATATATGGGATTACGGGTGTAGGGCCTGGTGGGATTGTGGTTAGTGCAGATTTGATAGACTAAATGGCCCTCCTTCTGCACTGTAGGGATTCTATGATTGCATACATTTAATTAATACAGACGCAAAAGTCCATTCCAAAAAGCATAAGAAGGACAACTGGGAACTCAACAAACATAGTGTTAAACTGACAAATGCCAATATGAAATTCCTGAGTCACACAACTTGTTTACAGTGAGAGAAATGTCTTCCGGTGCTTGCCTCTCAGAGGAGCAGGCAATACTGACCTTGCGTAGCACGTCCCTCAGTGAAAGGTGGTCAGGCAGCAGTTTTCCGGAATAAATCAGCCGTTGCTCGGATTCAGCCTGGAAAAGCAAACACGCAGATGAAAAATTGGTCACACACACAACTGGCACCGGATAACGTGGAGCTGTTTTCAATCCTCCTGAAATTTCAATGGTGCTCCTGTTATTCAATTTACTCAATGCAAAGTAGTCTTGGATTCACTCCTGCTCTTTAATGGACCAGGTACACTGTAACATGATATCAGAAATAACAAACTCACTTGTACAGCAAATATCATCGTGCTTCAAAGTTACTTGTTTTTAAAACAGAGACACTCTGCATTGGTGCTACATGATTTGTTGTGGCTATTTCAGAGACTTGGATACAGCAGGAACAGGAATGGTTGTTGCAGGTTCCGGGGTTCAGATGTTTCAGTCAGAGCAGAGAAAGTGGTAGGAGAGGAGGAGACGTGGCATTGTTAGTCATAAGGCATGCCTCCCAATCCAGGCAACATCCTTGTAAATCTCCTCTGTGCCCTGTTAATAGCTTCCACATTCTTCCTATAGTGAGGCGACCAGAACTATGCACAGTACTCCAAGTGGAGTCTGACAAGGGTCTTATAAAGTTGCAGCATTACCTCCAGACTCCTAAACTCAATCCCTCGATTAATGAAGGCCAGTACACTTTATGCCTTCTTGACCACATCCTCCACCTGCGAGGCCGATTTAAGAGTCTTATGGACCCGGACCCCAAGATCCTTCCACTCCTCAACATTGCTAAGACTCCAACCCTTGATATTGTACTCCTTCATCCCATTGGCCCTGTCAAAATGGACCACCACATATTTATCTGCGTTGAATTCCATCTGCCACTTCTCTGCCCGTTCTTGCATCCTATCTATATCTTGCTGCAACTTCTGACATTCCTCCCGACCATCCACAACACCACCAACCTTCATATCGTCGGCGAACTTACTAACCCATCCTTCCACTTCCTCATCCAAGTCATTTATGAAGATGACAAACAGCAAGGGTCCTTGAACAGATCCCTGGGGCACTCCACTGGTGACCGATCTCCATGCAGAAAAAGACCCATCCACAACCACTCTCTGCCTTCTGCAGACAAGCCAGTTCTGAATCCACAAAGCCAAATCCCCTTGGATCGCATGTCCTCTCACCTTCTCAAGTCTTGCATGGGGGACCTTATCAAACGCCTTGCTGAAATCCATGTAAACCACATCCAATGGTTTTCCTTTGTCAATATGTTCAGTCACATTTTCAAATAACTGAAAGGGACTTGAAGTTATTTTCATTGGAGAGAAGGCGGCTAAGAAGTGACTTAATTGAGACATATAAGATGATCAGGGAGTTAAATAGGGTGGATATGAGAGCCTTTTTCCTCGGATGGAGATGGATAACACGAGGGGACATAACTTTAAATTAAGGGGTGGTAGTTATAGGACAGACGCTAGAGGTGGGTTCTTTACTCAGAGGGTAGTAAGGGTGCGGGATGCCCTGTCTGCAGCAGTTGTGGGCTCGTCAAGTTTAAGGGCGTTCAAATGGGCAGTGGATAGGCATACGGATAGCATTGGAATAGTTTAGGATAGAGTGTCTTAAAATTGGTTACGTTGGTTGGCGCAACATCGAGAGCCGAAGGGCCTGTACTGCGCTGTAATGTTCTATGAATGTAACTTTTACTCTTTAGAACAAATCAGTCTGAAAGCTCTAAGTTCACTCAGTGATTCTGAGGAATCCAAGTCAACGAGTGGTAACACAGCTAGTGCTACCTTAGCCTATTTTTACGCTGTGCCTCCAACAGACTGTCTTGCATCTATAATTGTGCCTCGGCAGTCTCAGGCAAATGTAAAAATTCTTCACACTGATTATTTTTTGTATCACAGTGACAGACATTAGGCAAACAGAGCAGCTATATCTGGTTATTTATCTCCTTTCTGTTTGCCAGTCCTTGACGAGCAGTCCATGTTTACTTGCGTACATTGAGGGAAAAACATTAGTTGGGGCACTAGGAAAATGCTCTCTCCGCCATTGACTCAAAGCAGTAATCTGAAGCATCAGTTCGATGTTTCACAAATGAGAAGCAGCCACATTGTCAGCATCAGCTTAGGTGAGCATATCTGCATCTCAATGTTTTTATTTTGTTTTACTGGTAGGCTGTTTTCAATTCCTACTGTCACTCTTTCCAGTAGGTAAGGTCTGGATGGTGAAAAGCATGATAGAGTTCTCTGTGGAAATCTGCCTACCTTCCTCCCCCAAGTGATACAAACAAACAAGGAAACAGTGGCACAAAGTCCGCTAATGTACAGGGAGCAGGACTGGTACTGTGCCACATTGCGCAATGTAGCAACAGCATTGCATTCTATTCCAGCTGTCTAGAACCTCTATCCCAAAATATCTACATCTAAAGAACATCTGCCTTGGAACTGTTCTTGCAGACAGTCAAGTGCACTGAAAGCAGTTGACAGACCATATTGGATATGACAAGGGGAATTAAAAAAACAGAGTGGCTGAACCTTATGCAGCATGTTACAAAGAAACATCTGAATTGACCCAGATGATTACAGAGCAGAAACTGGGTATTCAATCTATGACACTGTCTTTATCCAGGAGTCAGCTAATCTAATTCTATCCCTAGCTCACTCATTTTCCACACTAAAATCTCAGTATTCTTTGGTTCTTTTTTTAAAATTAAGATCTACAGAGTGTATTTTAACAATGGCTTGTAGTGGAAAATGCTACATTCCAAGTAGCAGATCATTCATCATTAATGTGCTGTTTATACCTCAGCTATTCATTAATAGCCACAGTTTTTAAATCAGCACACAGTGGGCATTACTCAATATTTGTATGCCTAGAGAAAAAGAGTTTTAAAAGCCTATTTTCCACTGATTCAATTTAAACACTTGTTTTGCTGACGAGGGCACTAATAATGTGGAACATTGGATTATTACACGGGGGAATAATGACTGTTGTCATTGCCAAGTGTAACGGTGAACATCAGGTCCACTTGCCTGGAATAATAAAATGCACAATTACAGATTTTGTCCTCCCACAGCCTGGACTGTTTCTGGACAAAGCATCTACATAATATCACACATGATAGAAAAAGTTTTCAATGATCCTCCTCCCCACCACTTCATGCTGATTTATTCAGCTCACCCAGGAAGAAAACTAAACTGGAAAAATCCTTCCACACAGGACTTAAAAGCAAGTTCCACTTTGTGTGGGCAGCATAGTGGTACAGTATTTGCACTGCTGCCTCACAACAGAGTCCCAGGTTCAATTTCTGACTTGGGTCACTGTCTGTATGGAGTTTGCACATTTTCTCCGTTTCTGCATGGGTTTCCTCTGGGTGCTCCAGATTCCTCCCACAGTCTGAAAGACATGCAGTTAAATGCATTGACCCAAACAGGTGCTGGAGTGTGGCAACAAGGGGAATTTCATTGTAACTTCATTGCGGTGTTCATGTAAGCCTGATTTGTAACTAATAAATAAACTTCAACTTTATAAATAGATTTCTACTTTTTAACATATCATTCAATCCCATTTAAAAAAAGGGATTTTTAAAGACAGCGGTCAGGATTTTATGACCTCTCTCGGTGAGGTTGTAAAATCCCGCCTGAAGCCAGAGAATTGGTATTTAATGGGATTGGGAGTTACTGATAGTTCTAATGGCCTGGTAAGTATAAAGATGATCGGCACAACTTGTGGGCCGAAGGGCCTGTTTGTGTTGTAGTGTTCTATGTTCTATGTAATTCCACTCTGTGAGCTTCGCCTGCCTGCTCCGGAATTGGAACGGGCATGCCAGTAAAATTCCGGTCAGTGACACATGCAGCAATATATAAAATGTGTAGCTGCTTCTTCACATTGCTGGGTTTGAAAACAAACTAAACCACTTCAAAGTCATCTAAACTATTGTTTTAATACACCGTGGGAAAGTGTAGAAAATTCTCCCCATTTATAATTTTAAAGGAAAAAAAATCAGTGAGAGAAAACTGGAAAATTTAGTTTTATATTCTTGCTGCAAATTTAAGTATAAGTATCAGTGATTAGAGATAACATTCCCTTCGATTTCAGGATAGGAAACACATGTCAAAAATCCTCAAGTTACTATCAACTGGCCTGATTCCATTTACTAATATCCGCAAATGCAGAAAAATGGGATTAGCGTGCCATTAGTGGCAGTTATTGTTGGTGCAAACTCAAAGGGCCTTTTTCATGTTGTATGACTCTCTGTCTTACAGTAACAGCATCTTTTCTTGAAAAGGATATAAATTTGTCAGTTTTAAGTCAATGTTACTGATTGTGATCAGAGTGAGGACAATGTAATAGATTGACAATGTTCTGGAAACAGCCTCCAACCTGACCCCTATCTTAAGCACTTTAACCTACTACTTGCCATCCCTTAACAAATGAAAAACGACAAACAGTTTCAAATCAAGCATTTGCAACACTAACTCGTGTTTAAAAACTATACCACTGTTGCAGCTTTCTGAAATTTGCAATGAGTATTCCATCTACCCACCCCCCGCTGCCTTCGCTGTTCAGTCAACTCCCAGAGTTTCCCACTACATCGGCCAATATGTCATGCGTACTTGTTTTCACAGCCACTCTGTCATCACTTGAAGACTGGACACTTCCACTTTCAGAAGGAGGAGCTACACTGACCGGAAAGTGAGCTGACACGTCATCCTTCACTGAGAGCACGGAAACCAAACAATCAACTAGTGTCAAAACAACAAAAAAAGCTGGAAAATCTCAAGCAAGTCTGACAGCACCTGTGGAGGGAGATCAGAGCTAACATTTCAAAGCTGGCTGACTCTTTGTCAGAGCTCTGTTCTCTCAACACGAATGCTGTCAGACCTGCTGAGATTTTCCATTATTTTCTGTTTTTGTTTTAGATTCCAGCATCAGCATTATTTTGTCTTTTCCCACTAGTATCATTTTGCTGGCACACACCAGAATTTGAGATTTAAACCTGGGATCTTACAATGTGTTTCATCTGCTCATTGCCTTGATAGAGCTTTCATCGAAACATACACAAATAAAGGCAAATCATTTGCATAAAGTTATGAATATCTCATGTTTAATGGGGCAGATGCCAAGTTATGGATAACAGACTCCTATCCCACATTAATATTCCCAAAGTTCTGCAAACTGGATATTGGAAAGTATAAAAATAAGTAGCCAGTGCAGGTCACGGTGGCACAATGATGAGCACTGCTGCCTCAGTGCCAGGGACCCTGATTTGATCCCAGCTTGTGTCACTGTCTGTATGTAATCTGCACATTCTCCCCGTGACTGTGAGAGTTTCTTCTGGACGCTCTGGTTTCGCCACCACAGTTCAAAAGACATATTCGTTAGGTGCATCGGCCACGCTAAAGTGATGAGTTGGTGGTGGGTTAATAGAATCGGCTGCCATTGGTGGTGGAGGCAAACTCATTGAGGTCTTCTAAGAGACTTCTGGATGCGTACATGGGATTTAATGGGATTAGGGTTATACGTAAGCCTAGTAGGTAGGGATATGATCAGTGCAACTCGTGGGCCAAAGGCCTGTTTGTACCGTGGTTTTTTATGTTTTATGTTCTAAGTTCTCCCTCAATGTACCAAACAGGTGCCGGGATGTGGCAACTAGGGGATTTTCACAGTAACTTCATTGCAGCGTCCACGTAAGCCTACTTGTGACTAATAAATAAACTTTAAAAAGCCTGAAGCATCCTATGATTCTAGCATGCGTAAAAACAGTTAACTACCACTTTCTTACATCATATCAGATTCCACACCCATATGAGTCACAGTTCTGTGGCAGGTCAAAACTTCTGAAATACAAACTAATCCGACAGTAACATAGACTCTTAACTTCCCCTACATTTCTCATTCTAGTTAGGATATCTAGTACTCAATTAGCTACAACTATGAGGTTGTTGTTAAAAGTTGTACATTTCCTGGAATCAAGAAATAATTTTATCCTCTATAGTCAATCGGAAGAAATGCGAATAGCATAATTCTGGCTCCAAACACTTCAATATTGAGCAGCCGCGAAGTGCATTTGACATTTACTCTGAAGTTAATACTGTTCCATCCCACCCTTCCGAACCTGTATCACTGCGAATAAGTCAGTCTTCTCTCACTCTCCTCCTGCTCTAGAGCTGGCAGCTCGCAAATCTACTGTTGCAATGCTGACTGCAGGATTTCCTAAAGCGTACGGAGCTCACTCAGCTCCTGCTGAATCTCCGCTTAAAGATTTCTCCCAGACTGTTATGAATATCTGAGGCCTCAAAGTTTGGCAAGAGCGGCTATTGCAGCCATCGTTGCCAAGTCAGACACTCAATCTAGCTCACAGCTTCCACTGGTAGCCGGGAATTGACAGGGTAATGATCAGATATACCCCAGTCTCTCGGATTTCTAGAGGCAGTAAACAAGGTGTAAGAAGTCGCCAGACCCACTTCCCAAAACTTCTCTGAACTTTACTTACTGGGTGACTGGGGTAGTTCTCGCTCAGGTAGCTTTTCAGTCTCTTTATTGTCCAGCCCAGCTCTGCCTGTACCCTGTGGTCCTCCTGCTTCTGGCTCGGTGCTTTAATCAACAAGGTCACCATTTCTTCACTCGTCCCCATTCTCTCCCCCGGTCTCAATTTCAACAACCTTTCCAGTAGGGGAATTCCTTCTCAGGGAGGGGCAGCTCACCAGCCTCTGCTGAAAACGGGAGAAACAAAGGCACCGAAGTCAGCAAGTTCCCCCAGCAAAGTCCGGGTTTCTTTAGCCGTTCCTCACTCTGAACTCGATTTTCCGGCCGCTCCGCACTCTGAACCCCGGGATTCTCCGGCCGCTCCGCACCCTGAACTCCGGGATTCTCCGGCCGCTCCGCACCCTGAACTCCGGGATTCTCCGGCCGCTCCGCACCCTGAACTCCGGGATTCTCCGGCAGGGTATAAGTTCTCTCTGTTACCGAAGCGCAGTGTGGCTGCCGGCGATTGGTGCACACCAGGAGAGACGTGGAGCTCGGAAACAATAATATGCAAAAGAGGAAGAAACCCCGCCTCGCGCCGAAAGGGGGCGGGATCTCCACCTCTCGCTGAATAGGGGCGGGATCCCCGCCCCCGGCGGAATTGGGGCGGGACTCCAGCCTCTCTCGGAACGAGGATGAGATCTCCGCTTCTCCCGGAACGGGGGCGGGATCTCCGCTTCTCCCGGAACGGGGGCGGGATCCCCGCTTCTCCCGGAACGGGGGCGGGATCCCCGCCTCTCCCGGAACGGGGGCGGGATCCCCGCCTCTCCCGGAACGGGAGCGGGATCTCCGCTTCTCCCGGAATGGGAGCGGGATCCCCGCCTCTCCCGGAATGGGAGCGGGATCTCCGCTTCTCCCGGAATGGGGGCGGGATCCCCGCCTCTCCCGGAATGGGAGCGGGATCTCCGCTTCTCCCGGAATGGGGGCGGGATCCCCGCCTCTCCCGGAATGGGAGCGGGATCCCCGCCTCTCCCGGAATGGGAGCGGGATCTCCGCCTCTCCCGGAATGGGGGCGGGATCTCCGCTTCTCCCGGAATGGGGGCGGGATCCCCGCCTCTCCCGGAATGGGGGCGGGATCCCCGCCTCTCCCGGAATGGGGGTGGGAATCTCTGCCTGTCTTGATGGGAATGATGTGGAGATACCGGTGCTGGACTGGGGTGGGCACAGTAAGAAATCTCACAAGCCCAGGTTAAAGTCCAACAGGTTTATTTAGAATCACAAACTTGCAGAATGTGGCTCCTTCATCAGGTGAGAGTCGCCTTTAGAGTGCTGCTCCTTCATGTGAAATGAGTCACCTGATGAAGGGGCAGTGCTGCAAAAGCTGGTGATTTTAAATAAACCTGTTGGACTTTAACCTGATGTGAGACTGATGGGACTCAGTAACCAAAGTAGCTGATGCCATGGCTGCTTGAGTTCAGCTGATTTACAGGCAGGTCGTGTGGATCACAACTCTCCACGTTAACAACGGAGGCTATTCAACTTATTCCTGTTACATAGAAACCTGACAGTACAAAAGGAGGCCATTCAGTCCATCAAGCCTGCACCAACAACGCCAGGCAGGCCCTATACCTGTAACCCAAGGTATTTACCCTGCTACTCCCCTAATGGGCAATTTATTATAGTCAATTAACTTAACCCTGTGGGAGGAAACCGGAGCACCCAGAGGAAACCCACACAGGGAGAAAGTGTAAACTCCAATCAGACAGTGACCTGAAACCGGAATTGAACCCGTGTCCCTAATGCTATGAGGCAGCGGTACTGTCATTCTCAAAAGAGCAATCCAATTAACTTTTGAATTGATCAACTAAACTAAATTAAATAAACTGAGGGATAAAGCAAGAAGTGCAGTCCCTTAAAGGTGAACTGCCAAAAACAAATCACAAATAAAAACTTAAAATATTCCTGTGGCTCTGGAGTCACATGCAGGCCAGACCAGGTAAAGGTGACAGATTTCCTTTCATAAAGGAACCAGATGGTTTTTTTAATGACAATCAGCAATGGTCTCATGATCACCATGTGGAGATGCTGGTGTTGGACTGGGATAAACACAGTAAGAAGTCTCACAACACTAGGTTAAAGTCCAACAGTATCAAATAAACTGGCTGGACTTTAACCTAGTCTCATGATCACCATCAGACTTTAATTCCAGGTTTTTCTATGATGAGATTCAATCCTTGGATTATTAGTCCAGTGACAATACCATCATGCTATTGCCACTTCAGAAGTTATAATAAATCTGCTTCTATCTCCTTTTCAGGCAGTACATAGAATCCGTACAGTGCAGGAAGTGACCCATGTGACAGAGCATCTTACCCAGGCCCATGTGACCCCACATGTTTACCATGGCTAATCTATCTAATCTACACATCTTTGAACACTAAGGGGCAATTCAGCATGACCAATCCAATTAACCTGCATATCTTTGGGCTGTGAGAGGAAACTGGAGCATCTGGAAGAAACCCACACAGATACTGGGAAGTTGGAATCGAACCGAGGTCCCTAGCACTGTGAAGCAGCAGTGCTAACCATTGTAGCATGTGCTACTCAGAATAACACCCTACTTATAGATTTCTGTACAGCTGCCCTCTGGTTCTGTAAAGGAATAATAATTTTGGAGCGCATTTTAGCTTCTTCCTTTCGATCTTTCAGCTTCTGATGAAACATTGTTTTCACGAGGGAGAAAAATCCAGGTTTCAATCTCAACGGACAGCATAGACCTCCTCCTGGTGACCATGAGACTGTTTGTTAACCGATTCTGTGGATAGAATTGAATCAGTGGTGCACCGGTTCTTACCGTGGACCTGGAGGTAACAGTACCCGTGCTATTCATATGAAAATGCAATGAGCAGCATATGCAAATGAATGGTAGGATCCCACTGTCAGGTGACAGTTGGGTAGGTGCAAGCAGTTATTAGAAGAACCAGCTGGATAAGCAGGGAGGACAGAGGTTCAACGCCCAACCTCATTCATTTTGCAGTTTGGCAACTCTTCATAACCCTCAACATGTCCCTCTCCATAAACCTATCCCCCTGTCACTGCTGTCATTAAAATCTATTGCCCTGGAAAATGTATCCCACTCCCTCACCTTCAACTGTGCTACAAGTGTAACTTGAGGTGTTTTAATAAAGACAGACTGGCCCTAAGGTTTAGCGAAGCCTTCCTGAAAATTCACATCCCTTCACCAACACCACTACCATCACCACCACCTCCCCCAAACCCAAAGCTGCCAGAGAATGGCAGGCAATTGCAACATGAGGCGCTCCTGCTTTCCTCAGGTGACCTGGATGGAAATCACCGACAAAGTTAGTAACCATGGGGTCCAGAAAGACCCTTAATGCAATATAAGAAAATAGACAATGATCTCCCTGCTGGGGTAAGTGGCATGGAGTAATGGGATTGTCTCTCACTTGGGCATCAAACCATGTATTTATGCATGTCTGCTGCTAGGTTTGGGTGCTGAATGCAGAATCAATTTCAGGACTGCTTTGCACTTCAGGCCAAAGTATATGACCAATTTGGCTTTAGTGAGTGATTGGATACAAATACATCAGCCAGTCGGTATAAATAATACATTGTTTTTCTATTCTTCCTGTCAAATAAGACAAGTTCGCATTTTCCATTATGCTCCATCTGCCAAATTTTTGTTCACTCAGTTAACCTATTTTAAATCTCTTGTCATATGGACATTCAGCCTCTGACCTTCGGATAAATGTTCTTCAAGGGGGCCTTCACGACACACGAAAGCGCAGAGCTGCTGAGCAGAGACTGATAGCCAAGTTCCGCACACATGAGGACGGTCTTTACAGGGATCTTGACTTCATGTCGCACTATCTGTAACCCCCATGACTTGCCTGGGTTAGCAAAACATCTCACCGTGCTGTCTGGAGACAATACACATCTCTTTAACCTGAGCTCAGTGCTCCTTCCACTCACATTGTTAGCCACTTTAAGACTTGAATAGCAGGTTAGGTGTAAAGATTTGCATTCTAATCAGCAATCTGTAAACTGTCTGTGCTGATATGTGTGCTATTGCAGACCAGAACACCTCATTCACCTGAAGAAGGCTATAATAGCCGAAAGCTTGCGAGTTTACTATCAAATAAATCAGTTGGATTTAAAACTGGTGTTGTCAGACTTCTTACTATGATATAATTTACCATAATCTGACAGAAGAAACGCTATCACCTTACTAGCTGCTGCATAATGTCCTCAAGTATGGTTTCCTTCATACCTGTCGCATTTTCTTTTCCTCAGCAAAAAATGGCAAGCTAAAGTCAAAACATTGTGGATACTGGAATCTGAAACAAAAACAGAAAATGCTAGAAAATCTCAGCCAGCCTGACAGCATCTGTGGAGAGAGCAAATAGAAGCAACATTTCAAGTCAGGTGCCTCGTCAGAGAATAGTGAACCCCATTTTTAAAATGTCATCCCTCATTGGTTGTATTTTAATACTAGCTTTGCTGCAAAGTAGTGGGTGACTCAGTGGACATAGTGATTAACCCTGCTGCCTCACAGTGCCAGAGACACAGGTTTGATTCCCTGCTTGGGTCACTGTCTGGGCAGAGTCTGTACCTTCTCTCCATATCTGCATGGGTTTCCTCTGGGTGCTTCTGTTTCCTCCCATAATCTGAAAGACGTGCTGGTTAGGTGCATTGACTCAAATAGGCGTCGGAGTGTGGCAACTAGGCAAATTTCACAGTGACTTCATTGCAGTGTTAATGTAAGCCTACTTGTGACAAATAAATAAACTTCAAAACTATGAAATAATGGGTTATTTGTAAATCGTAAAAACAAGTGCGGCTATATTGCAGGTCACCAAATTAAGGGAAACAAATGGTCCTCTGTACTTAGATTCCAGTTTTCTGAAGGCTAATTTTCTTTCTGGAGCCCAGGGGAAAATATTTTGCTGTGCAGACCATGGAAGTATATCAGCTGGAAAATCTTTCCTGCCCTGGGTTTCTCCTGAGGCACTAACCATTTGTACTCACATGATAAAGAAAAGTATGTCCCACATTCTATCTGGGTGAAATGTGAAGAAATTGTCAAAAGCCCCAGTAAGAATCCCCAGTTTATTCACTCTCTCTGTCTGTACATCAGCAGACAGGTGGGTTCACACCAGCAGGTGAGCATGAGCAGCTGAGGGGGACTCAGTCACAGCATTGATACCTCCCTCAGAGGCTGGAATCAGACCTCCTACCCACACACACATACCCCCACAGACATCCAGAAACAGACTCACACAAAAATACCCAGCAATACATTCACAAATCCATGTAAACATGGATTCAACACACAGAAACACCCAGAAATATACATACAAACCGACCCCCGACACACATATTCTCTATATACTAAAACCACACACATTTTTCCCCACATTCAAACCCACACGCAACCACATCCTGACACAAACCCATACACAATCACCCCCACCACAGACAACTACTGCACACACATACACCTTACACTACAGCACTCCCAATACACACAACCAATCCCCACATACAAATACATCCTCACACACACAAACGTGCCCAGACCCAAACCCCACACACATACACAGACCCATTCATATATACACACAAACACATACATCCACACACATAAACACACACTGACAGACATAACGCAAGCACACACTGACACATACACACACACACAAAACATAATACACTGATACACACATACAGATCCATATACGTACACAAACCCATACAGACACACACACACACACACAGATTCACATGCATACACAAACCTACACAAACAGACCCCCTTTGCCCTCCCAACACACATACACACACACATACATACAGGCCATTGAGACATACATCCACAAACCACTCATCCACAATCCCACATACATAACCCACACACAAGGCCATCATGCACACAAACTCACAAACAAAACCCCTCCAACATACATACACACACACACACACAAACCTACAGGCACAAAGACATCCACACAGACACCTATACACATTTATGCACACCCGCACAGATTTGCACACACACTCATAGAGACACGAACAAACCTACAGTCACAAAGACACACATACCCAGGCACAAATGCCTACACAAATCCATACAAACATTGAACACATACTCAAGCCTCCCCCACACCAACCCACAGACACATACATCTCCACCCTCCCACAAACAACTCCCTCCATACACACACACACAAGCTTCTGCATCCCCAAAACAACACTGACAAATACACTGCACAAACATACATACATACCCTCACCCACACATGCACTCACACACATACCCACACCCACCTGGATACCCACACAGATCCAGCAATCCCCACATACACACACCACACAGACATATACACCAGAATTCTACCACCCTGCCTTCATGGAATTGGAGCAGGTGAGGGGCAGACAATGGGAAGGTCCATTAATATTGGGTGGGATTTTCCGGTCTCAGGTTGAATGAGGCTCTAAAATCCCATTCATTGTTCCACTGCATCACTACCTTAAACTCTTTCACGTTTCTGAAGGACGTACTAGGTAGTTCCCAACTAACATTCTTGAAAAATCTCCAGCAAACAAAACGTTCCGTGACACAGGCTGGACGTAATGGAAATGATAACAATAGTGCAATAATAAGATGCTTTGTAAACACATTGGTCTATATTCCTGATAGTATCAATTCAAACACCAGTAGTATTTGAATTGATACTCTGTCCCCAGTAGTGACCAGACTACATTGACTACTCATTTGGTTTGGCAGATGCTTCGGGCCCTCCTCTCTTTATCCCTGTCATCAGTTCTCACAATCATTGACAGCTAGCCAGGATCTAACTTTGACTGAAAACATCCAGTAAAAAGTGTTGATTCTGTTTTCACATTGGGTTATCCTGCAGAGGAGAGGTGTCCGGTTCCATAGCAATATATTTTTCCCAACTATAGACATGTGAAGGGGGATCTGGTTGGCACTGTTGGCTAGACAGTGAGTTTTTTGAGAAAGTGACCAAAGAGGTGGATGGGGGTAAGGCGGTTGATGTAGTATATATGGACTTTAGTAAGGCATTTGATAAGGTGGCCCATGGAAGACTTCTACAGAAAATGCAGATGTGTGGAATAAGGGTGATTTAGCTAATTGGATTAGGAATTGGCTGGCAGATAGAAGACAGAGGGTGGTGGTTGATGGGAGATATTCATCGTGGAGTTCGGTTACTAGTGGTGTACCTCAGGGATCTGTTTTGGGGCCCCTTCTGTTTGTAATTTTTATAAATGATCTGGATGAGGGTATTGAGGGATGGATCAGTAAATTTGCAGATGATACTAAAGTCGGTGTAGTGGTAGATAGTGAAGAGGGGTGTTATAGTTTACAGAGTGACTTGGACAAGTTGCAGAGCTGGGCCGAGAGGTGGCAAATGGAGTTTAATGTGGGAAAGTGTGAGGTAATGCACTTTGGCAGGAACAATAAATGTGTAGAGTATAGGGCTAATGGTAGGGCTCTTAATAGTGTTGAGGAACAGAGGATCTTGGTGTATGTGTCAATAGATCCCTGAAAGTAGGCAGTCAAGTGGATAAAGTTGTTAAGAAGGCATATGGAGTCTTAGCTTTTATTGGTGGGGGATTGAATTTAGGAGCCGCAGCATCATGTTGCAACTGTACAAAACTCTAGTGCGGCCGCACTTGGAGTATTTTGTGCAGTTCTGGTCCCCACATTATAAGAAAGATGTGGAGGCATTGGAGAGGGTACAGAGGAGGTTTACCAGGATGTTGCCTGGTATGGAGGGCAGGTCCTATGAAGAGAGGTTGAAGGATTTGAGGTTGTTCTCGTTAGAAAGGAGGCGGCTAAGAGGGGATCTTATTGAAGCATATAATATGATTAGAGGTTTAGATAGGGTGGACAGTGATAGCCTTTTTCCTAGGATGGAGAAAGCTAGCACGAGGGGACACAGCTTTAAATTAAGGGTAATGAGTTATAGGACGGATATCAGAGGTAGGTTCTTTACTCAAAGAGTGATTAGGGAGTGGAATGCCCTCCTGCAGCTGTTGTAGATGCGCCAAGTTTGGTGGCGTTTAAGAGGTTAGTTGATAAGTATATGGAAGAGAAGGAATGGTTTAGTTTGGAGGGGCATTGCTTTTTATTTTGGTCGGCACAACATCGAAGGCCGAAGGGCCTGTTCTGTGCTGTAATGTTCTATGTTCTATGTTCTATGTGGTTTATAATGATGTTTGCACCCTTCAAGGAAAAAGGGACACTGAACTGAATTCACCTTTGCATGGTATCCCAATACATATGACAATAATAAATCAACTCAAAAAGGGACACAGGCTGGGGAAAATATATGAGAAAGAAAAGAGAGCATGTCACAAAAAAAAGTACCTATCACAGGATGATTAGCATTGCTGCCTCAGAGCGCCAGGAACCGTGTTGAATCTCAGCTTTGGGTCACTATCTGAGTAAAGTTTGAACATTCTCCCCATGTCTGCGTGTATTGTCTCTGGGCGCTCCAGTTTTCTCCCACAGTCCAAGTGAAGGTTAGGTGGCCATGCCAATAATTGCCCCTAATGTCAGGGAGACTAGCAGGGTAAATACGTGGGGTTGCAAAGATGGAGTCCGTGTGGGATTATTGTCGGTGTAGGCTCGATGGTCTCCTACACTGTAAGGATTCTATGATTCTGAGAACTGGGGTCAAAGAAACCAAAGGGTCAAGGGAGATTAAAGAAACAAAAAAAAACTTGAAACAAAAGAGGTACACAATACAACAGGGTTCTAATGTTGTATGGGGGAAAAAGAACTGGTATTTATCAAAGGAACAAAATTGAAATAAAAACAAGAACAATGGACAAATAATGTCTGTGAGGGAAGAATATAATAGATGGAAGGGCAAAACAGCCTCAAAAATGTAAGTAGGAGGCTAACAGAAAGTTGCTGCTTGACTTTATAATGATGCAATAGAGGCCAGAGGATCACATCATGTGATCCTTCTCAATGGCTGGTAAACATGTCTGTAAAGATTGGTGTCACAGTGCTACCTAGTGGGAGAGCAAGCTCTGAGAATTAACTCAGCAGTATTGAATTAAATGCATGAGAAAATGGTGACTTACAAAATAAGGATGACAAGCTGGAAAAGTATGCAAAAGATGGGACTTTTTAAATATGTCAGAAATGACTCCGATTTGCCCAGATTGATTAATAAATGAGGAAAGTAAGTCACCTTTCAGATGAAATCTCAATTTGCAATCTGATATTCCAAGTAGAATAATACTAGACAATATGTCACCTCCTAACTGCTCGGAATTGGAGGGGTTTTGCATAACAGAATGTTCAGCCTTATTCCGAGAAGAAAGGCTGATATTTATCAGTTCAGGATGGTATCCCAACATGTTTCACAGTCAGTGAGGTATTGTGAAGTGTAATCTCTATTGTATGGAAACCCACACAGCAAAGTCCCACTAACAGCACTGAAGTAAATGAGCTGATCATCTGTTCTGGTGGATTTGTTGACAAATGTTGTTCAGGACACCAGGATAAAGGTATTGCTGTTTGTAAAGTCCCTTGGGATCTTTATGTTCACTTGAAAAGCAGATCTAGCATCACATCTAGAAGTCGACGACTCCTACAGTGCCACACTCCCTCAGTGCTGCAATGGTGAGTCAGTCTGTACCATGTGTTCAAGTCTCTGGAGTGACCTTCAGTACTAGTGAGCCAAGACTGATACCTGAGAGAAGTTATCAGTATGTAATCAAACTGAATGCTGGCAAAAACAAATGTAATAGCAAGCAGATATCAGATTCTGTTTTATAATAAGAATGATTGGAAAGATGAGCAATAGTGGGAATTTGATAATGTAAGTGGTACAAATGGAGCAGTCTAGGTAAAAGAATCACAGTTACAGCACCAGAAGATAACAGGAACTAACAGGAAGAATCATCAGCTTGAACAAGACTCACCACTGCAAACCTAACACTGTGACCATCAACACCTCAAACAACAAATCTGGCAAAGAAAGAAAATAAGGAAACCAATAATTCTGATTTTATGTCTCAGGTGACTTTATGAGCCATCAAATTGTTCATAGAGACATGTAGAAATTGAATTCTGATCTGGGAAGACCGTGCATGTTGTCGATAACTAATGAGAATTTTGGCACAATGACTTAGATGACCAGCATCACTAGGATTGTACCAGTCGGCAATGGGTAGCCCAGTCCCAGAGCTGGTTATGGGAAAGTAGTGGAGGGGTGATTTGTTTCAGTGGCTTTTGCTTCTAACATTGAACCAGCAGGAGCACTAAGATCAGTGAACAGACTGTCCTGGGGACTGGCAGCTTTCTCTGCTTCCATCAAGCTTCACTGGTTTAGTCACCATGTGCTTGAAAATCTGATTTTGGCAGGAACAGTGTCTCAAGTAGTTGGCCAGAAACCAATTTCACAAAGCTGCCTGGAACAGGGTATAAAATAAATAGTAAACCTGGTGGAGCAGGAGAGGCATTATTTGCTTCCAAGCTTAGATACCTTGGTACTGCATACATACCAATGCTCCTTGGCAGAGTGTTGGTGATTTAAATTTTATCACAGTATATTTTACTTCTGAAAGCAGAAAGGCAGAGGAGACTTCACCTCAGAACTGTTTTTGTGTGCCTAAGAATAGGATACTACAAAGTTACCCTTTAATTACAGCATATTTTAGCACCGAGCTGAGAGGCTTTACATATCTGGCTAAAATTCATTGTGAGATTTATTTACAAGTAAGATAATACATAAAAAAGTAGAATGATATGGCCAGATATTCAATGTGCTAACAATGGGGATTGGTTTAGCACAATTGGTTGGATGGTTGGTTCAATTCTTTTATTAGGCCTACCTTCACAACCTTGCCACTTACCTGAGGTGTGATGACCCTCAGGTTAAATCACTATCGGGGAGAACAATCATGGGGACTTTACCTTACCTTACTGAAAAACAATTAACTGATAAAGAGAGGATAATGTATCCTTGTCCAGGCAAGCTAGTTCTAATCGATACTTCTCACCATTACATGGGAATGTTTTCCTATGGGATGCAGAAGAACAGCTGTTAAAGCAACTTTACTTAGCCAACCACATTGTCAGCTGGGAGCTTCCCAGGAAATTCAAGGCTTCATTGTATCGGAATTGACCATGACTTAAAAAGAAACAAGATGGATAAAAATAAAACAGCAAACTGACTAACTTTGTTAATGCTCATCCATCTGGTAAAGTTTCACCAATGGTTTATGAATTGATCAGAGGAAACTATCAGTATTTTCTGAATTGCAAGCCAGAATCTCCAAATCTAAAGACAACATCCACTTGGCGAAATGCAGAAATTAAATCACTGATTTTATTTCAATAGCTATACTTGTAAAGAGTTTTAACCCTCTGATTATCACAAAGAAGCTTCCAATGGGAAGGCCACAGGATTTGAACTTGAAGATGTAACATTAGGCAATCTCCCATTTTGATCATTGGTGGCTGCATAGTGTTTGAGTGGATATTTTGTTGGACTCTTAACCTTTCCTTTCATTCATTTATGAGATGTCGGCATCATGGCTGAGCCAGCATTTATTGCCTATCCCTAGTTGCCTTTGAGAAGGTGGTGATGATCTGCCTTCTTGAACCGCTGCAGTTCTTGTGGTGCAAGTACACCTACAGTGCTGTTAGGTAGTGAGTTCCAGGATTTGGATCCAGTGATGGTGAAAGAACAGCAGTGTATTTCCAAGTCAGGATGGTGAATGACTTGGAGGGGAATCTCTGGAGGGGGGAGGGGGGGGCAGTGGTCCCCAGGTATCTGCAGGTCTTGTCCTGTAGATGTTTTGATGTCAGAGTCTATATTGACTATCCCTTGCAGTCATTCTCCATTGTAGGAGACATCGCACACAGCACTGCAGTGAACCTTGTTATTGGGTATTTATATGTTTAAAGGAATGCAAAAGGACTCTTATTCTTTTGAAAAGACTCAGGAGAACTCATGCCAAGTTAGGCCACATCTAAATCCTAATGAAGTGTTGTGAACATCTGCCAACCTTCACTTGTGTAGCTTAATTCATCCTGAAGAAGGTCAATCTTCTTCTCTGGTTGGGAGTAGCCCCTGTGGGTAATGAAAATCTGTATTCAAAATTATTTTTTCTTTTACTGATTTGGGCTTTCAGATATCTGTTGTCCTTCTGATGGAGAGATTGATCATCTGGTTTCAATGACCCTGCCCGGCTGGAGGAGTGTCGCTGACCCTGGGATTTGGTATGGGACATGCTATTTCAGGTGAGGTTATAGTTCTGGTGCACTTACCCCAATAGCCAGCAGTCCCTGAGAGCTCCAGAGCTTATTGTCCATCTAATTAAATAACTGTCTCCAACTCCTTTATCCCTATTTTTTAGATTCTGTGTCTAAAAATAATCTGGATATAGACAGTAAAATATGCAGACATAAAAAAAAGATCAAACAGCAGAAAGATCTATTTCATCTTGCAATGGTTAATCGTATTCACACACAAGAATAACTTTCATTTGCTTGCATTGCACAGTTTACCTGCCACCTTCCAATGTTAATCTCCTCAAGGATGCAAGCTGCTGAATCCATTTTTCATTCCAAGGTTAAACGTGGCCAAGTTCTTTAGATTCGGAGCTTTTAACTGACCTTTCCAGATGGTTTGGGCAAGTACAGTGCCAATGAGTTCTCAGATCATGCACTCCCAGGGGCTGAACAAGCCCTATCCATTGATGTGTTCTGATTGTATGACCTTTTAGCACAGTAATGATTTAAACTGTCTCTTAATTCAAGGTAAAGCAGGATGTCTTGGAATGGGGGATGGTGATCATTTTGAAATCTGCCCAGAGATGTCACAGCTGACAGAATTGTGATGGAGTAAACACTGGTATAGAAATAAAACACTGCAGATGTTGGAAATCTGAAATAGAAGCAGAAAATGCTGGGAATATTCAGCAGGCCAGTCAGCATTTGTGGAGAGAGAAACGGAGTCAATGAGTGAGATTTTCCAGCCCCTTCCACCAACAAAATCTTTGGATGCACCAAAACCAATGGAGATTGGAAATCTTTGCCACAAGGCTGGAAAATTCAGGCCAATGTTTCAAGTTAATGATGAAAGGTCGCCTACCGAAAACATTAACTCTGTTTCTCCCTCCACAAAGATGCTGCCTGACCTGCTGGATATTTCCAATAGCATGGTGGCACAGTGGTTAGCAATGCTGCCTCTCGAGCCAGGGACCTGGGTTCGATTCCTGGCTTGGGTCATTCTCCCTTTGTCTACGTGAGTTTCGTCCAGGTGCTCCAGTTTCCTCTGACAGTCCAAAAGGCGTGCTGGTTAGATGGCTTGGCCATGCTAAATTTTGCCTCCGTGTACCTGAACAGGTGCCAAGATGTCATTGCAGTGTGACTGTAAGCCTACTTTGTGGCACTAATAATTTTTTTTTAAATTCTTACTTATTTTATGGCTGATAAACACTATTCACTAAAATAAGGAGGAATGTAAACAGAACAGTCAGTTAATTTTGCTACATTGGATTTTTGGTTATCAGGGAACCAATTGTACCTAAAGAGGCTGTGTGTCTACTGTGTTTGCATTTGCCTGTACAGTTCATATTAGGGTTAAAATAGTAGAAATATCTGTAACAGTGTTTTCAAATAACAAGATGATGGGTTTTTCACATGGTGTCTGTGAATATATACCAATGAACCAATTACTGAAAAGGAATCCAAGTAAATATACTACATGAGTAATGTAGAAAACATTAGCTGGAATTCTCCAACATAGTCAGCAGCTGGGATTTTCCAGTCCCTGTACAGTGATTGGCGCCAAATTCTCTGGCAGTGGCAGCAGAACGTGCGAACCTGGGGAATGCCGGTCATTCTGTTGGGTTTTGGATAATTGAATGAGGATGAAAAGAAAATGTTGATATGAAGTTTGAAAAACATTTCGAGATAATGCTTGTGCAAACTAAACCTCATCAGCAGATACATTTATTATTTCACTCACTCATGGATAGCACTCTCATCTCTAAAGTGGATTCAAGTCTCACACTAGCGACATGAACATAAGCTAAAATTGCATTGCAGTACTGAGGGAGAGTTGCACTATTGGAGGTTCTATTTTTCAGATGGGAAATTAAACCAAGGCTTGTCTGCTCAGTGAGGTGATGTGTTTCAAAGGAACCCTGATGTCCTGGAAAATACTTATCCCCCAATCAAAATCATCAAAACAGATAATTTGCCTATCATGAAATTATTGTGGCACCAAAGAGGGCCATTTGGCTAATTGCATCTTTACCAGCTCTCCAAACAGCTTAGTGATTTTCCCTGCCTTTTCCTTGTACCCCTGCACATTGTTTCTATTCAGTTAATCATCTACTCCACTCTTGAGGGCCTCAATTAAATCTGCCTCCATCACACTTTTAGGCACGCATTGCAGACCCAAACAACTTGCGGTGTGTGTGTATCACTTTTTCTCAAATCATATTTACATCTTTTGCAAATCACTTCACATCTGTGCCGTCTTGTTCTCAACGCTTTTACAAGCAGGAACAGTTTCTCTCCATTGACTCTGTTCAGTCACCTCATGATTTTGAGCATCTCTATCAAATGTCCTTTTAGCCTTCTCTCTAAAGAGAATAGTCCCAACTTCTCCCATCTATTCTCATAACTGAAGTTTCTCATCCCTGGAACTCTTTTGCATTCTCTCCAATGTGTTCATTTCCTTCCTATAGTGTGGTGCCCAGAATTGTACACAATATTCCAGCTGAGATCTAATTAGTGTCTTGTTTAAGTTCAGCTTAACCCCCTTGCTCTTGTACTCAATGTCCCTATTAATAAAGCCCAGAATCCTATATGCTTTATCAGCTGCTGTCTCCATCTGTCCTGCCACCTTCAATGATCTCTGCATATATGCACCCAGGTCCCTCTGCTTCTGTAGTTTTTAAGTATTTTATCCCTTATTTTACAATGTCTCTCCATGTTCTTCCTACCAAAATGTATCACCTCATACTTCTTCACTTTGAACTTCATCTGCCATCCATCTGCCCACTTTCCTCAGTCCTTCTGAAGTTCTACACTATTGCTGTTTGTGGGAGATTGCTGTACACAAATAGGCTGCTATATTTCCCATATTACAACAGTGACTATGTTCCAGAAGTACTTTATTGACTATAAAGCACTTTGAGACATCCTGTGGTCAAGAGAGGTGCTATGTAAATGCAAGTTATCTTTTTTTAATTAATTGTACTGCCTTTCAGAACCTGTGATTGTCTAGATGCAGACCTGCAAGATGCAAAACATTGCAAGATCCTAGATGGACAGTGGCATCTCTATGGAGAATACTATTAGTCAGATGTGGCAAACAGCAAAATAATTGCATTAGCATGCATCTCATAGAATCTAATCAGATAGCTGTTCTCAAAGTACAACTCTGACCAATATAAAATTAAATATAATATAAGGTTCTTTATAACTATGCACATCTCAGCAGCATTAATTATCAGAGGAGACAACACAGAGCTAATTAAGGAGCATGATAACTATTTATTCATTTACAAAAATCTGTGTTTCATCTTTTGATCCAAATACAACCGCTGCAGATCACTGTTCTTTCAGTTAAATATTCTTAATCAATTAAATTCTTTCATTTGACAGTTCAAAATTTCCAAATTTCTTTATCATTCTGCACTTTGCCAATCTTTTTAAGTTTAGCATCACAAGTAGGCTTACATTAATACTGCAATGAATGATTCTGCATATTTGCAAGAATCAAGTCAGTGCAATAAAATGTGAAGGCAGATTATGGGCAGCATAGTGGTTAGCACTATATTTCACAGTGCCAAGGACCTGGATACCAAGGATACACTAAAGGAGAATTTAGCATGGCCAATGCACCTAACCAGCGCATCATTCAGAATATGGGAGGAAACCCACACAGACCATGGGAAAAATGTAAGACTACGCACAGACAGTGATCCAAGCCGGGAATCAAACCCAGGTCCTTGGCACTGTGAAATATAGTGCTAACCACTATGCTGCCCATAATCTGCCTTCACATTTTATTGCACTGACTTGATTCTTGCAAATATGCAGAATTCCTCAGAAATTATATTTGCTGATCGGAGGAAGGTTCAGTGAATTTTCTGCTGTGCTACGCACTGAAGCTTTGCCTTGTGAGACAATTGTTGAGGAACATACATTTTCAATCCTGATCTAACCAAGGAACATTACTAGTCTGAATGGTTGACTCTTCTTCCTATATTTCATGCAGTTCTAATCTGGTAATTGGTCAAAATCCCTGAATCTCTGCCATTGGTAATTGAGCGTAGTTTAGGCTGAAATCACAGATAATGTGTACAAAACAAAATATTTAACAAGAATACAACAATAAAAGAACAAAGTTGAATAAAGGAGAATATAATAGCAGTAGACTGAAATATCATTTAATGGATAGCTTAGGACGAAGCTTGTTAAATAAACATGTGCTGCCATAGACCTTTCCTTTCTTGGTCATTTTTGTGTTACATTTTCATAAGAACAATAAGAACATGAATGGTTCTTATTCATAAGAATAAGGACCATTTGATCCTTTGAGTCTGTTCTACCAATCAGTTAGATTAGGGTTGATCTGTACCTCAACTCCACTTTATGTATCTTTGTTTCATATTATTTCATGTGCTTAGTCAATCTCGGGCTTGCGGTCACTTTAAAATGAGATGAGGTGAATAAAAGCAAATTATTGTGGTGCTAGAACATGAAAATAAAAGAGAAAACACTGGAAAATCTCAGCAGATCTGGCAGCATCTGTAAGGAGAGAAAAGAGTTGTTGTTTCGAGCCCAAATGACTTTTTGTCAAAGCTAAAAAGCATAGAAAGTGGGAGATATTTATACTGCAGGAGGAGGGAATGAAAGATGAATCATAGCCATAGAAACCGGGGGAAAAGGCTGCTAATAGCTGTCACAGAGAGAATAAAGGGTGTGAATAGCTAAATGGCGGAGAAATTGTAAGCTGGTACAGATGAAGATGTTGGAGGAGAGGGGGGTGGGGAAGCAGGACAGCTTACCTTACCTTTTCCTCCCACTTCCATTCTTCTACACACAAAGTGTAGAAAAAGGGAAGTGGGAGGAAAAGGTAAGGGAAGGAGGATGAAGTAGGGGAAAAGATTGGAGGAGGAAGAAAAATGAAGAAAGACAATAAAGAAATAAAAGATAGAGCAAAGTAAAAACTAAAATAGAATGAAGACAAGGGGAATGAGGTGGGGTAGATCGAATCATCTATTGAATTTGATATTAAGACTGAAAGGCTGTACAGTGCCTAGCTGGAAAATGAGATGCTGTTCCTCTAGTTTGTGTTGAGCTTCACTGGAACATTGCAGCAAGCCAAGGACAGACATGTGGGCACTGGAGCAGGATGGTATGTTAAAATGACAAGCAACTGGGCACAGACCGAAGGTGTTTAGCAAAGCGATCACTCAGTCTATGTTTGATCTTTCCAATAAAGAGGAGACCACATTAGGAGCAGCAAATGCAATACACCAAATTGAAAGAGATGCAAGTGAAATGCTGCTTACCCTGGAATTAATGTTTTGGACTTTGGATGGTAAATATAGAAGAGGTAAAGAAGTGTAACACTTCCTGTGATTGCAGGGGAAGGTGCCAAGACTGATGGAAGAGGTGTTGAGTATAGTAGAGGAGTGGACTAGGTTATGCCGGAAGGAACAGTCTCTGCAGAATGCTGACAGAGGGAGTGAAGGAAAGATGTATTTGGTGGTAGCATCATGCTAGACTTGTTGGAGGATTGTGCTTTGTATGCAGAGGCTGGTGGGGTGAAATGTGAGAACAAAGGGGAACTCTAAGCTTGTTCTGGGAGGGAGAGGAGGTGGTGAGGGAGATGGACTGCATGTAATTGAGAGCCCTGCAACAACTGTAAATTGGAATCCATGGTTGAGGAAAAAGGAGCACATATTTGAAGTACCACTTTGGTAACTGACATCATCAGAACAAATGCAACGGAGGCGAAGAGATAACGTGAATTTCTTTCACTCTGAGGGTTGTTTTTCTTGGAAGAATGATGGCAATGGTCTTTGAATGTTTTTCAGGGAGAAGTGGGTAGATTCTTGGCAAGAAAATGGGTGATAGCTTCTTTGGGATAGGTGGGATGCAGATTTCAGGCTCCTATCAGATCATCCAGGATCTTATTAAATGGTGGAGCAGACTCAAGGGGCTGAATGGCTTACTCCTTGTTCATACTGAGAGCTCCAATAGAGCTAGCATCCACAGCCTTTCAGAGCAGAGAGATCCAGATTTCTCCCAACTTTTGAATTAAGTATTTCCTGATTTCACTCCTGCATGGCCTATTTCTGTGTCTAGTCAACTAACAGTGGTAAAGGGAATATATCCCAGCAGGTGGTGCTATTGACTCTGTGCTGTTACTTAACAATGGATTGAGTAACAAGGACATTATAACAGGAAGCTGATATTAATAGGAACCTATTTCAAAGTTTCAGGCCTGGGAATAAATGTATCTATAGAAATCTGGGAATAAATGTATTTCTAGAAATTATTAAAGATTTTCTTTGTTTACACATCAAAGCTGATCACTCCCAAGTTCAAAGATGGGCAGGTTCGGTTGATTGGCCATGATAAATTGACCCCAATGTCAGGGGGATTAGCAGGATAAATATTTGAGGTTATGGGAATAGGGCCTGAATGGGATTGTGGTCAGTGCAAATAGCCTCCTTCTGCACTGTAGCGATTATTCGATTTAATCATTAGGTGCGACATACAGTAATTCGACAGTCTCAATTGAAACCATTTGTGGACCATGACAACTGATGGATGAGTTAGAATTGAACTGTGCTCCCAAGGGTCAAAAGGCATCATATTAACGCATGATTCCAAATAGGACCCCAAATACCCAACTCTCAATTTACAACTGAAGGTCATGTCCACTAATCCATCCATCACAAACAAGCTTCCTGCTTGCCTTATTTTTTCAATGTTGACAATGAGATAGAAGGCAAAATGGTGGCCTCATTAAGTCAACATGTTTGACGCATCATAATTCCAGACAGGGTCATCCAGGAATATGTTTAATTCACTGAGACCAATGAAACAAAAGGCAGATCAATCAGAATGCATTCAGACGGGAGAAGTATCAAACTTATTGCAATGGTGAAGATGGGGCGATGCTGGTAACAAATGAATAGGGAATTTATTTTCTAATGAATGACCCAAATGGGACTTGGGAATAAGCTTTAGATTCCCAGAGCATTAATCTTTCTTTACCTCCAGCCTCAGCAAAGGCTGTTGATGGATTGAAATGCCGTGAGTCTTTCCAAAGGCAGTTCCAATTTTTAACACTCACCTTTCCTTTAACTTTCAGTAAGTGCTCATTTTTTGGTAAAGTCCAACGTTTATTTGATAGTAAACCCACAAGCTTTTGGAACACTATTCCTTGATCAGGTGAGTGGAAAGTTCATATCATGAATCACATGCTACCAGCACACTGCCCTGCTGGCAAGAATAGGACTGCTCTTAAGCCATTTAGGAAACTCCACTCACCTTCCAAGCAGAAAATATACACTCCAGTATTTCCTATTGGGTAAGCCTTGGTGAGCAAATGTATAAAAATAAATCAACAACAGTCCTGTGTGAAGTAATCCTATCATTTTGCATGTGAAGAAGGCATACCATAGGAAGAAGAGTCAGCCATCAGTCCTTTGCGTCCTGCAATTAGACAATGACTGATCTGTATGCTAACTCCATCTATTTGCTTTGGATCTGGAACTCTGAATACCCATATCTAACAAAAATCTACAGAAATAGGAATATTCCCTACACCATGAAACTGATACAATATTATGGCATGTGCCTTCTGTTTAATCCTTCCCATTAGGAAAATGGTAACATTACTCTCTCTACATAAACCAGCGGATGCCAGAACCTTTTCCAATTCATATTTCTTTGTGTTAACGTCATTGCCCACATCATTCTGGAATTGACTCAGAATTTCCAAAGAATTGCCATTTCAAATATGACGCAGTTGTTAATTTTCCTAAAGTGAGAAACACCCAGCAACTCTTAGGGAAAAGAAAATGATTGAACAATAAATGGATATAGCGAATGAAATAAAGATTGCTGTGAAGCATCTTTTTATTACCCAAGAGTCACAAATAATCACACAAGGGCTCTTATTGCATGGTACTCCTGTTAAGGAATGGATTTGAATACATTAAAAGTGCTAAACATTTCAAGAATTTTTTATGGAAACTCCCAGCCTCGCTTCACTTCCATTTGGCTGATCTGGCTCCTTATCTCTTCTCTGATCTTGATGGTTCCCTTCATCCGGACACTTGCATCTCTATTTTCAAGTGAAGCTGTGCTGACCATGCTCATGTCATTCTGGATAAATAGAGGTGTTAATTTGAGTGATGATCCAATGCAAAAGTCCCAACACCGAAATTACACTACTACAAGACTTGTTTAAAGTCATTATATTAATACAGTAAACTCCCAACTGGTTTCAACTGAACTGATGCAAAGAGTTTGGAGGATGGAGGCCAGTGCTCAAATCCCTGCAGCTGAGCTGGCTAAATTCAAGACTTTGCTTTAATTAGTAATTAGACAACCTCACTGACCAATCAGGGGAGGCTGTCTGATAATTTATAAAGACTAACCATTACACTGCGCAAAAAAGCAACAGAGCTGCAACAGCACTTCAAATCATAGAATTAAATTTAGTGACCAGAACTTGGAGCTCCTTGTTTAGGCTGAGGTTGGAAAGCGCAACAACCTGTATCCAGCTAGGAAGAAACTATCCCCATAATGAGAGGCTGGCTGATAATCACTGGGTTTCATAAGTAGCTCAGAAGACCAGAGGTATACACTTAGATTCAGTTCCATAAATGTTTCAGCAAAGTGAGTGGTCCTTCACTAAATCAGAGATGCCCATTTGCTGGTGTAGGATATCAGCTAGTATCCGACAGAATGCATACTTCCCTATTACATAGGGGCTGTATGCTCAAGATAGTCTCGCAGTGCCTGGGCAGCATTGTGGTGCAGTGGTTAGCACTGCTGCCTCATAGCTCCATCGATCTAGGTTCAATTCCTGGCTTGGGTCACTGACTGTGTGGAGTTTGCACGTGTCGCCATGCCTGTGTGGGTTTCCTCCAGGTTCCCCAGTTGCTCCAGTTTCCCTTCTCAGTCTAAAGATGCATGGGTTAGGTTGACTGGCTATACTAAATTGCCCCTTAGTGTTCCCGGCTGTGTATGTTAGATGGATTAGCAGGGTAAATATACGGGGTTTCAGGGATAGGGCCTAGGTGAGAGTGTTGTCCGTGCAGACTCGGTGGGCTGATTGACCTCCTTCTGCACTGTCAAGATTCTATAATTCTTATTGTTTATTATGTGAAAGACAACTATTGCCAGAAGGAGAAGTGGCCTTTCTTTATGCGGTGCCTAATATTCCTCTGTTTCTTGTCCTTGAAGGAGAAAAGGGCACATACTGTCAAAGCGATAGTCTGAAGAGGGATGGGACACATTCGTTGAAGGCAGTTAGGGCCATAGAGGAGAGTTAGTTTAGTTCAGTTGGTTGGACAGTTGATTTGTGATGCAGAGAGACAGCAATAACGTGGGTTCAATTCCCATACTGGCTGATGTTAGTCATGAAGATCCATCTACTCAACCCAGCCCCTTGCTTGAGATGTGGTGATTCTCAGATTAAATCATCACCAGTCAACTTTCCCCCTCAAAGGCGAGAGCAGCCTATAGTCATCTAGCCCAAGGGGACTTTATCTTTTACCTTAGAGGAGAAAGCAATGGAGATTGAGGGTACTCTGCCCCAGATCTAGCTAGTTATCCATTCCAGATGCACATGACCATGGATAAGGCACATGTCAACATGGTTTAGTGGACAATGTTAGCGGTACGTATGAGGGAGTTGCTGGGGATAGTGGAACCTAGGGGAGGCAGTAGGATGGGTATTAGGGCAAAGTAATATATCGGTTGTAGGCATTGGTCTTGCTCTATATGTAGCCTCACTGAATGCTGAGCACTGGGTAGTAATGGATGGAGCCATTATCGCACAGCCCTCAGGGGGTAACTTACATCCCCTCATGTCTCACATAGATATCCACTCACGTGAGCTATGCCACCCCTTTGCAAAAGGGAAGAGGAAGAAATATCTGAGGATGCAACTAGCACTTCATCCACCAGTGCAGATATCAGCACCCTCTGCATGTTTAGAGTCACTGGGTGAGAAACACAGTTACCAAAGTGCAGGAGCTGGTGTCTGAGACTAAGACGTCCATGCAGTGAGCAAGCACCATCCCTCTGTTGCTGACCTTGGAAAACAGGCCATGGACGTTTCACTCCACAGATGCTGCCGAGCCTACTGTGTGTTTTCAGCATTTCCTGACCGAATGTCAACAGTAACCAACAATTGGCTCAAAACTCGAGGCACGTAAGCTGCCTTCTACCAATGGATAGGACAAGCTCAATGCTTCATGTAAGATGAGCAAAACTCTTGTCCTTCTGTGTGTTTTTGGTGGTTAGTGGATGTCTACCACTGGTGGTTCTGACAGTTGGAGAGATTCCTCCAAAGGAATTGATCCTGTCAAAACCAGCTTCAAATTAAACTGTTCTCCTTCCAAAATCCAAGTACAGCTCACATTAACTAGGTCAACTGCAGAACAAGGAAGATAAAAATCCCTTAACTTAAATTCTTAAAAAAAAAACAATATTCTCAGATTTAAAACATTGGAATCACTGATGAGGTGTATTAATAAAAAATTATTTATTCAATGTACATGATTTTAAGCTGCTTATTAATGGTCAATAATGAATAAAAATAATTTCAAACTTTTGAGCAATTATTCCAATACTGGGATAGATCAGCTTCATCTGGGAGATAGTGTGATTTCTTAGTTGCTATGGATTCCAGTTTTGTTGGATTAACAATTTGTCTGTCTTATTAACATGTTGAATTATTATCCTTACTGTACATGTCAAATTCTACCAATTGCTCTTCCTGCTTTTATTCACTGTTAAGCAATGGGCCACAAACCCATGATAAATATTCTTGCCGGTATAATATATTCAAAATGGATTGGCCATGCTAAACTGCTCCTTAGTGTCAGTGAGACTAGCTAGGGTAAATGCATGGGGTTATGGGGATAGGTACTGCATGGGATTGTGGTCTTTGCAGACACGATAGGCCGAAAGGCCTCATTGTGCACTTTGGATTCCATGATTCTATGAAAATATCCAGTGCTTTACAGCTGTCACTGGAACTAGTAATGCTATTGATTTGGTTGGGTGATGCATCACGTAATGTGTGCGCGCGCATGTTAAAATTACTTCTCCAATATGTAAGGATGTTACAACAACAATTTATATTTATATAACTTTTTTTAGGCAGTCCCTCAGAGTCAAGGGTGGCTTATTTCCACACTAAATTTGAGTTCTCAGGGACTGAGTCCAATGCACGTCCTATATTCTCTGTCACAGATGGGACAGATGGTGGTTGGAGGTGCAGGTAGGTGGAGTGCCCAATTGGCACACCACTCTCAGCAATAAGTCTCAATGTTCAGCTCCTTTCCAGGTGCTTTCCCTTCATTTTAGGCAACCTAGGGCCAGGGATATCTAGCTGTTGGTGGGAATGTTGCACTTATTCAAGGAGTATTTGAGGGTGTCCTTGAAGCGTTTCCTCTGCCTTCCTGGAATTCGCTTGTCATTTTGAAGTTCTGAGGAAAGCCCTCGTGTCAGGCATACAGACAACGCGGCCCACCCAGTGGAGCTGATCAAACAAGGTCAATACTGGGAATGCTAGCCTGAACAGGAATACTCTTATTGGTGCACCCATCCTGCCAATAGATTTGCAGGATCTTGTGGAGGCAGTGCTGGTGGTACTTCCCAGTGTTTTGAGGTGCCTTCTTTACAAAGTCCATGTTTCTGAGCCATATAAAAGTGAATATCACAATTGATTTGTAGATCATGACCTTGGTGCTAGATCTGAGGGGCTGGTCTTCATATCCCTCTTCCTCTGGTAGCCAAAGGCTGGACCAGCGCACTGAAGATGCTTTGAACATGATCGAAGATAAATGCTCTTAATGTGGTAGGCTTCCAAGTTTATAAAGCACTTTTAACATAATAGAACATTTCAAGCCCCTTTACAAGATGACACTAAGTAATATAAGAAGATAGTAGGTCTGATGACTAAAAGTTTAGCCAACAAGACAGACTTTAGGGAGTGTCTCAATGGAGAAAAGTGAAGCAGAGAGGTGGATGGAGATAATCCTAGAGCTTAGAGCCTAGGCAACTGAGGGTATACCCACCAACAATGGAACAATTAAAAGTGGAGATGTTCAAGAAGCCAGAATTATACAAGCACAGATATCGCAAAGGGCTGAATGGCTGGTGGAGATTATAGAGATAGAAAATGGCAATGTCAGGGATGAATTTGAAAAAAGGGTGTGAATTTTAAAATGAATGTGTTGTTTGACCAGGAATGAGCACAGGGTGATAGGGGGACAGGATTTTCTGCAAGAAAGCAGCAACAGAGTTTTCAATGACCTCCGGATAAAACTTGGGAGACCAATAAAGAGGAGTATGTTGGAATAGGCAAGTCATGAGGTGACAATGGGTGAATGATGATGTCAATGGATCTGAGATGTGGTGAAATCTATTGATATTACAGGGGCAGAAATAGGAATTATTTGTGATGAATAAGAGGCCAGAAGCTTATCTCAGGGTCAAATATCATACATAGAACAGCACAGTACAGGGCCTTTGGCCTCCGATATTGCGCTGACCTGTGAAACCAATCTAAAGCCCATATAACCTACACTATTCCAATTCATACATTTATCCAATAACTATGTAAATGCCCACAGCAAGATTAGCTTAATTTCAGATCTTTGCCAGTGAATGGGACGGAATTGATATAATTAGTGAATGGAGTCTGTGTCAGGAACTGAAAAGAATGGCTTCAGTCTTCCCAATATTTAATTGGAGGAAACCTCTGCTTATCCAGTCCTGGATTGCAGATAGAAAATTTAATAATTTAGCAATAGTGGAGGAGGTGACAGAGTGGATGGGGAGGTGGATCTGTATATCGATATATGTGATATTTATTGGTGTACTTTCAGATGATGCTGCTGGGGTCAGCGTGTAGATGAGAAATAGGAGGGAGCATTAAATTGATCTTTCTCTACACCATAGCTATGATCGTAACACTACGTTCTGCACTCTCTCATTTCCTTCTCTTTGAAGAATATGTTTTGTCCGTTTTGCACGCGAAAAACATTACTTTTCACTGTATGTTAATACATGTGACAATAATAAATCAAATGAAAAAGCCTTGCAGCATTAGAGGAAATGATGAGGGAGGAAGAAGAGAATTTGTTTCAAGTGATATTCAGGCAATGCTCAAACAGATCAGAATAAAACCAGATGAGAGCAGTCCTACCCAGCTGGGTGACAATAGAGAGATATTGCAGGAGGATGATGTGGGCAACCGAGTTGAAGGCTGAAGACAGGACAAGAAAGATGAAGACAGACAACTTTGTCACAGGCACATTGTTATCTAAAAAGCATAAAATCACATCCTAACAGCCCTAAGTTTTCTGCTTCATTGTTTCTTCAGTTGTTTCTCTTTCACTGGTCTTATATTCACAAATCACCTATTCAATGCTTTCAAATTTTTAACTCTGATTTACAAAACTTGATGCAGCTTTACAGATTGATGCTATCAATTTTTTGGTGTTAATTGTTTGTGCAAAGATTCAGTTCAAGAGTGTGTTAAAGTAAGTAAGTGAACAGTCCTTGAGTCAGTGTCATTGACAGTAGAAGGTCAGGACATTTTGCTGGTTTCCCCTGATTAAGAGGACAGGAGGACGCAAATCCTGAGAGAGTGTCTCCAGCCACGCCAGGTACAGTGTGCTCGGGCATTTATCCTTTCTTGCAACAGGCATTGTACTGAAAAAAAAACAATCTCACAATATCACATTTCATTCAACAGAAACCAATGTGAAATAACAGGCTCACTTTGAGAATTCTAGGATCTCAAACACACAGACAGCACTGACTTGGTTAATGTAGCTTAAATATGGAATCTCACTACTATTATTCATTTCTTTTTTTTTCAAATTAAATAATTACGAAGCATTAGCAATAACAGCAGCAGCCAGAGCAGTGGCATCGTGGCTGGCTGTGTTGTTAAGCAGGGAGGGGCAAAAAGAACTCAAGCAATAGTTAAAGGGGACTGTATAGTTAGCTGTACATATAGGCGCTTCTGTGGACGTGGAAGAGACTCCAGAATGGTACAGAGTCTAGGATATCTCTGAACAGGCAGAAAGCATTCTGAAGGGGGAGGGTGAACACCCAGAGGTCGTGGTACATACTGGTATCAGCGACATAGTAGGAAGAGTGATGAGGTCCTGCAGCAGTAGATTAGGGAGTTAGGTAGAAAATTAAAAAGCAGAACCTCTAGGGTTGTAATCTCAGGATTATTCCTTGTGACATGTGGGGCTAGAAATAGCAAGATAGTACCACTCAATAGGTGGCTAAACAGTTGGTGTAGGAAGGAAGACTTCAGATATCTGGACCATTGGGATCTCTTCTGGTGCAGGTGAGATCTGTACAAGGATGAGTTGCATCTAACCAGAGGGGCATTAATATTCTGGCAAGGAAGTTTGTGAGTTAAACATGGGAAGATTTAAACTAGTTTAGCAGGATGATGGAAACCAAAGCAAAAATGAATTAACTGATGGGGAACTAGAGAGTACAGCCAGTAAGGTTCAGAGGAACAGCAGGCAAGGTGTGGCTGCTGGGGCCTTGAAAGAAATTCTTGTATCCTCATTGGCTACAGGGAAGGTCCCAGTGGATTGGAAAATAGCCAATGTTGTCCCTTTGTTTAAAAAAGGTAGCAAAGATAATCTCCAAGTAATTATAGGCTGGAGAGCCATACAACAGTAGTAGGGAAATTATTGGAGAGAATTCTTTGAGACAGCATTTACTCCCACTTGGAAATAAGTGGACATATTAGTGAGAGGCAACATGGTTTTGTAAAGGGGATGTTGTGTCTCATTAACTTGATTGAGTTTTTTGAGAAAGTGAAGATGATGATGATGGTAAAACAGTGGATATTGTTTACACAGACTTCAGTTAGACTTTGACAAGATTCCTCATGGCAGACTGGTACAGAAGGTGAGGTTGCACAGGATCAGAGATACAAACCGGTATAGAGTAGATGGTGGAAGGGTGCATTTCTGATGGAGGGCTGTGACTAGTGGTGTTCATGAGGGTTCAATGCTGGGACCTTTGCTGCTTTTTATACATATAAATGATTTGGAGGAAAATGTAAGTGGTTTGATTAATAAGTTTGCAGACAACACAAAGTTTGATGGAATTGCGGAAAGCGATGAAGATCGTCGGAGGATACAGCAAGATATCAATCAATGAAGACTTGGGTGGAGAGGTAGCACATAGAGTCCAGACAAATGTGAAGTACTGCATTTTGAAAAGTCTAATACAAATAGGAGGTATATACTAAATGGCAAAACCCTTAAGAGTATTGATAGGCAGAGGGATCTGGGTGTACATGTTCACAGGTCACTGAAAGTGGCAAAGCAGGTGGAGCAGGTAGTCAAGAAGGCATATGGCATGCTTGCCTTCATTGGTTGAGGCATTGAGTTTAAAAATTAGCAAGTCATCTGGCAGCTTAGTCAGGCCACACTTGGAATAGTGTTCAATTCTGGTCTCCACTACCAGAAGAATGTGGAAACTTAGGAAAGGGTACAGAAAAGATTTACCAGGATGTTACCTGGTATGGAGAGCATTAGCTATGAGGAGAGGTTGGAAATACTTTACTTTAGTAAGGCATTTGATAAGGTGGCCCATGGAAGACTTCTGCAGAAAATGCAGATGTATGGGATAGAGGGTGATTTAGCTAATTGGGTTAGGAATTGGCTAGCAGATAGAAGACAGAGGGTGGTGGTTGATGGGAGATATTCATCGTGGAGTTCGGTGACAAGTGGTGTACCTCAGGGGTCTGTTTTGGGGCCCCTGCTGTTTGTAATTTTTATAAATGATCTGGATGAGGGTATTGAAGGATGGATTAGTAAATTTGCAGATGACACTAAAGTCGGTGGAGTGGTAGATAGTGAAGAGGGGTGTTATAGTTTGCAGAGAGACTTGGACAAGTTGCAGAGCTGGGCCGAGAGGTGGCAAATGGAGTTTAATGTGGAAAAGTGTGAGGTAATGCACTATGGCAGAAATAATAAATGTGTAGAGTATAGGGCAAATGGTAGGATTCTTAGTAGTCTAGATGAACAGAGGGATCTTGGTGTGTATGTGCATAGATCCCTGAAAGTAGGCAGTCAGGTCGAGAAGGTTGTTAGGAAGGCATATGGAGTCTTGGCTTTTATTGGTAGAGGGATTGAATTTCGGAGCCGCAACGTCATGTTGCAACTGTACAAAACTCTAGTGCGGCCGCACTTGGAGTATTGTGTGCAGTTCTGGTCCCCACATTATAAGAAAGATGTGGAGGCATTGGAGAGGGTACAGAGGAGGTTTACCAGGATGTTGCCTGGTATGGAGGGCAGGTCTTATGAAGAGAGGCTGAGGGATTTGAGGTTGTTTTCGTTAGAAAGGAGGCGGCTAAGAGGGGACCTAATCGAAACATATAAGATGATTAGAGGTTTAGATAGGGTGGACAGTGATAGCCTTTTTCCTAGGATGGAGAAAGCTAGCACGAGGGGACACAGCTTTAAATTAAGGGGTGATAGTTATAGGACGGATATCAGAGGTAGGTTCTTTACCCAAAGGGTGGTTCGGGAGTGGAATGCCCTGCCTGCAGCGGTTGTCGATGCGCCAAGTTTGGTGGCGTTTAAGAGGTTAGTTGATAAGTATATGGAAGAGAAGGGAATGGTTTAGTTTGGAGGGGCATTGCTTTTTATATTGGTCGGCGCAACATCGAAGGCCGAAGGGTCTGTTCTGTGCTGTAATGTTCTATGTTCTATACTTGGTTTGTTCTCACTGGACTGATAAAATTTTGAGGGGCTAAGCTAATATAGTCTACAAGATTATGAGGGGCATGGACAGAATAGACAATGAGAAGCTGCCAGAAGCAGGGTGGAAGAGTCAATTACTGGGGCACATAAATTTAAGGTGCGAGAGGCAACATTTAAAAGGAGATGTACAAGGCAAGTTTTTTTTTTACACAGAGGGTATTGGGTGCCTGGGGACTTGCTGCCGGAAGGAAGCTGGTATGATAGTGACTTTTAAGGAGCATCTGGATAAGTCATGATTAGGATGGGAATGAAGGTATATGGTCCCTGGAAGGATAGGGGTTTTAGTTCATACAAGCGGCATAGTTGATGCAGGCTTGGAGGGCTGAAGGGACTATTCCTGTATTATAATTTTCTACATTCTTTGTTTGTTATTTTAATTTAAATATATCTGAAAATTATCAGATCCATGAGAAGAATTTTAAGGATCCAAAACACATGGAAGAGAGACATAGACAATTTTCTGGAATAGTGAAGAGGTACCATCTATCACAGAATCCCTACAGTGCACAAGAAGCTATTTGGGCCCATTGAGGCTGTACTGACTTTCTGACAGAGTATTTTATTCAGGCCCTCTCCCCACCCTGTCGTGTAACCTCACATATTTCCCGCAGCTAATCCATCTCACCTATACATCTTGGGACATTAAGAGTGAATTTACCATGGCCAGTCCACCTAACCTGTACATCTTTGAACTGTGGGAAGAAAACCAGAGAGTCTGGAGGAAATCTACACAGGCATGGGAAGAACATGCAGACTCCACACAACAGTCACCCAAGGCTGGAGGTGAAGCTGGGTCCCTGGAGCTATGAGGCAGTAATGCTAACCACTGTGCTGCCATGCTACTCAATAGTATCAATGATACTTCTGCAGCCAATAGTGAGTGTGATTGATGGACATCCCTTAAACAGGCTTTGATTAGGGAAGGCATCCTGATGTATGTCGTGCAGAAATTTGAAGAAAAATTGAAAGAATCAAAATCTCAAGTCAGGGAAAATGCTAAGAGAAGCATGGATAGAAAGAGATAGTGGCACTTCATCACTGTTCTATTGGACCAGCTAAAAATTAAGTAAGCTCTAGGTAAATTATTTTATATTTCAAATCTAATTTCCAAACAGAAATTTTTACACCTACATATTTAATAACTTAATATATTTAAATGCATGTGTGTATATTAGCTTCATGTGAAATACATGTATAATTGTATTCGCAACTTCATAATTTATGAAACTTGTTTTTCATATTTGTGTATCATTGCTTCATAGAATTTGAGTGTACTTTCTTGAGAAGTCAGCATTTGTTTTGAAACGGTCTAGTGAAATTGGTTAATAGCAGACAGAGCTGATGTGGAAAAAAATGGCTGTGATTGATAACAGTGATATCAGGAGATAATTATTAACTGCTCAATAATCATGTCAGTTCAATCTTGTGTATTATAATTTTCCTCGTTAATGCACTGCACTCAGTAGTACTGCACTAAAACAAAAGTAATACTGAAATAACTAACTGACACAAAAAGCAAAATTGGTGTCAAAGTTGATCAGAATTCCTAATTGGTTTCCTTCCAGAAAGGAGTCCTGAATCCAAGATGATCTTTAACTGGGCACATGTTTTCTGTTTGTCTACATGGTTTATTTCAAATATCCTCATGTTTCTAGAAGCTTTGATCTAAAATATACAAATGTAGATTGCATTGTAGATATGGCATTACTCAGAACCAGCTAGAGAGTGATATGGTGATATAGTGGTTAGTGCTGTGCCAAGGACCTGGGTACAATTCTGGCCTCAGGTAACAATGTGGTATCTGCATGTTCTCCCCATGGCTGCACGGGTTTCCTCCCACACTCCAAAGATGTGCGGTTAGGTTGCTAAGTTGCCCGTTCGTGTCAGGAGGGCCATTAGGGTAAATCTATGGACTTAGGGAAATGGGATGGAATTGCTTTTGGTGCAGGCTTGATGGTTCAAATGGCTCCCTGTTGTTCTATAGGGATTCTGTGATTCAATGGTTTCTAGAATTAGAGCAACTTGGGTAGCAATATTACTGTACCAGTCACAAAGTAAGACCAGAAATAGTAGATATCTATTGAGACTATTAATTTGATGCTTTTTAATAAATATTCCCTTCAAATAGAAATTAGGAGAATTTTGAAATAAATTCATTCCTTTCATTAAGTAACCAGCTGCTCATGAAGAATGTTGTAATTAATGTTTCAGTACACAAATCTGAATGACTGGATGCACAGAGGAAGGGACAAAACTAGATCAAGTTGGAGATCACAGAGAACAGGTTTCGTACTTACACAACGATAAGTGCAGCATCATGGGAATAATCTAGTAAGATCTCATTCAGTCTGATCTGCCGGAGCGACTGCAGAGAAAAGAAGAGTATGAACCTCTCCTTGAGTAATCATTTTCACGCTTCCAATTTGGCAGAAGTATAACCTCAATCCACGCATGTGATGGATACATCAATAAATCAATGGAAAAATATTGGTGGTAAATTCATTTATTAGTGTCACAAGTAGGCTTACATTAACACTGCAATGAAGTTACTGTGAAAACCCCCCAGTTGCCACACTCCGGTTCTTGTTTGGGTACACTGGGGGAGAATTTAGCATGGCCAATGCACTTAACCTGCACATCTTTCAGACTATGGGAGGAAACTGGAGCACCCGGAGGAAACTCACGCAGGAACGGGGCGAACACACAAACTCCACATAAATAGTGACCCAGGCCTGGATTCGAACCCAGGTCCCTGGCGCTGTGAGGTAGGACTGCTAACCACTGTGCCATCTTGACACACTAGCACTCCAAGCCCTATGCTGAGCTTATTCAATTTTGTTAAGTTTCATAATCAACATGCTTTTCTGAGAGGAAACCAATCTGTGTTTCTGCATCAATATTGTCTACTTGCTATCAGGTTGATTGGTCCTTTATCATTCCTGTCCACAGTAAGGGTAACATGGACACAGCTCCAGCATATCATGGCACCATGAATGCTGGAACTGTGTAATTGTAATTGAAGAGAAATGCCAACATCATTGTTACATACTTTTGCCTTGCTGCTCTTAATCTCTTCATCTGAGATCTTCCACGGACAATCCTTCCTTAGCTCCTTAACAATAGCTTCATCCTTGAAACCATCGTTCAGTCTGTAGGGGGCAATCAGATCCTCGAACCTCTTTAAACTATAATATGGGGAAGGGGGGCAGATGAGGGGATGGAAATGAGAAGATGCTTATAAAGTCAGAGGGCTGTAACTAGGATCACGAGCACATTTTACACTGCGGAGCATTATAAAATCTGCAGGAATTGTGTTGAAATACTCCTTACTGTTCAGGCTGAGGTTTCTGGTTGATGTCTGGCAGAACATGGACTTCATGAAAACCAAGGCGGAATTTGCTTAAGAGAGTGATCATCCTAAGACACAGAGGGAGAATTATTACTCCAGATTTAACTGTGGATGGAAAAATTGTACAACTTTCCTTTTAACATTGGCAATGAGAGCTACTCTAACAGTGACTGACCAAAATAAAGTAGGGACCACTCTGTTTACCAGCACAAGTCTTCTTCAGTCATTTCAAGAGATATAAAATTAAACATCAAAATTACATAGTTTGAAAACTTGGCAAAACTTGTGGATGCTGGTCCCATTTGATTTTTGATGACTGTTATTAGCTAGCTAAGCATCTTGTGACAAACAGCAAGAATTTTCCTTCTGAAAACACTGAATAAGGTTACAGGCTAGTGAGAATTAACTCAATAGAATTGAATTAAATGTATGTTTAGAAATACATGGAGCTAAAGCCATCAATATCTGCATAATGATGTGTGCCAAATTAAAGCAATGAGGACATGGCAAAACATCATTTCATTTTGGATTGTATTTTATAACATACCTGCTGGTGTAATTGTATTTATGATTTTTTTTTGTAATTTATTGAATGGATAAGTCACAGTTTCATTCACAGAGACAGTAAAGACACAAATATTATCAACTAATTTTTGGACATGCAAAGTTAAATGGGTATATCTTGGATACACAGTACCAGTAACTGAGTGGCAGAGACCACATGGGCTCACTGGAGAATACTTATTAGTGTTTTCACTATAATGCACAGTATAACATGTCGAGAGATCAAAAAAAAGATACAATACACCACGTAGAGAAATATTCCTACCACCATGCTAACTGAGATAACCTCAGCAGAAGTAGCAGCCAAAAAATTGGGTATCCAGGAGGTAACTTCAACACAGAACTGTGTACCATCACAATCTGTAGTGTCATGAGCATGTACGACATGGATCTGCTCAGACTCTGGTTATGTTACTGGACTAATAATCCAGAGCTCAGATGCCACCACTGCAATTGGGGAATTTAAATTCAATCAATTAAAAAAAATCTGTGATAAATGACTATTGTCAGCAAAGATGACTAGAGTCTTCTAACAACCTATCTGTTTCACTATAGTCTGAGGGATGAATATCAATCAGGTGAGAAACAAATGTTGATCTTGCCAACAACACCTGAGATCACAGAATTACAGAATCGCTATTGTTCAGAAAGAGACCATTTGGCCCATCGGGTTTGCACTGACTCTTTGACAGAGTATCTTACCCAGACCCTCTACCCCACCCTATCTCCATAACTCTATGCATTTACCACGGCTAACTCACCTAGCCTACACATCATGGGACACTAAAGAACAATTTAGCATAGCCAATCTACCTAACTCACACCCATGATTTGATAATCTTGCTCATCCGTTACCCTGGGACACTGACTTTGTGAAGGGGAGAATTTGTTATCACGAGGTCTGCATCACTCAAATCAACGCCATCATAGCCAGACAGGAGGCACAAAAGAATCCAGATTCAGGTGTACTTACGCTTTTCTCTCCTCATCCATACGACTGATCTGACCTCCCACAAACACACGGACCTTGCAATTGCGCCACCTCTTCTTGCGAGTGAGCAAATATGGGATTAAGAGGGTGAGGCCTACAACAGTGAAGAACAAAGATTAGTACAACAAAAGTGTGACAATGGGACATACTGGATTTACACTTTGAAATCTTGGAATATCCAGTTGAGCTCCATTCAATTCATCAGGTTGTTTAAATGCCAATTGTGGTTTTGCTATACTTCCACACAACTGGGGAAGATCAGATGGAGATTTCTCAAATGCTCCTGATGGGCCAGGGCAAAACACTACTGACAATAACCTTGAAATAAGTTATCACTCTATCTTAGACATATGCCATTCACTTCCCTCCAGGCCATGGTCAGTGCATGACATAGACCTGGAGGGATCAAAGAGGACAGGATAAAACATAAATTTACTGTAATAATCCAGGTCAGAAACTTCAAAGTGTTTTATGAAGTCTGCCTGGATCATATGTTTTGCAATTTGAATTTGACTAGGGTAAGCATGATATGTTTCACTTCAGGTACAATTCAAATCACCCCCTAGGGAGCTTTTATCAAGTAAAATTTATTTAAGAATATAGTTAACAGAGTAAGGAAAATTATCAATAACTTCTACCAATTACTAACAAAAAAAGTTATCATATGAACCTTAATAGCTAAATACTGTTTCAACCAAACAATTCCCATAAACAAATGCCCAACATAGCTATTCCAATCAATACAGCTATTGATTGGAATAGCTATAGCTCTAGCTCGTTAGAGGGGTCAGTTTTCGTACAAAGTGTGCAGGAAGGTTTTTTGACTCAGTATGTAGATAGGCCAACTAGAGGTGAGGCTACATTGGGTTTGGTGCTGGGCAATGAGCCAGACCAGGTGTTAGGCTTGGAAGTTAGTGAACATTTTGGTGATAGTGACCACAATTCGGTTACGTTCACCTTAGTGATGGACAGGGATAGGCATGAAGCTGGGGGCTGTAGTTATAGCTGGGGGAAGGGTAATTATGAGGCCATCAGGAGAGAATTGGGGTGCATAGATTGGACTAGGAAACTACAGGGACTGGGAACATCTGGAATGTGGAGCTTATTCAAGGAGCAGCTGCTGCGAGTCCTTGATAAGTATGTCCCTGTCAGGCAAGGAGGAAATGGTCGAGTAAGAGAACTTTGGTGTACGAAAAAAGTTGATTTGCTGGTTAAAAGGAAAAAGGAGGCTTATGTCAGGATGAGGCTTGAAGGCTCAGTTAGTGCAATGGATAGCTATAGATTAGCCAGGAAGGAGGTAAAAAGTGAATTGAGGAGAGCTGAGAGGGGACACGAGAAGATGTTGGCTGATAGGATTAAGGAGAATCCTAAAGCTTTCTTTCGATATGTTAAGAATAGAAGATTGGTTAGGGCAAGATTAGGGCCAGTCATAGACCGCAGTGGGAAGTTGTGCGTGGAGCCTGAAGAGATTGGTGAGGCACTGAATAAATATTTCTCTTCGGTATTCACGCAGAGTGCTGGAAATGTAGGTATGGAGAACACTGAGGTACAGGGTTGCAAATTGGGAAGTATTGTAGTAGATAGGGAGGATGTGCTAGAAATTCTCGAGGGTTTGAAGTTGGATAAGTCCCCTGGGCCGGACGCGATTTACCCTAGGATTCTCTGGGAGGCAAGAGAGGAGATTGCAGAGCCTCTGGCTCTGATCTTCAGGTCCTCGTTGGTTACGGGTGTGGTTCCGTAGGACTGGAGGATAGCGAATGTGGTCCCATTGTTTAAGAAGGGGAAGAGAGACCTTCCAGGGAATTATAGGCCAGTGAGTCTTACTTCTGTTGTGGGCAAGGTATTGGAGAGAATTATTATGGATAGGATTTATAGTTATTTAGAGAGAAATGAATTGATTGGGGATAGTCAGCATGGTTTTGTGAAGGGTAGGTCGTGCCTTACTAACCTTATTGAGTTTTTTGAAAAAGTGACTAAAGAGGTGGATGGGGGTAAGGCCGTTGATGTGGTATATATGGACTTTAGTAAGGCGTTTGATAAGGTGGCCCATGGAAGACTTCTGCAGAAAATGCAGATGTATGGGTAGAGGGTGATTTAGCTAATTGGGTTAGGAATTGGCTAGCAGGTAGAAGACAGAGGGTGGTGGTTGATTGGAGATATTCATCGTGGAGTTCGGTGACAAGTGGTGTACCTCAGGGGTCTGTTTTGGGGCCCCTGCTGTTTGTAATTTTTATAAATGATCTGGATGAGGTATTGAAGGATGGATTAGTAAATTTGCAGATGACACTAAAGTCGGTGGAGTGGTAGATAGTGAAGAGGTGTGTTATAGTTTGCAGAGGGACTTGGACAAGTTGCAGAGCTGGGCCGAGAGGTGGCAAATGGAGTTTAATGTGGAAAAGTGTGAGGTAATGCACTATGGCAGAAATAATAAATGTGTAGAGTATAGGGCAAATGGTAGGATTCTTAGTAGTCTAGATGAACAGAGGGATCTTGGTGTGTATGTGAATAGATCCCTGAAAGTAGGCAGTCAAGTCGAGAAGGTTGTTAAGAAGGCATATGGAGTCTTAGCTTTTATTGGTAGGGGGATTGAATTTCGGAGCCGCAACGTCATGTTGCAACTGTACAAAACTCTAGTGCGGCCGCACTTGGAGTATTGTGTGCAGTTCTGGTCCCCGCATTATAAGGAAGATGTGGAGGCATTGGAGAGGGTACAGAGGAGGTTTACCAGGATGTTGCCTGGTATGGAGGCAGGTCTTATGAAGAGAGGCTGAGGGATTTGAGGTTGTTTTCGTTAGAAAGGAGGCGGCTAAGAGGGGACCTAATCGAAACATATTAGATGATTAGAGGTTTAGATAGGGTGGACAGTGATAGCCTTTTTCCTAGGATGGAAAAAGCTAGCACGAGGGGACACAGCTTTAAATTAAGGGTGATAGTTATAGGACGGATATCAGAGGTAGGTTCTTTACCCAAAGGGTGGTTCGGGCGTGGAATGCCCTGCCTGCAGCAGTTGTAGATGCGCCAAGTTTGGTGGCGTTTAAGAGGTTAGTTGATAAGTATATGGAAGAGAAGGGAATGGTTTAGTTTGGAGGGTCATTGCTTTTTATATTGGCCGGCGCAACATCAAAGGCCGAAGGGCCTGTTCTGTGCTGTAATGTTCTATGTTCTATAGGTTTAGTACAGAAAATAAAAATACTCTTGTGATGCTGGAACTTAGTCCTTTGGTTGGACTCCACAACTTTCTTGATACACACACACAGACAAACCTGAAGTCAGAACTGCTTCCCAAAATACTGGAGAGAGAGAGACAGAACATTGTATCCAGCCTGAAATAAAACACCTTCCTGACCCAAAACTGAACGTAAATCCTTGGATTCCTCTATGGACTTTGTCTTGTCAATCAATCTTCCCACAACACTTCAAAAGGTCATAAAACGGGTGGCATGGTGACACAGTGGTTGGCACTACTGCTTCACAGTGCCAGGAACTCGGGTTCCTGGCTTGGGTCAGTATCTGTGCAGATTCTGCACATTCTCCCTGGTCTTCCTCTGGGTGTTCTAGTTTCCTCCCACAGTCCCAAAGATGTGCTGGTTAGGTACATTGGCCATGCTAAATTCTTCCTCAGTGTACCTGATCAGCACCGGAATGTGGCAATCAGGAGATTTTTTTTACAGTCACTTCATTGCAGTATCAATATAAGCCTATTTATGAAAATAATAAAAGAAGGAAGAAATAAATGCCAGAGATCCAGAGTAAAAATAATCAAAAACTCATTTAAATTATCTTCAGCAGAAATAAAAGGACTTCTAAGGAGGAAGCTGATGCCACAATGAAAACAAAAGGCTGGCTTACAAAGGGCAGATTGCATGATTTTTAAAAAATACATTTCTTAAAGGTACAGTAGAACATCACTATCCAATGCTCACAAGTAATTAGACAAAGTAGATTAATACAGGCAGATGAAAAGAAGGCAAGAAAAACAAAAAAAAAATCATGCAATCCATCAAACTTAGCCCATCCAGAAATGTTATAACCATATAAAACAGTAAAGCACAGGGTGGGCAATCAACAGCCTAAGGCCACATGTGACCCATCTGAGTTTTGACCATGTGACATTTTGTAGACCGTTGCCCACGTGCAGGGTTGCCACATTCCAGTGATTTCTGTTTGCATAATATTTTTCCAAGAGGTTGAAGTGATGCACACATAAAGCAAGGGCAAGTGAAGCGAGGCGTGTGCTGATTACACACAACACTGAATACAAGAGCCGTGCACTCCCTGTGTGTCCAAAGTGTAAATATTTATTTTGTTTTTATCATTTGAAGTTGATAGTTCTATTAATATATAAATGATTAAGCATTTTTTCAAATTCGTTATGAAATATTCGGTGTGTTTTAAATGTTTTAAATCTTATTCATGGGGTCATGGTTAGTGGACTAGCCCGATTTCATTCCCGCTACTTACTGAGATGAAGGAGGGCTACTCATGCAGTCCACTCACTAGTGTAAATTACCCATCATTGGTCAACCACCTCCCTTCAACTGTCTCAGTAACAGGGATAAAACACAGTGCGGGAAAAAAATAACAAGGTGGATTTAGGAATAACTCCGAAAAGTCTCACTCTAATTCACTAGGATAGCCAAGCAAAGCTCCAGGGAAACACAGAAGCCACCTACATGAAAGAAAGGTGAATTTATATCACATCTTTGATGATCTCAGGATGTCTCAGAGCACAGTCAGTGAAGCATTTCCTCCCACAAGTATAGTCAATGTTGTAATGCAGGAAACATTGTAGTCAATTTGTGCACAACTTGTGCTTCCACAAAAAGGAACACAATAATGGCCAGATAATGATTTTGTGATATTGACTGAGGGATAAATAAATATTGGCCTAGACAACTGGATAACTCTTCTGCTTTCCTTCCAAAAAGCGCTGAGGAATCTTTTACAGCTACCCTAGAAAGTAAATAGAGCCTTTGTTTAACATCTCAACAGAAAAGCAGCATCTCTGACAGTGCTGCAACCCTATGATAGTGCACTAGAGGGTCAGCTAAAATACTTATGCTCAAATTTCTGGAATGGGACTTGGATCCATGACCTGGTGACTCAGAGGTGGTAATATCAGCAACTGAGCTTGTAATCAGCAGAAGTAGCAAGCAACAAAGAAAGCTACATCAGCTGAATGTCAATGATATTGTTGATCCACCTTTTCCCCTGTTGCTGAATGAATGAATCCTCTTCCCCAAGTTCTAGGGCTACTTTTCAACGATGAACTGAAGAACAGTTGACAGTGGATGAAAATTTGAAACTATTTAAAATGGAGAAAATTGGCTATAAATAGGTGGAAATTTGTTCCCAATAGGAAAGAACAATTTGGACCACTATTCTCATTTCCACATTGTTACTGTTTGTTTCTTTGAGACTGTAATGTTGTTCCTGACTAAAGCTACTGGAACATTTAAGATAGCAGTAAAAGGGATAAGTCAATCTTGCTTCCATAGCCCATGGCAAGTCCTATCCTCTGCCTTTCCAACATTCTGGACCTTTTGATGTGTTTGTATCTTGGTCCCACCCAATCCCTATTTCAACTGATGTATTTGCACTCTCAGTTTGAATCCACTTCCACTAATGCTGGCTGCACTCTAACTACACCTAGAGGTAAAGGCTGGGCCTACTGCATGATGAAGACCACAACAGCCAGTGGGATGGGCTAACCCATTGAAAACAGACTCACAAAAAAGACAGAGAATAATGGGCAGGTGACATCTTAACTTTAGAAAATTTCAGAGTAGATGTTTAACTATCTCCAAGATAGAGTTTAATATAGGATTTGTACTTCTTGATAACATTAAAGAGATCTCATTATATTCTAAACATTTGTAGTTCAACGATCTACAAAATAAAAGATAATCAAACAGGTAGCTCCTCTTTACTACTGTTATTTATGAACCATTTTGAGTGTTACCTCCATCATCAAAGAGCCAGTAGATGTCAACAGTCTTTTTCCCTTGCTCCAATTGGAAGATGGTACTGACCTGTGGTGCAACAACAGCACTGGAGTCCACTGATTAAAAAAAAGACAGCAGTGAGCAAGAGGTAGGAATACCATTCAGTTCAAAACACACAATGCCAGTCAGCTACCATAATACAAACAGAAAATACTGGGAAAAACCCAGCATCTGTGGAGCAAGAAAGAGAATCAATGTCTCAAGTCCATACAACTCTTCTTCAGAACCTTGGCTGAAAAACCTTACTGTGATTGGAATATTCAATGAAGAATTGGGATCTAAGCTAAAAAAGGATTGGGATTAGAATTGATAGAACAGTGGAAGGGACAGATCACATCTGAAGCAGTAGGTCGAGATCTAGAGGATGTGTGACAGTCAAGCATCAGAGAAAGGTAGAGAGAATGAAGAGGGTTAAGGAGAGGAAAAGGAGCACAGGAGAGAGAAAAATACAATGGGGAGGGTGAGAGAGACAGGAGCAGAGAATGGAGAGAATAATAAGAGAAAATGTGTGGGCTGATAAAAGAGACAGAGGTACCAAAAAAGAGAATCAAAGATAGATTATGTTGTGTAGGGGCTTTAATGACACCACATGAGGAGCATTATGATCTTCATAGCCAAGGAAAGCCTTAGAGGGGGTGCAATGAAGCTTCACTAGATTAATTTCTGGGATGAAAGGGTTGCCTTTCAGAAGATGATCTCACAGAAAATGAGTAAAGGGCTTGAGAGGTTGAATATTGAGAGGTTGTTTCTCCTGGCTTCCTAACCTGGAACAAGGGGGTTTAGTATCAGGTTAAGGGGTTAGTTATTTCGTACATAGATAAGCAGAAGCTTGTGAACATTTGGGATTCTCTGCCCCTGTAGAGTTGTGTGGGCCTTGTTAGAGTAGATTTAAGGTTGAGATTAATAGATTTTTGGACCTAGAGGGAATTGAGACATATCGGACTCTGATAGGAGAGTGGAATTGAGGTTGAGGATAGCCATGATCTTATTGAAGGGTGAAGCAGGCTCAAGGGGCCATGTGATTCCTTGTTTCTATTTCTTTTATCAAACAGTTTTCAAACTGTATTTACTGCTCAGAGATTAATGAAATTCATTGTATCAGGATGTACAGGCCCAGGGCTCTGAGCTCTAACTATATATTATCTATGTTGAAATGCCTGTCACATACTCACCATGCGCCTGCATCATCCTTGAAATGTTGAGGCCTTGCTTCATTCTCATCATGCATACACCATAATTAAAGTCGAAAGAGTCACTATAATTCAAAGACAAATTTTAAACATAGCAGCAGGCAATGTCAAGTAAATACAAGAGGTAGCATTAGGGTCAGAGAAGTCACCTGAGCTCCTTTTGATCTCTGAGGCAAAGAGGAATCTTCCAGATTATTTTTTTGACAAACTAATTAGGGGTTTTATTTGTTTTTTCCACCTCTCCCAAAGGGATTACATGGCTGTGTGTAGATTGGCAGATGGCGAATAATGTACAAGGTATCACAGTAGTGTGCATCAGGCTGGATGGACCAGTGGGTCTTGACTGTATGTCATTGATTTGATTTATTATTGTCACGTGTATTGGGATACAGTGAAAAGTATTGGCAGCAATTCTCCCAAAAAACATTCTAAGACCCCAACTGGCATTAAAATGGGAGTAACTCCCACTGATTTTTTAGTGTGATCTTCAAATGCAATCTCTCACATGCAACATGACAGAGTGCCCTAGTGGGATTCCCTCTGACAATCAGGGAGTGAAGTCTATTCCCTCAGCAGACTGCTGAACGGGCCACTGTGCGTGCGCCAATCTGTCAGAGCAGAGATTGGCACATGCGCAGAGGCAACACTTTGCTGGCCTCCCAACCACTGGCCTACCAAACCTCCACCACCTGATCATTGGCTTCTTGGACTTCAGGGCCAATACCTACGTCCCCACTCCACAGCCAGCCCCGATCTCCCTGACCTCCCACCAAGTCAGTCCCAATTTCTCGATCCCATCACCCTCCAGAAGGTTCCACTCCCCACCCAAATGGCCAGCTCTGATCACCATCCACCCTCCATTTGCCTGCAATCCCAGTGCAGAGTGACAATGGGATCCTCCCCTCACTCCTACTGATTGCCTCCCCAACAGTCCCAGTGGGCAGTGTCAAGGTGCCCCTTGGACATTGTGGGGGGCCAGGCTGGCACTGCCCAAAGGCACTGTCCACTATCATCCCTTGCCACTTGGGAGGGCCTCAATGGCCTCTCTGCCATTGAGAGAGAGAGATGTTGTGGCCTGGACACTTCAGTCCTGGGTCCGCTGATGATGTTTAAATCTGGATTAGCATATTGAAATCATCTCCGTGCTGATTTCTGGCACAGAACTGTTTATTCTAAAACATCTTCAGGTGAGAGGTGCGCAGAGGCCCTGGCACCTGGGGGGAGGTGTGCAGAGGCCCTGGCACCCAGCAGGAGGTATGCAGAGGGGGAGGTATGCAGAGGTCCAGTGCCCGCCGGAGTGCACGGAGACCCTGGCACCCAGCGGGAGGTGTGCAGAGACCCTGGCACACAGCAGGAAGCTGGAGGACCCAGCACCCATGGGAGGCTGGCAGACATGGCGTTCAGCGGGAAGCCGGAGGCCTCCGTTGGTGTCTCCCAGTCTGCTGTGTTAGAATTGCCTCTGTTCTTTCTTGTGTAGTGTCCAGATGGAACATACCATTCATAGAATACACAGGGGAGAAGGAAAAGAGAGAATGCAGAATATTGTGTTGCAATTACAGAAAGGGTGAGGAGAAAGATCAGCTTAATATATAATAGAACCATTAAAAAGTCTAGTGGCAGCAAGGAAGAGAAGCTGTTCTTGAGTCGGTTGATGCGTGTTTTCAGAGTTTTGTATCTTTTTATTGATGGAAGACGGTGGAAGAGAGTATGTCCAGGATGCATAGAGTCCTTAATTATACTGGCCGCTTTTCTGAGGCAGCGGGATATGTAGAAGGAGTCCATGTCATTTCTGTATTTGTTTTTATGCCTGTTGGGTTAGGTTCATTAACCCCACAACATTTTTATCAGAGTCATCATCCATCTCATATAAATGTTGATCCCCAACTTTAGGATAAAAGTCCTTAATTTCACATATATCTTGAGTAAAGGTTAACCGCTCGTTCCCCCGAAACGTTCAAGGATTCAGTTCACTGCCTCACGCTCTGTTCAAAATAAAACAGCAGAGGACACGATATAAAGGACTTTTCTATCTTTCTGCAGCGGTGCTAGATCACTGTGTGCAGTTTGCCCAGCAGTATATCAAGGAATCTTATTAAACTTTAATTCTGCAATGAAATAATGGGGGGAAAGCTTGGGTCAAACTGCAGGGTCAGCGTGCACCAGTCCAAGAGATATCCAAGTGGAATACGGAGTGAGTATCACACTGTGGGATTGACAGAATGGATTCTGGACGATGTTTCCTCTTGTGGGGGAGAGCAAAACTAGGGAACATAGTTGAAGAATAAGAAGTCTCCGTTTTAAAACGGAGAAGAAGAGATTGGTCTTTCCTTTCAGAGGGTTATTAAACTGTGGAATTATCTTCTGTAGAGCAGAATGGAGGTTGGGTAATTAAATTTATTCAAGGCTGAATTTGATAGGTGTTTGATAAAGAAGGGAGTTGAGGGTTATGCAGGAGACACAGGGAACTGGAGGTAAGACCGCAAGTAGGTCAGTCATGATGGTACTGAATGGCGGAGCAGACACAAATAACCAAAAGGCCAACATCTAAGTCCTATCTAATCTGCTGACCATCAGAGCTGTGAGCATCAGCAGTTAAAAGTAAGCCTCTGAAAAACAAATTTGAACAGGAAAACCCAGCAAGGCTCTCTGCTGGCTGTGAGAGCCGCAAGCATTGGTAGTAGAAAACATTACGTGTGTAAAAATTGACCCCATTACACTTTACCTAAAAAAAGGGTTTCAAGAATTCGACTTTCACATAAAGTATATATGGTAATACTACTTACTAACTACAAAACAGAATTCTTTCATATTGTTCATTATTAGTGGTATTACCCCTTTAAGGAGAGGTATTTAGTGATGTCACCATGAAGCTAAAGTTATCTGATCTTACATTCCATTTGGCCTATCTTAACATAAAACACTAACATGTCTGAAATAATACCTTTATATAAGCACTGCTTATAAGGACAAAAACTTTAAAGCACAATGGTAGTATTAATAACTGTTGATCAAACAAGCTAACAGAAAATTGATTGTGTGAAGTCTCCCTCCTTCAGTTATTAATTGTTGTTGCAGATTTTAAAATGGCAATTTTAAAAAAACTTTATCCCATTATCTGACAAGTGTGGCACAAATGTTACCTGCCACTGGCCCCTTCAACCTCCCTCTTTCAATCCAATCTTTCTTTCCCTCTCCTTATTTCCCAAATTAAGTATCCTTCTTAGTCCTCCTTCTTATCAATCCGATTGCTAAAGGAGACCCACATGTTTGCTTGTCTTTCAAACCTAAAAATCCAAAAACAAGTTTAAATAAGGAATGGCAGGGGAGCAGAAAGTGATGATTATAACCCAGAGTCCCAGACCAATACTCTGGAGGTATGGGTTCAAATTCCACCATAGCAATTGGCAGAATGTAAATTTACCTATTAAATCTAGAATTGAAAACCAGTCTCAGTAATCTTGAAACTGTTGCCAATATTTGTAAAAATCCATCTGGTTCATTAATGTTTTTTGAGGGGGAAATCTGCCATCTTTACCTGGTCTGGCCTACATGTGACTCCGGACCTGCTCAGTTCAAGGGCAATGAAAGATAGGCAGTAAACGCTGACTTTGCCGGTGAAGCCCACATTCCAAGAAAAAATAAAGAGAAAACAAATGTTACACCACATTGTGGCTCACTGTCTGTTTCGGTCATCTTGGGACTGACTTAATATATACTACCTCATAGTTCTATTCCTGTTGTAAAGAAAGAGCTCAATGGTAGTTATGTCTGAAAACAGTTGACTCTTTTGTCATCTTTTTTAGTGACAGGAGACCATAGTGGACGTATAGTATTCTCCATTGTGCATTTTTTAAGGCAAGGATAGATAAATTTTTGAACAGTAAAGGAATTAAGGGTTATGGTGAGTGGGCAGGTAAGTGGAGATGAGTCCATGAAAAAAATCAGCTACGATCTTGTAGAATGGCAAAGCAGTCTCGAGGGGCCAGATGGCCTTCTCCTGCTCCTAGTTCTTATGTTCTTAGGCTCTTACCACAATTCAGAGTTAGTTGTTAGACCTGTGCCCACCCATAACCAATGAATAGTTAATGTTTATTCATTAATAATAATGAATTATTATTTCATTAATAAAATGAAATAATTTTATTTCATTTAATAATGAAATAAATTAAGTTCATTTTACAGACTGTAGCCTAGCCTTAAATATATTGGCAAAAGCTCAAATATAACAACCTGCAAATCAGGAAATGATGAAACATATTAAAATAATAAACACTTTGAAATAAATTCTCATCAACAGTATTTAATGTCAAAGTTCTTTTAGAATTACTTGCTTTTGCACACTAAAGTAGCATAGTTTTGTCGGATACTCACTAGATTACGCCAACGTAATTTTCCACATTGTGTAGATGATCAGATTGCCAATTCCTTTTAAATCCCATCACAAGTACATTGGGCTTCATCCTCCCAAGACCTACAGCCTATTAAAGAGGTAATATGATTAATTTTAATATATATGAACATTCTTACAAGGCAGGGAAAAAAAAATAGCTATTTAAACAAGGAATTAATTTTTTGTAGTAAGAATAAACTGTCAACCTTATCTTGTGGACAGAGAAACCTAACATTTCTTTTTGGCTTTTCTATAGCAATTTGATATAATGAATGCCTCGCTGGGGCATTTAAGAGAGCGGTTAAGAGCCAACAGCATTGCTGGGGATTTGGAGTCACACGTAGGCCACATTAGGGAAAGGTGGCAGATCTATTTCTTTGAAGGGTTTCAGTGAGCTAGGTGAGTTTTAGAACAATCCAATAGTCATAACATTGGAACAGGAATAGGCCATTCAGCTCCTCAAACATGTTCTGCCATTCAATAATATCATGGCTGATCTTTGGCCTAACTCCCTATAGCTGCTTTTGGCTCATTTCCCTTAATATCTTTGCTTAACACAAGGTCATCTATCTCAGATTTAAAACTGGCAACAGATCTAGCATCAGCTATCATTTGTAGAAGAGTTCCAAACTTTGAAACTTTATGCTTCAAAGTGGTTCCTAACATTGCTTCTGAATAGTCTGGCCCTAAGTTTTAGACTATGACCTTAGTTCTTGAATCCCCAATCAATACTAAGTTTATCTTTAAATGACCTGTGTTTTCCTGTTAATATCTTGAAGACCTTGATGAGATCACCACTTGATCTTCAGAATTCTAGAGCAGACAGGCCTAATTTGTACGATCTCTCCTCATAACTTAATTCCTGAAGTCCAGGAATCATTCATTAATCTCTCTCCAAGGCCAATTATCTTTTCTAAGGTGTGGTGTCCAGATCTGCTCACAGCACTCCAAGTTGAGTTTAACCAGGGTTTTGGAGAGCTGCAGCATAACTTCAGCATCCATATAGTCCAGTCTTTTAGATATAAAGGCCAGCATTCCATTAGCATCTTGAGAATTTTCTGCACCTGTTCATGGCATTTAATGACATATGCATCTGAGCCCTCAGTTTTTTTGAGGTATGCACTGCATTTAGCTTCATACCTTTTAGAAAGTATCCTGGTCCATCCTCTTTCAGTAGCCTCACATTTGTTTGCATTGAAATCCATCTGCCACAGTTTTGCCAATTCATCTAATCTGTCAATATCCCTTTGTAATTTTGTGTTATCATCTATACCGTCTACAATACAGTCTAACTATGTCATCAGAAAATTCAGAAAAATTAATTTCTATCCATTATCCAAATTGTTAATAACGTGAACATTGAAGCACTAACAAAGATCGTGTGGGACACACTAGTCACAATCTACCAATCTATGGCATTACCCATTATCCCTATTTTCTGTTCCCTGCCATGCAATCAATTTCCCAACCATATTGGTAATTTTCCCTCAATTCTATGGGCTTCTACCTTAGTTAACAGTCTTTTATGTGGGATTTTATCAAATGCCTTCTGGAAACCCATATAAACAGCATCTATCTGTTATGCACACATGCTGGCTCTCCTTGATTAACTGGAAATTTGAAGTGTTCTGTTATCCTATCCTTTAGAGGCTTCAATAATTTCCCCAAGACAGATGTTAAGCTAACTGGTCTGTAATTTCCTGGTTTACCTCTTTCATCTTTCTTAAAAACCAGACTGATATAAGCGATTTTCCAGTCCGGACAGACAATGCCTGAATCTAGGAAACCTAGAAAGATTATAGTTAGGGCATCTATAATGTGCTCCCCTATTCCTTTAACACTCTTGGATGATAATTGTCAAGTCTTGGAGATTTGACATTCTTTAATCCATTAACTTCCTCATTATCAATGTTTTGCTAATGATTTTATTTAGACCATGTCCCCAGTCTGCTGTTAACTTCCTCGGGACTTCCGGCAAGCTATTCTCCTTTTCTGCTATAAATACTGAGGCAAATTAATTATTCAACGTGCCTGCCACTTCCCCATAGTCATTAACAATATCTCCACTCTTGGTCTTTAGTGGACCAACAATGCTTCTGACCGCCTGCTTTCCCTTTATATAACTATAAAATTTTTCTTTATTGATTTTGACATCCTTTGCAAGTTTCCTTTCATAATCCCTTTTTAGTTGCTTTTATGAGCCACTTTGTGATGCTTTTCTGGTCTTTGTATCTTTCCCATTTAGCAGGGTATGTGCTGCCTTTTGCATTTTGTTTGCATTTAGTTTTATGCTGTTCCTTATCTCTTTAGATATCTATGGGGGTTTTTTCTGTGAAGTGGTGCTTTTCCTTTTTAGGGATATAAACTGGTTCTGCAATGTATTAGATGTTTCTTTCAACATTCTCCACTGTTCTTCAGTGATTTTACCCATTAGCAGATTCTCCCCGTTTATTGTGGACAGTCTCTGTTTCATTTCATTCAAGTCAATCTGATTTAAGTCTGAAATTCTAGCAGCTGATTCGAGCTTTTTGCTTTCAAACACTACATTGAACTCGATCATGTTATCATTACTGTTTAATAAATGTTCACGGACAATTATGTTACAAATTAAATCTGGCTCATTACTAACTCCAATACTGCTTGTCACCTTGTTGCATCCAGGACATATTACTGTAGGAAACTGTCCCAGACACACACCAGAAATTCACTACCTTTCCTACAGGTTCTTGCTTATCCCAATCTGTGTTAAAGTCCCCAGTTTATACTGCTCTACTTTGCTACATATTTGTCTAATTTCTGTAGTTATCCAATCTACCATTTCAGAGCTGCTACCAAGGTTTCTACAAATAACACCTATTACAGTTTTAGAGCCTTTACTGTTCCTCAGTTCTACCCATAATGTCGCCACTGGATGCTTTCCCCTCATTATACCCTCCATCACCATTGAAGTGATTTTGTTTCTAATCAATAAGACTACTTCACCCCCTCTGCCATTATCCATATCTGTCCTGTGAACATTTAACCTGATATCCTGCAGCCATGTCTCAGTAATGGTTACTATATCACAATCTCCCCAATTTTGAGTTGGTACTAGCAGCTCATTTAACTTATTCCTTACACTCCATGCATTTGTCCACAGAGCTGTTATTTGGGTCATACATTCTAACCTGTTCCCTCAGCACTGATGCTTTATTCACTGGTTTATTATTTCTCTTTTCTAGTTTAATTAACATACTTTTAATAGCTTTGCCATTATCTGCCATATCTGAAATAGGATTCCTGGCTGTTCTCCTCTACTCTGTCCCATTATTTGGTTTTTGAAACCTGCCTTCCTCCCTCCATTTACTAGTTTAAAGTCCCTGTGATCACCCTATTTAACCTTTCTGCTAGGACACTAATCCCAGATTGGTTCAGGTGAAGCCCATCCCAGTTCCTTCCTGTCCCATTGATGCCAGTGCCCCACAAAATATTATTCCTCTTTCCTGAGCCACTCCTTTAGCCGTGTGTTTATTTTCTCTTTTTTTTAATGGCTATGTCAATTTACACATGGCTCAGAAAATAATCCAGAAATCATAAAGCTTGAGGTCCTGTTCTTTCATTTTGTTCCTAATGTTCCCCAAATAGGACTTCTTGTCTGCTTTGTTGGATCCAACATGGACCACAACAACTGGATCCTCTCCCTCCAGGTGCCATGGTGGGATTTGAGCTCGTGCTGCCACATCATTAGCCTGGGCCTCTGGATTATTTGTCCACTAACAACACCATGAAGCCACTATCCAAATGATGAGCTATCCAGCAATATTCACGTACAATAAAATTTTTAAAAAAAGTTTAGTGAGAGGATACTTCCAGAAATGTACCATAGCTACCTTTGTAGATTGAATCAAAGCACAAATTATTCAAATACTAATCTTGCAATAAGGATCAACAAAAAAGTTGTCTTAGTTATCAGACTTAACAAAACTTTTAACATTGTACCAGTCATGATTACTTTTGGACAATCTTTCTGGCTTTGAAAAGTGAATTGTATAAGTATGAAGTCTCATTCCATCAGAACAACGTGAAATAAATATGGATTTTAAGAAGTTTTCTTTGTTTGAAAGTTTAATTTTTCACATCGGAGGTTCATCTTAACTCTCGTGTATATTTCCCAAATTTCTACTTTCTGTACAAGGATTCAAATGTGATGTAGATCCTTGCTTTTTTATTTCCAACATCTCCTTCTGTGAGAGTTCTTGCCCTGTCCTGCGCTGGACATCACAAACCCTCAATAGGAAATGCCAAATTCAAACTGATGTCCTAATAGAGGAAGCCTGCAATATCTCTGTGAGCAGATTTTTCCAAAGTCATTGGAGGAAACATCTTCACCATTTAGGTCAATACATTTGAAGATAATAATTTTTTTTAATCATTCTGCAGTTGAAGAAATATTTATGATCTTATACTAGCATCAGACAATAGTGTTTCAGAAAATACAAAATTTTTAAAATGTCAGCAAATATGCACAAATGGGAGTCGAAGAAAGAAAGTTTAAACAATGGCACAGTTGGATCACTCTGCATTTTGTAATCAGGCAAACTGTAAAGAGTGAAGGATATGTCCTTTTCTATTTATCACTCAGTCCTTGTTCATCTATTGGCATTCTTCAACTGAATAATATGCAAATGGATGACTCAAGACCTCTATCAAAAGTTCTATACAATTAGCTTGGAATTTCAGCCAAGTATTAAGAAAGGCATCACCCAAGCAGTATGTGAAATATCTGCTTTGAATCTCTTTTATTTTCCTTTTTTCATCTTTATCTTCTTGGGTAGGATTTTTCACATGGTAATGTCTCAACCTGGCACATAAACAGTCAAGGGACTCAAGCCTGCTTTTGATGCCTTTCCTGCGGCCAGGTAATGATTTTTGGAGCATTTAGTGGCTGGAGGCAGGATTTCTGCCCCATGTTGAGAGAAAGCCCTGTCTCAGAGAGCCCACTGGTCACCTGCTGGGACTTCATCCAGCCCCAGTGAAGTGAAGTGAAGGTAAAGCTGGATGGAAGGTATTTTGGGCAGGTGGGGGGGAATCTCTTGAAACATCCAACATCCAAGGGGTTGGATGTAGAATCGGAGTTATTTTTTGCCTCATCTCTGCGCTTTGTCCCCACCTCAACACATTTCTCCTCTTCACACCATGGCACCTCAGCTCTGTTCTTTGCCTCCATCTCATCTCTGTTTTACATATCATGCATTCACCTGCATTAACGTTTGCGTTCCACTTCGCAAATCATCTGCAGCTGCGCTTGTATAAAATGATTTGATCTTCCTCTTAGACAACCACTTGATATGTCCACTGGAGCATATCTCAGATGCCTTTTCCTTCTGAGGACCCTTGGGTTAAACACAGGATATAATTAGGTATGAAACTTATTGCTCCTCAGTGCATTTAACTGTTAATAGTTTCAATGATTCAGTCGACTGAATAATTAAATTTGGTTGCTAAATGAGTATCAGATCCCCAAGTTACACAAAACATACTAAACCAGGCAGTTTGTGATAAAAAAAAGTAAGAGTGCCTCTTTATCAATTTCAGAGGGGGCAGTGCCAAAAGGGGGATGGCAACAGTTCGGTGTGGGGGGGAGGGGGGGGCAGTGCCAGAAAGCGGATGCCAGAAAGCAATTCTTTCATCTTGCTGTCAGCCTAGACCCTGATAGAAATATCAAATACAACCTGCCCCAACAACTGACTGCTCACTCTCTCCACTGCTGACTATCCATCCCAGCAAAACTTTAATCTTCAGTCATTTGTAAACAGCAACAGCAGAGCTCTCGAGGTGAATGTCAATGAACAAAAAGTCCAACTGCATCGGTCTCATCATCAGTATAGCATTCTGGTTTTATTTTTTTTAAGTTGTTAAAGGTGTAGGTTTTAGGAACTGTGCTCCCAAATTGGACAATTCTGTGCAGAGACAGAGCAGCTCAAGAATTGGCCAAAAATCCTTCTCAATGTAGAAAATCCCAAATGTATCAGAAGATAATACAATCTGAGGTAAGCTCAGCTGTTTTTTCTTTCCCCAGTTCTGTTCAAGAAGATCTTAAAAAGGAACAACTAGAGAGAGGGTGCAGCAGACTCTTTAGAAATTAGAATCATAGAATCGCTACAGTACAGGAGCTCATCATTTGGCTCATCAGTTGTGTACTGACCACAATCCCACCCAGACCCTATTCCCATAACCCTCATTTGTTCTGCTAATCCCCCTCACATTAGGGTCAACTTAGCAAGGCCAATCAACTTAACCCACATATCTTTTGACTGTGGGAGAAAATGGGAGTATGCAGATACGAGGAGAACTGCACACACAATAATAATCGATGGCAGAATTGAACTCTGGTCCCTGGCATTGAGGCAATGGTGCCAATCACTGTGCCACTATGTCACCTTCTATGTAGGATAATATATGGACTCTTAGTAAAATCTTCCAAATAGTTTTACTTCCCCACAAGCAAAGGTCACTGCTGCATATTATTCAGAAAATGAAGTTTAAACTCCCAAGTTTCCATCATACTCACAATTAGCACATTACCGCACACCATCAAACTGTGGTTTTTGGTGACAGATCCCACAAAATCGACCAGCAGTGGACGGACGTTAGGAGGACCAGTAAGAACCAAGCACTGAGGCCTGGAAAACAAAATATACAAAAGCTTTATGTTATGGAAAAATATTATAGCTTTACGGGGACACTCTCAAAACGGAGGAGACCAGAAATTAACACAACATGTACTCATTCCGTAAGTAGCTGGAATGCTCCAAAATAAATAGATATGAACTTGTCAATAAATACACAACTAACTTACAATTCTATCATACTCAACAGAAGAATGTGAGATATTCAGATATGATAGCGATTCAACAGTTTTGAACATAATGAGGCAGTTAAAATATACTTTCTAATGATTATATACATTAGGTCAAGTAGATACCTTGCTTGAACTCTTGGCTGTTGGTCAAACAGCCATTTTGCCCCTACTACAATAACTTTTTTTTAAAATCACAAACGGACAAATGAAACAAACATCTTTTAATGACCCTGTGATTGTTTTTCAAGGTAATTTTGAGCAGTGTCTGAGAGATTAATCTTTAATTCATGCTCACTCCAGGCTCATGCTGGAGATTGGCAATCCTAGTATCTGCCAATTACCCCAATGATTTTCACTTTCTACATGAATGCTGCCTGTGGGATGTGTGAGAATGCTTCTGTCTGTGTTTAGAGTGACAGAAATTAATAAATACCAACACCTGAATCAGTGGGAAGGGAGATTGGAAGCTGAGACAACCTTCTAAGTTTGGTGGCCAAATCCTGCTTAACTGAGTTTTAACAGTCAAACTGGCAGAGGCAGCAGTCTCCATGCAGCATTAATCCAATTTTGTTGTATAAAAATCAATTGGCTACTCTTTTGTTTAATTTAATGCAGAATCATTCTTCTGCCTGTTGTGCAATGGTTTGTCATTCATGGATGAGAGAAATAAGGGATACCCTGTGGCTACAAATTGCACTGTTATTTGTGCATTACCTGTAATTTTTAATGTGATCATCCACTTCATTCAGCCTCACACAATAGGACAGTGCCATGTTATAGGAACCAGCTTGAACTGATGATCCCCAATTTACAGCTGGAAGGGGAAAGTGAGAGATGTACACAGTCACTACTTATCAAACTATTTCTTCTGCAATCCCATTATGGGTTAGTTTTTCTTGGGCTTAAATGCAAAAAAATTATAACTTTAACAATTAGAAGCTATTGCAGTAAAACTTGAATGGGACTATATGTCATCAGTGAATGAAACACGAATATAAATACAAAAATAGAATTCACCACTGGCTCAGCAGCCAAGACTGTCATTCAGGGAGCAAGAAATAAATAAGGCGTGTATTTATATCATATGCTTTATTACATCTCAAAGATTTCTCACAGTGCTTGAAATGCAGGGCTTTGAAATGAGCTGTTGTTATGCAGCCAACCTGTAGAATCATTAGTGCAGGAGGCTGCCATTCGGTCCATCGATTCTGCACCAACTCCCTGAAAGAGTACTTTATCTAGGCCCACACTCCTGCCCCGTGCCTTAACCCAATGCATTGATCATGGCCAATCCACCTAACCTGCATATCTTTGCACTGTGGGAGGAAACCAGAGGACACAGAGGAAATTCATGCAAAAACGGGGAGAATGTGCAAACTCCACACAAACAGTCACCCAAGGACAGAATTAAACACAAGTTCCCGGCACTGTGAGCCAGCAGTGCTATCCATTGTGCCATTATGTCACCCATAACAACCAGTTGGTGCAGTTTCACATGCTCTGAGTCATAATAATTGGGAACATTGTAGGTTCGTTCTTAGCATGTGCTATGTTAACTGACCCCAGTCATGGCAATACTTGAGGCTATAACTGACCATGGCATCCCTGACACAAGAGGTGGTGGTTCTTGTTTCTGAGCGCTAGTTAGTGATCTAAGCTGAAATGTGCACGTTGGTGATGACAGAATCATATTTGATTCTTATCTGTCACATTTGAGTAACCTGAACACCCTTACTATCTGGTTCATGCATTACCAGTGACAACTTAGATATGGCAACAGAGTTATTACTGGTGACTGTGAGATTCCTGTACATGTTAAAACTTTCAGAAAGAAGCCAGTGTGTGCTTTTATTTATGCATGTTCCTCTTATGCACTAAGAATACTACCACTATAATAACTGACAAGCTGAAAGTCACTGCAGAGATGTACCCAAATAGATGAACACCTGATCACTTACCAGGCTTTTTGTATAATGTATAAGCCAGAAGGAAGCCAACAATTCCAATAGTGATGAGAGCTGCCCACCACATCAACAAGAACATGATAACCACCGAAATGACTGCACAAAACAGGGAGGCCCACTTGCTGTAATATGTGAATGAGGGTCTCCAACCTTTTGGAAACAAAGCAAAATCTATAGTTTAAAAATGATGCAAGTCACCTACGTTCAATGAAACACTAGGCTGGGCTGGGTTATTTTCCTTCAAGCAGAGAAGGTTGAGGGGTGACCTCATCAAGGTGTACAAAATTATGAGGGATTATAAATTGAGTAGACAGGAAGGAATGTTTTCCATTAGTTGGAGGGGGTCAATAACCAGGGGGCAGGAAATTTAGAGGGGATTTATCCAGAGGATGGTGGGAAGCTGGAACTCGCTGCCTGAAAGAGTGGTAGAGACGGAAACCCTCACAACATTTACAAAGCATTTAGATGGGCGCTTGAAATGCCGCAGTTACGGACCAAGTGCTGGAAAATGGAATTAGAGTTGATAGGTGCTTGATGGCCAATATTGACACAATGCGCGAAGGGCCTCTTTTTGTGCTGTAAAACTCTGACTCGAATGCATGTATGGCTAACCTGTATGGCCAAATATTTACTGACCATACAGAATGTTGTTTCTGCTCTAACTGGGGAGATGGTGGCTTAATGGTAATACCACTGGGTAGTAATCCTGAGTGGCAGGCAGATGTTCTCTTGACTAGCCTCTGAAATGGCGTAGGAAGCCACCAGTTCAAGGGAAATTAGGGAAGGGCAACAAATGCTGGCCTGGTCAGCAATGCCCACATCCCATGAAAGAATAAATAAACCGAACAATACAGGAACATTTCCAACATTTTTTTTATTCTTTCATGGGATGTGAGCATCGCTAGCAAGACCCATTCCTAATTGGCCTTGAATTGAAGGTCACGTTCGAAGGCAATTAAGAGTCAACCACATTGCTGTGGGTCTGGAGCCACACGGAGGCCAGACCAGGACATTAGTGAACCAGATAGGTTTTACTGGCAATCGATGATAGTTTCATGGTCACCATTACTGAAAACCACCTTTCAATTTCAGTTTTCATTAATCGGGTTTAATCCCATCAGCGACTGTGGTGGAATTTGAACCCATCAGCCCAGGCCTCTGAACTACATTACCCCCACTCCACCATCTCCCACTAATTTATAGTAGCTGGGACATGACTAATAAAATTCTGAAAGGTGATATTCTCCTACAACAACATACACATAGTGCAGTAAAAAACAGAACTGGGAATGTATATAGATTATATGCATAGAGAATTATTGATAAAAATATAATTTGCAGAGGATAGAGGGAAGGTTCACCCTCAGAATCAATTACAATTAATCCACTGATAGAAAATTCACATAATTGAATGAATACAGTGCTTCTAGAGATCTCTCTTGTTATTTGAATGGATATTTTTGTGATATGTTAATTTTTTTTAAAAATAGCTTTCATTTCTTCCTGCAATTGTTTTTACAATATGTACTGAAAACTTACATTTTCTCTTCAGAGCCCAGAAAAATTACGGTTTTAGAACCACAAATGTTTTTTTGGTTAGATCACACAGTGAATGAGCAATTTCAGGAAGGAAATGGAAAGCTGCGATGCTCATTGTGCCCGAAAAGCGGAATAGTGAAAAAGAAACCACAAACTGGTGAAGGTGGGAAAGGATCATATAATCGTACAGGTTTTTAATCGCTGATTTCTAACATTTATTTGCTCTTGATACTCATTTTGATGTCAGGAACTATGACTAAATCTACAACAAAAATTTTTTGAGAAATAAAGGAAATGAAAACCTGCCTGGGGAGTTGGTCACTGAAGCATGGAAGCAGCTAAAATTGATGAGAGCGTATGAGCACAGGAAGAAGTTGGAGATGATGGGAGCAATCAGATTCAATTCCGCTGCATGTAAGAGAACACAACATTGGTTACATGTGCTTTAGGACCTGTTGATACAGGACTTTTAGAATCCATTGCCTGCTGTATAAAGCAAAGTATAATTTCCTCGAATCACAGTTGTATTGTTCTTGTGTCACGACTTTTGATCGTAACTGTGGCGTGTCTATTCTGGGAACTTCTCTCTCCAAATTATTGTCTTGTCAGACATTTCCATAGCAACAGTCTCTGTAGAATTTTTATAGCTCTGGAGAAAATTGCAGCAAGAAACAACTTTAAAAAAAGGACATAATATGTAAGCTTCAGCTATTATATACAGTAATCGATCTTACAAAATATTTGCTTTATAAAAATTGATTTCCAGAACTGCTTAAAATACATTGGGTGGTACAGTGGCTAGCACTGCCGCCTCATCACCAGGAATCCGAGTCCAATTCCGGATGGGTCACTGTCTATGTGGAGTTTGCACATTCTCCTTGTGTCTGCGTGGGTTTCCTCCCACACACCAATGATGTGCAGGTTGGGTGGATTGGCCATGACAAATTGCCCCTTAATGTCGGGGTGATTAGTAAATACATGAGATTACGGGAATAAGGCCTGGGTGGGATTATTATTGGTGCAGGCTCAACAGCTGAATGTCTCCTTCTGCATTGTAGGGATTTTATGAATTTCTATGAACGTGCACTCCAACTACTACTTCATATCTGACTAAAGAGTATACAATTTTTTTATACAATATGTTATTAGACATTTTTGTTAATAATTAACAAAGTTAATAATTTGGAATTCCATTTTTACATTTCACTTTTGAATTGAACAAATCTCACCACATTTGCCTGTGTTGCTCAATGCAGGTATAACTTAGACTCACTACTCTAAGGTCAGAAAAGGCAATATGAGTTACTTACCAATGAGAATGAAACCAACAGCAATGGCATAGGTGAGAAGGTAACTGTAAATAGGTTCACTATTCTTCCCATAGCCCTTTCCAAAAAAACTAATACCAGGATAAAGATTATCCTTGCACAGGCACTGTCATAAGACAAAAGTGAAAAATATTGGTTTACTTGAATTACTAACTTTCACACAGTGAATAATTGGGAATATTTGTACTATTGATAGATATTTTAACACAAGAACCTTCACTCCATCACAAAAACAGAAAATGCTGGAAAATCTCAGCAGATCTGACAGCATCTGTGAAGTGAGACTAAAGCTAATGTTTCAAGTCTAGATTAACCCTTTGTCAGAGCTACAATGGTATGTCATAGCTTTTCTCTGATTTCTGTCCACAGTGGTGTTAGTTTCCGGTGGGTTAATGTAGTACCAACCAAGTAATTTCCCATAGGGTTTTAGGTCAAACCAGATCAAACTATTAATCTTCCCAATTGCAGAAAGTTTAGACATTGTCATTATCTAAAATACACTAAAACACATTCATGTTAAACCAGTGACAACGTTTCACATTGTCTCCACAGGATCATATTCAGAGAGGAGATAGTTACTTATAGAAAGAGTTTGTGACAAAATTAACTTTCATCAATGACTTCCACATTCTAACTGAACAACTGTACTCAGTTGTACCACATTAAAATTAACAAAAGCAATTGAGTATTTTAAAAAAACACATTATACCTGGAAGACTTTGGGTGCAGACACAAGGCAGGCAAGAGCTGAGGAAAGGGTAGCTCCAAAGATCCCAGCTGTAATCAGAGGAGCAAATCCAGAAACTAGACTCATAGTCTTTAAAAAAAGAGGGAAGAACGTTTTTGTTATTTTATCAAATACTGGAATTACATTACTGTTGTACAAGTCATCTTATTTTTAAACAAAATGGAAAATAAACATGGTGCAATGCTGTCTGATAGTATAGAATTGCAGGTGTGCTTGCTCCAGATCTGTAAGAAAATGACCACAACACAACACCCACTGCAGCTGTGAAACTGTAGATATGCTCCAGATTTGATGGCAGAATTGTCTGCTAATAGTTTCTCAACTGTAAAATACAGGCAACGGTATGATAGGGGATAGCACTGTGGTTAGCACTGATGCCTCACAGCACCAGGGTTACTATCTGTATGGAGTTTACACATTCTCCCAGTGTCTGAGTGGGTTTCCTCCAAGTACTCTGGTCATCTCCCACATCTCAAAGATGTGGATGGTGACGACCTTGTGGTGTTATCAATTAATAGTGGTATTATCAATTTCTATTAATCCAGAAACTCAGTTAATGTTCTGGGGATGCAAATTTGAATCCCATCACAGCAGATGGTGGAATTTGATTCAATGAAAAATATCTGGAATTAAGAATTTACTGACGATCACAAAACCATTGTCGATTGTCAGAAAAACCTATCTAGTTCACTAAGTTCTTTTAGGGAAGGAAATTTGCCATCTTTACCTGGTTTGGTCTACATGTGATTCATAGCAATGTGGCTGACTCTCAACTACCCTCTACGGGCAACTAGGGATGGGATGCACAACTTCTAAAATAGCAGACATCATAAAACTTGGAAACACTGAACTGTGAGCAGGATATTGTAAGATTTCAAGTGGGCATAGATAGGCGGACATATATGGCAGATGAAATTTAAGAAGTCTCACAACACCAGGTTAAAGTCCAACCAGTTTATTTGATAGCAAATCCACAAGCTTTCGGAAATGCTGTCCCTTCGGCAGGTGTGTGGAAGGTTCTGATCACAGAAGAGCATATAAAGGCACACACAGTTTACAGGATACTGATTAGAATTAAACTCTTTACAGCTAACCTGTTATTTAAGTCTTAAAGATGCAGACAATATGAGTGGAGATAGCATTAGGCATAGGTTAAAGAGATGTGTACTGTCTCCAGACAGGGCAGTAAGTGAGATGTTGTAAGTTCAGGCAAGTCATGAGGGTTACAGATAGTGCGACATGAACACAAGATCCCAGTTGAGGCCGTCCGCTATCAGTCTCTGCTCAGCGACTCTGCGCTGTCGTGTATCGTGAAGGCAACCTTGGAGAACGTTTACCCAAAGATTAGAGGCCAAACGCCTGTGACCGCTGAAGTGTTCGCCAACAGGAAGGGAACAGTCTTGCCTGGTGATTGTTGAGTGACGTTCATTCATTTGATGTTGTAGTGTCTGCATGGTCTCCCCAATGTACCATGCTTCGGGACATCCTTTCCTGCAGCATATAGGGTAGACAATGTTAGCTGAGTTGCAAGATATGTACTGTGTACCCGCTGAACGGTGTTCTCACGTGAGATGATGTCATCCATGTTGATGATCCGGTATGTTTTGCAGAGGTTGCTGAGGCAGGATCCTGTGGTGTTGCGGTCACTATTCTCCTGAAGTCTATTTGACCTTGTGCGGTTGTTTGAAGGCAAGAAGTGGGCGTGTAGGGATGGCCCTGGTGAGATGTTTGTCTTCATCAATGATATGTTGAAGACTCTGGAGATGTTATAGCTTTTCCGCTCCAGGGAAGTACTGAACGATGAAGGGTACACTGTCCACTGCGTCCTGTGTTTGTCTTCTGAGGAGGTCGGTGCAGTCTTTTGTTGTGGTGCACTGGAACTGGTATCAATGAGTTAAGCACCATATCCTGTTCTTATGAGGGCATCTTTCAGTAGCTGGAGGTGTCTGTCGCAATCCTCCTCATCTGAGCAGATCCTGTGTATACGGAGGGCTTGCCCGTAGGGGATAGTTTCTTTAACAAGTTTAGGGTGGAAGCTGGAAAAATGGAGCATTATGAGGTTATCTATGGGCTTGCGGTACAGTGAGAGGCTGAAGTGACCGTCCTTGATGGAGATGCATGTGCCCAATAATGTCACCGATTCCAGAGAATATTCCATGGTGAGTCTGATGGTGAGATGGAACTTGTTGATGTCATCACATAGCTGTTTCAGTGATTGTTCACCATGAATCCAAATGTCATTGATGTATCCAGTGTATAGCATCGGTCTGTGCGGTGAAGAAGTATTGTTTGAGCCTGTGCATGAAAATGTTGGCATATTGAGGTGCAAACTTATCCCATGGCTGTTCATGGGGATAAATTCACACCTCAATTCAAGAACTGGTTGTTGAAAGTGAAGACAATGTAGTCCAGGATGAGTTGTAAAATTATATCTGCAAAATGGCAGTTGCCGGCATTGAGTACTGAGGCAGTTGCAGGAATGCCGTCGTTGTGGGGGATGTTAGTGCACAGTGACAAGGTGTGTCCCTGATTCAACTGCTCTATGTGTGTGTGCATAGATGAAATTTAATACAGAGGAAGGTGAAGTGATAGATTTAGGAAGGAAGGAAGAATGAAGAGATACAAAATAAAACATTGGAGACAGCGCAGAAAAGATGCACAAGAATTGTTCAGGGGTGAGGAACTTCAGTTACAGGGTTAGATTGGAGAGACTGGGGTTGGTCTCTTTAAAGGAGAGAAAGTTAAAAGAAGAGCTGATAAACATGTCCAAAATCATAAGAAGTTTGAACAGAGTAGGGAGTAGTGAAAGAGTCAAAAGTCAAAAAGAGCAGATTTAAAATGATTGGCAAAAGAACCAAAGATTCTGTATATCACACAGCATCCTAAAATGGAGAGTGGAAGGAGCTACATTAAAACTTCATTTAATGAGTTTCTAAAAGGCGCCATATCGTGTCCAAAGATCCCAGTTTTTAAGCATGATGCATGAGAAGCAGTTATCTCTTGTGTTGGAGCGGCAGAGCTCCCCCAGGAAGTATTTTTAGTGCTTTAGGCAGTATAAGCAAATGCCAAGTACACTTTCATGCAGGACCAAGATTATAGGAGGAAAATCGTCTTCTTCATGCAAGTGTTTATGATCTGGAATGCAGTAACTGATGGGGCGTTGGAGGCAGATTAAATTACAGCTTACAAAAGGGAATTAAATAGGCACCTGTGGCTTTGAGAAAAGGGCAGGGGACTGGGACTTCCAAAGTCTGGCATTGACTAAATGGACTGTATGACATCCTCATATATACTTTTGTTTGCACATCATTGCACCCACATCCTTTTGGGAATAGTTTGGTGGGGGGTGGGGAGCATTAGAAGATTTCCCAGGCTGATTACCAGCATGTTGAACTGTGTTGAATGCTGTTTCCATGACCAACAGGTCCTGGCAATGGACATAAACCCAAGGCTTCTGGTCTAGTGGTAGGGATGCCATTACTGTGCCACAAGGCTTCCTTCTTAGGTACAGTAACCATTCCATGATTAACTGAAGTGCAGGAATGGAAACCTAATTATGTTTAGAGCACAGAATTTCAATAGGACAAACTATTATCCACTTACTACCACATACAGAACTCCAAAATCCCAGTATACCTCCCAGAGATTTCATCCGTTCAGAGATCCAATACATCAATCTTTATTCCCATTCACAGTTACTGTATGTAATTCCAACATGTTAAAATCATTGGGGCTTGTGTAAAGGCAATGTACCACACGAACTCCCATTTACTCTTGTTGCAGAGAACTTGAACTGACCACTTGCATTCTTAATTCCCAATTCTAGAGCTTTTAAAACAAAAATACAATTTTAAAAAATTGTTGATCCATGTATGAACACACAATAATTGCCATGTTGTTTTTACCTGATAGTAGTTAATAAGTCCATATTTACAAGTGCCAGCCTGTGTGCACTCAGTGAAGTTCCATCCATAACCACAAGCAAGTCCCTCACAATCCATTGATCCAATTGGAATGCTATCATTCACAATTCCAGAGGCATCCCGTATCACACAGGATCCTAAAATGGAGAGTGGAAGGAGCTACATTAAAATTTCATTTAATGAGTTTCTAAGAGGTGCCATATTCTGGCCAAAGATCCCAGTTTTTAAGCATGGTGCATGAGAAGCAATTATCTCTTGTGTTGGAGAAGCAGAGCTCCCCCAGGAAGTATTTTTAGTGCTTTAGGCAGTATAAGCGAATGCCAAGTACACTTTCATGCAGGACCAAGATTATAGGACAGGTTCAGAAAGTGTCAATTCTGCGCAGAGATTTGAAAGGTCTGTCATCTAGACAGTTATACACTACCGTCACAGTCTGTCATCTATGCACAGTTATAAACAATGTTTCATCCTTCTCTTCAGCAAAGATGGAATTCTAGAGGATACAAATGATTTAACTGGATGAACATTTTTGTATTTCTGCCAATGTCACATTTCCGTGTCACTGACCATTTGAACAATACGAGGCATATATTTGTGCTGTTTTACAGATCCAAGTCTGCATTTAGTAAAAAAACTCTCAGCAAAGAACAGGCAAAAATATAATCATCCTGAAACAAAACAATCCACTAGAAAATTGGCATGAGATTACCTGATGTGTAACCATACCATAACAGCGTTTACAAACATAATGGCCAGAATCTTCTATTGGGGGTCGGAACCCTTATTCAGACAAAGAAATAACAATATCTGACAAAGAAATTAAACACACACTTACCATCCTCTGATTTGTCAGAGCAATCTTCCAACGGAGCACCTTAAAGAACTCAAATCAATCAAATCTTGGAGGGAGCAGTGAGAGAATCTGCTTAGCAACCAGGCTCCCTTTTTAAGGCACTAACTGCCTTATTCTGTAAGTAAAGGATTTAAATTTCCCAAAGCTCCTCTGAAAAACTATTGAGAGAATTAAGTGGCTAAGGAATAGAATGGGCAAGGTAAGTGGGTAGGAATAGATAAATTGGGTGGACAAGGTAAGTGGGTAAGGGGCTAAAGTGGCAAGTAACTGAGTGGGTTGAGGGGTAGCTTGTTGGATTTGGAGGAATGATATAGTCAGATCAGATCTGGTGGGGAGAGATTGGAGTGAAGTTGATGGTGCTGGTGTGAGGAGCAGGGATGGTTAGAAAGAGGGGGTGATTTTGTTGGGTGGTGAGTGAGAATGTTTGGGCATCCCAGTTGTATTGTTACTCAGGAGTTAGACTCCTTGTTTCTGTCTAACATTTCTGAAGTAATTATCCGGATAAGTAAATCAGAACTGTTCAAAGTCTCCAACTCTGATTCAGAGTTGATGGCTTTTTTTTAAGAAGATCCCACGGAGCAGAGATATTGCCCACTGGAAGTTTAAACCTCTTGGGTAACTCCTTGGCATTCTTGTATTGAGACTTCCAAGGGGGTCCTGTAGCACATCTTCCAGGTCTTTGACCATGTGGAGATTGGAAGATCTGGGCCATTGCTATGTTATACTGCTCTTCTTTTTTTATAAACAATATTACACTAACTTTAAATCATTTGTTTAGCTTTATTTGGGAATATGATATACTGCATGGTTTGTGACTGGGAATTTTCCATTCTCAGGAACGAAATGTTTCAAATTGTTTTCTTTGCACATCAACCTTGAATGCATTTGTTTAACATTCTTTTACTCATTATGTTAAGGGATGTGTTAGCCCATTCATTTCAATAGGTTAAAAAGTGCTACAACTTGGGACAAAAAAATACAAATCACTCTAATGTTAACTGCTTGTCTACTTGTATGGGTGGTCTTTTCTAGGTGTGTGCCAGTTTAGCTTAATTGATAGCACTCATATCTTACGTTAGCAGATCATGGGTTCAGGTCCCACTCCAGAGACTGGAGCAGATGATTTAATCTGATATCTCCATGCCATGCAAAGTGTACTACATCGTTGGAGATGATCATTTTGGATGGAAATATTGAATGGAGGCCCTGTCTACACAGTCAGGTGGATGCAAATGTTCCTTTTGCATTATAAGCAGTGAGGTTTCCCACTGTCTTGCCCAAAATACTGCCCCAACCCACAGAACAAAAACCAATAAACTGATCATTTATCCAATTGCTGAGAGACAGATTTAGGGACAAAATGGCTGTTTGCCCACACAACAGAAATCCAAAATGTAAATACAATCCATTGTCTGTGACATGGTGAAGTATTTATGAGGCCCCAAAAAATACAACTTTTTTCTTGTAACATTGACAATTATTTGCTGATAGAGATAGGTACTTGATAAATGGGAATGATGTTTAGTTTATACCAACTAATTCAAAATTGTTTTTACACTAAAAAAGTGAATTACCCATAATTTTCATTAAACTGTGTGAACAACACAGTAACCTGGAATTAATTATTTGTAATAAGCAGTTATGAATCCACGAGTGTGGATTATATAGATTTCCATAAACTGGGAGAAACTTGTAGAGCTGCATAGCAATGTGGTAGTAATAAATAATGCTTTGTATAACTTACCAATGGTAGCAGAGATTACAAGGTAGGAAAAGGCCGTCCAAAGAATGGCTGACAAGGTTCCCTTTGGGATGGATTTTGCAGGATCCTACAATGCAATGCAACAGGAATGAAATGCAACAAAGAACATTACCAACATTAAGAACAGGATATTCACTTGATGAGTCAATACTCACAGGTATTTAATTTCCCATTTCTTCTGATTTTCATTCATGGGTTGTGGGCCAGCATTTATTATCAGTGAGCTGGTGGGGGTGATATATTACCTATTGAGCTGCTTTAGTCTCTGTGGTGAAGTTATTCCCACAGTGTTCTTAGATGGGAAGTTCCAGAACTTTGACACAGCAGCGGTGAAGAAATGGAGATATGTTTCCCAAGTCAGCTGGTGTGTGACGTGGAGGGGATTGGAGTGGTTTTCCAATGCCCTTTTCCTTCATGGTAGAGGTCATGGGTTTGGAAGGTATCAAAAAAGCATTGCTAGAATGCATCTTCCACATGGTGCCCACTGTAGCTGCAGTTGATGGAGTAAACTCATTATTTTCTGTTAATCTAATTAACTTCAGTATACACTTAAGCAAAATGAATTCAAAACATAGATCAGTTTGTGGTATTGATCATAAACTCACATTCAACTTTAGCAGAGATTTTCCTAACCATCTACAAACAGCAATACAAAGAGCACAGATTCAATCTTTCATTGTAGCTTTGAACTTAGATTAATGGAGCTGAAAGCAGATTTTGGACCGACCACAAATTGAAGAAATAACTAGATTTGTTTCTGGAGAAAGAACAACTGACATCTTTAAAAGTATACCTTTGGACTGTAGGAGAAAGCTGGCACAGTCGGAGGAAGCCTACACAAGCATAGGGAGAATGTGCAAGCTCCACACAGTCACCAAAAGCCAGAATCAAACACGGACCCCTTGCACTGTGACGCATCAGTGCTAATCACTGTGCCAACCATTTTAGATCCCATCTAATTTTAAACATAGTCCCAAATTCAAAAAAAAATGTTGCTTTTAATATTCAGAGGGACAAAGAAAGTTTCATTTTCCACATTAGCGTTTACCACGATGAAATAGAAACATAGTAGAAACATAGGATATTACAGCACAGTACAGGCCCTTTGGCCCTCAACATTGTGCCGAGCTATGTCCAATCCCAAGATGAAGATATCCCCTCCCTATAATTCTCAACTAATCCACGTGCCTATCCAATAACAGCTTGAAAGTTCCTAAAGTGTCCGACTCAATGAAATGAAACAAATAAACTTGTTTTACAGTAATATTAGCAAGTTGCATTCTCCAGTTTATAACAGTCCCCAATCATGTTGTCTTGTTGCATGATGCAGAGAACAGACTGTATGAAAATGTATATGTTGTATGTTCATGGCTGCTTCTGAATCAAAAATGTGAATTATAAAACAAGTAACTGAAAAAAAGAGACTACTAAAATGCAGTTCTCTTCCTTCATTACACTTGGGGACATTGGATCATCAGAATTATTACAGCTCCATTTAAAATTGAAATCCTGAAATACATTCCTTCATTCAGCCATCGTTTAACATCACTATTCCCCATTAAACACATTGCCCCAGTCATTGGGAATGTAGGTGAAGGCATTGCTGCAAGCACAAGTTGGATTTCCCCGTTTTATATCTGCATTGACATCACAGCATGGAGCCTACAGGAAAACCCGCCCACTTATTCAGAGTGCTTGGAATTACCTTTAAGTCACCAGAGATGTTTGCACCTGCCAGGATGCCAGTTGCAGAAGGAAAAAAAATGGAAAACATGCCAAAGAATGATGCATCATCTCCTCGCCAGTTAGGTAAAAGGTTTTGGGCAAATATATCAGCTGCAAAGCAAAATCAGCACCACAGTGAACAGCGGAGATGGACATCATTGTCTCAACAAAACTTATATGCATACAACACTATATGAGCATATCATGGGCACTGCAAACAGTTGCAAACCAATCTCAGCAAACTCAGTTGCTACAGCTTGAAGTGACCAATGTGACAACAATCCATAACAGGCTGTTAGTTCATAGAATCACTAGTGCAGAAGGAGACCATTCGGCCCATTCGAGTCTGCATCAACTCACCATCTTATCTAGGCTCTGGTGGTTTGGTATTATGAAAATGTAGCTGGAAAATAAGATCCCTCCACAGATGAGGAACATTAGTACACACCTCTGTAACCGAAGACACCTTTGGCTTGTTTTTCTTGAGAGGCTGGAATAATGGTCCCCACAATGTAGTTTGCAAAGGAAACCATGATGGTGAAGAAGAAGCCAACCTGTGCCTATCAAAAACAAGAGAAGGATATTCTTTGCAGCAGAAAAACTCTGGAAAAATCACAACATAGTTCCTTTCTGCCCTCATTTATTCCTGTTATTTCTCTTGCAAACTTCTTATCACTAAGTGGGTAAATTGGGTCATGACTTCTTTATAACCACAATTGATACTACTGCTAATACCCTAGGTGGAGGGAAAATTAAGTGGAGGAATCAAATAGTGTTAAGTTATTGCTTCCTTTCCCTCTTTGAATAAAATTGATTGCTTCAGTTTCATCTAACGGGTCTGATAAAAATGAGTTGCAGACGGTTACAGAAATCTTTTCACGTTCTTGTATTGAATCTTATTCGAGGAAAAAGGTATAGAATTGAAAATAATTCATGAATAACCATGTTTCCTATGATGTCCGATCACTAAATGTAATATAACTACTGAGACCTTCAAATATTCTAATATCTTGGATACACTCTGTAGAATTCTTTTCCTAAATACTCAAGCTTTGTTCCTCAACCACATTAGAAACCATCATTCCCCCTTATTGTCCTCCTGTGTGAAGTACTTTGGATTTTCTTTAAACATTAAACACACCAAAGTAAACTCATTTTAATGTTCTGTCAGGATCCAGAGTAAAATCCTGCTGTGTTTGATCCAGTGATAGCCTTTGTCCTATCACTGAAAGCTCCAGAATCCCTTCTATCCTATCCACCAGGTCAGCAATAACTTCTGGATTTAAGTCAAAATGAGCTTACAAAGGATAGGGGTGCACATTGATGGAAGGGCAAACATCTCCCTGATTCTGCAAGTAAATGCTGCTGATCATATTCCTATTGCTCATCTTTACCAGTACAACTAATGCTGTTATCCCTAAAATTCAGTAGAAGCAACACTACATATATTTTTAGTTTCAAATCAGTAATGTCGAAACTTGTACGTTAGTAATACTTGATAGCAATTGGTATTTAAACCAAACCTGGAAGGGTGTTTTTCTAGCTGGAGGTCGGTCACTAGTGTGATGTGCTGCAGGGCTGGGTACTGGGACATCTTCTATTTGTAATATATATAAATGACTTGGAAGAGGGAGTAAGTGGAGTGATCAGCAAGTTTGCAGACAATACAAAGATGGCTGGACTTGCAGATAGTGAGGAGCATTGTCAAGCGATGCAGCAGGACATAGGCTGGTAGCTTGGGTAGATAGATGGCAGATGGAATTCAATCCTGATAAACACAAGGTGATGCATTTCTGGAGAAAGAATGTAGTGGGGAGGTATATGATAAAGGGTAGACTTATTAAGAGTATAGAAACGCAGAGGGGTCTTGGGATGCAGGTGCACAAGTCTCTGAAGGTGGCAGAGCAGGTGGAGAAGGTTGTGAAGAAAACATATGGTATGTTAGCCTTTATAGGAAGGGGTATAGAGTACAAGAGCTGGCCTTTAATGTTGCAGTTGTATAAAACGTTGGTTACACCTCATTTGGAATACTGCGTCCAGTTCTGATCGCCTCACTACCAGAAGGGCGTGGAGACTCTAGAGAGAGTGCAGAGGACGTTTACCAGGATGCTGCCTGGTATGGAAGGTCTGAGTTTCGAGGAGAGGTTAGGCAAATTTCAGCTGTTTTCCTTAGAAAGACATAGACTTAGAGGAGATCTAATAGAGGTGTACAAGACTATGAGGGGTATAGGTAGAGTAAACAGGATTAAGCTTTTTCCTAGGATGGACTCAAATAGCACGAGGGGTCACGGGCTTAAGGTGAAGGGGGTAAGGTATAATTTGGATGCTAGAGGAAGTTTTTTCACACAGAGGGTGGTGGGGGTATGGAATGCACTGCCAAGTAAAGTGGTGGAGGCAGGTACTCTGGAGTTATTTAAGAAATACTTAGATGGGCACATGAACAGAATGGGAATGGAGGGGTATAGAAAACTGATTTAAAGTAGGGATCATGAGCCTTGGAAGTCCCTGGGAAGTGTGTAAATAGATAATGATATTGATGTACTTGTTTTTATCCTACAAGTGCTTTGGTCTGCCTTGTTGTCTAACAAGGGGCATACACACGATGGGTCGTAAGAGGGCTGCTCTTGGATTTTGTGAGTATCCTAGTGCTTCACGTCGTTAGTGTACGCTTGACCTGGACCATTTGATGGGCAACACTTCAGCTCAGTGACTATCGCTGTGCTGTGCAGATATATGGATTTGGGCCTGTGTCTGTAGGAGTTTGTGCATTCTCCCGGTGCTTGCGTGGGTTTTCTCCGGGTGCTCCGGTTTCCTCCCACATCTCAAAAATGTGCTGTTAGGCTAGTTGGCAAAACAAATTCTCCCTAAATTGTCTCAAATTTGGTTTTTAATCCACAGATCTATAAATATAGACAGGGATCACGGGTAAAGGTGGGAACATCAGGGTGGCGGCGTGGGCGCGTTGGGCCGTAGAGCCTGTTTCCCGTGCTGTTTTGTTCTTTGTTCTTTTGTTCTTTAACACTGGCCATCTTCGTGATTTGGCATTTTGCACTGGTTGCTGGCTCCAATGGCCATGCTGTTGTTGGACATGGGTTGTGATCCCGAATTCTGCAGGGGAAAGTGCCATCATTACTCAGGTAATTTCTTTGTTCGGGGACAGCGTGGGGGTGGAGGCTGGGAATGTGTCACAACAGGAGTCTCTCGTCCACCTCATCTCAGCCAACTAGGAAGCAGGGAGGAATGAGAAGATATGACCTAACTCCCAAAACTATGGTGCACAGGTGTGGGTGACATAAATAGAAAACGTTATATTAAAACCAAGCACAAATAAAAAAGCATTAGAGAATCAGCAAAATTAAAGTAAAATTAAGATGGATCATCAATGCTTCTTGATTTGAATATAAAGACTCAAAGCTTGTGTAAATTTTTGACATGGGATGATGGCACAGTGGTTAGCACTGCTGCCTTACAGCCTCAGGGACCTGGGGCGACTCCTGGCTTGGGTCACTGTATGGAGTCTGTGTGTTCTCCCCATGTCTGTGTGGATATTCCTCCAGGTGCTTCAGTTTCCTCCCACAGTCTGAAAGACTGCTGGTTCAGTAACATTGGCCATGCTAAATTCTCCCTCGGTGTATCTAAACTAGCGCTGGAGTATGACGACTAGTGGATTTTCACAGTAACTTCATTGCAATTTTAATGTAAGCCTATTTGTGACACTAATAAATAAATTAGTAAAACTAAAAACTAAAACAGCTTTTTATGTAAAAGCTGGTACTGACAGCTTCAGAAAACTGGCCATTAAGCTAATCTTGGGGCTTCATTTTACAGTTTATTTGGTCTTACCTTTGCTTCCCATTCCATTCCAGCTAGTGAAATCCCAAGCAGCCCAGTCACGGTTATGACTCCAATAATTCGAATATCATTTGTTGGATCCACTATTGTTACATTGTATTCCTGAAAATGTTAATGTGTTTAGATTTACAGGAATTTTGCATGAGGCTCATTAAATCACAGCAAAAACAAGAATACACATTCTGGATCTTGATGCCTACTGTTATTACACATCTCCAATGAACATATTGTCATCAGCCATACACTTAACCTACCTCATTAGAAGAGCTATTCTTGGTCTACTAACGACAGCAGCACAAATGTCCAGCTACTCAGGGACAGCACAGTACTACAAAATGCTTTTTGGTAATAGTTAACTCAACATTGTATCTGTACAACCCAATCGACCAAATTCAAATAGGTGGGGTAGATTGATCTGTTTGTCATCAGCCTGTCATGTTCAGGTGCAATGTTGTGCTGACAAACTTATTGAATGTTTCTGTGATTCTAACAGTAAATTCTATCAGAAAAATATTGTAGAAACTGACCATTTAAAAACCACACATTGAGATTATAGTCAACATTTGTCATTTCACTCTGTAGAAGGCAGCATGGTGGCTAGCACTGTTGCCTTATGGTACCAGGGACCCAGGTTTGATTCATAGCTTGGGTGACTGTGTGGAGGCTGTGTGGGTTTCCTCCAGGTGCTCCAGTTTCCTCCTGCAGTCCGAAAGACATGCCAGTGAGATGCATTGGCCATGCTAAATTCTCCCTCAGCATACCTGATCAGGCACTGGAGTGTGGCAACTAGGCGATTTTCACAGTAACTTCATTGCAGTGTTAATGTAAGCCTGCTTGTGATACAAATAAATGAACTAAAAACTGAGACTGTTGTTATGCAAAGGCTGGTACTGACAGCTTCAGAAAACTGGTTATTAAGCTAATCAATGGGGCTTGTCTGAAGAACACATTATGCTGCAGGGTTTTGGAACAATCATTGTCACCAGATAATGGTGAACTTTCAAATTAGTCAGTATTCTGTGACTTATTTAGCAAACTGATAAGTCAACAATAAAGCAATTTAAATTAAACAGGCTAGGCAACTGTTTCATGATTTTGTAAATTAGATTCAATAAAGTTCATAAAAATAACACCAAGTCATCTATTATGTTTCACGTTGGGTTAGATTTTTCATTCATTCATAGTCAAGGGATTGAAATCTTACAAGTATCTCATTTTGTTGAGTACTCAGAGATGTATTGCTCTTGTTGGCATCAGCCTTTTAATTGTGGATAATCTTTGCAAGTTAAGGAATGTGCTGCAATCTCGCTGGTTTTTAAGTTAATACTGGTGCACTCATGATAGAACCTTGAGACTGCTTGCAGATGACCTGCCCTTTCTGCTCAATGTAACTTGAGGGTTTCATTCATAACCCAGCTAGCTCTGAAATGTAGACAAAAACTGCATTCACCATTATTCTGTCTCCTCATGTTAGTCTCTGGCAAAAGAGAGCCAAAAAATGCTAAGAGGCAGCATCTATAATGAACAAACTGACTCTTAAGAAATAAGATATGTCATTTTTATACAGCATTTGGTCCAGTGACATTTCCTAATACCTGTCCAGTCTTTACTGAGTAGCCCTTTGTGGAAATCATAAATGCTAATCGCTTCTTGGCCTTTTGGCTAAGATCAATGTTGACATGTGGTGCTTGGTTGGTCATTAGGTTACATCTTAGCTTCATTTGAAGCAATTTTTAAAAGCAGCATCTCGGTCTTTTGGTTAAGATGCAAATGAGATCAAGCCTTGGAGGAGGAGTTATGCTTACTCCAATCAGCTTGGATCATGTAGATCATGCCCAAGATAGATGGTGAGAGCCCAGTCTTGTCAGCTTGGATCAGGATTGTCTCAACTTGTTGAGACTCTGATTGATCTTGATTTAATTGAATTGGAATAAAAACAAAGCTGCATCCAGTATTACACTGTGCTCAAGTATTCTTGAGAATGAACCTTTACCAGAAGTTGATTGATATTCACAGTTCTTGCAAAAATATACTGTGACAATAGTTTGAAATGATCGAACTTACAACGAGGAGATCTCTCACAGTCTCAGCGAAACCAACAGTGTGCATAGAAACTGCCACCGCATTTGCAAAAGCAAAGATGAGGCCGATGGAACCTCCAAGCTCTGGTCCAAGGCTGCGAGAGATGAGGAAATACGTGCCTCCTGAGCAACAACAACAAAGAACACAGGAATGAAAGTCAGTTTACAGTAAGCACAGGTCATGAAACTGTTCAGTACAAAAACACAGACCTATCATCTTCAACAAGGACTTGATTCGAAAGAGGGATTACCTATACAGATTATAGTCGTGAGGAAATATAAGCACAGGCCCTCTGTGATTTGTACTAGCTTTAGAGAACCTGTGTATAATTTGACCAGAACCTGTGAACTGTTTGACTTCTGATGGCCCTGCCCACAATGCATTGCTTTCTTATATTTCAGTTCGAAGATAGAGAAACACTGCCAAGGGCAATAGGAACAAGAAAAATCTGGTTAGTCCTCAAACTTGTTGTAAAACACGATATGCAGTTTGGACCTTTCATAAAACCTGTTTCTGTGAAGCCAGACCTAATCTCCATCATCCTTGGTTCCTCTGCCACCTTTCACATTGTTCTGAACACTTGGCGTTCTAGGCTCACCCCCTCCCCTGGTGCGAAATCCTCTCCTCACACATTGCCCAATCCACTTTCATAACTATCACCACTGCCCCCATCCCTCAATAAAACCGCCCTCAACCCCTCTGTCTTTCCAAACAGATAAAGGACCCATTCCCCAACTTCACTTATCTCTTCAAAATCTTTGCAAGTCCTGCCACTTCCCAAATCTGTGCCCATTTGTCCTGAAAATCATTGCTTTAATCTCTCCAATCCCAATTTTCCAGCCCAAGAAAACACAAAACCTAACCAGAGTCAAGAATGTCATGCCAAGTATTATCATGGTATCTTATTCCACCTCATTCTTCTCAACTTCTCTGCAGCTTTTGACATGGTCATTGATACCAACCTGGATAAAAGAATTAAATTATGAGGGCAGGCTGCAATGACTAGGCTTGCATTCATTGAATATAAAAGATTAAGGAGTGATCAAATTAGGTGTCTAAAAGGGTAGATGAAGATAAATCATTCTTTCTAGTGGGAGAGTCCAGCATCAGAGATAAAATTGGAGGTAGGCCATTTGGGAGTGTTGTCAGATAGTCCCTTATTACAAGGTGGAAATCTGGAAAACTTCCTTTTAAAATACTGTTGAAAGGTTGGGGTTAATTGTAAATTTCAAAACTGAAATTGACAGACTATTGTTTTGGCAAGGCTGACAAAGATCAGAGAAGCAGTGGTGGTAGATGGAGTTAAGAGCAGATCTGCTGTGTACTGATTGAGTGGCAGAAGAACAGGCTCATGACACTGAATGGTCTGCTCCTTGCACCGCCGCACCTGTCCTTCATGGAGAAGCTTTTCCGCAAACACACCTTGACCACATGGCGATTAAGCAGTGGTCAGCACGTAATGTCCTGGAGGCCCTGAGAGAAAAGGAGATGGTGGATCCTGTCGGACAGTTCCCTGAGCAGACTGTCAGTGTCATCTGGCAGAACGCCTCATCATCGGAACGCACATACAAACACCAAGATCTGGCAATCCTCGTCAGATCCCTTATGCATGCTTGAGGTCTCAACATCACCACACACTGTCCTCGAAACCGCTGCAGGGCTGACGAGACAGTCGCACACCTCCTTGTGGAATGTGCCTTTGCAAAGAAGGTCTGGAGTGAGATGGAGTGGTATTTGTCGAGGTTCGTCCTGAACCTCGGTGACGCAGGACTCTGTACTCTATGGGCTGTTTCCATGCACACCGAGATAAATATCAACTCCTGCTGGAGGGTCATCAACTCAGTTAAGGATGCACTTTGGTCTGCCCGAATGTTGCTGATCTTCCAGTTGAAAGAACTGTCCTCGACCGAGTGTTGCAGACTGGCACATTCCAAGGTCCAGGACTACGTGCTGAGGTACGCGCTGAAGCTTGTGGCAGCTGCCACAAAGGCACAATGGGGAAAGGCCACACTACAAGGCCTTTAACAGAGGCAGACTGAGGGCCCAGAAAACTGCAGAATACCCTAGGCCTGCATAACTGTGTGCCAATCTGAGAAATAATGGCACACAGTAAAATTTGAGGCATGTACATAGTTTTAAGTTTTGAAATATAATGACTGTAATTTTGTATAGGACTGTAAAAATGTCTTTTTTTCTGCTCTATTTGCAATTTTTAGACATGTAGGTTTGCAATGTTTTAATTGAGATTTTTTATGAAAAAAGTATATTTTTGAAATTTAAAAAAAGGTCTGCTCCTTGCTCCTATCCTTTACCAATGTCGCCACTCCCATATTGGATTGCCCTCCCTTCATTCCATGTTCACCCATCCGATCACAGGAGGGCATATCGAGCAACAGTGAAACTCCAGCTATTGAAAATTATTTACAGAATTATCCACGAGTATCTCCTTCACCCAACTTTCAGTCTCATGGCAGACATGGAGTCAGTTTCTACACATAGGGTGATGACATCTAACTCTACTATCACTGACTAAATGCCATGATTCTACCTTTGCCTCTGTATTATGATTCTTGTCCAACATCTTAACTTTAATGAACTCCACCTTCTCCCAGTTAAGTACTGGTAGACTTTGATTTGATTTGATTTATTGTTGTCACATGTATTAGCATAGTGAAAAGTACACCAACCATCATGTTGGGACACTGAAATTTAGAACTTTTGCCAATGGCTGCAACCCATTCCCCTCCCACAGCCTTTGGTCTAAGCAGATTATTTCCAACTACTGCATCCTATGTAACCCAGAGCTGAGTTTCTAACTTTACCATGTCTCTATCACAAGGATCCCCTCTTTCCACCCCTGGAATATCAACACTTTCTGCATTTTCATATTGCTTTTTAAGACCACCGGATGTTTCAAAGTGGTTTGTAGCCAATTAAATAGTTTTGAAGTGTGGTCACTGTTACAATGTAGCAGTTACAACTGTTACAATGTGGCCAATTTGTGCAAAGTAAACTCCCACAAACAGCAATATGACTGTGATAATCTAATTTGTAACATTGATTGAGAGATAAATATGGGCCGGGAACAGGGAGGATGGAAGGTGCAAGTGCCTTAATATCCACCTCAACAGATAGATGCGGCCTCTACTTCACCCCTGACACTGCAACACTCAGTGCTGCACGGGAGAGTCAGGTTTGGTTTTTGTGCTCAGATCTGGAGCGGGGTTTGAATCCAGAAATTTGAGGCTCAGAGGCGAGAATGCCATCAATTGAGCATCACTGACACAACTGCCTGTGATATCCTCATCCATACCTTTAATGATGACAGTGGTCTCCTGACTGACCTCCCATCACACATCTTCCATAAGCTTCAGCTCAATCCAAACTCTTTTGTCCATATCTTGACCCTCAATAAATATTACTCACCTGTGGTCTACGTTAACTGGTATAGATAAAGTAAGGCTAAGGTGACTGAATCATGAGCCTTGGAAGTCCCTGGGAAGTGTATAAATAGTCGATGATATTGATGTATTTGTTTTTATCCTACAGGTACTTTGGTCCGCCTTGTTGTCTAACGAGGGGCATACATGCGCTGGGTCATTAGAGGGCTGCTCTTGGATTTTGAGAATATCCTAGTGCTTCACGTCGTTAGTGTACACTTGACCTGAACCATTTGATAGCAACACAACAGCTCAGTGACTATCGCTGTGCTGTGCAGATACATGAATTTGGGCCTGTGACTGTGAGAGTTTGCATATTCTCCCCGTACTTGCGTGGGTTTTCTCCGGGTGTTCTGGTTTCCTCCTACATCCCAAAAATGTGCTCTTAGGCTAATTGGCAGAATAAATTTTCCCTAAATTGTCTCAAATTTGGTTTCAATCCATAGATCTATAAACACAGACAGGGATCATGGGTAGAGGTGGGAACATTGGGGTGGCAGCGCGGGCTCGTTGGACCTGTTTCCCGTGCTGTTTTGTTCTTTGAAACAATAGGAAGTAATGTTAGGAAGCAAGCACAAACAATACCTGATTTGACTTTCCCATTGGTAGATATTGCTGATATGGACAGACCTGTAATGCTTGTTACAATTACAGACATAATGATGATTAACCATGTTAGAGCTGTAATGGAAGTAAACAGAACCAAAATTATTAGTGTTTTCACACCATTGAAAAATACCTGATACTTCATACTTAAATATTTATGTGACTATTTATCTAAAACAAGAAAAGGCCCCAGGCCCATAATTGCTAGTGCATATTTTGACTGATTCCCCAATTACATGTGCGAGGAATAGGACCCATCATAAATTGTTTGGAAAGAGAGATCACTCCACACTACAATCATATCTTTATTTTATACCAAGATTAATATATTAAGTTCTGTACATGTAAGTTTCACCTCTTACTGAGTAACAGCTACAGGACACTCTGATAGGATGGTTGGGGTCTTAGCATTGAGCAGCTGGACAGAATAGCCTGTTTCTGTGCTGTAAATTCTGCGCAAGATTTCTATCTTATTAAAAATTTTGATGCCCGTGGATTTCTACCCGTATTAAATCAGAAAATAAAAATTCTCATCTATATTCAGATAAAGAAACTGTGATGAGACCATGTGCATTTTAAACCAATGGCAGAACATGAAGGAATAAAAGCCCTTTTCTATCTGATGCAAGCTGAAATTATTCATTCAAACTAAACAGCGAGTAATACTTTAGGAAAAAGCTGTGCAGTATGCATCAAAAGCAGCATCATAAATTGTAGCAATGCGGGGCTATTCAGTTGACTTAAATAGCAACTAATGCTTTAAATTGAAGAATGAATGTGGAGCGAACAGGGGTCCCCGCAGCCAATATAATAGCTAAAACAGATGAAGGCTGCTGGTTGAATGATCAGTTTCTTGCTGTCTCGGGCACAGCATGGAAGCAGGATGTGAGAAGTAGCCAGGAGATTGTTTTTGACAAAATAACTGACATTAACTGTCTTGTCTAAGATGCAACAATATGGGTTGTCTTAGAGATGGCCATGACCCTGTGTCTTCTAGATTCTGCTCTGTCTTTTTAAAAAACTTGTTCTCAGCGTGTGAACAGCCCTAGCAAAAGTTGTTCTTTGTCTTTTGTTGTCGTGAGTAGGTGATGCTGGGACTCATGCACGAAGAAGTGAAGTTCCTGAGCTCTGACAAAAGTCACTGGCTTTGGTAGGCATGGATAGTTTGGCCCCACCTGTCAAAAAAGCTACTGTGATAGAGTAGCAGATAACCAATATACCCTAATTATCTGCATTCAAGATGCTATCTTAACATAAGGCAGGTCTTATAAACCCAGTATCAATTGAGAGTTGTCTTTATAAGTCTAGGAGACCAGAGAATCAGATGCAGCAACTGTGCAGCAAGGCAACTTGAAACTAGGTTCCAATTCCTAATATTGCTACAATTTTTACCCATGAGAAAGGTGCCATGGTGTATCACAGAGGATAACTCTCTTAATCTGCAGCTTCCTGCAGCGTGAGTTTGCATTTTGCAGCCCTCAATCAGCAAGTGCCACGCCATATGCCTGCACACTTGATTTCTTTCCTCTTCATTTTTGTCAATCACTCCCTAAACTTTTCTCTCAGCCCTGACAAAAGTTACTAATGGAATCAGACTTTTATCGTAACCAATTATGATACACCTCTTAATTGTCCCTTTAAACCTTATTGAACTGAAATTTCCCACTTGCATCATTATTGCATTCCCAGCAAATCTCAAACCTGAAGCTAAATGTACAATAGTATAAGCTGGATAAAAAAAGCATACATCCATTTTTGCCATTGCAAACTCCATTTTAATCAGTGTATGCAGAGACATAACAGCAGAGCTCAGTCTTGCATACATGTTTTCTTTGTGCAGATTGTGAACGACAATCAGTAAGGGGAATCCTAACTGATTTTTTCCTCCTTAATGCAGGATAATCAAGGACAAAATCAGCTAACACACAGAATCATTATCTAGCTCAGTAGCACATCACCAAATTTATTTATCCACTGGCTTTTCACTGGGACATTCCGATGTCTACATGCACAAATAAAAGAAAGTGAACCATACTCAGTGTATATATCACAGTACTCACCCCTTCTTTTCTCTTCTGTAATTCTACTAAAACATTGCACCAAATTGTTTTAATCCTTTTCTTCATTAATATAATAAATTCAGATTTTCATTAAGTGCTTTTTAATGAACACTGAAATCTAACATTTTGAAGTTTACAAATGTATCTTTACCTATTCCAGCCTGTGCAGTAATCCATGACAATCGTAAATACAAAATAACACCCCAGATATTTAACATGCATCGAATCTAAGTAAATGAAAAAACAAGCAATAATTACTGTACATGCATTAAGGAAAGCATTTAATATTACCTATTTAAGGAGAAGCCTCCATCAGTGGATAATCAATTTCATTGTAAAGCTCTTAGAATGATAGAATCTTATAAAGGCCTTTTCCATGCAAGTCTCTAGAAGAGCACCTAACTGGTCCCACTCCCCTGTCTTTTTGAAAGCTATATTTGAATCTGGCTCCACTAAACTCTCAAACAATGCATTCCAGATCCTACATCTTCACTGCATGAGAAGATTTGCATCTTGATATTTATTTTACCAATTAGCTTAAATTAGTGTCCTCTGGCTCTTAAATAAAAACAAAATGGTGAAAATATTCGGCAGATCTGTCAGCATCTCTGGAGAGAGGAATAGAGTTAACACTGAATCCAATATAATGCTTTTTCTGAACTTGGTTTGAGAACTTGGGTTCTCAACCCTTCTAACCAACGTTGAGTTTCTCTCTATCTATTCTGTTCAGATGTCTCAGGATTTTGAACACCTCTATCAAATCACCCCTTAAACTTATTTCGCTAAAGAGTTGAACTCTGGAGGTGAGGGGAGAGCAATTACCCTTGACATCGAAGTAGACTGACTGTGGCATCAGGAGCCTAACAAAACTGGAGTCAATGAGAATCAGGGGGAAAGCTCTACCAGTCGGGGTCATACTTAATGGAGAGAACCATGGTAACACTTGGTTCTTCAGCATAGGGAGGAGATAACTGACAGGAAAATATCCTAAATATCTTCAGACATCCCCACAAGTACATTTGCAAGTGGAACTGATGAATTCAAGTCATTTTTGTTTTATTCATTTATGGGATAGTAGTGTTGCTACTAAAGCCAATATTTATTGCCCTTGAGAAGTTGGTGATAAGTCACCTTCTTGAACTACTGCAGTCCATGTGGTGTAGGAAGGGAGTTCCAAGACTTTGACTGTGCAACACTAAAGGAATGGTGATACAGCTCCAAGTCAGGATGGCATGTGGCTTTGAATGGAACATGCCAGTGATGTCCTTCTATTTGGCAGAGGTCACTGTTTTGGAAGGTGCTATCAAAGGAACGTAGTGCATTTTGTAGATGGTAAAAATGCTGCCACTGTGTGAACTGAATAAAAGTTCAAAGTGGTTGACGGGCTGCTTCACCTGGGATAGTGCTGAGCTGGAACGCTGCTAGAGCTTCACTTATTCAGGTAAGTGGAGAGCATTCCATCACACTCCTGACTTATGCCTCAAAGGTGGTGGAAAGTTTTGTAGCATCAGGGGATAAACTACTTGTTGTAAAGCTCCCAAACACTGACCTGCTCTTGTCTCTGCAGTATTTATATTGCTACTTCAGGTAAGTTTCTGGTTAATAATAACTTCCAGGATGTGGATGGTGGAGGTTTCAGCAATGCCTTTGAATTTCAAAGCTAGATTTTCTGTTGTTGGATATAGTTATTGCTGGTCACATGTCTGGTGCAGATGTTACTTGCTACTTATCTGCCCAAGCCTAAATGTAGTCCAGGCTCTGCTGCAATGAGGTACCACATAAAAGGTTACAACACAAGATAAACCACGTGCTTATTTTGCGGTAATGTATGAGCACTGATAGAGGACTGGCTAACTAATAGGAAAGAGAAAGTCATGATAATTGGGTCATTTTCAGATTGGCAAACTGTAACTGGAGTGTCGCAGGGGGCAGTGCTGGGGCCTCAACTATTTATATCAATTCATTTATATTATCATATTAATGACTTGGTTGAAGGCATTGAATGAAGTGGAGCCAAAATTACTGACAATACAAAGATAGTTAGGGAAGCAAATTATGTGAAGGACACAGAATCTACAAAGGGAAACATTTGGCAGATTAAATATAATGCGGGAAAATGAGAGGTTGTCCATTTGGCAGGAGGAACAGCAAAGCAAAATAATATTTAAATGGAAAGACTTCAGAATTTTGTGGCATCAAGAGATCTGGGTATCCTTATACATTATTCACAAAATGTTGGCACGTAGATACAGCATGTAATCAGGAAGGTAATGTTGGCTTTTATTGCAAGGAGGGCAGAATAGAAAAGTAGCAAAATCTTCTTATAAGTCTACATACAGATCCTTGATAAAACCACATCTAGACTACTTTGCACAATTTTGATTTCTTTATTTAAGGAGAGATATATTTATATTGGAAGCAGGTCATAGAAGGTTCACTAGGGCAATTCCTTGGATGAAGTAGTTGTTTTATGAGGAAAGGTTGAGCTGGTTGGCTCACGGGAGTTTAGCAGAACAAGAGGTGATCTTACTGAAACATACATAATTCTCAGGAGATATGACCGGTGGATGCTGAGAGAATTTAGGGATACAGTTTCAAAATAAGGAGTCTCCTGTTTAAGATGTTAGGAATCTCATCTCAGACAGTTGATAATCTTTGGCATTCTCTTCCCAGAGAGCAGTGAAGGCTGGATCATTGAATTTATCCAATGTGTGTTAGACAAATATTTGAATAACAAAGGAGTCCAGGTTTATAGAGGGCAGACAAGGGAAGTAGAGTTCAGGTCACAATCAGATCAGACAATCTTATTGAATGGCTGAGTAAGCCCAAAGGGTCAAATGGCCTACCATTGCTGCCATTCTTATATTCCTAAGTTCATGGGGGCACAGACTGCTTCTGTATCTGAGGAGTTGTAAATTATAATGAATGCTTCACAAATAATCAATGATATTGATTTATTTGTTTTATCCTACGAGTACTTTGGTCCATCTTGTTGTCTAACAAGGGGCATACATGCGAGGGGTCATGAGAGGGTTGCTCTTGGATTTTGAGAGTATCCTAGTGCTTCACGTTGTTAGTGCATGCTTGACCTGGACCATTTGATGGGCAACATGACAGCTCAGTGACTATTGCTGTGCTGCGCAGGTACATGGATTTGGGCCTGTGCCTGTTGGAGTTTGCACATTCTCCCTGTGCTTGCATGGGTTTTATCCGGGTGCTCCAGTTTCCTCCCACTTCCCACAGATGTGCTCTTAGGCTGATTGGCAAAACAAATTCTCCCTAAATTGTCTCAAATTTGGTTTCAATCCACAGATCTATAAACATAGACAGGGATCATGGGCAGAAGTGGGAACATTGAGGTGGCGGCATGGGCTCGTTGGGCCAAAGGGCCTGTTTCCTGTGCTGTTTTGTTCTTTGTTCTATCCCCTCTTTTGACCTAATGATGGAGGGAAGGTCATTGTTGAAGCAGCTGGAGATGGTTGGGCTTAGAACACCAAACCAAGGAATTTTTGAAAAAGATGATTGGCCTCCAAGAGCCACAACTATCTTCCATTTGTGCTAGGTATGATTCTAAAGCAGCAGAGAGCCTTCCCCATATTCCTATTCACTTCAATTTTTCTATGGCTCTTTGGTGCCACACTTGGTCAATTGCTGCTTGTGTCAAGGGCAGATATGACTTGCCACTTATCAGCCCATGGCTGAATGTCATCCAGGTCTTGCTGTCGGCAGGTATGGACTGCTTCAGTATTTTTAAGACAAGGAGTTGAAACAAATTATTCTTCAAAAAAATTGTGTTTTCTTTTACAGCTTACTGGAGATAACTTTGTAGACTTCTCCTATTACTGGACACTGGATACATGAAGTGATAGCTGATCATTCCACCGTAACATTTAGTAACTATGTTAAATATGCTCTGGTGCCCCATCAGGATAGCCAAATTCATCGCTATGGAATATTGGTGACCAGAAACTAATTGACAGTCAAGAATAATTGTTCTAGCGCAGAAAATCCCTTAATGCACTTTTCAACTAAGACAGCTGTACAGGAAATAAGACAAAATTAATCATACCATTACACCTTTTATCCAGCCGAATCGGACAGATTCTTCAGCAAGCTTACTGCCGTTCGATTGTATCTCCCTTTCTTCTTTGCCAAGTTCATCATCATGTCTATTTTCATACAATGCAAGTGGACGCTGTCCCATATCCTGAAAGATTGTACAGTAACTTCAATAATATAGATTAACCAGTTTTTATTCAGTGCACATCTGGTAGAGGAATGAGTGACGTGCAAGAATACTGCAGAAAAATATAATCCTGTATCCATTCTATATAAAAACAAAACAAAAAAAAGCTGCAAAAGCTGAAAATCAGAAATTTGACCAGAAACTGCTGTTCTGTTAGGGTTACAGTGCAAAATATTATCCTGCTGTTTCTTTTCACATCGCTCCTGAAGAACTGTATTTCCAGCATTGTGTTTTTATTTCATTCTCATTTATATATTCTGTTGGTATCAAATTAGTCCCCATTCACATGTCAGTAACTTATTTAGAAACTCACATTGACTATTCTGACTAGTGATTATAGCAATCACCTGCCAAGCTCACGTTCACGACGAGCACCTGAAACACCATAGTATACAAGGCTACAGACCAAGTGCTGGAAAATGGGATTAGAATGGATAGGTGCTTACTGGCCAGTGCAGACATGATGGGCTGAAGGGCCTTTTTGTGCTGTAAAACTCTGGCTCATTCCATGAATAGCTATTTGAATGGCTGCTTTCCAACCACTCATGCCTCATCACATATTTCTTCACTTAGTCTATTACCATCCCTTTTGAACCCATTTGTCATTTAATCTCGCCTGTTCTTCATCCTTATCACAAATCTTCCTCTTTCTTTTGTCCAAGCTGTCTTGCCTCAGTTCTGTTGGGTCATCGATCAACCTAAAATACTAATTCTGTTTCTCTCCACAGACGTTGCCTGATTTGCTGAATATTTCAGGCATTTTTGTTTGTATTGCAGTGGACATGTTGGCCAAAATTCCTTTAAGTTAAGATGAAGCACAATAAAGTGTGAATATATCACTGGAGATATCCTGTAATTGGTTATTACCAACTTAAACATGGTTTACAAACAAACCATTATAATGGCTACAGTTAAAAAAGCTTAAAATGTTTCCAGCCAGATAGAACCATGTTTACATTGTAATAAAAGGAAATTACTGTTGATGGTGGAGTCCGAAGCCAAAAAAGAAAATGGTGGAAAATCTCAGCGGATCTGGCAGCATCTGTAAAGAGAGAAAAGAGTTGACATTTGACAAAGGGTCACCTGGATTTGATATGTCAGCTCTTTCCTCTCCTTACAGATGCTGCCAGACCTGCTGAGATTGCCCAGCATTTTCTTTTTTGGTCATGTTTACGTTATGATCTTTCCGAGAACAAGAGCACAAAGCTACCTCCTTACAGTCAGAAATTTAAGTATTAATCTTTTTTCTTTTTCTGGCAAATTCTGATCTGTTATTTCATGTTTCAACTCTCCCAAAAGTTATGCCTTTGTTAGAATTGGGAATTTCATCTTTAAATGAATTGGATAAACACCAAGTTAGGCAGTAAGAAGACAGGAAGTTTGGGCTGGGTTTGTGAGAATCTCAGAAGTTGGGAAAAGAGAACAGAATAGAACTAGAATTAGGATTATAGATTTTTAAAACCATTTCTGCTTTGAAGAAACCATTCTAAACTATACTTCAAGCAATAGTTATCACTGGATAACAATCTAATAGTGATCATGCACCTAAACATGACAGAAAAGAGTAGACAACTTGCCCAGTGGGCAATGCAGCAGCACAGTGGTTAGCACTGTTGCCTCACAGTGGTTAGCACTGTTGCCTCACAGTGGTTAGCACTGTTGCCTCACAGTGGTTAGCACTGTTGCCTCACAGTGGTTAGCACTGTTGCCTTACAGTGCCTGGGGCACAGATTTGATTCCGGCCTTAGGTGACTGCTTGTGTAGAACAACACAATGATAAGCACTGCTGCCTCACAGTGTCAGGGGACATAGAACATAGAAAAACTACAGCACAAACAGGCCCTTGGCCCACAGGTTGTGCCGATGATATCCATACCTACTAGGCTTACCTATAACCCTCAATTCTATTAAATCCCATGTACTCATCCAGAAGTCTCTTGAAAGACCCTACCAAATTTGCCTTCACCACCACTGATGGCAGCCAGTCACCAACCACCCTCTGAGTGAAAGATTTATCCCTGATATCTCCTCTGTATCTACTCCCCAGCACCTTAAACCTGTGTTCTCTCATAGCAACCATTCCAGCTCTTGGAAAAAGCCTCTGAGAATCTACCCGATCTATACCTCTCAACATCTTATACACTTCTATCAGGTCACCTCTCATCCTTCGTCTAAAGAGAAAAGACCGAGCTCCCTCAACCTATCCTCATAAGGCATGCCAACCAATCCAGGCAACATCCTTGTAAATCTCCTCTGCACCCTTTCAATAGCTTCCAAATCCTTCCTGTAATGAGGTGACCAGAACTGAGCACAGTTTCCCAAGAGAGGTCCAAGAGAGCTGCAACATTATCTCCCAACTCCTAAACTCAATCCCTTGATTGGCAAAGGCCAGTACACCATATGTCTTCTTAACCACATCCTCTACCTGTGAGGCCAATTTAAGAGTCCTATGGACCCGGACCCCAGAGTCCTTCTGATCCTCTACACTGCTAAAATTCTTACCCTTGATATTATATATATCCCATTTGACCTGCCAAAATGGACCACTACACATTTAGATTAGAATTGTCACAATTTGCACAACAATTAGAAGTTTAAAAGGGGGTGGGAGAGCATTAAAATCAGGGAAGGATTAGAAAAGCTTGAAATCAAACTTAATTTAAAAGTGATTTTAAGTGGACAAAATAAGCTTGAAGCTTGTGAATTAAAGAGGAACTGAAAGTAAGAGACAAGGATTCAATTCCTGTCTTGGGTCACTGTCTGCACGTTCTCCCGCTGGCTTTCTCTGGGTGCTCCAGTTACCTTCCAAGGTCCAAAGATGCATAGGTTAGGTGGGTTGGCTATGCTAAATTACCCCTTAACGTCAAGGGGTCTAGCTAGAGTATATACATGGGGTTATGGGTATAGGGCCCGGATGGGAATGTGGTCAGCGCAGACTCGAATGGTCTCCTTCTGCATGTAGGATTCTGAGTTTGCACATTTCCCACATGCCTGCATGGGTTAACCAAAGATGTGTAGCTTAGGTGATAAATGCCTATCCCCATTAAAGGGTAATGGGGATAGGGCAGAGGGAAGAGTCTGGGTGGAATGCTCTTTTGGAGGGACGGTGCAGTCTCGATGGGCCAAATGTCCTCTTCCTGCATTGCAGAGATTCCATGGTTCTGTGAAACTCACTACATTAGAAATAAAACTTTTCAACGGACTGGGAATCTGAATAACCGGCGCTTGGAAGGCGAGCATTTGATTAGAATCGTCACGATTTGCACAACAATTAGAATTTAAAAGGGGGGTGGGAGAGTCAGGGAAGGGTTAGAAAAGCTAGAAATCAAACTTAATTTAAAGGTGATTTTTAAGTGGACAAAATAAGCTTGAAGCTCGTGAATTAAAGAGGAACTGAAAGGAAGAAAGCTATGCTGAAGGATGCAATTTAAAATGTTAAGGCGGGGGGGGAGGTAGTTTTGAATGAACTAGAGTTTGGCAGTCTTTTAGATGTGTATGGATAATCCATTCTGACTGGAGCTGAGATCAAATCCAAGTATGGAAGAGATGCAAAGTTGGCCAGGTTTGCTTACCCTGATGTAGGAGCGGAGATCTGCCAGGGTGGGTCTGCTTTTCCTTTCCTCCCCGGGTGCCTGGGTGTTGGCATAGTGTTGATAGCTGGGCACGGCATCCAGGGTGTTGTAGCCGAAGGTTCGGAGATGGAAGCTGCTGCTTTGGGTCAGGTTGCTGACACTCAGGCTGTCGTAGGTGGGCTCGGGTGGGCAGTGGACGCTCCTCGTGTCCTCGGCATTGCCAATGATGGTGAAGCGGCCCAGGGAAATGCTGGCCGAGCTAGGGAGCTCCAGCGAGCTCTGGCAGATGGTGGGAACTGCCATGGAGAAGAGCCCCGTTCAGAGCTGTGTGGGGAACGGGGTAAAGGGAGGAATTGAACGGATTCTGAACCACAAGGTTTTCTTATATAGGAGAGGAACCGACAATGGACGGAAACTAAAGAGGCCCCGCAGGACAGGGGCAGTGGGGACTGGAGAAAGCCAGCGGGAGGAAAGTTTATGACAAAAGTCAGCTACAATCTTCGAGCATTATTCAGATAAACATCTCCTACATTAAACCATTAATGGGCTGTTAGTGTTCAAACTTGTTTTTGCTCAAACTACTTCGGGAAGAAGGAGGATAATTACTTCCACCACCCAAGGATATTGAAGCAGTATTGGAAGAAATCCATTAACTAACCCCCCCCCCCCCCACCACCAAACCCATCAAATGAAAGCATTTCCGATACAACTGCTTCAAAAAGAGAGGCTCAAATAGCCACTGGGAGAAACCTCTGGCAATGGGGGTGTGGAGAACAGGTGCATATACAACTTCTGAGGTGGGGGGAAAATTGGTTTTAAATAAGCTCCCTCAAAGAAATAAATTGCATTTAAACAGCAGCCAGAACGCCCCCAATACACTTTTGCATCCATAGAAGGGCCTGCCGCAGTTGATAAACACACTGTCCAGGTGAGAAATTCTTTTTGCTGGGACATGCAGCAAAACCCGCCACACCCCGAGTCTGCAATCTGAACGCGAAGGATGTCCATACATACCTTCTCCGGTTCTCCCAACGTTAGGGGTGGGAACAGCTTTCCCCTTTAAGGCCAAATTCCCCACATACAGAGAGCTTAACTGCAGGATGACGAGCTTACTAAGACTCAAGAGTTTCCCAAATATATGGAAATGTTTACAAGTTTACTTTATGGATAGTATTTCATGTGCTGGTTTGGTTGGAGCCACAGTACACAAGAAAAAAAGCATCACAATTGTGTCCAACAGCAGCTATTAACTGGAGGTGAAAACTTGGCTCTGGCTGCTTGCCTCTCCATAATCCAAACGATGGTGAATGTACAAAATGCAAAGGATGTGCGGGTTAGGTGGACTGGCAGTGCGAAATTGACCCTCAGTGTCGGGGAAATTAACAGGGTAAATACGTGGGATAGGATTTGGGTGGGATTGTTGTTAGTGCAGACTCGATGGGCCAAATGACCTCCTTTTGCACTGTAGGGTTTCTATGATGCTATAAGTACTAAAGCTCAGAGGTTAGTAAAAGCCTACTTTCACTTATTAAAAAAATTATTCCACCTCTTAATCAACCCTATCATTTAGAAGTTATTTCCAGATCATATTAAATATATTTCAGAACAACTGACACAGCTGGTAAGAAATCAAAATGTATGACGGGGAAAGCGATAAAATCTAAAAGTTTGCGGATTGCACATTTCCTATTTTCAGAGTGTTGAGTGGAATTTTCCAGTATTTTTTCAGTGTCAGTCCCGGCGAGAAAACGGGAGAGAATCCTGCCAGTGTCAATGATGGAAAAACTCATCATATATTCAGCCTCAACAAATGTATTTTCCTTCATGTGAGTCACACCATGCTCCTCGCTGCTTGTCACTGATTCGCCCGCCCAGGAAAAGCTGAACCTTAATCACTGAGGCATTCCTTTAAACCAACCAACAACACCCTCCCCCAGCCCCGTCATCCCCCAACACTTGTTCTGAGCCCAGTCAGGGGGATGGCTGCCTGGAAGACAGCACCATGTTTCACAGAGGGAGCCCTCACCAAACTTCTGGATGATGCCAAGTAAAGGCATGACATCCTCAGACCACGACTGAGCAGATATTCAGCAAATAAGATCATCAGCCCTCGCCTGGGAGGTTGTGGTGATAGTGAGTGCCAGTTTGTTCCTTAAGATGGGGCTATACTGCCAAAAGATAATGAAGGACCTTCTTTATGCAGCTATAAGTCGGCCTTCTCATCACCCATTGCATCCCTTACACCTCGATGATGCTCTCACTTCGAGTCACCTTATGGGGTCTCAACATTGGTCATGCTGTCCTCCTCCACGGCCTCTCCCCACCAGTCGATAATCTGCTCCTTATAGCCCTGCTCCTACAGATCCAAGTATACCAGACTTTGTGCCCATCTGATCAATTGTCTAGTGGGCTGATGAAAGGCAGATGGAGTTTAATTTGCAAGGTGATGCATTTCGGTAGATTAAATCAGGCAGGACATATTCAGCTAATGGTTGGGCATTAGGGAGAGTTATAGAACAAAGATCTAAGAGTATAGGTTCATATCTCCTTGAAAGTGGAGGCACAGGTGGACACAGAGTGGTGAAGGCAGCATTTGACTTTGGTCACGCTGTTGAATACAAGAATTAGGACACCTTGCTGAAGTTGTACAAGGTATTAGTATAGTAAGAAGTCTCACAACACCAGGTTAAAGTCCAACAAGTTTACTTGACAGCACTAACTTTTGGAGTCTCAGGCTTCTTCATCAGGTGATGGAGCCTGAAGACTCCGATCTTACTGTGCTTACACCAATCTAATGCCAGCATCTCCGCCTCAAGATATTAGTATGGCTACACTTGAATACTGTGTACAGTTCTTTTCACTCTATCATAGAAAAGATATTATTAAACTGGAAACAGTGCTGAGACGATTTACTAGAATGCCATCAGGACTTGATGGTTTGAGTCATTAGGAGATGCTGGATAGACTGGGACTTTTTTTCCTGGAGCTGAGGAGGCGTAGGGGTGATCTTAGAGGTCTATAAAATAACAAAGGGCACTGATCAGCTAGATAGTCAATCTCTTTTCCCAAAGATAGGGGAGTCTAAAACTAGAGGGCATAGTTTAAGGTGAAAGGGGAGATATACAAAAGAGTGCAGAGGGGCAATTTTTTTCACGCAGAGGGTGGTGAGTGTCTAGAACGAGCTGCCAGAGGTAATAATAGAGGCGGGTATAATTTTGTCTCTTAAAAAGCACTTAGTTACAGGGGTAAGATGGGTATGGAAGGATATGGGCCAAAACGCAGACAATTGGGACTAGCTTAGTGGTAAAAACTGGGTGGTGTGGACAAATTGGGCCGAAAGACCTGTTTCCATGCTGTAATTGTCTATGACTCTATTGACCGGCAATACACCCACTACATTCTCCCTAATTGCAGGACAAACTTCAGCACAAGCAACAGGAGCAGGCACAGCCTGATGGAGTCATGCCTGAGCTATAAACCCTAACACCCTTGAGCTGGCTAGTGAGGAGCAGGACCGCACTTGTGCAGAGAATAAGATGGGGGTGCCAGACGAAGTGATAACCCTCAATATATAAAACTTGCATGAGTTAACTTTCTCCCACCTGTGATGCATTATTGCCACCTCATTCCCCTTGAAGGTCAGTTGACAAGCCTGGACCATCCTCACACACTCTGGAGACTACAGACCTGAACAGGGAGATTTCTCAGAGATGAGTATCCATGAGGTGTAACAGCTGTCACCTGCACCCTCCACTAGCAAAGATACTCACACCATGATGGGAATAACTAATAGACAAACGTCTGGGTCACTCACTGGTGAGTGTCTCTCAGCTGAAAATCCATAACAGGTGGAGGAAAGTACATTCCATGGATCTGGCACTTGGAGCAATGTAAAAGCCCAGGACTGCTCTGCTGAGCACCAGGTCAAAGAGACGCCTCTGGGCCCGCTCATCCCAAAGCTGCTGGAGCTACAAAGACAGAGTTGCGAGTACCACGAAGAGATGACCGCATCCCTCCTCAGAATGCAAGGTTGACTTCTGTCTGAGGAGATAATGCCATCACTTTAGCACAATGAATGAGCCTAACACTGTGAAGGTGGTGCCTGCAATGGAGCCTTTGAAGACCAATGCCTCTACTTTTTCAGTCGGCTAAGGAAATTCAGCATGTCCGCTATGACTCTTAACGCTTTTCACAGATGCGCCATAGAAAACATCCTTTCCAGACATGTCACAGCTTGATATGGTTCCTGCTCTGACCAAGACTGCAAGAAAGCATTCTGACGGCAGCCCAGACTAGCACACAAGTCAGCCTCTCATCCACTGACTTCACCTGCAATTCCCATTGCCTTGGAAAGGAAGCCATCATATTCAAGGAACCCATGCACCCTGGATATATACTATTCCATCTTCTGTCTGGAAAAAAGTTACAAAAATCTGAGATCACATACTAATCGACTCCCTGCTGCCATCAGATATTTGAATGGATGTACAATACATTAAGCTGATCTTTCTCTTCCCTTAGCACCATATTTTGCACCCTCTCCCTTCCTTGTCCCCTATGTGCTCTTATGAATGTGGAGTTTTGTCTGTGATGTGAAGATGCTATCATCTGGACTGGGGTAAGCACAGTAAGAAGTCTCATAACACTATGTTAAAGTCCAACAGCTTGAACACAACTTACTACTCATCTGATGAAAGTGCAGTGCTTCAAAAGCTCATGCTACCAAATCAACCTATTTAACTTTAACCTGGTGTTGTGAGACTTCTTACTGTTATATCTATAAAGTGTGCAATAAACAAAACTTTACACCATCTCAATACATGTGACAATAATACATCAAATCAAAAGGACACGGACTCTGTGGCAGAAGATGTCCATTCCATGGTTCAGCTCAAGAACTTGATGTTTGAGGGCATAAGCTCCATGGTGCAGGCACTGGTGGGAATCCATAAGTGTCAGCAGGTTTTTCTGGATTCATTCTAGCTGCTCCTCCATCCCATGAAAGAACAAAGGGCCTCTAGGCATCCCAAAGAGAAGAGGATCAACACAACTGCAACCTGGGCCTTCTACTCAGGGAGAATCTGGAGGATGTCCAGCCCATCTGACATTTCCCTCCCTATTAGCAATGCACCTCCAGCTCCATGCACCAAGGACACAGCACTGCAAACCTTTGCTACCCAAAGGTACACCCACACTCTCAAGGCCCAGGCCCCCAGCAGAAGCCTGGCAAGGTCATCTCAGGCAACAGAACATGGAAGTCAGCAGATTACCTCAATCTTAGCTTTGGATCCAGGGGTACACCTAGATGTAGTGAGAAGGTGAGAAAGTGGAAAATGCAATATTCACCTTGTGAGCATGGATGAGCCTAGACACTAGTAAAGATAAGTTGCCAATGTAATAATGCACTTGTGTTAAAAATCACTGTCACTGCACAATGTTACATCCTTCTCTAGTTATGAGGATGTCAAGGGCTGAAAACACATTCAAAGTCTGTCCATCTTGTCAATAAGTGGAGAAACACATAGGGACCCCTGACCACATAAGACAGGATAGCAGTTCAGATGTATCATTCAGCCATTCTGCATCCCCAGGTCATCCTCTTCAGTATCAGGTCACATTCAGCCTATCAGTCAGGAGTTAGACATCGCAGAGAGGATGAGGAGTATTGCACTGTCCTCACTGCAAATTATCATTCTCCTGCAGTGTCAATCGCACTTGTGCCGAGTCCATAAATATAACCACCATCTCAATGACTTCTTGCAGACACCTCAGTAATGAATGGATGTTAGACCTCATGGTGGAAGAGGTTGTCATGAGTCTTGGTCATCCCCATACTAAGAGGCTATGAGGGCATCCCTAGCCCTGCATGCCATAACCTGAGATCCTTCCTTCATCTCCTCAGCGGGCTGTTCCTCACTTTGCTTGATTATCTCCTCCTCATCTAAGAAGATATGGTGCTCCTCCATCTCTTCCTGGCCCAGCTGCTCACTCTTTGCCAGGTTGTGCAGAGCATAGAAGACCACAATGATGTGGGACACCCTTTGGGAGCTGTAATGGAAGACTCCTCTTCCCAGCCTCCGCTCATCTGATCCAGGCACCGGAATTGCATTTTGAACAGCCCAATTGCCTGTAACATCATTACATGCATTAACATGAGCTTTGTTGTAATGAGTCTCAGTAAGTGATTGTGTGGTGTTTGCACTGGGGTCATCAGCCATCTGAATGCGTACACTTTGTCCCTGAGGAGCCATCACTCCAGCCACTACTCTCCTCAAAAATGGCTACAATCTACAAAGGTTTCAGGACATGGCCACCATGGATGTTCCCTAGAGAATGGGCACACACCTGTATAACGCACATCGCATGGTCACAACTAACCTGGTCATTGAGGGAGTGGTATCGCATGGGCTTTACAAATGGGTGTTGTTCTGGCAGGGGAGGTCGGTAATGATATGTTGAGGTATTAAAATGAGATTCCTGACCTGTGGCGGGATTCTCATTATGACACTGCTAAGGAGCCTGGAAAAATCGAGCAATGTGGCCTCACAGTATCATGCTTCCCAATTCTTGTCACCATTTTCGCTGACAGCTAACGCGGATTGAAAACCTCCCCTATGTATTTGGATGGATTGCATATTGAAATGATTTCTGGGTATAGCTTTTCTAAAGGCTGACGTTTATTTCTTTATAGCTAATACTTCTCCTTACTCAGGAAGGCCAGTTAAAAGGGATGAGCCAGTAATCTATCATGTTGTGTAAGTACAGAACTGGAGCTAATTTGCATGGGAACAATATGGAAACAAACCGTATAAACCTTGTGGCCTTTAGGAAGTCAGGGTTAACTAATTTTGTATATTCAATGCTGCAGAGTATTTGAACTACAATTTCTAAGGTTAAGGCAATTAAGAAATAAAGCAGAAGTAATATTTCCTGTAAACTGATTAAATAGGCATCTTTTTCTTCAAATTCTGCATCAGTATGTTGTTAATAATGACATTTCAAAGTAAAAATATAGGACAGCACAGTGGCACAGTTGTTAGCACTGCTGCCTCACAGTGCCAGGGACCTCAGTTTGATTCCTGGCTTGGGTGACTGTGTAGAGTTCGTATATTCTTTCTGCGTCTACATGGGTTCCCTCCCAGTTCTCTGGTTTCCTCCCACAGTCCAAACATGTACATGTCAAATGGATTGGCCATGCCAAATTGAATCTTAGTGTTAGAGGGACTAATTAAGGTAAATGCATGGGGTTATGGGGATAAAGTCTGGATGGGATTGTGATCGGTGCAGACTCGATGGGCTGAAAGGCCTTCTTCTGTACTGCAGGATTCTGATTCTACAATTCGAATAAAAAATATCTTTAAAATACTTCTGAAACTCTGAAATTTACTTCTTGCAAACCTTACCCCGGCTCCAAATTACTTTACAACTTTAGCTATCAAATAAAATCGAAAAAAATTCAGTGTTAATAATTTAACAAATTTACATGGAATAGTTAAAATTCAATCTCTGGATATGAGTATCCCAACTCCCTTAGGTGGCAGTGGTGAGCTGCTTTCTTGAATCACAGAGTTCCTTCTGGTGTAGGTAGACCCACAATGCTATTAGAGAGTGAGTTCCAGAAGTGTGACCTAGTGACAGTGAAGGAACAAGTGGCATTATACTTTCAGGTCAGGATGGCAGATGGTTTGGAAGGGAACTTGAAGACTGTAGTTTCCCATGCACTTGCTGCCCTGTTCTATATGCAGAGATCACAGATTTGCAAAGCACTGTCAAAGAAAAGCACTTTCATGTTACTATGAAATCAAAGAAAAAATAAATCAGGTTTTCATGTTACAGTGCAGTGCTTATAGCACCTTGCCTATAGATTCTAGACAGTAGCCAGAGATATCTCATCAAATACATTTTCGAATTGCTTACAATTCATATAACAAACTTTTTGTTTTTGAATCTTTTTCATTTAATATATTTTTGGTACAGTTCTTTCTACTTGATAACATTTGATATGGGTTGGTCATCTACTACTTTCTGCGATACAAATATGTTTAAACGAAAAAAAAGAACTAACAGTTTTCAAATGCAGGCCAGCACAACCAACTTTAAACATATTTGAACTGACTACTATGCCATTTCAACTTATAACTTGAATATTTAGAGACAAGTAAATCTAGCGATGAAGACAGTTTTTGCTACATTATGGGAGAAAATACATGAATGCAGATTTTTAATCAGTAAAGGAATCAAGGGCATGTAGATAAGGAGTCAGGATTAACATGTCAGATCAGTCATCATCTCATTTAATACCAGAGCAATAGTAGAGCCTTGATGGGCTGAATAGCCTACTTTCATTCCTATGTCTTATGCTCATAGAGATTACAGTATAATGGGAACATTATTCTCACCACAGGGATATATTGCAGGGAGGCAGGGTGTTGCTGCGTGGAGTGGCAGAACTAGTGCAAGGAGGAACTAGAATGTATGGGAATATCACCCCAGGGAAGGGGGTTGGAAATTTTAATAATGCAAACACTACTGGCCATGAAAGGAGGGGAAAAACAATTTAATCAATTTATTTCCAATGAGCTTACTAAAAGTAAAAAAATCCAAACCAGCTTATTATTTTAAATAAGACTGAATGAAATGGACTTTCATCTTTATAGGAGGGCCAGTTGAAATAAAGATGATGCAGGAAGAAATAAGCAACTGAAAGATTTTCAAATGAACAGCACAATTACTTGCAATCACACAAATTGCTTGAAACTATCAAGATTATGCTGCACACTTCCAAAGGCTGCTCCAAGTAATTTCATTTTATGCTTTCCATCCACACTCAGCTGATCAGCTGCTGCTGGCTTTTCACCTTCTTGTCCAATTCAGTTCAATGGTTTTCCATTGGACTGAAAAGAGAAGCAAGTCACTGCAACAATCTCCAATTTTTCCACCACATGCAAGAAGCCTGGCTTCTGCTTACTTTCCATTATAAAACTGAGATGGGTAATCCCAGCCTAGAAATTGTGACACACTGCTCTCTAAAGAGGAGATTCTTCACATCACTTTACAATCTGAAAATACACACTTAATTTTTCTTCAGAAAAAATTGTCCAATGTAGAGATTTCCACTTACCCATCTGCCATGGTACATGGATGTTTTGAAAGCAGTAGATCTTGCACTGAAGACAGTAGTATGACGCAACCCTGGTGTTGTGAAATAGCCGGATCGTAGCAGTTGCTTTTTACCGGCCTGATTCACAACACCAGCTGCTGCACCGATACCTTGCTCTGGCCGACAATGGCATGTCAACCAGCCAGCTTGACATTTCTGTGACTCTCTCCATGACAGCTATAAAACGGAGTTAGCGAAATGTGTATTTTATGCAATCAAAATGTACCTGTTTCATTTACCAAAAAACAGCAAAGAACTTTGTCTAAACAGCCAACATTACAATCACTTTTCTGTAAATATCTAAAATACAGCAGCAAAACTAAAGATAAAAGCAGTGTCCATTCAAACGTCTTTAGCTTGTAGAAACCTAGTTCATATTGACTTAATTGTCTCTTACATTAGGTCTGTTTTGTATAAACTTTCCTTCAAAGCAATTCATTTTTAATGATAATAAATAAAGACAGCTTAATGCTTCCATAAATTTATACAAGTTTATGCAGTGAGCTGTTACATTGTACAAAGTAAGAAAATTCTGGGTTTGATTTTGGGTTTGAGTTAGTGGAATTTGAATAATGCCCTGGTAGGCGCAAAATTGTTCTCGGCACCGCGGTGTGAGAATGGGGGCGAGATGGGATGGACATGTTTTCTACTCCTATTGTCTATCTGGTGCTCCTGATACTGCACCACACAGTGCATGAGGACTTAAAATGGCCTTCTCCGTGAGGCACCAGAGGATGGGAGACAGGGATTTAAAATTCCAGCTCTACAGAGATGCATGTGTCAACAAAGAATCAATGTCTTCAGGAAGGGAGGGAGAAAAATCTGGCAGTGAAAACTGACATACAAAAAATTGCAATTCAGCATATTGGAGTTATTGGCTTACTCCTTGTACCATAATGGATTACTTGCTGTGACTCCTCATATAATGATCTCAACAATGGCACAGTTGATTGCTAAAAGTGCTGGAAAGGAATTAATGCTAAGCTCCTAATGGCCACTGTTATGCATTTTACATCTAAATATAAAATTTAATAACAACATTAAAGCTGTTTCACCTCAACCAGAAAGGAAATTAGAAATCTTATTTAGGATTATGTTTTTGCACTGAATTGACTCAATGCATTGTGGAAAGGTGGTTAGAAGGAATTGACTACATATTTGAAAAATAAAATTGTTGGGTCACAGGGAATAAGCAGGGGATTGCAATAATTAGATAACTTTCAAATTGCTGCACAGGCACAAGAGACTGAATGGTTGCATGCCAAAGATCTGTAAATAGGAGTAATATTCAGAAAGAACAATTCCGCCACATTTCACACTATTAATCAATCTGCGGTTTCTAAAAAAAAAATTGCTCCAACATTAAGGATATTCACAGATATGTGCAACCATTTCCCAAGGAGGCTAATGATTTCTTTTTTAAATAGACAGAACTGTAGTGATCATTTTCTATGAACAATTTCTAGAGTAGATAATCCCATTTTTTCCAACAAAATGTATCACAGCTTCTTCAATTATATTACAGTGATACCAAAGTTCACAAGAACAGATTTGCCATTTCTCTCTTATTTGATCGCTTGGGATTCAAATGAATGAAAACAAGATTTTTCAAAAACAAACGTTAAGCAGGGAAGATAATTTTATTTCTAATCTGAAAAATACAAAAAAGAATTCTGAGTATAAAAATCTATTACTACACCACTGGATTACTGCTCCAGTATGACAACTCCCCATAACTTTGTCAATTCATGAGGACCTCCATCTGCACCAGACGTGCATTCGTGTCACCAGCCATTCTATAAGGTATCATTCCAGCAAATGTTATCAGGGCACGTGCCTGGCTTCTGAGTTGCTGTAAAAAAAAAGAAACCAAACAAAAATAAACTGTTAGAGACACTGCGTCAGGGCATCTGTTGAAAGTGTTTCCAAATGAAACAAACTGCTGTTACAAGATGGACTTAAGGTATTGCAATTACAATACAATTAATAGTCTCAATTGAAAGGAAGTTTTACAATTCATAAAAATTATGCCAGCAGCACCACAGCAAGAGTTATGTAGAAACTGTTATTTCTCATTTTCTCTCAAAATGCCATTTAACCTGCTCTCTGTTTCCCTGTATTGGAATGCAGATACCAACATGGCTTCTGGATTTGTGGCACATGCTTCCACACACACTGGTATCTTTCCCCAGCTCAGATTGGCAAACAGAGATGTTTACCCCACACAAAAGGTCCAAATCAACATAGGCACTTCTTCACTTTTTCTGAAGTGATTAGAAGGCTGGAAAAGGTGATTGTTCCCTGGGCACTCAGGGGATGGCACACGGTTTTGGAGAGGGAAAAAGAAATTAATCCTTTAATTCCTAAACATGACCTTAAGTTTGTTTTCTTTTATCAGGCCAAATATTAAAAGCAACACCATAGATGGGTGAAACCCAAATGAATCAGACATCTGACAACAAATTGTATGCACAAAATAACAGCACCATTTGCAAACTTTATGCACCAAAATATATTGTTTAAAATTTATTTAAATTTGTAAATATTGTGAATCTCAAAATATGCAGACTAATGGAGATGGATTATTCTTTCAATTAATGCCTAATATGAACTTCATTCCTTGAATCTGCAAATTCTCTCCAAATTTTATTCTGTCCAATTTTTAATTTTGTCTCACCAAAAATTCAACCTTTCCCTAGGTGTTTTGAGAAATCATTTAAGTTTACAAAAGTTAATGCTATGGTACCTCTGAAAACTAAGTTTGACAGTTCACCAGTAGATCACTTGAGGTTTTCCAATTATTCATTAAATCAGCTGGCCCAGTTTAGCATATTTCAACAGCTCAAATAGACAGTAAAATCCTCTACTGACAACATGTTGCTAAATGTAATCTTACCGAGTCTCTGTCTTCCATCACACATTGAGATCTGGCTGGAGTGGCCGGGCTTGTGCCCTTCAATCTCTTATACTGGGTGAATAAAATATTCATGGTGGCTAGTAGCACTTCAGACAGGTTGTGTCTAATCTGTATAGAACAAATTTAGTATTGCCATTAGTTGCTGTACAATCTCCTCTTACCTCATGTCTCATGGGTAGATAGGCTAAACTAGATGGGAGTGGTAGACATTCCAAATTTTTCTGCAAACAAAAGCTTTGTTTTCCATAACGAAAGAATACTGCATGTTAAAATGGTAAAAAAAAACAGTATCACCATCGAAAATTATCTTAATGGCTTGCCTTATACAGTCATGGAAACAGGCCGTTCGGCCCCACTTGTCTGTGCCACCCTTTTTGGTTTTTTTAGTCTGAGTTAACTTTTCCTTGCTAAGTCCTGCCCTAGTTCAACCTACCAAAATGCATCAACTCGCATTTATCTAAATTAAATTTCATCTGATCAAAATCCCATTGCAATCCAAGATAACCTTCTGCACTGTCCACTATGCTACAATCTTGGTGTTATCTGCAAACCTACTGACCATGCCTCCTATATTTTCATTCAAATCATTAATATAAATGAGAAAACAGTGGATCCAGCACTGATCCCTGAGGCACACCGCTGGTCACAGGCCTCCAGTTTGAAAAACAACCCTCTACAACCACCTTTTGGTTTTTGTCATCAAGCCAATTTTGTATCCATTTAGCTACATCCCCCTGGATCCCGTGAGATTTAACCTTATGCAACATTCTACCATGCGGTATCTTCTCAAAGGCCTTGCTAAAGTCCACGTAGACACCATCAACTGCACTGCTCTCATCTATCTTCTTGGTTAACCCTTTAAAAAACTCAATCGAATTTGCAAGACAATTTTCCATTCACATGTTGACTGTCCCTAATCAGTCCTTGTATCTCTAAATGCCTGCAGATCCTGTCTCTCAAAATATGTTCCAACAATTTACCCAACACAGATGTGAGGCTCACTGGCCTGTGGTTCCTAGGCTTTTGCCTGCAGCCCATTTTAAACAAAGGCACAATATTTGCCACCCTCCAATCTTCAGGCATCTCACCTATGACTATCGATGATTCAAATATGTCTGCTGGCGGACCTACAATTTCCTCCCGAGCCTCCAACAATGTCCTGGGATACACTTCATTAGGTCCTGATGACTTATCTACCTTGATGCGCTTTAAGACTTCCAGCACTTCCTTCTCTGTAATATGTGCACTCCTCAAGACATCGTCATTTATTTCCCCAGGTACCCTAACATCCAAGCTTTTCTCAACAGTAAATAGTGATGAGAAATATTCATTTAGGATCTCACCCATCTCTTGTGGATCTGCACAAGGATGACTTTGAGGCTATACTCTCTCTCTAGTTATACTTTTGGCCTTTATGACTTTGTAGAAGCTCTTTGGATTCTCCTTTGCCTTACCTGCCAAAACAATCTTATGACCTCTTCTTGCCCACCTGATTTTTCTCTTAACTCTACTCCTAAATTCCCTATACTCTTCCAGGGATTCACTTGATCTCAGCTGCCTATGCATGCCATGTGCCTCCTCCTCCTTTTTGACCAGGGCCTCAATATCCCGAATCATTAAGGGTTCCCTCCTTTTACTAGTCTTGCCTTTCACTCTAAGAGGAACGTGCTTACCCTGAACGCTGGTTGACACACTTTTGAAAGTATGCCACTTACCAGACAATCCTTTGCCTTCCCACAGACTCCTCCAATTAATTTTTGAAAGTTTCTGCCTGATACCATCAAAATTGGCCTGCCCTAATTTAGAATATTAACTTTTGGGACAGACCTATCATTCTCTAAAGCTATTTTAAAACTAACAGAATTATGGTCACTGTTCTCAAAGCAATCCCTCACTAACACTTCTGTCACCTGTCTTTCCTTATTTCCCAGGAGGACGTCAATTTTTGCTCCCTCTCTAGTCAGGCCATCCATATACTGAATGAGAAATTCCTTCTAGTACCCTCAACAAGTTTCTCTCCATCCAAACCTCTAAAACTATGGCTGTCCCAGTCAATATTGGGTAAGTTAAAATCGCCTACTATTACATACAACATAGAACATTAAGGACCTTCAGCCCTCGATGTTGCGCCGACCGATGGAACCAATTTTATGACCCTCTATCCTGAACTATTCCAATGCTATCCATATGCCTATCCACTGCCCATTTGAACGCCCTTAAACTTGACGAGTCCACAACTGCTGCAGGCAGGGCATTCCACGCCCTTACTACCCTCTGAGTAAAGAACCCACCTCTAGCATCTGTCCTATAACTACCACCCCTTAATTTAAAGCTATGTCCCCTCGTGCTATCCATCTCCATCTGAGGAAAAAGGCTCTCACTATCCACCTAATCTAACCCTCTGATCATCCTATATGTCTCAATTAAGTCACCTCTTAGTCTTCTTCTCTCTAATGAAAATAACTTCAAGTCCCTTAGCCTTTCCTCATAAGACCTACTCATCATACCAGGCAACATCCTGGTAAGCCTCCTCTGCACCCTTTCCAATGCCTCCACATCTTTCTTATAATGTGGCGACCAAAACTGTACACAATACTCCAAGTACGGCCGCACCAGAGTTTTGTACAGTTGCAACATAACATCTTGGCTCCGAAATTCAATCCCTCTACCAATAAATGCTAACACACTATATGGCTTCTTAACAACCTTATCAACTTGAGTACCAACTTTCAGAGATCTATGCACCTGTACACCGAGGTCTCTCTGCTCATCTACACTACTAAGAATCCTACCATTAGCCCTATATTCTGCACACATATTACTCTTACCAAAGCGAATCACCTCACACTTTTTCACATTAAACTCCATTTGCCACTTCTCGGCCCAGCTCTGCAACTTATCTACGTCCCTCTGCAAACTGTAACGTCCATCCTCACTGTCTACAACTCCTCCGACTTTGGTGTCATCAGCAAATTTACTAACCCATCCCTCTACACCCTCATCCAGGTCATTTATAAAAACAACAAACAACAGTGGCCCCAAAACAGATCCCTGAGGTACACCACTAGTAACTAAACTCCAGGTTGAATATATCCCATCAACCACCACCCTCTGTCTTCTATCAGCTAGCAGATTCCTAATCCAAATTGCTAAATCTCCCTCAATCCCATGCATCTGCATTTAGGATTACCATCCTATTTTCTTGGAGAGAGCCTGATTGAGAACTCATTGTAACACGAGCTACAATGGGCCAAAGGAAGGAAGCTCTTGACCGTAGAGCATTATAATGAAAAAATGTCATTCATCTCATACTGTCTGCTTGACTCTGAAAGAACTATCCAATTAAGCTCCCCTCCAATGCTGTGCTCAAGTTATTAAATTTGTCTCCACCATCTTTTCAAGCACTCTGCCAAACAGTATTTTTTAACTGCACTTAGTGTATATTTTGATTAAGCTAAATGTCTACTGCTTAATTCCAACTTCTACAGAGAAGCCTCTTCAGTAACAATTTAATTTTTTCCCCATTTCTCACATTTCCTTCTATTTGAGCAGGAATGGTCAAATGGTCAATAAATGTGTGCTGTAAACCTGTGTCTGAGGGGAATCCTAAATTTACTTTGTACAGGATTCTTGTAGCTAGTACACTGGAGATTTTCACCCTGGATATGTTCCTCAGAACAGAATGGAAAGTGGTTAACCAATGCAACCCTGTCACAATTATTGCAATCTTTTCATACTCTGGATATCAGAAATAAGGTGGAATCATTCAGACAGAAAGGAAATTATATGTTAAATTTTGCACCTTTTCAATGTGGCATCCATTTTTTAATTTTGCTGTACTACAGACTGCTGCAATGACAAGCCAGGATCTTCACATCTTTTAAAGGATCATTGACAATTGTATTAAAACAAGCTATCCTTTGTTAAAAAGCTTCTTACCTCATCACTGAAATTTCTGAAAGCTGCAACTCTCTCTTCAACGCTCTCCTGACTAAGAGGAACAAGTTTCAGTCTTTCCATGACCTATATCGGGGGAAAGGAGGCAGTACAGTTAGACAGACCATCTTAAAATCAAACACAAGAACACTTATGTTTAGTTGAGAAACTTGGAGAAAGGCCCACAATACAGGACATTTGAGGTTGGAAATAATGGGTGGGAAGATCAGGTAATCAAGCAGTGGCTGTGTCACCAAATTTATGTTTTAAATGCTTGATAATAAGAGAAAAGAAAAGTCAAGAAAAGGCCTTTCAATGTAATTTAAAACAAAAAATGCCTATCAAAGTTATCCTGATAACTACAGAAAATATGACTTTAAACTAAACAGTATGACAGGTGTTGAATTGATCAGTACTTAGAGAACAGCAGCAAATCACTGCTGCTCTCCTTAAACTGCTGTGGAAACTAATTCTTAACCAATATTTCTGCCACTGTCTTGGGACAGAAAATAACTTAGATTAGAACATTATTGGTTTAGTGAAGAGGAATTGAAAAGCCATTGTATCCCTACAGTGCAGAAAGAGGCCATTCAGTCCATCGAGTCTGCACTTAATCTCTGAAAGAGAACAAAAAACAAAACAGCACAGGAAACAGGCTCTTCGGCCCAACGAGCCGTGCCGCCACCCCGATGTTCCCACCTCTACCCACGATCCCTGTCCATGTTTATAAATCTATGGACTAAAAACCAAATTTGAGACAATTTAGGGAGAACTTGTTTTGCCAATTAGCCCAAGAGCACATTTTTGGGATGTGGGAGGAAACCAGAGCACCCAGAGAAAACCCACGCAAGCACGGCGAGAATGCGCAAACTCCCACAGACACAGGCCCAAATCCATGTATCTGCACAGCACAGCGATAGTCACTGAGCTGTCGTGTTGCCCATCAAATGGTCCAGGTCAAGCGTACACTAACGACGTGAAGCACTAGGATACTCTCGAAAAAAATCCAAGAGCAGCCCTCTCACGATCCATCGCGTGTATGCCCCTCGTTAGACAACAAGGTGGACCAAAGTACCTGTAGGATAAAAACAAATACATCAATATCATCATCTACTTACACACTTCCCAGGGACTCCCAAGGTTCATGATCCCTATTTTAAATCAGTTTTCTATACCCCTCCCATTCAGGCTCTCCCCCCTCATCCAAACATTGGATGAAATCAGAACACCTGGAGGAAACTCACACAGACATAGGGAGAACATGCACACTCCATAGGCAGTGCCCCAAGCTGGGAATCAAACCTGGGTCCCTTGCTCTGAGGCAGTAGTGCTAACCACTGTGCCATTTGTATTTATAATTGCCTTTTTCACAACTACCATGCATCTCTAATGCTTTACAGCCAATGAAGCACTTTTTGAAGTCTAGTCACTGTTGCAACGTGGGAATGCTTACTATCGTTTAATGAAATAAAAACATAAATAACTCACATCAATTGCTCTGTCAATATTGCCAGAATGGTACTCATCAAAAAAAGTAATTAGGTCCAGAAGAAGATAGAATGTACAGTCAATTGACTTTTCTGCAGCAACTCCGCGATTCCGATATCTAGCAAAAAAAAGGGAAGTTATCTTAAGGAAACATTATCTGGATGTTAGTGACGCTGATTTCGTTACTTCATGACAAATTCAATAGTGATTCAACTTACCTTTTTTGAATCTGTCAATAATAAACCTCTAATAACTTTTATTGAGATAGTATTTCTAATGTTGAGCCAGGATATTCACAGGAATGTTCTAAAACATGAACACTGAACGACATAAGGCATTATTAGAATTGATGCTTGGTCAAAGAGGCAGGTTTTAAGGAATGTCTGGAAGGAGGAAAAAGGCAGAGAGGTTTGGGGCGAGAATTCCAAAACTTGGGACCTCGACAGCAGCTGAAGGCACAGCCATTAATGGTTGAGTGGTTAAAATAAGGACACAAGATTCCTGAATTGGAGAAATATGAGTAGTTTGGAGAGGTTTAAGACTGGAAATTAGAGATAAGGAGAGGTAAGACCACAGGGGGATTATGAGAATTTGAAAAATCGAAGTGTTGTTTGACTGAGATCCAATGCAGATCAGAAAGCAGAGAGGTAATGGGGAAATGGGATTTGGTGCAAGTTAGAGTTATGGATGAATTCAATTTTATAGGGAGTAAAATGTAGGAGGCTGGCCAGCAATGTGTTGCAATAGTCAAGACTAGAGATGGGAGAATGAGGATGAGAAAAATGTCAGCCATGATGGAGTGGCAGGGCAGACTCGATGGGCCAAGTGGCCTAATTCTGCTCCTATGTCTTATGGTAACAAAAAGATGGATGAGGGCTTTAGTAGCAGATAAGCAGGGGGATGGAATTGGACAATGCTATGGAGATAGGAACAAGTGCTTTAGTGATGGTATGGAAACTTAGCCAAAAGCTCATCATGAATCAAATGACACCAAAGTTGGAAAATGTGGTTCAGCTTCAGACAGTTGCTTGGGAGAGGGATGGAGTCAGTAGTTAGAACCAAATAAAATGTTGGTATAGTTGGCAAAAATTTTTGCATATTCAATACTGTATGTCAGATAACCAGTCTGTCAATTTAGAGAGAGGAGAGGCCAATAGAAGGTGATATGATAAAATTTGGTATGATGAGAATACACATACAAAAATTATGTTCTGTTTTCAGATGCCACTGATATCCACAAGAAATGAAGGGGCCAAGAATAGATCATTGCACACATCGGAGCCAACATGGTAGCGGGAAATCTTTGTATATGATTTTCTGGTCATTGGTTGAGTCCAGTCCCAGCCAAGAACATTGGAGCAGGCTGGTATAGTCAAATGTCAAAGGCCAGGTAAAGAAAGTCAAGGGGAAAATAGTTTATCTTCGTCACTGTTACATAGGATGTCATTTGTCACTTTGATAAGAGCCATCTTGGTGGTACGATGAGGCAAAAAACTTGAATGGAGAGATTCAAACAGGGAAAATGGGCATGGATCTGGAAGCAGATAACTACTCAAGGACTTTAGAGGAAAAGATGGGAAACTGGATAGAAGTTTACAAAGGTAGAGTAGTCCAGGCTTGGTGATCTCCTACAACCATCATATCTCTTTCGATCTTTTGGTTCCTCTGACCTTTTTAGCTGAGCAGTGACATTTTCAGGAACGGAACACTACTCCAGATTTTTCTCCATTAAATTTCTCTGCCTTATGTTCCTTCAAGGCCAACTCTAAACCAGCTTTGTAAGCACATCTTTGCTAGTTCTAACATCTCCTTCTTTTGTTCAAAGTCTTTTCCTCTCCTCTTGTTACTCATAAGTGCTTCAAACCTTTAGATATTTGCCTGTTGGCACCCTCCAACATCTAGATTGTTTAGGGTGGCATGACCTGCTTTTAGTCCAGCATTGCTGCCACTCCAGGTAATAAGGACAACAACATCTGAACATTTCAAAAGATTTTACAGCCAGTTAAGCATTTTCTAATACATAGTCACTACTGTAATGTAAGAAATAGAGTCAGTTGCACCAAGCTAGTCCCTACACACAGCAGTGTGAACAATATACTCCTGGTTTCTTGAATTTATCTCCCAAAACTATTTTATGCTCTGTGTAACGCAGCTAAGACCACATTCAACATTTTTTAAAAATGCAATATATATCTATCAATACCAAAACTTTAAAAAATCATCGTCCAGTTTAACAATGACTGAAGACATGTCTGGTTGTGATCCTCAAACAATAGAAGCTAATCTGGAAGGACTGAAGAAATTTGTGCCTCACTATCTCTGAAGATATGTGAACAACCCTGTGAATTGCAAAGGCTAAATTCAAAGGGAATTATACAAAGATTATCTATATTTTATAAGCTGGGCTTGGCCACTGGATCCTGTTAGTCTGCTAGGTCAAACAGTCTTACAACTCTCTCTTGCAATTATTAATAGTCAGAACATTGACCAGCCCAGGAACCCAGATAAAGAGATATACAACCTTTGACACAGCCAAAGTGCCAAAGTGGGGGGTTATGTGATATGCCACTCCCCACCCAATTCCCTCAGCTGAAGGAATCTGTAATATTGTGCAGCTGCAAAATTCATCAATCTGCTATCTTTCCATCAACCAAGCAGCAGTACAAGAGGACAGCTATGGCCAACTTCAAACATCTGCATCCCTCCTCCCCTCCCCAATATTTACACTGCTTTAACTGGAGCTCCTGAACTTCAACACAATTGTCTACAAAACGAACTAATCCCTTTTTGTGTACCTCACTGTGGAAGTCATTTCTACAGGAAAAGCGAATTATCCAGCAATAATTTTTAACCTGTTGACCTCTGTGAAAGTTGAGTAATTGGACTTGATTCTGGACTCATGTAAAACAATAATTCTTTGTTGCCCTGTCAATCTTACTTCCCCCGTCCTTGTTGATTACATAAATGCACAGAGGCTACATCGTGACATCCCACTCCTCCGTTTTTGAGTGTGCCAATGAATTAACCCTTTGAGTTTATCCTATCTTAGAGTTAGCCATAAGCTTAATAATAAAAAGTTCACACCAAAAATGAGTTGGGAAATACACCACCAGTTGTAAAAGGAGAATACCAAATCAAAATATCTTTTTCTTTATGGACAGGTGGGAGGAGAAATCAGAGCTGTTTCAATTAAATCTCCTCCTGTTGTAATAGTCTGTCACAAATCTATTGGGGTTTTTTCCTTTATGCGATGATCACTATGGAAATGCAAGTTATTTTTGGAAAAATGAATAGATTACGTTTTCTGTTTGTCACAGAAATTTCTCAATGTCCCAACAGTCAACGGTATAAACCATCTGAATATTAATAATTACTGATGTGCAATTTACTGGTATCTTTCAAAATTCAGAATTATTTGACAATTAGTTCCACCACCAAGCCAATATATAATATTCTAAGTGGTAAATCTTACTGATTGTTTCACTTGCTCTAAAGTTGTCTATATCAACAAGTTACAAGAACAATTTAACATTTCCTGCTTTAAAAAATATTCATTCTTAGCCATTTTAAATCAGTTAAGTTTTAAAGGGCTGAAAACTCAGTTCAAATTATGTTTATGAGCTGCCTGAGATAATTAAATTTCACTGAAGAATGCATGCAATGCATTTCCAATTGAGAGCATGCTATGACGTATTGGTAAATAATTAACAACCCAATTTTAAATGAGGCATTTTCCATTACATTGATACAAGAGTTAACATAAAAACTGTGGTGGGGGGACATTATGTAGTGGTGCAGGACATAGTGACGCAGTGATACTGTCGGTGGACCAGCAACCCAGATATCCAAGGATCTAGGTTTGATTCCCACCAGGGCAGATGCGAAATTTAAATTCAATAAAAATCTGGAATTAGAGATCTAACAATGAGTATGAGACCATTGCCGATTGTAGTAAAGACATATGTGGTTCACTAATGCTTTTTAAGAAAGGAAAGCTGCCAGTATTACCTGATCCTGTCTACAAGTGACTCCAAATCCACAGCAATGTGGTTCATTCTTAAAATGCCTTCTGAAATGCATTAAGTTCAAGGGCAAATAGGGATGGGCAATAAATACTCGCCCAGCTAGTGATGTCCATATCCCATGTATGAATAAAATCCCTGCTGGTTGAACCTATGCTCTTACCTCTCAGCTACTGAAAGTGCCATGTTTTTCAATCGTTCTTTATTAGACTGAGGTGCACTGATTTGTGGAATCACAGGACTCAATAGTTTGTTCATCAGCTCCAGGACCTTGTCTGGATTCTGCAGATAGAATGTTAACAGTGTATTAATCTACTGGTTAAAATATTCTATACATACAAAACCTGAAACAAGATTCTGCACTAGACTGGTTAGATTTTCTGAGCTGTTTAGGCTAAAGATGATAAACTACCTGTACAGGAAATGACAGACAATTGATTATCAGCATCATTGTAAAGGTATGGAATTGTGAGGCTTCCAGTTTTGAGATTAGAGCCACAGGCCTCAATGACTTGTACAGCTGTGCCCCATGACCTTCAGCGAGGCATATGTTCACTTCTATTGGCTAGTGGAAACGAGGGGAAGAAGTTTTGTTGTCCTCTTTCGCTTCTATTGCGATCAATGAGAATCAGTCAGTTCTCCACTATTGCTGGCTTTCTACTGGATTCAGATGACAATTCTTCCCCATTGATTGTAGTTCATCGGGATAAAATGAGAGTTTACATTGACATCCTTTAAAATAGCAAGACTTTGTATTAAACTTCTGTTTCTCTTGCTCTAAAGCTGTCTATATTGACAAGCTTGATGGGTAAAGTAACCCTAGAAACCAAGGCATTTTTTAACTGGCTGGGCAGAAAATCTGTTTCGGAAATACAATTTTTGATTTTATTTTACACTTCCTTTGTTGTCTTGATCATTGCCATTATTTGGCATTTGTAAAGTGGGAAGCAGAGAGCAAACTGGCTTCATTTCTTGACATTAGTTGGAAAGAAGTGCAAGAATGATGTGCGGTAATTCTCCAATCTTGTGGGAATACCTGGCCTCTGCTCTACCATCCTACAATAGGCGCATGGAAGATTGAGAGCTGAGCATATGGACATGAGAAGGCACAAAACTACCTTCCTTTGGCACATGCATAAGGGCTTGAACTGACTTTGCTGCTTGAGTAGGACTGTAGTGTGTTTAACAACTTCACGGGTTCTATTGTTGAAATGTAAGGCAGGCTTTCACATCAAGTCACAAAGGATCACAGACATCTATAACCAAGTGGAAAAGCCCTCATTATAACGTGATCCAATGTGAATAATGTGAAATAGTGGACTTGGTGCTTTAATACTTTATTAAAGCTGCAGGTATCTCTTGGTGAAAACCCTGTAATAAATAAATTACTAACCAAAGATGATGAAAGGCTCTTTGAATACTATTACATTCAGCATCAAGGTTCAGGCAGACACAAGTAACATCAGAATCAGTTCCTCCTAAAAGTTGTTACTGTTACTGATGACCTGCCAAATTTGGGTTATTATGCATGGGAAAATTAAAGGCTGTGAAAATTGATGTCAGCAAACTTACAGACTCCATGACTTGAAATGAATAGAACTGGGAAGTTACTAGTAAATAATTGCTGCCTTTTCATTTAAAAATTGTTCAAAAAAAGAATCAGTGATAATTGTTCTAGTGGGGCCAAGCACTCAAATTAATGCCAGGGAGTGTGTGCATTTGGGTAGGGAAGAGTGCACTATCTTTTAATAAAGTTAAAAGATAAAGGCAGGAGTTTCAGATAGGTCTGATTAATGAGTCAGTCATAATATGATGTGTGTTCCAACTATTCACAGAATTGATCATCTTGTATGAGTGTCTTCAGTATTTCCAACCATAGAATCGTTGATTGTAATATACAGGATGGCTGACATCAGATGAACCATAAACTGGTAACATCCAACTCACTGTACTAGGGCATTATAAACTAGAATACTTCATGTTTTAAGTGGTTTTGTTTAAAAATCCACATAAGACACATTACAATACCTCAGTCTCTGGTTCTGAAATAAAGACATTTATGTGAGTAGTACTGGCGCAGCCTTAGAGAACAAACAAATTTTGCAAGGTGATGACAGAGTTCTAGAGCAGTGGGTACCTGCCCATGATTCCTCACTAAATGAGTTTCTGTTTTTGACTGAGTTCTTATAGGGCAGGGAAGCCTCAGGGAAAAGGGAACAATTGAAGCAACTCGCTTTGCATCACTTAATGTAGGGTGATGTAGGCTGAGCCTTGGGAATGTTTTTCCTCACTTTCCTCCCTTTTTCCTCACTAGTTGTGAAATATTAGTGGACACAAAAGCACCAGAAAAACCAACATTTGTTTTTAAATTAAAATGTCCCTGGGATTCTGGACGGGAAAGGACGAAAAATCACTTTTTAAAAACATTACAATGCAAAATAAATCACTGTTCAAAATTCATGCAAATAATTTTAAACACAAGAAGATCTGCTATAAAGCCATAATTTAATTGCAGTTTTAGGAAATCCTGTTTTCTTAACAGTTAGAAAGTATATAACTCCTGCCTACCTTGGCCAGGTCGTAAAGCTTCACAGCCTCTTCAAACAGACCCTTATTTTCAGCCACTGAAGCTACCTTATTGATAACAGCTCTTGTATCTCCAGCAAATTTGTCGATAACACCAGGCTGAACAGTGAAAGAAAATGGTTACAGTAAAAGAAATGACATTCTGCAATTGGTTTAAATTATTTGCATAATTCCACTGAAAATTTCCATGGTAACTAGGTGACAAAGCTTATTTAAAAAGACCATCAGAATGGCACACTGAAGGATTGGTGCAGGAATTAGAAATTTCACCAACAGTGCAGCAGCACTGAGCAACTGAGACTGGGTTAAGGGATCTCATTCACTGAGGATAAAGTGTCGCATCTAAACCTTGCTAACCTTGCTCAGAGATTAGTTAACATGATCACGGGGTGCTAAACATGTGATTAATTTAATTAGAGTGTAAAAAAACTGGATTTTTTTAACAAACAGAATACAAATTAGATATCTAAAATATTAGTTGCAATTACTACTTAAAATCTTGTTGGTTAAAAAAACACATTTACCATCAATGCCTAGGTAAGCACTTAAAGACTTGTAAAATATATAGAAGTCAAAGATAGGCAAATCTTGAAAATAAGTGTGTGGAACAATTTGCTTTGGTCAACCAATTGAAATTAATTTATTACTCACAAGAAAGGCTTACATTAACACTGCAATGAAGTTACTGTGAAATTCCCCTAGTTGCCATAGCCCAGTGCCTGTTGGTCGATGCTGAATTAGCTGATTGCTACGGATGTCAACAGTAAAGCTACAACAGTCCTCAGTTTCCCTACACTTTTTTTGGTGAAGTGATTCAATTTGATTTATTATTATCACATGTACTAACATACAGTGAAAAGTATTATTTCTTGCACTTGATACAGACAAAGCATACCGTCCATTGAGAAGAAAACGAGAGAGTGCAGAATGTAGTGTTACAATTAGAGAGAGATCAACTTAATGCAAAGTAAGTCCATTCAAAAGTCTGACAGCAGCAGGGAAGAAGCTGTTTTTGAGTCGATTGTCACGTGACCTCAGGCTTTTGTATCTTTTTCCGACGGAAGAATGTCCATGGTGCTTCAGGACATTCAATTAATTATATTGACTGTTCTGCTGAGGCCGGGCCCATGGTCCAGATCGGTACAGAATAACTACCACTGCTTGTGAGAGTGTGGGGACCACAAGTAGAGAGAACAAAGTTGGCAGCAATGTCCAGTGTAGCCAGATAATTGGTACTCATTCACCATGCTGGCACGACTACTTCGGCATACAGTCGAAATGCTGTCAGCATCCATTGCTGTCTTCAGAATGAGAAAATGGGAAGAAAAAGAAACAGCAAAATAAAGACAGGCCACTTTGAAGTCTTGGTGGAACTGCAGACACCTCTAAAATCATATTACAGTCGGATGCAGCAAAACTGGTTGCCCTAACTTCAGCCTATAGATCATTAGAAGTAGTAACCTTTCAAAATGACATCTTTAAAGAGAACAGGGCAAAAATATCTAATATCACCTTTACCTTTCGACTGCCATCTTTCTCTAATCGTCCAAGTAGCATATCAAACTAGAAATAAATAAAAAAGTTCATTTAAAAAATAAACAGAATACACCATAGTTTTTATAGAAAGTATATTAGTACAATGCTTACCTCTCGGCTTTCAATGACAAGCTCACTGACACATCTCATGAACATGTTTTCTCCATGACTGTCTGTCTCATTTCTGCACGAAACAGTAGACAGAACAAAATAAGCCTCAATCCAATGTGACAGCTGAGTTACCAAAGCATATTGTGCAAGTTGAAAAGCCATTTTCTAGTTGCACTCTCCTTTTTTCCTTCGCACCTTGATTTATTCTGATTGAAATTGTATCATTAGCCATGACAGACAACCAGATGAACTTTATCAACTCCTTGTGCAATTGAACATGCGCTGTTCATTTACATGATAGTGGAGAAACTGCTTCTCAATTTATTCAATGGTACATCATACACAAATGTCTGTGTGAACTATGACATGTTCGAAATACACAAAGCTGATAACTTAAGAATTGTGTGCTGATTTAAAAATAATTTTATACCCATATTAAACACTATATAAATTATCTGCAGACTAAACATTAATGAGCAACAGAGGTCATTTTCCAATAAATTAATGAATTAATGATTACACTTCTGTGATTACCATCTGAGATACATGCACAAGAAGCTCAAACAATTAATATCTGCACCTTTATTTGTTTCTGGTTCCAAAATAAAACTGCCTCATAAAACTGAAGATATAAATGGATAGAATTTAACACATTCAAAGCTATTATGCTATCTTCGTTGTGATGATCTGCCATTTTAAAAGCCCCTCAGTTTGCCCCTCTGATTAAATTATCCCTTTCGTATACATCTTTGGATTTCCACCACTTTCTGTATTAACTTGGTTTATCAACTTACACTCACATTGTACAAATTTTACTTTGATGGGACAATGATTCAGCTTGTAGTGCACTTGAAAATGTTTCACATGAATAAAAAATTGTTTTGCTACTTAAATCATAATTTGCTAAAAGCAGTAGAGCACTAAACAATACACCTGAATGTTCCAAAATTGCAATAGATATTCAGAAAAATTACCTGAGGAAATAGAAATATTGGAGTGCTTCTCTTGGATCAGTGTGCTCAAACTTTCTGGTGTACAGCATTAGCAGACGGATGAAATTAAGACGTCGCATTGGACGGGGATCAGCACTGTTCTGACTCACTGTTACAAGGTTATAAAACTGAATTATAAAAGATTGAAAAGTATAGCAATGTAGAAACACAGTTTAAACAAAAGAAACTAGATGTTCCCTTAAAAAGAATGCGATGTGACTGGCCAGGAAAATCTCAAGAGAATGTAAAGATCAGTCACAAAGAAATCAAGTTTAAGGTGCATGAGTGTAGCTATTTTGAGAAATTATCTTCTGCATATCATAAATTACATATTCAAGAGAACCAGTTCTTGCTACAAAAACATCATACTCTAAACTGGAGTCTTAATCTGGCTACTGGATATGTTATAATAAAGATGGTTAAGTTTTGAAAGCACATAGGGACAGATACATGGAGTGACTATCATCTTGCCTCATATTAATAGTTTTGAAGATGCCTGCAAACAATGCTTGTTTATCTACATCAAGGCAACAGGAGGCAAAATCTTGAGCAGAGTACCAATAAAGTGGAAAATTCCATGATTGGTCTCATGAACAAACTAAACATAGCCAATGACGTTTGAATAGCCTGGGTTAATTGTTAAAAGTAAAACTGACTCACAATTTTAGTTACCAAGTCATTTTCCACAGTATAGAATAACCATCCAAATCACTGAACTGGAAACCTAGTAAATTTTTTTTATTAAGCAACCTGAAGATTGAGTTTAAATATCTCTGAATTTTATTGGTGCAAAAGGTATTGAGATTAAACCCTTTTGACTGTACAGATGTATGATTTCTGGCAGATATAATTCATCTCCATGGTAGTAATATAAATCATAGAATCACCGCATCAAAGATTCTCTACAGTGCAGAAGGAGGCCATTCGGCCCATTGAGTCTGAACTGACAATAATCCTATCCAAGTCCCTGTAACCCCACATATTTACCCTAAATCCCTTTGACACTAATGCCTACCAAGAACTCTCCCAATGATTCAAATGATCGAGACCATAAGGAGCTGAGCTGAGCTGGACATGGCAAAAATAATCCACAGGTTATACCTTAATGCAGCCAATGCAATTAGGATCAGCACCCAAGGGATGGGATAAACAGTTCTTGAAATTGAAGCTTGCGCCCCATCTAAACCATGTATCAGGTGAAAGAAATGGGAATTGGTTGTGATTAAATCCATCATTCAGTAACTAACAGCAGTCATCATTCAAACTCAAATGTCAACAACCACTTGAACAAGATGTATGAATATGCTTGGCATACCAATTCCTGAGGGTGATAAGAAACGAATAACAAATTTGATTAGAACTGAGGTCTGCATCCAAGTGTTCTGAGCCAAAACTTAGTTTGTACAATAAATCTTCTGTGCTTGTTGCATAAACCCAGTCAGTCCTATTGTAGGAAAATCACCACTTTGGAGTCAGACTTGGAGGGTCAACAAACAGTTTTATTCAAACAAAACTTTGGGAGAAGCGCTAGCGCTCCCCAGCACAGGCAGTCACCCTTTCAACTACACAATGGTAGTTGAGCATCTTTTATATAATACAGTACGGACAGTGGCCGTAAGCACATCGTTACACACCGAGTAGACAAATACAAACAATAACAGCACATCATTTTACATAAGAGTAGATACATTTATGCAGTTATGTCCCTATCAGTGGCTGATCTTGTTATATACATTTATCTCCCCCCATTAGTGGTTGATCTCATAATCAAACTCATTGTTTTGGGTCTGCTTTTATCTCAAGTTTAAGGTGTCTCAAGGTCTGACCTGTTTCCTGTAGTAATTTAAACACCACGGGTTTTAACTCTTTGTGTACCTTCTGTGCCCAAAGTCAATGCCTCTTAATGTCTTTTCCCAGAGTCCATTTTGTGTCCTTTAACAGTCCCATTTGGGTAATACGGGCAGTTCTGAATACAGAGTTAAAGTGACTTGGCTGGAGGTTAATCAAATGCATCAAGCTTAAAGGATTACATTAGAAGGACAGATTCCTTAGTATAGAAAAATAAAGGATGATCTAACTAAGATCTTAAAAATTATGAAGGATGGATACTGAGAAACTATTTACTCTGATAAGGATTCTGGAACAAGGAACATAAGTAGAGAGAGGTCATTCAGAAGCAAGATCAAAAAGGATTTTTATCAAATGAAGCGCAATAGAAATTTGGAACTCTATGCCCAAAAGATTTGTGGTTATTGGGTCAATTGATGCTTTCAAGCCTGAGATTCACATATTTCTGTTAGTTAAGAACATCAAAAGCTGTGGATAAAAGGTGGAAAACGGAGTTTAAATTTAGCCTCGAGGATCTGATTAGCTTACACCTGCTCCTATGTTCACCTATCACACTGCTGCATCAAATCTATAAAATCAACTATTTGAAAGCATTGTGTTACAGATATAACTTTATTAAGTATAGGCCATGGAGAGATGCAAAGGAGCTTTACCAGAAAGGTGCCAGAGATGAGAGATTTCAGTTATACGGAAAGAGTAGAGAAGCTGTGTTTATCTTATTTTTAAAAGCAGAGGAGTCCAGAGGAGATTTAATAGAGGTGTTTAAAATTATGAATTGTGTTGATAGAGTAAATAAGGAGAAACTGTTTCCACTGGCAGAAGGATAGATTTATTAATAATTGGCATCAGGCAAGGAAGATGAGAATTCATCTTCATGCAACAAGTTATAACCTAGAATGAATGGCCTGAAAAGGTAGTGGAAGCAGGTTCAACAGCAAGTTTCAAAAGAGATTTGGATGTATACTTGAAAACAATTGTTAGGCTAGGGAAATGAGACTACAGCACAGCTCTTTCACAGACAGAGGAACCTCCTTCAGTAACACATGATTCTGTTTCCTCAACAGATTGTGGTATTTTGAGCAAAACCAAGATCTCACTTCAGCACTATTAAAAATATACTGGTCGCATCGGTGTTTTTTGGGAATGGAAAGTTGGCAGTGACTGAGATTATGCTAAATTCTTAAACTTCTTGTCGGAGACTTGAATTGAAGAATGCCAGCAGAATGCCAATTGAAAACATTTCAAACCACTTAAAAGGACCCACAGAAGACAGTTCCAACACTGTACTTACACAGCTGTGCACTTTGGGCAGATGATTTCAGAAGAAGTTTTAACTCATAAAGAACCAATGCCACATGCACTGCATGACATCGCAGTCGATCCATACGGAAGAGAAAAGCAATGGCTGCCTCAAATTGGGCTGTAAGGAAAAGGACTTGGAAATACAGGAAAGGATGCTGGTTTGCTGAAAAGTGAGATTCACCTGGAGGGAAGGAAAGAACATATTCAGGTTCACAATGAAAGATTTGACTAACTGCAACTTTTTAGAACAACAACTTTGGGAACATTGAAAATTAATTAGTACAGAAGTTGTCTTTATTTCTATGATTCACTTATTGTAATTAATGTAATAATCAAATCGCCCTGAATAGAAACAGAGCAAAGCTGTAATTATGAGATGGCACGAATAAAGCTTTATGAAAACTAGATGAATTGTTGGTAGGCCAAAAATCTTTGCAATTATTAAGACTAACAACAAATACTGGTTTTCCAATTATCAAAACAATTTAGCTGCAGATGGTGTACATTACATCTTTTGTTGTACTTAACGGGAAAACACATACTAATTTACAAAAGTTAAAGTATTTGTTAATTTACAAAGTTGTAGATAGATTCTCCAGAAGTGATTTGCCTAAAGTTCAAAGTAAAATGTAGTTTATTAGAAATCATAAGTTAACCCTAGTCCTCACCAATGCACAATTATAACCTGTGACATTAAACCATATGCCCTTTCTTTAAAAACTGCATGCCATCTGAATGAACTATCGCGATGCACTTCATCTAGAGCATCTGGAGTATTGGCTAGCATAGAAACTTCAATACATAAATTGCCAAGGTAAATGCTTGCAGACTGGGTCTGTCAAATTAAAAGTGTTTAGCACAGGAAACTTACCATATTCCTCCAACAACTGGCTCTGCAGTTGTGGCAGGGTTTGTCTATCCTGAGGAGAGCTACTGCCATCATCTTCAAAACAGACTTGATTCAGCTGAAAACATTACATAAGAGAATACTTAGTACAACATAGAACCCTGACAGTGCAGGAGATGGGCATTCAGCCCATCAAGTCTGGGACCAACCATAATCCCATCTAAGCCCTATCCCATAACATCACATTTACTCTGTTGATTCCCCTGACATGAGGATTAATTTAACATGGCCAATCCACCTAACCATCACATTTTTTGGACTGTAGGAGGAAACCACAACACCTGGAGGAAACCCACGGGGAGAATATGCAAACTCCAGTCAGTGACCCGAGGCAGAATCGAACCTGGATACTTAGTGCTGCGAAGCAGCAGTGCTAATCACTGTAGCACCGTGGTTAGCACTGCTGCCTCATAGAAAAGTATCAGCAAAAATAGAGCATTTCATTCGCTGGATATGACAAATAGGGTAACACTGCCCCACATGATCTAACAATAATCCCAAATCCCTTGACTGGTCTGATATTTCAACTTCACACATTATTTATTCTTGTGTTCTGTGTTAAGTGATCAATTTGGTGTTAAATTGTGTAGCCTGTGCTTTTGAAGAACTAGATTAAACTGCACAAGCCAAAAGCACTTTGGATCTTTGCAGTCAACAGAGAAGCATTTTTTAACTAGTTACCTATGCTGGAATTAATTTTAGGTTGGCAAATAATTGTTCTTGCCATTATACCTTCTAAATTCTGTATTTATAGAAAGCAATAATTTTTCAAATGACTAAGAGATATATTTAAGGTATTTATTTTCACTATACATAAATCAATGATTAACAGAAAAAAACACTAGGGAGATAAACTTGTAGTTCCAATGTAATTTCTTGATCAAAGTTATTAGTATTACAGATGTTAACATATTAATATTACTTGCTCCATTACACACTGATTGGCAGTGCCTAATGAAGCTTTCAACTGTTTGATGCTAAACTTGGTAATGAATTACTTCATATGGTCACTGGCAGAGAACTAGAACAAACAATTAAACTGAAACCAGAACAAATTGCAATTTAGGATTGAATTCTGGATGACCTTGTATTTTCAACAGTCCAATGATACTTTACAATGCTGTACTGAATATATAAACATGGTACAACTATTTTTAAACTGAGCAATAGTCACAAACCTTGCAAAGGAGGGGGACATAAATCAGGTCAACAATCAGGTGAAAAGTATTACCAGGTTTGTCCACGCTGCTATTTTTGCAGTCATACAAGAAAGATAGAGAATCAAGTGAGCACCAATACCTTTAGCCAGAGATAATCATCTGTCTTATCGGCAATTTCACTGTGGTTATCAGTAATATCGCATCGACCAATCAGACAATAGACTGCTCTTTTATATGGGTCTGTGCTGTTCCTCAGGGCACGGCGGTAATGTAGGCGAAGTTTGTTCTCTGTTGTGGGAGGCAGCCTAGGAAAGACCAAACAAGTTCAAAAGAGAAGAAGAGAAGTCAACAGCCAGAGAAGTCATTTTGAATATGTGCAAGTAAACACACTAAATTTTACATCTCTGTATTCTTACCCAAAATATGCAATCATTTCAGTCAAGCTTTAAAGTACTTTCCCTTTGACCTTTTGCTATCATTATTTTTCTGTTGAAATGTTCACATCCAAGTCAATGCTGGTTTGCAAAGAACCACTCACCATCCTGACTTTTATCCTCTTTAGGTTCATACAAGATGCCTTTAAAGGATTGTCTATGTAGTATCCCCAATTTCCTTTTATTTAAAATAAAACTGTTTTAGGGTAAAGTAATTTTGACTATTAAACTTTCTTTCTGCTTTCATTCTGAAAGAACAAACACCTTTCCATTTATATCACACCATCAGAACTTCTCCAAGAGTTTTGAAACCACTAAGTAATATTTGAAATTATACCCATTTGAAAGATAAGCATGCTACATGTTGAAGATTTATTTTTTAAAAAAATTCCTCTCAATCTATTAGAGCAATTAGAGCTAGGCACATTGATTTTATCTATTATCTATCAAAAATCTAGAGTTTAATACAAATCTTACCTTCGGTCATCACCCTGAACATATTCCTGGAACCAATTGCTAAATTCTCCCAGCTGATGCTGTGCACGATTCACCACCTGCATTGCTGCCATTAAATCTCCACAACGCAAGCAATAGTAGATGAGGGCCCAAACTGGCTGACCTTCAACCTCACCATCCTAGATGTTAAAATACCTTTCTTAGAACATTATCCAGTGTGATTTTTGATGAGTATTGATAATACAAACACGTCATCAATAAACAAGAAACAACAAAAATAAGTAGCTCAGAGTTTGTATCACCAGATTCTATGCAACAATCTATAATTTTTGGTTTTTAATTGAAGTGGCTCAGTGTATGTAATGTATTTCCACCTCTACAAATCCCTCCATCACTGACCATCACATAAAAAGGTGTTCCTATATCCCATCAGTCATTCTTGAAAGAAAAATGTACAGACCCTCCAACTCTCTCTCTCCAGGCACCATGGAAGAGCATTAGTGATCATGGACTTGTGTGTGGGTCCATGGTTATGCAAGGAGTTTCATTGGTTTGTCATTGCCTTCTGCAGATGACTAGAAAACTTTCCTTCTCTGACTGCCTGCCAAAGGCACATTGGAAGGGTTTAAAGTTGATAATCAACCTGTGTTATGAATGCACTTTTTGTGGCCATCAAGTCCTGGTGAGGGACCTGAATCAGGAACTTCTGGATTAGAGATAGCGATCCTTCCCATTGTGCCACAAGAGCTGTCCTCCTTTAACTAATTAATTTAAATCCATTGCATCACTTCTGTTCAATTACTGGCACTATATCTGGAGGTGCAACTGGTAGATGATGATGCACTGAATGTGCAGACTGATGGGTGAAGCTGAGAATGAGGCATCCCCTATGTGATTTTGGGGAAATGGAAAAGGAGAGAGCAAGATTGCAGAAAATTCATTGGACATGCTGAAGAGATTTCTCAAGGAAAATTCTTGATTAAGGGAAAATGAAGACATTAGAGGCATAGTTATGGAAGGTGGAAATTTCAGAACGATGCAACAGAGAAATTGGAAGAAAACAGATTCTTTACAAAAAGCACGGGAACAGCAAATGTAGCCAAGGTCCTCAGAGAAGTCAATAGGTTTCATGGGAAAGACTATGTTTGACACATTAGATTAAAGTAGCATGCATGATGAGTCCATTTTTACACACTGCCTAAATTGCCTTGATCATTTGTGCTGATGCATGAGAACATTCATTGTTCATTAACGTAACTCTGTTTAATTTGCAAGGAAGCAGAAAACAAGAATTTCCTTCACTGATGCCAGTTCTGAAAGGACATATGTACACCTAAAATTTTTGGTGTAACTGGGTCCAAAGTCATTATTTTAAAATACATTTTTCCATGTGGGACAAAGCGCATTACAGATTGTTTAAGGGCACCAAAATTAATTTTCATATGTAAAAGGATTGAATTGTGAGCTGTAAGTGCTCTGATTGTTATTCTAATTTTGGTTCATTTCACAACAATTTTGACTGATCCAAAAATCAAATTTCAGAACAGATTGCCCATGATATGATCTCTAAATTTTGTCCTGAATTGTTGGTTACTCCTTAACTGTTTCAGGAATTTCCAGGTGTGATTAGAACAAATTGCAGATTGCAAAACTGGCTTCAGGTTCCATCTAGGTCCTCAAAGTTTTAATCAGGTCCAGACTTCAAATATCTCACACTGATGGTCCCTACTCCAGACTGAAAAGCCGGCCGTGATTCTCCTATTGTGGCCCACAATTCTTCTGGCAGGTTGTAGTATGAGATGCGCATTTGCGGCCTTGAACAGGGATTTGTGCATATGCTGGGAATGCATGCGTGTTTCCTAGAACCAGTGAACAGTTGCCAACCTGACCATACTGGAAACCGGTGGGAAGGCAAGTAAGTAATTTAAATCTTTTCTGCATGTATTTTAAATATGTATATTTCTTCAATACTGGAACCTTTCAGGTCCTGATTGAATCTCCCACCCTGCCAGGCATTTTTCATTTCGGTAGGGTTCAGACTAGCTCTCCACGTTTGGGCAACTAGTGGGAGAACCCACTGGAACGAAGGGGGGGAGGCAATATCGGCCCCCAGAGTGTTGGGCAATGGGAGGTGGGTGGTGCCACATATGCATGGGCAAGTGTCCATGCCCAGGGCACCTTGGCACAGCCCAGTGAGCATCAGGCAATGCCAAGGGGACAGAGCTTACTGTGGGTGAGACTTCGATGTGATTGGTAGGGGTGGGGTCCTGTTGCCACTCTACATTGGGATCTGGCTGGGATGGGAGGGAGGGCAGCGATTGGGGCAGGCTGGGGGTGGTCTGCCCAGCGAAGTGGGGGGAAAAAAAAAAAAATCACCATTGCACGGGCCCGATCCCCCAGCATCGGGGCACTCCAGGCTGAGGGCAGCAGGGACTGGAGGGGCAGCACTGCAGGGATCCCAGGCTAGCAAATGGGAGGTTGACAACTTGGGGCCACTGTGCATGCGCAGAGGTCCACAAATGTCAAACTCTGATGCAAATAGGCCCCGTTCCTCTGGGGTTTTTAGTGAGATTTCCCTCTGGGACCTCTTAAATACAGAAAGTATGGAGATTCAACTGAAAAGCTGAACCGACAGAACAGTCTGAATTTAAAACAGAGTTCCTGCGAATTCAGCATCTTTGGAAGAATTGCCACTCCCCATTTCAACCCAATCGCTATTTTAGAGTTAATACAGATACTGTTTAAAAAAAAGCAGCATGACACAATCACTTGGTAGTGAAAAAAAGCTGCTTTTAAATATATGTAGCTAATAGTCTAGGCTTTTAAATAGTGATTCAAAATTCCTGAATTCCTTTACTGGTAACTGCCTTCAGATACCTTTGGGTTTACTGGCAAACAAATTCAACACGTATACCACATTTTCTGAATGATCTCCAAAACAATGATGCTGAAAGAGTTACAATTTCTAATGGATGAAAATGCACAAGTCTAAAATGTGCAGCAACTAGAAATGGGAATAACCATCACTTTCACATGGTTTATACAGCTGTTCTTTAAACTTTCCACCAGCATTAGTGTTTTTCTTTTGACCTTTAAGTCCAAGTCACTGTGGCTCCACCATGCTTTGAAGTTTTGCTTTTGTTGATAAAAAAAAATTGATTAATAGCAAAATGAGAGACTTGGGAGATTAAAAATCCTGAACCTTAAAATCAAATGGTTCTTTTATTCATTTATGTTTTAGTGTTGAACAAAATGCAGAAAACATGACCACTATTTTGATTAAAATTACCTGAAGTCCTTGCAAAGGAGCGGGTAGTTTAATATTAAGAAAGCTACGAACTAGTTGGTAAGTTCCAGGTACACCACCTAGTTGAGCCTGGTGCAAGTTTCCATAGACTGTTGCCATTACATAGTTCTTGTAGCTATGAATGAAAGTAAAGAAAATAAGTCAGGCAATGGTTGGCATTGGAACTTAAGCTCCAACCTTGTCATGGCCTTGAGCAAATAGTGTTCAAATTAACTCCATTTGCTCTGAATAACAAACAGCTATGAAATTGTTCTCAGACATTACTTTGTGTATTTGAGAAATAATACAAAAAATACTTTAGTTAGTAATTTCCTCAATAAACCTCACCTCTGCTCCAGAAAATGTAAGGCTTGTCTTACAAATGCCATCTGCATCTCTAAACTAGTACGGCTTTTCAATGCATCAGTGGCGGGTACCAACAAGACATCAGTCATCTGCTTCACCATGGCCCACAGTTCAGAGACATTCTATAATCAAAAAGTTAGTCAAGTGAGTGCAACAACCTTTTTTTTTAAATTCATTCATGTGATTTGGGCATTATTAACCATTTCTAATTGCCCTTGAATTGAGGGGCTTGTGATTGCCAACTACACTGGATCTGGAGTCATATGTCGGTCAGATGGCAAATTTCCTGTACTCTTTAGTACAGACATACTAAAGAGACAAAGGTGAACCAGATGTATTTTTCTGACAATCGACACTGGTTTCATGGTCATCATTAGACTTTTAATTCCAGATTTTTATTGAATTCAAATTTCACCATCTGCTGTGGTGGGGCTTGAATCCAGGTTCCCAAAACATTACCCTGAGTCTCTGAATTATTAGTCCAGTGATAGCATCACTACAACATTGCCTTCTGGAAAATAATGCTTACTTTTTTCCAGGAAACTTTACATTATTAGAGCAGATATTTGTACTGAGTAATGCATACCTTTCAAAGATTTTTTCCATTGCATTTCCAGATTTTTGCAAATGTTACACAATTACAGTCTAAAGCAATCTTGTGAGCAGACAAAATATTCTTTTCCTCAGCCCTATGTTTTAAAATCTATTGTTATTCTTTTTGTGCTGCATTCCACGGTATTCCCCAATCAAAAGGAAAGAGTATGGATCTTCCACTGGATGTGTTTATGACTCAACAGAGCTGAATGCAATTCACAGCAAAAGAACCCACTTCACAGTCAAGATGCTAAACCATCATTAGGATCTAATTCCAATGATAGCCAAAACACAAACTTGTGCTGCAATAATCTACAGCTCACTTCAGCAACCATAAGCACTTTGATAGAATAAATGTCACGAAGCGATAATGTGCCTTGCTCTGAAGTTGTATGACCTGAACAGAATAATCGTGGGCCAAAACGAGCACTCTCCAAATCATGTAAGATTCTTAGGCTGTAATGAAGGCTGTTGGGCGGATGGGTCACTTCCACCCGGCAAACTCATCAGAAATGTTTCAATGTTCAGGGTACTACAGGAGAAAGACAGATATACTAAAGAGACAAAGGTGAACCGTAAGCAAACAAAACAAGTATAGAAAAGGGGCAATTAACTCATTGCGTTGCTTCAGCTTTCAGGCAAATTTAATACCACATTCCAACAACATACTGTCTCAGAGACAAGTGGCTTTACAAAAGTTTAAACAAAATCTGGACTACAACAATAAAAAAAAGCTCATTTTAAAACAACATTTTGGCCAATGTTTGACACTAAATGGCTAAATACCAATGAATACGACAGATGAAATTTTTAGATCTGGGTACCTTGTCATCCAAAGACTCAGCTACAGTGCTGCAAAGGTCTCCCAAGCTGGGTTGCAGATGTCCATTCACTATCTTCTCATTATATACATAGATCTACAATGAGCAGAAAGGAAAGGCAACATGGTAAATGTGGTTTTAAGATACAGGGATCTTGTATGAATATCAAGGGAAAAAAAAACACAAAAGTGAACAAGGTATGTAATAGCATCAGTTATTCCTATTGCCCTGTATTTAGCAGTTATAAGAACAGTTGAACTGTCAGCGTTCACTGTCATTAGTCTGTGAAACTGACAGCAATTTGTGATGTCCACACAGTTAATAATTTCTGTCAGCATATCCTTGATCTTCCACAGGGTGCACTGTTATAGTCAACATAAATGGGAATCAATTAGAAATCACTCATTTGACACTTCTTTGCTTTTTACAATAATAGTTCCTCTGTAAAACAAAATCGACACCTTGTGGAACTGGCTTTTCAACCATGTACTAAGTTATGATTCTTATTGCACACTCCCTCTGGCCCAAAGAAACAAATTTATACTTGTGGAATATCAAATCTCCATTCAATCACAAATTCCATAGGTCTTTAAAATGATCATTTTTCTTTAAAGTTTATGATGCTAAATCTTCCATTTTAATCCTATGGGTAGATCTCAACTTTCTTCCATTTTCTCTCAACATTTTATTGGTCTTCCTTCTTCAATGTATTTCTTCTAATTATTTTGTGGTTGCTCATCCTATTGGCCATTTTCTTTGTCAAAATGTTAATTGATCCCACAGCACTGAATTGGATTGTACATATAGATGGACAGACAATAAAAAACACATGCTCTCTTTAAAGTTTAGCATGCATCTCACCAGACCCAGCGTATACAACAAAACTCAAAGGAAAATATCTGCAAACGTCTCTTGCGACAAATCCCAAACTGAGTGGAAACGACTAAATAGCATTTCAGTAAAGCAATGGTGTGAATCTCTAGAACTGAAAACTTGTCTGACTTCCAAAAGGCTCAAACCAGCAGATACATTGCATTTACTTACCTGCCGAGCATATGCCACTTCCACGCTGTCCATCACACTTCGTCCTGGTGGGCCCATTTCACTGACAAAACTTGGCTGTTCATAAAAATGAATAGCAGACATTAAGCGTAACTATGAACAATGTCTTCACATGAATTTATGGACATTCAAGCCAAGAACATTTACTTGATTGAAAGATAAAAGTAAAGAAAATCCCCATTTTGTCCTTTCCCCTGAACTTGTGACTTATGACAGGAACATATAAGTATGCAGTGTTACATGCTTCTAGTATATCATAGTCTTAATCTCTCTGCTCTTGGAAATAAAGGATGCATGAGAAATTCCACAGAAATATAATGGATGTGGCTGGGTGGGCACAAGGGCAGGAGGAGGGGAGAGCGAGGGTGCGAGGGCAGGAGGAGGGGGGAGCGAGGGCACAAAAGGAGGGAAGACATGAGGGAGCGAGTGAGCATAGGCTTGAGCTAGCAGTGGGACTGTGTGTGCCAACAAGTATATTTGCTCAATGTCAACAAGCGCCTGCTTGACTGACAGCAAAAAAGCAAGGCCTATAGGGTGGGGTGGACAAGCGAGAGAATCCAAGTGTCAGTGGGAACAAACGGTGTGCGAGTGCATGGGAACAAATGAGACAATGTGTGTTTGAATGAGGAAGCATATTGGAGTGCAGAATGGCGAGGGGTAGTGAATGGGTTGGTGACAAGATGAGCGAGCGTGTGGGTGCATGGGGAGCACGGCCGAGGGAACAGAGGGAGCAAGCAATAGGGGAAGGTGCAGTGCGGAGGAGGAGAGAGTGGAAGGGTAGAGCATGAGGGGAGAGTTTGTAGAAGGGGGGGGGTGCAGTGATGAGTGGGTGAGAGGGAGAGCTGGGGATGGCAGGGACAGATAAAAGGCAGTGAGGGAGAGTTGCTCAGGAGTGAGTTGTATATACATAAGCACACTCTTTCAGACTTGAATGATTGTATTTATTACCTTTTTAAAATTGTCATTTTATTATTGTGACTTTTTTGTTCTGAAATCTATTACTTTCAGACATCAACTTTATAAAAAAATCACCTTTAGTGTTGTGTCCAATTTTACCTTTCTGAAATTTGCCCCACACCATTGTTTTAAATGAAACAGAATCAAAAGCTTCAGTATTGAAAATATTTTACTGCATGGTGATTTGTTTAACAAGTTTGTTTTACAAATTTTCAGAAATTTTAGGATGGTAGAGACAATTTCCCTATTGATTTTATTTTTGCTGAAACTGGATCTAAGTGTGGAATTAACAGCATCGCTTATTTTGTATCCTAACATTCTTAAGCTGCTTTACCTCAGCTTCCTGTGTGAAGTCAAGAGCATCCTCCCCTGATGTCAGGAGGGTATGGAGGATCTTCTGCTTCTCATGTTCCCATTCCACCAGCATGGATTCCCAGTGATACCTCTCCGCCATTGCAAATGTCTGTCAAAACAATACAGAGAACTAAGAAATCTTTTTCAACCACAGTGAACACAAGGGAATGGAAAGTTTAATACAAATACAAACCAGTAAAACTTTAGGTGTGGTCTTAAATTACATTTGAAACATAAATGCCAATCAGCAAAACCATGCAACCTTGATTCATCTATTTTTGGTGAACACCATCTGCGACTATAAGTCGAATAATGCTCTATAGTAAAAAAAAAGCCTTCATCTTAAATTTATATTGATATAAAACCTTGCAAATATATTGCAAGTCTGAATGATGGAGTTGCTGCAAGTTGGAACGTTAGGATTGCAAGAGGCAGCAACACGGAGACACAGAGAAGATGATTCTTCTTGTTTTTTGATCCTTAACATGTATCAATAAGAGCAAACATTTATCACACTCTTTGGAAGGTATTCAAAACAAAATTAGATTTTTGCATTATCAGATTATGACACCCTGTTGCAGTTTTATTACAGTTGCTGAGTTGGGGCTAGATTTGGAGACTTTTCACACTATCCCAATACAAGTGATTCAAACACTCCTTGTTGGAATCAAAGTTGAAAGATTGGATAGCTTATTCTAGCAATTACAAAGCATTGGGCTCTAACTCTTTATGAAATACATAATGGTTATACGTGTTGGAGGTGAGCATTAGATGAGCAGCTTGTTTCATCCTTTTTTTTAATTATCCATTCATGAGAGATGGGCATCACTGGCTGGGCCAGTATTTATTGCTCATCCTTAGTTGCCCTTGAAACCGAGTGACTTGCTAGACCATTTTAGAAGGTAGTTGAGAGTCAACCATATTGCTATGGCTCTGGAGTCACATGTAGGCCTGACCAGGTAAGCTTGGCAGATTTACTTCTCTAAAGGATATTACTGAACCATATTCAACATGGTGGCAGAAACTGTTTACAAACACACGACTTATGAAGGCATTCAAGATGACAATCCCCTTGTGTCATCTTGAAATTTCTACCCAATTGTGTTGTTTTCTCTTGGATTCTCATGTAATTTCCAACTGGCATTTGGAATATTACTTACAGCTGGAAATCTGAGTTCTGATAGATCTGAAATATTATCGATCTAAAATATTAATGCTGTTTTTCTCACCACACGTGCTGCAAAAGAGAAATTCAGATCTGGCAGCATTTTCTGCTTTTAACTGCTGAAATTATATCGATCAAAGTTTTATTTTACATCTTCCAGGATCAAGGTGAAAATGTATTCTTCCCTGCTCCTGTCCAGAACCACCCACCACTAAACAGCGGCATTATTTATTAAATGTACAGCACTGTGGAGCATTATCTCCTTACTGGATGCTGTAATTCATAATACATCCCTTCTTCAGATCACATCTGGAAACTATTACTTCTAAACTGAGCATCATGGATCAACGCAGAAAGTGTTTATTTTAACTTTATTAAGGAACAATGCAGCAACAAAGTCATTGGATGGTGCCTTATTTTGGAGCAGCTGTTCTCAAATTTCATACAACCTAAAGTTATACAAAGTTACCAACAAAAATACATCAACTGAAATGTTAAGAAGCTTGGATTACAGATCGATGATATAGATTTACTACATGAAAAGTGCAACGCACACCCAGCAACCTAACATTAGCTTGGCTAGATTAATCTGACATTGTATTGCAGATCCATATACAAATTTTCATGCCACTTAAATATAAAAATACAACAAGCTAATTGAAATAGGTCAAACTCTTTCTCTATTGCATAGTCACCCTGAGCAGTTGCCATTTGTTGAGATAATACAAAATATCTCTTCTCCAGAGGATGATAACTCTTCCTGACATAGGATTCAATGGGTAGCCATTTGTCAGGTATAGGCTGTGACTGTCAGTGCCAATATTTATAAAGACTTATGAAGTGAGGGGAATTAGCTACTTCCATTTAATCCAAGTTCTCAAAAGATGCCACTGCCAGACATTTTTATTAAAAATTCTTATGGGCTAACGTAAGAACCTTAGAAATAGGAGGGGTAGGCCATGAGCCCATCAAGCCTCCTCCACCCTTCAATAAGATCATGGTTGATTTGAATATAGTCTTAGCTCCACCTCTATCCTTCCCCATAACTTTGGCTTCCTGTCAAACAAGAATTTGTCTACTAACACAGCTTGAATACATTCAACGATCCAACCTTCACATTTTCTGTGAAAGGCAATTCCAAAGATTAACAACCCTCAAGAGAAAGTCCTCATCTCCACCTTAAATGGACACCCCTCATTTTGGAATTATGCCCCCTGCCCTTCCGAAATATTTACTGTTGTAAATATTTCTCCACAAGGGAAACATCATCTCATGGTCAAGCCCGATTTCTCTATCGCAGAGTCACTCTCAATAGTTACAATTTGTTAAGATAATACCAAATGTCTCTTCTCCAGAAAAGGTCTTTGATGTTTCAATAAAATCACCCTTATTTTTCTAAACTCCCAGTATAGGTCAAACCTGCTCAACCCTTCTAATAAGTCAAACCCCTCATCCTAGGAATCAGCCTAGTGAAACTTCTCTGAACTGCTTCCAATGCAAGAATATCTCTCCTTAAGTAAGGTGACCAAAACTGTTCATAGTATTCTAGATGTAGTTTCACCAATGCCTGGTACATTGGACAGTGTAATCTTGCTCCATCACTTTTATTTTCCATCCCCTTTGCAATAAAGGAAAACACTCCATTCACCTGTCTAATTACTCACTGTATCTACATACTGTGATTCTGCAGCAGAATACCCAAATCTCTCTACATTTAAATAACATTAACCGTCAAACTTTTTGCCACTCAGTTAACCCATTTCTATTCCTTTGCAGATTGTTTGTATCCTCCTCACGACTTGCTTTCTCACCCATCTCTGTTAAGTCAGCAAATCTGGTTACAACGGGTCCTTCCTTATGTAGATTGTAGATACTTGAGGCTGCAGTACTATCACTTTGGCACTCCATCAATTAGTTTGCAAACTATTTATCCCCAATTACAGTCAAATTGAATTTTCCTTTCACAAAACTATATTGACTCTGGCTGATATTACGATCTTTTAAATGTCCGTTTACTACCAAACAGACATTAAGGGGAGGTGCTGATGTATTGATATTGTCACTGGATAGAGATCCAGGGTTATGCTCTGGGGCCCAGATTTGAATCCCACTATAGCAGATGATGAAATCTGAATTCAAATAAAAATCTGGAATTAAACGTCTCATGGTGACCATGAAACCATTGGCTGTTATTGTAAAAACCCATCTGGTTCACTAATGTCCTTTAGGGAAGACAATCTGCCATCCTTACCTCACCTGGCCTACATATAACTCTAGACCTGCACTAATGTGGTTGCGACTCTTAGCTGCCTTCAGGCATGTGCAATAAATGCTGACACAGCCAGCAAATATCCACATCCCATAAATTTTTAAAAATGGTGTCCAGTACGCCACTGTCTTTTTCTCTCCTTTCTTGAACACATTATATTCTGGATGATAATGTGGTAAGTTGGACCAGCAAATTTGCTGATGATACAAAGATTGGAGGAGTAGTGGAAGTGAGGAAGATTTTCAAAGCTCACAGAGGATTTGGACCAGCTAGAAAAATGGTCTGAAGATTGGCAGATGGAGATTAATGCAGACAAGTGTGAGGTATTGCACTTTGGAAGGACAAACCAAGGTAAAACATATAAGGTAAATGACAGGACACTGAACAGTATAGTCTAACAGAGGGATCTGGGACACATAATTCCCTAAAAGTGGTATCACAGGTAGATAGGGTGGTAAAGAGTGCTTTTGGAACACTGGCCTTTATAAATCAAAGTATTGAATATAAGAGTTGGAATGTTATGGTGAGGTTGTGTAAGACATTGGTGAGGCCGAATTTAGAGAATTGTATGCCTAATTACAGGAAGGATAAAGGTTGAAAGAGTGCAGAGAAGGTTTACAAGGATGTTGCCAGGATTTGAGAAATTGAGTTACAGAGACAGGTTGAAACGGTTAGGACTTTATTCCCTGGAATGTAGAAGAATGAGGGAAGATTTAATAGAGGTGTATAAAATGATGATGGCTATAGATAGAGTGAATGCAAGCAGGCTTTTTCCACTCAGGCTCGGGGAGAAAAAAAAAACTAGAAGTAATGGGTTAAAGGCAAAGGAGGAAAAGTTTAAAGGGAATATTGGTGGGGGGTTTCTTCACACAGAGATTAGTTGGAGTGTGGAATGAGCTGCCAGATGAAGTGGTAAATGCAGGCTCACTTTTAACATTTAAGAAAAACTTGTAAAGGTACATGGATGAGAAGGGTGTGGAGGGATATGGTCCAGGTGCAGGTCAGTGGGACTTGGCAGAAAAATGTTTGGCACAGCCAAGAAGGATCAAAAGGTAGTTTTTGTGTAGTGTTCTATGGTTCTATTCATGGTTTTCCAACCCACCGAGAATTTTTTAAAGATTTCAACCAATATATCTAGCATTGCTTTAGCCACTTCTTTTCGAACCCTATGACACAGGCCATTAGGTTTAGTGGATTTGTCACTCTCAACTTCCATTAGTTTTCCCATTATTTCTTCTCTAGTGATAATGATTATTTTAAATGTGTCCCTTCCTTTTATCTCCTGATTTTCTACGATTCTTGGGATGTCTTGAGTATTCTGCTGTGAGGAATAGTGGAATGAGAACATAGCTATTTTTAAATACAGTTAAATTTGATAACTCACTCAAGTAAAATTATTTGATTGAGACTCTGCTAGGCTAGATCTATGAAATACACAAACTCATTTTAAAAAGTTTTTAAAAATATAGCTGAGATTCATCAAATAAAAAACTAATTCTTTGGAGGTATGGGACTGTGCAACCTTTATTTTAGAGAAAGGAGGAGTTGTCATATTAATGTAGTGCCAAAATCAAGAATTGACATCCATTAACAAAACATCAATTCTGACAGCAAATACTTCAAATAACAGGTGCCACTGGTTGACTACGCATTTCTTCCAACTCTAAGTGTGCAGATTTATTTACCTGTTTGTGACAAACTAGATTTGAATGGAAGAATTAGGCATTCTTAGGTTAACCACACACCCCACGGACTTACACATGTTGCAATTCAAAGACAAGGGGTTAAATTTTCAGTTTTGCAGCAGTGAGCTAAGTGATATTGGTGCCAGAAAATCGATGTCCACTAGGGCTGCTCCCCAATGCATTCTGGTCACTAGGGAACTTTGCTGGGGTGGTCAAAGCTACATTTATAAAAAGTGGCTGGGGTTTTCTCTCTATTCCACTTTTCTTGCTGGTTTAGATCCCAGATTTTTATTGAATGTGGTGCAGCACAGCAAGAGGACCTCCATGTTGAGGCACCCTCGCTGTTCTCAATCTGCCTCAGCAGCACCCATCTCTTCTAGACGGGCTGACATTACTGAGAAATCACCCACTAGCTTTAGTAAGATGTCAAGTGCAGAGATAGCTAATTAGGAGTCGGCCTCTGGGAAGATTGTTCTGCCGATCTCACTACAGGCAGATATGGGCTTAGGATCCCCACTTGTCTTGATGACAAGGTCTCAATGCCCATGGCAAAATGCTACCCAAAAAGTTGATAAGAAATTGATTTCAAATGATTAGTGACTGGGAACAAGGAAGGCCTTTAGCCTTGATACTTGCTTCTGAGGCTCCCTACTGACTGCTGCTGTAAAGTGCACCAGCTAAGGACACTGAGCTCAGTCATATGCCACTCAACTGATCAACGTCTCCTCTACACACACATGAAGGACAGCAACTTGCGTGAGATTTCAAAGGGCTACAAGCACCAGTGTCAAAGTATATAATTAGCTGGAGCGCCCCAGCTTTGGGAGAGGAATGAAAAAAATAACTATTTTGTCTTTAATTTAGCCAACACCAGGTAACAAAGGAAGCCATTATTTAGATATTTCCAAATATAATTCCTGCAATCTTTAATCTTGAAAAGGAAAATACTGAAGAACAAAATTCAATTCTGTAATCTATACTTCAATTTTTTTGTGACTTCAGCTCTTTTCAACACAATTAAATTTAGTCGATTTAAATGTTTAGAAATAAAAATAGCTCATTACTTAGAATGATATCCTTAATATTCACTTTTCACAATTTTGTAAAATGGAGATTAAATTTAAGTTTCAACAGCTTTAGTAATATTTTCTTTCAACTACCCCATATCCCATTCTTTTGTCTATTCCAAGCGTCTGAATGTTTTAAGGTTTTCAGATTCAATTAATTAATTTATTGAAAGGAAATAGAATATATCCTCTGGGTGGAAATGACAAGCCCCATGGTCTTCAACAACATTGCAGTTGTGTTGATTGACAATTGATAATGCAGCAAAGGGGCTCAACTGCCAGCTCTTCAATACAATATGGTGAGCCACCTCGAGACTTGGCACAGAACTGACAAAGCTGCTCCCAGATACAAGGCAGTGAGCTTGTGCGCCATCAACCGCAGGCACTCAAATCTTCAATTCTGCTGGCATAGGGTGTATCCATTATTGTTCCGCCAATACGCCACACTGTACAGTTTTAGATCTTCAAAATGGCTGCACTTTGCACAGCGCAAGAATATAGCTCAATCTGCAAAAAGGACCAAGCATCTTAATTCAAAAGTAAATCAAAACCAAATTTCTTTTAACATTATTATAAAAGGGTATTCAAACTCTGTTATTTGAATGTAAACCAAAATGTTTTGTTATTTTATCAAAAAATGAGAAAAATTGGAAATGTGTGTAGCATCATAAAAGGTTTCATTTTGTCTGTGGTCGATCGATTCCAAAGCAACACTGTGCGATCTGGTAATATTTCAATACTGTTTTTAATGCTATAGCCAATTTTCCACTTACCCTCTTCCTGGATTCTTCAATAGCTGACAGCAGTGCATTATCACGCTCATTCTTCAGAAAACCCTACAGGGTAAAGAAAGTCACATCAATGCTGGAAACACTATCACACCAGGCTTCATCACGGCATGAACTAACAGCCATCATTGCACAGTCTGCATAATTAGCAAATCCAGAGAAGATTCTATTAAAAAAACCATAGCATATTATCAACCTGCTGAAAGCAGCTTTCTACAAATGCTTTTAACAATGTCTCACAAATTTTGCACAACTATCAACATTTAAAATTATATCCTTCTAACAAACCATTATTAGTTGACAGTGTAGCTGACTACCACGCATTCTCAATAGGAATGGAGAATTATCTTCACCTATGCATTTATCCAGTGATGCTTACCAATAATTTACACTGTGGAGTTGAGAATTTAGTCTATTAGACAATACATTCCTACCTACTGTTTCATATTTCTGGCAAAGCCATTCTGACATGTACGAAAACCTATTATGGAAAATTATGAGGTGAAATGGCAGCTTCCCACCAGCTTCTCTCTCTCTCTCTCTGCAGGCATCTCCATTACTCCTTAACCTACATATAGAATACCACCAGCAATGATGAATGGAAAAAAATACTAATTAGCTTTATCTTTTTCAATGTCATTTCTCATTCCCAAATTGTAGAGTTGCCTTTATTTATCCCCTACTCTTTGCAGCATGAGCTCAATGGTGCAGCAATCATTCAAATGACCCCACCCTATCTCAGAAGTCTAATGGACAATGACTCATGGCTTGGCATAGCAATTCGAAAGATCCTACTGCAAAGTTGTACATTTTTAATTTAATGCTGGGAACAATGACATAAAATTACTACTTTCCACATTTCAAAATATTAAGCATGTTAAAATAACTTTAGTGTGCAATTCCACATCTTTAGACATGTACAGCAGAATTTTAAAAAAATGCAATGTGGAAACTAAATATCAGAATTGGGTTAAGAGTGCAACTGCAATTTTTCCAGACGCTTATCCATCCAGTTCTTTCTTCACATATAGAAGTAGATGTTCCTAACCTTCTTAATATAGTGGAAGCAAAAATGTAGAAATGAGTCCAAACTGCAAAGAGGCTGTGCATGACGCAGTTACTTGACACACCCATATCTTCAGCATCAAATCCTTGGAAACAATGGATAATTAGAATATCTTTGAATGGATACCTTTTAAAATAAAAGGGAGTGCAGCTAAGATACTCAATGCACCATCATATCTAGCAAATGAAAGTTATTAATTCCAAGCTTTAATGACCATTTTTCAACCTTGCTCCAATATAGCAATTCACATTTACTATTAGTTAACCTTGAAGCTGGATCCATTTGATCTATTTAATCTATTTGATTATTTCTTGCAGGTAATTAAATGACACTGAGATTAATCACCTTTAAGTGAATGTACATTTGAATACGAGGAAAAAGCATTTTGCATTAATTTTGAAAAATTAAAATATTGAAAGATATCTCAACCCTTCTATATTGCCACAATTTTATAACCAAAGTAAAATTACGCATTTCACAAGGCTATATATCTTTACAAATGTTTTTTTCAAAATTAGAAATTTCAGTGATGAACTTATAAAATTGCACAGGCAGACTTTGGCAACATCCTCCTGTCAGCTTTCCTTCGAATGTACTGGACCAGAGGAAATAGTTCAGTACTAAAAATAGGAAACAAAAGACCAGATAAATGGGGCAAAGATAGCCTTAGCAGTGTGAGCCATCAAAACAGTTTATAATATGCATCAGGATAAAGATGATGAAAAGGAGGAAAGAAGAAGGGGTTAAGAAAAATCAGATGAAGTGGACGAAGGAGTAGGATTAATACTACTGGTCCAGCATCTATATAGCTGCCATTTCCAGTCACGAGAAAGCCTGGACAAAGAATTGTTTTTAAAGGACTTACTATACGCACGCAAATGTATACGTAGTATAGTCAAGCAATTTTTTAAAAATATACCATTTAGATTAAGATATAGTAGTTCATTATAGTTACTAAACTGTACACTCCTTGAAACAGAACAATTGAAAATAGAAACTGATAAGCAGACACAACGCAATATGAAGCTTACGGATCTAAGGCGCAGCATGACCCCACCCTAAATTTATCATATATTGGTTCTTACATGGCCACAGAATGATTAAATAAATTTAAAATCCAGTTTCCTTACCTGGAAAGCAAGTCTTTTGTTTATATAGCACGTAAAGGAGGAACTAATTCAGGTTCAACAGACGTACTTGATGGAGTTTGCTTCGTCACATATACAGCAATACTATACTTAATAAAAGATCTAATAGATTCAAGGCCTTTCTGGGGTATTTCACACTCCAAATCAAATTCTGATGCTGTCTAATATACATCTCGTTGTTGTAGCTCCCCTTGCACAGCAAAAAGAGCACAGAGGTTCTTAGAACTGTTGATACAGTCAACAGTCCGGGAGCATAATTAACAAGCAGCTCGGTGTCTAGGGAGCTGAAAATCAGCTTAATCTATTTCATGAGTGCATACACTGCAGTTCACCCAATCCACAGTACTGCAAAATGTGAATTCTATCACCGCCTCAGCAGTCCGATGTGCTGGCTGCTCTGATGTGTGCTACAGTTTTAGGGTTACACAGGGATTTTTTATTGTTAAAGGACTGTACCATATCAATTTGAAGGTGGGGGAGGAGAGAGAGAGAGAGAGAGAGAGAAAGATGGGTGGCGGGGGGGGGGGGGGGGGTGGTGTAGACAGAAAGATGATTCAACCTTTTTTCCTCCTTTGGCCCACTGCAATTTATGATAATGGGAATTTTTGATGACTTCCGACATCCTGCCTTGAAATCAGGCTAATAATCCTTTTAGCTGTCATGTTTTGTTAATGAGGTAAATGCGGTTGCAGAATGAAGTAACACTGGGAACTGCACAATTTAATCACAGATGTAAAGCTATTTTCTTAAGATAGCAGCCTTTATTAGTATATGTCATAAAGTATGGAGTAGAGATGTAGCATTTTCTCCCTTCCCTTATCCAGCAACAAAACTGACCAGCTTCCGCCATTTAAATAAATAACAGAATCACAGAGTGTCTTTCCTAGATGCTGGCCAGGCGCAAATGAAAAATGCAGTAGAATTAATAGTTGCTACCCCTTTGAGTACAATACAGCACTGACATGTTGCTGAATATGAACTTGATCATACTCTCTGTTCTGAACATTAGCAGTGCATGCCACCTTAAATAATCTCATGCATTTTTGTGTTTGATCTACAATAACATTCTTTATAATTGTGCAGATGTTGCAAAAATTAACCTTCAATACCATAGATGATAGATGACTCTGCATGACTATGTCAGTCGCCTCAGGATAAACAGTAAGAATATGAAAAAAATTTAGATAGGTTATAGATTAAACTGGAATACAAACTAAATTAATAGGGGTTTTCATTGACGAAGATGCACATTATTTCATGTAATGAAAGGACCTTATATTACTGTTAACATTGGCGCTGCAACAGCATAAATAGCATCAACCTGACTATTAAACTCTTCAATCAGAGAGATTTTCCAGCCAAAGGTGATATTATCCCAAACTAATTTGGGTTTGACCAATCAATGTCACTTTCTTAGCTGCTCATTACTGGGCTATTCTTAAATATTGATATTATGGCATGGTAAAATAATAATGTCTCACAGATCAGACTGGGCGGGGTGGAGGTTAACATCTGGATGTAAAGCTGCAGTGACAAGATCTAAATGAGAACTAGTCTCAATGATCAGAATCAGGCTAGTTTATTCTACACAATCAGGCAATGGCGCTGTTATCAAATTGCAGAAAGCCACAGAAACTTCTAGAGAGAGCAGCATTCATTCGATTCAGATTCTAGTGAAGCATTTTCTTTAACAAACGACTGCACAAAGCTGATGGTGCGAAGCCATTTTTAAAATTTTTAAATTTACTCTGTATTTATTTTAACCACTGAACTACTTCATAGGTAGATCAAATTAAAATAATTAATTGGAAAAAAAATTACACATTTATACGAACATAACAGCAGTTCTATTAACCTATTTTACACAGAAACTAGACCAACTGATGCTACTTCAAAAGATGCAGTTCCACAAGGTTTTCATTCCCAATCAATTTACAACAATGGTAAAAATAATTTGATTTATTGAATTATACTGTGAATCTCACAGTGCAATTATTCTGCAGCAATGTCAACAGTTTTTCACCTTCTAAACCAACAGCACAGTCAGAATGATAGGTTTATATTTTTAAAGACAGGTTCAGCATATCGTGTGAAACACACAGCATTGGTTTTAGGAAGATACGACAGCAATTTAATTTCAGGGTTCAGACAGTAATGAACAGTACTTGCTGCTTTCAGAATTCATGGCATTATCTGAACCCTTGGTTTAAATTACAGCCTCATTATTCAATCCTTACCAATCTATATGGTTGTCATCGTACATTGCTAAAGACATAAAATTCCTTCTAATTTAAATCAACAAATTTGAAGGGCAGAATTTCTGCAAGCATAGTACTGAATGTTATAACTGACAATATATTTAACCTTTCAAAAAATGCATTATAAGTCAGGTTTTTTTATTCCTGGGATAATATTTCTTAGGATTCACAAAGATAGGTCCGTACCGTCAACCATTTTATATTTTGCAAATATGGAAGCTTTAGTTTTGTAAAATGGGATGAGCTTCAATTTGATTTGAAATCTTTTCCATTGAAATATTTTACATATCCTCGAGTTCCAGAGTAAATGTCATCCCAAGAACTCACGTGTAAACCTGCAAAGTCTATGATTTATAATGTTTATTGGGAGGGGCGGGGTGGGGATAACAGCTAATATTCTGCTTTTTCATCTCTAAAGTCTGGTTTCAATCCAGTGGAAATCAATGAAATAAAGGTTTTTTTAAGTCAGTCAGTGAAGTAGACATAATATTGTTCATAGCATTCTCTTCATTTCTTCAGTATGTGATGCTATGTATGATATGTCACACTGGTATTCGTAGATGGTCAGCAACACTTCTGTTATGGCACATTAGGACTGCACTACTAGTCTCCAACCTATCAGTGTTTAATGCTGACACTGTGTCCAAAAGAAATTCCCCATAACTGGCATCCCCCACATTGAGAACGGGAGGAAAAAGCCTTTTCTCATGAGTATTTCCAATCAACTACCGATCAGATTTAGAAAGCAGTAATAGGAGTAAATCCTTTTGTAGTAGAACTGCATAATGATGATGGTTAGAATTAGTTTTAGTAATTCTACATATAAACATTTTACCATTCATAGCAAAATTGCAGTTGAGAAGTTCAGCAGTCTCTTGGAAGTAACTTCAGAATGTCATTCTCCACTCCAATCTAATAGTTAACGCTAGCAACCCTGATCTTAAGGGAGATGGGGGTGCAGGGGAAGGAAGTGGGTGATACAGGTTTCTGTATCATCCTTTCATCTCTAGAAGCATGAGGAAACAACTAGCTCATATAATTCCATATGGCTATGACATATTGACCAGTACAAGGCCAGACAGCTGCAAATGGGAATATGTAAAAAGGATTCAAAAAGATGTTTGATGGGTTACTTGAAGGTCATTCACAAAAATCTTGTTTCAAGGAAGGTCAATCTTTTTTCTTTCCTTGACCTTTCCACAGCTAAAATAAGTTAGTATATGAAAACGAAATAATACATACAAAAACTATTCAGGTTCCATTCAATGGAATTTTTGAGGATGAGACAAAAAGTACTAGAATGTGAAATGGTCAAAAATCACTGCACCTCCTTGAAATTAAGGAAGCTTGTTAAGTTTAGGAAAGTGCTCACAATGTATTACAGTCGACTCAATCAATTTCTGCCTCTGTTCCTATCCTCCATGCCAATGACACAGCAACTTTTGACATGCTGCAGCTGAGCAAGTTCATGTTCCAGTACAAAGCAAGCCTGTCTGAACATCCACGTCAGCAACTAATGAATCTGACCTGGCAGCAGCTCCAGGCTACCATTAAGTTATTAGCGTAAATTTAAATACCTCCCCCCAACCCCACCTCAATTTTCTCTACATATTGTGGGTAATACTATCCTTCCGGCTTTTTCCATCATCTCCGATGCATCGTCTGCCTCAATCCCTATTAGCAAGATTTTTTTTGTCCCTTGTGATTTATTAAAGGCTTGAGGGCAAGGTCGATGCAGCCACTGTTTGTGTGACCTGCTGATAGTGTCTTTTCACCATTGTAAATCCCACATAATCATATCACACTATCAAAGGCAGCTTATTTAAGCAATAGGAAAAAGGCCGACATCCCATTTGCAATCTACTCTGAAGCAGTAGCCCATGACAGACATCAGCAGATCACACCATTTCCAGTTATGGTGTGCCTCACTACTGCATTTTAATATGCAGTCCAGTTACGAAGAGATTGCCTCACATTGTGGATGCCTATAGAAGCTGTGGAAAATTCAAAGCTCATGTCTGCACAAAAGCTTGCTGTTTATTGATCAGCAACACAGAATGATCCAAGTACCATAAATGCAACAATACTGTAGAGATTTATCAATCGGCTTCCTTACTTGCAAAATGAATGATGAATATCATTGCAGACTTGCATCAAACCAGAGACAGATGCAGATTTTCTGGTTGTACTTTTGAAACACATCTACACAAGATGCTGTCATAGAGATACTTAAATACGGAGGATGACAGGAGGAGTCCTTGGTGATGCCAGAATCTGCTTATAAAATATATTCATTCCACTTTGGCCCAATAACCCCTCCCCTAAAGTTCCTGATAATTGGTATTCAGAAGAATTTGAGAACACTTATGTAAATGATATGCTATACTCCTGTGGATGGATGTTACAGTTTGCAGAGGGACATAGATAGGTTGCAGAGCTGGGCCGTGAGGTGGCAAATGGAATTCAATACGGATAAGCGTGAGGTGATTCACTTTGGTAGGAATAACAGGCATATGAAATATAGGGCTAATGGAAGGACCCTTAATAGTGTTGTCGAGCAGAGGGATCTTGGGGTACAAGTACATAGCTCTTTGAAAGTTGGCACCCAGGTTGATAAAGTTGTTAAGAAGGCGTACGGTGTGTTAGCTTTTATTGGTAGAGGGATTGAATTTAGGAGCCGTGAGGTTATGTTACAACTGTACAAAACTCTGGTGCGGCCGCACTTGGAGTATTGCGTACAGCTCTGGTCGCCGCATTATAAGAAAGATGTGGAAGCATTGGAAAGGGTGCAGAGGAGGTTTACCAGGATGTTGCCTGGTATGGTGGGAAGGCCTTATGAGGAAAGGCTGAGGGACCTGAGGTTATTTTCATTAGAGAGAAGAAGGTTACGCGGTGACCTAATTGAGGCGTATAAGATGATCAAGGGATTGGATAGGGTGGATAGTGAGAGCCTTTTTCCTCGGATGGTGATGACCAACACGAGGGGACATAACTTTAAATTAAGAGGTGGTAGTTATAGGACGGATGTCAGAGGCAGGTTCTTTACACAGAGGGTGGTGAGGGCGTGGAATGCCCTGCCTGCAGCAGTTGTGGACTCGCCTACTTTGGGGGCATTCAAATGTTCGGTGGATAGGCACATGGATAATATTGGAATAGTTTAGGTTAGAGGGTCCACTGGCTGACGCAACATCGAGGGCCGAAGGGCCTGTACTGCGCTGTAATGTTCTATGTTCTATGTGGTGGAATTCTTCCATTGGGAATGATAGACATGCCTCAAACAATCCATTTAGGTGGAGCTACCAAGTGACAGTGAGAGTTGTTATTTTTGGTATTGGCATCTGTTACCAACTGCTGTAGCCATTGGTCTTTGTATGCTAACCCAAAGGAAGTACTGTAATTTCCCTCTTCTGGCCAGCTAGTGATCCCAGGTGTAATAATTGATGTTTAGGGCCTTCACGCTACACTTGCAAGTGTGGTTGAAGTAGAGGCCTAACTGCTCTAGTTAACTCACCTTATAAGTCGCCTTTGGATATATGACCATTTTCCATCCTGCTGGGCAGCCCTATTCGCCAAAACTTCCTCCATTTGATTAGTGCCAATGAATCTGGAAACTCTGTATGACAGAGAACTGCTACCTTTCATGATATTTGTCCTTCTAAGATATACCCATAATCTACTGCAAACAGTGAAGGTGGAAATTATTGATTTCCTTTTCTTGGTAGCTGTAAGTTGCCAATGTCTCATAGCCATGCAACAAGATGCTGAGAACACAGATCCTATAAACCATTATCTTCAGGGTTAGCTTGGTGTTATTCCATGTGTATTTTTGCGAGACAATCAACGACAATGGTTTATATACATTTAGCTCTGTTTCAAGGGACAGATTGTCTGTCACTGTCACAAATCCAACTTCTGTTATTTGAGGAGGCTTGAATAATGTATAATTTTGCTTGTATGAATGTGTGAGGAATCATGTGCAAGATCCAATGAGAAAGTAATCAGCTCAATTGAAGTATAACACAAAGATTACTTATTACAAGGGACATATATATGAACATGATTATGGTGATCTAAGACAGTTATGTAAAAGAACTAAATACCCACACAGTTTATACAGACATTATCCTTTTTGACCCAAAGTAAATTTATGAGACCTGAACTCTTTCAGGACTTCCCTCTCCCCAAACAACATCCACTTCAATAGATCTATAGCTAAAGGCTAGCTTATAGTTACCATACCGAATATCATTGAGTAGTTATTCTGGGGAATGGCGCTTCTTGGTTCAGCAAAGATACGGGTTTAACTGCCTCCACAAAGGTTTCTGCAGTCTCATTTCTGATCTGCTAACAGGCTGTTGGGTGGAATGTACCATCCTGCTTCCAAAAAGATTGGCAATTGTATGATTTTCCCCTTTGACTGTTCTCTCTGTAGATTTGTTGTGTTCCTCCAGCTTCTGTGGTTCTAAAACATTAACATACACATGCCTCCCATTAATGGTTCAATCATCTAACTAAAGGGTTTCCTTTTAGTAGGGTGATGTATTCTTCTGGTTGGTCTAAAACCTGCTAGTCTTGTTACTGGCAAACTCACATTACGTTAAAATTGCCTTTTGAAATGCTGGTGGCTTCTAATCTTGCTAGCTTTGTTATGTTCTTGCTTATTATTGGCACAATCGTGACAGCCACTAGAGGCCAAGATATCATAATTTGCTAAGTACTTCCAGTGGGTTATTATTTATTGTGTTGAGATGGAGATGCAACATCTTGTTCCATAACCCCAGTTTTCCTGATGTTTATAGTCAGGGAGAACATGTTACAGACATGGAAGAGGCAACCATGAGTCATTGCAGCCAAATTTCTGTTTGGATAACAGGTGCAACAGTGTCAGCAATTAGGAATTCCTGATCAGGATGCAACGGGTTTTGTGTCTTTCACTTCAAACTTTAGGATCTGTAAAGCTTGCTGGCTGACCCAGGGTGCAAGTCAATTCCTTCATATATGCAGGCCAAGAAAGATATCAAACAAATAAGGACTAGGTCACAATTTTTTTTCATTTCATTCTTCATCCTGAAACTGCCAGAAATGGACCCATCACATAGTATAATATAGTACACGTGTCATGGAAGGAGCAGATGAGACTTGAGTTTTCGTGGACAGCTAAATTATTTCCAAAGCTCTGCTCTACTGACTATACTGAATGCCTTCTACAAAAAGTGAAGTAAAAGAGTATACCTTGTTCTCTACATGTCCCTTATAGTTGGCATACAGAGAAAGTAACATCCACAGTAAATCTGCTGGCATAAAAATCATACTGTGCTTCCAGGCACACCTAGTTGACAAGCATTTGGGGTCTTTTAAATATGATCTTAGCAAAGGCCTTCCCCAGGACCATAAAGACGAGATGCCCCTGTTGTTGTTGTTGTTGTTGCAGTTGCATGTCATTTTTTTTTTACGAAGTGTGGTGATTTTGGCATTGCACATCTTCTGTGGAATGGAGCCTATATTCCAACGGAGGAGTAAGTGTGCAACAGATGGGATTTCCTGTGCTTGAGCAGTTTGGCTGGGATTCCATTCTTTCAAGGTGTCTTCTGTTTGTTAAGCAGTCTATGGCTTTCCTAAATGCAAGGGATGTGTCAAGAATATAAGAATTTAAGAACTAGGTGAAGCAGGAGTAGGCCATCTGACCCCTCGAGTCTGCTCTGCCATTCAATAAAAATACGCTGATCTTTTGGTGAACTCATCTCCACTTGCCGGGCCACTCACGATAACTCTTAATTCCTTTATTATTCAAAAATGTATCTATCCTAGCCTTAAAAACATTCAATGAGGTAGCCTCAACTACTTCACTGGGCAGGAAACTCCACAGATTCACAACCTTTTATGTGAAGAACTTCCTCCTCAACTCAGTCCTAAATCTGCTCCCCCTTATTTTGAAGACTCCTAGTTCTAGTTTCACCCGCTAGTGGAAACAACTTCCCTGCTTTATCTTATCTATTCCCTTCATAATGTTGTATGTTTCTATAAGATCTCCCCTCATTCTTCTGAATTCCAATGAGTATAGCCGCAGCCTATTCAGTCTCTCCTCATAAGCCAATCCTCTCAACTCCAGAATCAATCTAGTGAACCTTCTCTGCACCTGTTTCAGTGCCAGTATATCCTTTCTCAAATAAGGATACCAAAACTGTACACAGTACCCCAGGTGTGGCTTTACCAGTACCTTATACAGCTGCAATATAACCTTGCTGTTTTTAAATTCCATTACTCTAACAATAAGGGACAAATTTCCATTTGCCTTCTTAATTACCTGCTACACCTGCAAACCAACTCCTTGAGATTCTTGCACAAGAACACCCAGGTCCCTCTGCATAACGGTATGCTCCAAATTTTTACCATTTAAATAACAGTTCATTTTGCTATTATTCCTACCAAAATGGATGACCTCATATTTACCAACATTATACTCCATCTGTCAGACCCTTGCCCACTTCCTTAGACAATCTATATCCCTTTGCAGACTTTTAGCATCCTCTGCCACCCATTAGTGTCATCTGCGAATTTTGATGCACCACATTTGGTCCCCAACTCCAAATCATCTATGTAAATTGTAAACAGAATGTCAAGCACGGACAGAGGTCAAGTATAAAGAAATCTTACAGCAATTACATGGGTCTTCATGAAACCATATCTGTAATAGCACTATATTGTTTTGATTACCTTGATTAAGAAAGGATATACTTGCCTTAGACAAAGATTTGCTACAGATTTCTGGGATGAAGGGATTATCCTATGAAGAACTTTATGTTAGGTTGATATTCCCTAGTTTAGAAGAATGACTGGTGATCTCATTGAAATATAAAATTCATAAAGAGTTTGACAGGACAGAAGCTAGGGAGGATGCTTACCAAGAATAGGGTAGTCTAGAACTAAGAATCTAAATCTCAGTAGAAGGGATCAGTTGTTTAGCTCATAGGAGGGGAAATTTCTTCAGTCAAAGAGTTGTGGAACTCCAGAATTGTCTACACCAGAGATCTGCTGATCTCAGAGTATGTTTAATGCAGAGATTAAAGACTTTTGATTACTAGGAGAATTAAGGGATATAGGAATTGTGTGGGAAACTGCAGTTGATATAGAAGATCAGCCACGATTCTACTAAATGACAGGGCTGGCTTACATGGTCTATGCCCCTTCCTATTTCTCATGTTAAGTTTCAGGATACAAGTCTGAAGTTTAAAAAGAAAATGGCTTACCCTTCATCTAGTCCATCAACTAAACCTACATACCAACACTCCATAACTATTTAAACTGATAATCATGTAATCTTTGTATTGCATTTATGATGGGGAAAGTTGAATTTAAATTGTACGGCCATAACTAATCCTATAGCCAGCAGAAAACTGGGGCATTAGTGCCAGCAATCATGAGTCTATTACCTTTTATGGTCTGAGCACTCAAACCAGAAGCCAATAGAAGTTGCTGCTTCATGGTTTCATTCTGGATCTCTGATCTAAATCAGGTTGTCTGCAGTTGAGCCCATCCCACCGCAATAATAAATGCAACAAAGGGACTTAAACTTGAAGCCGAAATGTTTTCTCACATTTTTAAATTGCACATCTAAGCATGATTTTCATGCAAGCTTTTATCTGTTTCCAACTTTTTCTCATCACAATCTTCCATTTGTGGATATGGTTCTTAAACTCAGCAGTATAATGTAGTTCCCAGAATTCGAACATCGTAAAGCTGCTGAGTGCCTATTTCTGACCTTCTAGCGAAAATGGCAGCAACGCAATGCTGCTGTAATGAGCTACAATGACAATGTCGGCTTATAAACTAATAATGACCTGCATTGTCTCACATCTACATTTATATAATACCACATCTATTTGAATTGAAAGTGTCTGAAAGCTCTGGCTTTCTGACTGACAGTACATATGGTGAATGCCAAGGCCAGGCTAAGAAAGAATAAATACAATGTTAAAGATCACAGGGACCAGTTTAAAAAAATTACATCAAATCATGAAAACGCCTTAAAAAAGTAGAATGAAGTATTGTGAGACAGACAAGTTTGTGAGCAAGAGAAAGGCAGTGAGCAGAATTGATTACAGAATGTTTTTAAAGACAGCTCAGTTAGTGATTAGATAAGTTAACAAATGGTCTTTATCAAAGGGAAAATTATATATTTTTCTTCTTTGCTATCTACTGCCTTTACCAAATACCTTTGGCAGAAGGGAGGATGGACTGAATATTACGTTCTAACATCATTCTATAGATAACCAAATAAACGTAAATGGCCTGGACTGACCAGTCTCTAATTTTCTCTTGTCAGGAAGCACATTATCAAATGTCTTCATAAGCAAGTTGTAACAAGGATAAGACTAAATGAGCAATTACAAAGCCAGACAAATTGAGATAAATGAAATGGTCAAATTGCAAGCCCCCAATACCCGAGCTGTAAAGTTGTTTGATTCTAACTATGTTTGAGAAATTTTGAGCACAAATCCCCAACATTGCTCAGACGCCAATAGGTCTGGAGTAGTACAGATTTTCTGCATTAAAAATGTTCACATTCAGCCAAAATTGGGTTTGTGACGGTGATAGAGCCTTTTGAAAAAAAGGAATTCAGGTCAGAAACCTGTTACAAAAGGTGCAGCTCAGCTGACAGCCTTCAGTAAGTAACCCTTTAAAATCCAGTGTGAGTGAATATTCTATTTTAGAACTGGATCCTAATTATGAATATTGAATGCTGAATAAGTTCAAATGCTACAGTTGGTTAATATTGAATTTTCCTGTCCTGGAAGCTTCTAAATTGATTTAAAAAAGCACAATTATTTTTGCTGTGAAGGCAAATATGCTGCTTAATGGCAAGAATCCATAACAGATATCTTTTGACATCTGTAGGTATTTTCCCCAGAATTTTGCAAGAACAATCATAAAACATTTTTCTCTACAACCTTCACAACGATTTATTTTCTGGGGAATGGGGAGGAGAGAATAATATTAAGCTGAAAATAATCCCCTGGATTAAAAAAATCAATTTAAATTATTTTTAATACTGGCACAGACAGAGGCTAATTAAGAAATCGTGTAATTAATTCTTCATTCGGGCTAATTTGAAGCAAGTTCAGATGGTTCAGCAATGGTGCAACTATTGAAATTTTTTTTCACTTGCTAATCTCAAAATAATGTGGTCACAGAGGTAGTTCTGAATACAGAATGGCTGGCATACTTATTTAGCATACTGTCTTTTAACCGATATGGATTTCAAACCAGTCCAGACTGATATGAAAATCCTCTGTCGATTTACTACAAGGGGTTTCATGTGAAATCAGCTCCTGTAAGCTCAACCCACAGAACAAAACTAGTCTTATTTTGCACCATGTCAATCTCACTCAGACAGTTCACAGAATAGCTGTTGTCAAAAATGCAAAATGTCATACTGGTGCAGCAGGGAGTATCTTTTGAGGTTAAAAAAAGCTGAAATAAAAACAGAATTTGCTGGAAATACACAACAGGCCAGTTGGCATCCGCTTAAAAGAAAAATGGGTAAACATTTCAGGTGAAGATTTATCAGGAGAACTGAAGTTCATTTCTATAAAAAGGTCACTGAAAACAGATCCAAAATATTAGGTAAAAGCAGAAAATAGAAAAGGCTAGTCTGACAACAGGTCAATTAGCATCGATGGACAGAAGTGGTTCCATTTCAATTACAGACCCTTTTAAGAATAAAGAAACACAGAGCGAGACCAAGCAGAAAAGAGAGAGCAGGGACTGAATGCAAATTTAAAGGTAACAGTTAACATATACTCAGAGGACAGGATGGAATTATGTATCATTCAAATACAAAATCTCTCATGAAAAATATACACTAAAGTAACAAGTAGCAGCAAACATCAGAGAGTCTTGAAATCCATCCCTTGCTCATTTACATTAATACTTGCACACACAGCTTTAGCTTTTATTTATATCCTGGTCACACAACTATGTATCCAATTGCTTTCTCTCAAATTTTCTAAGGTCTCTGTGCCATCAGACTCTCTGTTCATCATTCAGTCTTGAATGAACCATAATTTTCCCCAACGAACAAAAAAAAAGCACAAAAACCCAATCTCTTGGTTTTGGCCCTCAATACAAATTATGTACCTGTGGCCCAGTTCCATCATTTCACAATCAATATCTTAGAGCGAAGCAGCCTGCTTGGGATACTGTTCAACCCTAAATTAAGCATTCAGTGTTAACCCCTCGATCACAATGGAGATAACATTGCTACCTCCAACTTCCACCTCAGACCATATGCCACTCAAATGCTCATTCACATCTTATGGTTTGATAACTTCAAAGTTTTCCTGATAGGTTTCACAATCACCAATTACTGTAAACTTGAACTTATCCAGAACTGTTATCAGTTCTATCCTGCCCTAAACACCAAATTCTACTTGTTTATCACCCTGCCCTTGTTGGGTTGTGGGTGGGATGGTACGAGGGCTTGAAGAATAGAAGAAATGGGAGCTACTGATGAAAGCAGTGTAGGATGCACTACCACAGAGAGTGATTGAAAAAGTATAAATGCACTTAGGTTAACTTATGAGGGAAAAGAGGCAATTACAATGACAGATTTAGGTAAGAGATAGGAGGACGCTCGTGTAAAGCATACACAATAGCCTGGACTAGTTGGCTTAAACGATCAATCTGCATGTCAGATATCTGATTAAATTAAACAGGTTACAAATTTAGAATATAGCACAAGTCTGAGGCCAGTGCATTCAATCATTAAAATTCTAAAGATTTGTGTAATACCAGCTCTTTGAATTTTTTTGAGATTGGGGCAAGACACGTGAAACCTCATTGCTTCTACTGGTGTTGTATCTGATCTGACTGATATGCTGACAGGAATAGAAAATGGTTTATTTCCTTGTTAATGCTCTTCATCATAAGCACAAAAAAAGTAAAAGGTCACCACTTCCACTCCACCACAAACTAACATACAAGCTTAATACTGGTTCACACAAGAACAGTTAATTAATACAATGCAGTAAGAAACCAACTCTCCTCTCTCATTCACACTACCCCAGGAACTGAAAAAAATATATTTCAGCCTACGAATGAATCGCAATGCAAAATCTTCCAAGCTACAAAATTGGGGCGGCACAGAAGTACTGTGGTTAGCGTGGCTGCCTCACAGGACCAGGGACATGGGTTTGCCTCCCAGCTTGGGTTACTATCTGTGTGGAGTTTGTACATTCTCCTATGTTTGCATGGGTTTCCTCCAGGTGCTGTGGTTTCCTCCCATAGTTCAAAGGCGTGCAGGTTAGGTGAACTGGCCATGCTAAATTCTCCCTCAGTGTACCCAAACAAACACTGGAGTGTGGCGACTTGGGGATTTTCATAATAATTTCATTGCACTGTTAATGTATGCCTATTTGTGACTAATTACTAATTTTCCAAACATAGTGGAGAAGTCACACTGCAGTATGATTGGTATCTTTTGGAGTTAAAGCCACAGGCATCTCTTATTACTTGGTTAGTTCCTAATCAAATAGATACAGTAAAGTAATTGCTTTATCTGAAATGTTAAATGGTCACGTTGGCCTACATAAACACATTATTTTAAATTCTATTGTCTAGTTCACAGAAATGTTCAACAATAAACAATTTAAGAGAAAAACATAATTGCATTGTCATCTATACAATTTGCACATATTTCCAGCAAGTAAGTTACTGACCCACGCAAGACATGGAGCGTAAATTCAGATCATACTCTGGATAAATTAATATTAGTTCGTTAGAAATTGTCAACTCTCATTGACCTCGCAAGAGAATGCTGATAGTTGCTCTCAATTTTCCAATAATATTGCAGCTTTTTCTGAAAAGAATTGCCTATGTCTTGTGCACTTCTAAAGTGACCTTGCCAACATGCATATGGAGACAGCCAAGTTGTGGTCAGGTGCAAATAAAGACCAACCTAGCTAAACAATTGGATCAGAGAAATGGTGCTTTGGAGAACGAGTAATTAATATCAAGGTGGACCAGCTATTTTGTGATGTCAGCAGTATCCTTGAACTCTTGTCCCGAACCATAATATATGGCAATAAATTTCTAAGTAATACTGACACCAGTAACTTGACAGGCCGCTGACTCTGCAGCTATGCAACCAGCCTTCATCTGTCCATTAGAACTGCAGATTTTCACAATGTAGCAGCCTATTAATAAATAATCAATTCAAGGCCTCAAATGAGTTTTACTCAGCATAAGTGCCACACCCCAATTATCAGTCTAAACACTTATGGGGTACGGGATCATCAGGCAAATGAGACACAGAGTCCCAAGCTACATTTCAAAACAGCCTTGGATGAAATTACCAAAGTTATTCTATCTTCAGAGACATCTTTTCTATTTTCTGGTCTAGATCATTATGCATCAGAATACTATATGATAGGATTTTCATTTTGGTCCCATATTTAAGAAAGTAGAAGCTTTTTTTTTGTGGAAGCAATCATTTCTTTTGTTCATGGAAGGGTCAAGATCCTTTAAGCTGCATCACTTTACAGGGTATAAGAAGCCTAAATATTTCATTTTGATTATTAATGGGCAAACTTTGAAAGTTTATTACATAGGATTGTGTGTGGACGTATGAGGGTACAAGTAATTCAGGGACAATTAGGAAGAATTTGTAGGCGATAGTAAGTCTGCTTGACTAATTAAAAGTGAGGGAAATGCAGTGAATTTCAGAAGACACGTGGAAACCATCACTTGGAAGCTGGCTGCAAAAATGAATATGAGTATTGAAAGAAATATGGTTATACAAAGAGGTGATTAAAGGAAAAAAAAATAAGGAATCAAAATAAGTAGATGGTTTTAGTTTGCCTTAGAAACCTTGCTGAAAACACAACTGTTTTTAAGACTAAAGAATTGAACATAGGTACATATCTATTTTTAGTGGCAGATGTAATTGAACAGAAAAATATCAAGTAGCACATTTCGGAGAAAGGATGAGAAACAACTACTATCTCAAGGAACATCCTTAGCAATGGGTACCTGAGAATCTAAGATGCAGGTGGAAAGAATAGAGTCAAATTAAGAGGATATTATAAAGATTCATAAGAGCATCAAAAGCAAGTGGTTGTGTTCTTTTTAAAATATCAAAACGTAAGAAACCAAAATACCTAAACGCATGACTCTGTGTAAGTCATCATCTGAAACAAAAGGCTATATATTAGACTTGGTATTATGGGATTCTAAAGGAGAAGAAAATTCGGGAATCTTAATATGCGGGCAATTCTAACCTATAGCTAGGCTGAGAGATATAACAGTACATCTAAAAGAGAGAATACATTCATTTATGGTATGGAGATGCCGGTATTGCACTGGGGTAGGCACAGAAAGAAGTCTCACAACACCAGGTTAATTTGGTAGCACAAGCTTTTGCAGTACTGCCCCTTCATCAGGTGAGTGAAGAACTGGGTTCACAAACAGTCCATATGTAGACACAAACTCAATTACAAGATAATGGTTGGAATGCAAATCTTAACAGGTAATCTTGTCTTTACAGGTGCAGGCAATGCAAGTGGAGAGAGGGTTAAGCACAGGTTAAAGAGGTGTGAACGAGCACAAGATCCTGGTTGAAGCTGTCCTCACGTGTGCGGAACGTGGCTATCAGTTTCTGCACTTGACATCATGTCACACTATCTGTAACCCCCACAACCTGCCTGGGTTTGCAAAATCTCACTAACTCTCCTGGCTTGAGGCAATTCACACCTGTTTAAGCTGTGCTTAACCTTCTCTCCACGTGCATTGTCTGCACCTGTAAAGACATGGTTACCTGTTAAGATTCACATTCCAACTATTATCTTGTAATTGAGTGTGTGTCTATATATGCACTGTTTGTGAACCCAATTCTTCACTCATCTGATACAGTGGCAGCGCTCCGAAAGCTCATAATACCAATAAACCTGTTGGACTTTAACCTGGTGGTGTGAGACTTCTTACTGTAGCTTCATTTAATACACAGCAAAAATAATTTCCTAAAGAAACAGGGACATCCAACAGTAAGGACACAGGTGATTCTTGATTTAGCTAAAAGTAATGAGCCAGAAATAGTCATCATTTTACCACGGATTTTCAGTGTGGCCAGGGAGCAGTTCTGAATCTCCAGCCTTCCACTGGGCTATTTGTCCATGTCCGTTGGCAAAATGTCTCATTGCTAGTGGCAGAACTACTCTGCGTATGTGTAACAGAACTCAAGGAATCCACACCCACTGTTACCTCGGGATTTCTGAGACAATAAAAAAAATCAAAAGACTTGATAAAAGGGAGAGGTATTGGCAAAAAAATGAAATATGGATTAATGTTTGAACTAACAACAATTCTGTTCAGAAGATATCCTCTTGGAAAGTAAACTCAAAATATAAACTACTGTAATTTATTAAATAATTCCTTTAAATCAATCAAGCCAAATTATTTCTCAAAATATAGGCAACATTGGTCATATGGACTGCCTTTATACTAGATACGCTGAGACGGTAGGCCTTTCTGCTAACCTACGCTATTAATCAATTTCTCATGCTTAAATTGTATTAATTAGTTTTCAAAAGCATCATGCTTTCACTGCCCAAGGGAGATGGCCCAGTGATGATTTAGCCAGGTGTGCAATCATAAAATGCAGAATATATTCAATTGGAAGTTAGGTAAAAAGCCCATTCTGGTTATCTTCAAACGTTAGGAATAAAAAGCTGAAAACTTCCAAAAGAAACCATATCTTGATATATCTTAATCATTCTTTGTGCTTGAACTTCTCCCGGGAATCCTTTTCTCCTCAGATTGCACAAGCTTTGGGATTTGTTGTTTGTTATCTGTTGTCTGTTGGATTGAGTGATATAGGTTTTGTTCTGTAGGTGTAGATTTTGTACGCTATTAGAATCTCAGATGTTTGTTCATGTTCTATTGCTAAAAATAGTATTTTATGCGGTCAGGAGTTTTCAAATCGAAGAGAACTTAAAATATTTCACAGCTTCCAGAGTTAAACAAAATCAGATTTCTCCCTTTCCAACAATAATAGTTTGCTTAATGAACTGAATTTTTTTATAACATGCATAATAATATCATTTTCACAGTGGCACAAACCACTGAGAACAAAATATTATTGATGAAATCATTATAAAGCCTTTGTTTTGCAAAACTCACATCTACTTATAGTTAATTACAACAGATTAGGATTTTCGGGAGACCTTTTTTAAATACACTACACAATAGCTAAAGCTTCAAAATGCAGAAATAACAGGTTTAATAAATGGCACAGGCCATGTTATATATGGTTATAATAAAGCTTCATAAATCTGTCACTAACGTTCAACAACTATAAGGGAAGGCCAACAATGGGAAGGTTATCATTTAATTCTCTTATTGGTTCAAAGGAGAATTTTACCTCAGACAGTTCCAACTATTCACTTTAAGTTCTAAAAATATATGAACCATTCCAATGACATTCTATAATTTTCCAGGTATCAGGTTCTTAATCTTCTGAGAGCACTCTGTTAGATGGAAGCTTGAAACAGTAAGGGACAGTGCTAGCAAAGACTAGTGTCAAGAACAATTTAACACGGAACTGCAGTTTCTCAAAATCTTGCTTTACCCAATAACTTTGTCACCCACCTCTCTTCTCAGCCCAAGCCCACCTTCAATCCTGGGCTAGATTTAACTGGCCTGATGAGTATAAAGGAAAATATTAGCAATTTTCTGAGCACTCCAAATGAAAGATGTAAGCAAAATAGATTATAACACAAAAGGTCAGTTTTGTTTAAAAAGATTGCCCATACCAGCCATAAAGCTCATATGCTCAAAGGACAGAATTGGTGATGTTGTCCACTTTGATTTCATAATAATTTCTAAAGAACTTTTTTTTTATTGTAAAAGAAGTTAAAGATCACTGCCTCTGTATCAAATTCAATAATTTGGCGCTGACACTGTAAGTTAACAAAACAAGTGGCAGGTTTTTGTTTCAATGAAGTGCAATTTTGCACCTTTAACTTTTTTGCTTAAACACCAAAATCTCTGCCTTGCACACATAATTGTGAATAATTACCCACCACCAATGTAATGTTGCAACATTTTATTTCTCCCACTTTCTTGTGCTTAACTGTGCTTAACAGTGGGATATACTGCCCACGTTATCATTTGATGAGAAGCTGTAATTTGTTTCTCAAAACAAAAATACAAGAACAGCATATCCTCAACGTCAACATGCTTCACCAATCTTTGGTGTTTGTTGTCACCAAAAGTAAGCCAAATTAACCAGCTCATGGAAACTGAAATACCAGAATTAAATTTGACATTGGTTAAGCTGCAGAAATTCTAGTTATTTATAGCCAAGTACTGAAAGTTATTAAACAAGTGACAAATATGCCAGATATAACTGTGTAAAAACTTAACTGTGATCAATTTTTTAATGCCAAATGTCTAGGGACTGACTTTTACCAGGGTAATCTTTTAAGGAGTTAACATGCATTTATGACTGGAATGGAATGAAGTGATTAAACTAGCAACAACTAATTCATATTAATTATCATACAAGGTCATTTTAAAAATGAGTAAAAAGAAAATAAAACAAATATTTCAATAGCATTCGTACATTTACCGGTAAATCAATTTATTAACATCTCCAGGAATATCATTTGGCTCAGAAATTTTGGGGCTTTTTTTCGCTGAAAACTTTTTCCCTGAAGACTTTTACAGGAGGTATATGAAAAATTATGGTTGATTAAGCAAAGATCATGGAAGTCAACTTTTACGAGATAAAATTTTACAGAAGTTATATGTGGTAAATAGTCAAAACACATGATGCATTTTGTCATCTATGGCACCTCTGAAGTTGGCAGCTAACTGCAAATGGCAATGACCTACACAATGGACAGAAATAGTGCAGACCAATTAATACAAACCTCATATGATGGCTGTCGCTCTTCCTGCCACCAGAGGGTTGTTGCATTCCTTTCGCCTCTGTTGGCATAGGCAAACCTTTCACAACCACTGGACAAGATAGCTGGGCCAAACAAAAGGGGTGCTGTTCATGTAAACAGGGCAATTTTAACAACGCTGGCAGTGGGAGCCAAAAGTGTATTTACATCAGAAAGACAGCAATGAATTCTGTCAGCATACATACATAGCTGTACATACTGGGACACAGTTACTGTTTAGAATCTTTTATTTATAAAGGTTTGATAGATTTTGTTCTCTATTTAAGAAATTCAAAGTCACTTGCAAGCTTCAACAGAGATCATCAAAATTAATCACTGAATCATTCTGACCTAGTACAATTGAAAACAATTTCTGAAATACAGTTCAACAGCAGAGACACAATCAGCAATTTGCAATGCTAATGAGTCTACAGGTCAGACCATCTCAATAGCCAGATACACAAGGAGATCAGCTATAAGTGACATTATAGCACTCTGATGATTCATGTCCACCTTTCTGGAAATGCAATGATTCATCTGTCAAGAGTCATAAACTCAGCAAGCTACTCTGGATGTACAATGCAAGGAAATATCTTCCATGCTATGCAGCTTCTCTAAATCTAAAACCATCACCAGTCAAACATCCCTAATTCTTGAGTTTTCAACACAATGTTATGCACTCCAGAATTATTATTTCTATAGGGGTGCTCCAATGGTTTACATCTGCACAGAAAAATGTCAACCAAATAAAAAAAAAGTGCACTGAAACAAACCTATGTATCTCATTTTGATCTGAAATGTAGTGCCTTCTGCTGTTAAAAGGAAATGGAAAATTAATTCGAAATACGTGCTAGGCATTTTAAAAAAAACTAAATTAAGAAACACACTTCAGTCATATTCAGCCATTCTAAAAGCATGTTTTAAACGACAATGTTTTAAACAGCATGTTTTAAAACAGCAAAGCATCTCCCTGATATGCAGCCTTGTTCAAAGAAAAAAAAGCCAAGTCATTTCAAAATGCGTTCCCCAAAAAACACTGATTACTTTTAACCTCAACCAGAATCAGGAGGAAGTCATATATTTTGTTTTACACTTATTATTAGCTCCCATGACTTTTGTTTCTATAGTATCTTCAGCAAGATGATAAAGGAATAGAGAATTGTTTGGGTGAACGTGTCATAGAAATGCTAGCTTTACTGCACTCCAACATTATTAGTATAGAACAATCTATCAAGCACCACAGTGACCTATATCATTGTGCTATGATATGGCAAGGCAAGTTCATGCCGCTAACTCCCAGGGGTTGCATTCTTGTGTCAGACAGCGTAAGAGGCAGGGGGGCCAAAAACAATAATCTAACTTTTATTATTTTTGCTCCTTCTTACATTAGATCATTAACAGCATCAATCAGCGGCAGAGCAGCAGATCCAACCTCACCCTCCTTCTGGTTGTGGAAAAACCAATTTAGGAAAGGGAAATTAAATTGCTTAATATGGCACAGAATCAATACTTGCTCGAATTCAGAAACTATGTGGTATTATTTATTTCCAATATTGTCTAGTTTGCTTCGATAGGTTCTATCATCCAAAATAATTTATTTTTGAAGGAAGAAAAACAGGGTTTTCCTGCCTTTTTCCTCATCATTTCTTTCCCTGTCCTTACTCCTCATCCTGCTGCCTCTATCAGAGTTTAACTCCACTGGACTAAAACAAGATAATGTCGGAAGCAATCAAGCAAGTCACCAACTGTGCAAAGTAAAGACAAGTTAAAGGTTTCGGTGTAATCTTTTATCAGGAACTACAAAAACAATGCCGCCGAGTGGCATTAAGAAAGGAATAGAAGAGACAAGAATTTTTTTAAAAAAAGCACAAGGTGTAAAATATGACCTGCAAAATGCTTAAAAAGAAAATGAGTTAGTTATATAGTTAAAATAATAATATGAAATGAGAAGAAAAGCATAATGGAAATCATTTAAGAAACTTGGGAAAAAACAAATAGCTAAGTCAGTTTTGTGGAGCTCGTGAGGGAAAACCTCTGCAAACCTGTTTGAAATGAAAAGAAGGGCTAACAAGTGGAATAAAATCCAATGTCGTAGGATAAAGAAAGACAGATAGGCACTCAAGGGTACAGACTAGATGATCTACAGTCACTACTCCAAGGACTGTAAGTTCAAGTGAAGTGTTCCAGGAACTCATCTGCTCCCTCCATTGATGTTGACAGCTGCTGTCTATTCCCAGCATTTAAAACTTGCTAAATCTATTTATTCCATTATCCCATTGCCTGTCAATAATTCTGTCAAGTGACCACTGCTCACCTCAGCTATTTGACCCTGAAAGATTACTATAGCAATTTTGACCCACATTTGATAACTGTTCAGCACACCATTTCTTTTAGGGACCACTCTATAGCTATCAGGAAGGAAGGCTCTGTTCAATTCTAACATCCCTGAAAGGATGGATAATGAGGCCAATTATACCATTCCAACATTGCCTTGCCAGAAATCTGCTAATTTAACACAGAGCGAGGAATTAATTCGGGATCTACCAGGTCTGCCAGATTTGCCACAGTTGAGGGCTGCAGGTGCAATTGCTGACCAGTCCTTTGAAAAACATCTTTCCCATGTTTCTTTCCCTTTAAGGGTGGGGAAAATATTTGAAAACCTTAATAATGCTAAAAAAGATACATTGCTGTTACCAGGAGAAATACAATACCAAATTTCAAACGATCATAACAACTTATACCACAGGAAAAAGGATGCTGACTGGTTAGCAAGTCGACTCTGGTTTCTTCTCTGCATGGCAATACCTCAGCCAAAGAGGAACAATGGGGCTCTCCAAGCTTTCAAGTAATTCATAAAAGGTGCAATACTTGAATATAATCCTGTTGTTTACAGTGAATCAGTCCCTGCATATAGCTGCACATCATTTTTAAGAAGTGCAAGTGAGCTAACTTGTGAGTTCAACTCACTATTTTAAATGGGTAAAAATATAATAGGAACAGTCTTTATTCCACAAGGAGGCCCACGCTTGACAAATGCTTGAAACATTCATATTACACTTATAAAAAATCCAAGATATCACCAAACTGAAAGTTTATCCCTATGAAAACATCAATCATGACTTTATACCTTTATGGTCACATAGTGGTCACCAATAAATAATTTCAATGAACTTTGAAAGTACCACATGTCTACTTGCTGAGATCTATAAAATATATGTACTTCTTCCTGTTTCTGGAGGAGGTTAAAAGTAATCAGTGCTTTTTGGAGCACACATTTTGAAATGACTTTCATCCCATCAATTTGGTTTTCTCCTTTCTGCAATAACTGGGAATCGCCAAGTATAGCCTGTCAAATAAATCTAATTGTGTGTTTCATGAATCATCTGCAACTTTGATCGAATTAGAGCTAAAAAGCACTTTCCAAACCCACAACTTCTACCACCAAGAAGAACAATGGCAGCAGGTGCAAGGGAACAACACCACTTGCAAACTCCCCTCAAAGCCGCACATCATCCTGACTTGGAAATATATCACCAGTCCTTTATTGTCGCAGGGTCAAAATCTTGGAACTCCCTTTCTATCAGCACTGAGTTTACCTACACCACATAGACTGCATTGGTTCAAGAAGGCAACTCACCATGACCTTCTTAGGGGCAATAGAACATAGAACGTAGAACATAGAACATTACAGCACAGAACAGGCCCTTCGGCCTTCGATGTTGTGCCGACCAAAATAAAAAGCAATGCCCCCTCCAAACTAAACCATTCCCTTCTCTTCCATATACTTATCAACTAACCTCTTAAACGCCACCAAACTTGCCGCATCTACAACAGCTGAAGGCAGGGCATTCCACTCCCTAATCACTCTTTGAGTAAAGAACCTACATCTGATATCCGTCCTATAACTCATACCCCTTAATTTAAAGCTGTGTCCCCTCGTGCTAGCTTTCTCCATCCTAGGAAAACGGCTATCACTGTCCACCCTATCTAACCCTCTAATCATCTTATATGCTTCAATAAGATCCCCTCTTAGCCGCCTCCTTTCTAACGAAAACAACCTCAAATCCTTCAACCTCTCTTCATAGGACCTGCCCTCCATACAGGCAACATCCTAGTAAACCTCCTCTGTACCCTCTCCAATGCCTCCACATCTTTCTTATAATGTGGCGACCAGAACTGCACAAAATACTCCAAGTGCGGCCGCACTAGAGTTTTGTACAGCTGCAACATGATGCTGCGGCTCCTAAATTCAATCCCCCTACCAATAAAAGCTAAGACTCCATTAGCCTTCTTAACAACTTTATCCACTTGACTGCCTACTTTCAGGGATCTATTGACACATACACCAAGATCCTTCTGTTCCTCAACACTATTAAGAGCCCTACCATTAGCCCTATACTCTACACATTTATTGTTCCTGCAAAGTGCATTACCTCACACTTTTCCACATTAAACTCCATTTGCCACCTCTCGGCCCAGCTCTGCAACTTGTCCAAGTCACTCTGTAAACTATAACACCCCTCTTCACTATCTACCACTCCACCGACTTTAGTGTCCTCTGCAAATTTACTGATCCATCCCTCACTACCCTCATCCAGATCATTTATAAAAATTACAAACAGCAGGGGCCCCAAAAAAGACCCCTGAGGCACAACACTCGTCACCGAACTCCACGATGAATATCTCCCATCAACCACCACCCTCTGTCTTCTATCTGCCAGCCCATTTCTAATCCAATTAGCTAAATCACCCTCTATTCCACACATCTGCATTTTCTGTAGAAGTCTTCCATGGGCCACCTTATCAAACGCCTTACTAAAGTCCATATATACTACATCAACTGCCTTACCCCCATCCACCTCTCTGGTCACTTTCTCAAAAAAACTCAATGAGGTTAGTAAGGCATGACCTACCCTTCACGAAACCATGCTGACTATCCCCAATCAATTCATTTCTCTCTAAATAACTATAAATCCTATCCTTAATAATTCTCTCCAATACTTTGCCCACAACAGAAGTAAGACTCACTGGCCTATAATTCCCTGGAAGGTATCTCTTCCCCTTCTTGAACAATGGGACCACATTCGCTATCCTCCAGTCCTCCGGAACCACACCCGTAACCAACGACGACCTGAAGATCAGAGCCAGAGGCTCTGCAATCTCCTCTCTTGCATCCCAGAGAATCCTAGGGTAAATCCCGTCCGGCCCAGGGGACTTATCCAACTTCAAACCCTCGAGAATTTCTAGCACATCCTCCCTATCTACTACACTACTTCCCAATTTGCAACCCTGTACCTCAGTGTTCTCCATAGCTACATTTCCAGCACTCTGCGTGAATACCGCAGAGAAATATTTATTCAGTGCCTCACCAATCTCTTCAGGCTCCACGCACAACTTCCCACTGCTGTCTATGACTGGCCCTAATCTTGCCCTAACCAATCTTCTATTCTTAACATATCGAAAAAAAGCTTTAGGATTCTCCTTAATCCTATCAGCCAACATCTTCTCGTGTCCCCTCTTAGCTCTCCTCAATTCACTTTTTACATCCTTCCTGGCTAATCTATAGCTATCCATTGCACTATCTGAGCCTTCAAGCCTCATCCTGACATAAGCCTCCTTTTTCTTCTTAACCAGAAAATCAACTTTTTTCGTACACCAAGGCTCTCTTACTCGACCATTTCCTCCCTGCCTGACAGGGACATACTTATCAAGGACTCGCAGCAGCTGCTCCTTGAATAAACTCCACATTCCAGATGTTCCCAGTCCCTGTAGTTTCCTAGTCCAATCTATGCACCCTAATTCTCTCCTGATGGCTTCATAATTACCCTTCCCCCAGCTATAACTACTGCCCCCAGCTTCATGCCTATCCCTGTCCATCACTAAGGTGAACGTAACCGAATTGTGGTCACTATCACCAAAATGTTCACTAACTTCCAAGCCTAACACCTGGTTGGCTCATTGCCCAGCACCAAATCCAATATAGCCTCACCTCTAGTTGGCCTATCTACATACTGAGTCAAAAAACCTTCCTGCACACTTTGTACGAAAACTGACCCCTCTAACGAGCTAGAGCTATAGATATTCCAATCAATATTAGTAAAGTTAAAGTCCCCCATAACAATTACCCTATTACTTTCACTCCTGACCAGAATTGACTTTGCAATCCTTTCCTCTACCTCTCTAGAACTTTTAGGAGGTCTATAAAAGACTCCCAACAGGGTGACTTCTCCTCTCCTGTTTCTAATCTCAGCCCATACTACCTCAACAGACAAGTCCTCATCAAACTTCTTTTCTATCACCGTGATACAGTCTTTGACCAATAACGCCACTCCTCCCCCCCTTCTACCTCCTTCTCTACTCCGACTAAAGCATGTGTACCCCGGAACCTGCAACATCCATTCCTGTCCCTGCTCTACCCAAGTCTCTGAAATGGCCACAACATCGAAGTTCCAGGTACTGGTCCAAGCTGCAAGTTCCTCCCCTTTATTGCGAATACTCCTTGCATTAAAGTATACGCATTTCAAACCATGCCCCACCCCACCCGTACGCCGCTGTGTTTTACAACTCTCTTCTATAACCCCCTTACTCTCATCCCTCTCAGCACCCCAACTACTTAGGATCCCACCCCCCCCCCGAATCAGTTTAAAGCCCATTTAAAGCCCATTTAAAGCCATAAACATTGCATTAGCCACTGACTCTGCATTTAATGATTGAAATAGTAAAAGTTGTCATACAAGCAATATATACACAGAATTAAGTAAAAATGGCTAACCACTTAATGTGCCATTGCATCCAGAAGTTATATTACAAATAAGTTTGGGTTGCTTGTCCTGGACACATGGAAACCTACTTAAATAGCTAAGTTTCCAAAAGCCTTCCAGAGACAAAGGGAAATCACAGCCCCTTTTGTTGAACACCACTAATGTTTTTTTCTGTTAAAAACTCTTAGCTCCAACTTAAAATTTTAGATTATATTGTTAGGCTCTCAAGGATGGAAAGAGGTGGATGGGGATGGAGGGGTGGAAGAAAGAGAAGGAATGATTTGGAATTGCAGCCAGTAAAGAAGTCCCAAATGCAACTTACCTGCTCTGTGGCAGCTAGTGCTGTTAAAAAAAAAAGGGCTTCCTTATCCTCAACTCTGCTACACTCAACTGAAGGCTTTAGGAACTAATTGCATTGCACTTTTCTCATCCATCCCAAGTTGAAAGGTTGGGCAAAAAAGTTCAACTGCACTTCAAAGTAATTAAATAGGAGTGGAGCGGCAATCCAACTGTGATTGTCACTCCTCAAAGCTCTGGCCCAATGATGCATGGCTGTAGCATCAAGCTGAGTTTAGGGTTGAGCACACTTTTGGTATTGGGAATTTTTCTGAATTGGAAATGTTTCATGCTGGCACCGAAAACTGTCTTTTATATGACTGCCAGTACATATCAATTTGTAAGTATGCACATGGAAAATTCATTATCAGTGATTATATCAGTAGAATACCATGCACGTACAAAGATTTTTCATTCCATGTTTATTAGCTCATTACACATGTGCACAGGAAACCATTTGGCCCACTGCATCCAACCAACTGACAAGTAGTCATCCACCTGTATCCTGGTTTGTACCCTTGTAGGTTATGGCACTCCAAGTGATTATTATCCACTTTTTAACATTAAAGGTTTCTGTCTCTAGCACCCTTTTAAACAAAAAGTTCCAGATCTCTGCCACTTTTTGGATGGAAAAAAGTCCCTGCTACTCTCTCAAACTCCTACCTTAAATCTATGTCCTCTGCTCATGAATCCTCTGCCCAAGAGGAGCAACTCCTTTCCATCCACTTTATCCAGATTCTACAATTTTATATATATTAGTTAGGTCTCTTCTCAGCCTCCTTTATTCCAAACAAATAAAAACCCTATCCAATCTTTTCTCATAACTAAAATTTTTCGTACTTGGCAATATCCTTGAAAATCTCCTCTCTACCCTCTCCATGCAATCATATTTTTCCTTTTTATCAGAACTGTACTCAGTACTTTAGCTATGACCAAAGTAGCATTTTATAAGGACCTAGCATTATTTTCAAGTTCTTGCATTCTATGTCTCAGCTACTAAAGGCTAACATTCAGCATATCTTCTTAACCACATAAGCTACCTGTCCAGTAACCTTCAAAGATCTGTGGACTTGAACTCCATTCAGTATCCTACTATTTACTGTGTATTTCTTTGCTTGGTTATCTTTCCATAAATCCATTAGTTCGTACTTCTCCGAATTAAATTCCATTTGCCATTGGTCTGCCTAAACAATTAATCCAATGATACCTTTCTGCAACTTATAGCTTTCTTCTTCATTATCACACTGTTAGCTTTGGCATCATCTGCAAACTTCTTAGTTGTATCCCTACTTCAAGGCCAAATCATTGATATACACCACAAAAAGTAAGGGAGCTAGTACTGAGCCTTGCAGGGCCTCATTAGAAGCAGCCTTCCAGACCAATCAACCACTACCCTTTGCTGCCTGCTCGAGTCAATTTTGGATCCAATTCACCACTGTGTCGTGGATCACACGGGCTTTTACTATAGTGACCAGCGTACCACGTGGGACTGAATCAAAGGACTTGCTAAAATCCATTTGGATGACTTCAACTATACTACTCTCAATCAACTCTTCTTATGACCTCCTCAAAAAATATCAGTCACAAGCTTTTTTTAAATAGATCCATGCTGACTGCTTTTAATTCGTCATAGAGATTTACACTATGGAAAGAGGCCCTTCAGCTCAACCTGTCCATGCGCTTTTTTTAAACCCCAATTGCCTGCATTTGGCCCAAATCCTTCTATATCCATCTTTACCATTTAACTGTCTAAATGCTTTTTAAATGACAAAATTGTGCCTGCCTCTACTATTACCACTAGCAGCTTATTCCAGACACTCACCGTCCTCTGTGTGGAAAAACTGCCCCTCTGGACCCTTTTGTATCTCTCCCCTCTCATCTTAAACCTATGCCCTCTAATTTCAGGCTCCCCTACCTTTGGGAAAAGATATTGACTATGTCGCTGATCTATGCCCCTCATTATTTTGTGGACCTCTAAGATCATCTCTAAGCCTTCTACGCTCCAGAGAAAAAAGCCCCAGTCTATCCAGCCTCTCCTTATAACTCAAACTATCAAGTCCCGGTAGCATCCTAGTAAATCTTTTTTACACTCTTTCTAGTTTAATAATATCCTTTCCAGAATAGGGTGACCAGTACACAGTGTACAATTGAACAATGTACACTAGTGCCTTCTAACAGAATTATCCTGGTCCTCAGAATTTTTTCCGATAGATTTTGCAATTCATTTGCAAATATTGAAATGATTCTCCTAATCAAATTGTTGACTTCTCCTGTGTCCAATTCATGTCCCATTTCCACCACCATTACTCCAATTACAAACACATTAGTTGACTAGTTTGCAATAGTACACAACCTATTCTGTCAAAAGTTTCACTTGCAACTACTGTAGTTACACAATGATCCTGATGTAGCTTTTTAAAATCTAATAAATACAGCTTTTTGTTACGACTCCTCAAAGTGTACAATTCACATAATTCAGGCCAGCTTACCTGTGGGGTAAAAACAGTATTCTCTTCTTTGTCTCCTACTTGCATTATAATTGAAAGCCAGCAATGTAGGAGGCAAAAAGTGGTTTCAAATGTTTCATCAAAATAACCATAAAATCTATGCAGTGTAGTATTTTTTTTTAAACTAAATTCCTACGTAACATATACGGTGTGCAAATTACATGAAAATAAAAGATCTTGAAAGAAGGGGAATATTTCACTTGACCATTGACCATAATTTAGTGTCAAATTTCTCCAGGGTCATCCCAGTAATATGATACAAATTATATCTCTCAGATTTTCCGTCTTCCTCTTCCATTTTTTTTAAACATTTAGTGTGCAAGTTTTCTATATTGAGGATACATGGAGTCTTGTTTCTCATTTAATATATGCACTCATAAGAAGAAGCCATTAGTAGAGAAGCCATAAATAACCTAAGTGTATAACCAGCAGTTAAATCTTTGTTGTATTTGCACTTTGCAGCATATCAATTAAATAGAATAAATAGACAAATAACTACCATTATTTAAAACAAAGAAAGAGCTCCTCTCAAAACTAGGTCTTGATTCTTAAAATAATTAATAAGTGGAATGGATTTTGTCCCCAGCGCATTTTGCCTGACAAGGTCAAATATCAAATGTGGTAAACAAAAATGCCACAAATGCATTCCATTAGAGGAAGAAATGGAAAATATTCAGGGTGTGACTAAGGTAGACAAGAGGAGATGTGCATTGTGCCATACTGGAACTCCTTGCAACAGTGCAATCTTGAAAAGTGGGAAAAAAGGAAATTAATAGAAACAAGCATTCTAGCTTTAAATCTATGCGCATTATAATTAGATGAATAGCTGAATAACTAAACAGAGACAAAAGCTATACCAGGATATGCAGTAAAAACTATCATGTCTTTAATCACTAATGAAGCCTCAGAGTACCACTGTAGTCATTATAACAGGAAGTGAGTGACTATTAGAGCACAGTTTTTTTTTAAAAATAGCAGCTAGTATAACAGTACAGATGTGTGAGCAGTGTGGACACTGCAATACCCATTAGCAATTGCTCAGACTTAAATTGAACTGATCACTCACTACATTTCCTCTAAAGCCCACTCTTGAGTACCATTTATATAAAACAAAAAAAAACCTAGCTATACTAATTTTATGTCCTCTCATTTCTTAATGTGACTATAGAATGGCTAAAAAAAAAATCAAGGTTTTATTGCTTCATTAACAATGAGAATGGAAGAATGGCTGATATTGTATTAGGTTGGAAGTTACTAAGGCAGCTCCAAGCATTAGATGATTTGAGATCACCCAGAAAGGAGCATTTAAGGACAATAAAAGACAACAAACCAGATTTAAAATTGGTCTGTAACGAATCACATATCAAACACAAGTATGAGGATTTCCTGATCTAAAAATCAATGAATTGATGGGAGAAAGAAACTGGTTAAGTTTAATTAACTAATAGAAATGTCAGAACAAGGGGCAGCCTGGAGGGACATGAAGGGGAAGGGGTGTTTTATATTGCTTATATTATGCCACTATGGAATTTTGGCCTTAAATAATTTGGTGAATTAATTGTTGATGGTGATTCTACATTTAAAGGAAAAAAATAAATTTACTTGTCAGAAACTAATGAACCTTAGGAATTCTGAAATTAATCCAATACAAGAGAACTACCTGGATAAGAAATTGACTCTTCACAGAACCCACATCTACTAGAAGAGAGTGAAAACAACCACTAATCTACTTGCAAAGATTGAGCAAATTATTCCTTGCTCCACTACACACTGCAAACCTGTATGATGGAAAATAATTAATAGGATGTTAATTGATCTAAAAGAAGCCCTGAGCGATCGGTTTAAACTGTCCTTGAACCTTCAGCCTTCTACACGTAAAAATTTGCTATTCATGCAACATAGTAGTATACTAAATTAAAGAACCATTTTATAAGTTCAAAAGGAAACATGAAAAGACATCACTTAATAAGCCTTTAATAGCAGTAGTTATGTAGAGTTTACTGAAAAAGTACATGCATGCAACAGACTTTTCTGGTATTTAAAAAAGCTTCCTATACAAAACAATCTTCAATAATCATGTTTGTTCTACTCCCAAATTGCAACGTGAACAGAAAGAGCCATCTTGATTCCAAAAGTGAAAATGCTGGAAAATCTCAGCAAGTCCGGCTGCAACTGTAAGGGGAGAAAAGAGCTGATGCTGAGTCCAAAGGACCCTTTGTCAAAGTCATCTTGATTGGTCAGATTAAGAATAGTAGGGAAACAGGTCTTAAATATAAAAAACACACTCTCAAAAGGATGTGGTGATCAACAGGGTTAGCCATCCACCACCAGATCTGGCTAGATTACGTAAATCACTACTCAGTTCTGCTCTCAGCCGCTAAAAAGGTCCTCATTTAAAGAACATCCTGGAACTAAGGCTAATTCCTGATTTCATGTCTCTACTGCAAACTGTTCTGTTAAACTCCTCTGCTCTGGTACTCCAACCTCACCAATAATAAGTTCAAGGGGCTCACTGACTTTTTTGCCATTAAGATAGAAATCCTCTAATCCACTACTCCCCTCCACTAGCCCAGACATTCTCTACATCCTTCCTCAATGCCCTTAACTTTGATCTCACTAAAGCTTTGACTACTAACTTCCCCTCTTGGTCCCCACGTTAGCTGATATAGATAATGGTTTGCTCTTTTCAGGTATTGGCACCCTTTCATTTGATCTGTCATCATACCCCTCCTCAAAAATCAAATCTTTTACCCCACCATTGTTGGAAATTATTGTCCAATCTCCAATCTCCTTTTTCTGTTCAAAACCCTTGTTGCCACTTCAAATCCATGTAGATTTTCCCCAGAACTTCAGGAGTTTGGATTACTCCAATCAGGTTTCCACTCTGGCCATAGCAGCGAAACCGCGCTTAAAGTTACAAATGTTGTGACAAAGATAAACCTTCCCTCCTCGTGCTTCTCAATCCATCTGCAGCCTTTGACATGGTTAATCACACGATCCTCCAAATGCCTCTCCATCGTCATCCATTTAGCTGGGTGGTACTGTTCTGATTTCCATTCTTATCTAACCATTACTAGAATATCACCTGCAATGGGTTCTTTTCCTGCTCCCATACTCTGCCTATGCCCCCCACTCTAGTCCCTAAGGGTGTGTCCTTGGTCCTCCCCTATTCTTCATCTACTTATTGTCCCTTATGTAATATCATCCGAAAACACAGCTTTAATTTTTGTCGTTGACTCCCAGCTCTACCGCACTGGCAATGTGCTTAACTCTTCCATTGTTGCTAAATTATAGGCGGTTTGACCAACATCCAGTACTGGATGGGTAGAGATTTTCTCCAATTAAATCTCAGGAAAAACGGAACCTTTGTTTTTGGTTCTCGCTCCAAATCTATTTCTTAACTACAGACTCTGTTTCTTTCTTGGCAACAGTGAGATTGAATCAGTCTGTTTGAATCCTTGGTGTCGTGTTTGACCTAGAGATGATGTCAGTTCATCGGATGTTGAAACCCTCATTTATGACTTTATTGCCTCCAGACTTGACTATTCTGATGCACTTTAGGCTGGTCTACCCTCTATGAACTTGGTCACTTAAAGTTCACTGCCCATGTCTCAACTTGCACCAAGTCCCATTCACCTATCAGCCCTGCATTCATTGACATACACTGGCTCCAGACCATGAAATGCCTTAAAGTTCCATGGCCTCACTCTTCCCATTTCTAACTTCCTCCAGCCCCTTAACTCTCAAGAATTCTACACCCCTCTAATTCTGGCAACAATTATTTCACAGGTTTTAAATGTTATGCCGTTAGAGATTGCACCTTCAGTTGTGGGGGTCTATATATTCTGGATTAATCCTCCCTACACCATGCTGTCTGTCTATATCTTCCTCTTTTAAGACACTCTTTTGAAACTTACATCTAACCAAGATTTTGGCCATCTGCCCTCATGTCCTTACGTAGCTCAGTGACATCTTTTGTTTATAATATTCTTATGTGACATCAAGAGATTTTATGTTCATAGTGCTATACAAATACAAGTTGCTGTTACTGCTGCATACTTCATCTTGAACTCATGGAGAAGTGAAATCAGAACAAGACCATTTACCAAACCAAATTTAAAATGTTGTGCTCACCAGTGTGTTGGAATCCAAAGCAATTACAGCGCTATACAAAATAGTGTAGTGTGCCAGTCATCAGATATGCTTCTAGATTGAACATCAATTTACAGTCTTTCCTCTGTTCCAACATTGTAAATTCAAACTCTATGGCAGAATTTGCAACACATAATTTGATACTTCAGTGCGGTATTGAGAGAATGCTGCCTTGTCCAACGACTTGTCCAAAACTCAAAGTCTGTGACTGCTGCTGAAGTAAATGAAGAATGGTGCACTGAACAATCATCTCACATCCAACATCATCAAAACAAATGATTATCTGATTTGTTGCTCGTGTGAGGTTCATCTGTAAAAACTGGTTGCCTCATCTGTCTATGTTCCAACAAATTACATTTTTACTCAAAAGTTCAGTAATTATCAGAGTTAAGGCTCCTCAAATTTCTGAACTGGTCATTCATCTTGTTTAGTTAGTAGGACCTTTGATGTGCAGACTGACTGCCACATTTGCCTGCATAATAGCAGTGACTGCACCTCAAAAGTAATTCATTGGTTCTGAAGCACTGAGATATCCCAAGGATGTGATAAGAAGTTATATAAATGCTAATTTTTTCTTTCCAGCCAACTTGATAGGCACAAAATGACTTTTTCCACTGCAAGTCACAAGATTAGTGAGAGCTTCAGTTCAACTCCAACGCAGGCATCATGTCATATAATACCATGTCTCCTAATGAAGAAAAATGGTAAAGCAGATTGCAATGCTAACTCTGAGATGACTGTGCACCAGCCTTCAGCTGCATGCATTACATATTTGACCTTAGGAAATGCACAGTAAAATCCTTCCCATAGCTTTGCATTAAATATTGTTGACCATTTATGTGGAAGGTTTTTAGATGCCAAAATGGACAAACACTCCCAATCAACCACACCATTAGTTGCAGATGAACAGCCTGACTTACGCAGGAAATTCTTTTGATGGCTTTATGCACATTTCAAACATGAACTCCAGAAGCATATTTTACTGAATAGATCGAAAAATCACGACTTTATTGCTTCAGCAGTTGCCTTTTGAATTGTAAAAATATTGCGCCTTTAATAAATATATGTATATCACATGCCTTGTAAAATATTTGTTTAGAATTGAGACCTGCTTGCATGGTGCTGATTTGTCTAGCAAAACTTTTAAATTGGTACCTGGAGCACAGAATAAGTACTCATTTTAAAGCTGGAGTGTTTGTTTTAAGCAGAATTAATGCATTTGTATTTACTTGGATTTCTCCTGTGGGTTTCACTGTAAAGTTATGATCAGTTAGTGAGGGTCAGAATCATGTGTTTACCAGGAGGAGCTAAGCTTCCGGGGAGAAACACTGTTTGAGTTTCATTTTTAAAAATACAAGCAGTTGCTGCCTAGACTGCCAGAAGGCTCTATCTCTCTCCAAAGATGTTCTAAAAACTCAAGGACTATTAACCTGTGACAAGTATGCCTGTGTTTTGCTAAGTAATTTTAAAAAGAGAGGGTTTAAACTTATAAAAGGAATGTTGCTTGAATTGGAACTCAGTGAAAAGTTAGCAGTTAAGAATTGCATCTTGTTTTATTTAAGTATTGTTTAATTGTTAAAAGTTAAGCTCATTCATTTGTAATGATTAAACTGTGTTAAATAAAATTTAAACGATAAAAGACCCCAGTGTCAGTAAAATCAGACACAGGGTGAACATCACATCCTCACATTAATGCCAAAACAGCAAACTGTTGCAGGCTAGCTGACTTGTTGATATATGCTGGGGTTTCTGATCTGATATCCTAACAGAATCTAAACACAGAGGAAGAGTTAATGAATTTGGACACAATCAAATTGCTAATGCTGTCTAAGAGTTACTTGCCTTGCATCATCATAATTTGGTTTCACATTCAGAGGTAGGTTCTTTACTCAGAGAGAGTAGTAAGAGCGTGGAATGCCCTGCCTGCAACAATAGCGGATTCGCCAACATTAAAGGGCATTTAAATGGTCATTGGATAAACTTATGGATGATGTTGGAATAGTGTAGGTTAGTTGGGCTTTAGATTGGTTTCATAGGTCAGTGTAACATCGAGGGCTGAAGGGCCTATACTGCGCTGTAACGTTCTATGTTAACACATTAAATGTTATGCAAATGTTTTAGTCACATCTCAATTTAGACATCAGCATATCAAATGGCACAACTAGTTTTACCAATTCCAATGAAAGTACATTGGTGTAATTTTATGAATGGAAGACAGATAAACATAAATTAGCAGGAGCCACTGAACCATCACGCAGAAGATCACGGAAGATCTGCTTGTGGGTTCAACTTCATCTTTACCTATCCGATAACCTTTGATATCCTTGTCAGTCAAGGCTTCTGCCTGAAAACATTCAACGACCCTGTTTCCATTGATCCCCTGGGAACAGTGTTCCAAAGGCTCACAATCCTCTAACGAAAACACAATTCCTCATCTCCTTCTTAAATGGGAGAAGCCATATTTTTAAACTGTGTTGCTTCGTTCATGTTTAAAGGGGGAACAGCCTTTCAACACCCACCCTGTCAACTCCCCTCAGGTTCTTATTGGTTTCAATAAGATCACCTCTCACTCTTCTAAACTCCACTGAATATAGTCTTAGCTTTTTTTTTCATAACTGGTAATCCCACTGTCCTAAGCGTCCATTGAATGAACATTCTCTGAACTGCTTCTAACGCAATTGCATCTTTTCTTTAATCAGCAGATCAAAACTAGCGTTCCAGATGCAGTCTCACCAATGTCCTGTATAAGTGTAATAAAACATTCCTATTTTAAATTCCATCTCCCTTGCAAAAAAAGACAACATTCCATTTACCTTGTTAATCACTTGTTTTAAGTGCAATGCTAACTTCTTGTGATTGCTGTACCAAAACACCCAGATCCCTCTGTACTAGAGAGTCCTGAAATCTCTTTCCATTTAACATACTGTTCTCTATTCTTCCTATCCAAGTGGACAATTTCACATTTTCACACATTATGCTCCATGGACCACTCATTTAATCTATCTATATTCCTTTGGAGACGAGGTCCTCTTCACAGATTATTTTTCCACCTATCTTTGGGTCTTGCCTAAATTAAGGCTATGAGATGGAATATGTTTTAAAAACATTGCTATAAATAAAAAGCTAAACAGTGATTAAAACAAAGCATCGATATCTCACTACTACTAAACATTCCAAGATTTTACCAGCCACAAAGATGCATCTCAGGTTTCAAGGTTACCATTCACTTGGCTCCATAATCAAGTCATTATTAATGGCTCTAATAAGTTCTACAATCAAAGTTGTTAAGTATAGAATCACGATTGCAGCTCAATAGTAAACATTAATTTTTAATTTTTTGGCAGCACATCAGATTCATCTTAACTATTTCCAATCGACGGGCAATGGCCCCAATAAGCCTGTAAGTGAGGGTGATTGATTCTGACCTTGTTTCTTACTTTTGTGAATGGATGTTGACCAAAGATATTTTCATTTGATTACTGAAAATAAAACTGTTGCAGTGACACATAAGTCTGACTTCCTAATAGTACCACATCAAATGTGAGTTGAGTCATCCTGATAAGGAAAACCGACAACCTCACAATGCTCCACTTCTGCAACTTCCACCCTAGACACGTTAAAGAAGCCATTCCCTATGGACAAGCCCTCCGTATACACAGAATTTGCTCAGATGAGGAGGATCGTGACAGACACCTCCAGACGCTGAAGGATGCCCTCGTGAGAACAGGATATGGCGCTCGACTCATCGATCGACAGTTCCGACATGCCACAACGATAAACGCACTGACCTCCTCAGAAGACGAACACGGGACACGGTGGACAGAGTACCCTTTGTTGTCCAGTACTTCCCCGGAGCGGAGAAGCTACGACATCTTGTCCGGAGTCTTCAACATATCACTGATGACGATGAACATCTCGCTAGGGCCATCCCCACCCCCCCACTTCTTGCTTTCAGACAACCGCACAACCTCAAACAGATCATTGTTCGCGGCAAACTACCCAACCTTCAGGAGAACAGTGACCACAATACCACACAACCCTGCCACAGCAACCTCTGCAAGACATGCCAGATCATAGACATGGACGACATCATCAAACGTGAGGATACCATTCACCAGGTACACGGTACATACTCTTGCAACTCGGTCAACGTTGTCTACCTAATACGTTGCAAGAAAGGATGTCCCGAAGCATGGTACGTTGGGGAGACCATGCAGACACTACGACAGCGGATGAATGAGCATCGCTCAACAATCACCAGGCAAAACAGTTCCCTTCCTGTGGACGAACACTTCAGCAGTCATGGGCATTCGGCCTCCGACCTGCAGGTAAATGTTCTTCAAGGGGGCTTTTGTGATACACGACAGCGCAGAGTCGCTGAACAGAGACTGATAGCCAAGCTCCGCACACATGAGGACTGTCTTAACAGGGATCTTGGCTTCATGACACACTATCTGTAACCCCCGTAACTTGCCTGGGTTAGCAAAAAACCTCACTTACTGTGCTGTCTGGAGGAAATACACAATTCTGTAACCAATGCTCAGAATTCCCTTCACACACATTGTTAGCCACTTTAACACTTGAATAGCAGGTTAGATGTAAGGATTCGCATTCTAATCAGCAATCTCTGACTGTCTGTGCTGATGTGTGCTATTGCAGACCAGAACACTGCATTTGCCTGAGGAGGACACAAGAGTGTTGAAAGCTCGCAATTTTACTATCAAATAAATCGGTTGGATTAAAAATTGGTGTTGCTAAATTCTTACTGAGTTCTTACCACCCCAATCCAACGCCGGCATCTCTACATCATGATTTTACCAAGACAGCTAATCCCAGAAAGAATAATAGTAGCAATATTACAATTACTTAAATGTCCCTGAAATATGCAGGTTACTTGTATCTGCCAGCCACGGGCATGCGTAACATTGAAACCTAAGACACAGAGTAGCTAGTAAAACCTCGGAATGTTTAATATTTAGGAAGTAGCCTAAATATTGTGTTTCAGTCACTTTTTTCATTTTATTATAGATATTTTACAAAGAACAAAACAGCATAGGAAACAAGCCCTTCGGCCCAACGCTGCCACCCCGATGTTCCCATCTCTCCCCGAGATCCCTGTTTATGTTTATAGAGCTATGGGTTAAAAACCAAATTTGAGACAATTTAGGGAGAACTTGTTTTGCCAATTAGCCTAAGAGCACATCTTTAGGAAGTGGGAGGAAACCAGAGCACCCGGAGAAAACCCATGCAAGCATGGGGAGAATGCGCAAACTCCCACAGACACAGGCCCAAATCCATGTACCGGCACAGCACAGTGATAGTCGCTGAGCTGTCGTGTTGCCCATCAAATGGTCCAGGTCAAGCATACACTAACGATGTGAAGCACTAGGATACTCTCGAAAAAAAAAATCCAAGAGCAGCCCTCTCATGACCCATCGCGTGTATGCCCCTCGTTAGACAACAAGGTGGACCAAAGCACCTGCAGGATAAAAACAAGCACATCAATATCATCATCTATTTACACACTTCCCAGGGGCTCCTGAGGCTCACGATCCCTATTTTAAATCAGTTTTCTACACGCCTCCATTCCCATTCTGTTCATGTGCCCATCTAAGTATTTCTTAAATAACTCCAGAGTGCCTGCCTCCACCACTTTACTTGGCAGTGCATTCCATACCCCCAGCACCCTCTGTGAAAAAACTCCCTCTAGCATCGAAATTTTGCCATACCCCCCCTCACCCTAAGCCCGTGACCCCTCATGCTATTTGAGTCCATCCTAGGAAAAAACTTAACCTTGTTTACTCTATCTATACCCCTCATAATCTTGTACACCTCTATTAGATCTCCTCTAAGTCTACGTCTTTCTAAAGAAAACAGTCCCAATTTGCCTAACCCCTCCTCGTAACTCAGACCTTCCATACCAGGCAGCATCCTGGTAAACCTCCACTGCACTCTCTCCAGAGTCTCCACGTCCTTCCGGTAGTAGGGCGACCAGAACTGGACGCAATATTCCAAATGAGGTCTAACCAACATTTTATACAACTGCAACATTAAAGGCCAGCTCTTGTACTCTTATACCCCTTCCTATAAAAGTTAACATACTATATGCTTTCTTCACAACCTTCTCCACTTGCTCTGCCACCTTCAGAGACTTGTTCACCTGCACCCCCAGGTCCCTCTGTGTTTCTATACTCTTAATAGGTCTACATTTTATCATATACCTCCTCCCTACATTCCTTCTCCCGAAATGCATCACCTCGCATTTATCAGGATTGAATTCCATCTGCCATCTGTCTGCCCAAGCTACCAGCCTATGTCCTGCTGCATAGCCTGACAATGCTGCTCACTATCAGCAAGTTCAGCCATCTTTGTATCATCTGCAAACTTGCTGATCACTCCACTTACTCCCTCTTCCAAGTCATTTATATATATTACAAATAGAAGAGGTTCCAGTACCAAGCCCTGCGATGCACCACTAGTGACCGACCTCCAGCTAGAAAAACACCCTTCCACTATTACTCTGTCTCCTATTACCAAGCCAGTTACTTCTAGCTACCTGTCCTTGTATCCCATTAGCCTTGACCTTCTCAACTAACCTCCCATGAGGGACTTTGTCAAACGCCTTACTAAAATCCATATAGACGACATCAACGGCTCACCCTTCGTCTACCGTTTTCGTCACCTCCTCAAAAAATTCGACCAGATTTGTAAGGCACAACCTCCCCTTAACAAATCCATGCTGCGTATCCCTAATCAGATTGCAACACTCTAAGTGCCTATACATCCTCTCTCTAAGAATTCCCTCCAACAGCTTCCCTACCACTGACGTCTAACTCATCGGTGTATAATTTCCAGGGTTATCCCTACTACCCTTTTTAAACAACGGTACAACATTAGCTATTCTCCAGTTCTCTGGGGCCTCACCTGCGTCCAAGGAAGAGACAAAGATTTGCGTCAGAGGCCCAGCAATTTCACCTCGCACCTCCCTAAGCAGCTTGGGATAAATGCCATCAGACCCCGGAGATTTATCAGTTTAATGCTACCTTGAAGCTCTAACACTTCCTCCCTCGGTATGGATATTTCCCTCAACTGGTCCACAGCTCCCTCAGAGACAGGAGCTGTCAACAAGCTCCTCTCCTTCGTGAATATTGATGCAAAGTATTCATTCAGGATCTCCACCATTCCCTCGGGTTCTAAGCACAGTTCCCTTCCTCTGTCCCTAAGAGTTCCGATTTTTCCTCTAACCACTCTTTTATTCCTAACATAGGATTAAGGAGAATCCAAAGGCTTTTTACTCCTATCTGCCAAAATCATTTCATGCCCCCTTTTTGCCCTTCTAACTCCCTGTTTGAGCTCCCTCCTTTTCTCTCTATATTCCTCCAATGCTGTCTCCGTTTCCAGCTGCTTTGACCTACCATACGCCTCTCTTTTCTTCCTGACCAAGTCCTTGATATCCCGAGTAATCCACGGCTCTCTAATCCTACCTTTCCCATCTTTCTTCTTGGTTGACACATATTTATCTTGCAACATTTTCAGTATTCCCTTGAAAGAGTCCCACATGCCTAGCGTGGACTTACCCTCAAACAACCGTTCCCAATCAGTTTCCATAAGTTCCTGCCTAACCCGACTGTAGTTAACCTTGCCCCAATTCAGCACCCTGCCCCTAGGGCAACAAGCATCCTTTTCCATCTGTATCCTAAAGTAGACAGAATTGTGGTCACTGTTAGCCACATCTTCCCCTACTACAACATCAACCACCTGCCCTGGCTCATTACTCAGAACTAAATCCAATATAGCTCTTTCTCTAGTCGGGCTAGCCACATACTGCTCTAACGATCCTTCCAGTACACATTTTACAAATTCCTGCCCGTCCAAACCCCCAGCTCTAGGTACTTTGCAATCCACCCTAGGGAGATTAAAATCTCCCACTATAACGACTCTGTTCTTTCTGCTCCTATCCAAAATGTCTTTACATATGCTTTCTTCAACTGCCCGTGGGCTGTTGGGTGGCCTATAATACACCCCCAGCATAGTAATTGCCCCCTTTCTATTCCTCAACTCCACCCACAGTGACTCCACCCTAACTCCTCTGTATTGTCCTCTCTCTGCACCGCTGTGATGCTCTCCTTAACTAACAACGCCACTCCCCCACCTCTTCTGGACCCTCCTCTGTCACGCCTGAAACACTTATACCCAGGGACGTTCAGTTGCCACTGCTCCCCTTCCTTTAACCACGTCTCTGTCACCGCAACCACATCCAAGTTCCTCACAAACATTAAGGCCCTAATTTAATCCGTTTTTCCTGTTACGCTCCTCGCATTGAAACAGACACACTCCAGACCTCCAAGCCCATTCAGAACCTCCTTCTCCCCGGTGCATCTCTTCTCATCCAAGCTTACTCTATCTCCCATCTCGCTCTCTACTGAGCTATCAGTCTCATCCCCTCCCTCCCTCCATATTAGTTTAAATCCTGCTGAAACACTCCAGCTAACCTCCCAGCTAAGATATTCACACCCTTCCCATTCAAGTGTTCCCCATCCCTTCTATACAGGTGCCCTTCTTTCACAAAGACTTCCCAGTTATCCACAAATATGAAACCCTCTTCCCTACACCAGTCCTTCAGCCACGCATTCAGCTGTAGGATCTCATTTCTCCTGGCTCCGCTATTACCCGGCCCTGGAAGCAGCCCTGAAATCGCCACCCTGGAGGCCCTGTTCTTCAGCCTAGCCCCCAACTCCCTGAACTGCCTTCTTATATCCTCCCTGCTCTTCCTTCCTACATCCTTCTCTCCTACGTGAATAATCACATCTGCCTTGGCCCCCTCACCCTTCAAAATGCCCTCTACCCTGTCTGACACATCTTGCACCCCTGCTCCAGGGAGGCAAACTACCATCCTGGAGTCCCGCCTTGGACCACAGAAGCGCCTATCTATTCCTTTAACCCTCCCATCCCCCACCACTATCTCCCTTTTAGCCCCTTTCCTCCCCTTTGAGGTACTCTGGTCCTCGTGCCTTGCCTTTTGTAACTCTCCGCCCTCGATATTTTGGAGGGCTGCCACTGGGGAAGTCTTTGGACTGTCTCCCCTCTCCTTTTTCCTCTTCCTGACAGTAATCCACCTGTAAGGGTCAGGTTTCCCCCACTTCGGCTCCGGGTCCGGGTCCGCCACCTTCTTCTGCCTCCCTTCCATGATTGCCTCATTCTCCCTGACTAAAAATGCATCTTCCAATTGCCGCTCTAGATGCTTGATCCGAGGCCTCAGACGCTGCAGCTCCAAACACTTGACGCATACGATGCCTTTCGGGAGAGGTCTTGCCTCCTGGAACTCCCACATATGATACCGTACACAGGTGAGGTGTCTTCCCTTAATTCCTGCCATTGTCATGAACACCTTTGGAGGTGTGAAATCCAATGGAAAACCAGTAGCACACTGTGCCTAAGCCTGCTCTCCCTTAAGCCCCACGAGCCAAAGCCCTTCTATCTCTCACTCTGTTTCCCTACTTACTCCACTGCCCGCTGTCCACTGCCACTTTCTTTTTATGTTCCCCGGTTTCCTTCCCAGCTAGCCCCAGGCCTAACTACAGCAGCAAAAAGCACTCAGAAAAAAAAGCAAATTGAAAAAATTCACACTCAGCCACCAGCACTTCCAAACAATCTGTCCCAGAGAACAATGAGTATAAAGACATCATTCAGTTCAGGCAATCATTGTTAGTCTCATTCCGTTCTGCTGCTGATAGCCTATCTTGGCGCACACACACACCCCCTCTCCCCCCAATGAAGAATGATTGCTTGAGCAAAATATCAGAAGGCCATTGATGCCATTAGAAATGCACTACAGCATCAGCAGGGCTGAATTTACATTGGGTTTACAGTACCCATGCTCAGAAATGGGGAAAAATCCATCATGATAAAATTACTGTTTAATTTTTGCATAAAATATTTCACAATGTTGTGAATGCAGTGCATACATATCCTATATGTACATTTTTCCATACATTTTATGACACATATGTGATTTACTGGGTTGGGAAGGTTTGTGCAAGGGGTGTGGAGAGAATTTGTATGCTCAGATTATCCAGAACCTCAAAAATCCTTCAACTATTTCTGATCACCAGTCAATTTAAAAAAGAGGCAGTCAAAAGATATAAGACTTTATATAAAATAAAGTCTCTGATTCTCAGCAAAAATTAAAGTTAATTGATTCAATTAATGCAACTTTCAGTGGTGCTAAAAAAAAGCAGCTGTACTATAAAATCAATAGCAGTTCAGCAACAAGTAATGACCATCAGTGGCTATTCAAACACACTCCTATCACACCATGCAGCACAACTGTGATAAGTTTGTTTAACTTTGTTTTTCATCCCATTGGCTTTTCTTGATCAAAGCAGACCAAAAGCAGCCCACTTGTTTGGCATCATATTAAATATCATTTCTTTCTTCAATTTGCAGGCAGAATATGCCAGCTACAAGATGCATTGTAGTAACTCACCAATTTTCTCTGGCAGCATTTCGTATATCATTGACCTTTGTTGCCCAAAAGACCTGGGCAGCACGTGCAGAGAACACCACTGCCTCCAATCACACCATCTGACATGGAAGTATTTTGCTGTTCTTTCACTGTTGCCTGGTCAAAATCTTGGAATGTCCTCTTCAAAAGCACTATGAGCTATGCCCACACCAGATTGCAGCGGTTCAAGGCAAGAGCAATCAGGAATGGATAATTAATGCTGGCCTCACCAGTTATGTCCACATTCCACGAATGAAAAAAAAACAAAGTCATACACATGCGAAATGCAACTGATAAATATCAAGGGCAAGGAACAAGGTTGAAAATCAATATTAGAATCAGACTGGACTGGAAAGTAACTGAGTAATATTCTTCTCACTGTTGCAAACTGAAGTGTAGCTCCCAACACATCAATTAAAATGGCACATGCTCTTGTAACAGATAGCCTAATTTGATTTTTGGAATCCCAAATTAATTTCTGTTAATTCAACATTTGAAAAAACCCCAAAGGATATACTCAAAAGGCTAATGGTTTGGTTTCGGTAATAACATGCATACTGCAAATTCAACACTTACATCTTACTTCAGTATTAATTTTCCTCAATAATCATGCATCCTTTGCTTTTATTTTACAATTTCAAAACTAACTCAGCTCTTTGCAACTACACAATCACCCAAATGCTTTTAATGCCCATGCCAGGCTTTTGGTGTTTCAATTTTATAGAATTAAACCCAGTAAAATCCCTAGTGTAAAAGAATATCAAGTTTGTATAGAAGATTTGAAAGATAACAGTTTCAGTCGAACATAATCAAGGAACACTGGAGAGCAATACAAGAGAACACATTCTCCAATTAAATGTAATTTAACTCTACACTTAGTTCAAACTTAACAGGTTAATGTGGCTAAATGGAGGGAAAAATGTAAAATAAAAGTTCTATTATAGCAAGGTGTTTAAAATACAACTTTTTAAAAATAACAGTTCAAAATTTGCTCTTAAAGATAAAGCAAAAGATTGATTTTCTGTTGAGAACATAGAACTGTACAGTACAGTACAGGAACAGGCCCTTAAGTCCTCAAAGTCTATGCCAACATAGTTGCCTTTCTAACCTAAAATTTTCTTGCCTCTATATGGTCCATATTACTTGATTCCATGCCTATTCATGTATCTATCCACTTATCTCTTGAACATTGTTAATCTGCTTCCACCACCTCCTTCAGCAGCATGTTCCAGGCATTCCCCTTTCTGTATGTGAAAAATTTGCCCCTTACATCCCTTTTAGCTTTCTCCCTCATTCTCAACTTATGCTCCCAAGTAATTGACCCTATTTAGGAAAACACAATAGTCTTTGAAAATAAGCAGTTACACAGGTTTATTCCTGTTCTCTTGAGAAAGTACTGGCAGAGAATGCAAAAGCTATACAAGATGAAGTCTTTCTAATGCACTCATCTACAACCTGTCATGGTTAGCTGGCAGTCAAGTCATTGTTAATTCCTGAGTAACCTGACAGCACTGGGCACTGGCATACAAAGAACAAAACAGCATGGGAAACAGGCCCTTCGGCCCAACGAGCCTGCGCCGCCACTCTGATGTTCCCATCTCTACCCGCGATCCCTGTCTATGTTTATAGATCTATGGATTAAAAACCAAATTTGAGACAATTTAGGGAGAACTCGTTTTGCCAATTAGCCTAAGAGCACATCTTTGGGATGTGGGAGGAAACCGGAGCACCCGGAGAAAACCCACACAAGCACGGGGAGAATGCACAAACTCCCACAGACACAGGCCGAAATCCACGTATCTGCACAGCACAGCAATAGTCACTGAGCTATCGTGTTGCCCATCAAACGGTCCAGGTCAAGCGTACACTAACGACATGAAGCACTAGGATACTCTCGAAAAAAATCCAAGAGTAGTCCTCTCACGATCCATTGCGTGTATGCCCCTTGTTAGACAACAAGGTGGACCAAAGCACCCAAATACCAACCCAAAGATTCCATGCTTCATACCTGTTTTCAAGTGGAACGTCAGTAGCACAAGCATAATTATAAGGAGAGAAACTTAATGGACTTTTTGCTTTAAAAATGACAGTGCAGGAAATAGCTGAGCTTAAAACAGATAATTTGCCGGGATATAATTTAACATAAAGATGAGGAAATTTAAAGGGTCAGTCATAGGTTTACAATGCTCTTTAGATTCAGGAATTGTGTCACCAATTGGAAAATTGCAAATGCCACTATTTAAACAGGAGAAAAGAAAATAACCAGGTAATCATACTCCTGTCAATTTAATATCAGTTGGAGAAACTTACTTTAATCAATCAAGTGGCAACATACCTGTATCAGTTAATCAACAAATCAGCATGGATCTGTGAGGGGAAGGCCATTTCTGATTAATTCAGTTGTGTTTTTGAGGTCACCAGCATGGTGAATATAAGAATGTCTAATAACTTTGGACTTTTAGAAAGCATAAGATTCAACACATGTCAAAACTGAAACTGCAGTATTGAACTGTAGGAGACACACACTAGGAATAAAAAAATTACGATTGATGGAATGTGACAAGTGGGGTGCCCCAGGGATTTGTACTGCAGCCTTCACTTTTTTCCTTACATGTTAATGAGTTAGTAGAATGAATAGGATTCTATGTCCAAGTTAGAAGACACCATGCTATTTGTGGATAGGAGCAGTAAGTTACAAGGGGAAAGAGGCAAGACTAGATGAGACAGCAAAACAACACACTGATGGAGCTCCCAACATGAGTAGATGTCAAGTCATCCACCTGATCTGAAAATGACTATTTGAAATGTTTCCTGGACATTGAGAGATTATACAGTATGAAGGGACCAAAGAAATTTAGATGGTCAGATAAACAAATCATTGAAAGCCAGTGCACAGATGAAGAAAGCAATTAAAAATGATAACGGACTAAAATGAGCAGGAATACAAAAGCAAAATGAGTTGTGCAGGACCTTGGTCAGACTTCATTTGGAGTATTGATTACATTTTGGGAACATTAATACACAAAATGCAATTCTTAAAACTTAGTTCTCGGGGCTTAGCTACTGGGTTAACATTATCTCAGAACTGGGTGACTTGCAAGACCATTTCAGAGGTCAATTAAGAGTTAACCACATTGCTGTGAAAGTAAAGTGGCACAAAGGCCAAGCCACAGGAATTATGCTCTTTCCCAATTTTAACACCAATCTGGCAATTTCATAGTCACTTTTACTGATATTAACTTTTGCATACATATTTTCTAAGTAAATTCAAATTGCCATGGTGGGATTTGAATTTGTGCTCTTTGAATTATTAGTCCAGGCCTCTGGATTACTAAACCAGTCACATAATGATAATACTAACATAATGGCAGATTGCTCGCTCTTTGTGCTCTTTCAAGTTTGGAACAAGAAGGATGCCACACTCAAAGTAGAGCATAAATGAGAACCCTCACTGGATGGTAACATGTCCACAAAGAGTGTAAATTGCTCCTTAAAACATTGAAACCCAAGAAACAGATCCACATTTTTAATAGTTACAGAAATCTACACCATAAAACAGAAATAAATTACTTAGTAAAGTTATCGGTCTGCAAATTTTCTCCCAAAATTTCTTCAGCAATTGGTTATTAGCAGAAGGCGGATGCTGAGACAGCACTAACACCTCAGCAGGCAGCAAATAGACGATTGTGTTTTAAAATGCTTCATTTCAATAGAAGCAAAATATAATGCCACAGAAAAAAAATGCTGGAAGTTACTGCTACTGGTACAGACAGCAATTAGCCTTATAATTTCAAACCACTGATAAGCCCACAGTAAAATATAATCTTCAGGTCAAATCACAGTTTCCCCACTTTTAAAGAAGGCTGAATGGTACACAGTATTTGAGCTTAAATACAAGCATTTTACATGAGCCTCATTGTTCTGATAAGTATCATCATTTTCAATGGGGGATTACAAGATAATGGAATTGAGATTTCTGTTTGACAATGCAGGGGAATTGCAGCGTATGAGTTTGAGTCACCAAGAGGCTCAATATCTGACGACAAATGAATGGGCAATGCTTGTCCAACTGAAGTATTTAAAATACAAAACAAGGCCGCATTCCTTTACAAATCTATTGCAGGGTATCCAGCTTTCTGAACATTCTCATTTTCCCTCTGTAATTCCATCTATAAATCGCTTAGATGAAAGCACAATGAAATTCCATTTACAGTAACCTTCTTATTTCTCCCATCTATCTCCCACATAATAGCCCTTCAATTTGAACCTGTTTTACCTCACTCCAGTTTTCTAATGCCCAATTGACATGTTCTGCCTATATTGTCCAGTACATTTTAACCTCTTTCACTTATTTTTTGGAACATGTTCACAGACCAGCACAGGATCAAGTCTACTAAGCACTTTGAGATAGAAGTTAGTAAACACTCATCTCTTACATGTCATTTATTTTCATTATTTTCTTCAGTACTCATAAATCACTTCCAGTTCTGATGAAGGGTCTTCAATCAAATGCCACAAATGTGCATTTCTCTAGCACTCCTGAATTATGAAGGAAAGTACATTTGGAATGATATAAACTAGACTGGAAACCACATAGGCAAGGCGGAGCACGAACATGAAGGGATTTGAAGGTCTGGATCAGAAACTTAAGAGCTGATTCTAAAAGCACATTATTGTGGATGCTGGAAATCTGAAACAAATAACTAGAAGATCCTGGAACACTAAGTAGGATATGTAGCATGTGTGGTTAGAGAAATATTTAAAGTCTCAAGACGATGAGAATTGGAATGGGCTCAGAAGAAAGCAGTCTGGGTTCCAAATTTCTGAAAGCATGCAATGCCCCTGTTGAAAATGCATGTATATGAGGTTAGGATTATTTTGACTATGATGCCTTCTACTGGTGAATGGCAATGGGGTGAGAAAATAGAAAGGAAAATACAATGGAAGTCTAGTACATTTCAAGCTGTTCGCAAGTTAAATGGTTTGATTGAATGAACACTACTAATTCTTAGTTAGACCAAACAGGACAGTGCATTGAAAAAACTGATTTATTTTACACAAACTTATTACATGAACCAACTCACATGTATGCAATGCCTTATTACACCCTCAGATATCCCAAAACACATCAAATGTAGTGCTCATTGTAATGTAGTCAAAACTGACAGCCAATGTGCAAGCACAAAGTTAAAATAAACGGACAGTTAATCCACTTTTGATAGTATTAGTTTAGGGATAAACAAGGATTGCACATTAGTACGCCATCTGCAATTTCAAATACAGCCACAGAATCCAGGTCTACCTGAAAAAGATCAACGGGACCTTGGCTTATTGTCTCATTTCAGAAACACCATTCTGCAAAAAAAAATGCAGTGCTAATATATCAATCCAGGCTACGTGTTCAAACTATTTAACAGCATCTCAACTGTAATGAACAGGAATGAGAGGTGATCAGACTGCTCATGCTTTTTCTAAAACTGCCAGAGACAGCCTTGCCTCAACCTATGTTTGTAAAGAGATTCTGAAATATAAAAAAATTTCACCAGCAGTGGTAGAAACCTCAAAATACAAGTCAATGCTCTACAGGATAAAAACAGCATGAACAACATTATCTAATAAGCAGCTCTGTGATCTCCAAATTTCCTAGCAGAAATGCACAGAGCTATAGACTTGTAAAGTGTAGGTAGTAAATATTTATTTGACAAGGACAAAAAGGGAGGATAGGGGGTTTGTAAAAGGAATACTGGATATGCTTAGCAGACTTGGCAGCACCTGTAGATGGAGGAGCAGAATTAACATTTTCATTACTTCATTTTTTTTTGTTTCAGGTAACTTTAGCATTCATACCATTTTGTTTTTTAAACAAGAATTCAGTCCTGGGAGTGATTCTTCTGTTTCACAGGAAAAATTGATGCAGACAATATTGGGGAGTCATAACATCTTAAAGGGATACCATCCTTTACAAACATTATTTTCATGAACATCCAGATTGTGCACCCATATTTCTACTACATATGTAAAGAGAATTCAATCAGCGAATAATAAAATGTATGGGGAATATTTTGTATCCTCCCACCTACTTCAAGCACGTAGACTTGAAGCATCCTCTATTTCAAGCCATCTGCTACTCCCACGCTGCATCGTACAACCACCAATTGAAATTACAGCAGTTCCAATTTTTCAACATTATGGATTGCAAAACTGGTCAGCTGATTTAAGGTGCATTTCTACTTGGAGCTTCCTGCCGGTTCACCCAGCCTCTAAAAATCATTCAGCTGTTTTTCACTGGCCAATCAAGAACAGGTGATCTTCTAATAATAGTTATGCCAATCAACGCAGAATCAAAAACTGCTCGCCCTGTGGTTACAAGTAAAAGCCACATTTTCACCAGAATGATTGGGATGTCATGTGAAAATCAACAGTTACAATGCTTCAGTGAAATGTTGAATCAACTAAGATCACATCCAGCTTAAGAAAAAAATTAAATAAGCAATAGTAAGGATATTCAAAGGTTAATCATGCATAAACAACAGTACCCAGTTAGAAATAGCAGAGGAATGTATCCCCAACCATCTTAAATGGCAATAACATTTTAATAGATAATTGCTACCAATTTTAATCAATGGAATTTGATTATAACTAGAAACTGCCCATTTCAGAAGCAGTGGAGAACTGATTATAGAATGCAAAAGCTTGAAAACTTTTCCAGAAAGGTCATGTCATCTTTATTACTTTCTTTATTGTCTGACCATTATCTACTAGTATGACTCTTCCCCATGCCTCAGCCCAACCACCCACAAATTGAACAGCTATTTGAATGACAAGATTAACGTGTCAATTTGTGTGATGCAAGAAATGAAATGAAAGCACTGTACTGTCTTTTTAAGCTATCTCTTTCAAACTGTTTAATTTATTGCAACTATGGAGATACATTTATATATAATTGGCCTTTGTATCATAATTGGCTAAGGGAGAATCAGAATGTGGTAAGTTTTAGGTGTGATATTACATCAGTATGCTGTAATTCAATGAAAAGAAATTACGATACCAAATTGGTCCAAATTTAATGATGTGTTGAACTGAGCAATTGCGTTTAATTATGAAACACCAGTGGAATAAAGATGTAGTGCCTTTTTAGAGTATGATGTGAGACGTAGCATGATGTGTCCTTTCCTTGAGCTACAGTCATCGTCACTGCAGCAAATAAGAGGAGCCATATTCTGCTCCGTATTTTGCAGCAAATTACTTTGCTGCTGCAGTAACAGGAATAAAAAAAGGAAATATAATATTGAACCGAATGTAGCTATCAATATATTGTTGTTTTTGAATCACAATTATGGTGCTCTTATGAGAATGCTAGCATAGGAGCTATGTTGCTAAGCAATCCTGCAGCATGTACTAAGGATCTGAAGACATGAATTCAAGTCCCACCAGGGCAGCACTGGTGGTTAGCACTGCTGCCTTTTAGCTCCAGCAACCCTGACTTATTCCAGCCTTTTGTGACTGTGTGGAGTTTGCACATTCTCCCCACGTCTGTGTGGATTTCTTCTTGGTACTCCAGTTTCTCCCTACAGTCTAAAGATGTGTAGGTTAGGTGGATGGGCCATGCTAAATTTCCTCAGTATCTAAAGACGTGTACGTTAGGTGGATTAGCCTCAGCAAATATGTGGGGTTACGGGGATAGGGCAGGGGGAGAGCCCGATGAAGATACACTGTCAAAGTGCAGACTTGATGGATCGAATTGCTTTAAATTGAGGGGTGATAGATATAGGACAGATGCCAGAGTAGGTTTTTTACTCAAGAACAGTAAGAGCATGGAATACCCTGCCTGCAACAGTAGTGGACTCGCCAACATTAAGGGCATTTAAACAGTCATTAGATAAACATACGGATGTTATTAGAATAGTGTAGGTTAGATGGGCTTTAGATTGGTTTCACAGGTCGGTGCAACATTGAGGGCATGTACTGTGCTGTAATATTCTATGTTCTGCACTGTAGGGATTCTCTGAGATTCTATGAGGGCAACTGGAGAATTTAAATTCAATTTAATGACATAAACCTGAAAGTAAAATGCTAGGATCAGTAATAATGACCACAAAACTACCAGTGATTGTCATAAATGGCCTTCTGCTTTGTTAATGTGCTTTAAAACAGAAAATCTACCATCCTTATCCCTTCTGGTCTAAAGATGACACCAGGCCCACAGAAACATGGGTTGACTCCTTTCTGTTCTCTGAAATGGCCTAGCAAGTCATTTAGTTAAGAGCAATTGGAGATGTGGAATAAAATGCTGGTGTTAACAGCAGCACCCACACCTCATCAGTGAATAAAGTAAAATCAATCTTTCAGATAATGCAATGCCAATGTTCAAGATCATCCTCATATTGAAGACAGCTTTTGCTCAATGATATTCATGAAGTATCAATACAGACCACTCTTGATTCACTGTTATCAGTGTGTTGTCATTTTAGGATATTTTATAAAGATGTTCGCTTCTGTGGCAGTTTATCATACTTTTTGTAAGCCAAAAATCATTATCATCCATCGCATCATATTTCTACTCAAGTCACTTCAAAAGGTTGCACTATGAGCACACCATGCTCGTGCAGAGATGGTTCTATATGAACCACATTTTAAAAAAATTAAACCAAAGGTTCATTGAAAGCAATAAAAACTGTTCCTTAATATTCCTGCAGTAGTCACAATCTCTTTACCACTGACACGTAACATTTCAGCACTCACTTTCATTTCCATTTTAACTGCACCACTGTGGGGTTTAGTCTTCTAATTTTCCCTATTTCTTATCAATCCTGTGTCTCACCCACTCACAAAAGGCTGCAACACTTCAGGGAACTGCTATACAGTATTACAACAATCCATAAAGATATCACAGATAATTGCAAGAAAGATATCCACATGACATAACTCACAGCACTTCCCAAAATGATTTTTCCAGCTTAATGAATACATCATTACTATTCCAGAAACCAGGGTCACCAAAGAAAATGCGTGGAATAGATATACTAGTCACTTTAGACCCCTATTCAAACTAAATGTAATAAATGCATGCACACAGGAAAGTAATTAAACTTATATTGACTATACCACAGGATCTGTCAGAGAAGGTGAATAGCCCTCGATATGAGAAGTCAATGCATATGAACATTAACTCATCATCACAGACTAGAAAAACACATCCTAACAAAAAACAGAATTAGAACAAGTGAAGATGGCAATGTATATCTTCACTACCCTGTGTGAACTCAAATGTTGTTACAATTGCTTGGCTTTTCCATGAGGTTTGTTCCTACATGGTTGATGCTCTGCAATTATAAGGCTGAAAAAAAATAAATGTTTTAATCAGGTTTTCTGCTTCATTGAGGTTGCTTCAGACCAATCCACATGACAAATTAGCTGCCAAAAAAATTCACAATATTGTAAATCAAATACCAGGGCGGAATTGGCTAATCTAAACAAACAACATTCTTTAAAAGTGTCAATTTTCCCTATCTTTTAATATATATTTAGAAATAACTTGCTCATAACACCCACCCAAGAAACCTCTAGAAGTTATGTTGATAATTATGTAGCAACAAAGCTGCAATGTTATCCCCTATGTAACTGGCATCAACGCAAAGTCAACATTGAGTCAAAACCAAAAAACTGCCCATCAAAAATAGAATACATTATGAAAATGGCAAATAAGGTTTAAAATTAACAATATCTTCTTGGTCCCCAAAAGCCTATCCACCATCCACAAAGTACAAGTCAGAAGTGTGATGGAATGCTCTCTATTTACCTGGGTGAACGTAGCTCCAACAACACAAAGACCAATACCATCCAGGACAAAGCAGCTCTGCTTGATTACTACTCCTTCTCCAAATATTCAACCCCTCTACAATGATAGCTGTGTATAGCATCTACAAGATACCCTGCAGGAACTCATTAAGATTCCTTAGGCAACACCTTCTAAACCACTACCATCTACTAGAAGGATCAGGGCAGCAGATGTCTGGGAACACCACCAGCTGGAGACCCTCTCCAAGTCACTCACTATCCTTACTTGGGAATATATCACTGTTCCTTCACTATAGCTGGGTCAAAATATTGGAATTCCATCCTTGGCAACTCTGTGGATGTACCTACACCTCAGGGACTTCAGCGGTTCAAGGTGGCAGATTACCAACACATTCTGAAGGGCAACTAGGGATGGGTTATGAATGCTTGTCTCGCCAACAACACCCACAACCCATAAAATGAATATAAAAAACAGAACTTATTGTTTTTGAGATAGTCCGAACCCTAACTTTAAATTACCATTTTATAACCTCAATAAACCTTTTGCCTTAAAGCAAAAACTCCATCTCAGAGTTACACTTAAAAAAAATTAGTTGAAAAAGATATACCAGGTTTGTAATTGGTGAATTAATGAAATGTATTTAAAAAAAAATCGAAAACAAAATGCCATAAAAAAGAGCTAAAGTTCAAACAACTGAACCTTTGGCTCCACAATCAAAAAAGGCAGGCATCGTAGTCCAAGGGCTGAACCTGAGCTTCTTTGTGATTTGATGTTTTATCAGAACTTAGCCTGATGAAATGGATAAAGTGACAAACATTAGCCAGATTTGCCACAACAGGAGAGGTAGAGTGGATGATGTTTGTCCAATGTTGACTATCAGTGCTGACTATAGCAGCTTAGAAGTGACAAGATTTTTTTAATATATCTATTGCATGCATTTTCTTTGCCAATGTTTCATGAAATAATTTATTTTGCAACTATTTTAAACTCTATTTTCAGTCACATACCCTTGATCCAAGAGAGCCTATAAAAGGGGTGCAGAAACCCCTCGGATTTTGAAGACTTAAAACAAAGTAGACTAGTTTAGAATAGGGATCACAGCGTGCCTTATATATACAATAAGGAATCACAAAATGCCTCACACATTTTATATATAACACAGACATACACAGATATATCATGCAAAGGTATTGTCTGTATACACACATATAATCATTGGTTAAGAATTTTGAATAAGTATTGTAGATTTAAAACGTACTTTCAAACGTCCTGTAAGACATTTGAACCACGCGCACATTGGCGCAAGGTAAATAGGATTAAGGAGGTGAATGCATGGCTCAAGGATTGGTGTGAGAGGAATGGGTTCGAATTTATAGAGCATTGGCACCAGTATTGAGGCAGATGGGACAGTCTTCGTCTGAATCGTGGTGGGACCAGAGTCCTGGCGAATTGTATAACTAGGACTGTAGATAGGGCTTTAAATTAATTAGTGGGGGAAATTACAAAATCTAAAGTAAAGGAAAGGGTGCATGTGCAGGTTAATGTTGAGGATGTTCCACTAATTAAAGGAGTAAGAGGCACGAGAGAGGTTAGTAGCATTTCTATAAGGTCCAGATAAAGGCAGATATAAAGACACTAAGACACTTTATCTGAATGCACGAAGCAATCGAATCAAAGTGAATGAGCTAATGGCACAAATCAGTACAAATGGGTATGATCTAGTGGCAATTACAGAAACGTGGTTGCAGGGTGACTGGGACTGGGAACTGAATATCCAGGGTATCAGACATTTAGAAAGGATAGACAGGAGGAAAAAGGAGCTGGGGAAGCTCTGTTAATAAAGAATGTCAGGACAGTAGTAAGAGAAGATATAGGGTCCAAAGAGCAAAACGTGGAATCGTTGTGGGTGGAGTTAAGAAATAGTGAGGAGAGAAAGTCACTGGTGGGTGTGGTTCATAGGCCCCCAAATAATAGTTTTGAGATGAGGCAGGCTATAAACAAACAAATAATTGATGCGTGAAGAAACTGAACAGCGATAATTATGGGGGATTTTAATCTGCATATCAATTAGTTGACTCAAGTCAGATGCGGTTGACCTTGAGGAAGAGTTCTTGGAATGCTGTTGGGATAGCTTCCTTGAACAGTATGTAAAGGAACCTACGAGTTCTAGATCTGGTACTGTGTAATGAGGCAGGTAGAATTAGGGACAAGTGATCATAGTATGGTTGAATTTCTGATGCAGATGGAGAGTGAGAAAGTAGGGTCCCAAACCAGTGTCCTCTGTTTCTGCAGAGGGGAGTATGATAAGACGAGGGCGGAATTGGCTAATGTAAATTGGTTGGTAGGACAGCTGAGGTACAGTGGAGGATTTTTAAGGAGATCTTTTTGGGTACTCAACAGAAATATATTCCAATGGCAAAGAAGGATTGTAAGAAAAGGGACAACCAGCTGTGGTTATCAAAGGAAATAAAGGAGAGTATTAAATTAAAAGCTGATGTGTACAGAGAAGTTAAAAATAGTGGGGAATTAGAAGATTGGGAAAGATTTAAAAAACAACAAAGAATGACTAAGAAAGCGATGAAAAAAGGAAAGATAGAATATGAAGCTAAACTAGCTCTAAATATAAAAAATGATAGTAAAAGTTTTTACAAATATATAAAGAGGAGACTGGCTAGAGTGAATGTTGGACCCTTGGAGGACGAGAGGGGGATTTAGCGGCGGATAACGAGGAAATGGCTGAGACTTTAAGTTTTTTTGTGTTGGTCTTCACAGAGGAGGACACAAATAGCTGACTGAATATTAAAGATAGAGGGATGGTAGGAGATGAGGTCCTTAATACAATTACTGTCACTAGAGAAGTAGTGCTTGATAGACTAATGGGACTGAAGGTAGACAAGTCCCCGGGACCGGATGGAATGCATCCCAGGGCTCAGAAAGAAATGGCAGAAGTAATAGCGGATGCCTTAATAATTATTTATCAAAATTTGCCAGACTCTGGGGAAGTGCCAGAGGATTGGAAAACAGCTAATGTTATGCCACTGTTTAAAAAAGGTAGCAGACAAAAGGCAGGGAATTATAGGTCATTTAGCTTAACATCTGTAGTTGGAAAATGCTAGAATCCATCATCAAAGAAGAAATAGCAAGACACCTTGAAAAGAATGGTTTGATCAAGCATATGCAGCACAGATTCATGAAAGGGAAGTCGTGTTTAATGAATTTATTGGATTTCTATGAAGATATGACTCGTGCGGTAGACAGAGGGGAATTGATGGATACGGTGTTTTTAGATTTTCAGAAGGCGTTTGAGAAGGTGCCTCACAAAACGTTGCTGCAGAAGATTAGGGTACATGGAGTCGGGGGCAAAATGTTAGCATGGATTGAGGATTGGCTATCTAACAGGAAGCAGAGTTGGAATCAATGGGTGCTCTTCTGGTTGGCAGTTGGTGACTAGGGGAGTGCCGCAGGGATTGGTGCTGGGGCCTCAACTGTTTACCATTTACATAGACAATCTGGAAGAGGTGGCTGAGTGTAGGGTAACAATACTTGCTGATGACACGAAGATAAATGGAAAGTCTGCAGAGAGATCTGGATAGTTGAGTGAGTGGGTGAGGCAAATGGAGTATAACGTTAGCAAATGAGAGGTTATCCACTTTGATAGAAATAATAGTAGAAGGAATTATTATTTAAAGGATGAAAAGCTGCAGCAAGCTACAGTGCAAAGGGACCTGGGGGTCCTTGTGCATGAATCGCAAAAACTCAGTCTGCAGATGCAGCAGGTGATCAAAAAGGTGAATGGAATGTTGGCCTTTATAGCGAGAATAGAATATAAAAGCAGGAGTCTTGCTGCAACTGTACAGGGTACTGGTGAGCCCGCAACTGGAGTATTCTGTACAGTTTTAGTCCCCTTATTTGCAAAAGGATATATTAGCCTTGGAGGAGTACAGAGAAGGTTCATCAGGCTGATACTGGAGATGAGGGGGTTAGCTTATGAAGAGAGATTGAATAGACTGGGCCTGTACTTGTTAGAATTTAGAGGGCTGAGAGGGGATCTTATAGAGACTTACAAGATAATGAAGGGGCTAGATAGGGTAGAGGTAGAGAGATTCTTTTCCACTTAGAAAAGAAAGCAGAACTAGAGGGTACAGCCTCAAAATAAGGTGGGGGAGGCAGTTTAAATCAGAGTTGAGGAGGAACTTCTTCACTCAAAGGGTGGTGAATCTCTGGAATTCTCTACCCAATGAAGTGGTAGAGGCTACCCTCGCTGAATATATTTAAGTCACAGGTAGATAGATTTCTGATAGAAAGGGAATTTAAGGGTTATGGGAAGAAAGCAGAAAAGTGGAACTGATCCACTTCAGATCAGCCATGATCTTATTAAATGGCAGGGCAGACTTGAAGGGCGAGATAGCCTACTCCTGCTCCTATTTCTTATGTTCTTACATAAGCTTTCGCCATGATCCAGCCTGCTCTAAAGCATAATGGGAAATGAGCAGAACTAGACAGGCCACACTCTTTGGAAACAATAAGATATAGAATACATTCACTATCAGTAAGGGACTCTGCAGCTACAAGTTACCAAGATTACAAAATGAAGAGAGGCATTTAGCTTGTGGGAGCAATGAATAGATGTACTCAGCTTTTATTGACAAAGGTAGCTAGCAGGCAGGGTGAAATTACTCCCTCTCTGTCCCTATGGTGTGCAGATGGTGAACGTGACCCTTGAACCTTCTGGATTTGCATAGGTAAGGTTGCTGGGCAATGGCAGGGGCCTGGAAGAATCTCTGGGTTCGATTGACCAATGAATTTCCAATTCTGCTAGAAGCTAGAATGCTATTGGCCAAAGTAAATAACGTGTATCAATCAATTGGATCATCCAGTTTGGATAACAGGTTGGTAGGGAGAAACAAACCTTCGAGAACGTAATCTATTGTACACTATAAATTCAGAAAGAAGTTGGAATCCTCCAGCTGTCTCTCTCCCAATGCATGTTGGTCAAAGAATGTTTTTAACTGCATACTGTCTTTTGCAGGTCTTTGCATTAGCTGAGTTCAGCTGAATACATGGCACCAGAGGGAAGCCACTGGAAAATCCCCTAACAGCCCATGAGCAGAATTCCATTTACCTGTATATCAGTGTCCTTCACTGGCTCGAGAGGCTCAAAAGTTGTAGCTGCACTCAGACTTTCCAATCGTTGAGAGATATGGGATATGTCTAACCCTTTAGAACCTAGCAGAATGGACCTATTTAAAAAACAAAACAGGAAAAAAAAGAAACTCAGTATTCATAGCTTACAAATCGATAATTACGGTGCCCTCACCTGTTCAAATACAAGGCTAGTTTTAGGCATTTACAGTTACACTATATCAAGTTTAAGTTCCACTTGATACAAAATCCTTTTTAAACAAACATATAAAGAGGATATAAATGTAAAAATAGCAATCCTGAGGCCTAGAATAGTAATCCTCAAGCTCAGTCTAATGCTCAGGGATTCAAATCTCATCATGACAGCTGTTGGAATTTAAATTCAATTCATAAAATCTGGAATGTAATGCTAGTCTCTGTAATGATGACCATGAAACTATTGTCATTAAAACCAATCTGGTTCACTAATGCCTTTTGGGGAGGAAATCTGCCACCCTTACCTTATCTAGTATACATGAGTCTCCAAACCTCACAGCAATGTGGGTGACTCTCAAATGCCTTCTGAAATGGGTTTGCAAGCCACTCAGTTCAAGAGCAATTAGGAATGGGGCAGTAAATGCTGGCCTTGTCAGAGCAGAGACCTCCATCCCATGAAAGAACAAAGAACAACACAATCCAAAGCACAGGATAGCTTGTCTGCCACCTCAATAATAGGGTGTCACTTGACAGAGACAACCCAGGAGTGAAAAATGGTTTTTTTTTTAGACAAAAAGTACATACAAAATAAATCCAAGATATATACACACATTGAAATTGAGCATCTAAATATTTATTTAAAGTTGTGCACTTGCAGTAAAATGAACCCAATGATTTGCCTAAGATCTTAAGTCAGTTACTTAAGTGAGCGCTTTCTCTCAATTTAACCCAGTTAGCTAGACAGCTAGCTATTGATACTAATCTGATCCACACACATGGGCTTCCATCTTCTCCAGCTATTTTGTCATAGTCATAATAAGGAAATCATGGCATTATGAATAAAATACTTGTTTGGAAAAAAGTTCTTAGCATTTAGCAATGGATCAGCAAATAATTGTCAAGAGCCCACTTTCAAGAAGAGAAAAAAATAGAAAGAAGAATCCTTAAAAGCTCAGATTTCCACCTTAGCAACGTAATGAATTGTTCATTAAATGGTATAACAATCTGTCCTCATAAAAGCAGCACCTCATGCAACTTGACACGAGCACCACAGGACATCATGTCATATTTTATACAAATTGACATGTTAGTGAAGGCAAGTGGAGTCTTGCTTCAATTTGTATTAAGTAGTTTTACACCCAAAATGGTGAAATGTCATTGTTACAACATTCTCAATGAAATATCTATTAAACGACACTTAGGATTCATGTTAGTCGTCAGGAAACTCACGCTTTGACATCGGCTGTCTCCTGTGATGTGCGAGTCAAGGTCCTGGATCGTAAGACCTCCCCAGCCTGCTGAATCTCCTGAAGGTTTCTTTCTACATGTGGAAGCTCAGATACACCTTCAGTTTCTGCTGCAAGCTGCTCAGCCTGCTGCAGCAGTTCTCCAAAACCTTCCACATCCATAATAAATACTGAATGGGTTCTGCAGAAAGAAAAAAAATTAGAGATTCCAACGCATCCCTGTATATAAGCAGCTTACACCTAAAAATACAGTTGCACAATTCATTTAACTTAGAGAAGCATTCTATAGTGCTTCAGAAACATCAAAAAAAAAGGTATTCAGCTGCAAGCATCCAAGAGGTAACTGAAGAGGTAAACAGCTCTCAGTATGCAGAAGTGTCTATGGTTAATCAAGGAACAGAAGGTGAACACAAGACCAGAGTCAAGAAAGGAGGGTTTATTCGGAGCATGGTGAGGCTGCTGAAGCTGATTGGAGATGAGAGACAAATTCCTAAAATGATATGAGCGTGAAAATTAGAAGCTTAAAATGATAAACTGGGGAACAGGAGAATAAATAGGTCAACAAGGATAAGATTATGATGTGATTGAGATATTGGGACATGGGATAGCACATGGGACCTGAGCTTTTAATGAACTGAAGTCAGCAGAAGACCGAGAATGAGTGTGTTGCCAGGAGATCACTGGAATAGTTTAGTTTGGAGAAGTCAAATGTATGGATTAGTTTTATCAACTCAGTGAGATAACAGTGGAGGCCACTTTATTGAAGCAAAGTCTCAACTAAGCTCAGGATCCAATAGAACCCAGGTTTTAAACTATTTATTTTAGCCTAAGAAAGATGGTTGGGGAAGGGGCTGGAATCAGTGGCAGAAGTATGGGATTGAGGGATGGATCAAAAGAACTGGCTCCCAACAATCGAATTTGGGAAAACACTGCGGTTCATCCAAAACAGAATGCTGGACAAATGTTCTGGCAACACAAATGAGGTGTCATAGAATTATAGATTCCATACAGTACAGGAGGCCATTCAGCCCGAGTCTGTTCTGACAACAATCCATTTCAGGCCCTACACCTATTACGTTGCAAATCCTTCTGACGCTAAGTGTCAATTTACCATGGTCAAACCATGTAACCTGCACATCTTTGGACTGTGGAAGAGAATCTAAGCACCAAGAAACCAACACAGACACGAGGAGAACGTGCAGCCAAGAATTGAACCCGAGTCACTTTAATGCTGAGGCAGCAATGCCAACTACTCTGCCACCTCGCCACCATGTCAGCAGGCATAGAGTCAGATGTACATATCATTAAAATTAACTTTTAAATTTTCAGCTGGAAATATAATAAGGTCTGTTTGACATATAGAGGATTGTGAATGCTTTGATTCAGAACGCTGCACGTCACATCAGTCAGCTGAGTTGCAAGTATTCTTATGGCAATAATATCACATAAGAAATGGAGTAGGCCATTTCTACTCCAGGATGTTTCACCATTCAATAAGATCAAGACTGAACTTTTACATCAACTCCACTTTCATTGTCTTTTGAAATTTGGTGAGATTAAAACCAGCAGAAATTTTCAGTTATAATTTTGTGCCTAAACATGATACTTAGTATATGAGAGTAGAACATACAGGAGTAAAGGTAAAAAATAAAAATCAGGAAATCAGAAGGGGAAATGAAAAAATATCGTTAGGTAAAATCAAGGAAAACACTTTTTTAGTACATTAAGACCAAGAGAATAACCAAGGAAACACTAGGGCCTATCAGGGATGTACAGATAACTGATGCTTTGATACAAGAAAAATGGGCAAGGTTCTTAATGAGTACTTTGCCTCAGTTTTCACAAAAGGAGATGGATAATGCAGAAGAGGAGTGTGAAATATCAAATACAATAAGCATAACAAGAAAAGCAGCATTGGAGGGACTGACTTCCTTGAAGGTGGATATGTCATCAGGGACCGGAAAATTATATCCCAGGCTATTAAACGAATTGGGGGGGGGGGGAAGAGACTTTGGTGATGGGCAAATTATTAGAATTAATGGGAGTCAGAATAAAAACTGTCACTTTGAAAAGCATAGATCAATGTGGCAGCATGTCAGCATGATTTTACAGCAAAGTCGTGTCTTATTAACTTAATCGAGTTGAATAAGCAACAAGGAGGATTGATGAGGCCAGTACAGTGGAAGTTTCTACATGGATTTCAGTAAGGCATATGACAAGGTCCCACATGGCAGACTAGTTAGAAAAGTAAAAACCCATGAGATATTGCATATTGTAGCAGATTGGCTATGTAATGGTAAACAAAAGTTAATGATCAACGGATGCTCGTGACCAGAAAGTAGTTTTGATGCTGTAACACACAGCTCAATGTTGGGTCCCCTGCTGTGGTATACATTGCTGATTTGGACTCAAGTGCGGAAAGTATGATTGGGAAATTTATAGATGATACAAGTCGGCCATGTAGTTAATAGTGAAAAGGATATCTCCGGACTCCAGTATGATATCAATGGTTTTGTGAAGTTTTGTGAAGCCTGGGATATAATTTTCCGGTCCCTGATGACATATCCACCTTCAAGGAAGTCAGTCCCTCCAATGCTGCTTTTCTTGTTATGCTTATTGTATTTGATATTTCACACTCCTCTTCTGCATTATCCATCTCCTTTTGTGAAAACTGAGGCAAAGTACTCATTAAGAACCTTGCCCATTTTTCTTGTATCAAAGCATCAGTTATCTGTACATCCCTGATAGGCCCTAGTGTTTCCTTGGTTATTCTCTTGGTCTTAATGTACTAAAAAAGTGTTTTCCTTGATTTTACCTAACGATATTTTTTCATTTCCCCTTCTGATTTCCTGATTTTTATTTTTTACCTTTACTCCTGTATGTTCTACTCTCATATACTAAGTATCATGTTTAGGCACAAAATTATAACTGAAAATTTCAAAATTTCAAGAGGCAAATGGAATTCGATCCAGAGAAGTGAGGAGGTATGCATTTTGGATGGACAAACAAAGCAGGGAAATATTCAGTAAGTGGCAGGATATCACAAGAGACCTTTGGAGTGCATGTCCACAGATTCCTGAAAGTTACAAGGCAGATATAGGGTGGTAAAAAGGAATATGGAGGCATAGAATACAAAAGCAGAGATGTACTATTGCAACTGTATAAAACACGGGTTAAGCCTTGGCTAGAGTTCTGCATACAGTTCTGATTGACAAGTTAAAAGGACATAATTGCTCTAGAGAGATTTCAGAGGAGATTTACAAGAATGTTGCTGGAAAATTGCAGCTTGAAAGGTCAGGTAAGCTAGGGTACTTTCCTTCAAACAGAGAAGGCTGAGGGGTGACTCAATTGAAGTGTACAAAATTTTGAGGAGCCTAGATAGATTAGACAGGAAGAATGATTGCTCCGCTAGGAATAATCAATTACCAGACAGCACAGATTTAAGATGATTAGTAGAAGGATTAGAGGAGGTATTAGGAAAAATAACTTTCACCCAGAGTTTAGTGGATGACTGGAATTCACTGCCCGAATTGGTAGTTGAGGCAGAAACCCACAACTCATTTAAAAAATATCTAGACTTACAACTAAAATAGAACAATACAGCACAGAACAGGCCCTTCGGCCTTCGATGTTGTGCCGACCAAAATAAAAAGCAATGCCCCTCCAAACTAAACCATTCCCTTCTCTTCCATATACTTATCAATTAACCTCTTAAACGCCACCAAACTTGGCGCATCTACAACAGCTGCAGGCAGGGCATTCCACTCCCTAATCACTCTTTGAGTAAAGAACCTACCTCTGATATCCGTCCTATAACTCATACCCCTTAATTTAAAGCTGTGTCCCCTCGTGCTAGCTTTCTCCATCCTAGGAAAAAGGCTATCACTGTCCACCCTATCCAAACCTCTAATCATCTTATATGCTACGGACTGGGTAGCGGAAGGTGCGATTAGAAGGGGGAACTAGATTTTTTTGTTTTCTTTCAGTTGATGCAGACACAATGGGCTGAATAACCTCTTTCTATAATCATAACTGAATTTTGCAGATAGGCTAACTACGTCAAACCTTGCAGATTTTTTCTAGCATTCATGATTGAATAATCTATAATTGCTCATCCTATGAATAAAGACTCTTCAATTTAATTACCCCTAAAATTCTTTCTTTTGAGACAAGCTGTCATATTATAAAATCTTTAGCATAAATATAAAAACTCCCCTAATAACATAGGATAGCATATATCCCTACCTGTAACTATGGTCCTACAAACTTACTAGCAGTAACCATGGATTTAATTACGTGCATCAAATTTAGAAAGGCAAGCACAGGATATAACCAGGTATATTTGCTTTCATCTAATGTTAGTGAGGAAGTCCCCAGGTGTCTTTTGAACTGCAATCTTGAGTTCAAGGTCACTTAAAATACATCATGGTAGCTACAATTTACTGGTGAACCATACATGCATTCAGTCACACAAATGTAATGTTTCCATATTTTTCATAACTAATGAATATGTTGAAAGCTATAAAGGATCTATCCCTCCCCCAAATGCAGCTTGTAGGCTCTGTGTAAAATGTGAGGAGTGTGAAGTTTCTGTGCTAATCCAAGGGCAGAGTATTTGTTGCAAATTTGCAGGCAACATCCTCAAATCTTTGAATGTGCTATTTTAAATTGCTACATTTCATGCTGAATAAGCCACTCAGTAATCATATCTGCCAAAATGTCTCTATAGAAAACTAAAAAGCTTTAATTGTCTGAAAGTGCACAATGAAAAAGCTAGGTAAAAGGTAGAGCATTTCTACAAATTCTATCAGATTAAAGATATTCAAAATATTTACACACTCATCAAAAAATAGAGATTCCTAATTATGAGTGCTTTGGTTAGTGCCCAAAATATGACATCAAACTTATTTTTATTCCTTCTGCAGAATGTCACCTGGGTTGGAATATTCTAGCTACAAGAAAAGATTAGATAGGCCAGGGCTGTTTCCCTTCAAACTGAGGCTGAGAGATGACTTGATTGAGATGTATTATATTATGAGGGGCCTAACTAGAGCAGACGAGAAGGACTTGTTTCCCCAAGCACAGCAGTCAATTACGAGATTGCACAGTTTTGTGATTGGTAGATCCTGTGTGTGTGAACTCCCTTGTCAGCAAGGATGCCACTGCTGTTTCTTTATGCAATGCACGCAGAAATATCTCATTATAACCCTATTCTAAAATACTTCCAGGTGGATTTTAACTAGTGCACAATAAAGATTAAAACCATACGAGGGCATCAGTCCAGGATAAGTGCTGTGCAATATATTTTGAACACGAGTGCTTGGCTTTCCAACTAGTTTGCGGAGAAGAATAACCGCAATGGAACAGATTTTAAAATGACAGGAAAGATCTTAAATGGTGTGAGTGAATAAAAAAATCTCAGAAACCAAATGGCAACTATTGGCTGCAGTGTGGATTCCTTCTGCCCATGCTGCTAGGACATTGTATTCTTATTATTTAGCTTAAATAATTCCATTGTCACCATCCTCTATACCATTGCTGCAAACGTCTGTGTGGGACTCTGGTGTTGCCTCAGGAGTCAATATTAAGATCACTGTTCTTTTACATACACAAAATACCCTACACTTAGATGTATAGGGTACAATTTCAAAGTTTGCAAATAATGTGAAACTATGTTGAAAAGCAGTAAACAATGTAATAGGTGAAACAGCTTGATACATGGCAGATGAAATTTAATGCAGGGAAGTGTGAAGTGATACATATTAGTGAGAAGAGTAGAACAAACAATACAAATCAAATAATACAATATTAAAAGGGCTGCAGAAACACTCACATGTATAGAAAAAAGATTGCAGAACAGTAGAAGGTTGCTAAAATATTTGAATTTTATAGTAGAGAAGTAGGATACCAAAGTTATACTTTTATAAATTTCTGAATTGGGGGATAGCATGTTCAATTTTAGTCAAACTTTGGGAAGAATGATGCCATGGCTCTTGAAGATGTTGATTGCATATCAATTGGTATTTAATTACATTCAGGTGGTGTCATGCATATATGAGCTGGCTAAAACTGGAGTTGTTAGAATGACAGTGTATGAAATGTTGACTTTATATAATTAAAGACTTGTAGGTGTATAAAGGTAAAACTCCAGTTCTATCCTTCATTGCATGGCTATGTGAGTTAAAGCAGAAGAGATTTACTGGAATCAGAGCAGAGATTAGTTACTTCAGTTATGTGTAGAGACTGAGAAAGCCAGAAGTGTTCACCAGAGCAGAAAGGTTAAGGGGAGATTTGGTAGAGGTGTTCAAGAGCTTTGAGGAAATAAATAAGGATAAACTGTTAGTAGTGATCTGAGGATCAAGTAACCTAATGACACAGATTTAAGGTGATTGGCAAAAGAACCAGAGGTGGTATGAGAAACATTTTTCAAAAAAAAAGCAAACTGTTACAAAAAGCAAGTTGTGACAACTGGGATACGCTGCCTGAAAGAATGGTGGAAATTCAGCTAGACACAAGACTAACTGTTAAAAAAAAAGGACATTAGATAAATGTTTGAAGGAGAAAAGAAATTACATGGCTGTGGGGAAAATGCTATGCAGTGAATTGTGTAGCTCTACCAAAACGCCAGCCCAGACACAGTAAGGCAGCCATAAAGCCTCCTGCCAAAAGGCAATGTCAGATACACAACATAACACAATGCTATTGATCCAGAATATATTCCAATGCAGCAGAAACAGCATGCTTTTTAAGTGAAAAACACTTGAATTTGATGGCGCCTGGGATCCCTTTGAATTAATTTCAAACTGATTCTGATTAAAAAACAAGTCATAAATTTCAGAACATTGTGGCTTGGGCAATTTCAAAATGTCAGGTTTGTTTCAACAACTTTGGAAATTCTACTCAAATCCTATTCTTGTAAACTGCCTAACCACTGGTTATTTCAGTGTTACAGTACAGTTAGAATGTTCTATAGCACAAAAACAAGGCAACTACAATTACATGGACCTTTTGTAAAAACATGTAATCTCAAACATAGCAGCACTAGATCAGAACCCCTGTAGCACAGAAGTTTCTGACTAAGTCATTATAATGAAGATTTAAACCAATTTGGTTAGCGTACTCACATCTTAACAGATGTAGAATATAAAATGGCAACAAGGACTCCCAGTCTCATTTTCACAGATTGAATTCAAAGCTCCACTGTGAAATGATCCTGCATCATGTCCTCTAATCCGTTCAACTGTGTAGCACCACTCAACTTTATAGCTCAGGATGCCCAATAAGCATAATATTAAACATAAAATGGTTTTATGGCTACCTAAAGCTGAAAAGCTTCACAGAAACTACTTTTTAAAACATAAGATAAAAACAATGTGCAGAAAACCAAAACAATTTCACTGATAAAATTCAGTTCAATTGCTAAACTGATCAAATAATGCAACTGATTGGATGCAGATACAGCTATGCGAGATGAAGGATAATTCAGAATGTTACATACATATATACTCATTCATTTTAATGATCTGACAACATTTGTGCACACAGTACAAGAATTTGGGTCATTTTTAGAAAAGTACTGTATTGGAAACAAGCTAGCTTTTTAACAACTTTGACAAAGAATCATCCTAACTCAAAATGCTCTTTTTCTCCCTCCATAGATGCTGTCAAACTTGCAGAGATTTTCCAACATTTTGCGTTTCTGTAGCTTTTTAATACCATGGGTGAAGTTTCAGAAATTAAATTTCAGGTGCAAGCACCCATGGATTTCCAGCTCAACGTGAATCCGATTTGACTTATTGTCACATGTATTAGTTTCCAGAAAGAAGTATTGTTTTGTGTGCACTATATAGACAAAGCATAGTGTAATAAAGGAGGAAAGGAGAGGATGCAGCGAACCTGAGGCAGAGAAAAGTAAGTGATGGCAGGAAGAAATTGAGTGGCATAAGTGAAATCTCAAAAGCAAAGTATAAGCTATTTACAATGTGCTACGTTTTTCAAGTAGACTCTTATTACGAGTGGTCTTTGTACAAGACAATATAATTGGGTCAATGCATCCTTGACTTGGCAAGTTCTGTTGCAGAACTAAATGATGAAAGACAACTTCCACTAATGTGAGCTGATGTGTCTTTGAATTAAAATTATGCACACAACGAAGGAACAGTTAGTGTATATTCTGCCTCCAATATAATACTGTCCTCTGGTATAAAAAAGCTCCCAAGCACTTCTTAAATAAGAAGATTTAGAATCAAGTTACAGTAACAAAGATTAATAAAGTGATGAAAATTTTTAGTCAAACAATTGACAAAGTGAGCAATTTTTTTAAATGACGGAGGTTGTAGAAGGTTAGAGAAAGAGCTTTAGGGAGTAGGACTGAAGTGACTGAACATTGCCAATCATGAAAGATGTATATTTATACAGTATCTTTCATGATTGCCAAGCACTTTACAGCCAATAAGGTAATTCTGAAATGTAGCCAATGCTGTAATAGATGAATCAAGACAGCTAATTTGCACACAGGAAACTCCCACAAATGGCAGATAATCTGTTTTTGTGATGTTGATCAGGGATAAATATTGACCAAGACATGGGATTGCTCCCCTACTCTGCTTCAAAATAATACCACGAATCTTTTACATCCACCTGAGACAGCAGGTCCTCAGTTTAACAACTCATCCAAAAAACAGCATCTCCCACAGTGGAGCACTCCCTCAACTGGTGCACTGGAGTATCATTGCTGACTTCTGTGCTTCCAAAGAGTAGAGTGGAACTTGAACCCACAATGTTTTGACTCAGAGGTGAGAATGATATCAACAGTCATGGCTGACATACACGATGAATAGAACAGGTGGATAGAAATTAACAGTCAGGTGACTGAAAAACATTTAAGAACATCAAGGTTGGAGAAGGTGAGTGTAATAGGGTACAACAAGACCTTGGAGGGACTGGAGACGAAACAGAGATTTTATATTTAATGCATGGAGACAAAGATCCAATGCAAATTAGAAGAATAAGTCACAGTCTCAGTGGTAGTAATGCAGTTCTTCTATCAGAAGAATGCAATTACAGCATGACAACTTAATATCGGTAGTTTGTCATAAATGTGGAAATAGGAATTCTTGCCAACTTCGTCACATTGCAAGGTGCAAGCAAACACAGATTTTTTTAAATATAAGGGGCTATTGCTGATTAGTTAGGAGAAAATGGTTTATCTCATTTATATATTTGTTTTTATACCATCTGTGCCAGTATCGCTCTACTGCTTCTCTCTCCTTGATACATGTTTATACTTCCTTCTATCAATTTCTTTTTTACTTTGCTTTCAGATATGAAATGAGAGGTAGCACAACATGATGAGGTGAGAAAGGCAGCCCATTAAATTACAGGTTGATCTTGGATGGGGTTATGGAGAAAATTTGGTGTTTTGTCTTCTGTCCCCCATCTACTTTGCTGCCATGTCCCTGCTCCTCCAGTTATCAACCACCTATTCACTCCCATCACCATGCCTACATCTTCTTTGAACTACCCAATCAACTGCCATATCATTCCCTTCACTTGTCCTTTAACCCTACATTGACAATACTCTCTTTTACCACTCAGTCACTTCCCAAATATCGGTGATGAAAGACAAGAGGCCAAGGGCCCCCTTCACTGCACTTTCTCCATTTACATCACTTGCCTCTACAATTCTCTCTGAAACCAAATTTTCTTTCCAAAATTAATTCAAAATTCCTTTCACCCTACTTTTAGCCTCATCTGTTTCTCTGATGCAAAACTAGCAAAAAATATTATAAGACGAATTGATCTTTCTAACTCTGATAAGCCATAAAACAGCATTGTCTGCAAGTTCTGGCTTGAGGATAGAGCTTCCTGTTCATAATCTGACCAAAATTAATAAAATTAATCAAAATTGTATCATTGGAAGGTGTAATTAAAGAGCCAATAGCTAACTAATAGTTTGACCTGACATGATGTCCAATGACAGGGATAAAAACAAAATGTTTGGCTAGCCAGAGACTGGAAGTTATCTAAAGCGACAAGATTATTAGAGGGTACTAAACAGGGTTACATTTCTGTTGCTTGATTATCCATTGGAGGTTGTAAAAGTCTGTTTTTGGATTTCGTAAATATATCTTCTTCCTTCTGTATTGATTGAATTATTTACAATCAGAATCAGGTCTGATTTGGAAAGGAAGTAGTAAATTGATTATAATTTCAGATATGCAGTTTGTATATTTGGTTAAGAGGGCTTTCCCATATGAACCCCTCACACATTCTAATTTAAGTAATTCCATATTTTACCTCTGTATTGAGAAGTATTTTTTTTGAATAAACCATTTTAGATTTGCTGAGATACATGTTCTACCTTCTGGGTTGAAAGTCTTGTTCAGACGTGATTGAGTTAAAACAAATCATTAGAGAATTGGATTTATAACAATTGGACTTAAAACATTCGTTTTAAGTCTCAAATTCTTAGTGAGAAATTGTACTTCTATAATTAATATTAAGCACTTGGAAGCGTTAACAAGAATCTGCAATGCAGCACATCATGGCCAGTGCACACCCCAGTTACAGGAACCTGGGCCAACCTTGATATTAAATTCCATATTGATTTCTCTGTGCAACACACTATGCAGCACAATCACACTCGCCCACTAGAGTAAAATAAACTGTATGAAATGCAAATCCTGATCAAAGCCAATCCTTGGTGGACAGCAACAAAAATTTAAACATGAATTATAAATCTACATCAGTTGTTCTGCTCTCAGCAATCTTGTTTTAATTGAAGTGGAAATAAGAAGAACATTCAAAAACTATCTGTAGCAGTCATATAGAGGAGTATGATTTTTGCTCTGATATTACATCAACTTTTACTATTGAAAATTTATATGAAAGGACAAAGGAAAGGAGGCTGCAACCAGAGAGAGACAGCCCTGATAATCTGTCAACTATGATATAATTCACTATATGTAGCACTACTGAAGCAATGACATGAGTACCTTGTGTTAGTAGCAAAAGCTTCAGATAAACTGACATTAAGAACAATATTTTAACTTTAACATGGCCTGCATTTAAGCAGACAAGAAACTTAGAAAAGGCCAGGAGAGTTATTCTCATATCGTGGCCAAATGTATCCTTTAATCAACATCATAAAAACAGGAAGATAAAAGCAAATTACTGCAGATGATGGAATCTGAAACAAAAACAGAAAATGCTGGAAAATCTCAGCAGGTCTTTCAGCATCTGCGGAGAGAGAATAGAGCCAACGTTACGAAGCGCTAGCTCTGTTCTCTCTCCACAGCGCTGCCAGACCTGCTGAGACTTTACTGCATTTTCGGTTTATGTATCATTGACACAGGTTCTCTGGTCATTATCACATTGATGTTCGAGGAAGCTTAACTGGGCACAAATTGGTTGCCATGTTTCCTATACTATAATAGTGATTACACTTCAAAAGTAGCTTTGAAATTTCAAGAGCATGAGAGCAGTTATATTGGGTAAAAGAACTAAGCACCTCATGCCAAGAAAGATATCCAGTGACCAAAAGTTTGAAATTGGTGTTCCTGATTGACCTCACCACAATTTTAATGATACACTGGAACAATCAGGGAGACCTGAAGAAAGTTATGATCACTATTACCAAAAGAGCACATCATCTCACTTTTGTTGTAGAGGATTGGTTAATATCTTATCGAAAACTGCACTGTTTCTTGTAGCTTTATCTATTATCACAGCGGCATACTGGTTAGCATTGCTGCCTCTTAGCACCAGGGACACAGGTTCAATTCCCAGCTTGGGTCAATGTCTGTGCAGGGTCTGGGTGAGTTTCCTCCAGATCCTTTGGTTTCCTCGCACCATTTAAAAGATATGCAGGTTAGGCACATTGGCCGTGCTAAATTCTCCCTCAGTGTATCCAAACAAATGCTGGAGTGTACCCACTAGTAGATTTTCACATGAGCTTCACTGCAGTGTTAATATAAGCCTACTTGTAACACTAACAAACTTAAACTTATCTGCTGACGTGCTGCTCAAAGTTCACTGCTTTGAAAACTGCTAAGAAATCCTCCTCTCAGGCAGCCAGATTGAATTTCACCATCTTGATTAATTCAGATTTCTTATTCGAATTATAGGGCAAGTCCATGGAAGCAATACAGATCAATGAAATATCTCTGGGCAAACAATGGTGATGCACTACTTCAGAAAGTTCTGGAATTGTAGAATTGTCAAGGGAAGCTGACTTGAGTTCCTATTTAGAATCTAACAACACCCTGCCAAACTGAATGATGCTTTGAGAAATGAAGAAACACATCCTTGAAAATTCACTCAGAGAGTTGTGAATCTACGGAATTATCTACCCCAGAGAAATGTGGATGTCCTGTCCTTGGAGTATATGCGAGAGAGATTGGAATATCTTTGGATATGATGCAGACCAAGGGATACGGAAATAATGGGGAAGGTGGAGTTGGGGTAGAAGATCTGACAAAGCAGGTTCAGAAAGACAACTGGCCTAGTTCTTATAAAAAAGTACATAAAAACAGATATCTTAACTTGCTATAATTCAAATTCATTACACATGTCTACTGCACCTGTTCATTTATACTATTATTCATAATAGTACAAGGTCACTGTTACAATGCACAGATGAAAAACACGAGCACTTGGCTCAGGGTGACTTTCCTATACCGAATCTCCTCTTCTCTACTTGCTGCTATCTGTTACTTTCACTAAGGCTACAATTAAACTCCTCCCTCCCCAATAAAACCACCCCCCCGCCTTCCTTTGGAAAGCATCTCCGTCACTCTAGTAACACACCCAAGCCCAAACACTATTTGGCCACAGGTAGGAACTGAGACCCTAGACCAGACGGGTCTCAGGCCATAACTAAGAGCAGAAACCAAAGCCAATTTTCCCTTTCCTAACCAAGGAATGCTGAGCCCAATCATTATGCAGTATGTAAAAGTGAGCCAATTCAGCTCTGCCTTATAATTAAAACTGGAAGCTTTCTAGTTTGTTACACAGAGGTGTTGGAGGAATTGCATTCTCAAGAAAGGATTTGTAAGTGACAGTATTCTGTCTTTGGAAAAGGCAGAGAGGGATGGAAGGGAAGCAACAGCACTACAGCTTGGGAGGCAGCAAGGATATGTTGACACAGGGCAGTATTTGAACAATTCTTCTCATACTTAGAGCCTCAACTGTACAAATCTAAGCATAATACAAAGAGATGTGTGTCATCTTGGAGCTAGTCCCTTTGTGATCTGACTACAGCATCTATTCCCTCTCCTCCTGCCATAAAATTAGTCAGGAAGAACCAGTTTTTTTCTCCTTTGCTGCTGAAATCTGCTTTATGTTCAATGCTCGCAAATTGCAGCATTCAAACACAGTCTCCTGCTCCACAAAAACCAATGTCTTCAATTTCCATTTTAAAATGCCCAGTTTAAGAGAAGATCCAGACCAATTTGTTAATCCTCAAAACAAGAGGTTTAAAGCTAGAATTTTACTGAGAGCATGCATTAAATGCCAGTAGATTAGAAATACATGCATTTCTACATGGAATTTAATGGTCCACATGAATCAATCCAGCCTATTTAAAAGGCTTGAAAATTAACCCGTCAGATATTCACAAAGGGATGTGACAAAGTAAATAAAAGGAATGAGAGAAGGAGTCACAGAGTATTGTGAGCCAAACAAACATGGCTTCTGCCAGTAAAAAAAAGTGTCTGGGACTCAATCTTGCACTTTAAATAATGGAAATCAGGAACCAGAATTTAAAAATGTACCAATGCAGTGATTTGCACCCCTAAACTTCTCTCTATTAAAAACTGGTCCAAGTACTTAGTCATTTGCTGTAAATTATTCTGCTCCAAATGGAAGTACTCCACAAACTGAGTTATTTAATGCTAATCTTACATCTTCATCCAAGTTTGTGTAAAATCTGGGTCATGCATTTCAAATCTATGCATATTCTTGGCTGCAAAAAGGTTAGGCTAAACTAGATAATATAACCAATAAACAGGAGATCATAGGGAGGTTAACCTGGCATTGGAGTAGCCCTTGTGATATGGGTGCAGAGATCTCACCCTGACTGTAAACATACTGTATGCATATATAATTAATGTGCTCATCTCCACAATGCAATAACTGCTGTGATTCCAACATCACAACTTAAGTGTTTAGAAATGTTTTCTACATTTGTGCCTTCACAAACCATCTGGTCTTATATAACTGGATTGCTGAAAATGTTCTCTGCAACTTCATTACTTCCATGTGTTTAAAAGTTGATGCTGGTTCAATTCTCACTTCAGAACTTTACAAAGAAGCACGAATGTAAATAGATTGGAAAAATATTAAACTATTTCCATTACTTGAAGGTTGCCCTGTTTTGAAACCTGCTCTTTATGTTCACTGCACACTGAGACGCACCAGGGTAACTTCCTAGTGACTTAATTCAGAAAATAGGATTACTGTGCAAATTTACAAACATATTTCTGAGGCCAATTTCTGCAGTTGACTGAGCTATTTGTCTCCCTATAGCTAGCAGGTACACTGTGAAAGTGTAAATGATCGAGAGTATAAAAATAAACAGCTGGCTATGAATCACTTCCATTTCTATCAGACACTGAAGATTATTGTATCCACTGCTCAATCATATACAGGAAATTCCTGAAAAACGTGCTTCATCAGTCAGGTTCCAAGGACTCATGGGAACCCCATACAAATCCTTATACCTATGAGCAACTTTTTAAATAATGGTATCAAACACGAGAACAGATGAAGTTGGTAAGAGACTTGTCAATTGAAAATCATGGTAACTACTACGAAATAGACTCAGATGTTTAACATAGTGATATAGCTGCAAACGTGACCCACACCCTTCTCTTTTCTGTTCCATTCCTTGTGTATGATTAGATTACATTATTTATAAATTTGCAGTGTAGCTAACCAGAATTGCACAAATGTCTTGTCACTAAATCAATGGCAATTGTTATAACTGCCCATTTTGTGTTCTGTAAATTAAGAAACCTTCAAAATGTCTTAAATAGTGACTTATTCCTTACTCGCGTAGATGCTCACATGGTGGCAAGTGGTTAGCACTGCTGCCTCACAGTGGCAGGGATCCAGATTCGACTCCCAGGTTAGTTCATTGTCTGTATGCAGTTTGCACATTTTTCCCGTGTCTGCGTGGGTTTCCTCCGATGCTCCAGTTTCCTTCCACAATCCAAAAAAATGTGCTCATTGAGTGGATCGGTTATGCTAAATTCTCCCTCAGTGTTCCTGAACAGGCGCTAGAGTGTGGTGACTAGGAAACTTTTACAGTAATTTTATTGTAATGTTAATGTAAACCTACTTGTGACTAATAAATAAACTTTAAACTTCATCCTAAAGCTCTGAACATCATCTAGAAATATGGAATTTAGTTTTCATGTTAGTTGAGTTAGTTATAAGTCTCCAATTCTCTCTCCCTTCTGTCACCAGATTGCTTTCCCAACATTCAGTCTTAGATGAACTACTATTCCTTCTACTTAAAAACCTGGAAAACAGAAAAGATTAATTTTGGCTCCTAAATGTGCGCCCATCCTAGATTCTAATCTCTGATTATCTGAGGCTGAAATACAAACTTAGTGACCTATTCAATCCTGAGCCAAGCTTCTTAGCCATTTTATTTTTGCAAAATTATACTTAATTCATCTAAAATCTGAAAGACAGTAAAGTGCAATGAAATGTATATTTTCTCCAGAGATCAAGATGAACTCTGAGGTACTTCAGTTCAGTAATGAGAACACTACAAACATTTCAATATTTTCATTGTAGGGAGTATTATTCTTTTCAAACAATTGATAACAAATTCAATGAAATTACAAGCAGTTATTGGCCTGGAACTATAGGTCAGTGAGCCTCACGTCTGCGGTGGGTAAGTTGTCAGAAGGTATTTTGAAAGACAGGATCTACAGGCATTCAGAGATACAAGGACTGATTAGGAACAGTCAGCATGACTAAGTGTGGAAAATCATGTCTTGCAAATTTGATTGAGTTTTTTGAAAGGGTAACTAAGAAGGTAGATGAGGTCAGTGCAGTTGATGTTGTCCACATGAACTTTAGCAAGGCCTTTGACAAGGTATTAGACAAGGTACCGCATGGTAAATTGTTGCATAAGGTTAAGCATTAGGATGCATAAGGGTGAGGTAGCTGGATGAATACAAAATTGGCTTGATGACAGAAGACAGAAGGTTGTTGTAGAAGGTTGTTTTTTAAACTGCAGGCCTGTGACGAGCAGTGTGTCTCAGGGATCAGTGTTGGGTCCACTGTTATTTGTCATTTATATTAATGATTTGGATGAGAATATAGAAGGCATAAGTTTGCAGATGACACCAAGATTGGTGGCAGGGTGGACAGTGATGGAAGTTATCTCAGATTGCAACGGGCTCTTGATCAATTGGGCCAGTGAGCTGATGAATGGCAGATAGAGTTTAATTTAGATAAATGTAAGGTGATGCATTTGGTAGATTGAACCATGGCAAGACTTACTCAGTTAATTGGAGGGTGTTGGGGAGGGTTACAGAACAAAGAGGTCTAGGGATATATGGTCACAGCTCCTTGAAAGTGGAGTCTCAAGTGGACAGAATGGTGAAGAAGGCATTTAATGTGCTTTGTTTCATCGGTCAGAACATTGAATACAGGAGTTGGAATGTCTTGTTGAAGTTGTACAAGAAATTGGTAAGGCCACAATAGAATATATAGTTTCTGGTCATCCTATTATAGAAAGATATCATTAAACTAGGAAGAGTGCAAAAAAGATTTACTAGGATGCTACCGGGACTTGATGGTTTCAGTTATAAGGAAAGACCAGAAAGACTGGGATTTTTTTCTCTGAAACTTGGAAGACTGAGGGGTGACCTTTATAGAGATCTATAAAATAATTAGAGGCATAGATCAGCTGGAAAGTGAATATCTTTTCCCAAGGATAGGGGAATCTAAAACTAGAGGATATAGGTTTAAGGTGAGAGGTACAAGTATCCAAAGGGTAATTTTTTTCCACACAGAGGGTGGTAAGTGTTTGGAAAAGCTGTCAGAGGTAGTAGTAGAGGCAGGTACAGTTTTGTCATTTAAAAAGCATTTAAACAATTACATGCATAAGATGGGTGTAGGGGGATATGGGCCAAATGAGTGGCAATTGGGACTAGTTGCGGAGTTTAAAAAAGGGTGGCATGGACAAGTTGGGCCAAAGGGTTTATTTCTATGCTGTAAACCTCTATGACTCAGTTAGAATTAAACAGAACTAAAGAGGTTTTACTCAGCTACCTCCTCTCAGGGTATATCAGTTAAAAGGCCTCATACGGTGGCTTTTCCTCAGTTCTTTCACAGTGGCTGCCAAAGCTCGAGTGCCTCAACATATAATCCTGGACCCCATGTGCTTTAAATCCAGAAACAGATTACCAGCTTCCTATTCTAACCCTATGCACCTCTGCTGCGCCCCTTGTGTGGTTGAACCTTCAATTATATTGTTCTAACCTCCAGATTTAATTAGTCCAATGCTCTTCTGACTGGTTGTCATTCTCCACCCCGTATTAAAATTCTTGTTCATCCAAATACTCTGCCGCAGCTAGTAGCCCATCACATTATATTTTAAATCTTTTCATATCTTCCAGCTTCTTCATCTCAGAATTGGTAGTTATTCCTAAATTGTATGGAATTTTACAGCCTGGAACAGGCCATTCAGCCCAATGTGTTGACGCAGCTATTTATGCTCCATACAAGCATCCTCATTCCATGTGGATTATACTTTAAGAAACATAGCAAGACATTTTCTTACTTGAAAACATGCTACCTAAATAAAGTTGTTGTCGTTTTGTGTTAAACAACATCCATGTATTTGCCCAAGGCAATTTTAATTCCACATTATACTTGCTCAGCAGCCCATCTTTCCCCTACTGACTCGAGAATGCTCCCACAAAATACTCAGAGCTTTCACCAATCTTGACGCTTGGATAGCACGTTAACACTGCAGCCTCACAACGCCAGGGCCAGGGTTCGATTCCCAACCAAGATTACTGTCTGTGCAGAGGCTGCAAGTTCTCTTCATGTTACGTAGTTTCCTCCTACAATCTGATTAGGTGCATTAGCCATTCTAAATTCTCCTTCAGTGTACCCAAACAGACACCAGAGTGTGGCAACTAGGGGATTTTCACAGTAACTTCATTGCAGTGTTAATTTAAGCCTATTGTGAGAAATAAATGAACTTTAATCTGCCACCTCTGCCAAATGCCCTTAACATGACTCAAATTGGACCACACTAAAAAGAACAAAAGCTTTAGAGGTCTGGAGCTCACAATCAAAAGCCAACTTTTAAAGAGTGGTATTTGAAATGCCTCAATTTCTTAAAAATATTAACTTGCCCAAAATGAAGGCCAAAAATAAAACATTTAACAAGACAGGCTTTGTTAAATCTTTATAAATCATTCCCCAAGAACGCAGGCAAATCAGCTTCTCCAATATTCTAGAATCCAGAGACTGGAATGCAATCACCATCTAGTTTTTACTTACTGTGGCCACCCCAATCCCCAACGTCACAAAAGCAAGCCAGTTTTTGAAACAATTTGGAAATTTTAAAAAGGAATAAACCAGGGCATGCCACTGCGCAGCAACTGGTGAAAAGTCCACAATTTTCCTACAATTCACGTCAAACAACATGCAGTATTCTTACAATCAGGATGATAGAGACAAAAATTTAATGCTTACATAAAATCAATTAGAAAAGTGATGGGTTGGCATATAGACAGCAATTCTATTAGTGCTTAGAGCTTAAATGCAAGTCACAAGGGAAATGTCTGTTCTTGTACAAAGTGAGAAATTTCATCATTTTCATTTGCTGAATTTTTCTTTCAAATGGAAAGGGATGCACGTGTTCATGATTAAAATTGTAAACATATATTCATTAAAAATCAAGTTTCAATGGAAAGCACGATTGTGATATGCTGTCCATGTGCTGTCTCAGGTGTTGCCTGCATTTTATTCTAGACAAGAGCCATGTATAACTCAGACCATTCTTATACTGAGCAGCGAAAAGGATCCATAGTAACTTGCACCATAGGAAACATTTTAACTTAGAATTTTAAACAGTATTATCGTACATAAATGCATCATGTGATTGTAGCATCTCTTCGAAAGAAGACCAAAGAATTCCTGTCTGGCATGAAAATACTACATTGAATAAGCGTCATTGATTGAGGAACTATTTAACAAACTCATCACTCAAGGGGAAAGTATAGAAAATAAAAGCCTGTCAAAATCTAGACACAAAACCTCCAGCTCGTCACTCCTTTGTTAAAGCAAAAACTATGTTGCAGCTGAACATTTAACTAAAAGTAGATCAGAAATTTGCTGAGCTAATAGAGGATTGCCACCTTAAAAATTAACATGTCAGGATTACTGAGTATTAAAATATCTGGGAATACGTAGGTGATTTAATATCACTGTGGATAAAGACTGAGCCAATTTGTGACAATTCGCAACACACTCTATAAAACATAACATATTACTCGAAAAATCAGTCACACGCAGAAAGAGACATCTTAATTGCAGTTACAATGTTCAGCAACTGGCATTAAAACCTTAACATGCAACAAGACTGCTGAGTAAGACTCATGAATCAATAACTGGAAAAGCTCATGACCTTGGCTGAATGCACACTGCACAAATAGTTGTCTGTCACTTTTTAGATGCAAGGAAACATGCTCCCTAATTATGTTCCTCAAAACAAATTGTGGTGATCTGATTAATCAAAAACAAGCTGTTTGATGATACAAAGGTGATTCTAGGCAAACTATAAATTTTGAATACTAATAATTCATTAGGGTATATAATAAGATGACCCGACATCCTAAACATTTTCATGATGCCTTAACAACCAAGAAACAACGCTATACTACTTGGAATTGCTAGACAATTAAAAAAACTTTGGTCCATTTCTATCATCTATGCAAAACTTCATATCAAAATTTAATGCACACATGTATTTATACAGCACCTTATTACATTTTCCAGACACTTCAGAGCAGTTTTATACTATGAAATGCTTTGGAGTACAGTAGCTTACTGTGCCAACATGGCAGCCACTCTGCATATTATCTCCAGCAAATAATATCATGAAAAAATTATTGACCTGTACAGTATAGATGTTCAAAATATTTGGTGATATGCCTGAGAATCTGTTGCAAGGTTTCAGGTTACTGAACACTTTTGCCTATTAGAATCTGCGCAGAACCGATGTTCAAAATTATTATCAATCCCCAAGTCATACAGATATGAACATTTAGCACAGGTTAGTCTGCATTGTTGACTTTGCTGGATAATACTTGTATTGCAGCAAAAAATAATCTTCTATTCAGCTCTTACAGTTATTTGAGCCAAATCATGCACTGACCTTGAAATAAGCAAGCACGATTATCTGCATCCCAAATCTTGCATATATTTTTGCAATGTACTGGGTGAACCACATAATCAGTGGCATTAACTCTATTGCAACCTAGAACTGTCTCAAGGTTTAACTTGATAAAAAAAACAACACATTCCTGCTTATTCTAAATCATCACATAGTATTAAATTAGCCTGAAACCGTTCTCTTCTGTTCTAAAACCAGTCTATATCTTGCAGATGTGATGGTCCATGATTTATACATAATGTATATTTTAAAGTGGCAGAGAATACATTGAACTGAGCTACTTTAATTACACCTTTGGCCTTCTCAACAGGTCAGACGTACGGCCATTTATTTTTCCCCTTTTATGCATTTTGGATATTGCATGCACAAAATCCTGTTTTCTCATTTCAGATACAATTAATAATGGATGAAATAACATACATACAGCAGGCAAAACTCAAGTAGGGAAGACTAGTCATAAGCATGTCTCCAGATTATACTTCTATTCAACCATATCAACATGATTCTAGTTTATGCTGAGATTCCAGTCCGAATGCTGAATCTGAAGGTCAGTCTGCCATATTTGACTCAAATTTCAGATCTGACAAAGTGATATTTCAATAACAAATATGTAAAATGAGTATAAGCTAAATGAAATGAACACACTTTGCAGAACCCATCATAAGTAATATGGCACGGCCTGGTAATTTGGAAAGTATATGCAGGTTTTGAAAGTTTACAAAACATATTTTGAAAGGTTGGTCTATAAATCACAGTTAAACCATTCAAATATTAATCAGTTTGGTTTTGAGTAATTACGGTAAAACATTCAGCAAACAATGCAAGTAACCGTTCACTTTTTATTCATTGAAATCCACTCATAATTTGAAATCTCCTACCTGATCCTTTTCCATTCTATGAATATAACCCGAAGCATGTCTGCTCATTTCTCGTATCAACTTTGTAACACAATTTTTTGCCACGTTTCTAAGATCCTTCTGTAAAGAGATGCAAAACTGCATGCAGTTGAGCCCTTAAAACTACCATGCTCTGAATTCAATATCCCTCTATAATAAAACCAGACCTTCATTGCCCACTTATACTGTTTATTACATTGTTAGGAAGGCGAAAATGGTACAATCTGTGCAGTTGCATTTGCAGATCTCACAATTCTACTGAGAATTTTACTATTTGTTACTTTTTCAAGCTCAATCATTTTGCCAGAAACACACTTTCACATTTAACATAGAAACACAGATGAGAAGTAGTAGGCCATTCCGTCATTTGAGTCTGTTCCGCCATTCATTTTGATCATTGCTGATGATTAAATTCAATATTCTGATCTCCCTCCCCCCCGCTGTATCCTTTGATCTCTTTAGCCTCAAGAGCTAAATCTAATTGTGTCTTGAAATCAGACATTATTTTGGCCTCAATTTTTTTTTTGGTAGTGAATTCCATACATTTACATCTCTCTGGGTGAAGAAATTTCTCCTCACCTCGGTTCCTAAAAGGATTACCCCATATCCTCAAACAATTCTTTCTGAATCCACCCTAATTCTTTTAGAGTTTTATAAGTTTCTATGAGATCCCCTCACTCTTCTAAACTTCAGTGAATATAATCCTAACCGATTTAGTCTCTCCTCATATGACAGACTTGCCATTCCAGGAATCAGCCTGCTAAACCTTCACTCCTTTATAGCAAGGACCTCCTTTCTCTGTTAAGAACACCAAAACTGCGCACAAGACTCCAGATGCGGTCCCACCAATGCCCTTGGGATGTTTTACTGTAATTCCATATTTCTATACAAATCTTCTCGCTACAAATGCCTACGTACTATTTGCTCTCTTTACTGCCTGCTATATCTGTATGGGCAGCATGGTGGCACAATGATTAGCACTGCTGCATGACAGTGCCAACGATTCTGGTTCAATTCCATCCTTGGGTCACTGTCTGTATGGAGTCTGCACATTGTCTGCGTGGGTCTCCTCCCACTCTTCAAAGGTGTGCAGGTTAGCTGGAGTGGCTATGCTAAATTACCCCTTAAAGTCAGGGGTACTAGCACAGTAAATGCATAGGGTTACAGGAATAGGTGTGGTGGAATTGAGTCGGCTGCCTTCTGCACTGTAGAGATTTTATGATACATTTTATGATGTGCTTTCAGTGGTACACGAGGACACCAAGATTTTGCTCAGTAGCCACCCCTCTCAGTTTACATATGTATTTAAGGGACCAGAGAAGGATGCTGATATATTGAGAGAATTGTAAAGATAAGTTGCAATTGCAGTTCATTATGGAGAAATTTACTGTAGGGATCTGTGCTTGGACCCCAATTGTTCACATCACATATTAATTTGGAAAGGGAACTAAATGTATAATCTCCAAATTTTCAGATGATATATGAGAGAGTGATCTGTGTGGAGGATGCAGGGATGCTGCAGCTTGATTTGGACAGGCTTAGTGTATGGGCATATGCATGGCAAATTCAATATAATGTGGACAAATGTGAGGTTATCCACTTTGGTAGCAATAATAGGAAGACAGATCTGTTTTCCTATTATTGCTACCAAAGTGGATAACTTATCAAGTGGCAACTTATCTTTACAATTCTCTCAATATATCAGCATCCTTCTCTGGTCCCTTAAATACACATAGACTTTGATGAGATGACACTTGCAGGAAAGCGTACAATTTTGGTCACCCTACCCAGGAAGGATATTTTTGCCTGAGAGGGAATGAAATAAAATTGCACATACTGATTCCTGGAATGAGGATTATCCCACGAGGATAAAAGAAAGGAAGGAATCTCATTAAAATTCTTAAAGGTCTGTTAGACATGAGAAGGAGTCTCCTAGTGGCATAGAACCCATACCCTATCCCTGTAACCCCATGTGTTTACTGTGCTAGTACCCCTCACACTAAGGGGCAATTTAGAATGGCTACTCCAGCTAATCTGTACATCTTTGTACACTGGGAGTAAACCAGAGCATCCAGAGAAACCCACACAGACGGAGAATGTGCAGACAGTGATCAAAATCCAGAATAAGGAGTCAGTCATTTAGAACTGTGATTAGGAGAAATTTCTTCACGCCAAAGAGTTGTGGATCTCCAGAATTTCCTATGTCAGAGGGCACTGGATGCGCCTGCAGAGGTTCAAAAAACACAGCTCACCACCTCTCTCTGAAGGGTAACTACTGCAGGGCAATAAATGCTGGCCTGGCTAGTGATGCCCACATGCCATATATGAACTTTTAAAAATGCAATTGTTGAACAGTGTTTTGGATATTTCAGAGGATTAAATAATATAGGGATACTGAAGAAGCTGGAATACTGAAACCTGTTCCAATATTCAATGTCCTACTCCCGCTTCCATTTCTTAAGTAATGATAATCCTAAGTCTATATCTCATTAATGACCTGTCAATCAATGGATATAATATATCACTATAAACCTTCTGAAAACTTTCCAATTTTAAAATCCTCTTAGCTTTCCCCCTAAAATTCCCTGTTCTAGCAAATAAAGATTATTTCACATTCTTTCTCTGCAAGCATAATCTTTGCATCATGCCGTTCTACTGAATCTTCAAAATATGCTTTATAGTTCACATAGTTTGCATATTTTTTCTAAACCAGAGTGCCCAAATATGCACATTATACCCTTTCTTCAGTAATTCATTATTCCCTTCAGATTTTTACATTCTTTCAATACTGCAAAACGTCTGTTTCATCAAACTGTTAAGAATATCATTTAGTATATGTTTTCTTGCACCAATCCCCCCCTACCACCCCCTCCCAAAAAAAAAGCACTTCTTTCCATATTGAGTTGAGCCTGTTTAATGTTTGACAGCAATCTCTCTCAATTGGCCATGTTCCTAATTTGATAGCAGCAATTTTACAACAACTTGTATTTATTTGTCGTGCTTAACATACAGAAGATCAATCCTGATTGCAGGATAAACATGGGCCATCGCACCAAGAGAATGCGTCAGCATTTCTCTGAATGGTGTCATGAGACCAATTCTATCCATATGGATAAGTAGGTGGGCCTTGGGCAACATTCAACAGTACAGGACTCATTTAGTATTGCGCTTCAGTGTTAACCAAGGCTATATGCTTAAGTCCCTAAAATAGTGCTAAAATCTTACATCTCCCTAATACTTCCTTTTTTCCACCAATGTGACATGTTTTTGAAAATACACTTTAAGCTATTTTAACAGGGAACTTGGTTATATTTGGTGACTAGGCTCTAATTTATTTCCCTTTAGATTACTGTGCTGCGCTGAACTAGCTAGACTTGTCCACATAAAATTCAAAAACACTATGCATTATTTAAATACATCTCAGTTTGATTAGTTCTGGATAGATTGTTTTGGTGGCTGGGGGATTGGAAGGGGAGAATGCACTTCACACTCAAACCCAATTGTGCTCTCATGTCAAAACTACAATTTCACCAAGGTGCATCCTAAATTCTCTATACAACTTGAAAAATGTTTGTCTTACATTGCACTTCAACTCTGAGTTTTTCATTTTTTATATTTTCTTGTCTCTCCACTGATTCACAAACTTGCTGCATTTGTATCAGATGAAAGAAAAATGTCCCTGACATTCTGGACAAAATATTAGCTACTCCCCAACTACTATCTTGGATGGTTCAGTTAACTCAACAGACCAGGAATAGAAGCTAGAACTTTTCATAAAATGCTGTAAAATTCCCATAGATCTGACAGTGTCTGTGGAGCAAGAATAGAGCCAACACTGAGTCTGGATGATTCCAAAACTTGAGCTATATTCTCACTGCACAGATACTGTCAGACCTGTGAAGATTTTCCAGCATTTTCTGTTTCAGATTACAGTATTTTTTTTAAAGTTTTTATTAGTTTCACACATAGGCTTATTAACTGCAACGAAACTACTGTGAAATTCCAGCATCCGTTCGAGTGCACTGACGGAGAATTTAGCATGGCTAATGCACCGAACAAGTACGCTTTTCAGACTGTGGGAGGAAACCCATGCAGACACAGAAAGAACGTAGTCAGACTGGCAGGGCCAGGGGTGCATTATGCTGGTTCAGTATGGTGTTGGGATAGCACATAGGGGAGGGGGTAGATGTCAGAAAAAAACTATTGATGAGTTTCTACCTTTTGGGTAAGGTGTTAAACTGAATTTTTTCTGACATCTACCCGCTCCCCACTATGCACTAACCCAATACAGTACTGAACCAGCATAATGCACCCCTGGCCCTACCAATGACTACACCCTGGCACTGCCAGTCTGCCAATTCCAGCAACAGCTGCTGGTAGCAGCAGGGCACAACCACCAGAGTGTCATCTGCCACCCAAACATTACCACCCCACCAAACCAATACAATGCTGCCTCAACTTCAGGGCATCCTTCCACCCCACCAGAAAGGCAACAACCACCCCCCCCCACACCAAGCACTGGCACTCTGACAGGACAGCCCCTTCCGTTAGCAGCATCACTCCTCCTGGCACTGCCAATCCATTAACACAGCGGTTTCCTATCACCAGCACCACTCCACTCAGCACTGCCACACATCCAGCATCTTGCTCCCTGGGTTGGCGTGTCACAGGACTGGGACTCGGGCCCAAACCCCTTGGGCTCAGCGGCGACACAGACAACTGTCGGGCAACACACGACCCATTGGGGGCACGCGGACACCAGGAGCGGTTTAAACCGGCGGATTCCCCTGCAGTGGCGGCGAGGAGGAAGAGTGGAGTAGGCTGGGGATTTCGGACAGGTGGTGTCAGTCAGGCGGTGCTGCAGGCCCTACCTCAGTCCCCGGGGCTGCCGTTATCTATCAGTCCGCACCGAGCCGCCAGGCACACGCGCACAAGCCGCCCTCCCATTGGACAGCGCTGACTCCCGGCAGGCCCCGCGCGCAACCCGCCCATTGGCTCTCCTCCGTCTGCCACTTCCATTGGCTATCCCCATCCTCAATTCTGATTGGCTTTCCCAACTCCCAATGTCGTTAGCTATCCCTACGCTCCACTCCCATTGGCTCTCTCTACCTTCCTCTCCCATTGGCTGTCCCTATACTCCACTCCCAATGGTCATTGCCTCCAGGGAAGAGCCGCGCCACGTGCGTCTACCCTCTTCCCTCAGGCAATCCCATTGGTCGAGAGGTTGGGTCAATCAGACATCTGAAATTTAGTAGGTTGGAGCTGGGTGACCGAGATCAGGATTTGGGAGAGGGCTCAGTAAGGTGTTGTCAGACTTCTTACTGTTTAACTGAGATCAGGATGGGGGGAGAAGGCTCAGTAAGGTGTTGTCAGACTTCTCACTGTTTCACTGAGATCAGGATGTGGGAGAGGGCTCAGTAAGGTGTTGTCAGACTTCTTACTGTTTAACTGAGATCAGGATTTGGGAGAGGGCTCAGTAAGGTGTTGTCAGACTTCTTACTGTTTAACTGAGATCAGGATTTGGGAGAAGGCTCAGTAAGGTGTTGTCAGACTTCTTACTGTTTCACTGAGATCAGGATGTGGGAGAAGGCTCAGTAAGGTGTTGTCAGACTTCTTACTGTTTAACTGAGATCAGGATGGGGGAGAGGGCTCAGTAAGGTGTTGTCAGACTTCTTACTGTTTAACTGAGATCAGGATTTGGGAGAGGGCTCAGTAAGGTGTTGTCAGACTTCTTACTGTTTAACTGAGATCAGGATTTGGGAGAAGGCTCAGTAAGGTGTTGTCAGACTTCTTACTGTTTAACTGAGATCAGGATGTGGGAGAAGGCTCAGTAAGGTGTTGTCAGACTTCTTACTGTTTAACTGAGATCAGGATGGGGGAGAAGGCTCAGTAAGGTGTTGTCAGACTTCTTACTGTTTAACTGAGATCAGGTTTGGGAGAAGGCTCAGTAAGGTGTTGTCAGACTTCTTATGTTTAACTGAGACAGGATGGGGAGGCTCAGTAAGGTGTTGTGTTTGTTGGTGGTTTGGAGAGGGCTCAGTAAGGTGTGTCAGACTTCTTACTGTTTAACGAGATCAGGATTTGGGAGAAGGCTCAGTAAGGTGTTGTCAGACTTCTTACTGTTTAACTGAGATCAGGATGGGAGAGGGCTCAGTAAGGTGTTGTCAGACTTCTTACTGTTTAACTGAGATCAGGATGGGGGGAGAAGGCTCAGTAAGGTGTTGTCAGACTTCTTACTGTTTCACTGAGATCAGGATGTGGGAGAGGGCTCAGTAAGGTGTTGTCAGACTTCTTACTGTTTAACTGAGATCAGGATTTGGGAGAGGGCTCAGTAAGGTGTTGTCAGACTTCTTACTGTTTAACTGAGATCAGGATGGGGGGAGAAGGCTCAGTAAGGTGTTGTCAGACTTCTTACTGTTTAACTGAGATCAGGATGGGGGGAGAGGGCTCAGTAAGGTGTTGTCAGACTTCTTACTGTTTAACTGAGATCAGGATGGGGGAGAGGGCTCAGTAAGGTGTTGTCAGACTTCTTACTGTTTAACTGAGATCAGGATTTGGGAGAGGGCTCAGTAAGGTGTTGTCAGACTTCTTACTGTTTAACTGAGATCAGGATTTGGGAGAGGGCTCAGTAAGGTGTTGTCAGACTTCTTACTGTTTAACTGAGATCAGGATGGGGGGAGAAGGCTCAGTAAGGTGTTGTCAGACTTCTTACTGTTTAACTGAGATCAGGATGTGGGAGAAGGCTCAGTAAGGTGTTGTCAGACTTCTTACTGTTTTGGTGGGGGTTAGACTTCTTACTGTTTAACTGAGATCAGGATGGGGGGGGAGGCTCAGTAAGGTGTTTCAGACTTTACTGTTACTGAGATCAGGATGGGGGAGAGGGCTCAGTAAGGTGTTGTCAGACTTCTTACTGTTTAACTGAGATCAGGATGGGGGGAGAAGGCTCAGTAAGGTGTTGTCAGACTTCTTACTGTTTAACTGAGATCAGGATGTGGGAGAGGGCTCAGTAAGGTGTTGTCAGACTTCTTACTGTTTAACTGAGATCAGGATGGGGGAGAGGGCTCAGTAAGGTGTTGTCAGACTTCTTACTGTTTAACTGAGATCAGGATTTGGGAGAAGGCTCAGTAAGGTGTTGTCAGACTTCTTACTGTTTAACTGAGATCAGGATGGGGGGAGAAGGCTCAGTAAGGTGTTGTCAGACTTCTTACTGTTTAACTGAGATCAGGATTTGGGAGAGGGCTCAGTAAGGTGTTGTCAGACTTCTTACTGTTTAACTGAGATCAGGATGTGGGAGAAGGCTCAGTAAGGTGTTGTCAGACTTCTTACTGTTTAACTGAGATCAGGATGTGGGAGAGGGCTCGTGTTGTAAGTGTTGTCAGACTTCTTACTGTTTAACTGAGATCAGGATGGGGGAGAGGCTCAGTAAGGTGTTGTCAGACTCTTACGTTTAACTGAGTCGGATGGGGGAGGGCTCAGTAAGGTGTGTCAGACTTCTACTGTTTAACTGAGATCAGGATGGGGGAGAGGGCTCAGTAAGGTGTTGTCAGACTCTTACTGTTTAACTGAGATCAGGGGGGGAGGGGCTCAGTAAGTGTTGTCAGCTTTCTATGAGGATGGGAGGGCTCGTAGGTGTTGTCAGACTTCTTACTGTTTAACTGAGATCAGGATGGGGGGAGAGGGCTCGTAAGGTGTTGTCAGACTTCTTACTGTTTAACTGAGATCAGGATTGGGGGAAGGCTCAGTAAGGTTTGTCAGACTTCTTACTGTTTAACTGAGATCAGGATGGGGGGAGAAGGCTCAGTAAGGTGTTGTCAGACTTCTTACTGTTTAACTGAGATCAGGATTTGGGAGAAGGCTCAGTAAGGTGTTGTCAGACTTCTTACTGTTTAACTGAGATCAGGATGGGGGGAGAGGGCTCAGTAAGGTGTTGTCAGACTTCTTACTGTTACTGATAGGATTGTTTGTGGTGGGGGGTGGTGTGTTCTACTGTTTAACTGAGATCAGGAGGGGAGAGGCTCAGTAAGGTGTTGTCAGACTCTTACTGTTTAACTGAGACAGGATTGGGGGAGAGGGCTCAGTAAGGTGTTGTCAGACTTTACTGTTTAACTGAGATCGGATGGGGGAGAGGGCTCGGGTGTTGTCAGACTCTTACGTTTATGAGATCAGGATTGGGGAAGGCTCAGTAAGGTGTTTCAGATTCTACTGTTACTGAATCAGGTGGGGAGAGGCTATAGGGTTGTCAGACTTCTACTGTTTACTGGATAGGATGGGGAGAGGTGTGTGTTGTTTTGTTGTGTGGGGGCTCAGTAAGGTGTTGTCAGACTTCTTACTGTTTAACTGAGATCAGGATTTGGGAGAAGGCTCAGTAAGGTGTTGTCAGACTTCTTACTGTTTCACTGAGATCAGGATGTGGGAGAAGGCTCAGTAAGGTGTTGTCAGACTTCTTACTGTTTAACTGAGATCAGGATGGGGGGAGAAGGCTCAGTAAGGTGTTGTCAGACTTCTCACTGTTTCACTGAGATCAGGATGTGGGAGAGGGCTCAGTAAGGTGTTGTCAGACTTCTTACTGTTTAACTGAGATCAGGATTTGGGAGAGGGCTCAGTAAGGTGTTGTCAGACTTCTTACTGTTTAACTGAGATCAGGATTTGGGAGAAGGCTCAGTAAGGTGTTGTCAGACTTCTTACTGTTTAACTGAGATCAGGATGTGGGAGAAGGCTCAGTAAGGTGTTGTCAGACTTCTTACTGTTTAACTGAGATCAGGATACTGTCAGGATGGGGGGAGAAGGCTCAGTAAGGTGTTGTCAGACTTCTTACTGTTTAACTGAGATCAGGATGTGGAAGAAGGCTCAGTAAGGTGTTGTCAGACTTCTTACTGTTTCACTGAGATCAGGATGGGGGAGAAGGCTCAGTAAGGTGTTGTCAGACTTCTTACTGTTTAACTGAGATCAGGATTTGGGAGAAGGCTCAGTAAGGTGTTGTCAGACTTCTTACTGTTTAACTGAGATCAGGATGTGGAAGAAGGCTCAGTAAGGTGTTGTCAGACGTCTTACTGTTTAACTGAGATTAACCCCGTAAGAAGTCCCACAACACCAGGTTAAAGTCCAAAAGTTTATTTGGTAGCACTAGTTTTCAGAGCGCTGCTCCTTCATCAGGCAAGTGGGAGTTTCTATTCTCCAAGACGGCATAAAAAGACACAAACTCAATTTACAAAATAATGGTTGCAATGCAAGTCTTAACAGAGAATCAAGTCTTAAAAGTATAGACAATATGAGTGGGGAGAGCATTAGCAGGTTAAAAGAGGTTGAACTGGGCACAGTCAGAAGTCTCACAGTACCAGGTTAATATGTTCATGTGAGCATAACGTGGCTATCAGTTTCCGCTCAGCGATTCTGCGCTGTGTGTCGTGAAGGTAACCTTGGAGAATTCTCCAAGTTGGCCTTCATGGCACACAACAACGCAGAGTCACTGCTCAGAGACTGATAGCCAAATTCCGTACACATTAGGATGGCCTCAGCTGGGATCTTGGGTTCATGTCACACTATATGTAAGCCCCACGACCTGCCTGGGCTTGCAAAATCTCACAAACTATCCCAGCTGGAGACAATACGGATCTCTTTAACTTGTACTTGGCCCTCTCTCCACGTTGTCTCTATCTTTACAAGATTTGATTACCTGTAAAGACTCACATTCCAAACATTATTTTGTAAAATGAGTTTGTGTCTTTATATGCCCTATTTGTGAACAGAACTCCCACTCACCTGATGAAAGTGCAGCGCCGAAAGCTAGTGGCTCGTGCTACCAAACAAACCTGGTATTGTGAAACTTCTTACTGTGTTTACCCCATGTCCAACGCTGGCATCTCCACATCATAACTGGGATTAAGCAGCCGTCCTCTCATAGGGAGCTGCCAGTTACAGCAACTGTTAGCTGGGGAGGGTGCCTGCAGTAGGAAGAGCTCTCAGATATTCTGAATACTGCTGCTTTCCCAGACAGTTTATATATAAGCTGGTGTTTGCCCAACTGCAGGAGCAGGCTTCTGGTGTTTCTCTACTGGGCTTTAGTGAGATCTGTTGTACAATTTTGGTCTCCCTTTATGACAAAAAAGAGGCACAGTAGGCAGCCTAATAACACTAGGTTAAAGTCACCCGATGAAGGAGTAGAGCTCCAAAAGCTCATGATTCTAAATAAATCTGTTGGACTTTAACGTGGTGTTGTGAGACTTCTTACTGTGCCCACCCCAGTCCAACATTGGCATCTCCACATAATGAAAAAGAGGGCAATTGCATTAGAAGGAGTTCATCAAATCACACAAGTTACATTGCAGAAGGAAACCATTCAGCCCATTGTGTCTGTGCCAGATCTCTGAATGAATAATACGATCCAGTGTCATTTCCTACTCTTTTCCCTGTATACCTATGCATTGTTTCTAGTCAAATAATCATCTAATATCTTCCTGAATCCTCTTCAAATTCCTCACCCAGAGAATGTTGAATGTTTGGAATTCATCACCACAAAAAGTAGTTGAGGTCAAATGTGTGATTTCTAAAAGGAATTAGATATAACTCTTGGGGCTAAAGGGATCAAGAGATATGGGGAAAAGACAGGATCAGGATATTGAATTTGATGATCAACTGTGATCATAATGAAAGATGAAGCAGGCTGGAAGGGCTGAATGGTCTACTCCCGTTTATGGTTTCTATGAATGTTTCTACATATCTAAATAACTGCTCTCTCCATCTGTTGTGTCATTTTCAATGATCTATTCACCCAGTCTTTTTACTTCTTCGTATCCTTTAGAATTGTATCCCATATTTTATATTGTCTCTCCATGTTCTTCCTACCATAGAGATCCAAGGTGACCGGAAGATTGGTGACTCCTTACTATGGTCTCTGAAGCTTTGGTGTTGTTTACACTGTTGGATATCTGAGAGATTGCATGGATTTTCAAGTTTGCTGATGACAGCACTGTATTGGGTGGGATCACAAACAATGATGCGATGGAGTATAGGAAAGAGCTAAAGAACCTAGTGAACTAGTGTGATGACAATGATCTCTTCCTCAGTGTCAGCAAAATGAAAGAACTAGTCGTTGACTTCAGGAAGCACAGTGAAGGGCATGCCCATGTCTACATCAATGGGGATGAAGCTTCAAATTTCTAGGTTCCAGATCACCAAAAATCTGTCCTGGCCTCTCCATGCTGACACTGTAGTTAAGAAAGCATACCTATGTCTCTGCTTCCTCGGGAAACTAAGGAAATTTGGCATGTCCACTATGACTCTCACCAACTTTTATAGACGCACTACAGAAAGCATTCTTTCTGGTTGTATCACAGCTTAGTATGGCTCTTGCTGTGATCAAGATCACAAGAAACTATGAAGGATCATGCATGAAGTCCAGTCCATCACGCAAACCAGTCTATCATCCTTTGACCCTGTCTACACTTCCCATTGCCTTGGAAAAGCAGCCAGGATAATTAAGGATCCCAGACGTGGATATTCTCTCTTTCACCTTCGTCCATCAGGAAAAAGATACAAAAGTCCGAGGTCACATATCAACGGACTCAAGAACAGCTTGTTCCCTGCTACCATCAGACTTTTGAATGGACCTATCTCATATTAAGTTGATCTTCCTCTATACCTTAGCTATGACTGTAACATTATATTCTGCTGTCTCTTCTTTCCTATATACAATATGCATTATCTGTACAGCATGCAAAAAAAACAATACATTTCACTGTGTGCTAATACATGTGACAATAATAAATTCGTTTTCATTTGGTAGGACAAACTTGAATGTGGATAATAGGGTCAATGGCAGAGTTCTAAGGAATGTGGAGGAGCAGAGAGATCTTGGGGTTCATATCCTCAGATCGCTGAAGGTTGTCACTCAAGGGGATAGAGCTGTGAAGAGGCTTATAGCGCGTTAGCGTTTATTAACAGGGAGTTTGAGTTTAAGAGCCATGGGGTTATGCTGCAACTATATCAGACATTGGTGAGACCACATTTGGAATATTACGTGCAGTTCTGGTCACCTCACGATAGGAAAGATGTGAAAGCAATGGAGAGAGTTCAGAGGAAGTTTACCATGTTGCTGCCTGGTTTGGAAGGTAGGTCTTATGAGGAAAGGTTGAGGGAGCTGGGCTTTTCTCTTTAGAGCAGAGGAGGATGAGAGGCGACTTAATAGAGGTTTATAAAATGATGAGGAGGATAGATAGAGTGGAAGTGCAGTGACTATTTCTTGGGTGAATGTAGCTGTTACTAGGGGGCATAACTATAAGGTTCATGGTGGGAGATATAGGAGGGATATCTGAGATAGATTCTTTACTCAGAGAGTGGTTGGGTTGTGGAATGCTCTGCCTGCTGCTATAGTGGAGTCGGACACCTTAGGAACTTTCAAATGGTTATTGGCTAGGCACATGGAGCACACCAGAATGATAGGGAGGGGATAGCTTGATCTTGTGTTTGGACATAGCTCGGCACAACATTTATGGCCGAAGGACATATACTGTGCTTTACTGTTCTATGTTCAAATTAAATCAAATCAAGATGGTGAAGCTCAAATATATTTGGTGCTAAAGGGCAGAGGACTACCAGAAAGAGAGGCTGAAACCCACAGTATAGATCCTTGGTGAAGGCATCCAAGATAAAGTGCCATTCAGGAAAAGATACCAAGGCGGGGTTCTTCAAAAGCTGACATTGTATGTAAGGGTTCCACTGAGAGCAGTTGGCTTATAGTGTGACAAGCATCTGGGGTGAGTTGATGATAAATCCTCAGAAGTTGATTTTGATGGCATTTGCCACTTGCTTTAAGAGCCTGGTGTCTCTGAGCACTTTCATCTATTGATTTACACGAATATGTACTATCTGAGAACATTAAGATAAAAGATAGTCTTTGTAACTTGTGTTACCTTTATAAATCTGAATATATCTGTAAAGATACAATGTGGTGAGGGAGTTGTATGTAACAGTTCATCTTATTTAATTAAAGTTTTATTATTTTAAATATTCATCAGCTGATCCCTGTGACTCTGTTCAGTACCACCTTACATGTATTTATGCAAAAAATAAAAGTTAGGATCTATCAAGCGGGATTTCTCCTTAGGATCTGACTTGTCCAGCAGTAACATTAGCTGAGATCATAACAGTTCCACTCCTAGTCCTATGTTTTGAAGTCATTATGATGCAATCACAGGCTGAGAGTCGCATGCATAGCACATTACCCACAGCTTAAAGGTATGCAGGCTAGAAGGGAATAAGCAACTACTGGAGGAGGACTAGGAGTGAAGGAGGACCAGGCAAGTAGTGTAGAAGTCCTCTGAGTGCATTTTGTTCTCTAATGGATACTAAATTCATGAGTACTAGTGTGGGAGATAGTTCATCTCTGGAGTGCAGCAAGAGCCAAGTCCATGACAATGCGATTGGTTCAGCAATGCAGGTGGGCAGGAGGAAGACAATCCAGAGGCCTAGATTGATGTTTTGAGTATATAGGATTCGAATCCCACCGCCACGACAGCTCATTGAATTTAAATTCAGTTAATAAATCTGGAATGTAAAGCTAGTCTCAGTAACGGTGACCATGAAACTATCATTGATTGTCATAAAAATCTATCTGATTCACTTCTTTGGGTTAGGAATCTACTGTCCTTACCTAGACTGGACCACATGTAACTCCAACCAACAGCAATGTGCTTGACACTTAACTGTTGTTTGATAACTTCTAGCAGGCCACTCAGTTCAGGGGCAATTGGGAATGGGCAACAAATGCCTGGTTTTGGTGGCAATGCCGAATTCCTATGAAATAATTCAAAAGGAAAGGTTAGGAAAGCAACAGTGTGCAGAGATTCAATAGTTAGGCGAACAGATACGTGTTCTTGCAGCCGCAGAAGTGACTCTTGTCTGCATACAGAAATAGGAGGATAGAGCAGATGAATATGTGACTGGACAAATGGTGCAGAAGGAAAAACTTCAAACTGATAAGATATTCGGACTGGATCTAGGGGAGGTGAGCCAGGCCAGATGGGTTGCTCTTTGGCTCAATGTTCTTATAGGCTATATTGCTACTTTTACTGGGACAAGTTTAAAATAATTTGGCAGGGATCTGGGAACCAGGATGTTGCATTGGGAAGGAGAACGAAGGTGCACAAAGGATCAGGGAGACAGACAGCACTTGAGTAAGAAATAGCAAGGCATTAGGTGGGGTCAGAGTAACTGGACTATAATAATGTCTAAAATAGACTCACTGTGCATGTAATAAATAATCCCCTTTGCCAGGAAGGATAAAGAGGAGAGATGACAGTATTGTTTAATATTACAGTGCTGAAGAAAGCATACCCTGAACAAAATCTATTTGGATAGAGCTAACAAATGATATAGGTTATGTATTGATCAGACTTAGAACATTAGCTCTGTTCTCTGCCCACAGATACTGTCAGACCTGCTGAGATTTCCCAACATTTTCTGTTGCTGCTATTGTTGCCTATGTAATTGGCTTTGTTTAAGGTTAAGATCTTTAAGGTAGGAAATTCTATGAACCTTTATAAATCTTTGGTTCAGCCTCAACTGGAGTATTGCGTCCAATTCTGATCTGTAATAGGAAATAGAGCTTGGAAGAACAACAACACCACCTAGTGCTGGTAAGACTGAAAGTAAAGTGCACAGGTAATAAATTACACCTTACAGTTGGAAATATGCCATACATGATGTTACTCTTCAGGTGTGATACAATCATGTCAGGAGGAGTAAATATACAAATAGAAAGTACATATTGGACACAAGATATTTAATAAATAATGGATTTTTATAAACAGTGAGATTGGCTGCTCCATTTTTATTTACTTCTGGAAAAAGCTGACAGCCGGTATTGTTTATGTCTTCAAGGTTTAAATTTATTTATTAGTCACAAGTAAGGCTTACATTAACACTGCAACGAAGTTACTATGAAATTCCCCACTGTCGCCACACTCTGGCGCCTGTTCGACTCAATGCAACTAACCAACACGTCTTTCAGACTGTGGGAGGAAACCGGAGCACCCGGAGGAAACCCACATAGACAGGGGGAGAACGTGCAAACTCCCCACAGACAGAGATTCAAGCCGGGAATCGAACCCGGGCCCCCACCGTGCCACCCACTATTAACTATTGTCTCATGAAAGAATTAGCAGTCCTATTGAAACCTTTTTCCCATTTATTGAGTGATAAACCAACAATTGTTGACTGGGGAATAGATTTCAAACATTTATTCATCAGTTTTTTTGCAGGGACGCTTCAAGATATATTAGTGTGTAATGTTCGATAAGCCTAAAGATAATATTATATCCATTCGTCCCTTTAATTCTCCAGTCTGCTCTCCCTGGCATTCCTCTGTTGAGAGTATGCTCACCGTTCTATGATACACTGGATGCTGATACACACTCACATTCTCATTAACTCATAGAGGTAGCGGCAGAGAATTTCCTGCTCATGGAAAAAGAATTCAGCCAGACTGCTCAATCAGAATGAAGATGCGATACAAACATGGACTCTTTCAATCATTTCTAAGGAAAATGGGCAAGTGTTGACTGCATTAATTAAACCTATTATTGGTCTCCTGGCTACTAGTACGAGTATGGGACGAGTTGACATAGCGAGAATTCAGCATTCTGTTACCAGAGGTAATTCAGTAGCTAAAATGTTCGCCATTCACTGGGAACTTTCTGAAATTCCACACATGGATTTTAAAAAAAAGTACCGAGATGTGAGGAACAGTGGAAGAATTTTCAATCATCTGTTTTTTTTAGTTTTTGATCATGTAATACAAATTTTCTACCAGCAGATGACAGTGCCATACTATGTTAATCACTGTGTGTGTTTGTTTGGGGGGGGGGGCTTGTAGTATAACTGACACAATGAGTACTCCTCAATGTTTCAAAGAGCTACAATAGCTAAAAACAATACCTGGCTGACGTTCCAATTCGCAAACCTCACTAGAAAATATTAACAAAATGTTTAATTTTTGTTAAGGTGTTGGCTGAGGAAGGACCACTGTGTAAAAAAATCCCCTGCTCTTTAAATAGATCTTTAACATCCTACCCAGACACTAGATAGGACAGATATTTCAACTTTAATTCGAAAACTGTCTCCAAAATTGCACCAATAATTACACTGAAGTTGCAGCCTAGATTATGCATTTTTGTTAAGCAGAATAACAACAATAACTCATATTAATATAGTACCTTCGGCAGAGTACAAAATTCCATAGTGTTTCATATGACCATTGTCAAACAGAATTTGATGCTGGGCCGCGGAAGGAGACGGCTAGGGAAAATGACTAATGGTTCTGTCAACTGAATAGTTGTTAAGCAGTGTCTTGAAGGAGAAAAGATAGGTTTAAGAACTTGGCAGCAAAAGACACAGCCACCAATGTGATGCAGTTGAAATCAGGGTTGCTCAGAGTAAAAATTAGAAGATGCGGATATTTTGGAGAGTTTTAGGACAGAGCTAGGAAAGTGCAATTGGAAAATAATGATAAGAATTTTAGAATCAGGGTATTAGTTAGTTAAGAGCCAGTGTAGATAAGCGAGGACAAAGGTGAGGGATGGACAGGATTTGGTGCAAGTTAGGACACAAACTACTGAATTTGGAGAACTTCAATTTATGGAGTGTTAAACACGGGAGGCCCAGCATTGGAATAATCAAATTTAGAGGTAGCAAAGCCAGAGTTAAGGGTTTTGACAGCAGGTGAGCTGGAGGTAGGTGATATTTTGCAGAGGAATAGGTGGTTTTAGAGATTATGCAGATATATGATTGGAAGGTCATCTCTGGCTAAAATGTGAAACTAAGCATATGTGATACAGCCTCAGACAGTTGCCAAGCAGAGGGTTGGTTGCAGTGGCTAGGGAACCAACCTTTGTGTTGAAGATTAATTACAATGGTTTTGATCTTCTCACTTTTTAAGTGCTTTTATTGATTGCCATGAGTAGTATAATACCTGTCACACTTCGCTGTCAACTACAGGTGTTCCCTCACTTATTTCCTCATATATTTTCGCACCACAAGCAGTTTCATGTGGTTTATAACTACCTACCTTAAATTGAGAATGATATGTTATTGCTTCTAGTTGAAATAAAAAAAATTCCCTGCTCTCTTTTTCATAGACAATACAGTGCATGAGAGATAGAATGGATCATAAACTCCTCAAACTTCTGCTTTTCACCATTTGCAGATGAGATGTTATTAGAGGAGCAACCCCCCCACCCAAGCAACATATGTGGTATGTCGGAGGACAGTTTCACAATATTGCAGGTCACCAGTTAGCATATGGCACCTTCAGATTTATCTGTAAAAGAGGAATCCATACATTATATGGCTGTTCAGACCATTACCATAGAATCCTGGATACCAAACTAATGAGAGCAGGAGATAGAATTGAAATTGTTGTCTGGAAATTAGACACTTTGACTAGTTTATACTAAACCCATTTAGCCAGGTGCTCTTTCTAGTGAGACAAAGAACAAGAGAAATTTGCAATTTACTTAAATAAACTTCCTTTCTATAACAATTTTGGTACCAAACTTATTACAACACTCTTTTAATTCAAATAATTGACTCTATCTTAATTTATCCGAGACCTAGACAACCCACGAGAATGAACTGGCCAGACCCACTCCACCAGGTACAAACCTTGGTCATGGAACTCTGCTGGGTTCCAAATGCAGAGTCTTTGATGCTTGCTCGCTGGATCCTCACTGCATCTCTGCATCACTGGGAGTAGCTTCTAGGTGTCTTTTCTTACCTTCTTCCTCATGTCCTTCCAGAAAATTCTCTGGCTTCCAGCCAATGGGGGTTATGGGGCGGGGGGCGGAGCTGGGCGGCGGGGGAGTTGCAGCATTCAATGGGAAGAATTGGTATTGGCAACAGAGATGCACCTGGGTAAATGGGTTTAATTTAAATTGTTCTATTCTGTATCTGGCTTAACTGTTCAGGCTGTTGGCCATTTGGCACAAAATACAGAGAAGTATATTAAGCCTGTATCAAACCTTGGTTAGGCAGCATTTAGAGTACTGTGTATTATTTGGTTGCCATATTATAAATAGAAATGGAGGCACTGTGGATGCAAAAAAAAAAGATTTACAAGAATGATGCAAGAATTGTGTGGTCACAAATATCAGAAAAGAATTAGATTTCTTTCCTCTTGTAAAAAGAAGGCTGAGTGGTGACCTGATGGGCATATTTAAAATGATTAAAGGTTTTGACATGTAGTGAATACAGAAGGAGTGTTTCCTGTTGTGGGGAACAGGATATCTAGAGGCCATCAATTTAAGATAATCACCAAGAAATCCAAAAGTCAACTCAAAGAAACATCTTTACCCAAGGAATGGTGAGGATGTGCTTGAAGTGAATCATATATATTATTTAATGGGAAGTTAAACGAACTTATGAGAGAATAGAGGGTTTAGGTGGTAGATTTGGATGAGAAAAGAAGAGAGGAGGCTGGAACGGAGCATAATCACTGGTGAGGACTGGTTGACCAAATTGCCTGTTTCTGTATTGCATATCCAAGGTAATGCTCCATAAAACCACTGCTTTCATATTTTTGGATGTAATTCTGGACATATTTTTGGATGTAGTAGTTTCATATTTTTGGACAGCAGTTATGAGTAATGATTCTGTTTTTGTCACTTTCAGTTTCTCTTCCTTTGTGCCATCATACTTTTTATTGTTAATCAGTCCTCTCAATGCATTTGGGGATAGCATACAAAACAAGGGAATACTCAACAAATGGGAAGATATTGAGCGGATTGAGGAAGTGAGAGACCTTGGAATGCATGTCCATAAGTCCCTGTAGAAGGCAGGGCAAGTGGACAAGGTGGTCAAGAAAGCATATGGAATGCTTTTCTTTATTGGGCAAAGTATTGAATACAAAAGCAGGAATATTATGATGGAATTGTATAAAATGTTGGTTTGGCCACAGCTAGAAATTTGCATACAGTTCTGGTCACCACATTACAGGAAGGACATAATTGCTGTGGAGGGAAGAGGTATATAAGAATGTTGCTAGGGCTTAAAAATTGCAGCTATGAAGAGTGATTGGATTGGCTAGGGTTATTTTCCTCCGAGCAGAGGAGACTATGCGATGACCTAATTGAAGTGTATAAAATTTATGAGGGTTCTAAATGGAGTAGGCAAGAAAGACTTGTTTCCCCTAGCTAAGGGATCAATTATCAGGAGGCATAGATTTAAGTTGATTGTTAGAAGGAGGAGAAATAAGGAAAGTTTCTTTTATACTGAAGGTGGTGGGTATCTGGAATTCACTGCCTAAATTGGTGGTTGAAGCCAAAATGTTCAACTTATTTAAAAGGTTCTGCATCTAAAGTGCTGGAAACTGCAAGGCTACAGATCAGGTGTTGGAAAGTGGGATTAAAATGAACTGCTAGTTTCTTTTCTCTTTTTTTGGCCAGTGCAGATACGATGGGCAGAATGGCCTCTTCCATACCGTAATTCTTCTATTGTTTAATCTATTATAGAATTTGCCTTTGGTTCTTCACCCCTTTCGCCTTTTCATTACCTTTGTACACAATTAAAATCTGTTAAATCTCTAACGTTTCCGTGTTTCTGATAAAACATCTTCAACCTGAAACATTAATCCTATTTCCCTCTCCACAGATGCTTCCTGACCTGCTGAGCATTTCTAGCACATACTGTTTCTGTATCAGAACTGCTTCTTTTCCTACTTTTGTAATGACTGGTAATAGACAATCATGAGGAAGGTCTTCATTGATGCCACAATGTTTTCTATCTCAAAGATCAGTGGCCATATTGAGTCAGTCCTCAGCGCTGCTGGTACAGTAAAACTGAGCAGAAATAATAATGCCTTTTGGGAAAGCAGCATGTGCGAGCTCTCCTAAGGGAAGAGTGTCATGTCCAGTTGTGGTCACCATGCTTTAGGAAGAACATAAAGATCCTTGAGAGGATGCGGAGAGGATTTACCAGAATGGTTCCAGGGATGAGAGGATTTTAGCTACAAAATTCTTGTTGGAGAAGCTAAGCTCATGTAAAGGAGTCTGAGGGGGGATCTAATCGTGATGTACAAGATTATGATAAGTTTAGATAAGGTGGACAAAGAAGAGCTGCTGGTACAAAAAGTAACAAATATAAATTTAAGATTTTTGGCAAGACAAAATAGGAGATGTGAGAAAGAATGTTTTTATGCAGCAAATGTCTTTATGGAACTTGCTGCCATGAAGATGAAGATAGACATACTTAATGATTACACAAGGAAATTGGATAGGCACTTGAGGGAAATAAAATTGCAGGGCTATACTGATAGATCATTGAATCAGACTGAGTTGATTGCTCTAGATGAACTGAATGGCCTGCTTCTGTACCATCAGGATTCTAAGATTCACTTCAGCATCTCTCCAATTCCTACTTACATAGCAGAAAGCAGACTGGGACATGCTGCCCATGTAGCAACATCAGATTGAAGCTTGAACCGCTTTATCTTTGAAATAAGATGGAGTGTCAGTTCCTAGACATTTAATTAGCACTTTGCAAAACCACAAGATTAGATTTAAGGGTGCACAATCAAGAGGAATAGTTTGCTACAGTCTCAAAGAATCATAGAATTCCTATAATGCAGAAGAAGGCCATTAGACCCATCAGATCTGCACCCACCACAATCCCACCTAGGCTCTATTCCTGTAACCCCACGTATTTACTCTGCTAATCCCTCCTGATGCTTGGGTCAATTTAACCTGGCTAATCAACCTAACCTACACATCTTTGGTCTGTAGGAGGAAACCAGACTACCAGAGGAAACCCATGCAGAGAGGGGGATAATGCACAAACTCCGCACACACAGTTACCCAGAGCCTGGAATTGAACCTGGGCCTTTAGCGCTGTGAGGCAGCAGTGCTAACCACTATGCCACATTGTCTCCTTGGTGAAGAATCCTTTTCTAATGCATAACTATTCACTAAGCTCCTTATAGACACAGTGAAAACTGAAGAACCTCCACAGAAAAGACTGCAGTCGTTCAAGGAGAAAGACCAATCACAGAGTGATGAGGGATGGGTGATAAACATAACCTGCCCAGCCAAATTCCCCTTCAATTCAATTTTCAAGTTTGCTGATGACACCACAGTAGTGGGACAGATCTCAAACAATGACGAGACAGAGTACAGGAGTGAGACAGGGAATCCGTGAATTGGTGCAAACAACAATAATCTCTCCCTAATGTCAACAAAATGAAGGAGATTGTGATCGACTTCAGGGAGAGTAGAGGAAAACATGCCACTGTGTATCAATGGGGATGAAGTAGAAAAGATCGAGAGCTTCAAGTTTTTAGGTGTCTAGATCACCAACGACCTGTCATGGTCCCCCAGAGTTGACACTATAATTACAAAAGCACATGAACACTTCTACTTCCTCAGGCCACTAAGAAAATTTGGCATGTCAGCTACAACTCTCATCAACTTTTACAGATGCACCATAGAAAGCATGGTTTAGCATGGTTCCTTCTCTGCCCAAGACTGCAAGAAACTACAAGAGATCATGAATGTAGCCTAATCCATCACGGAAACCAGCCTCCCATCCATTGACTCTGTCTACATTTTCTGCTGCCTTGGAAAAGCAGCCAGCATAATTGAGGACTCCATGCACCCTAGACATTCTCTTTTCCACTTCTTCTGTTGGGAAAAAGATATAAAAGTCTGAGGTCACAGATTCAAGAACAGCTTCTTCCCTGCTGCTGTCAGACATTTGAATGGACCTACCTTGCATTAAGTCGATCTTTTTCCACAGCCTAGCTATGACTGTAACATTACATTCCACATTCTCTCCTTTCCTTCTGTATGAATGGTATGTTTTGTCCGTGTAGTACGCATGAAACAATACTTTTCACTGTATGCTAATACATGTGACAATAATAAATCAAATCAAATCAGATAAAATCAAATCAAATAGTGTTGAAGATTTGCCTTCCCAGTCACTTGCTAAAAGCCTGTTGATTTGTTGTTGAGGTATGATAGAGTAAGATCTATCAAATGTTTTTGATTCTTCATCTCCCTTCTGAAGGCATGCTGGGATACTGTCCCATCAAAACTGGCTGCCCTCTGGCACCTTTCCCAAATGATCATTCTTATTTTTTTATTTCAAAAATATACTTTATTCATAAAAAACTCTCAAATAGACAATTGCAAAATGCCAGATCAAAAAATTACAAACTGTGCAAAATATAATCATTTTTACAGTCCTATACAACGCTTATTTACACAAAATTACAATCATTACATTTCAAATCTTAAAACTACATACATCCGTCAGATTTTACTGTGTGCTGTTATTTTTCAGATTAACGAACAGTTATACAGGCCAAAGGTATCGTGCAGTTACCGGGTCCTCGGTCTGCCTCGGTTGAAAGGCTTTACAGTGTGGCCTTTCCCCAAGTGATCATTCTAATGCATGAACCTAGAACATGAACATGGATAACTAATTAGTAAAACTCCACAGATCCAGATAAGAGACAAAAGGATATTTAATATCTTGAGTTTCAAACAAGATAACTGAGTGCCAAGGACACAATGTCTTCTCCCTAATCTAGGCAATGGCATTGGTACATTAACAAACTGATAAAGGTGCAGGAAAGGAAAGCAGATACTGTCAGGCTGTATTGTATAATGAAGTACAGTAAGAAGTCTCACAACACCAGATTAAAAACCAACAGGTTTATTTGATAGCAAAAGCCATTAGTTTTCGGAGTGCTCGCTGCTCCTTTGTCCTGTTCTGTTCACAAACGGGGCACATAAAGACACAAACTCAATTTATAAAATAATGGTTGGAATGCGAGCCTTTACAGGTAATCAAGTCTTAAAGATACAGACAATGGAGAAAGCATTAAGCACAGGTTAAAGAGATGTGTATTGTCTCCAGACAGGACAGTTAATGAGATTTTGCAAGCCTAGGCAAGTCATGGGGGTTACAGATAGTGTGACATGAACTGAAGATCTCAGTTGAGGCCATCCTCAAGTGTGCGGAACTTGGCTATCAATCTCTGCTCAACGACTCGGCGTTGTCATGTGTCATAAAGGCTTCCTTCGAGAACACTTACCTGAAGATCAGAAACTGAATGCCCGTGACCACTGAAGTGTTCCCCAACAGGAAGAGAATGCGCTTGACTGGTGATTGTCGAGCAGTGTTCATTATCTATTGTCATAGAGTCTGCGTGGTCTCCCCAATGTACCATGCCTTGGGGTATCCTTTCCTACAGCGTATCAGATAGACAACATTGGTTGAGTTACAAGAGTATGTACCATGTACTGTATAATGAAAGCGTAGGAAGAGATTCCCCAAGGACAAATTTTAGTCAGGAGCTTGGGAACTTTCAACCTTGGGACTCAGAGAGGGACTCGGGTATCCCACAAGTGTCACATCAACTGCGTGAATATATCTGGCCATAGACCAACAGGGGTAGACTCAAGGCGATCAGACTCTTTACCCAGGCTATAATGGGTAATATAATTTATGACTCGATCTTGCTACCGACTGCTCAACTACTACAAGGCCTCAAATCTTGTTTATGTTGAATAAAAATATGTAATCACATCATAATATTTGAATTATCTGTAAATTAGATGCAGAAATGTGTAAAATGGCCAGAACACCAAGACTTTAACACAAAGGAGGCCATTGAATAGTGATCTGGAGTGGAAACGCTGAGTCATCCTCTTTTTCCTATCTTTAGTGTACCTGCCCATTGCTTTGGCTGAGATTAGCATTTTGTAAAGATCAGGATTTAAAACCAGGTTGTTCTGGATTTGTACAGCTGAGTTCCAGCTTATACAGTGCCATTGTCAATTATCATGTAGCCCTTAAAAAAATATCCTATACACTAGCATTATCCTGTAGTATTAATGTTTGTATAGTGTCTTAAAATATCTAACTATTTCAATGGAGCTTCTCAAAATTATTTTTATAGGGCAGTGATTAATGTTTCATCGGCAAACTGTGTCAATCTCAATAAAATCTTGCATCTGTGTGAATTTGGGTGCATGAGTTGTCCTGGAGAATTCCTTCAAACAATTTCATTCCAAAAGCACAGACCACTATTCTTGAACCAAGCCCCAGACCATAATGTACTGACTGCCCTTCATCAGCAGAGCAGCTGCTGGGTTCTCCTGAACTGAGTGTGAATAAAACATGTAATTTTTTTCCCTCACCTATGTTTCAAACTAACATCTTTCACAGTTCACTGGAAGAAGTATCTCTGATATATTTCCAGAATTTGATTTCCAGACATTGGTGAAAGCTTAGAGATAATGACTTTTTTTGCCACAATCACATTGGAAACTGTTTCATTCCAAACCTATTGACGTAGCTTTGAAGTACAGAAGTCATCATGTCTCTTTATCTTTCCTCTGTTTACTAAGATTTTCATTGGCATAGGTTGTCCCAGGATATTTTCTCAATAGCTACTGAAAGTAACTTTCTTCTTTATCAACCAATTGTAGCAGAATGATTATTGAGAGATTCATTCTGGTTAAACCTTCCTTGAAATATTATGCATTTTACCTACTAGATTTCATTTTTATTCATTTTAACTTGCTCTTTATTTTTCTGTCTTTTTCTGTCTTCCTCTCCATGCACTGATTGCAGGCTGCTTTGGGTTCTGGTTGCTCTCCTGTACCTTGTCCAAGAATCTGTTCTTCAAATTTGAGTCTTGACGTTGATGGTCAACAGACTATTAAACAATAGCAGGATACCACAGGCAAACCTAAGCTTCAGTTCATCTGACATTTAGAACTGGTTAGGTGGTTGTCTGAGTATGCGAAGGTTCATAGCCATATTTAGCAGTTCTAAATCCATGCAAGTTTCCTGGTCCAATTCATAGAGCTTGGCAAAAGCAAAAATTTAGGGATTGTAAAGAGCGAATGGGATACTCCTGGAATTTAACCAGTTTAGATCACACAGTCTAACAACATAAATAATTTTTTTAATATTAACTTACAGGATGTTAGGCTAACAATTATTGTCCACCTTTAATTGTCTTTCAGAAGCTGGTGGTGAGCTGCCATCTTGAACTGCAATATATGCTGCTTGATATACCATCTACATGCACACCAAGAACAGGACAGGACGCAGCTGTGAAACTCTGCCAAGCAGATGGGACAAAGGAACTACATTATCTAACTGCACACCAAGAGCAGGAAACCAAGATAGAGTCCATATTCTCAACTTGCGCTCCGGACACAGACCAACTGTGAAACTCTGCCAAACGGACAAGACAAAGGAACTACACCATCTACATGCACACCAAGAACAGAACCGCCCTCCTCAGAAGACAAACACGGGACATGTGGACAGAATACCCTTCATCGTCCAGTACTTTCCCAGAGATGATAATCTACAACATCTTCTCTGGAGCCTTAAACATGTCACTGATGAAGATAAATATCACATCCCCTGCTTCTTGTCTTCAAACGACTGCACAACCTCAAATAGAGCATTGTCCACAGCAAACTATCCAGCCTTCAGGAGAACGGTGACCATGTCACCACACAACCCTGCCACAGCAACCTCTGCTGGATCATTGACCTGGAGCACCATTCACCAGCTACACAGTACGTACACTTGCAACTCAGTCAACATTGTCTACCTGATACACTACAGGAAAGGATGTCCCAAGGCATGGTACAGTGGAGAGACCACGCAGACACTATGACAACAGATGAATGAACTACACTCAACAATCACCAGGCAAGAGTGTTCTCTTCAGAGATCATGGGCATTTGGCCTCTGATCTTCGAGTAAGCATTCTTCAAGGTGGCCTTCACAACCCACAACAATGCAGAGTCATTGAGCAGAGACTGATAGCCTCATCTGGGATCTTAGGTTCATGTCACACTATCTGTAACCCCCACGATTGCCTGGACTTGCAAAATCTCACTAACTGTCCTGTCCGGAGACAATACACATCTCTTTAACTTGTGCTTAATCCTCTCTCCATTCACATCGCTTCTTTTAAGACTTGATTATCTGTAAAGACTTGAATTCCAACCATTATTTTGTAAATTGAGTTTATGTCTTTACATGCTCTGTTTGTGAATAGAACTCCCACTCACCTGACGAAGGGGCAGTGCTCTGAAAGCTAGTGACTTTTGCTACCAAACAAACCTGTTGGACTTTAACCTGGTGTTGTGAGACTTCTTGCTGTGTTTACCTCAGTCCAACCCTAACATCTCCACATCATTTTGAACTGTAACAGGGAGTTTCTATTCTTTATTCATTAGCATCCTATTTCTTGCTCAGCCTGGACCATCCCAGCCATCATGGCATTGCCTTGCAGGATTCTCTGAAACCAAATAGGAAGAATCCCAATTCCAAGGAACTACCCATCCAAACTGAATAATGAAACCGGACTGTCAATCACTTCAGAGCATTGTAACCTTCACTGGTTCCGTGGATACAATGGACCAAATGAACTCCTTCTGAGCTGTACTGATCCTTTGAATTTATAACTAACAGTGCCACATAAAGTGGATCTAATTTTCTACTGATAGACATATTGCCCTGATATTAATGGAGCAGGAAGGATGAGCCCAGTAGTCAGTGAAGATCCTGGCAAAGCTGGGCTATGAATCAGCAGGTATTCAGTTAAATAAATAAATTCAGATTTCCAGCCAAAAAGATTGATTGTCAGACCTCAAGGCAGGAGCAAAGACTTAGTGTCAGGAGGCCACAGCCTGGGAACCTGTTGTGATTTGGAACTACAGGAACAGTCTTTGGTAATCGGTAGTGAGGGGAGGCACGGCAGAGAACGGTGGGAGACTATTACCTCCACTTGGAGCTGGGAAGTCTGTGAGGTTTGGAGCTGAGGGTATTGCTCTTTTTGCAAATGTGATGGGGAAGAGCCATTGTCTCCCTCTTTTAGCACATGCCTCTGCAAAGATCTGTTTGAGGTTTTTTGCCGACACTATCCTCTACAGACTGTTCCCAGGGATGCACTTGAGATATACATCAACTGCTGCTGGAGAATCATTAACTCAGTGTCAGATGCTCTCTGGTCTGCCGGCAACTTGTTGGTCTTTCAAAGCAAAAAGCTGTCCATGGCTGTGTTTTGTAGGCTGATACATTCCAAAGTGCAGGACTATGTACTGAGGGTCACACTGGAGTCTGAAGCAGCTGCTGCAAAAGCTCATGCAGGAAAGGCCACTTCCTGCCAGAGGACTGAGAACTATGTAAAAGCCCTATGGCTGTATGCTTGACAATATTAATAATATTGCAAATATTAACTATAGTTTGAAATGTAGAATTGAAAGAAACTGATTTGCACTTTGTCAAATTTGAACAGTCATGTAATAAACTTACATTAATTTTATGAATGAGGTACACAATATCTTGGAATAAGAAATCCTTGGCACTCAGTTACTGTTTAGATAACAATAGCACTGGTCAAGCACAACATTGTAACTGCTCAATACTACCATAAACATCCCCTTTGCCTTGTTCCTCAACATCTGTTAATCTCTCCTTAGATCCCATCCATCCCTAACCTGTTCCCCTCCCTGTCAACTCTATAATACACTACATTCAGCTCTGAAGAGTCTGACTTGAAACATGGGGGAAATTCTCCAGCCGTTCAAGCTGCTGAGATACTCTGGTCTCACTGACAGTGTATGCCTTCCTGTGGGTTTCATGGCAAGGTAGGATGACATCAACAGGAAATCTCACTGACTGCAGCCAGATTACAGAAACCCGCTGACAGCAAACCACTTCTCGCTGTCCAGGAACACATGGCTGGGAGAGTGGAAAATTTCACTTTTCCCATTAACTGTCTCTCACCTAGTTGCTGCCTGAGTTTATCCAACATATTCTGTTCTGATTTCAGATTTCTAGTGTCTTACTTTTACTTTATTTGTAAATCCTGTTTAACTATAAACTTGATCCGGATTGCCTTTGTTCAAAAGGATCAAGGAGTCAGAATATAGAATCCCTACAGTGCAGAAGAAAGGCATTCAATCCATCAAGTCCACACCAACCACAATCCCACTGGCCCTATCCCCATATTCACATTACCAGTCCCCCTGACACTAAGGGAGTTATTTAGCATAGCCAATCCACTTAACACACACATATCTTTGGACTACAGGAAGTAACTAGAGAACTCGGAGGAAACCCATGCAGCCACAGGAACAACGTGCAAACTCCACACAGACAGTGACCCAAGCTGGGAATTGAACCTGAGTCCCTAGCATTGTGAAGCAGTAGTACTAACAACCACTGTACCACTATTTTAAAATACTGAAAAACATCCTAATGTTAATTAAAAAAAAACTTTAAATTCTTCCCAAATTCAGCTTACTAATCAGATTTCACTTTTTACAGAAATGATACTGTTTATGTAGAGTTAAATGATTTTTTTTTAAAAGAATACCTTGTGGTTCAATTCCCAGCTTGGGTCACTGTCTGTGTGGAGTTTGCATGTTCTCCCCATGGCTGCATGGGTTTCCTCTGGGTTCTCTAGTTACTTCCTGTAGTCCAAAGATGTGTGTTAAGCGGATTGGCTATGCTAGATAACTCCCTTTGTGTCAGGGGGACTGGTAAGGTGAATATGGGGATAGGGCCAGTGGGATTGTGGTCAGTGCAGACTTGATGGATTAAGTGCCTTTCTTCTGCACTGTAGGGATTCTATATTCTGATTCCTTGATCCTTTTGAACAAAGGCAGTCTAGATCAACAAGTTTATAGTTACGCAGGATTTACAAATAAAGTAAAAGTCTTAAAAATCTGAAATCAGAACAGAAGATGTTGGATAAACTCAGGCAGCAACTAGGTGAGAGAGTGTTAATGGGAGAGGAGAAATTTTCCAGTCTCCTAGCCACGTGTTCCGAGACAGCGAGAAGTGGTGTGCTGTTTGCTGGCAGCAGGTATTGTGACCCAGCTGTTCACGGCACTTACAAAACAACAGTCCAGTGTTGAATTTTAGAAATAGAATTTATTAATCAGATGCAATTTAATATGTCCGAGTGTAAAAAAAACAATTAAAATATTAATTCTAAATTATACAAAGGACTAAAAAAAGTTCAAGTTATAAAAAAAAACAAAAGTCTCCGGTTCACCATCTTCATGGACAGCAGTTACATTTATCACTGGCTCCGGTGCACACACAACCCTGAGCACATTTACTGCAGCTGGCGGGACAGCAAACGCAGCAGCCTGGATAGAAAAAAAAACAAGATGTAGCCCAAAATTTCAAGGTTACATACAGAGATCATCGTCAAACAGGAATACTGCGTACCCGGTCAGATGCAGAAATTATCTCGAAATAATTAAAGAACTACCCCCTCCCCCACAATTTATTCTCCTGTACACGATAATCAATTAATCCTTAACCTATCACTCCCCTCCAAAACACAAAATAACCTATTGATAATCCTCACAATGAACCGATATTACAAGGATAAATTTATTTTTAAAAATTCCCAGTTAAAGAGGCTCTGAACGGATAATTTATTCGGATCTCGCATACTTACTCTTCTTGCACGATGTACACTTGCAGTCTTTACATTTGCAATTGTTTCCGCAGGTACAGGACCCTCCTGTTAATTAAACAAAACGTAATTGTAAACATGCAGGTTTCTAAATTCAAAAACAGAAAACAGCCGCTAAGTAACATGTAGTCACGTTATTTACCAAGGTCACACGAGCAAGGTGCGTCAGACATGTTGTCAGCTTTCCTCTGGTTGTTTTCTGGAGAATTCAACTTTGTTCGATCCAGTCGGAGTTGTTATGTTTTGCTCACCGCTGTGCCGTATTTATAGGGTGGCCGGCGAGCCTCCAAGACTCGAGTGCAAACTCTAAACCCAGCGCAAAGCTCCGTGCTGTTGCACACGGTGTCAACTTCGGCGCTGTGTGCAAAAAAACTGGGCTCGGCGCCAGCTGCGGGAAGCGCTGTTTACGACTGCACTGTTTACCCTGGGGGGGCTACTGGAAAGGACACTTAGGGTCTTGTACTGACTGGCACATACTTCAGTGCATTCCCTCTGCACCCGCTACTGTCTCCGGAACGTGTGCAGCCAGGAGAACTAACCACATTAGTGATCTACAAAGCGCCCCACAACATTGCTTGCTTGGCGGGTATATAAAAACCCTTAGGCTCACTATCAGAATGGGGAAGGGGATGTGGCCAAACAATTTTTTTTGGAGGGGGGCAGAAGGAAGAATTATTTGTTCCCATCTAAATCCTGAAACTGCACTTAATTTCTCTCTTTCCACCCAACTCTTTTACACGTGCTCCCTTTTTTCAAGACTATGCAGTTTTATCAGTTACAACTTTCTGAAGTAATTGATTATAAATTGAAATGTCAACAGAAAAATACTGGATAAACTCACATCTGGCACGAAACAAGGGTTTCGGATCTAAATGCTATTTCTAAAGAACTTGTGAAATACATATATGTTATAAATTGGTCTGTTTTGGGGCCATTGAGGTGGGTCTCGAGTCTAGTGAGTGTTATCTGAAAGTTAAGGCAGCCCCCCCCCCCCTCCCCAAATGTCTCTAGTAATTAGAGTGTATGAGTGAAGTGACCCTTTGTCCGCTGTTCTGATGTATTACAGAAGGGTTGCACACGACCCAGGGTTGCAGAATCGGGAACCAGACATCATCAACATCTGAGCCCGAGTGCAGCGCCAGCCTTTTCCACACGGGTTCTTGTGAAACAGGGAGGTGCGGAAAAATGTTAAGACATGACGGGAATAGAAAAGTCTGGTGATTGACTACTGCTGACCTTGGACTGTTGTGAAAGACTGTAGGTCTTGTGAGTTTGTTTTGGATTTTTAAACGCGTCAGCACTTCACAACTCAGGCACAGGATGTACCGAATTCTCAATGAAACAGTGGCAGGGAGCAGGAAAAGGATATTTATTCCAATTTGCCTTAGTCTATCCAGAAAAAAACATTGCCCGCCAACCTAGTGATCCGCAGACGCAATCCTTAAAATGAATAAACGTTTCGAAAAACTAGTATCTCGCCCCCCTCCCCACAGTCCAGATTTACTGACATACAATCTAGGGAGTTCCCAGAATATACTCTCCTGAAGATGTAATGTTGAAAAGCATTGCATTCTGGCTAACTTTCAAATACTCTTATTTCACAACTGATACATTTGGGATCCCAAAGTAGGAAGGACTGTGAGGTGGGTTGTGTTTATTCCGGTAATCAGTAAAGTAGCATTTATTTATTAGTGTCACAAGTAGGCTTACATTAACACTGAAATGAAGTTACTGTGAAAATCCCCTAGATGCCACACTCTGGCACCTGTTCAGATACACTAAGGTAGAATTTAGCATGGCCAGTGCATTAACCAGTACTTTTTTTGGACTGTGGGAGAAAACCAGAGGACCCAGAGGAAACCCATACAGACACAGGGAGAATGTGTAGACTGTGCACAGATAGTAACCCAAGCAAGGGATTGAACCCATGTCCCTGGTGCTGTGAGGCAGCAGTGCTAACCACTGTGCTTCCATGCCACACTGTTTCAATTGAGCCTACAAAATAAACCTGAAAGATACATTCTCCCCTTCAAAAATATTCCCAAAGAACATTAACTCCTTCTAACATGTACAAGTTTACTGAAACCGTCGCCCCTAATTCCCGAGTCCACATGCAGGACCCTTCACCCTTTGAATCAAGACACTCCCACAAAGCTCCTGTCCAGTTTAAAGGCTTGGTCTATACATGCTTATTTTCAGAAGGATGTCAAGTGAAAGAAGTGGGAGAGAAAGGAGCCTGTGCCTCTTTAGAATTAATATGCCTCTAAGATAATAGTGCAGATTGTAATTCTCCCTACACAGTGGGATTAAAGAATGGTTTGAAATGCTATTTTGGGCCAGCAAGAATCAGTGCTGGCTCCTCGCTCTTTGCAGTGTACATTAATAATCTAGACATAAATGTGGGTTATGAAGAGTAAGTTTACAGATGACAAGAAAATTGCAGGTGTGGTAAATAGCAAGGAGGAGCAAAGCCTTAGATTACAGGATGATATAGACAGGCAGAACAGTGGTAAATGGAATTTAACCCTGAAATGGTGATGCATTTTAGAACATAGAACATAGAACATTATAGCGCAGAACAGGCCCTTCGGCCTTCGATGTTGCGCCGACCAATTAAGAAAAAGCAATGACCCCCTAACCTAAACCATTCCCTTTTCATCCATAAACTTATCTACTAACCTCTTAAATGCCCCCAAACTTGGCGCATCTACAACTGCAGCAGGCAGGGCATTCCATACCCTTACCACCCTCTGGGTAAAGAACCTACCTCTGACATCCGTCCTATAACTACCACCCCTTAATTTAAAGCTATGTCCCCTCGTGCTAGCTTTCTCCATCCTAGGAAAAAGGCTATCACTGTCCACCCTATCTAAACCTCTAATCATCTTATATGTTTCAATAAGGTCTCCTCTTAGCCGCCTCCTTTCTAACGAAAACAACCTCAAATCCCTCAGCCTCTCCTCATAAGACCTGCCCTCCATACCAGGCAACATCCTGGTAAACCTCCTCTGTACCCTCTCCAATGCCTCCACATCTTTCTTATAATGCGGGGACCAGAACTGTACACAATACTCCAAGTGCGGCCGCACTAGAGTTTTGTACAGTTGCAACATGACGTTGCGGCTCCGAAATTCAATCCCCCACAAATATGTGAAAAGTAGGACTAACAATGCAAGGGATTGCATAACGAATGATAAGATATTGGGAAGTACCCAGCACCATAGGGAACTTGGGGGTGCATGTCCAAAGATTACTGAAGGCAGCAGGAGAGGTAGATAAAGTGGCTAAGAAGGTACATGGGATACTTACCTTCATTAGCAAAGTCAGAATCAGAGGTTTACAGCATGGAAACAGGCCATTTGGCCCAACTTGTCCATGCCACCCTTTTTCTTCAAACCCCTAAACTAATTTCAATTGCCCACATTTGGCCCATATCCCTCTATACCCATTGTCCCCATGTAGGATGGATGCTAAGAGGGTGTTTCCTGTTATAGGGAATCTAGAACTAGATGGCACAGTTCAAAAATAAGGGGTCTCTTATTTAAGACCATGGGGAAGAGAAATTTCTTCTTTCAGGACTGTTAGGCGGTTAAACTCTCTTCCACAGAAAGCATGGAGGCTGGGCCACTGAACTTATTTAAGTCTGAATTAGACAGGTTTTTGACTGACAAGGGAGTTGAGGGTTGTGGGGACAAACAATAACAGTGATGTTCAGGCCACAATCAAATCAGCCATGATTTTGATGAGTTGAATGGTCTATGTTACTACTGGCAGCTCGTTCAGGGACTAAAAGCTTAAAAAAATACATAGAATATAAGAGCAGGGAGGTTATAATGGAACTATATAAAACTCTGGTTGGTCACACTAGAGTATTGTGTGCAGTTCTGGTCACCACACTATGGAGGGATGTGATTGCAGTAAGGTGCAAAGGAGATTCACCAGGATGTTGCCTGGGCTGGAGCATTTCAGCAATGAAGAAAGAATAGGTAGGCTGGGGTTGTTTTCCTTAGTGCAGAGAAGGCTGATCAAGGTAGACACAATTATGAAGGATTATAAATAGTGTAGATAAGAAGAATATTTTCCCCTTAGTAGTGGGGTCAATAACCAGGAGGCATAAATTTAAGGCAAGGGAAGGAGATTTGAACGTGGTGGGAATTTGGAACACATTGTCTGAAGGGGTCTTACAGGCACAAACTGTCACAACATTTAAGAAACATGTAGATGAGCACTTGAAGCACCATAGCCTAGAAGATTAGAGATTAAGTGCTAGAAAATGGGATTAGAATTGATAGGTGCTTGATGGCTGGCGTAGACATGTTAGGCCAAAAGGCCTCTTTCTGTGCTGTTTTAACAAACTTGACCCCATTCCCAGCCGCAAGAATTGAGTCTTTGGAGTACTCTCCATCTGAAAGAAGGAAGGCTACTTAATCTGCAAAAATTGTAGCCTCATAATGTCATTGACACACTGACTTATTTTTAATTCCATCACAGAGACAGTCTTGCATTGCCTAACACTTGAAGCTCAATTTTCATTTTGAGGGTGAGGAACAGGAGCTGGGAATGTTTCCAGGTTCCAAATCAGGCCCTGACTAGTTGGAAACATTCACTGTTTGGGATTTTATCTGGGGCACTACGCCGCCCACTCCCTACTTGGCATGGAGGTAGATTCCGTGTTTAAATAAAGGCAATGAGCAGGCATCTGAAGCTGGAGGATCAATTATTAGGCCTTTCACAACCTTCAGTGGATGGTAAGCAGTTGTGAGGGTGTTTTGCCCAGACAGGCAGCAAAAACCTCTAGATTGGCAGGAGAATTGGCACTACAGCTGGTCCCACCTCCACGCAGTTGATCTGTTGCTACCTTGTCATTTTAGGACACAAGGGATCAGTTGAAAAATACCAGTTGGTTTCCATTACCTATTAGTAAAGCCCTGAACAAGTCTAATTGCCTGTCTATCTGATAGGGATGGGCAGTTTTTCCAGATTGTGAACTTGCCTCCCCCCAAAAATCACCCAAGCTTGGAATGGTGTCAGGAAATTAGCATGGAGGCTGGCATCTGTATTTTGGGGCTCAGTTTATCTCTGCTCCCAAGCTGCATGGGGCCCAAAAATCCTGCCCTTCATAGGTGTACTGACTGGCCAAAAGAGGCCTGAGTATGATTTTGAAACTTATCTGGTTTCAAGCCTATCTTGTAGGCTGAGAGGAGGAAGTGTCCTTCCCAAAGATGGAACACCAGTTGTGCAGGAAGGTTCTGACAGTGTTGGGGCCCTTTTTCACCACCAGCCAACTTAGATTTGGGAGGGTGATTCTCCCACAAGTGCTGAATTGGTGAAAAAACTGGTTTAAATCACAACTGTTTTTTCAGTGCAACTTTAGACTTGAATCTCCGCACTCCGTGCAATGCAAAGGTCACAATCATGAATATCATTAAAAACCCAGGGGACACGGCCTATTCACACCAGGGGGTGACAGTTCCAGAACTCTGCTCATGCACAGTGGCCCGGATCTGTCAACCTCCCCAGTGATTAGTCAACTCGATCGCTGGCCAGCCTGGAACCCGCAAAGTGCTGCCCGTCCAGCACACTCCCCCGCCATGGCTCAATCGTGGCCCCTACAAAAATACAGGGTCAGCCCTGACCACCTCCCCCTACCCTGGAGTGCCTCAATGTCCAGCCTCCCACACCCAGTAGTGGTGATCCCTCCACCCCCTTCACCAGCAGATTATTCCCCTCCCCCGATCGCTGTCCTACCTCAAGCTCAGATCAATCTCCATTCAGAGCGGCAGTGGGACTCCACACTCCCACTGATAGCCACCCCCCCACTCCCCAAGGCTCCATCCACAATAGGCCCCAATCCCTTGGCATTGCCTGACGCTGCTTGGGTAGTGCCAAAGTGCTCCCTATGCATGGGCACTTTCCCCCTTGGGCAGTGCAAGGGACACAGGCTGGTATTGCGCCCTTTGACAATGTGGCCTGAGTCATCCTTCACAACACCGGGGATGAGTCAAATCTCGGCACATTGTGACACTTAATGCTTGTATACCAAGGATCTGTGCACAGCTTGATGCAATTCTACATAAAGGTGACCATTAAGATGAGGGTGATATTGGGTACATTCCTCCTTTTACTAAAAGGTTTAAACATTGTATCCATGTGGACATGGTCCATTTTCAATCTCCAGCTGAAGTGCAAGTTATCGTGGATGACCTCTATAGTACAGGAGCGGGTATAGGCCAGACCTGTGCCACACATTTCAACTACTCAGCTTCAGAGCATTTCAGCTACTGAGAAAGCACATAGATTGACCACTCTAAACCATAACTCAGCATCTTCAGGTAGTCTAACCTGAGGCAAATGGGGACAAAGTATTAAAACAGGCTCTGGACTGGAAGTTGATCTTGGAGGATCTGCAGCAGAGAGTGAGGCCTGCTGCTTCTTCACCTATAAAGACTCCCCCTTAGTATTGATCTCTTATCAATCGCAGGAAGAGTACATACTAAATGTTTTTTCTGGGATTAGGGTATTTTCTTCATCTCATTCTTGTTTTCTGAAATACTTTGAGGATAAAGAAGCTCTTGATGTTTGCCTTGAGTGCAGCAGAGACACAAAAAGGGGTTTCATAGATTCTTAACCTTTTGAGTTCCACCACTGTTTTCTGGGGTCAACAGTTTCACATTCAACTTCTATTTCCCTTTCCCAAAGATCTGGTCTTCCTGTAGATGACATTTGGTTGGTAGAACGGAGTACTTAAGAAAGGAACAGCGGCTTGATGTTGGTGAACATGACCATGAATGCATGGGACATAAACAGAAAATATATCCTGCAATGGATGGACCAGTTTGGCCTTGACCAAGTGTATCTCTGTAATCATTCATTTGCAGAGTTTCTGAAGACATCGCACAGCTTGGCATCTTTTACTGTTCCTATTTGGAGTCTGGACATAATGCCCAGTTTGCTGTTGACCGTGCTGATTGTCCAGCTGCATTGATGATGCAGTCGAAGTTATCACCTAGAATGACCAGCCCGGGTGTAGCCAGAGGTAATGGGAGTTGCCGAAGGACAGCCACTTGCTGTTTTGAGCTAGAGTGTACATGTTGATTAATTGGAGCAGAGCATTTCTGTACATTACAGCTGCCACGAGGAGGTGACTGCATGCCACCTCTTTAACTTTGGCAATAACTGAAGACACTAGCTGAATATTTAGGGCGGAGAATGGAAATCATTTCCTCCTGACCAGATTGATGGCCAATGGAACGATCATCATGACCATTTATTGTACGAGCTAAAACATGGTATTCCACATTCATGCTAAGACAGCAAGTCAGCTCTGATCTCAGAGTGACAGCACTCCCATTCATAGAGTTACAACATTGAACACAATGGCTTTGTCCCAGTAATACAATGTTTCCCATTCTAACTCGGTTGTGAATATTTGGCAGCTGAGTACATTGTACTAATCTGCGGTCAGAGGAAAAAATATAGATAAAATAATGAAGAACCGCTTTGGAGAAGTGGAGCAAGAAGCTGACCTAGTCTTGGAGCTTGATCTTGAGCTTTCTTCTGAGAGTCCATAACATTTAATTATTTTAATTACAACTTCCAAACTATCTGTCACTTAACTCACATAAAGTCTGCAATGTAAGACTATTTGGCAGCCATTTCCTTATTCTGGTAAGGAAACAATTTGTATCCAAATCTGTGAGTTCTTCGGAGGTGTGGGGGCAGTGGGGTTGGTTGTTTCCAAACTTTTCTAAGCAAAGATACAGTGTTGAGAATTCAAAATTACTGGCACAAAGTCTTTAGTCTAGGCAGCACTGAGTACTCTTGTATAACACACAATAGGGAGCAGAACATCAGTCATGAGTCTGATCTTGTGCTATAATTAATCAGTGTTGAAATAGAAGTACACTCCTTAAGTACAAGTTAGGAGATGCTTTTGAAATGTTGGCATCAAATTTAAATCAATTTGCTAATAAAGACTCTCTTATATTTATAAAGTGCTTTTCAGGATATTCCAGAGTACTTTGCAGGCAATTAAGTGCTTGTTGAAATGTAGTCATTATTGTTATGCAAGCAATGCAGCAACCAGTTTGTACACATGGTAAAGTGATTTTGTGGAGTCCTTTGACCACACATATGACCATTGTCCTTGGTTGCACCTCCTTATTAGTTTTCTGAGAAATCTTTTTGGTTGCAATTTAGCCCCATGCTCCTGAACTTGGGGTGCCTGATCACATTTTATTTTAATATTTTTATTTACATTGATGCCTTTAAGGAATTGCATTTTTACTTTCTCCCCCACGGTTTGCTGATTCAGTTATTTGGTTAAATCAAATAAGCACAGCAAAGTGATCGTTACCAGATAATGTGTCATTAGTTGTTGGTTGAAGGATAAATATTGGCTAAGACATTAGGGAATAATCTCCTACTTTTTTTTCGAAATATTGCTCTGTGATCTTTCACATCCACCTAAGAGAAGGATTTTCTTATTTGTTCTTGGAATGTGAGTGTTGGTGGCAAGGCCAACATTTATAGCGCATTTCTAACTATCTTTGAGAAGGTGGTGATGGGCCACCTTCTCAAGCTGTTGCAGTTCATGTTTATTTATTTGTTTGTTGATTAGCATCATAAATAGGTTTACATTCACACAAACCAGTCTCCCATCCATTGACTCTGTCTATACTTCCCTCTGCCTTGGCAAAACAGGCAGCATAATTAAGTACTCCATGTGCCCTGGACATTCTCTTTTCCACCTGAATAATGAACTGGGAAGAAGATACAAAAATCTGAGGTCATGTAATGACTGACTCAAGAACAGCTTCTCTCCTACTGCCAATAGACGTTTGCAGTGACCTGCCTTGCGTTAAGTTGATCTTTCTTTACACTCTAGCTATGACTGTAATACTATATTCTGCACTTTCTCATTTCCTTCTCTTTGAATGATATGCTTTTGTCTGTATAGCGTGCAAGAAACAATAGTTTTCACTGTATGTTAATACATGTGACAATAATCAAATCAAATCAAAAATTATAAATGCTAGTTTGTTATTCTATCACAAATTTGACTCAGGAAGTGAAACATTCATATATGTTGCCGGTATCCCTGAATATCTTAAAGAGCTAGAAATCTATCAACTTGAATACTTAACCTCCTCTGAAGCAGCCCACAGAGGAGTGTCATTGTGCATTAATCTCTTTTCTAATATTATCACTGGCTGTCATTTCAAAGCTATATAGACTTGCTGGAGTTTATCAATATTCCTATATTCCCATGTGGTACAGCTACTCAGAGGCTGCCTACAGTGTATAGAGATATTTTGAAAGAAAGTTCTGTAACTGATCGGATAAGGCTGAAACTGTGCTACCCCAATTATGTATTCACCCCCCACCCCACTCCATGCAAAATTTAACTATTCTTATAAATTTTCATTTCCCATTCCAACATCTGCATCATTGGCAGCTTTGAGAAATTATCATTCAATGTTCTTTTGCTAACTCCCTCCATATCTGCACTATTTTTCCTACCGGCATAAAAAAAAGAGAACACTCATTTTTAGAATACCTTAATTTCTTCCCAGAACATCACCAGATTAAATTTTCTGACTGTTTTTCTCTCATAGAATCTACACTGAGATGGAGCCACTCATGCAATCCATGTGATGAACAATGTATTTTCTCTGCTTCAAGTGGGAGCCTAACTGACCATCTCCTATATCTCTCCCAATTCAGCGAGGTGCAGCCCACACTGAAGCAAAGCTGCAAATGTCCTGGCCTATTCCCAAACTAAACTGATCACTCCTGTCAGCAAACATACGTGGGTAAATTAAATCTTCTTATCAAGATCCATCCTGAAGCATTATCTCTATGACAATGAGGCAGGCTTTGGAATGGTTCAAACAGAAGTGCAAATTAATTATTTTACCTTCAACACAACTCTTTGATTTATAACCATACGAACAATTTAAGCTTCTAATGGATTTCATCATGCTTACTCCAGAATTTCTGTCCCTACCCAGGAACTGTCTTGTTGATGAGCTGTCTCCAACTTTTCTTCCTCTTGAAACTACATACATAATTTAAGTATTTGATTGCAGTAACTGGAGACACTCCAGCTCTAACACTAGCCTAGCAATGGATCATCCATTATTCAAGTGTTCCCATTGTCAGTTGCTACCTTATTGAATACATGCAATGTAATAAGACCAGGCTTGTTTGAATTGCATTTACTCAAGATATCTTCCATTTCTCTGCAGTTAAAACTTGAATTCCAAAAAATAAACGTTATATTCTAATACATATGAATGCTGAACTGAAGTTTTGTACACTATCCACTGTGTCCAGACTCTTCATGATTTTGAATACAGTTATCAAAGTTTCTCTTCTTGAAGGAGAACACTGCAGCTCCAATCTCTCTGCACACCTGAGGTTCGTAAGAACTCAGTAAGAATCTAGCAACACCAATTTTAAATCCAACCCATTTATTTGATAGTAAATTTGCGAGCTTTCGACACTCTGTCTTCGTCAGGCAAATGCAGTGTTCTGGTCTGCAATAGTGCACATATCAACACAGACAGTCACAGATTGCTGATTAGAATGCGAATTCTTACATCTAACCTGCTATTCAAGTGTTAAAGTGGCTAACAATGTGTGTGAAGGAAATCCTGAGCATTGGTTAGAGAATTGTGTATTTTCTCCAGACAGCACAGTAAGTGAGGTTTTTTGCTAACCCAGGCAAGTTACGGGAGTTACAGATAGTGTGTCATGAAGCCAAGATCCCTATTAAGACCGTCCTCATGTGTGCGGAACTTGGCTATCAGTCTCTGCTCAGCGACTCTGCACTGTCGTGTGTCACAAAGGCCCCCTTGAAGACACACAACAGCGCAGAGTCGCTGAGCAGAGACCGATAGCCAAGTTCCGCACACATGAGGACGGTCTTAATAGGGATCTTGGCTTCATGTCACACTATCTGTAATCCCTGTAACTTGCCTGGGTTAGCAAAAAACCTCACTTACTGTGCTGTCTGGAGAAAATACACAATTCTCTAACCAATGCTCAGGATTCCTTTCACACACATTGTTAGCCACTTTAACACTTGAATAGCAGGTTAGATGTAAGGATTCGCATTCTAATCAGCAATCTGTGACTGTCTGTGTTGATATGAGTGCTATTGCAGACCAGAACACTGCATTTGCCTGATGAAGACATAGTGTCGAAAACTCGCAAATTTACTATCAAATAAATGGGTTGGATTTAAAATTGGTGTTGCTAGATTCTTACTGAGTTCTTACTACCCCAGTCCAATGCCGGCATCTCTACATCATACCTGAGGTTCCTCATTCCTGGAACCATTCTCATAATTCTACCATGCAATCCCTCTAAAGTCTACACATCTTCATGTTTATCGTTAAACTCCTAACAGTTGACAAGCTTTGTGTCATTTGTAAATTTACAAAACCTAGGCTGACACTCTCACCATTGCATTAGAGCCTTAGCTTAATAGCTGTGATGGGAGCTCTGACATTGCAGCACTCCATTTAGCGTTGCATTAAAATGTCAATTTGGTGTGTGAGCTCACACACTGGAGCAGGTTGCAACCCACAACCCTCTGAATCTGAGCCAAGACCACTATTGCAAAAACGAAACATACACTGAAAGCTGGAATGTCAGTCTGTTCCATTGTGCTGTTAACCAACTTGTACTCTTCTGTTTATATTATGAACTGCTCAGTGTCTATCTTTCGCATTCTCTTGCATTTTAATGCTCTAAGTATTGTATGCCGCATAGGAGCAGTTCAAAGTTGGTCGTCTGCAATCTTTATGTACCAAAGTGAAAGCAAAGAACTGCATTCAGGAAGTACCTTTCCTGACCTCAGCAGTGGAGTCACTGTTCTATTGTAGAGAAACAGAGCAGCCAATTTCTACAGTTAAATCCCAAAGGCAGAATGACCCTGGGTGATGATGAGTGAGGTAAATGATGGTCAAGCCATCAGGAGAATTCCCTGCCCTTCAAATAGTAACTTGTATTCTTTAGCATTGAGCTAGGAGGGTATACATGCCAACTATAAGATGGCACCTTCATCAGGGTAATGTCCTGATCTTCTTTTGACTAACAATTGATGACAAGGACTCTATGGCAGGCAAGGACCTAGAAACAATCATTATCACTAAGGAGACAAGCTAATGGGACTAAAGATAGACAAGTTTCCTGGCCCTGATGGAATGCATCCCTGGATGCTAAAAGAGGTGGTAGGGAAATAGTAAATGTATTTGTGGTAATTTGTCAAAATTCGCTGGACTCTGGGGTGATTCCACTAGATTGGAAAACAGCACATGTAATACCATTATTTAAAAAAACAAGATAGATAAAAAAGTAAAAGGCAAATAACTATAGGCCAGTTAGCTTAACCACTGTAGTGGGGGGAATGCTTGAATCTATCATCAAAGTGAGACATCTGGATAGAAATTAACCCATTGAGCAAACACAGCATGGGTTAATGGAAGGCAGGTCATGTTTAACTAATTTACTGGAATTCTTTGAGGACATTACAAGTGCAGTGGACAATGGAGAATTGGTGGATGCGGCTTATCTGGATTTCCAGAAGGCATTCAACAAGGTGTCGCACAAGAGGTGTTGCATAAAATAAAGGTGCACGGTATTATAGATAATGTATTAGCATGGATAGAGGATTGGTTAGCTAACAGAAAGAATGAATGAGGATAAATGGGTGTTTTTCTGGTTGGTGATCAGTGATTAGTGGTGTGCCTCAGTGATCAGTATTGGGATTGTTTACAATTCACATTGAAGGTTTGGAGTTGGGAACCAAGTGTAGTGTGTCAGTGTTCAAGATGAGACTAAGGTGAGTAGTAGAGCAAAATGTGCTTAGGACACTGAAAGTCAGCAGAAGGATATAGATAAGTGAGCAGGCAAGGATTGGCAGATGGAGTACAATGTTGGTAAATGTGAGATCATCATTTCGGTGGGAATAATAACAAAATGGGTTTCTATGTAAATGCTAAAAATTGCAGCATGCTGTTGTGCAGAGGGACCTGGGTGTCCTTGTGCATGAATCACAAAATGTTGGTTTGCAGGTGCAGTAGCTAAGAAGGCAGATGGAATTTTGTCCTTCATTGCATGAGGAATGAAGTTTAATAACAGGGAGGTTATGTTGCAGCTGTATAATTTGCTTGTGAGATCACTCCTAGAGTACTGTGTACTGTTTTTCGTCTCCTTACTTGAGAAAAGATATACTGGACTGGAAAGGGTGCAGAGGAGATTCACTAGGTTGATTCCTGAGTGGAGAGAGTTGGCTTATGAAGAGAGACTGAGTAGACTGAGATTATATTCATTGGAATTGAGAAGAATGAAGAGAGATCTTACAGAAAAATATAAAATTATGAAGGGAATAGGTAAAATAGAAGCAGGGAGATTGTTTCCACTGGCAGGTGAAACTAGAGCTAGGGGCATGGCCTCAAAATAAGGAAAAGCAGATTTAGGACTGAGATGAGGGGGAACTCCTGTGTTGTAAATCTGTGGAATTCCATGCTCAATTAAACAGTTGAGGCTACCTCATTGAATGTTTCTAAGACAAGGATAGATAAATTTTTAAACAGTAAAGGAAAAATGCTTATGCTGATCAGGCAGGTAAGTGGAACTGAGTCCACAAAAAGATCGGCCATGATCTTATTGGATGGCAGAGCAGACTCAAGAGATCACATGGCCTACTCTTGCCCCTAGTTCTTATATTCCTGAGATTACGTTTCCAAGTCATTGGAGTGAAATTTGAATACCGAAATATCTGATTCAGAAGTAAGCGTGTTACCCTGAGTTAAGATTGTTATTTTCCAATTGTCACACAGAACAAAGGAATTTGGTTCAGTCAGGGTGTCTTGTTTAGCTTATTTTATTGTAAATTATTTTAAATGTATTCCTGAGAATCATACCTAAATCCAAGCATCATAAAAATCATTTTTTATATACATCATGATGTCTACACTTCAGAAATGTTTAATGGAGTGCGGTATGTTTTATGAAATGCTGAAATTGTGAAAAGTGCTATAGAAATGCAAATTTTGTTTTCTGGGTAACCTCTGGGAATCACTTTATAAGCCTGTTCATATTGATAGAATGGAAACAGGCATTCAGAACTCCCACTGATGGTCACCATGGAGATTTACTGGTGTTTACAATAACTTGAATTTGAATGTAATAAATATAAAAGAATATTTTATTTTTACCCATCCCCATGTGCTGCAGGTATTGAACAGGAAACATGTTCTGTATCCAGTTTATTGTGCCCAATGAGCTCCTTTCTTATATTTCTCTTTTATGAAGCAAAGGAATTAGATATGTGTATATTAGTATTCACATAGCATCATTTCAAAGTACAAGTGTTCAGTTGTTTCCATTGGCCGAGTGATGAATAGGTTGTGAATTCCAGTCAAAGGGAAAGCATCCTCGTACAAAGACTATTTTGTTATGTTCCCTTTTAGTTTTGCTTCCTAATAAGATGCATCATTCCCTCGCTGAAAGGATGCCCTGGGAACGGAGCCTTTCCCAGTTCCCAGTCTTCATGCCGATGCTGTGTTGCTGTTGACAGCAAATTGTCACAGTCTGTGACGTAAACAAAATGATACTGGCATCCATCTCAGGATGTAAATATAAACATTGGCATCATGAAAAAATTACTATTCAGTTTGGGCTATGAATGGGACAAACAGACATTTAAATAGGAAGATCATACTGGCCAATAAAATGTTCAGTACCGTTCACAACTCTTCAGAAACTGAAGTAGATTGTTCCTGCACACAGCAAGACCCGGACAACATTCAGGCCAAGGCTGGTAATTGGCAAATAATATTTATACCACACAAGTACTAAGCAACATGAAAAAATCCATCCTGGTTCCCTTGATGTTCAATGGCCTTACCATTGCTGAATTCTCCACCATCAATATCCATGGGATTACCATTGAACAATCACTGAACTGGACCAGCCAGATACTTTAGATTGTTGGGTATAAGTCAACCTTTGAAACCTTGGAAAATATTTCCAAAAACAGGGCTAATTTATGCTCCGATTATTATTATTGGGGTAAGTTTAAAATATGAAGAAGAATATAAAACTGGTAATTTAATTTAAATTAACTTGACAGGTTTCATTGAATAAATTAATTCTACAAAGATATCTTCAACCACAATCAAAACATTTTAAAAACTGTCAAATTCATTGCCTTTGGCATCCAACAGAGTTAATCAAATTCATTCTGAATCACTTTGGTTGTGATATTACCATTTGGATTTCTGGAACTATTTGGTACTTGTGATTTCAGAATCATCCTTTTGAGACAAATCGTCTTCCTTTCCACTCACTGAATTGAATATTCTGCATTTTTGAATGAGTTGATGACAGTTTGTACATTAATAGCAACCCATGATTTGATAATAAAAGACATCATAGAAGGTATCAAGAGGTACAGCACTATGTTTCTATCCTTGGTGAATGATTTATTTTCTGTCAACTGTAATATCTCTATTCCATTCAGCTTCAATGTCATCCTTCAATGGTTTGTGCCATCACACCCATCCAAACGTTGGGCAGCATGGTGGCACAGTGGTTAGCACTGCTGTCTCACAGCACCAGGGATCCAGGTTCCATTCTGACCTCAGGTCACTGCCTGTGTGGAATTTGCACATTCTCCCCATGTCTGTGTGGGTTTCCTCTGGGTGCTCTGGTTTCCTTCCACCATCGAAAAATGTGTGGGTTGGGTTGACTGGCCAAGCTAAATTAACCCTAGTTTCAGGGGGACTAGCAGAGTAAATAGGAAGGGCTACGGGAATAGGACCTGAGTGGGATTGTGGTCAGTGCAGACTCAATGGAATGAATGGCCTTCCTCTGCACTGCAGGGATTCTATGACTAACATTGAACCCCAAGTATAACTGCAATTTGTGTGTTATATATTTTAGGTGCCTCTTGACCTGATAGATTATGTACGATCTGAATATGTCCCACAAGAATCAAAGGTTACTGGGAAGCTTGTTCTACATATCATCAATCTGCAACTTCATCCTCATCCATCTAATCACTGTCATGAAATGCACTAAAACTCCTCCAGAGCTCTTGATTTTTGGTGTGGTTTTACTTGTGAAAATTATCAGATGCTTTAATGGTCTCTCTTTGGAACACAACATAGTTATTTGACAAGTTAGCAAATGTTATGACCTTTAACTTGAAGCCAGATTTTTACTTCATTGTTTTGCTGGAGGACACATTTCTGTTTTTTGGTGTATATTAAGCTCCCACTCATCTTGACAATATGGCCCACAATAACTGCTTGACCCAATGTGCAGACATATAAGGTGATACAATAAAAAAATTCTGAGGTGAAAAATTGGGGTCAATTCCTTGCACATTTCTTAGCAGGAAAGTCAGGATAATGTGATCAACTTGCACACAAGTATAAGCCTAAACATAACTTTTGTTGTCTTATAGGCTGGGTTGATGTTATACATTGTAATTTATGGTACATTCTGTGGCTATAAGAGCTGACAGCAGCTGGGAATTCTGTCTTCAGTATTTCATCTTCTGTATAAAAAGTAAAGAGTAAATATATTCACTAGTCGATTTAGCAATACTATGGGAGTCTAAGGATGGATATAGTTGTGTTTTGCAATGTATTATAGGATCATTGTAATCACAAGTCAAGTTGACCTGCTACAGTTCCAAGCCTATATTGATTGGCAACTTGGAAGAATGGCAACCAAAGTTGGCAAGCAACTGCATATAATCCATACACTCAAAGATGGTAGTCAGTATGCCGAGTTACAAGATGTAACTTTGACATTGGAAGAGGAACTAGAAGAAGTTGTGTGCAGCATGGCAGCGCAATGGTTAGCATTGCTGCCTCACAGTGCCAGGGACCTGGATTTGATTCCTGGTTTGGGTTACTGTGTGGAAGTTGCACGTTCTCCCCATGTCTGCGTGAGTTTCCCCCATTTCCTCCCACAATCCAAAAAATTAGCTGGTTAGGTGTATTGGCCAAGCTAAGTTCCCCCTCACTGTACACGAACAGGTATTGAGTGTGGCGACCAGGGAATTTTCACAGTAACTTCAGTAAGTCTACTTGTGGTTAATAAATAAACTTTACTTTAAGTCCATATTTATTCTGATTCCTGGGCAGTAGCTAATGGAATGTCCATTTGGGTGAAAGGTGGAAAATGAATGATTTTGGGAAAACCCATGTGGGGAAAGCCCTTATGCAACAGATCTAGCAGAACATTGGGAGAAGTACAGGGACTGGAACATCTTGTTGAAATTGTACAACACACTGGTAAGGCCACACTTGGAATACTGTATACACTTACTGTGGTCACCCTATTATAGAAAGGATATTATTAAACTAGAAAGAGTGCAGAAAAGATTTACTAGGATGCTACCGGGACTTGATGGTTTGAGTTATAAGGAGCGTTTGGATAGACTGGGATTCATTTCCCTGGAGCATAAGAGGCTTAGGGGTGATCTTATAGACCTCTATAAAATAATGAGAGACATAGATCAGTCAGATAGTCAACATATTTTCCCAAAGATAGGGGAGTCTAAAACTAAACAGCGAAGGCTTAAGGTGAAAGGGGAGAGATACAAAAGCATCCTGAAGGTCAATTTTTTCACACAGAGTGTGGTGAGTGTCTGGAATAAACTGCCAGAAGTGGTGGTAGAAGCGGGTATAATTTTGTCATTTAAAAAGCATTAGGCAGTTACATGGATAAGATGGATTTGAGGGATATGGGCCAAATGCAGGCAACTGGGACTGATTGGTGGTTAAAAAAAGGATGCAATGCTGGGCCAAAGGGCCTGTTTCCATGCTGTAAACTTCTATGACTCTATAAAGCTCAGGTAGCAACAATAACTGTTCAACATACTGATACACATATGTGAGACCAATCCGAATTTACAGACAGACATTTAATTGATAATGGCTTGAAAGGTTATGGGGAGAAGGCAGGAAAATGGGGATGAGGAGCATATCAGCCATAATCAAATGGGAGAGCAGACTCAATGGGCTGAATGGCCTAATTCTGCTCCTACATCCGACGAACTCACATGTATCCACATTTTGCCACCCTTACATATAGGCTATTCTTTTCCTTATCTGATGTTGGAACCGAAGGGGCAGGATGCCTTATCATTTTACTCATCTGGTTTCCTTTTTTTTTGGTCTATTATTCAAATTATATAATGCCTGTGGCAGTATCATTGACCAGTTTTTAAGTGTGTGGCTACTGATCAAAATCTTGATTTGGTGTTTCAATAGCCCAATCATGTGTTCAATCAGAGCAGCTGCCTGAAGCTTACATGGGGATATGCAATATTCAACATATTCCATTGTCTGCTGCACAGTGTTGCATCACTTGCCCAGTAAAATGAAAGCCATTATCTAATTGTATCTCTTCTAGCTCACCATAACAGGCAACTAGTTGTTCAATGCCTGTAATAGTATTTGGTTGATTGGCTTGAGTACATTGCAAAATAGGTGTCAACCATAGTCAATAAATTTATTTATTAGTGTCACAAGTGGGCTTACATTAACATTGCAATGAAGTTATTGTGAAAATCACCTAGTAGCCACGCTCTGGCACCTGTTTGTGTACACTGAGAGAGAATTTGGCATGGCCAATGCATCTAACCACCATAACATCTTTTGGACTGTGGGAGGAAACTGGATCACAGAGAAAGCCGACACAGACATGGGGACAACATACAGACTCCGCGTAGACAGTGCCCCAAGCCGGGAATTGAACCCAGGTCCCCGGTGCTGTGAGGCAGAAGTGCTAATCACTGTGCCACACCTCCTTAAATTTACTCACTGTCCCAGCATCCACCGTACTTTGGGGTCATGAATTCCACAGATTCCAATCCTTTGGGAGAAGTGGTTTCTCCTCAACCCTGTTTTAAATTATATATTTCAACTGGACATCCCTCATTCTTCTAAATTCCAGAGAGTATAGGCCTAAACTGTTCAATCTCTCTTCATACGACAAACCCTTCATCTCTGGAATCAATCTAGTGAAACTCCTCTGAACTGCCTCCTATGCCACTACATCTTTCTTCAAATAGGGGGACCAAAATTGTGCATAATACACCAATGTGATCTCACCCAAACCATATCCCAAACCAGATCTCACATAAAATAATTGCTGCAGAACAAAGTGATACATTTTCTATTATAGTTCAGCGACAGGGTGTACCTATCTGCATAAACTGGAGGAAATGGACTTGATGCGAATAATCAACCTTTACACTGCAAATGATATGGCTACTTGTGTTCCAACTGTTTGCTGCTGGATATGTTAGGCCTATGCCTCCTAAACTGCTAACCACCCTGTATGGTGGATGGAAGCCATCTGGTAAAATACACACTCAAAACAATTATACTATTGCAGAAGGATGGAAATGTTATTTGTATAATTTAACTGTATATTGTAATCATTGTATGAGAATAATTGGGCCAGGTCATATCACCAAACCTGCTAATGTAACTTTAAATATTGTCATTTTGGACAATGGCGCAATATTGTTCAATATAGGCACCCCCATGGCATTGCACATCTGCTTACAATAATTGAATTTCCAAATTAGCCAAGTGTATTTAATAAAACTCGCAGAGTTTGGTACACCTAAACCTAGAGAGGTGGTATCTTAGGCAGAGTGCGCTAATGACCTACACTGAAGGCAAACTTGAACAGAAATCAGATTAATTCCTTCACTGTTCCCCATTGGTGGGATTTTTTAAATGAATGGTCACCTAAAACATCTGCTGTTTTTATTTTACTGTCACATCTTGGTGTTATACTCCTACTTTGTACCCTTCTTTTGTTCATTCTTTCACTTTTTTGTGGTGCAGTGTGTGTGCATTGTTAACACAAATCACTGTTACGAGGAAGTTATGATATACAGATGCCGGCGTTGGATTGGGGTGGTAAGAACTCAGTAAGAATTTAGCAACACCAATTTATAATCCAACTGATTTATTTGATAGTAAAAACACGAGCTTTCAACACTCTGTGTCTTCCTCAGAAGACTGCATTTGCCTGAGGAAGACACAGAGTGTTGAAAGCTCGGGTTTTTACTATCAAATAAATCGGTTGGATTATAAATTGGTGTTGCTAAATTCTTACTGAGTTCTTACGAGGAAGTTATACAGGTACAGACAGAATTGCTGTATTGAATGTTGAATGTAAAGGTAGAATGTACTGAAAGGAAAGAGTTAGTATATTCACCAGCCAACTTGGCAATACCATATATAAAGGCAAGATGCTGCGGATGCTGGAATCTGAAACAAAAATAGTAAATCTGGAAAATTTCAGCAGGTCTGGCAGCATCTGTGGAAAGGGAATAGCACCAATAATTGTAGTCAAGATTATCCTTTCTCAGAGCACACCCAGCTCTGATGAAGGGTCATCCTAAATCGAAACATTGCCTCTACACTCTGTCTCCAGATTCTGTCAGACCTGGTGAGATTCTCCACTGTTTTCTGTTTTTATTAGCAAACCCATACAATTTAAGCATGGGATGCAGGCTGTGTTTTAGGACTATTTGATAGTACCTCAGTAATCACCAGTCAAGTTGACCTGCGACTGTTCTAAACCTGTATGTTTATACCAAGTTTCACTCACAAGTTGTTTGTCTCACACTACGAAAGGGGAAGCTTCATTCTGAGTAAGTTGGACTTCACCTTGGACCGGGATTGCAAAGGGTGCCAGGACCACTCGAGTTCCAGACCAGCAGTCATTACTGGGGTCTTGGATGGACAGAAGGCTGTGAGACCTGTTGCTTGTTTTCATTTCTTTTGTATTAGTTACTCTTTTTCAATAAATGATTATAGTAGTTTAAAGTTTGTTTATTAGTCACAAGTAAGGCTTACATTAACACTGCAATGAAGCTACTGTGAAATTCCCCCATTCCTGTTTGGGTCAATAACCAGTACCCAAAGGGAACCCACACAGACATAGGGAGAACGTGCAAACTCCACACAGACAGTGACTGAAGCTGGGAATCGAAACTGGGTCCCTGTGAGACAGCAGTGCTAAACACTGTACTACTGTGCTGCCCCAAGCATGTAGAGTTATGCAAGTTTAGAGAATATAATCCTAGCCTGTCTCTGATTAAACATTTTCCCGAATCATGAAATGAATAAAATGGAACACTGCTTGAATTCCCAAATTCTGTCCACCACCTATCAAGCACAAGTCACGGGTATGAGGGAATTCTCCACTTGCCAGGATGAGTGCTGATCCTGCAGCATTCAAGAAACCCAACACCCAATAGGACAAAGTAGCCCACCTGAGCAGCATCCTGTCCACAATCTAAATACATTCAATCCCTGTGTACCCATCTGCGGGATGCACTGCGGCAACTCATCAAGCCTATTTGGGCAGCATCTTCTAAACCAATGGCTTCTACCAACCAACAGGACAAAGGCAGCAGATGCATGGGAACTCCACCACCTGCAAGTTCCCCTTCAAGAAACACACCATGGTGACTTGAAAATATATCACCACTCTATAATGGTGCTGCTACTCCTGAATAACAGACCCTTCAGACAGAAGGTACAAAATATTGTCCATCTGTACTGTAGTCCACAAGCTGCATCTTCCTAGTTTATATGCATCCACCTCAAGATTTGAAACATGCCAACTCAGATCTAAAGCAAGTTCTGATGAAAAGTCATCTACCTGAAGAACCAACTCTCCTTCATTGTTAATCGGGTCAAATTCTTAGAATTCCCTTCCTAACAGCACTGATTGCACCTACACCACATGGACCGCAAGGGCAAATGGGGATGGGCAATAAATGCTGGCCTTGCCAGTGACACCCACACCTCCTAATGAATAGGGGAAGATTAGGAGGTGCTGTGCAATCTTTGTGGAATGTATATTGTTATTAAAAAATCTCAGTCATGACTTGCAAGCTGCATGTGCATTAGATTTGAGTATGTAATTTTTGTCGGTGATTTAGCCTTATAAACATAAAATGAAATTCTGTGGTCGTTACTTGCAGCCGGGGGACTTTATTGCAGCAATAGTCCTTAACATAATAGCTAATAGTTGTTTTTTTTTAGGAAGTGTGCAAAGACACACCAAGCTGACATGTTAATTGATGTTCACTCTTCCCGGAGAAGCACAATACTCTTTGTATTGAAATAAAAAAGCACAGCATCCATACAAAGGAACAAAATGGCTGGCATTTTGTGTGAAACTTTCTTCAGACTAATGGATGTTGAAAAGATTCAAAGGGGGAAAAAAGCAGTCAAAGTTAAGGATATGGATGAAAAACTATCAGCCTGCAGTGATAGTTTCAATAAATTATTGTTCTTTTTTCATATTTTTAGCTTTTATTTGTTTCCACTCAAAAGGTAGTCTTTTCAATGTGTTGACACTGCTGTGTATTTTCTGGTATTATTCAATTGGTATTTCATTTTTTTCAAGGTCTGTAGGACTCCCACAGAATCAGGACGGATCTGAGGGTCAGTACATGTGTGCTCAGGAAAAACAAGTTTTAGATTAAGAGATTCTTACTTCCCAGGATGTTTTCTTTGATTGCCTCCAAAATGTACAAATGTTTCCCCATGAGTAACCTCACCAATGCTTATTGCAAAGGGAACTGAGAAAGAAGCTGTCAGCCGTGAGCTTTCACTCATGTCAACACTCCTGACCTTTGACCTTTCCCATGAAGTGGTTCTCTGTTTGACTGATGAGAGTTGTCTCTCCAGAGTGTATTACTCAGATACTCCAAAACCTACCACAGTGATAATGGAAACAGGCGTGTTCATGGCTGCTATGGGTCAAGCATCACAAATATGATGATTCTGTTCTCAATTCTGTCACCCACTGTGTGACATAAAGGGTTTAAATTTGTGTTTTAATCCTCTCCTCTCAGTTTGCTGCACTTGCTGTCCTGCAGGATGCACCAACTGTGCCAGTGGCTGTGTGTGTAAAGATAAATCCTCTGACTAATGTAGCTGCTGCTCCTGAACAACAGACCCTTCAGAGATGTGATATTATCCATCTGTATTGTATTCCACAAGCTGCATCTTCCCAGTTTATATGTATCTACCCCAAGATTTGAAACAAGCCAACTCAGATCTAAAGCAAGTTCTGATGAAAGGTCACCTACCTGAAGCACCAACTCTCCTTCTCTCCACAGATGCTGCCTGACCTGCTGAGTAGCTCCAAGATTTTTTGTTTCTATTGAGTAGATCACATTCATTTCTTTTCTCCTAGTTATAAAATAATCATCGGGAACCAGAGGCACAAGTATTGATGGCTATGATGACTGACAGTCACTAGTAAGGGTAATGATAAAGAGTGACAGAGAGAGGCTCAAATTTTTTGTCTCGTACTTTAAGATAAATATTTTTTTCCTCTCTTTGGGGACTGATTCTTCAAGCAAGAATGCAAAAATGTGTTCCCCTTTTTCAGATATTGAATTTTCAGTAGGAGGGTGGAGCATTTACTGCTGGGTTTTCGTTGGAATTACCAGGAGAGCTTGGAAACAATCACTGAAGTGTTATTGAAGGCCGAGATTGTCACATCAGATGGTGACTGATATCTGCAACCTCCTAGTGAAAGCCTGCTGCTGCTGGGTTCGGTGACCAGGCATTACCATTAACAATGGCTGGCAAAGTCACCACCACACTCAGGGCTTTTTTCCAAGATTCTACCACAGACTAAGGGCATGATCTTATCTGCCGTTCACATTACACCCCCATTGAGCAGGCAGCCAAATTTCCACTCAATGCCATGAATGATTGTAAGATTCTGACCAGAGAGTCTTGCAAGTCTGCTGCGCACAAAAATGTAAGGCAAGTGGCACGTGGATTATTTGTCAGAGCATGTAAACTGCCCTCAGAGATAGCAAATGGTAGAACGGTCAAGCATTTAGAAAAATAGAAAATAGAAGCAGGCATAGGCCATTCGGCCCTTTGAGCCTGCTCTGCCAAGTATTTTGATCATGGCTGATCATCAAATTCAATATACTGAGCTGCCTTCATAGAAACTTAAAATTTGGATTCATACTTCTGGCTTCTCACAGGTACTGGGCATCACTGACTCCACATGTGATAATCTGAGCAGCTCGAGCACAAGCATTACATTAATTCAACACCACAAATTTGTTCATACCCTAGACTCATTTTAAACCTGGAACGCCAGATCTGTTCACCCACCTCCAGCATTCTTTCTCCAGTTGGACCCCACCATCTGGCCTCTTACCTGCTCTTGATCTTTTCACCGAGAACTGTTGGCGTGACATCGGCCATCTCAATTTCCCTACTTCTTTCAACCACTCTAACTTGTCTTCTTCCAAACTTCCTGCACTTCGCTCTCTCAATGCCAACCCTTGACTTTGTTATCAAACCCGTGACAAGAGTGGTGCTGCTCACAGAGGCTGAGCGCCAACTCTCAGATGCTTCATCCTACCTCTCTCTGGACCTTGCTCCTACCATTGAACATCAAGCCTCTGTTTCCAGCGCTGTCAATGACTTCATCTTCTCTAGAAATCTTCCCTCCAGCTCTAACAAATGGTTATTCAGACTCAAAACATTGGCTCTATTCAGCTTCCACAGATACTGTTAGACCTGCTGAGATTTTCCAGCATTTTCTGTTTTTGTGTTAAAAAGTGGTTTGATGGGTTGTATAAGGATCATAATGGCCTGTGACATCAATTCACAAACAATTGTGTGGGATTTCTCATACTCTCTGGCTTGGTAGAAAGTGCTTCTGACTGGTCAATAGACACATTTGCTGCTAAACTTCCATCATTCTGTTCTGCAGTGAAGGCCCACAGCTCCAGTAACTATGTGTTACTGAGCAAAATCTGGATAGGTCTGCACTCTGACTCTCCACACCAGCACCCTCTGCACGTGCCTACCTGTGATTAACAAGGTAAGATTCCACTTAATTCTCACAGAGCTGTTGTCCCTTATATGATAGCTGTGAGGGAGACAAATTTGAATTCGCCATTGGAATATGAAAATGTTGAAATGTGTATGACCAAAGTAATCATGTTTCATTCTGTGCTGAATTCAAATCAAGTGTACTTAATCTTGTATCAGGACCACAGATCCTAAATGCTGACACCATTCAGCAGTGAAGCCTAAGTCTCTCTATCGCTCATACTCAGGGCATTTTTCTCCATAACCTCCTGCTTGGCAGATGTCAACTGGAGAATCTTGATCATCCACCTTCAGTCCTCTGTGTTCTATTTTGTGTTTTTCCACCTGCAAGGTCTCAGGATAAACCTTTAAGTGTCGATAGGGGATGTGGGTATCCTAAGGACGCGGTATATTCTGTGACTACAAGATATATACATTATGGGGGGCATTGGCAATGATTAGAGGATGTGTGCTGGGAATCAAGTGAGGTAACTGAGGTATTTTCAAGGATGGGGGTAAGTGGTAGATGTAGGAAGGAGGGTGAGAAGGAGTCTATTGAAAAAGAATTTGAAATGTAAGTGGGTGTGAAGAATGATATGACATCTTTGACAATAATTGTTGTGGGTGGCAAAGGAGGAAATTGCAGAGACTCTGACCAAATTTTTAATTCCTCCCTGACCACTGGGAAGACGCCAGAGGACTGGAGAACAGCTAATGTGGTCCCACTATTTATGAAAGAGACAAACCAGGGATCTGAGGACCAATGAGTCTCACATTTGGAAACTGCTGGAAAAGATTCTGAAGGAGAGAATCTATCTCCATTTGGAGAGGCAAGGTTTGATCAGGGATAGTCAGCATGGTTTTGTCAGAGGGAAGTCGCGCCTAACAAACTTGATTGAATTTTTTGAGCATGGAACCAAGTGTGCGATGAGGGTAGTGCGGTTGATGTGGTTTACATGGATTTCAGCAAAGCTTTTGACAAAGTCCCACATGGGAGACTTATTAAGTAGGCTAATGCACATGGGATACAGGATGATCTGACAAGGTGGATTCATAATTGGCTTAGCAGTAGGTTACCCTGGGTAGTGACAGATGGCTTCTTTCTAAAGGCCAGTGACCAGTGGTGTACCACAGGGATCCATGCTGGGCCGCCTATTGTTTGTTGTATTTATAAATGACATAGATGACATTATTGGGGGGTAAGATCAGTATGTTTTCTGACAACACAAAGATTGGTTGGGTGGTTAATAGTGAGATTGGATATCTTGGGTTACAAGAAGGTATAGATGAGATGGTCAAATGGATGGACAAATGGCAGATGGAATTTAATCCTGAAAAGTGTGTGGTGATGCACTTTGAAAGGAATAATTTGACAAGGAAGAATACTATGAATGATCTGACACTGGGAAATTGCAAAGAACAAAGGGATGTTGGTATATTTGTTCTTAGATCTCTGAAGGTGGAAAGGCAGATTAATAGGGTGGTGAAAAAGGCATATGACACACTCAAATTATCAATCGGGGTATAGATTACAAAAGCAGAGAGGTCGTAATGGAGTTGTATAGAACTTTGGTGAAGTCACAGCCAGAGCACAATGAGCAGTTCTGGTCACCATCAGTAAACGCACTGGAAGCAGTGCAGAGGAAGTTCACCAGCCTGCTGCCTGGGATGGAACTTTAAATTATGAAGAGAGGTTGGATAGGCTTGGGTTGTTTTCATTGGAGCAGAGAAGACTGAGGGATCACTTGATTGAAATGTTCAAGATTATGGATGGCATGGTAGCATAGTGGTTAGCACTGCTACTTCGCAGTTCCAGGGACCTCAGTTCGATTCCCAGCTTCGGTCACTGTCTGTGTGAAGTTTGCATATTCTCCTCATGTCTGTATGGGTTTTCTCCCGGTGCTCCAGTTTCCTCCCATGGTCCAAAGATGTACAGGTTAGGTTGATTGGCCATGCTAAAATTATCCCTTAGTGTCCTGAGATGTGTAGGCTAGAGGGTAAAATATGTAGGAACATGGAGGTAGGGCCTGGGTGGGATTGTGATCAGTGCAGACTCGATAGGCCAAATGGCCTATTTCTGTATTGTAGTATTTTTATTATTATGAGAGGCAAACACAGGGTGGATAGGAAGCAGCTGTTCCCCTTAGTTGAAGGACCAATTATGAGGAGACACAAGTTAAAAGTGAGGGCTGGCAGGTTTAGGGTGATTAGGAGGAAAATCTTTTTACTCAGGATGTGGTGACAGTCTGGAATGCACTGCCTTGGAGGGTAATGGAGGCGGGATGCCTCACATCCTTTAAAAAGTACTTGGATGAGTACTTAGCACGCCACAACATTCAAGGCTATGGGCCAAGTGGGATAAGGTGGGCAGGCCAGGGCCTTTCATGCATCCGTGCAAACTTGATAAGTTGAAGGGCTTCTTATACACTGTAGTATTCTGTGATCTGTGATTCTGTGAATGGTGAAGGGAAGGGGAGAATTGCATGAAAATATGTAAGTGAATTGGCGACTGTGTTTGATCTGTTATTTAACTATTTTCAATCCTTTACTCCCAAGATGATTAAAGCATTCCTACTCTGGCTTTATTCGGAGCTGTGCTCTCCTCCTGCTCCTCCTCCATCACTCCAGTAGGTGTCCTCATGCCGTTACTGGGGATTAAAATCTCTATGGTTCTCGACCCAGTGTCTCATTAAACCAGGTCTGTCTCTGTACCTCTGTTTTAAAGTCTTTTTATTAGTGTCGCAAGTAGGCTTACATTCACACTGCAATGAAGTCATTTTGAAAATCTCCTAGTTGTGGCAGGAAACCGGAGCACCTGGAGGAAACCCATTCAGCCACGGGAAGAACATGCAGACTCTGCACAGACAGAGACCCAAGCTGGGAATCGAACTCAGATCCCTAGCACTGTGGGGCAGCAGTACTACCACTGTGCCTCCGACTCCATCTCTAAATGTTTTTCTCTATTGAAACGTTCCCAACTTCTTCAAGTTCCAGCTACATATTGGTGCATTAATACTCAAAGTGATATCATGTCACACAGATGGATCAGGAATAACCAGGCTGACAAAGCTGTGGTCAAGGGACAGTTGGAGTAAAAAGCCTCCTTGACTGTACTCTACAAGAATCCTAACCAGATCCAGGGACGCACCCATGAGGAGGTCGTCTCAGTTGCTCACTCCATTCATCATTGAGTGACCAAAGATCAGGAGTATGAGACTGAAGAGTAGCCAAAACCAGGGGAGCATTCCCTACAAATAATGCAAAATAATCTCATCCAGGTTGCAAAAGTTATAGGAGGCTGGGAATCCGGGAATGGTTCAAAAAAATCAATGGATGAGATTGCAGTATTTGACACTCTCCACATCAGATCCCCAATGGAGTGGGAAACCATTCCTGCAAAGAGAACCCTCCACTCGGTACACCTGGCTCTGCTGCAGAGTTGGATTAAAAAGTCAGAATGTATCTGGGTGGGAGTTGAGAGCAAGACTTTGCTGGTCTACATCTCTGTTCAGATTCACACCCAGACTAGTGCCATCCGTTGCATTATCAGGACTTCAATGTGTAAATGTATTTTGTTCTTGAAAGTCTACATTCAATATCCATTGAGCACAAGTGCATGAAAGTTCATCACTTTTGCAAATCTAAATAGCAATGGTTTGCTTAAAAATCAAATTATAGATCAGGAAATTGAACATGGAATGATATGTATCTCAGCACAGCTCAACAGTATTTTTATGCTCTAAATTGCATTTAACCAACCATAGGGATGCTTTAAAGCAGCTGAATCTAAGAAAACTATAAGCAGATTTAATCCAATTGTACCTAATGGTAAAAGAGTCCAAAATAAGATTATCCTTGAATGGATACTCTTGGTACTCAATGGTACTTTCAGCACAAGATGATTCAAGAAATGTGATTTTTGCTTCAGACATTACTGTGGAAGGAGGAAAATAAAAACTTGCATGTATTCAGAATGCCCACAGTGTTTAATAACTGATGAAGTACTTTAGAAATGAAATCACTGTTACAACACTTTGAATTGAACTCTTAAGGGGGCATTGCATTGCCCCATCATTACCAGTCTAAATAAAATAAATATAACAGAAAATTCTCCCTTTTTAAGTTCCCCTTTTTAGAGGGGCACAAATAATAAACAGCCAACATTTAGCAAAAGAAACCTTATTGAAATAAACCACAAAATATTATTTGTCTCAACTCTGCACTCCAGTACATATGGTGACCACTGGTCCTGGAAAACCTCAAACATAGTTTACAGACACTACTGTAATGTCAGAAATGTAGCTATAAATTTGCATGCAGCAACAGACACCAACCAGATAATGACCAGATATTCCGTTGTAGTGATACTGATTGAAGGATAAATGTTAGCCAGGGTATTGGGAAGAACTCCCATGACCTTCTTCCAATAGTTTTAAGAAATGGCTGTGTAATGATTTTATAAAATCTTCAGGATTGAATTGAATATTGTTGAACTAGCTTTTCTTTTCTTCCTTAATAAGCAAACACATTCAGACACAAAATAAGCAGTCAGGAATAATTTATGTTTTCATTAGTAAGCCTTAGTGAGGACACATTGTCTAGACATTGTTCTTTTGGAAGGTGAAACCTCATGCCCAATTAACCATGATGAAACTTGCAGGATACCCTTAAAAGAACTAAGCCATCAAGTGGTGCCATTGGCTCGGGGACTGAAATAGGAGCATTTTACCTCAGTTAATTGTCTCTTGTTGACTGGATAGTTGGATAAGGACATGTAATTAAACAAGGTGTTGGCTGGAGACAGCCACCAAAACCCTTAAGGTATAAAATGGCAGTCATGAAGGTAAAAGCATGGTGAATGAAATCTCCTTAGGGTTTGCTGACTTTGGCTTAGTAGTCTGACCAGCGTAAAGATGTGCAGAGATTGTTTTGCAGGTGGAAGAGGCCATTCTGTCCAATCTGGCAAGCATTTTCACCTATCACAAGTTGACTGTCAATTTATCTATTTTTTTAACTGTCAGTTCTCAAATAAACCAGTTAAACCTTAAAACTAAATAACTTTAGACTTCTCGGTTTTTTTACATAATCCCTCACACCAGAGTGAATCTTACAAATGCCATTATATCTTCTGTTCATCTCAGAGGGTTTCACATCATAACTCGGGGAGTGCAGCACACCTCCATGACTGCAATGAAGTAGTAGTAGTCTAAATCTCAATATGTTTATCAAATGGGAAAATCTCAAAGCTGAGTTTGAATGGTGTGGAAATCTAAATTCTGATCCTCTGGTTTGAGACTGCTCTATCTCTCGGGGAATGTGAGAGCAAATGTAGGACCCCAATTCCAACCACCCAAAGATCTGCTGTTGACAATGTATACACCCTTTCCTCAGACTACAAGATCCCCAACAGATAAAATATTTTCAATAAAATCCACAGCCACCTCCCACTCCACAACTTCAGTCTCTGGCTGGATTTGTTCCCAGCTTCCTTATCCTAAATCATAAGATAAATAGAGAAAAAGGAATAAATTCATTCCATTATTTCTCATACATCTCAAATAAAGAAATTTGAATTTAACGTCTCACATTATTTGACTCTTAAAAGGGTTCAAGATTTTCACCCTCCAACCCTACTTAAAAAAGAATGTTGATTACTTTTTGTTCAGTAATTCTCTTGTGAAAAGTGTTGGAATATTTCATTATGTTTTGTGGTTAAACTATAATCTGTCTTTTCCTTTCAGTCTCTGTAAAACAAGTTAAAAATGTGTAATATAGTGTTATGTCAATATAACTGTGTGCAGTAGGATTTGAGAGGTTTGACTAAAGGAATGTTATGAACTGCTGATTTCAGTTAACTTTATCTGTGTTAGGTAAAAAAAGGAAAAAAAATACCTTTTAGTAGCTATGTATTGCAAATTTAGCAAATAAATTCTGTACATCGAGGAAGTAGAACCTGGAGTGCATTCTAATCCAAATTCTGCATCTTGAACATCAATGCCCTATATCCTGACCACTAACTGCTTCCTCCCATTATTTAGAAATGTAATTGCCTCTCATTTCCCTGCAAGGCATTGAGTTCTAGCTGGTAGTGATTTCTTAACACCTGCAAAACCCTTACAAGTTGCATTGAGATATGTTAGAACAGCTTCATATGTCTTAATGTCAATGATTTGGCAGATTTAATATCGTTCATGTGGTTGTACAGGTGCCTTCGCTGCTGATTATAACACTTGCGAATATTCTTCATTTCACAAAAAGTAGCACAAGCCATTCTCTTAAGCAGCTATTGAATATTTTGTGCATTTTTCTTTTATTCTGTCATGGGACATGATCATCACTGGCTAGACCATTGGGCATTTGATGCCCATTCCTAATGCCCCTTGAGTAGGTGGTAGTGAGCCATCTTCCTCAACCGCTGCAATCCATTTAGTGTAATTACACCCACAGTGCAGTTAGGGAGGAGTTCAAGAACTTTGACCCAGCCACAGTGAAGAAATGGTGATAAAATTCCAAGTCTGGATGATATGTGGACAATACCTTGTCTGACTAGGTGGGAGCGTTTGTGTGTTTGAAAGGTGCTGTTGAAGGAGAATTGTGAATTGCTGCTTTGTCCTGAATAACATTGAGCTTCTTGGGAGATGTTGAACTCATCCAGCTAAGTAAAGAGTATTCTATCACACTCCTGACTGTGCATGTCATTAATACCTGATTATCCTGAAGTTAATTTTTGTGCCAGAGCAGTTCCCCATCATCACTAAAGAAGAATAAAGGGCAAGATGGATGTGCCCCCTCTATCCATTATACTTAAAGGCTGGATATGATTTTGCCAAAACTGAAGAAACTTCTATGTACCTTGCAGCCTGGAGAGTTTTGCCAAAAACGTTCATTGGAGTCTGAGTACATACTTGGCCAATGATTGACAAGTCCTCCCATAATCATGTCACCTAACAGCCACTTGACTTGCTGCTGGGGCAGATCCCATATTCCATCCCGACTTTGGAACACGAACTCTCAGAAGGAAAGTCCTACAGAAGACAACATTTCCCGATCCCCTTTCTTTGCTGGTTTGAGGGCGAAGCTTTAAGAGTTTCTTAGCCCAGGTGAGTCTCAATAGCAAAAATATTGAATCATTGACTGCGCCATTCCCCACACCACTACAAACTCTACCACTCCTCAGACTGTAAGCAGCATTCTAGAAATGATTTATACAATGCAACCTTTTCAAGTTCAAACTCATACCATGTTCATTTTGCTGTGGTTAGAAGAAACACATACTTGAGGAAGAGAATTGCACAAACAACAGCAACTGAGATTATCATTTTAATTATAAAATTATTCATTATTTTTTCATGACTTTAAGTTAACTGTTTAGGCACAAACCCATCCCGGACATGCTGCACAGTCATTAGAAATGTTATTTCATAATGAAGAGAATGATTTTGATCACAGGATTTGAAATATTTTATTTATTCATCAATAACAAAAAAATCATTTCAAAAGCAAATCATTCATTTTCATTATCTTATACAAACAGAACTGATCAGGATGCAGATACTAGAACATGCAGTTTGTGGAATACAGTACATATGGACAATATTTCATATTTTGCTCAGGAATAGCAGCTACATTTGGCAGAGGATTTGTCTTTACACACACAGTTGGTGCATTCTGCAGCACAGCAAAAGCAACAGGCTGAGGGGAAAGGACAAAGACACAAATCAGTAACAGTCAATGATTTCACTGAAACACCCCTAGAACTTCTCATTCCTACACTCAGCTCCTGCCGCACAAATTCTCCTAAGTCATATTCCCAAGTAACCCATCAATAGAGGATCAGCATCACTACACTGTGTGAGAATAATTGCCTGAAGATGTCCCACTAACTATTTCTATGACACTATTTCTAGTCATCACTCTAGAATGTCAATACTTTCCCATGTTAAACTGAGACATTCCTTTAACTAGCAGGGTCCCTGTCTCCACATTCCATGACTGAACATTGAGTCAATCCGATGACAATGAAATCAGATGAAATGTTGGATCTTGTACTTTTCTATCGTGTTTCTGTCTGAGTTGTGCCCAGAACTATCTGTCACATCAATACAATGTGAGGAGTTGGAAACTCTCCCACACTGACTCACTTTTCTGGCAGCGTCCAGCTTTGCTGGTAGGACATCGGCAGTCGGAGCATCTGCAGGTGTTTTCACAGGAGCAGGATCCTGAAAAGTGGAGAAAGACAGACATTGAGTTGTGTTCAAAGCCTGAGAAATGCCGCCCTCCCGTGTGGAGCAGAGCCGCCTCTTTGTCCCATTCTCTTCCCCAGTCAGTTGAATAAACAGCTTCCCCGACAATGCTGCAGTCCCTCAGTGAGACTGAGCCGGCACACTGTGCTGAAAGGACTGACACCAGTCACCACTCACCATCCAGGCACACACATGGCTTCGAGTCAGACATTTCACTAACTTCTTCTTCAGCTTCCAGTCCTCCCCAATCAGCGCTTCTCGCTCTTGTGCCTTTTGCTGAATCGGAGCCGAGTTTTATGGGTTTGTGATCGGTGGAGAAGCGTCTGCAAAACCGGGGAAGAGGCGGCTCCCTCCGGCCTGAATGCAGCCGGCACTCCGAAGTGATTCAGCGGCTGAAAGTTTGATTTGCTCCCGGTTCCTTCACTCCCAACACGGCCCAGAAAGATTTCTCAATGACAGCAATTTGTCAACGTTTGGTGTGGAATCAGCGTGTGTGTGAGCGTCTGTAACACGTTTCACCCCCACAGTCTGGGAGCAGTCCAGGACTGCACTTTCTCTTTGAAGTTTCATTCAGTGTTTTCACTCGGGATATTTGCTACTTTCTCATTGCTCTCCCAAAGCCTGTGTCCACACAGTTTCTCACCCATTTTAATATCTCCAGGAGTCGATATTGACATTGGGATTTCAATGGGCAGCACGTTTGAAATGCCCAGTGTTTGGAGAGATGAGAATTGATCAGTTTAGTCTGATCAGAGTGAGGAAGCAGGAATACAGGTGACCTGTGAACCGTGTGCCCATTCCTGTGTAAAAACTGAACTGCTGTATACTACAACAACAACAACTTAGATTTATATAGCGCCTGAAATGGAAATAACTACGTCCAAAAACCTTTACAGATATTTTTGTGAAAACAATGATGTGATTTTTAAATGAAGTGAGTTGAGAGCATAGACAGGGATTTAATTGAGAAATATGTTAGTCTGGGGGCTAGTCCGGGTGAAAGCCGCAGCTTCGACTGTTCAGAAAGTCAGATGGAGTCCATTCGGCCCATTCACGTTTTGACCAAGAAATCTGTGAGCCCCTGAACCTTATTGGTGGAGGTGAAGGTGGGACAGACTGGCCAGAAGGGTTTAAGAATATGTTTTGCACTAGGAAACCGGTGGCAGGGATTATTTTTACATTTCCGTAAGATCCTGGAATAATAAACAGTTTTAACGGAATGATTATTGTGTAATTTGATGCAGCAATGTCAGGAGTGAATGGGAAAAGCAGTTATTGTACAGAAGAGAACAGGATGAGGATTTACCAAGTGGAGTGGCCAGGGTGAGAGAGAGTTAAAGTTTCATTGGGACCTTGATTTCATGCATCAATGGTGTTTGTGAGAGAGCAAGTGAGTGAATTCGTCACTGAAGAATTATCATGGTGAGGAGAGAGCCAGAGACTGGAGAGTTGAAATTTTAACATTGCAATTGTAACTAAATTGGAGAATAGATTTTCCGGGGCAGATACAGAAGAAAGTAAAATGTTAAACATGGAATGAAGAATGTGGGTAAAAAGTGAGACCAATAAATGATGAAAGATATCATTGGACTGTCTCAGAGGAAGTAGTGAGACCATGTCAAGGTCTGGCAGTCACGGTGGATTGGAGGTTTGCCATGAAGGGAGAGGCAATGGGAGGATAAAAGGGCAGTGAATTGAGTGGGGAGGGAATATTGTGAATCAAAATGATAGTTGCAGTCATTCAGGGCCCTCAGTGAAGTGGCTGAGGAAGATAATTAGAGAATGCTATTGACAGTGAAGTGATCTCAGATGCAATGGATTAGATTCAAGTTCTACTATACGGCCACATCCAATAATTACTGGTGGGAGACAAAGTAATAGCTAACAGTAGGAGAAATCTCCAAAAATATCCCCATCCTCAAAGATCAGCAGGCAAAAAACATAACTGCAAAAGTCAAGACAGAAGCATTTTCCATTCATCTCCAGCCAGTGTGTTGACTGGATAATAAACCTTGGACTCATTCTGTGGTCTTCTGTGTTACAGACGCCAATCTTCAGACAATTTGATTTTCTCCATGTGAATATCAAGAAACATGAAGATACTGGACACAGCAAAGTCTCCAGAACCTGACATTATCCTGACATCAATAATGAAAACAGAGGCTGCAGAACTAACCAACCTCGTAGACAGTACAGATACAAGAGTTTACAGCTACAAGAGTGTACATCTACACCAGTGTACTGCTACAACAGTGTACAGTGACAAGTGTACAGCTACAACAGTATACAGCTACACTAGTGTGAACTGCATGAGTGTACAGGTGTGCCGGTGTACAGCTACAACAGTGTACTGCTGTACCAGTGTACTGCTACAATAGTGTACAGTGACAATAGTATATGTACAGCTACAACATTGTACAGCTAGAAGAGTGCACAGATGCACCACTATACACTACAACAGTGTACTGTTACAATAGTGTACAGTTACAGCAGCATCCAAACAATATGGGAAATTCCTCAGCTGTGTCCTATCTATTAAAAGCAGGACAAGTCCAATGTGGGCAAGGTCCTTCCCATAAGCTTCTTCTTAATGATCAGTAAAGAGGTGAAGGATATTCTCTACTGTGCTATCAAACAGCATTTACTGTTCAACAATCTGCTCACCAATGCTCAGTGTGGGGTCCACTAGGGCCATTTAGCACATTACAGTCTTGGCCCAAACCTGGACAATAGAGCTGAATTTCAGAGATGTGGTGAATGCAGTTGCATTCGATGTTAAAGTATCATTTGATTGAGTGAGGCTTCAGGAAGCTCTAATAGAAGTGGAGTCAATGGGAATCAGGGGAAATCTTCTCCACGGGTTGGAGTCTCACTGAGCAGGAAGGAAGTGGGGGGGTGGGATTCAGTCACCTCAGCTCCAGCATATTACACAGGTGTTCCTCAGGACAATGTCCTAGGCCCAAGCATTCACAGTTGCATCAAGAATGACCTTCCTTTTATCATAACATCAGAAATGGGGATCTTCGCTGATAATTGTACAATGTTCAGCATCGTTCCCAATTCTTCAGACCCTGCAGTAATCCATGTCTGTGTAAAGCACAATGTGGACAATAGAGAGGTGTGGAATATAAAGTGCAATTAACTTTTTGCGACACACAGGTGCCAGTCAATGACCATCCTCAATAAGTGAAACTGTAACCATCTCCCTTCATATTCAATCTCATTAACATCACTGAATCTAACTTTAACTTTACTAATATTGATTGGAATAGCTATAGCTCTAGCTTGTTAGAGGGGTCAGTTTTTGTACAAAGTGTGCAGGAAGGTTTTTTGACTCAGTATGTAGATAGGCCAACTAGAGGTGAGGCTACATTGGATTTGGTGCTGGCAATGAGCCAGACCAGGTGTTAGGCTTGGAAGTTAGTGAACATTTTGGTGATAGTGACCACAATTCGGTTACGTTCACCTTAGTGATGGATAGGGATAGACATGAAGCTGGGGGCAGTAGTTATAGCTGGGGGAAGGGTAATTATGAGGCCATCAGGAGAGAATTAGGGTGCATAGATTGGACTAGGAACCTACAGGGACTGGGAACATCTGGAATGTGGAGCTTATTCAAGGAGCAGCTACTGCGAGTCCTTGATAAGTATGTCCCTGTCAGGCAAGGAGGAAATGGTCGAGTAAGGGAACCACGGTGTACTAAAAAAGTTAATTCGCTGGTTAAAAGGAAAAAGGAGGCTTATGTCAGGATGAGGCTTGAAGGCTCAGTTAATGCAATGGATAGCTATAGATTAGCCAGGAGGGAGCTACAGAGTGAGTTGAAGAGAGCTAAGAGGGGACACGAGAAGACTTTGGCTGATAGGATCAAGGAGAATCCTAAAGCTTTCTTTAGATATGTTAAGAATAGAAGATTGGTTAGGGCAAGATTAGGGCCATTCAGAGACAGCAGTGGGAAGTTGTGCGTGGAGCCTGAAGAGATTGGAGAGGCACTGAACAAATATTTCTCTTCGGTATTCACGCAGGGAGATGTAAATGTAGTTGTGGAGAACACTGGGATACAGGGTTGCAAACTGAAAGTATTGAAGTAGATAAGGAGGATGTGCTAGATATTCTTGAGGGTTTGAAGTTAGATAAGTCCCCTGGGCCGGACGGGATTTACCCTAGGATTCTCTGGGAGGCGAGAGAGGTGATTGCAGAGCCTCTGGCTCTGATCTTCAGGTCGTCGTTGGTTACAGGTATAGTGCCGGAAGACTGGAGGATAGCGAATGTGGTCCCATTGTTCAAGAAGGGGAATAGAGACTTTCCGGGGAATTATAGGCCAGTGAGTCTTATTTCTGTTGTGGGCAAAGTATTAGAGAGAATTATTAGGGATAGAATTTATAGTTATTTAGAGAGAAATGAATTGATTGGGGATAGTGAGCATGGTTTTGTGAAGGGTAGGTCGTGCCTTACTAACATTATTGAGTTTTTTGAAAAAGTGACCAAAGAGGTGGATGGGCGTAAGACAGTTGATGTGGTATATATGGACTTTAGTAAGGCGTTCGATAAGGTGTCCCATGGAAGGCTTCTGCAGAAAATGCAGATGTATGGTATTGAGGGTGATTTAGCTAATTGGATTAGGAATTGGCTAGCAGATAGAAGACAGAGGGTGGTGGTTGATGGGGGATATTCATCGTGGAGTTCGGTTACTAGTGGTGTACCTCAGGGATCTGTTTTGGGGCCCCTGCTGTTGTAATTTTTATAAATGATCTGGATGAGGGTATTGAAGGATGGATTAGTAAATTTGCGGATGACACCAAAGTCGGAGGGGTGGTAGATAGTGAATAGTTATATATAGTTTGCAGAGAGACTTGGACAAGTTGCAGACCTGGGCCGAGAGGTGGCAAATGGAGTTTAATGTGGAAAAGTGTGAGGTAATTCACTTTGGCAGGAATAACAAATGTGTAGAGTATAGGGCTAATGGCAGGACTCTTAATAGTGTTGATGAACAGAGGGATCTTGGTGTATATGTGCATAGATCCCTGAAAGCTGGCAATCAAGTCGATAAGGTTGTTAAGAAGGCATATGGAGTCTTAGCTTTTATTGGTAGGGGGATTGAATTTCGGAGCCGCACGTCATGTTGCAACTGTACAAAACTCTAGTGCGGCCGCACTTGGAGTATTGTGTGCAGTTCTGGTCCCCACATTATAAGAAAAATGTGGAGGCATTGGAGAGGGTACAGAGGAGGTTTACCAGGATGTTGCCTGGTATGGAAGGCAGGTCTTATAAGAGAGGCTGAGGGATTTGAGGTTGTTTTCGTTAGAAAGAAGGCAGCTAAGAGGAGACATTATTGAAACATATAAGATGATTAGAGGTTTAGATAGGGTGGACAGTGATAGCCTTTTTCCTAGGATGGAGAAAGCTAGCACGAGGGGACATAGCTTTAAATTAAGGGGTGGTAATTATAGGACGGATATCAGAGGTAGGTTCTTTACCCAGAGGTTGGTTAGGGTATGGAATGCCCTGCCTGTGGCAGTTGTAGATGCGCCAAGTTTGGTGGCGTATAAGAGGTTAGTAGATACGTTTATGGACGAAAAGGAAATGGTTTAGTTTGGAGGGTCATTGCTTTTTCCTAATTGGTCAGCGCAACATCGAAGGCCGAAGGGCCTGTTCTGGGCTGTAATGTTCTATGTTCTATGAATCCGCCATTGCCAATATCCTGGGACTGACTTTTGACTAGAAACTGAACTGTACCAGCAAGATAAATACTCTGGTGGCAAAAGCTAGTTAGAAACTGGGAAATATTGCAAGGAACAATTCACTTCCTGACTCCGCAAAGCCCATCCACCATATACTAAGCACAAGTCAGGAGTGTGATGGAACATGCTGCATTTCCCTCAAAGAATAAATCTGTCTACATGATTGGCACTCCATTGCTGGCCTTAAACATTCACTCCCTACATCACTGATGTACAATGTCAGCAGTTTGGACCAGTTACAAGATGCACTGCACCAACTGGGCAATTGTTAGCACTGCAGCTTCACAGTACCAGGGACCTGAGCTCAATTGCAGCCTGGGGTCACTGTCTGTGTGGAGTCTGCATGTTTTCCCCATGTCTGTGTGGATTTCCTCCAAGTGCACCGGTTTCTCCCACAATACAAAGATGTGTGGATTAGGTTTATTGGTCATGCTAAATTAACTTTAGTGTCAGGAGGATTAACAGAATAAATATGTGGGATTACGGGAATAGAGCCTGGCTGGGATTGTGGTCGGACGAGACTTGATGGGCCTCCGTCTGCACTGCAGGGTTTCTAACTTATCAAGTCTCATTCAACAGAGCTTGTAGATCCAGGACTACTACCACCTTGGATTATAAGGACAGCACTTGCATGGAAATACCACCACCAGCAAGTTCCCCTCCAAGCCTCAACCATCCTTACTCTGAACTATATCACTATTCAATCATTGGGACAGGAATGAATCCTCCAACTTTATAACCACACTGTGGCTCTGTCTACACCACAAGTACCACATCCAGGTCAACAACATCGTGCAAGGGCAATTAGAGATTGGGAATAAACCTTTTCCTTGTCATTGACACCCACATCCCAGAAAGGATAAGAAAGATATTTTGGGGCAAGTTTTCAAAGATTGGCAGGAGAGAGATGGAATCGCGGATAATTCTGTATTGCAGGAGGATTCTAGAGCAGTGAGTTGTGCTGAGAGAGCACAGCAGAAGGGGAATGTGTGTAATCTGGAGTGGCCTGATCTGGCGGGAATGGGGAAAGCAGTTCCCAGTCACATCCATTGCTGAAGGAGGATGGAAGCGGGAGAATGGAGAGGAACCTGTGTACCCCATGGAGACTGGAGTTTGATTTGAGTCACTGTGTCAATGTTTCCAATCACAAAGGAGTCGATCCAAATTCTGTCATTGTGAAATCTTTACTGTGGTGAGCAAAGGAGCCGAGAGCAAATCAAACTTTCAGCCGCTCAGTCATCTCAATGTCCAGGGTGTATTCAGGCGGGGGTGAGCCAGAAGTTTGATTTGCTCCCGGTTCCTTCACTGACAAAACGACCCAAAAAGATTTCTCAATGACAGCAATTTGTCAACGTTTGGTGTGGAATCAGCGTGTGTGTGAGCGTCTGTAACACGTTTCACCCCCACAGTCTGGGGACAGTCCAGGACTGCACTTTCTCTTTGAAGTTTCATTCAGTGTTTTCACTCGGGATATTTGCTACTTTCTCATTGCTCTTCCAGATCCCGTGTCCATACAGTTTCTCACCTGTTTTGATATCTACAGGAGTTAACATTGATATTGGGATTTCAATTTCACGTTTGAAATGCCCAGTGTTTGAAAAGGTGAGAGGTGATCAGTTTAATTTGATCAGAGTGAGGATGCAGGAATACAGGTGACCTGTGAACCGTGTGCACATTCCTGTCTGTGTAAAAACTGAACTGCTGTAGACTACAACCAACAACCTGTATCTATATAAGGCCTGGAAAGGAATAAATATGTCCAGATATGTTTACATCATAGGATGTGATTTTTAAATGATGTGAGTTGACAGCGAGGGCAAGGGTTTAATTGAGAAATATTTTAGTCTAGTGGAACATGGAAGCCGCTGATGAGACTGTTCAGAAAGTTAGATGGAATCCATTCGGCCCATTCATTCTTTGAGGTAGAAACCTGTGAGCTGGCTGAATCTTATTGTTGGAGGTGAGGGTGGAGCAGATTGATGGAGGGGTTTAAAAATGTGGTTTGCCGTAGAGAGCAGGTGGCAGGGATTGTTTTTACATTTCAGAATGTTCCAGGAACAATGAAAAGATTTAGCAGAGCGATTATTGTGTAACTTGGTGTAGCGATATTAGGATTGAATGTGGAAAGCAGTTATCCCCCCATCCACTCAGCTCCCTGTGACTTGAACATGAGAGAACAAAGGTGAGGATTTACCATGTGGAGTGGCCAGGGATGAGGGAGAGTTAGGATTTCATTGGGAATATGTTATCAATAGTTTTGGTGAGAGAGCAAGTGAGCTAATCAGTCACTAAGAATTACTCTGATGAGCATGTTTCCTCTTGGGTGATAAGAAGGAATAACACATGCAGACAGTCATGGATGACCAGAGATATTCAGGATATGGTGAGTACGAAAATAAAGGCTTTTAGCAAGCACAAGGGGAGCAAATCGGCAGTGGTGTTAGTGAAGTACAGAAAGTGCAGGGTGAAACTTAAGAAAACAATTAGTAAAGCAAAGAGGAGATATGAACAAACTATCGCTGGTAAAGGTAGGGAAATTCCTGTGGTATTCTATCAACAGGTACATCAAAGGGAAAAGGGTTTCTAGGGTGTGGAGGGTTCATTAAGGGGACAATCTATGGGAGGAGCCAGAGAACAATGTTAGAGTGTTGAATTAATACTACAATCATGGAATCATCATATTTTACAGTGCTGAAAGAGGTCAATCAACCCACTGACCCTGCACCAACAACAATTCCACACAAGCCCTGTTACCATAACCCCAAGTATTTACCCTGCTAATCCCCCGACATTAAGGGCAATTTACCATGGCCAATTCCACCTAACTTACACATCTTTGGAGTGTGGGAGGAAACCAGAGCTCCAAAAGGAAACCCATGTAGATACAGGGAGAAAGTGCAAACTCCACACAGTGAGATGCATGAGATCAAAATTGAAGACAGGTCCCTGATGCTGTAAGGCAACAGTGCACTGTGCCACCACTTTACACATCTTCAGTAAAAAGCATGAAAATAAAGATGTGGAATTCAGAAAGAGAGACTGTTAAGTTCTTGAGCAAATTTACATAGAGAGGGATAAGGTATTGGAGGTATTGGAAGGCTTGGAAGTGGATAAATCTCCATGTCTGGATGAATTGTGTCCTAGTCTGCTATGGGAGGGAAAGGACGTGGCCCAAATGTTTAAATCCTTTCTGACAAGGGACATTTGGGCTAGAGGCACTTCTAACTTTCATATATCTGAAGTCAATAAAACTCTGCATGTCGGGACTTAACTTGTAGACAGATGTATATTAAATTTCTATTGTAGTTAATAATAGGTTGCTGTCACACTAGTGCACAAGAGAATCTGCCAATCTTACATTGGATATTTCCCACCATTATTTCCTACAGTGGTTTGTCATCATACAGTTTAACCTCATTGACCAGACTAAAACAGATGTTACTGGTATTTGAATACATCTTATTTCGCAATGTGGCCGGATGGTACATTCACATCTCAGCTAATTTCTCAGAAAATGTACTGTCAGTAGGAATATCGCATCGAGTAAAAAAATGGGACTAATGACTGGACATTAAATAATGTAATTTTATTCAATTCTTGACACAAAAGTGATAACTTCAGCAACATGCATTCACTTTTCATCAATTCATTTAAATACACAATTGATCAAGATACAGACACTGGAAACATGCAGCTTGTGGAATACAATACATATGGACATTATTTCATATCTTGTTCTGAAAGGTCTGTTGTTCAGGAGCAGCAGCTGCATTTGTCAGAGGATTTGCCTTTACACACACAGACATTGGCATAGTTGGTGCATCTTGTTTGCTGCATCTTTCTGTGCACATATGGGCTGGGAATTTCACACATTACAATAATCCCACTTTTCACCACATTGATCCCTTACAACATGATTTACTTCCTTCCACCACAATGAACAAAATAAAGCAATATTGCCTCAAGGAATTATTTTCTTTAACGTGTCCTTTTAGACACAAACCCATCCCTAACACACTACACTGTCATTAGAAATGTCATTTCATAATGAAGAGAATGATTCTGATCACAGGATTTGAAATTTTATTTTTTCACCAATAACAAAAATGATCATTTTGAAAATAATTCATCCATCATCACTACTTCATACAAACACACAACTCATCAGGATACAGATATTGGGACCATGCAGCTTGTGGAATACGGTATATATGGACAATATTTCATATCTTGTGTATGAAGGGCTTTGTTGTTCAGGAACAGCAGCTACATTTGGCAGATGATTTGCCTTTACACACACAGCCACTGGCACAGTTGGTGCATCCTGCAGGACAGCAAGAGCAGCAACCTGAAGGAGAGACAAAGACACAAATCAGTAACAATCAATGAGTTCACTGAACTACCCCAGCCCCCAGCCCCATTCCAACACTCAGCTCCTCCCTCAAACTCATCTGTCCCATATCCCCAAGTAAACATCTGTAGAGGATCAGCATCACTACACTTTTTGATAGAAATTGCCTGTAGTTGTCCCACTCACTATCTATACAATACTATTTCCAGTGATCAGTCTAGACTATCAATACTTTCCCATGTTAAACTGAGACATTTCTTTAACCAGCAGGGTCTCTGCCTCCACATTTTTTTCCTCTGGAGGTTGCCATCAGATTGAGTCAATCAACTCAGGTGAAATGCTGGATCTTGTACTTTTCTATCGGGTTTCTCTCTGAGTTGTGCCCAGAACTATCTGTCACATCAATACAATGTGAGGAGTTGGAAACTCTCCCACACTGACTCACTTTTCTGGCAGCGTCCAGCTTTGCTGGTGGGACATCGGCAGTCGGAGCATCTGCAGGTGTTTTCACAGGAGCAGGATCCTGAAAAGTGGAGAAAGACAGACATTGAGTTGTGTTCAAAGCCTGAGAAATGCCGCCCTCCCGTGTGGAGCAGAGCCGCCTCTTTGTCCCATTCTCTTCCCCAGTCAGTTGAATAAACAGCTTCCCCGACAATGCTGCAGTCCCTCAGTGAGACTGAGCCGGCACACTGTGCTGAAAGGACTGACACCAGTCACCACTCACCATCCAGGCACACACACGGCTTCGAGTCAGACATTTCACTAACTTCTTCTTCAGCTTCCAGTCCTCCCCAATCAGCGCTTCTCGCTCTTGTGCCTTTTGCTGAATCGGAGCCGAGTTTTATGGGTTTGTGATCGGTGGAGAAGCGTCTGCAAAACCGGGGAAGGGGCGGCTCCCTCCGGCCTGAATGCAGCCGGCACTCCGAAGTGATTCAGCGGCTGAAAGTTTGATTTGCTCCCGGTTCCTTCATTCACAACACGGCCCAGAAAGATTTCACAATGAGAGCAATTTGTCAACGTTTGGTGTGGAATCAGCGTGTGTGTGAGCGTCTGTAACACGTTTCACCCCCACAGTCTGGGAGCAGTCCAGGACTGCACTTTCTCTTTGAAGTTTCATTCAGTGTTTTCACTCGGGATATTTGTTACTTTCTCATTGCTCTCCCAAAGCCTGTGTCCACACAGTTTCTCACTCGTTTTGATATCTATATGTGTTGACATTGATATTGGGATTTCAACGGGCAGCAAGTTTGAAATGCCCAGTGTTTGAAGAGGTGAGAATTGATCAGTTTAGTCTGATCAGAGTGAGGAAGCAGGAATATAGGTGACCTGTGAACCGTGTGCACATTCCTGTCTGTGTAAAGACGGAAGTTATTCGCTCTGGAAATATCTAGAATTAGAAAGAATCCTGCTGGCAATCTATAATTTCAAATCTCAAATCACACTCAAATCCCGGCACAGGTTTCTGTCCAAAACTCCTATACAGCTCTGTGCAGCTTCCAGATGATTGAGCCGCTGACTGCAGTGAAAAGTTGTGTGTTTGAAATAGCGCTGAGCTGGTTCATTGTTCACTGGTGCACACGGCTGGCTCTAATCTCTGTGTCCTTTGCTTTTTCTCCAGCACCAATTCAGTTAATAAAACCCTCAAAACTTCATTTACTGGCAGAGGAGAGACAGGGTGTGGTATTTGTTGTAAATGATCAAGTTTCCAAAATTAAAAATAGTCCTTTGGAGTTTACCCACTGTCCCAGTGGACACGCAGATCTGCATTAAAATTGCTAAAATGGCATGACTTGGCTTTTTACTTATTGCTTTTCCAGGAATTTTCCTGTGTGTAATTATCCTGTGATTTTCCCTGCATGACCATAATGATTATTCTTTTACAGCATTTCACCGCTTTCTGACTGCCCTCTTAATTGTTGCTTTGTGACTAACAGAATTCTCAGCACAGTGTTGCAATGTGACCTGCCCTGCTGTATGTGTCAGAGACATGGACAATGTACAGGGGCGGCATGGCGGCACTTGTTCGCACTACTGGGCTCACAGAGCCAGAACCTGCATTCGATTCCCAGCTTAATTCACTGTCTGTGCGTAAAATGCATGTTCTCTCTGTGCCTGCGTGGGTTTCATCTGTGTTCCGGTTTCAGCTCACAGTCCAAAAGGCATGCTCGTATTAGTCACGTATAATTCTCCCTCAGTGTAACAGAACTGGTGCACTGGCGACAAGGGAATGTGTGCAGAATAGGGAATTTCACAATAATTTTATTTCAGTGTAAGCCTACTTATGCACTAATAAATAAACTTATACTTTCCAACTTTAATGTTTGGAGAAATTTCACCAAGACTCATAGAATACTTACAGTGCAGGAAGCCATTCAATCCGTTAAGTCTGCACCAGCAACAATCCCATCCAGTGCTCTCCCAGTAACTACATGTACTTAGGGAAATGTAAACGTAAAAGTCACGGAAATGTAAACACCCTGCCAATTCACAGGAAGCCCTTACTTGAGGTCATCCAAACTGGAGATAAAAATCTGTGAAGGTGCCAGACATTTCAAGTTTCTTCTGCAGGTTCAGGTGTAGACCAACCACAAATAGCGGAAGGAGCGTTCCGAAACCTGAGGTTGCCATCCACCCCATCAAACACTACCAACCTGCTTTTGTGGCACAGTGTATGGACCCAACTTTGTGTTTTTTATTAATCTCAGGACCCACAACCATGAAGCGGAGGAAAGTCATCCTCAGTCCTGACGGAATGATTGACAGCTGTGTACCCACCCAGTTAGGAACTTTTGCAGCTGTACTGAATTCCTCTTTGAAATTTAATTTTCAGCTTGCTCTCTGTCTTTCAGAACTATTGTCCCATCAACAACTAGCCCCTAACCCTCCTAAGTCCTTAAAATTGTTGTCATTTTACGAGTTCACACATATCTTTCCCAGAATTTCCTATTTGATCCTCTGTAATCAGGGTTCTCCCCATTACACTACTATGAGGAATCTATCTAAAGTCACAATGACATTCTCTGTGATTATAATCAAAAATGTGGCGATGCCGGCGTTGGACTGGGGTAAACACATTATGAAATTACAACACCAGATTTAAATCGACTTCAACCTGGTATTGTCAGACTTCTTACTGTGTTATAATCAAAGCCCATTATTGCTGTTCAATCACCCTGCAGCCTTTAACATGGCCAATGACATATACCCCATCTCTTTAAATACCATTGCCCTCATATGGTTCCACTCAGACCAATTTGCCTGTACACTGAAAGATGTGTCACATGTTCCTGTGTGGGTAAGGTATCCAATTACTCCTGATGTGATTCTTTAAATTTGGTCTCCCCCCTCCCCGGGTAAGTGTTTGAGTGTGTTCTTGCCAGGTTCCATTCTTGACTTTCCAGTCTTAGACTCAAAACCACCTGCAATGTATTCTCTTCCTGTTGCTGCATCATTGTTTCTGGAGGTGTCCACCAAAGATCTATCCTCAGCCCTCTCCCATTTCTCATCCACATGTTGCCCTTTGGTGACATCATCCCAAAACACAATACCAGTGGCCACATTTATACTGATGGAACCCAATTTTCCCCCACGACCACCCCTCTCCACCCCTCCACTTTTTTTAGCAACAGCGGACTTCAGTATTGGAAAATCAGAAATTTCCTTGCATTAAATATTTGGAATCCAAAGCCATTGTCTGTTATAGCTGCCCCAGCCTTATCACTGGACACTGACTGCTTTCCTCTGTCTGGCAACTGTCTGAGGCTAAAGCAGTCATTTGCAATTCTGAGCTCATATTTGACCCTGAGGCCAGCTTCTGGTCACATTTGTATGCCATTACTAAGGCTACCAATTCCACCTCTTTAATATTACTGGACTCAACTATTGCATCAAAACATCTGTAGCTGAAATTCTTGTCTATATTTTAATTATCTCTACACTCCTGATGCTAGCACCTTCTTGACTGATCTCTCCATATTTTAATTTTCATAAAATTGAGGTCAACAAAACTCTGTTTCTCAGGACCTAAATTGTAGACAGATGGGACAGACTTACATCTAAATTCTGGTATAGTTAACCATAGGATGCTGCCACGTTAGTGTACAAGAGAGTCAGCAATTTGTCATTGAATTTTCACTCCATCATTTCCTATAATGGTTCATTCTCATATGGTTTAACCTCAATGACCAGACTGAAACAAATGTTACTCAGATTACTGAGGGACACAAGAGATAAAATTGCTGGGCCACCAACAGAAATCTTTGTTTCTTTGCTGGTCACTTGTGAGGTATTAGAGGATTGGAGGATAGCCAATGTTGTCTCATTATTTAAGAAAGGTAGCAAGGATAACCCAAGTAATTATAGGGCAGTGAGCTTGACATCAGTGATAGAGAAATTGTTGAAGAAGATTCTTAGGAATAGGATCTGCACACATTTGAAACTCAATGGCCTTATTAGCAATACACAGCATGGTTTTCTAATCTCACTAATTTAACTGAATTTTTTGAGGAGGTGACCAAAATGATTGATGAGGGAAGGGCTGTAAATATCGTGTACATGGACTTCAGTAAGGCATTTGACAAGGTATCTCATGGCAGGCTGGTGCAAAAGATTAAATCTCATGGGATCAGAGTGAACTAGCTAGATAGATTATGAACTGATTTGGCCATAGAAGACAGAGGGTAGCGATGGAAGAGTGTTTTTCTGAAAGGAGATCTGTAACTAATGGTGTCCCACAGGGATCAATGCTGGGATCTCTGCTGTTTGTAACATATATAAATGATTTAGAAGAAATCATTTAGCTGGTAACTGGTCTGATTAGCAAGTTTATGGATGATACTAAGATTAGTAGAGTTATGGAAAGTGATGAAGATTGTCAGAGAATATAGCAAGATATAGACTAGAAAATGGTTGGAGAAATGGCAGATGGAATTTAATCTGGACAAGTGCAAGGTGATGCATTTTGCTAGATCCAATTCAGGTGGGAGGTATAAAATAAAAAACGGAATAATCAGAAGCATAGATACACAGAGAGATCTGGAAGAACAGGTCCACAGATCATTATAAATGGCAGCTTAAGTGGAAAAGGTGGTGATGGAAGCACATGGTATGCTTTCCTTCAATGGACGGGGCATCGAGCATAAAAGTTGGCAAATTATGTTACAGTTATATAAAAGATTGGTTTGGCCAAATTGGAATACTGTCCAATTCTGGTCGCCACACTACCAGAAGAATATGGAGGCTTTGGAGAGGATGCAGAAAAGATTTATCAGGATGTTGCCTGGTATGAAGGGTATTAGCTATGAGAAGAGATTGAATAAACTGGATTGTTCTCCCTGGAAAGATGATGGCTGAGTGGCAGCCCGATAGAAGTTTATAAAGTTACATGAGTATAGATAGGGTGAATAGTCAGAAGCTTTTACCCAGGGCAGAAATAACAATTACAAGGAGGCACAAGTTCAAGGTAAGGGAGGCAATGTTCAGTGGAGATGTGTGGGTGAAGTTTTTTTACACATAGGGGGGGCCTGGAATGCACTGCTAAGTGAGGTGTTGAGGCAGTTACATTAGCCACATTAAGACTTATCTTGATAGATGTATGAACAAATGGGGAATAGAGAGATATAACCCATTGGTTAAGATAGGTAAATGTGATTGACGCAGGTTTGGAGGGTTGAAAGGCTTGTTCTTTATTCTTGTTCTTTGAATACATCTTATTTTGCAATGTGGCTGGATGGTACATTCAGATCTCAGTTAATGTCTTAGACAATGTATTGTCATTAGTGGTGTCACATCTAGTAAGAAAATGGGATTAATGACTGGACATTAAATAGTGCAATTATATTCAGTTCTTGAGACAAAAATGATCACTTCAATAATAATTATTTTCATTACTTCATTTAAAAACACAGCTCATCAGGATACACATACTGCAAACATGCAGCTTGAGGAATACAGTACATATGGATATATCATATGGATATTTCATATGTCTGAAGGGCTTGTTGTTCAGGAACAGCATTTACATTTGTCAGAGGATTTGCCTTTATACACACAGCCATTGGCACAATTGCTACATCATCTTGTGCACATATTGGCTGGGCATCCAACATCTTCAGATAAAAGTCTTTCATTTGGTTATAAAGTGCTGAGGAAAATCCAATCATCATCATCAAAATCCTGCAGTAAATGCAAATCTTTATTTTCCATTCTTTATATTGTCACACTCTGTGACAGAGCAGCATCCATGTCAAAACAACATTCTCCTGACTTAGAATCATTTGCAGGTTGATGTTGAAAGTGTAAATAGCAAACTAACCTCCATGAATCCAAATGCTGAAATAACAACACCATCAAACCACTGCCTCCACTTTTCACCACACTGATCCATCACAACATGATTTACCTCCTTCCACCACATTCCGAGCCAGAGGTTTCTGGCATCCAGGAGGCACAGTGTTTGTGCAAAAAAAAAGCAATATTGCCTCAAGGCATCATTTTCTTCAATATGTCCTGTTTAGACACAAACCCATCCCCAACACACTGCGCTGTCATTAGAAATGTCATTTTGTAATGAAGAGAATGATTCTGATCACAGGATTTGAAATTTTATTTATTCATCAATAACCAAAATGATCATTTCAAAAATAATTCATTCATCATCACTATTTTATACAAACACACGACTCATCAGGATACAGGCACTGCGAACATGCAGCTTGTTGAATACAGTACATATGGACAATATTTCATATCTTGTATCTGAAGGGCTTGTCGCTCAGGAACAGCAGTTACATTTGGCAGAGGATTTGTCTTTACACACACAGCCATTGACACAATTAGTGCATCCTGCAGGACAGCAAAAGCAGCAACCTGAGAGGAGAGACAAAGGCACAAATCATAATAATCAATCAATCAATCAGTTCTATGAAACTGACTCCACAGCCTCCCATTCCAGCACTCAGCTTCTCCCTCACAAACTCATCTGTCTCATACCCTCAAGTAACTTATCTGTAGAGGATCAGCAGTTCAACACTATGTGAGAGAGATTGCCTGAAGATACCGCTCTCACCATCTCTACAGCATCATTTCTAGTGATCAGTCTAGACTAGCAACACTTTCCCATGTTAAACGAAGACTTTCTTTAACTAGCAGGGTTCCTGTCACATTCCATGACTGAACATTAATTCAATCTGATGACAATGAAATCAGGTGAAATGCTGGATCTTGTACTTTTCTATCGGGTTTCTCTCTGAGTTGTGCCCAGAACTATCTGTCACATCAATACAATGTGAGGAGTTGGAAACTCTCCCACACTGACTCACTTTTTTGGCAGCGTCCAGCTTTGCTGGTGGGACATCGGCAGTCGGAGCATCTGCAGGTGTTTTCACAGGAGCAGGATCCTGAAAAGAGGAGAAAGACAGACATTGAGTTGTGTTCAAAGCCTGAGAAATGCCGCTCTCCCGTGTGGAGCAGAGCCGCCTCTTTGTCCCATTCTCTTCCCCAGTCAGTTGAATAAACAGCTTCCCCGACAATGCTGCAGTCCCTCAGTGAGACTGAGCCGGCACACTGTGCTGAAAGGACTGACACCAGTCACCACTCACCATCCAGGCACACACACGGCTTCGAGTCAGACATTTCACTAACTTCTTCTTCAGCTTCCAGTCCTCCCCAATCAGCGCTTCTCGCTCTTGTGCCTTTTGCTGAATCGGAGCCGAGTTTTATGGGTTTGTGATCGGTGGAGAAGCGTCTGCAAAACCGGGGAAGGGGCGGCTCCCTCCGGCCTGAATGCAGCCGGCACTCCGAAGTGACTCAGCGGCTGAAAGTTTGATTTGCTCCCGGTTCCTTCATTCACAACACGGCCCAGAAAGATTTCTCAATGACAGCAATTTGTCAACGTTTGGTGTGGAATCAGCGTGTGTGTGAGCGTCTGTAACACGTTTCACCCCCACAGTCTGGGAGCAGTCCAGGACTGCACTTTCTCTTTGAAGTTTCATTCAGTGTTTTCACTCGAGATATTTGCTACTTTCTCTTTGCTCCCCCAAAGCCTGTGTCCACACAGTTTCTCACCTGTTTTAATATCTATAGGAGTTGATATAGAGTCATAACTTCACAGAGATTTATAGTATTGAAACGGATCCTTCGGCCCAACTTGCCTATGCTGCCTTTTTTTTTAAACCCTAAGCTAATCCCAATTGCCCGCATTTGGCCCATATCTCTCCATACCCATCATAGCTATGTAATTATCTGAATGTTTTTTTAAAAGACAATATTGTATCTGCCTCTACTACTCTGGCAGCTGTTCCAGATGCTCACCACTCTCTGTGTGCAAAAATTGACCCTCTAGATACTTCTATATCTTTCCCCTCTCACCTTAAACCTATGTCTTTAGTTTTAGATTCTCCTACATTGGGAGAAGATATTGACTCTCTAGCTGATCCGTGCCCCTCTATTTTATAGACTTCTATAAGATCACCCCTCAGCCTCTTATACTCCAGATAAAAAAGTCCCAGTCTATCCAGCCTCTCCTTATAACTCAATCCATCAAGTTCCAGTAGCAACCTGATAAGTCTTTTCTGCACCCTTTCTAGTTTAATAATATCCTTTCTATTATAGGGTGACCAGGATTGCACACAGTATTCCAAGTGTGGCCTTCTCAGTGTCTTGTTCAACTTCAACAAGACATTTCAACTCCTGTATTCAAAGTTCTGACCAATGAAACCAAGCATGCTGAATGCTACTTCACCACTCTGTCCACTTGTGACTTCATTTTCAAGGAGCTATGAACATGTATCCTTAGATCTCTTTGTTGTGTAACTCTCCCCAATACCCTACCATTAACTGAGTAAGTCCTGCCCTGATTCAATCACCTTGAGAATGTGGATAAGATAGATTGAGAAGGGGAAAGGGTTGAAATTGGGATGCGTAACTAGAAATCAGTTGAGGGATAAATTGATTATGGAAAGGGCATGAGACGAGGGCAATAAGGCTCACCAAAACTAATGATCATATTAAAGAAACTGCTAATAGGTAATAGTGGTTCTGGCTTCGGAAGGCAGGGCCTTATTGATTGGCCTTTTGTTCTTGAATGTAATCTAATCAAAACTTAACAATACAGCTATGTCCTAATTGGTTAACAGAAGTATGTGAATGTATCTCTGTTGTGTATAACTGAAATTGTTTTGTAAGCCAGACAAAGACTCATGAACCTATTCTTGATGTGTATGGTATAGTGATCTCTCCTCTGATGCAATAAAGAAGGTTTGCGGAGAAACCTGTGTCTTATCAATTTTTGATCCAACTTCCGAAAGCAAATTCCACAACCTCGCATTTGTCTAAATTGAACTCCATCTGACATTTGTCAGCCCACTGGCCCAATTGATCAAGATCACATTGCAATTGGAGATAATTTCCTTCACTGTCCAGTATACCACCAATCTTAGTGGTAAGCTTACTGCAAGCTTACTAACCATGCTTCCTATATTTTCATCCAAATCATTAATATAAATGACAAGTAACAGTGGACCCAGCACTGATCCCTGAGGCACACCAATGGTCACGGGCCTCCACCACTCTCTGGCTTCTGTCAAGAAGACATTGATATTGGGATTTCAATGAACAGTGCGTTTGAAATGCCCAGTGTTTGGAGAGGTGAGAATTGACCAGTGGTTTGCAGTGTAATGGGGAAAAAGCCATATAATACCTGGCATTAAAATAGCTGCCTAGCACATGAATGGTTAAAAGGCATTAAGCAGGCACTGACTTTCAACGCAGATAACTACTTGAAATTTAAACTACAGGACAGACAGTTACTTGAATTAAACATATAGGGAACAAATGCTACAGGAAGGCAAGCACCTTAAAAGATAAAGATAGTCCTGGGACAATGAGATCTGATAGAGAGATTAGCCACAAGTAGGAACAGGAATGCATAAATGCAGAAAAACCAATTACTATATGAATAGACCAAAACTAAGTCATTGATAAAGAGGAAATGTATCCATTCACGTGATCTTGAAATGATCATATCTGTATCTGTCTTTAAAGATGTGTTACATGATGTTCACCATTTGATTACAACAATGTGTTAATAGTGTTTGGCCCACCTATTGTGTAAAGGGTATAAAGATGGACCACTCCTATTGCATCGTTGAGAGAAGGTAGCTGCCCAGTACTGTGGAGTGCCAGTGCTTTTTCTCCATGAAGCTTCATTAAATAAAATTGTACTGTTGCACCTCCAGTTTGACTCTGAAGTGGTAATTTTCTCACAGCAGCAGTACAGAATAGCTGACAGAGATTATCATTACATTTCAGGATGATCCTGGAATAATGCACAATTTTAACAGAATCATTATTGTATAATTTGATGCAGCAATATCAGGAGTGAATGGGGAAAGCAGTTATCCTCTCTATCCACTCAGCTCTCTGTGACTTGAACATAAAGGAACATAAAGAAATAAAGATTTACCAAGTGTTGGTCTATTGTGGGAGAGTTACGATTTCATTGGAGTATGTTACCAATGATGTTGATGAGACAGCAAATGTGGAAATCAGTCACTGAAAGATTATCACTGTGAGGGGAGAGCCACAGGCTGGAGAGTTGGAATTTTAACATTGCAGCTGTAACTACGTTGGGGGATTGTATTTTCAGGAGCAAATACAGAAGAAAGTAAAATGATAAACATGGAATGAGGATATGGGTAAAAAGTGAGACCATTTAATGATGAAAGATATGGATTGTCTTGGTGTAAGTAATAAGACTATGCGAGGTAGTAAAGGTAAGTGTGTGGTTGTCAACATGGATTGGGAGTTTACCATGAAGAGAGAAGCTATGGGAGGATAAAAGACAGTGAACTGAGTTGTGGGGAGGGGAACCATTGTGAATCAAGATGGTGGTTGCAGTCATTCAGGGCCCTCAGTGAAGTGGCTGAAGAAGATAATTAGAGAATGCTATTGACAATGACTTGATCTCAGATTCAAGGCATCAGATACAAGTTCTACCATCCAGCCACATCCAATAGTTACTGGTGGGGGACAAAATAACAATTAACAGGAGGAGAAATCTCCAAAAATATCCCCATTCTCAAAGATCAGGCAGTAAAGAACATGAGCGCAATAGACAAGACAGAAGCATTTCCATCTATCTCCAGCCAGAGAGTTGACTGGATAAAACATCTTGATCTCCTGTTGTGGTCTCCAGTGTCCCAGACACCAATTTTAAACACAATTTGATTTTCTCCAGCACATATCAAGAAACATCTAAAGGTATTGAACACAGCAAAATCTCCAGGACCTGAAATCATCTTGCCAATATTTCTGAAAATTGTATAGCAACGACAGTGTATACAACAACGACAGTGTACAGCTACAACTTTATACAACTACAACTTTATACAACTACAATGGTGTATAGCTACAACGGTGTAAAGCTATAGTGGTGCACAGCTATAACAGTGTCCAGTTACGGTGGTGCATGGCTCCAGTGATGTACAGCTACAATGGTGTACACCTACAACAATGTGCCGCTACTGCAGCATCCAGCTACAATAGTGTACAGCCACAACAGTGTACAGCTACAATGTGTGCAGTTACAGCACTGTACAGCTACAACAGTATACAGCTACAATATTGTACAGCTCCAGCTGGACACTGTGGAAAATTCCTCAGCTGCGCCCTATCCACCAAAAACAGGACAAGTTCAGTGTGGGAAAAGCTTCATCTTAATGATCAGCAAAGAGATGGAAGGAGTTCTCTTCTGTGCTATTAAGCAGCACTTACTGCCCAATAATCTGCTTATCAATCTCACTATGGGGTCCATTAGGTCCATATAGCACATTTCAGCCATGGTCCAAACTTGGATAATAGAGCTGAATTTCAAGTGAGATGAATGTAATTGCACCTGAGGTCAAAGTATCATTGGATTGAGTGAAGCATCAGAAAGCTCTAATAAAACTGGAGTCAATGGAAATCAGTGGGAATCTTTTCCACACATTGGAGTCTTACTTAACAGGCTAACTTACCTAACTTAATTGCTTTTGGAATTCAATAATCTCTGTTCTAGAATATCACTCAGAAGTTCCTCAGGGGAGTGTCCTAGTCACACACATTACAATAACATTCTTTCATAAAATATACAGTGCAGAAGGAGGCCACTTGTCCAATTCAACCTGCAAAGACAACAATCCCACCCTGGTCCTAACTGCAGAATCCTCCACTCATTATCCTCCGACAGTATTTAGCATGGCCAATCAACTTAACCTATAGATCTTTGGAATGTGGGAGGAAAGCAGAGCACCCTGGTGGAAACCCACAGAGACATGAGGAGAATGTGCAAATTCCACACACAGTTCCCCGAGGCTGGATATGAACCCGGGGCCTTGGCGCTGAGAGGGAGCAGTGCTAACCACTGTACCACATTTTCCCTTTTCATTGTGCTCCTCTCAATGTTTATAACCTGATTTTAAACAGACAGTAATCATGGAAATCCCGGTGTAAGCGCTAATCTTTACTTTCCTTTCTTTATATTGTCATACTCTGAAGGGTTATTGCAACAAAATAGCATCCATGTCAAAACAACATTCTCCTGACTTACCATCATTTGCAGGTTGATGTTGAAATTGTAACCAGCAAACTAACCGACATGGATCCTAATGCTGAAACAACAACGCCATCAAAACATTGATTCCACCGTTCACCACACTGATCCATCACAATATGATTTACCTCCTTCCACTAGAATGCGCAAAAAGGCAGTATTATCTCAGGGCATCATTTTCTTCAATGTGCCCTGTTTAGGCGCAAACCCATCCTCGACACCTTGCACTGGCATTAGAAATGTCATTTCATAATGAAGAGAATGATTCTGATCACAGGATTTGAAGTTTTATTTATTCATCAATAACAAAAATGATCATTTCAAAAATAATTCATTCATTTTCACTATTTTACACAAACATATCATCCGGATACAGATACAGGGAACATGCAGCGTGTGGAATACAGTACATATGGACAATATTTCATATCTTGTATCTGAAGGGCTTGTTGTTCAGGAACAGCAGCTACATTTGGCAGAGGATTTGGCTTTACACACACAGCCACTGGCACAGTTGGTGCATCCTGCAGGACAGCAAGAGCAGCAACCTGAGAGGAGAGGCAAAGACACAAATCAGTAATAATCAATGAGTTCAGTGAAAACCTCCCATTCCAGCACTCAGCTCCTCGCCACAAATTCATCAGTAACCTCAAGTAACCCATCTGTAGATGATCAGCATCATAACACTATATAAGTGAGATTGTCTGAAGATGCCCCACCCACTATCTCTATAACATTACTACCAGTGATCAGTCTAGAATATTAACATTTTCCCATGTTAAACGAAGTCATTCCTTTAAGAGGCAGAGTCCGTGCTCCACATTTTCGGGCGGACATTGAGTCAATCTAATGACAATGATCTCAGGTGAAATGCTGGATCTTGTACTTTTCTATCGTGTTTCTCTCTGAGTTGTGCCCAGAACTATCTGTCACATCAATACAATGTGAGGAGTTGGAAACTCTCCCACACTGACTCACTTTTCTGGCAGCGTCCAGCTTTGCTGGTGGGACATCGGCAGTCGGAGCATCTGCAGGTGTTTTCACAGGAGCAGGATCCTGAAAAGAGAAAGACAGACATTGAGTTGTGTTCAAAGCCTGAGAAATGCCGCTCTCCCGTGTGGAGCAGAGCCGCCTCTTTGTCCCATTCTCTTCCCCAGTCAGTTGAATAAACAGCTTCCCCGACAATGCTGCAGTCCCTCAGTGAGACTGAGCCGGCACACTGTGCTGAAAGGACTGACACCAGTCACCACTCACCATCCAGGCACACACATGGCTTCGAGTCAGACATTTCACTAACTTCTTCTTCAGCTTCCAGTCCTCCCCAATCAGCACTTCTCGCTCTTGTGCCTTTTGCTGAATCGAAGCCGAGTTTTATGGGTTTGTGATCGGTGGAGAAGCGGCTGCAAAACCGGGGAAGAGGCGGCTCCCTCCGGCCTGAATGCAGCCGGCACTCCGAAGTGATTCAGCGGCTGAAAGTTTGATTTGCTCCCGGTTCCTTCACTCCCAACACGGCCCAGAAAGATTTCTCAATGACAGCAATTTGTCAACGTTTGGTGTGGAATCAGCGTGTGTGTGAGCGTCTGTAACATGTTTCACCCCCACAGTCTGGGAGCAGTCCAGGACTGCACTTTCTCTTTGAAGTTTCATTCAGAGTTTTCACTGAATGTATTTGCTACTTTCTCATCAGATTTTTGAGTGACCTACCTTGCATTAAGTTGATCTTTCCCTTCATCCTAGCTGTGACTGTAACAGTGCATTTTGCACCCTCTCCCCTCCTTCTTTATGGGCAGTATGTTTTGTGTGTTTAGAAGGCAAGAAACAATATTTTTCACTGTATTCTAATACACATGACAATAATAAACCAAAACCATCAGTGTACTCTAGCACAGTGTACATCTGCAGTAGGGTACAGCTACACCAGTATACAGACACAGCAATGTACAGCTACATTGATGTGAAGATGCAGGCGTTGGACTGGAGTGGGTAGAGTAAGAGGTCTCAGAACACCAGGTTAAAGCCCAACAGGTTTGTCTGGTTTATTAGTACGTTCACCTAATAAAGGAGCAGCACTCTGAAAGCTCGTTCTACCAAATCAACCTGTTGGATTTTAACCTGGGGTTGTGAGACTTCTTACTACAGCTATAATACTGTACAGCTATACAGAGTACAACTACAACAGTGTACAGCTATAACAGTATACAATACAGTGTACAGTTATAACAATTCACAGCAACAGCAAAGAACAAAGAACAACACAGCACAGGAAACAAGCCCTTCGGCCCTACAAGCCCGCGCCGCCCATTTTAACACCCAATGAGTACGTCATTTCAATCCTTCTTCTACCTACGACCTTCATCTACATCTAGTGGACAATACAGATGTGCAAATTTAGGGAATTATATGTATGCCAGATTAAGAGAGATGCAATTTAGAGACAATTTATCAATGCCCATCATTGTAAAAGTGCATTTTGGGGGTATAGGAGGAAACCGGAGCACCCAGAGAAAACCCACACAAGCATGGGGAGAATGTGCAAACTCCCCCAGACACTGACCCAAGCCGGAGATCCAACCCTGGTCCCTGCAACTGCACAGCAAATAGTGATAGTCACTGAGCTGTCGTGTTGCCCATCAATTGGTCCAGCTTAAGCATACACTAATGACATGAAGCTCTAGACAACTCTCAAAGCAGCATCTAAGAGCAGTCCTCGCAATGATCCAGTGCTTGTATGCCCCTTGTTGGTCAATAAGGCAGACCAAATCGCCTGTGGATGTAAAAAACAGACATCAATAAATGTACAACAGCCTATACAGACATTAACAGAAGATCCCCAATAGCTCTAATGTAAGAGACAGGTGAGCCATAAAATTTGTACAGCAATGTACAACTGCAGCAATGTACAGCTGCAACAGTATACAACAGTGTACAAGTACAACAGTGTACAGCTACATCAATATACAGCTACACCAATGTACAGCTACACAGTGTACATCTTCAACAGTGTGCAATTATAACAGTGTACAATACAACTGTGTACAGCTACAAAAATGCACAGCTACACCAGTGTACAGCTACAGCTGTGTACAAATGCACCAAAGTACAGCTACAAGAGTGCACAGCTAAACCAATGTATAGCAACACCAATGTATAGTTCCAATAGTGTTCAGATACAATATTGTACAGCCACAACAGTGTACAGATTCAACAGTGTACAGTTACTGAAGTGTACAGATACATCAATGTACAGATGGAAGTGTACAGCTACAACAGTTACAGCTACAGCTAGGCAACATGAAAAATTCCTTAGCTGCATCTTATCCACTAAAATCAGTACAAGTGGAGTGTGGTTCAGATCTTCCCCATGAACCTAGTTTTAATGATCCACAAAGAGTTGGAAGGTGTTTTTTATTGTGCTACCAAACAATACTCATAGTTCAATCATCTATTCACCAATGTGGGATCCATTAGGGCCACTTAGCACATTGCAGCCATGGTCAAAGCTGGACAATAGAGCTGAGTTTCAGAAGTGAGATGAATTTAGTTGCACTCAATGTCAAGGTATCATTTGGTGAAGTGAGGCTTCAGGAAGTTCTAACAAACCTAGAGTCAATGGCAAACAAGGGGAATCTTTTTCACAGTTTGTAGTTTTCTTGACAGGAAGGAAGTCGGGGTTGGAGCTCAATCATTTCAGCTCCAGGGCATCATGCAGAAGCTACAGGTCAGTGTGTTATGCTGAACCATTCTCAGTTACTTCACCAATGAGCTTTCTTCAGTCAGAAGGTCAGAAATGAGGATACTTGCTGATAATTACACAATGTTCAGCACCATTCACAACTCCTCAGACTGTGCAGCAGTCCGTGTCTGTATAAAGCACAACATAGACAGCTTAGAGGTGTGAGATACAAAGTGGCAAGTAACATTTTGCAACACATAAGTGCCAGGCAATGATCATCTCCAACAAGACAGACTCCAACCATCTCTATTTATATTCAATGGCATTACCATCACTGAATTTCCTCTGGTAAGATCCTGGAGGAGGGAGAGGGATTATGGGAGTGGAGGGGATGTTCATTATTAATCAGAAAATGAACTGAACCAGTCAGATCAATACTGTGGTCGCAAGAGCTGGTTCAAGGCTGGGAATTATTGCAGTGACCAACTCATCTCCTGACTCGCCGATAACTCTCCATCATCTACAAAGCATAAGTCAGAATTGCCTGGAAGAATGTGACTCCAACGATCTTCACACCATCTAGGACAAAGCTGTCCTGATAACTGGCACCCTATAATTGGCCCTAAACATTCACCGCTCCATGGCCTGTGTACCCTGGCAGCAGTGTAAACCATGCTCTGCAGCAAGTTATCAAGTCTCCTTCGAAAGCACCTGCCAAACCTGCTACCACAACCACCTCGAAGGACAAGAGCATAAATACATGGAAATATCACCCCCTGCAAGTTTCCCTCCAAACCACTCACCATCCTGATTCTGAACCATATCCATTGACTGGAGCTAATCGCACTGTGTCTGTATCTACACCACATGTCCTAGGGCGGGTCACGAAGCTGGATAAACAGCATCCTGCCAGGGAAATTAGGGATTGCGAATAAACCTTTTCCTTGTTACCGACGCCCACATCTCAGAAAAGGATAAAAAGAATTTCTTGGGGTAAGTTTTCAAAGATACAGTTTGGCGGGACAGATTTTTTTGTATTCTTGGAGGATTTTGGAATGATGAGCTGCGTTGAGAGCGGAGAGGAGAAGGGGATAGTGTGTAATCTGGAGTGGCCTGATCTGGCGGGGAATGGGGAAAGCAGTTCCCAGTCACATCCATTGCTGAAGGAGGATGGAAGCGGGGGAATGGAGAGGAACCTATGTATTCCATGGAGCCTGGAGTTTGATTTGAGTCACTCTGTCAATGTTTCCAATCACAAAGGAGCCGATCCAAATTCTGTCATTGAGAAATCTTTCTGGGCCGTGTGGTGAGTAAAGGAGCCGGGAGCAAATCAAACTTTCAGCTGCTCAGTCATCTCAGTGTCCCGGGTGTATTCAGGCGGGGCTGAGCCAGAAGTTTCATTTGCTCCCAGCTCTTTACTCACAACACGGCCGAAAAAGATTTCTCAATGACAGCAATTTGCCAATATTTGGTGTGGAATCAGCGGGTGTGCGAGCGTCTGCAACACGTTTCACCCTCACAGTCTGGGAGTAGTCCAGGACTGCACTTCCTCTTTGAAGTTTCATTTAATGTTTTCACTCGGGATATTTGCTACTTTCTCATTGCTCTCTCAGATGCTGTGTCCATACAGTTTTTCACCTGTTTTGATATCTACAGGAGTTAACATTGATATTGGGATTTCAATGGGCAACACGTTTGATATGTCCTCTTATTGATATGTGACTGACAGAAGTCTGAGCATAGGCTGCAGTGCTCCCTGCCCTCCTGTATATGTCAGAGACATAGATGAAGTACAACAAACACCTCAATCCGTGGAAAAATGTCTCCAGGAACATCTACAAAATCCTGCAAATTCAATGCCAGAATTGATGTTCTAGTATCAATGTCAGCTCTCAGGCTAACATTCCCAGTGTGGATGCCCTGTTTATGGTTAATCAGGTACATTAGGTGGGCTGTGGGTTCCCCATGCCTGATTGAAGACTCCCAAAACAAGCTCCTTGCTCTGATTCCATCACAGCAAGCAGTTATTAGGATGGCAGTGGGAATGTTTCAGGGAATGTCCTCAAAACATCCGTGAAAGAAATGTAACAGCTTGACCAATTTGCAGGAACTGATTGTTCAAGACTCTCCAAAATGGAGATAAAGTATCTGCGAAGGTGTCAAACATTTCGAGTGCCTTCAGCAGGTGGGGCGGGGGGCCAAGAACAGACAGCAAAAAGAGCATTCTAGAACCCAAGCTTTCCACCCACTCCGTCAGACACTACCTCCTCCATTCTGTGGCACAGTGTGTGGACTCAGCATGGCATATTTTAGTCACCTGAGGACTCACAGTCCTGGAATGGAACAAAGTCATTCTCAGTTTACAGGAGCTATCTAAGAAAAAGAGAGTAAAAATCTGACAGAATAATTGACAATTCTGTACAGCCCTGTTAGGCACTTTGCAAATTTAATAAATTCGTATCTGAAATTTCCTGTTGAGTTTACTGTCTGTCCTTCCGAGTAAATGCCCCCTCATCAACCAGTCCCGTACTCTCCTAATTCCAGGATCTTTTCATCATCTTACAGGGTTACACACATCTTTCCCAGAATTTCCTGATAGATCCTCTACAATCAGGATTTGCCCCATTACACCACTGTAAGGAGTCTACCCAAGTCGCAATGACATTCTCTGTGATTATAATCAGAGCCCATTATCACTGCTCAATCGCTCTGCAGCCTTTCACATGGCCACTGACACATCTCCAGTCTCCTTCAATACCTTGCTCAGTGTCCTTGCCCTCACATGGTTCCGCTCAGACCAATCCATCTATAGACTGAAATACATATCACATGTTTTTAGAACAAAGAACAAAACAGCATGGGAAACAGGCCCTTCGGCCCAATGAGCCCGTGCCACCACTACGATGTTCCCACCTCTACCCATGATCCCTGTCCATGTTTATAGATCTATGGATTAAAAAACCAAATTTGAGACAATTTAGGGAGAATTTGTTTTGCCAATTAGCCTAAGAACACATCTTTGGGATGTGGGAGGAAACCGGAGCACCCGGAGAATGTTTAGGGCCAATTATGGGGTCCCACGCAAGCACGGGGAGAATGCGCAAACTCCCACAGACACAGACCCAAATCCATGTATCTGCACAGCACAGCGATAGTCACTGAGCTGTCGTGTTGCCCCTCAAATGGTCCAGGTCAAGCGTACACTAATGACGTGAAGCACTAGGAATCTCTCGAAAAAAGAATCCAAGAGCAGCCCTTTCATAACCCATCGCATGTATGCCCCTCGTTAGACAACAAGATAGACCAAAGCACGTGTAGAATAAAAACAAGTACATCAATATCATCATCTATTTACACACTCATGATCTCTATTTTAAATCAGTTTTCTATACCCTTCCATTCTCATTCTGTTCATGTGCCCATCTAAGTATTTCTTAAATAACTCCAGAGTACCTGCCTCCACCACTTTACTTGGCAGCACATTCCATACCCACACCACCCTCTGTGTGAAAAAACTCCCTCTAACATCCAAATTATACCTTATCACCTTCACCCTAAGCCCATGACCCCTCGTGCTATTCGAGTCCATCCTAGGAAAAAACTTAGCCCTGTTTACTCTATCTATACCCCTCATAATCTTGTACACCTCTATTAGATCTCATCTAAGTCTATGTCTTTCTAAGGAAAACAGTCCCAATTTGCCTAACCTCTCCTCGTAACTCAGACCTTCCATACCAGGCAGCATCATGGTAAACCTCCTCTGCACTCTCTCCAGAGTTTCCACGTCCTTCCAGTAGTAAAGTGACCAGAACTGGATGCAGTATTCCAAATGAGGTCTAACCAACGTTTTATACAACTGCAACATTAAAGGCCAGCTCTTGTACTCTATACCCCTTCCTATAAAGGCTAGCATACCATATGCTTTCTTCACAACCTTCTCCACTTGCTCTGCCACCTTCAGAGACTTGTTCACCTGCACCCCCAGGTCCCTCTGCATTTCTATACTCTTAATAGGTCTACCCTTTATCATATACCTCCCCACTACATTCTTTCTCCTGAAATGCATCACCTCACATTTATCAGGATTGAATTCCATCTGCCATCTATCTGCCCAAGCTACCAGCCTATTTATGTCCTGCTGCATTGCCTGACAATGCTCCTCACTATCTGCAAGTCCAGCAATCTTTGTATTGTCTGCAAACTTGCTGATCACTCCCTCTTCCAAGTCATTTATATATATTACAAATAGAAGAGGTCCCAATACCGAGCCCTACAGCACACCTCTAGTGACCAACCTCCAGCTAGAGGAACACCCTTCCACTCTAAGTTATGTGGACAAACATCTGATCCTTCCATATGTGATTCTCTGGATTTATTCTCCATCCTGGATGCACATTTGAGCGTGTTCTCACCGGGTTCCATTCTTGTCTTTCCAATCTTAGACCCAAAACAACCTGCAATGTAATGTATTCCTGTTGCTGCACCATTATTTCTGAAGGTGTCCATCAAAGATCTATCCTCAGCCCTCTCTTATTTCTCATCCACATAATACCCATTGGTGACATTACACCAATGCCTTAGTTTTCCACTTACACTGATGGAATCTTCACCACTTCTTCCTCACCACCTCTCTCCACCCCTCCACTCTTTCTTAACAACAGCAGACTCCAGTCTGAAGAATCAGAAATGTCCTTGCATTACACATTTGGAAGCACAATGCTATTGCCTGTGAAACCTGTCTTATCTGTCGACAGTGACCCCATTTTTCTGCCTAGCAATTCTCTGCAACAGTCAGTTTGCAATGCTGGTGTCATATTCGATCCTGAGGTCAGCTTCAGAACACATCTATGTGCCATCATTTGTCTTCCTATTTTCGCCTCTTTAACATTATTCAACCCAACAACTGCATTTGAAATACTCATCCATTCCTTTGTCTTCTCCTGATTTCTGATTTCAACACATTCTTGACCCCTCTCCTCACATTCTAACCTTCATAAACCTGAGGACTAACTTATAGATAGATGGGACAAGCTTACATCTAATTTCTTGTATGGTTAACAATAAGATGCAGCTACACTGCATGAGACAGTCAGCAGTATTGCCATTGAATCATTCACACCTGAATGGTTCATCATCACATAGCTTACCCCCATTGATCAGATTGAAATGGATGTTGCAGTAGCTTGAACATATTTTATTTTGCAAAGTGACTGGACAGTATATTCAAATCTCAACTAATTTGTCAGATATTGTGCTGTTATTAAGAATATCAGATCCTTAAGTACAAAAATGGGATTGATCACAGAACATCAAATAGCAGAATTGTATTCAATTCCCGACATAAAAATGATAATTTCAATAATATTCACTTTTCATGACTTCATTTAAACACACAATTCATCAATTGTGATACTGGGAATATGCAGCTTGTGGAATCCAGTGCAAATGGACAATATTTCATAAGTTGTACCTGAAGGACCTGTTGTTCTGGAACAACACTAATTTTTGCAGAGGGTTTGCCTTTATACATACAGTCATTGGTATAGTTGATGCATCCTGTTGGGATCCTCCTGTGCATATATTGGCTGGCAATTTCATACATTACAATAAATTCATGGAATGTACACCGCAGAAAGAGGCCATTTGTCTCATCGAGCCTGAAATGACAACAATCCTGTCCAGGTTGTATCCCCATAACCCCATTATTAACCCTCCAAATCCCCCAGTACTATTTAGTATGGCCAATCAACCTAACCAACGGATTTTTGGACTGCCAGAGGACACTGGAGCACCTATGGAAACTCACAGAGATAAGAGGAGAATTGTTAAACTCCACACAGACAGGCACCCGAGGCCATATTTGAACCCAGGTCTCTGGCGCTGTGACGCAGCAGTGCTAACCACTGTGCCATGTTTTCTCCTTCCATTATGTTCCTTTCATTGGTGATAAAGTGCTTTGAAACATCCAGTGATTACCAAAATTTCAGCACAAATCTTTCTTTTCCTTTTTTTTATATATTGTTACGCTCTGTGGGGTTAATGTGACAGAGCAGCAACCATTCAAAACAATATTCTCCAAACTTACCATCATTGGTAAGTTTGGAGAATATTATTTTGTTGAAACTGTAACCAGCAAACTAATCAACATGAATCCTAATGCTAAAACAATACCACCATCAAATCACTGACTCCACCTTTCACCGCACTGATCCACCACAATGCACAAAAGGGAAATACTGCCTCAAGGCATCATTTTCTTCAACGTGTCCTGTTTAAGCACAAACCCGTCCCCAACATGTTACACTGTCATTAAAAATATCATTTTATAATGAAGAGAATGATTCTGATTGCGGGATTTGAAGTAGTTTTATTTATTCACCAATAACAAAACTGATCATTTCAAAAGTAATTCATCATCATTATTTTAGACAAACACGCAAGTGATCGGGATACAGACACTGGGAACGTGCAGCTTGTGGAATACAGTACATATGGACAATATTTCATATCTTGTATCTGAAGGACTTGTTGTTCAGGAGCAGCAGCTACATTTGGCAGAGGATTTCTCTTTACACACACAGCTATTGACACAACTGGTGCATCCTGCAGGACAGCAAGAGCAGCAACCTGAAAGGAGAGGCAATGACACAAATCAGTAATGATCAATGAGTTCACGGAAACCGCTCCCTTACCGACACCACCGCCCCAGAGCCTCCCATCCTAGCTTTCAATTCCTCTCGCACAAACTCATCTGTCTCATATCCCCAAGTAACTCATCTGTAGAGGATCACAACATTATGTGAAAGAGATTGCCTGAAGATGTCCCACCCACTATCTCTATAACACTACTTCTAGTTATCAATCTAGAATAGCAATACTTTCCCGGGTTAAACGAAGACTTTCTTTAAGTGGCAGGATTCCTGTCTCCACAATTTTTAGACTGGATATTCACTCAATCTGATGACAATGATCTCAGATGAAATCCTAGATGTTTTACTTTTCTATCGTGTTTCTCTCTGAGTTGTGCCCAGGACTATCTGTCACATCAATACAATGTGAGGAGTTGGAAACTCTCCCACACTGACTCACTTTTCTGGCAGCGTCCAGCTTTGCTGGTGGGACATCGGCAGTCGGAGCATCTGCAGGTGTTTTCACAGGAGCAGGATCCTGAAAAGAGGAGAAAGACAGACATTGAGTTGTGTTCAAAGCCTGAGAAATGCCGCTCTCCCGTGTGGAGCAGAGCCGCCTCTTTGTCCCATTCTCTTCCCCAGTCAGTTGAATAAACAGCTTCCCCGACAATGCTGCAGTCCCTCAGTGAGACTGAGCCGGCACACTGTGCTGAAAGGACTGACACCAGTCACCACTCACCATCCAGGCACACACACGGCTTCGAGTCAGACATTTCACTAACTTCTTCTTCAGCTTCCAGTCCTCCCCAATCAGCGCTTCTCGCTCTTGTGCCTTTTGCTGAATCGGAGCCGAGTTTTATGGGTTTGTGATCGGTGGAGAAGCGTCTGCAAAACCGGGGAAGAGGCGGCTCCCTCCGGCCTGAATGCAGCCGGCACTCCGAAGTGATTCAGCGGCTGAAAGTTTGATTTGCTCCCGGTTCCTTCACTCCCAACACGGCCCAGAAAGATTTCTCAATGACAGCAATTTGTCAACGTTTGGTGCGGAATCAGCGTGTGTGTGAGCGTCTGTAACACGTTTCACCCCCACAGTCTGGGAGCAGTCCAGGACTGCACTTTCTCTTTGAAGTTTCATTCAGAGTTTTCACTCGGGATATTTGCTACTTTCTCATTGCTCTCCCGGATCCTGTGTCCACACAGTTTCTCATCTGTTTTGATGTCTACATTGATATTGGGATTTGGAAGTTGACTTTGATATTGGGATTTCAGTGGGCAGCACGTTTCATATGTCCAGTGTTTGAAGGGGTGAGAATTGATCAGTTTAGTCTGAGCAGACTGAGGAAGCAGGAATACAGATGACCTGTGAACCGTGTGCACATTCCTGTCTGTGTAAAGACTGAACTACACTGAAGATTGTTATTCGCTCTGGAAATGTTTAGAATCAGAAAGAATCTTGTTGGCAATCTTTAATTCCAAATCTCAAATCACAGTCAAATCCCGGCACTGGTTTCTGTCCGAATCTCTTACAGAGCTCTGTGCAGTTTCCAGACAATTGAGCTGCTCACTGCAATGAAAAGTTTTGTGTTTGAAATAGTGCTGAGCTGGTTCATTATTCATTGTTCACGGCTGGTTCTAATCTCAGTGTCCTTTCATTTTCTCCAGCACCAATTCAAAAACCCAGAAGACTTCAGTTATTGGCCGAGGGGAGAGATAGATTGTGGCATCTGTTGTAAATGATAAAGTTTCCAAAATTAAAAATGCTACATTCGAGCTTATCCATTGTCCCAGCTCACAATGTACAGCATCCATCTTCAATCCCTGGACAAATATCATTGGACTCTATTACAAAATCCTGCAAATTCAATGGCAAAATCGATGCTCCATTGTCAGTGTCCTCTCTCAGGCCAACATTCCCATTGTGAAGATCCCGGTGCTAGTTAATCAGTTACATAGGGTGGGTCACATGGTCCACACGCCTGGTTCAAAACTTCCAAAACAAGCTCCCTATTCTGACCGACATCCCTGCAAGCAGTTACCAGGAAGGCAGTGGAAATGCTCCAGGGAATGTCCTCGAAAGCTCCCTGGAAAAATGTAACAGTCCCACCAATTTGCAGGAACCTCATGTTTGATACAGTCGAAACTGGAGATAACATTTGGACTGTGTCAATTAAGATAGCGATGGTGCCAGGTTGAGGATCTTCAGTCTGTGGGAGCCAAGCACAGTGGGAGGAGCATTCCAGAACTCAAGCTTGCCACCCACTCCATCAAACACTGCCTATTCACTCCATGGCATAGTTTGCCATTCTGTGCATCAGTTTATATTCACCTCAGGACACACAACCCTTGAGTGGAAGAAAGTCATCCTCAGTCCTGTGGGGCTACTTAAGAGAGAGAGAGAGAGGAACTGACAGAATGATTGATTGTCGTGTACAGACCTGATTAAGTACTTTACAAATGCAAAAAATTCACTTCAAAATTTCCCTTGCTCTCTGTGTTTCAGAACTACTGTCTCATCAACAATGAACCCTTTACCCTCCTAACTCCTTGAAACTGTTGTCATCTTATAGGTTTACACACATCTTTCCCAGAATTTCCTGATTGATCCTCTTAATCAGGATTCTCTCTATTACACCACTGTGAGGATTCTACCCAAACTCACAATGACACCCTCAGTGATTATAATCAGAGCCCATTGTGGCTGCACACCCTGCAACCTTTAACATAGTCAATGACACGTACCCCATCTCCTTCAGTACCTTGCTCAGTGCCATTGCCTTCATACGGTTCCACTCAGACCAATCCATCTGTAAACTGAAATATTGGTCACATGTTTCTGTGTGGACAAACTAATTTCTCCTTGTGTGATTCTTTAGATTTCTTCTCCCTCCTGGGTGTGTTCTCATCGGGTTCTATTCCTGTCTTTCTAGTCTAAATGTGGAGATGCTGGCATTGGACTGGAGTAAACACAGTAGAACATAGAACATAGAACATAGAACAATACAGCACAGAACAGGCCCTTCGGCCTTCGATGTTGTGCCGACCAAAATAAAAAGCAATGCCCCTCCAAACTAAACCATTCCCTTCTCTTCCATATACTTATCAATTAACCTCTTAAACGCCACCAAACTTGGCGCATCTACAACAGCTGCAGGCAGGGCATTCCACTCCCTAATCACTCTTTGAGTAAAGAACCTACCTCTGATATCCGTCCTATAACTCATACCCCTTAATTTAAAGCTGTGTCCCCTCGTGCTAGCTTTCTCCATCCTAGGAAAAAGGCTATCACTGTCCACCCTATCTAAACCTCTAATCATCTTATATGCTTCAATAAGATCCCCTCTTAGCCGCCTCCTTTCTAACGAAAACAACCTCAAATCCTTCAACCTCTCTTCATAGGACCTGCCCTCCATACCAGGCAACATCCTGGTAAACCTCCTCTGTACCCTCTCCAATGCCTCCACATCTTTCTTATAATGTGGCGACCAGAACTGCACACAATACTCCAAGTGCGGCCGCACTAGAGTTTTGTACAGCTGCAACATGATGCTGCGGCTCCTAAATTCAATCCCCCTACCAATAAAAGCTAAGACTCCATAAGCCTTCTTAACAACTTTATCCACTTGACTGCCTACTTTCAGGGATCTATTGACACATACACCAAGATCCTTCTGTTCCTCAACACTATTAAGAGCCCTACCATTAGCCCTATACTCCCTAGTAAGAAGTCTCACAGCAGCAGGTTAAAGTACAACAGGTTTATTTGGTAGTGAAAGCCACTAGCTTTCGGAACGCTTGCTGCCCTACTCCTTGGACAAGCTGTCCATATACACAGGATCTGCTCAAATGAGGAGGAGCACAACAGACACCTTCAAACAGGGTAAAATGTCTCATAAGAACAGGATATGGTGCTTGACTCATTGATCAACAATTCTGATCCACCACAACAAAAAAACCTCCTCAGAAGACAAAAACGGAACACAACGGACAGAGTACCCTTTGTCATCCAGTACTTCCCCAGCGTAGAAAAGCTACGACCTTTTCTCTGCAGCCTTCAACATGTCATTGATGAAGATGAGCGTCTCGCCAAGGCCATGCCCACACCTCGACTTCTTGCCTTCAAACAACCACAAACCTCAAACAGACCATTGACCACAGCAAACTACCAGCCTGCAGGAGAACAATGACCATGACACTACAAAACCCTGCCACAGCAACCTCTGCAAGACGTGCCAGATCATCAACACAGATGCCATCATCTCACGTGAGAACACCATCCATCAGGTACACAGTACATACCCTTGCAACTCAGCCAATGTTATCTACCTGATACGCTGCAGGAAATAATGTCCCGAGGCATGATACATCAGGAAGGCCATGCAGACGCTATGACAATGGATGAAGGAACACTGCTCTACAATCACCAGGCAAGAGTGTTCTCTTTCTGTTGGGAAACATTTCCACAATCATGGGCATTTGACCTCTGATCTTTGGGTAAATGTTCTCCAAGGCAGCCTTCATGACACATAGATCAGAGTCGCTGAGCAGAGACTGATAGCCAAGTTCCTCACACATGAGGACGGCCTCAATCGGGATTTTAGGTTTATGTCACACTATCTGTAAATCCCATGACTTGCCTGGGCTTGCAAAATCTCACTTACTGTCCTGACTGGAGACAATACTTATCTCTTTAATCTGTACTTAACCGTCTTTCCACTCACATTGTCTATACCTTTAAGACTTGATTACCTGTAAAGACTTGCATTCCAACCATTATTTTGTAAATTGAGTTAGAGTCTTTATATGGCCTCTTTGTGAACAGAACTCCCACTCACCTGATGAAGGGGCAGCACTCTGAAAGTTCGTGGCTTTTGCTACCAAATAAACCTATTGGACTTTAACCTGGTGTTGTAAGACTTCTTGCTATGTTAGTCTTTTCTATGTCGGACTTTTATACTACAGTCTTTTCTTACTCCACTTATCCCGTCAGTTTGCAATGTTGGGGTCTTATTTGATCCTGAAGCCAGCTTTTCACCACATTTGGGTGCTGTCATTTGGCTGCCTGTTTCCATCTCTTGAACATTGCTCGACTCAACTATTGCATCGGATCATCTGCACTTCAAATTCTTGTTAATACCTTTGTCTTCTTCAGATTTCTGATTCCAGCACATTCTTGACCCTTCGCCCCACATCTAACCTTCAAAAACCTCAGGTCAACAAAACTCTGCTTCTCAGGACCCAATTTGTAGGTAGATGGGTCAGGCTTACATCTAATTTCCTTATAGTTAATAGTAGGATGCAGCTACACTAGTGCATGAGAGAGTCAGCAGTATTGCCCTTGAATCATTCACTGCTCAATCTTATTGCTTTCCTTCATTGACCAGACTGAAAAAGATGCTATTGTAGTTTGAATACATATTATTTTGCAGTGTAGCTGGATAATGCAGTTAGAGCTCACCTAATTTCCTAAAATGTGGTGCTGTCATAAGGAATTTCACATCTTTAAGTAACAAAATGGGACTAATGATGAGACATTACATAATGGAATCTTATTCAATTTTTGACACAACTGACCAATCATTTTTCATGACTTCATTTAAACATACAATTCTTCAAGTTACAGACACTGGAAACATGCAGCTTGTGGAGTACAGTACATATGAACAATATTCCATAACTTGTGTCTGAAGGACCTATTGTTCAGGAACAGCAACTACATTTGTCAGAGGATTTATCTTTACACATACAGCCATTAGCATAGTTGGTGCAGCCTGTTTGTGGGATCATCCTCTGCACATATTGGCTGGCTTTTTCACACATTACAATGAAATGCTTTAAAGTTAGTTTGCAAGGTATTGGGGATAGAGTACTAGATTGGATTGAAAATTGGCTGACTGATGGAAACCAGATGTTCTTCTTGGGAAGGTGAAATATAACTAGCAGGGTGCTGTAGTGGTCAGCCCTGGGAGCTCAACTGTTCACAATTGATATAAATCATCTATAATTTATATAGATAAATTATAATTTATCTATTATACTTGATAGATAAAGTATATCTATCAAGTATATATAGATACTTGATAGATTATCTATAGATAATCTATAGAGTTGCTATAGATAATGTTGCACTCTATCTATAGGATAGAGTGCAACATTGCAAAGTTTGCAGATGACACTAAAATAGGTGGGAAAGCAGGCAATGGAGAGGACATAAAGATTCTACAGATGAATATTGATAGGCTAGGAGAATTGGTCAAAATTTGGCAGATGGAGTTTAATGTGAACAAGTGCAAGGTTATCCATTTTGGCTGAAAAAATAGAAAAGCAAATGATTATCAGAATGGAAAGCAGATTCAAAATGCATCTGGGCAGAGGTATCTGGGTCTGTGCTCTTGAATCGCAAAAAGTCAGTACACAGTTATAGCATGTAATAGAAAAGGTAAATGGAATGTTATTGCAAAATCTATTTTCATACTCCAGTTATTGAAATTGTATATGGCGTAGGTGAAACAACATCTAGAATATTGTGTCTAGTTTTGGTCTCTGTTTTTGAGGGAAAACCTGGTGGCATTGGAAACAGTTCAGAGGAGGTTCACCAGATTGATTCCAGGTATGCAAGTGTAGACAAGTGTAGAAAGTGTAGAGAAGAAACAATTGGGGTTTATACTTGCTGGAGTTTAGAAGGACGAGAGGGATCTGACCAAACTATATTAAATTTTCAAAAGGATTGATCAGGTGAATATTGGCCACATATTTCTCCTTGTGGGGCAAAGTAGAACAATAAGTGGTAGAGTTAAAACTGAGATAAGGAGGAACTGCTTTTCACAGAAAGTGCTGTATCTTGTTATGCCATAGTGCAGTGATGTCTGAATCATTGAATAGTTTCAAGAAAGAGATTGAAATATTTTTGATTAGAAAATGGGTTAAAGAATTATGTGGAACAGGTAATGAGGTGAATTTCAGAGCAGGAAGAGATTACCTGAGATCTGATTTAAAGGTGGAGCAGGCTCAATGAGCTGAATTGCCTGTTTCTGCTCTGAATGTCTTTTCCTAATTATCAACAAAAATCCCACTTCTGACCTAATGATGGAAGGCAGTTCATTCGTAAAGCAAATGAGAATGTGTGTTCAAATGAAGTCACGAAAAGTGAATGAATATTATTGAAATTATCCTTTTTATGTTAAGAATTGAATGAGATTCCCCGAATTGATGTCCTGTGATCAATCCCATTTTCATACTAAACGATCTGTTGTTCCCAATGAAGCACCTTGTCTGGACAAGTAGCTGATATCTAACAGTATCATCCAGCCACATTGCAAAATAATCTGTATTCAAGCTACAGTAACATCTGTTTCAATCTAGTCAATGAGGTTAAGCTATATGATGATGAACCATTGATGAGTGAATGATTTATTGGCAATACTGCTAACTCTGCCTCATTCACTCATGTAGCTGCATACTGCTGTTTGTGAGCCTGTCCCGTTTGCCTACATGTTAGGTCCTGAGAAGGAGAGTTTCATTCACCTCAGGTGTATGAAGGAAAGAGTGTGGGGTAAGGGTCAACAATGTGTTGAAATCAGAAATCAGGAAAAGACAAAGAAATGGGCGAGAACTTCAAGCGCTGATGATCCAGTGAAATGGTTGAGTCGAGCAATGTTAAAGAGATGAAAATAGGCAGCCAAATGACAGCACCCAAATATGGTCATTGATTTTAGCGATGTTAATGGAGATCTGCGTGTCCACTGGAACAGTGCGTAAACACAAATGTAGATTTTTAATTTTGGAAACGTGATCATTTACAACAGATGCCACATTTTCTCTCTCCTCCGCCAACAACTGGAGTTTTATGGGGTTTACTAACTGAATTGGTGCTGGAGAAAAAGCAAAGGACACAGAGATTAGAGCCAGCCGTGTGCATCAGTGAACAATGAACCAGCTCAGCGCTATTTCAAACACACAACTTTTCACTGCAGTCAGCGGCTCAATTGTCTGGAAGCTGCACAGAGCTGTGTAGGAGTTTTGGACAGAAACCTGTGCCGGGATTTGAGTGTGATTTGAGATTTGAAATCATAGATTGCCAGCAGGATTCTTTCTGATTCTAGATATTTCCAGCGCGAATAACAATCTTCAGTGTAGTTCAGTCTTTACACAGACAGGAATGTGCACACGGTTCACAGGTCATCTGTATTCCTGCTTCCTCACTCTGATCAGACTAAACTGATCAATTCTCATCTCTCCAAACACTGGGCGTTTCAAACTTGCTGCCTATAGAAATCCCAACATCAATGCCAATTCCTGTAGATATCAAAACAGGTGAGAAACTGTGTGGACGCAGGATCAGGGAGAGCAATGAGAAAGTAGCAAAAAGAGTGAAAACTCTGAATGAAACTTCAAAGAGAAAGTGCAGTCCTGGACTGCTCCCAGACTGTGGGGGTGAAACATGTTACAGACGCTCACACACACGCTGATTCCACACCAAACGTTGACAAATTGCTGTCATTGAGAAATCTTTCTGGGCCGTGTTGGGAGTGAAGGAACCGGGAGCAAATCAAACTTTCAGCCGCTGAATCACTTCGGAGTGCCGGCTGCATTCAGGCCGGAGGGAGCCGCCTCTTCCCCGGTTTTGCAGCCGCTTCTCCACCGATCACAAACCCATAAAACTCGGCTCCGATTCAGCAAAAGGCACAAGAGCGAGAAGCGCTGATTGGGGAGGACTGGAAGCTGAAGAAGAAGTTAGTGAAATGTCTGACTCGAAGCCGTGTGTGTGCCTGGATGGTGAGTGGTGACTGGTGTCAGTCCTTTCAGCACAGTGTGCCGGCTCAGTCTCACTGAGGGACTGCAGCATTGTCGGGGAAGCTGTTTATTCAACTGACTGGGGAAGAGAATGGGACAAAGAGGCGGCTCTGCTCCACACGGGAGGGCGGCATTTCTCAGGCTTTGAACACAACTCAATGTCTGTCTTTCTCTTTTCAGGATCCTGCTCCTGTGAAAACACCTGCAGATGCTCCGACTGCCGATGTCCCACCAGCAAAGCTGGACGCTGCCAGAAAAGTGAGTCAGTGTGGGAGAGTTTCCAACTCCTCACATTGTATTGATGTGACAGATAGTTCTGGGCACAACTCAGAGAGAAACACGATAGAAAAGTACAAGATCCAGCATTTCACCTGAGTTGATTGACTCAATCCACTGACAATGTCCAGTTTAAAGATTGTGGAGACAAGAATCCTGCCACTTAAAGAAATGTATTCGTTTAACAAGGGAAAGTGTTGCTATTCTCGGCAGCTCAATAGAAATGGGGTTATAGAGATAGTGAGTGGAAGATCCTCAGGCAATCTCTTTCACATAATGTTGTGATCCTCTACAAATTAGTTACTTGGGAATATGAGACAGATGAGTTTGTGCGAGAGGAATTGAGAGTTAGAATGGAAGGCTCTGGGGCGGTGGTGTCGGTAAGGGAGCGGTTTGAGAGAACTCATTGAGCGTTACTGATTTGTGTCTTTGCCTCTCCTTTCAGGTTGCTGCTCTTGCTGTCCTGCAGGATGCACCAATTGTGCCAAAAGCTGTGTGTGTAAAGAGAAATCCTCTGCCAAATGTAGCTGCTGTTCCTGAACAACAAGTCTTTCCCACACAAGATGTGAAATATTGTCCATATGTACTGTGTTTCACAAACTGAATGTTCTCAGTGTCTGTATCCTGATCAGTTGTGTGTTTGTATAAAATAATGATGATGAATGAATTATTTTTGAAATGATCAGTTTTGTTATTGGTGAATAAATAAAACTCCTTCAAATCCTGTGATCAGAATCCTTCTCTTCATTATAAAATGATATTTCTAAAAACAGTGCAACATGTTGGGGACGGGTTTGTGCCTAAATAGGACACATTGAAGAAAATGATGCATTGTGGCAATATTGCCCTTTTGTGCATTGTGGTGGAAGGAGGTAAATCATGTGATGGGTCAGTGCGGTGAAAGGTGGAGTTGGTGATTTGATGGTGCTGTTGCTTCAGCATAAGAACAAAACAGCACGGGAAACAGGCCCTTCGGCCCAATGAGCCCGTGCCACCACTACGATGTTCCCACCTCTACCCGCGATCCCTGTCCATGTTTATAGATCTATGGATTAAAAACCAAACTTGAGACAATTTAGGGAGAATTTGTTTTGCCAATTAGCCTAAGAGCACATCTTTGGGAAGTGGGAGGAAACCGGTGCACCCAGAGAAAACCCATGCAAGCACGGGGAGAATGCGCAAACTCCCACAGACACAGGCCCAAATCCATGTATCTGCACAGCACAGCGATAGTCACTGAGCTGTCGTGTTGCCCATCAAATGGTCCAGGTCAAGCGTACACTAATGACGTGAAGCACTAGGATACTCTTGAAAAAAATCCAAGAGCAGCCCTCTCACGACCCATCGCGTGCATGCCCCTCGTTAGACAACAAGGTGGACCAAAGCACCTGTAGGATAAAAACAAGTACATCAATATCATCATCTATTAGGATTCATATTGGTTAGTTTGCTAATTACGGTTTCAATAGGAACCTGCAAATGATGGCAAGTTTGGAGAATATTGTTTTGAATGGTTGCTGCTCTGTCACATTAACTCCACGGAGTGTAACAATATTAAAAAAGGAAAACAAAGATTTACAATTGTGCTGGGATTTTGATAATCACTGGATGTTTCAAAGCACTTTATCACCAACGAAAGGAGAAAACATGGCACAGTGGTTAGCACTGCTGCGTCACAGTGCCAGGGACCTGGGTTCAAATCCGGCCTCGGGTGCCTGTCTATGTGGAGTTTAACAATTTTCCCCTTGTCTCTCTGAGTTTCCATGGGTGTTCCGGTATGCTCCTACAGTCCAAAAATCTGTTGTTTAGGTTGATTGGCCATGCTAAATAGTATTGGGGGATTTGGAAGGTGAATAATGGGGTTATGGGGATACAACCTGGACAGGATTGTTGTCATTTCAGGCTCGATGCAACAAATGGCCTCTTTCTGCAGTGTAGATTCCATGAAATTATTGTAATGTATGAAATTGCCAGGCAATAAATGCACAGGAGGATCCCAACAGGATGCATGAACTATATCAATGACTGTATGTGTAAAGGCAAACCCTCTGACAAATTTGTTTGTTCCTGAACAACAGGCCCTTCAGACACAACTTGTGAAATATTGTCCATATGTACTGTATTCCACAAGCTGCATGTTCCCAGTATCTGTAACTTGATGAATTGTGTGTTTAAATGAAGTCATGAAAAGTGAATGAGTATTATTGAAATTATCCTTTTTGTGTTGGTATTGAATAAAATTCCGTTATTTGCTGTCCTGTGATCAGTACAATTTTTGTACGTAAGGATCTGCTATTCCGAATAACAGCACAATGTCTGACAAATTAGTTGAGATCTGAATGTACTAACCAATCACTTTGCAAAATAATATGTATTCAAGCTACAACAGATTCCGTTTCAATCTGATCAATGAGGCTAAGTTGTATGATGATGAACCATTCAGGTGTGAATGATTCAATGACAATGCTGCTGACTCTCTCATGCGGTGCAGTTGCATCCTATTGTTAACTATACAAGAAATAAGATGTAAGCTTGTCCCGTATATCTATAAGTTAGGTCCTGAGAAGCAGAATTTTGTTGTCCTCAGGTTTATAAAGGTTAGAATGTGGAACGAGAAGTCAAGAATGCGTTGAAATCAGAAATCAGGAGAAGACAAAGGAATGGATGAGAATTTCAAATGCAGATGGTCTGATGCAGTGGTTGAGTTGAGCAATATTAAAGAGGTGGAAATAGGCAGTATAATGATGGCATATAAATATGTTCAGAAGCTGACCTCAGGATCAAATATGACACCAGCATTGCAAACTGACTGTTTCAGAGAATTGCTAGGCAGAGAAGTGGGATCACTGTCCAAAAACAAGGCAGGTTTCGCAGGCAATAGCATTGTACTTCCAAATGTGTAATGCAAGGAAATTTCTGATTTTTCAGCACTGGAGTCTGCTGTTGTTAAGAAAGAGTGGATGGGTGGAGAGAAGTGGTGGTGAAATAGACCTGGATTCCATCAGTGTAAATGTGGACACTGAGGTTTTGGTGTGATGTGACCAAGGGGTATCATGTAGATGAGAAATAAGAGAAGATGAGGATAGATCTTTGGTGGATACCTCCAGGAATAATGGTGCAGCAAGAGGAATAGATTGCATTGCAGGTTGTTCTGGGTCTAAGACTGGAAAGACAAGAATGGAAGCAGGTGAGAACATACTCAAACATACATCCAGGATGGAGAAAAAGTCCAAAGAATATGGAAAGATCAGATGGTTTGTCCACACAAAAACATGTGATCTGTATTTCAGTCTATAGGGGGATTGGTCTGAGTGGAACCATGTGAGGGCAACGGCACTGAGCAAGGTATTGAAGGAGATTGGAGATGTGTCATTGGCCATGTTAAAGGCTGCAGAGTGATCGGGCAAGGATAATGGGCTTTGATTATAATCACAGAAGATGTCATTGTGACTTTGAATAGAGTCCTCACAGTGGTGTAATGGGATGAATCCTGATTGGAGAAAATTCTGGGAAAGATGTGTGTTAGCCTGTAAGATGACAAAAAGATCCTGGAATTAGGAGAGGACGGGGCTGGTTGTTGAGGACACATTTGCTCCGAAGGACAGACAGCAAACTCAACAGGAAATTTCGGAGATGAATTTATTAAATTTGCAAAGAGCTGAACAGGGCACGAACAGCACTGTCAATCATTCTGTTAGATTTTTACTCCCTCTCTCTTTCTCTTACGTATCCCCTGTAGACTGAGGATGACTTTCTTCCATTCCAAGGCTGTGAGTCCCACTTCCGGCTCACCCCCGCCCGAATGCACCCGGACACCGAAATGATTTAGCGGCTAAAAGTTTGATTTGCTCCCGGCTCCTTTGCTCACCACAGTAAAGATTTCACAATGACAGAATTTGGATCGGCTCCTTTGTGATTGGAAACATTGACAGAGTGACTCAAATCAAACTCCAGTCTCCATGGGATACACAGGTTCCTCTCCATTCCCCCGCTTCCATCCTCCTTCAGCAATGGATGTGACTGGGAACTGCTTTCCCCATTCCCGCCAGATCAGGCCACTCCAGATTACACACTATCCCCTTCTCCTCTCCGCTCTCAACGCAGTTCATCATTCCAAAATCCTTCTGGAAGGCAAAAGAATCTCTGTCCGCCAAACTGTATCTTTGAAAACTTACCCCAAGAAATATTTTTTATCCTTTCCTGAGATGTGGGCGTCAGTGACAAGGAAAAGGTTTATTTGCAATCCCTAATTTCCCTGGCAGGATGCTGTTTATCCAGCTTCGTGACCCGCCCTAGGACATGTGGTGTAGATACAGACACAGTGCGGTTAGCTCCAGTCAATGGATATGGTTCAGAATCAGGATGGTGAGTGGTTTGGAGGGGAACTTGCAATATTTCAATGTATTTATGTCCTTGTCCTTCGAGATGGTTGTGGTAGCAGGTTTCGAAGGAGACTTGATAACTTGCTGCAGAGCATGGTTTACACTGCTGCCAGGGTACACAGGTCATGGAGCGGTGAATGTTTAGGGCCAATCATGGGGTGCCGGTTATCAGGACAACTTTGTCCTAGACGGTGTGAGGAGTTGTTGGAGTCACATTCATTTAGCCAAGAGGAGAGTGTCCCATCGCAATTTTGACTGACGCTTTGTAGATGGTGGAAAGATTTCGGCGAGTCAGGAGGTGAGTTGGTCACTGCAATAATTCTCAGCCTCCAACCAGCTCTTCCCACCACGATATTGATCCGACTGGTGCAGTTCATTTTCTGATTAATGGTGAACACCCCCGCCCTCGCAACCCCCATACCCCTCCCCCGCTTCAGGATCTTGTCAGAGGAGATTCAGTGATGGTAATGCCATTGAATATAAATGGAGATGGTTGGATTCTCTCTTGTTGGAGATGATCATTGCCTGGCATTTGTGTGTTGCAAAATGTGACTTGCCACTTTATATCCCACACCTCTATGCTGTTCATGTTGTGCTTTATACAGATGTGGACTGCACAGTCTGAGGAGTCGTGCATGGTGCTGGACATTGTGCAATTATCACCAAGTATCCCCATTTATGACCTTCTGACTCATTGGTAAAGCAACTGAGGAAGCTCATTGATAAAGGCACTGAGAATAGTTCAGCCTAGCATGCTGCCCTGAGGAACTCCTTCATGATGTCCTGAAGCTGATGTGATTGATCTTCAACCCCCACTTCCTGTTCAAGGAAACTCCAACCCATGGAAATGATTCCCCTTGTTTGCCATTGACTCCAGATTTGTTAGAGCTTCCTGAAGCCTCACTTGGTCAAATGATATCTTGACATTGAATGCAACTAAATTCACCTCACTTCTGAAACTCAGCTCTATTGTCCAGGTTTGACCACGGCTGCAATGTGCTAAGTGGCCCTAATGGATCCCACACTGAACATTGGTGAATAGATTATTGAACTGTACGTGTTGTTTGATAGCACAGTAAATAAAACCTTCCAACTCTTTGGGGATTATCATGACTAGGTTCATGGGGAAGGTCTGGACCGCACTGCACTTGTTCTGATTTAGTGGATAGGACACAGCTGAGGAATTTTCCATGATGTCTGGCTATAGCTATAACTGTTGTAGCTATACACTTGCATCTGTACATTGACGTAGCTGTATATTTCTGTAACTGTACACTGTTGGAGCAGCACACAATTGTAGCTGTACACTATTGTAGCTGTATAATGTTGTACATTGGTGTAGCTATACATTGGTTTAGCTGTACACTCTTGTAGTTGTACTGTATATTGTTGTAGTTGTATACTGTTGAAGTTGAACACTGTTGTATCTGTATATTGGTGTAACTATCCACTATTGCACTGTACACTGTACAGCTGTACATTGGTGTAGCTGTATACTGTTGCAGCTGTATACTGTTGTACTTATACACTGCTGTATGCTCTTTCAGCTGTACATTGCTGTGGCTGTGCACTTTTGCAGCTGTACACTGTTGCAGTTGTACCCTGTGTAGCTGTACAGTATTGTAGCTGTAGTAAGAAGTCTCACAACATAGGTTAAAGTTCAACAGGTTTATTTGGTAGCACGAGCTTTCAGAGTGCTGCTTCTTTATTAGGTGAGTGTACTAATAAATCGAATAAACCTGTTGGACTTTAATCTGGTGTTGTGAGACTTCTTACTCTGCCCACTCTAGTCCGACATCCGAATCTCCACATCAATTTGGCTGTACCTGTATAATGTTGTGCTTGTATATTGTGTAGCTGTATGCTATTGCAGCTGTACACTGTTGTAGCGTACACTGTTTGTTTTGATTTATTATTGTCGTGTGTATTAGAATACAGTGAAAAGTATTGTTTTTTGCCTGCTAAACACACAAAACATACTGTCCATAGAGAAGGAAAGGAGGGTGCAGAATGTACTGTTACAGTCATAGCTGGGATGAAAAGATCAACTTAACGCAAGGTAGGTCCATTCAAAACTCTGATGAGAAAGTAGCAAATATCCAGAGTGAAAACTCTGAATGAAACTTCAAAGAGAAAGTGCAGTCCTGGACTGCTCCCAGACTGTGGGGGTGAAACGTGTTACAGACGCTCACACACACGCTGATTCCACACCAAACGTTGACAAATTGCTCTCATTGTGAAATCTTTCTGGGCCGTGTTGGGAGTGAAGGAGCCGGGAGCAAATCAAACTTTCAGCTGCTGAGTCACTTCGGAGTGCCGTGTGCATTCAGGCCGGAGGGAGCCGCCCCTTCCCCGGTTTTGCAGACGCTTCTCCACCGATCACAAACCCATAAAACTCGGCTCCGATTCAGCAAAAAAACACAAGAGCGAGAAGTGCTGATTGGGGAGGACTGGAAGCTGAAGAAGAAGTTAGTGAAATGTCTGACTCGAAGTCGTGTGTGTGCCTGGATGGTGAGTGGTGACTGGTGTCAGTCCTTTCAGCACAGTGTGCCGGCTCAGTCTCACTGAGGGACTGCAGCATTGTCGGGGAAGCTGTTTATTCAACTGACTGGGGAAGAGAATGGGACAAAGAGGCGGCTCTGCTCCACACGGGAGGGCGGCATTTCTCAGGCTTTGAACACAACTCAATGTCTGTCTTTCTCTTTTCAGGATCCTGCTCCTGTGAAAACACCTGCAGGTGCTCCGACTGCCGATGTCCCACCAGCAAAGCTGGACGCTGCCAGAAAAGTGAGTCAGTGTGGGAGAGTTTCCAACTCCTCACATTGTATTGATGTGACAGATAGTTCTGGGCACAACTCAGAGAAACACGATAGAAAAGTACAAGATCCAGCACTTCATGAGTTCATTGCCAGAATATCCGCCCAAAAATGCGGAGATAGGGACCCTGTCGCTTAAAGGAATGTCTTCGTTTAACATGAGAAAATGTTGATATTTTAGACTGATCACTAGTAGTAGCGTTAGAGATTGTCTGAGGATGTCCACTCACTCTCTCATTTACAGTGTAGTGATGCTGATCATTTACAGATGGGTTACTTTGGGGGTATGAGACAGATGGATTTGTGGGGAGGAGCTGAGTGCTGGAATGGGAGTTTCTGTGGGGTGTTATCAGTGAACTCATTGATCGTTACTGATTTGTGTCTTTTCCCTCCTTTTAGGTTGTTGCTCTTGCTGTCCTGCAGGATGCACCAACTGTGCCAATGGCTGTGTGTGTAAAGACAAATCATCTGCTAAATGTAGCTGCTGTTCCTGAACAATGGCTCCTTCATACACAAGATATGAAATATTGTCCATATGTACTGTATTCTACAAGTTGCATGTTCCCAGTATCTGGATGAGTTGTGTAAAATAATGAAAATGAATGAATTATTTTTGAAATGATCATTTTTGTTATTGATGAATAAATAAACCTTAATTCTGTGATCAGAATCATTCTCTTCATTATGAAATGATATTTCTAATGACAGTGCAGTGTGTTGGGAACAGGTTTGTGTTTAAACAGGACACATTGAAGAAAATGATGCCATGAGGCAATACTGCCTTTTTGTGCGTTGTGGTGGAAGGAAGTAAATCATGTTATGATGAAAGGTGGAGTCAGTGGTTTGATGGTGTTGTTTCAGCATTAGGATTCATATTGGTTAGTTTGCTGTTTACAATTTCAACATCAACCTGCAAATGATGGTAAATCAGGAGAATATAGTTTTGACATGGATGCTATTCTATTGCATTAACCCCACAGAGTACGAAAATACAAAGAAAGGGGGAAAAAATAGCATTTACATGATCACTGGCTGTTTACAAACAGGTTATAACTATTGAAAGGAGCATAATGGAAAGGGAAAATGTGGTACAATGGTTAGCACTGCTGCCTCTCAGCACCAGGGTCTCGGATTCATATCCAGCCTCAGGTGATTATCTATGTGGAGTTTGCACATCCTCCTCATGTTTCTGAGGATTTCCACTGGGTGCTCTGGTTTCCCCCCACATTCCAAAGATCCGTGGGTTAAGTTGATTGGCCATGCTAAATACAGTTGGAGGATAATGAATGGGATTCTGGGGCTAGGACCAGGGTGGGATTGTTGTCTTTGCAGGTTGAATTGGAGAAATGGCCTCCTTTGCACAGTATATTTTATGAAAGAATGTTATTGTAATGTGTGAAATAGCCAGTCAATATGTGCACAGGAGGATCCCACAAACAGGATGCACCAACTATGCCACTGACTGTGTATATAAAGGCAAATCCTCTGACAAATTTAGTTGTTCGTGAACAACAGGCCCTTCAGAATAAGAGATGAAATATTGTCCATATGTACCGTATTCCATAAGCTGTATGTTCCCAATATCTATAAACTGATGAATTGTGTGTTTAAATGAAGTCATGAAAAGTGAATGAATGCTATTGAAATTATCCTTTTTGTGTTAAGAATTGAATAAGATTCTGTTATTTGATGTCCTGCGATCAATTCCATTTTGATACTTAACAATCTGTTATTCCCAATGACAACACCTTATCTGACCCATTAGCTGATATCTAACAGTACCATCCAGCCACATTGCAAAATAATCTGTATTCAAGCTACAGTAACACTTGTTTTAATCTGGTCAATGAGGTTAAGCTATATGATGATGAACCACTGAGGAGTGAATGATTCAATACTGCTAACTCTCTCTCATTCACTTGTGTAGTACTAGTCTATTGCAGTAGTATACAATAGTATGCAGAAGTATACAGAATATTAGATGTGAGACTGATCCATTTGCCTACATTTTAGGTCCTGAGAAGCAGAGTTTTGTTGTTGACCTCAGGTATATGAAGGATAGAATATGGGGCAAAAGATCAATAATGTGTTGAAATCAGAAATCAGGGGAAGACAAAGGAATGGACGAGAATTTCAAGTGCAGATGGTCCGATGCAATTGTTGAGTCGAGCAATGTTAAAGAGATGGAAATAGGCAGCCAAATGACAGCACCCAAATGTGGGCGGCTAAAGCAGCAACAGTTTTGTACTTCCAAATATGTAGTGGAAGGAAATTTCTTATTTTCCAGTACTGAAGTCTGCTGTTTAGAAAGTGTGGCAGGCAGCTGAAGGTGGTGATGAGTGAGACCTGGGTTCCATCAGTGTAAATGTAGACACTGAGGTTTTGGTGTGATGTCACCAAGGGGCAGCATGTTGATGAGAAATGGGAGAGGGCCAATGTTAGATTTTTGGTGGACACCTCCAGAAATATAGTGCACAGGAAGAGTATACATAGCAGACTGTCTTAGGTCTACACACTCTGCAACTGAGTAGGTAGGTAGTGTTTGATAGGGTTGATGGCAGGCTTGGGTTCTGGAACGCTCCTTCTGCTGCCTGTGCTTGGCCTCCACCAGCACCTGCTGTAGACACTCGAAATGTCCGGCACCTTCGCGGATACTTTATCTCCAATTTGTAGGGCCTCGAATAATCAGTTCTGCAAATTGGTCAGGCTGTTACATTTCTTTTTCAGGGATGTTTTGAGGACATTCCCTGAAACATTTCCATCAAATTACTGGTAACTCAATGTAGATCAGAGTAAAAGAGCTTGTTTTGGGAGTCTGAATCAGGCATGTTGACCTTGTGACCCATCCAATGTACCTGATTAACTAGAACCAGGGTCTTCGCAATGGGAATGTTGGCCTGAGAGAGGATGCTGATATTGGAGCATCTGTTTTCTCATTGAATTTGCAGGATTTTGTAAGGAAGTCCTGATGATATTTCTCCAGGGATTGAAGGTGTTTGCTATACATTTCCATGTGTCTGACACATACAGGAAAGCGAGTACCACTTCAACCCTGTGCTCAGAATTCTGTCAGTCACACAATAAGAGGGGCAGCCAGGAAGAGGTGAAATGTTTTCGAAGAATAATCACTATTGCAGTGCAGGGGAACACCACAGGATCGATACTCACAGGAAGATCGCAGCGATTTCAGTAAATAAAATGACCAGGTCATTGCTTTCAGCGATGTTAATGGAGATCTGCGTGTCCACTGGAACAGTGCGTAAATTCAAATGTAGATTTTTAATTTTGTAAATTTGATCATTTACAACAGATGCCACACTCTCTCTCTCCTCCGCCAGCAACTGGAGTTTTGAGGGTTTTATTAACTGAATTGGTGCTGGAGAAAAAGCAAAGGACACAGAGATTAGAGCCAGCCGTGTGCACCAGTGAACAATGAACCAGCTCAGCGCTATTTCAAACACACAACTTTTCACTGCAGTCAGCGGCTCAATCATCTGGAAGCTGCACAGAGCTGTATAGAAGTTTTAGACAGAAACCAGTGCCGGGATTTGAGTGTGATTTGAGATTTGAAATTAAAGATTAACAACAGGATTCTTTCTGATTCCCGATATTTCCAGCGCGAAGAACAATCTTCAGTGTAGTTCAGTGTTTATACAGACAGGAATGGGCACACGGTTCACAGGTCACCTGTATTCCTGCTTCCTCACTCTGATCAGACTAAACTCATCAATTCTCATCTCTTCAAACACTGGGCATTTCAAACGTGCTGCCCATTGAAATCCCAATGTCAATGTCAACTCCTGGAGATATGAAAATAAGTGAGAAACTGTATGGATTCAGGATCCGGGGGAGCAACGAGAAAGTAACAAATATCCCGAGTGAAAACACTGAATGAAACTTCAAAGAGGAAGTGCAGTCCTGGACTGTCCCCAGACTGTGGGGGTGAAACGTGTTACAGACGCTCACACACACGCTGATTTCACACCAAATGTTGACAAATTGCTGTCATTGAGAAATTTTTTTGGACCGTGTTGTGAACAAAGGAGCAGGGAGCAAATCAAATTTCCGGCTCACTCCGGCCTGAATGCACCCGGGACACCGAAATGACTCAGCGGCTGAAAGTTTGATGGTGGTATTTCCATGCATTTGCTGCTGTTGCCCTTCCGGTAGTTTTGGTACCAGGTTCGGTACCAGGTGTTATCTTTGCGACACAGTGGCACAGTGGTTCGCACTGCTGCCTCACAGTTCCAGGGACCTGGCTTCGATTCCATGCTTGGGTAACTGTCTGTGTGGAGCTTGCACATTTTCCCCATGTCTGCTCGGGTTTCCTTCATGCGCTCCAATTTCATCCCACAGTCCAAAGATGGTTTGCTGCATTGGCTATGCTCAATTGACCCTTTAGTGTCTCAGGGTGCATAGGTTAGAAGTATTAGTGGGATAAATTTCGGGTTTCAGGGACAGGGCGTGGATGGGATTGTTATCATTGCAGACTGAATGGGTGAATGGATTCCTTTTGTATTGTATGGTTTCAATAGTTTCTATGGAAGGTGCTGTTAAAGGTGATTTGATAAGTTGCTGCAGTGCATGGTTTACACAGCTACAAGTGTACACGGTTGATGTAAGGGAGTGAAATTTTAGGGCTAATCATGGAGTGCTAAGTGGAAGGACAGCTTTGTCCTGGATGGTGTGGAGAATTGTTGGACACACATTCATCCAGCTAAAAGGAGAGGATTCCATCACACCTCTGCCTTGTGTTTTGTAGATAGTAGACAGGTTTTGGAGACTCAGGGGTGAGTTTTTCACTGTAATATTTCCCGGCATTTAACCAGCTTCTGCCACCACTGTATTTATCCGGCCTATGCGTTTCACTTTCTACTCAGTGGTCACCCCCCAGGATCTTTCCAGAGAGGCTTCAGTGATGGCAATGCTATTGAATATAAAGGGAGATGATTGAAGTCTCACTTGTAGGAAATGTTCATTGTCCGACACCTGTCTGTTGCAGAATGTTACTTGCTGCATTTTATTTTGTTGTCCACGTTATGTTTTATACAGACATGGGGTACTACACAGTCTGAGGATTTGTGGATGGTGCTGAACATTGTACAATTATTAGCAAACATCCCATTTCTGACTGATGACCAAAAGAAGCTCATTCATGAAACAACAAAGAATGGTTGTTCTTAAGACACTGCCCTGAGGAATTCCTGCATGATGTCCTGGAGCTGCAGTGATTGAGCTCCAATCCCCACTTCCTTCCTGCTCAAGAAGACTCCAAGCCATGGAGAAGATTGCCATTGACTGCAGATTTGTTAGAGCTTCCTGAAGCCTCGCTTGATCAAATGATGTTTTGACAACAAATGCAATTGTATCCACCTCACCTCTGAAATTCAATTGTATGTCTACACTATTGTAATGTATATTGCTGTAGTAGTACATTGTTATGTCTGTACATTGATGTAAGTATGCTCTGCTTTTTCTATAGATTGGTGTGACTCTGTTGCAGCTGTATACTATTGTAGGTGTCCATTATTGTTATTGTACACTATTATAGCTGCACACCATTATAGCTGTACATTGTTGTACCTGTACACTGTTGTAGCTGCACACTATTATTGCTGTGTACTGTTGTAGCTTTACATTGATGTAGCTGTCCAGCGTTCTAAACTGTACACTGTTATAGCTGTACACTATTGTCACTGTATAGTTTTGTAGGATACACTGTTTGATTTGATTTGATTTATTATTGTTACATGTATTAGCATACAATAAAAATCATTGCTTATGCATGCTACACAAAGCATAGCATTCATAGAGAAGGAAAGGAGAGAATGATGACTGTAGTGTTACAGTCATAGCTATGGTGTAAAGAAAGAGCAACTTAATGCAAGATACGTCCATTCAAAAATCTTTTGGCAGGAATGAAGAAGCTGTTCTTGAGTCATTCTAGCTGTATAGTTTTGTAGCCATTGTGGCTGTATAATGTTGTTGCTATACGCTTTTCTTTCTGCACATAAAAACTTATACTCAATTTAGTTACAGCCGCAATGTTAAAGTTCAAACTGTCCAGCCATTGCACACTAACTCTTCCCCAACCCATCACCAGCCTCCTCCCCCACTCCATCCCCACGACAATAATTCTTAAGAAACTGGCTCACTTGCTCTTTCACCAACACTACTGATGACATAATCCCAATGAGACCTGAACTCTCTCTAACCCTGGCCAGAGATGGTAAATCCTCATATCTGTTCCCTTTTGTTCAATTCACAAGGAGCTGAATGAAATGGGGGGGGGGGGGGGGGGGAGGTGAGGGGGGGGGTGTGTGAGGCGGGGATAATGGTTTTCCCCATTTACTCCTAAAATTGCTACATCAAATTACACGATAATCATTCTGTTAAAACTGTTTATTATTCTGGGATCTTCCTGAAATGTAAAAACAGCCCCTGCCATCTGTTCTCTATGGCAAACCACATTTCTACCCTTCCGCCAGCCTGTTCCACCCTCACCTCCAACAATAAAGCTCAGAAGATCGTAAATCTATTTGTCTAAGAATGAATGGGCCGAATGGACTCCCTCTAACTTTCTAAACTGTCTCATAAGCGGTTTTCATCCGTTCCACTAGCCCACCAGAGAAAAATATTTCTCCATGAGATCCCTGCCCATGCTCTCAACTCACATCATTTAAAAATCACATCCTTGTTTTAACAAAAATATCTGTAAAGCTCCTTTGGACGTATTTGTTCAAGTCCAGGCGCTATCTAAATACTGATGATTGTTGTTGTAATGCACAGCAGTTCAGCTTTAACATAGACCGGAATGTGTACACGGTTCACAGGCCGCCTGTTCCTGCTTCCTCACTCTGATCAGACTGTATTGATTTTAACCTCTCCAAACACTGGGCATTTTAAACTTGCTGCCCATTGAAATCCCAATATCAATGTCAACTCCTGTAGAAAGCAAAACAGATAAGAAATTGTGTGGATACAGGATCAGGGAGAGCAATGAGAAAGTAGCAAAAGTAGCAAAGAGAGTGAAAACACTGAATGAAACTTCAAAGAGAAAGTGCAGTCCTGGACTGCTCCCAGACTGTGGGGGTGAAACGTGTTACAGACGCTCACACACACGCTGATTCCACACCAAACGTTGACAAATTGCTGTCATTGTGAAATCTTTCTGGGCCGTGTTGGGAGTGAAGGAACCGGGAGCAAATCAAACTTTCAGCCGCTGAATCACTTCGGAGTGCCGGCTGCATTCAGGCCGGAGGGAGCCGCCTCTTCCCCGGTTTTGCAGACGCTTCTCCACCGATCACAAACCCATAAAACTCGGCTCCGATTCAGCAAAAGGCACAAGAGCGAGAAGCGCTGATTGGGGAGGACTGGAAGCTGAAGAAGAAATTAGTGAAATGTCTGACTCGAAGCCGTGTGTGTGCCTGGATGGTGAGTGGTGACTGGTGTCAGTCCTTTCAGCACAGTGTGCCGGCTCAGTCTCACTGAGGGACTGCAGCATTGTCGGGGAAGCTGTTTATTCAACTGACTGGGGAAGAGAATGGGACAAAGAGGCGGCTCCGCTCCACACGGGAGGGCGGCATTTCTCAGGCTTTGAACACAACTCAATGTCTGTCTTTCTCCTCTTTTCAGGATCCTGCTCCTGTGAAAACACCTGCAGATGCTCCGACTGCCGATGTCCCACCAGCAAAGCTGGACGCTGCCAAAAAAGTGAGTCAGTGTGGGAGAGTTTCCAACTCCTCACATTGTATTGATGTGACAGATAGTTCTGGGCACAACTCAGAGAGAAACACGATAGAAAAGTACAAGATCCAGCATTTCACCTGCTTTCATTGCCAGCAGATTGAGTCAGTGTGGAGAGAGAAACCCTGCTGGTTAAAGAAATGTCTCAATTTAACCTAGGACAGTGTTGATTTTCTCACTGATCATTAGAAACAATTTTGTAGAGAAAGTGGGCCTGATTTTATCATCAAGTTGCAACTGCTTTTGGGTGCGAAAACTTGGTCAAGTGGGTCATGAGGTGAGTAGCATGATCTGCACCACCCCAATGCAGGTTCCCCCTTTACCAAGGCCTGAAAAATGCCACGATTAGGACCGTACCCAAAATGGGCATGGTGGTGACTTAAATGTATTGGCGCAAAACAGACATACTCCATAAAAGTCTGATTTGGGCGCTCCAGTTAGAGGAGATGGGTACTGAGCACTCGGAAGTGCGCTGCTTTGGATCTGTTGGCTGGGATGGTTTCTGTTGCCACTCTGCTTGAGATCAGTGGGGGAGAGGAGGGAAAGTGAGTCCACTGCCACTCTGCCTGAGATGGGGTGGGGGGGGGGGAGGTGGAGGAATTGGGGTCTGCTGCCACTGTGCCTGAGATCAGTAGGAGGGCAAGAGGGAGGGGTCTGCTTTCAATCTGGATGGATAAAAGCGTCAGTATTATTGTGGGCTGAGGGGGAGGAGGTGTAGGGGTGATAGAAATGTCTGTGGGTGGCCGGGGGGAGGCAGTACTCGGCCTGGGAGGGATGTGGCAGGGGAGCAGCATTCTTTCTTTTTTTTGTGCAAGCACAATTGGAAGCTCTAATCAGAGCTGCAGGATTTTGGGTGCGTTAAGCCCCACCTACAGGCTTCTGCAGCACGATTCGGAATCGGTGATATTTTTGCAAGCAGAATGTGTGTCTCAGACTCTCTCTAACTTACCAAATTAATCTAAAAGTCAGATCTGAAATGCTCCCAGTTTCAAGTCCGCCCAGTACTTACAATCAAAATGGTAACATAGGTCCAACGAGTGGGACATCTTTAGGCAATCTTTCTCAGTATTGTGATGCTGATCGTTTACAGATGGGTTACTTGAAGATATGAGTTTGTGAGGGAGGAGCTGAGTGCTGGAATGGGAGTCTGTGGGGGGTTTTCAGTGAACTCATTGATTGTTACTGATTTGTGTCTTTGTCTCTCCTCTCAGGTTGCTGCTGTTGCTGTCCTGCAGGATGCACCAACTGTGCCAGTGGCTGTGTGTGTGAAGGCAAATCATCTGCCAAATGTAGCTGCTGTTCCTGAACAACAGACTCGTCAGACACAAGATATGAAATATTGTCCATATTTACTGTATTCCACAAGCTGTATGTTTCTAGTATTTGTATCCTAATGAATTGTGTGTTTGTGTAAAATAATGAAAATGAATGAATTATGTTTGAAATGATCATTTTTGTTATTGGTAAATAAATAAAACTTGAAATCCTGTGATCAGAATCATTCTCTTTGTTATGAAATGATATTTCTAATGACAGTGCAACATGTTGGGAATAGGTTTGTGCCTAAACAGGACATATTGAAGAAAATGATGTCATTAGGCAATATTCCCTCTTTGTACATTGTGGTGGAAGGAGGTAAATTATGTAATGATGGATCAGTGTGGTGGAAGGTGGAACAGTGGTTCGAGGATGTGGTTGCTTTAGCATTAGAATTCATGCAGATTAGTTTGCTATTTACAAGTTGAACATCAACCTACAAATGATGGTAAGTTATGAAAGTATTGTTTTGACATGGATACTGGTCTGTCACATTAATCCCAGAGTGTGACAATATAAAGAAAGGAAAATAAAGATTTGCATTTACACTCGGCTTTTCCTGATGACTGCATGTTTCAAAACACTTTATAATGATGAATGACTTTTATTGTAATGTGTGAGATGCCCCAGCTAATTTTTAAGTTTAATTTTATTTATTAGTTTCACAAATAGGCTTACATTAACACTGCAATGAAGTTACTGTGACACTGCCCTAGTCACCACACTCCAGCATCTGTTTGGGTACACTGAGGAAGATTTTAGCATGGCCAATGCATCAAACCAGCACATCTTTTGGATTGATTTGATTTTAATTTGATTTATTATTGTCACATGCATTAACATACAGTGGAAAGTATTGTTTCTTGCACACTATACAGACAAAATATACTGTTCATAGAGAAGGAACTGAGGGAGTGCAAAATTTGGCATTGTAGTCATAGCTACTGTGTAGTGAAAGATCAACTTAATGCAAGGTAAGTCCATTCAAAAGTCTGACAGCACAGGGAAGAAGCTGTCCTTGAGTTAGTTGGTACATGACATCAGACTTTTGTATCTTTTTCCTGAAGGAAGAAGGTGGAAGAGAGAATGTCCGGGGTGAGTTAGGATCTTAATTATACTGTCTGCTTTGCTGAAGCAGCGGGAAGTGTAAACAGAGTCAAAGGATGGGAGACTAGTTTGTGTGATGGATTCACAATCTTTTGTAGTTCCTTGCAGTCTTGGGCAGAGCCATACCAAGCTGTGATATAACCAGAAAGAATGCACTTTATGGTGCATCTGTAAATGTTGGTGAGAGTCATAGCTGAGATGCCACACTACCTTAGTCTTCTGAGAAAGTAGAAATGTTGGTGGACTTTCTTAACTATAGTGTTCGTATGGGGGGACCAGGACAGGTTATTGGTGATCTGGACACAAAAAAACTTGAAGCTCTTGATGCTTTCCACTTTATCCCCATTGATATAAACAGGGCCATGTTTTCTTTTATGCTTCCTGAAGTCAATGACAATCTCCTTTGTTTTTATTGACATTGAGGGAGGGATTATTGTTGCTGCATCAGATTTCCCAGATTCTCTATCTCATTCCTGTACTCTATCTCATCATTGTTTGAGATCCGATTTACTATGGTAGTGTCGTCAGCAAACTTGAAAATCGAATTGGAGGGGAATTTGGCCACACATTCATAGGTGCATAAGGAGTATAGTACGAGGCTGAGAACACAGCCTTGTGGGGCACCGGTGTTGAGGATGATCATGGAGGAGATGTTGTTGTCTATTCTTATGGGAGGAATCCAAAGTTCCTGGAGTTCCATGCAGATTTGGGGAGAACATGCACAGTCCGCACAGCCAGTGGCCCAAACCAGAATCAACCCTCATCCGGGTCCCTGACATTGTGAGGCAGCAATGCTAACCACTGTGCTACCGTGTCCCTAGCTCTTTGCTCTGCGATTCCAATGAGTTTTGGCAGATCCCAGAGTGTCTTTCATTGAATTAATGGATCTCCAGCCATTGTCGATGTGATTCTCAGCATGTGTCTACAGGGTAAGTCCATAGAGTGTGAATTGATTTTGTAATGATCACTTTAGTATCCAGAAATAAACTATTTGCTATTGATGACTGCATTCATCATATTTCTAATGAGAACTGACATGTAGTGAATTAATTCCAACCAAAGGGACACTTTGCATCAAACAATGCTTAAAACCTGATAACCTGTGCAGTCTGATGGGGAGGTGTTTGATCAGTGTGGAGAATGGTGAAGTATCATTACTTCAATGTTAGGTTTCACATGGGTTAGAATGATAGAGCTTCAATACCTAACAAGAGAAAATGATGGGTGAATTGGGTTTTTGAGTCAATTTTGTCATTCAGGGAAAGCTGCTCTGCCATCACATAGAGGGAGCCCCATCATGGAGGATATATTCAATTTCTGAAATGTGTAAAGCTCAACAAATACTGTAACTGATTTAAATTAGAGTAAGATATGCAGTAAGGATCTGAATAACCAATGTCTGTAGCACTGGCAAGCCAAACCCATTTCTCTGTGGATTGCTTTTCTATGGACCACATATTGACAAATACAACAATAAACATCAAAGTTAAATCAATCATCCCTATTTCACCTTTTCTTTAAATGCATTGATAGTATTCAACTTGCATGTAATGAAAAATCTTTGTATGTTACAGAGTGGGGGGTGGCAGTGACATAGTGGTTTTGTACTGGACTGGTAATCCAGAGACCAAGGATATCACTGTGTGAGCAATCCAAGCTCAAATCCCACCATGGCAGATAGTGAAATTTGAATTCAATAAAAATCTGGAGCTAAAATTTGATGAATTACCATTAAACTATTGTTGATTGTCGTAAAGACCCATCTTATTCACTGATGTCCTTCACAGAAGGAAGTCTATCACACTTACTTTAATTGGTCTGGCCTACATGTAACTCTAAATCCACAGCAATGGTTGACTCTTAAATGCCCCTTGAAATGGCATCTATTCAAGAGAAGTTAGGAATGGGCAATAAATGCTGATGTAGCAAGCATTGCCCACATCCCATGAATGAATTGTTTAAAAGTTCCCATATAGCATGCTTATTCAACCACAGAGAATAATGCCAAATCTGCAAAAAAATTGCCCTCAAATAGGACATAGATAGTTATAACATAGAAATGATGTTACTTTTGTGTGTGTGTCTGTTGGAGTATCAAGATAACCACTATTAGCTATTGCAGTTTATATTCAACACAACACAAACCGGGAATTGAACCTGGGTCCTTGGCATTGTGAGGCAGCAGTGTTAGTCACTGTGCCACCATGCCACCTTAAGTTTCTTAAAGAAAGAGAAAGAGAATCATGGAGATGGTTGGGGAGGGAATTCCAGGGTTTAGAATAGTGGAGATCTCTGACCAATATCCAATCTGAGAAGTGTTGGGATCTCAGAGGGACATTGACATGTTATAAGGATAGTGAGGGTCAATGTTAGAGAAGAATTTGAAAGCAAAAATGAAAATTTAGAGTTTTAGCAGCTTATATATGGTATCAAAATATCTAAAGAAATAATTATACTTAGGGCATAACTTAAATATAGCACTTAGTATTGAAAGTGGATATTTTCAGGGTGGTGCCTTATCATTATGAGGACAGAAATTGTAGTTTAACTATAGGGCTGGGCTTTGGATTGACACACACAGCTTGTATTGTTGGTACAGTAATCCTTTTTCAGGTAATTATCCTGTCAAGTTACATTTTCCTGCTGCAGGTAATAGGAACATACATGCTAATTAAATAAAAGGGAACAAGAGCCGTGTGCAGCCAGTAACCCCGCTTGTTGCAGTGCTAAACAGAATTAGTATTACTCTTCTACTAATCTAGACTCTTTCCAAGCATCCCAGTTTAATGTGACAATCAAGGACAGAAGTCAACCCTTAATTCTCTTAACAATCTTCCTTTATTTAATATATTAGGTATCAACTTAAACTTAAACAGTTGCAACACTTTAACTCTTTTGCCAAACTTCAATTCTTAACTGAACATTAATTCTTTAACTGAAACTAGATAATACCCAGTTAGACTGAAGTGGCCAAGTCCGTTCATGGTCTAACAAAGTAGCAATGGTGATAGTCTTACTTAATTTCAAAGCAATTTTCATTGATCCCTGTTTCTCTCATTACAACATCTCTGACCTTCGGATCCCATATTCAGTAACAACTTATTGCAGAATACTGCCCACTTTATGAAATAGAATCATAGAATCCCTACAGTGCAGAATGAGACCATTGGTCCATCGGGCCTGTACTGACAACAAATCCACCCAGGTCCTATCTTCTTAACTCCATGTATTTATTCTGCTAGCCACCGCCGCCCCCTCCCCCCCAACACGAAGAGTCAATGTAGCATTGCTAATTCACCTAACTCGCCCATTTTTGGAGTGAGGGAGGAAATCGGAGCACCTAGAGGAAACCCACGCAGATACGGAGAGATGCAAAACTCCACACAGGCTGAAGGTTGTTCATTCCTGAGGCTGGAATCGAACCGAGGTCCCTGGCAGTGGGAGGCAGCAGTGCTAACCACTGTACCATCATGCTGCCTTGGGCCATTTGTTATTCAGATAATTTCTTAGTGTCTGTTCCCATGCTTGGTATTCTCCCATTTCTGTACATTTAGTCCCGGGGGTACGAGAAGAAACTCATGGCCTATGCAGTTCTGAACAAGGGGAATAATACTTCAAAAATCAGTCAGGATTGAAATCCTGATTTTCTCCTCATGGGAAAGTTTTATGTGTGCAATTGTGGAAGAACACATGTGGAGTTTGCCTGTGGTATTTCACAAGGTAGCTACTGATGAGGAAGGCCATTTGACTCATTGAACTTCATTAATCCAGAACAATTCTACCATTCCCTCATTGCCAGATCCAATTGCCTCTTCAGATCCAATGCGGATTCCAAACTATTGAAGAACCAACGTTGATATTCAGTGATGATTGTTCAATATCACATTTTCTTTCTTTTCAAAGAAGTGAGTGTGAAAAGTGAATCGAGAATGAGTGAAAAGAGGAGAATTTGATGATGAAGAAAGAGACCATATGAATCAGCCAACAGCTAAACTACATTGAAGGAATGAAATCTTTCGAAACACTTTCAGCTTCAGTTATGAAGCATTTCACATATAGATAAGCAGAACCATTACATGAGATTATAGCTTGAAAGCCACATTTTTGAAAGATAAACATGTTCCACCCTTGCTCTGTGCCAAGTACATTAAAAATACTCTGTGGGTGTGATCTACTGCTTCTCAAGCTAATGTGGGCAAATTGTGATTCATTATTCTCTGCTTGGACAGGTTCATTGCACATAATTTGGGTGTGCCCATAAAGCTATAATATATCCTGCAATATGTTGAATATTTTCCTGGCATGCACAGTCAAGCTTTGCACAAGGAGAATAGCCTTTTGGCATGAGAACTGCAATTTGCTCTTTGTGGGACCTTGTTGGACACAAATTGGCTGCAGCATTTCCCTACAGCAACAGCTTAAAATGGATATCATTACCTGTGAAGCCATTTGTGACGTCCTGAAGTTGTGTAAAATAGTAACTAAATGCAAGCTGTTTGTTATCTTTGCATCAAGTTCTACATTCCTAACAAGCATCAGTTATTGAAACGAGTCAACTATTGACAGCAACTATTTTCTTTGGGATGAGAGAAGGAGAAACACTGACCTGAATCATAACTCTATCATGAAGATGAAAGAGGGTTAGAATCATAGAATTTTACAGCAAAGAAGGAGGCCATTCAGCCCATCGTGTCTACATTGACTCCTGAAAGAGCCACTTGGCTAGTCCCACTCTCCAGCCCTATCTCAAAGTGCTCTAAATTCATCACTTTCAAATATGTATCCAGCTCTCTTTTGAAACTCCTATCAGACCCGTCTCCATTATTGTCCCCAGCAGCCCATTCCAACAACTCTCTGAGTGAAGGAATTTTGACTCCCAGCTTTCTTGCTGATACTCTCAAACTTGTGTCCCCTAGGCACTGAATATCCCTCTTTATCCTGTCAAAATTGTTCATAATTCTGAACACCTCAATGATTATCTTCTCTGTTCCAAAGAGAATAGCCCAATTTCTTTAATCTTTCTTTGTAGCTAAAATTCCTCATTCCTGGTATCATTCTAGTAAATCTCCTCTAAATTCTCTCTAGAGCTTTAACATCCTTCCTTAAATAAGGTGCCTAGAACTGAACACAACACTCCAAATGTGGTCTGACCAATGATTTGTAGAAGTGTCGCATCACTTCTTTGTTTTTATACTCTGTGCCTCTATTTGTAAACCCAAGGATCCTAGAAGCTTTCTTAATAATTGCTTCAACTTGCCTGGCTACTTTCAGAGAATTATCCACTGTAACTCCAAGGTCCCTCTGATCCTGTACTCAGTTGTACCACTGAGCCTGTATCATCTGCCCATGTTTCTTCTACCATAACGCATTACCTCATACTTTGCCAGATTGAAATTCAACAGCCAGGTGTCTGCCCACTTAAAGATAAAGTTTTTTTTAATAGTCACAAGTAGGCTTATATTAACACTGCAATGAAGTTACTGTGAAAATCCCATCTTTCAGACTGTGGGAGAAAACTGGAGCACCTGGATAAAAGCCATGTGGACACGGGGGGAATGTGCAAACTATGCATAGACAGTGACTCAAGCAATGTTAACTACTTGCTACCGTGCTGTCCCTTGGCCAATTTGTCAATGTCCCTCTGAAGTCGCTAAGTTCATCCTCACAATTCACTATTCTCCTTATATCATTTGCAAATTAAGGGATTTTGCTCATCCACCTCCAAATTGTTCATTTAAAACAGAAAAAGCAAGAGTCCTTGGGAACATCATTTCCAACTTGTATGGGAAATGCCCATCTATACCCACTCTCTGTTTCCTATCTCTTAGCCAACTTTTAATTGTTGTAGGGGTTAAAGAGTTAAATACTTGGAATGTACCCACTGTGTTGTGCACTGTTTTAACAATGGCTTTGTGCCCAAGCCACCTGTTGTGGCAAGATGGGATACTTCATTGAAATACTTAATTAGGCTACCATATTGCAATAAATTCTCAGCTGCAGCATAGATTCCCCAGAGATCATGACACCTGGCATTGAAAGTAAGGTAGGGGCTGATGACTCCACAATGTAATTGCCTTGCTCAGCACTCCCTATGGACTAGGAAAAGCAGCGAGCCCTTTAGCCTCACAAAGAAACACTTGGTCATCCAAAGCCCGAACGCCAGCCTTAAGTTTATTAATTTCAGGAAATTACCCTGCGGGGTCTGTGTGGGAATCAGTTTCCTTCTGAGTGAAGCAGCTGCCAGTGAAAGTATAGAACGAAGTCACCCCCTTGTGGCAGACTAGGTAATGTGTGGGCTAATCATAGTAAGAAATCTGGCAACACCAGGTTATTGTCTCCAGCCAGGGCAGTTATTTATGCATTCGGTTTTCTCATTATTCTTCACAGTGCAGATTATTCATCAGAATGGAAATACAGATGGATCGAGTATTGGATGTACTCTGACACCCTTAGGGTCAGTGGGACTAAGACTGGGTATGCTTTAGTTAAGTTTTGGCCATTGAATGTGCCACCAGAATGCTGTGAGTAATAGGAATAAATAGTATTAGGGTAACCAGTGGTAAAGTACATAGGATTGCTGTCTGTTCAGTTTTGGTTTTTCAGTAAACTGTTTGGAAATATTACTCACCTAATCTGGACGTTAAAAATCATATGGTTGCCAGTCTGCGTCAGAGTGGAGACAAGAAACAAAATTCTGTGGATGCAAAAGAAGTTGTCAGTTGTCTTTCTGATGCACTCCAGCACCACTAGGTGTACATTTAGACAAAATTAGAAAACTTACACCCAATAATCTTTGTGTTTTAGGGAGTTGTAACTTGTTTAAAATATAAAAGTTGTTTTAAACAATTACTTCTTTGGTTAAAGTCATGAATTATTGATATTGTTCAAATTTTCAAGAATGTTTCAGTAACAAAACAAAAAATGGAAGAATTTAAGCTATGCCTTCACCTTGTCCTCCTCCTTGTTTCTAATCCACATTGGATTGGATCTTTGGAGGATAAAATGGAAATACTTCAATAGAACGAAACACAGCCAAACAGACAGCTGAACCTCAGCCACTTACACTGATCCTGTTTGGAAAAAGTCTTAAAGATCTATATTCAGGTTTACAACATTGATAGGTTACCAATTACCAGGAACTACAGTAGGATGTTCTAGCAATCTTTCTGATGACTCGATAAGCCAACAATGGCAATGGTTCAGGGATGTTCTGTCCTTGTCTCTTGGCTGGGAATACTTTCTTTCCTTGACAAACCAGTGTGCTTCAGTTGGTAACATTCCACTTCTAAACAAAAATGGCAAAATTGTATTGCACAACTTAAGCCCATGATTTAGTTTGAAATTCCACTCCAGTGTTGAGGATGTGCTGCTTGGGAAGAACATAGGAACCCAAGAGCAGGAATTGGCCATTCAGTCCCTCGAACTCTCTCTGCCACTCAATCAGATCATGGCTGATCTTCTACCTCAATGCACTTCCTGCACTATCTTTGTACTCCTTAATGCCCTCTGTTCTCAATTGGACCTCCACAGCGTTCTTGGGTAGAGAGGAAATTTCTCCTCATCTTGGTCCTTAGTGGCCTATTTCCTATTCTGGCATTGAGTCCCCTAGTTCTAAATCCCTTGACGATGGAAAAATATGCTTTTATACATCTACCCTGTCAAGCCCTGTAAGAATTTTGTACACTTGAATGAGATCACCTCATTTTTCTAAACTCTCTAGAGTGCAGGCCCAGTCTCCTCAATCTTTCTTCATAGGACAATTCTGCCATTCCAAAGATTAGTCTGTGGTGCATGTTGTACTCCCGCTATGGTCTAAGGTGTCACCCTGCAATAAGATGTTAAACATCTGTTTACTGGTGATAAAGATCTAAAGAAAGATCTACACTTATATAACATATTTTGCAACCAATGAGATCACTGTTGCAATGTGGGAAAACCATAGCCAATGTTCCCAAGCAAACTTTCACAAACAGTAATGAGATAATAATCAAAAAGTCTGCTTTGGTAATGCTGAGACATAAATATTAACCAAGACACTAGGGACAGCACCCCTGCTCTTCTTTAAAGTGACACAATATAGGGTTGTTTACATCTACCTGTGAGAGTAGACAGAATCTTGTTTTAACTTTGCATCTTAAAGGGAGTGCCCTCTCTGCACTGCACAGATTTTCATACTCAAGTGTTGGAGTGGGATTCACTACTTTGTGAGTAAGAAGAAAAAGTGATACCAACTAAACCACACTGATCTGACCACAAATACCCGGTCCTGGTCAATGTACTTCCGTAAATCATTCAGTCGATCCATATAAGTTTGCAACTTGATTCTTTAATCACTGACTCTCAAAGGCCTTCATTGCAAAGAAGGTCTAGAGGACAAATTTAAATTACAAGTTGCTTTGAAATTCTCCCAATAGCTTGAATTAACAAGGCCAGAACATAGTGTCATTTCAAGAAGGAGTTAAATCTAGCTCCTGGGGCTAAAGGATCAAGGGATGTGACCGAAGTGTTGTGTGTGTGTGTGTGTGTGTGGGGGGGGGGGGGGGGGGGGGGGAGAGAGAGAGAGAGAGAGAGAGAGAGGGAGGGTGCGGAGTGGGTGCAGGGGGAATTAAGAATATTGAATTCGACAACCAGACATGACTATAATGAATGGTGGAGCAGGCTCAAAGGGCTAAGTGATCTACTCCTGTTCCTGTTTTCTAAGCATGTTGCTATGTAATTCCAGTGCCTACCACATAATTTGGCAGCACTGGAGATCAGATTAAAATCCTACTGTGCAGAAGGAGATCATTCTGCTCATCAAGCCTATACCCACTCTCCAAATGAACATCTTACTCGGGCCCATTCCCCCTTCCTATTCCCGAAACCTTACAGATTTACCATGGCTAATCTATCTGGCCTGACACAAACCGGAAATTTAGCATGGCCAATCCACCTAACATACATATATTGATGTATGCCAAGTTTTAATTGGAAGCAGTTCTGTTGTCAGCATAGGTCAGTCAGTTGGTTCTGTCTTTGTGGGTTCAAGTTCCCCACTACAACACTATGGAACATCATTGATAGCGTCAGCACATTGATTAAACAAAGCCTGTTTGCCTGATATAAAAGATCCATGTCATTATTCAAAGGGCAGCCAACTCTCCTGATGTCCTGTCCACTACAATGCTCCCTCAACCAATATCAGTAGATTAGACGATCTGGTTAGTTAAATTGCTGCTGTGAAAATTGTCTGTCATAACAAGAATGGTTTACATATCAAAATTGGCATTGCAGCACCAGAGAAATCCTGGCGAAATTTTTTTAAACAATGCTAGAATAAATGCAGTTTATGTATTCAGAATCCCAAGTCTTTATGACAAGTGGCCTTGGGAAATATCTAAAATCAGGGGAGGCTGCTTGGGACTGTTTGCTGTTTGAGGCGCCCGGAATCCAGATGTGTGGTGCGCGGTTCCGCCCGGAACAGACAAGACTGTGGCACTTGGGTCCAAAATGGTGGTGGCATAGTGACTGGTGTGAGAGCGTCAGGAGCTGGCATGTTTCTGGTTAATTATAGCAGCAGCTCGGAGGAGGAGGAGGGCCCGGCTGGAGCGGGGCCGCGGCTCCGAGCAGAGGGAGCAGCTGGCGGGGCTGGGTGAGTAATCGAGATCGGAATTAGCGGAAGGAGAGCCGGTGTGTGCGGCGTCAGGAAATTTCCCCCCGAGCCGAAGCTGAATCAATATCACACAGTATACAATCACACAAAGTGGCCAGTCCCTGCCAGTGTTTACCCTCCACCCCATCCTTGTCTCATCTTTTTGCATCCAGTCCGATCGTCAAGTACAAAGAGTTGACGGTCCAGGTCGAGTCCCAGGTGGGGGAAAAGTTGGACAGTCATGGCTAGAGCTTCCTAGGTGATAAAAGGGAGAATTGCTTAGCAAAGTAACAGGTACCAAGTAGGTAATAAAAGTGAGAACCTGACCAAGCATAGAAAGTTCAAAGGTGAGATGAAAATGCAAATAAGAATACCAAAGTGAGGGTATTAAAAAGAGAATGGTAGTTGACGTAAAAGGGAATCCAAAAGTCGTCTTAGGCGTTTAAATAATAGAGATGGTGAAAGAGGCTGATCGGAGATCAAGAAGAGGATTAATGCATGGAAGCTGAGGGACATGGTCAAGATACTAAATGAATAACTTGTCAAGAAAGAAGGCGCTGTCAGAAAGCTGAGACATTGGATGGGCTAAAAGTTGATAGAGTTTTAGAAAAGGTTGCTGTGCTTAAAGTTGATAAGTCACAAGTCTCGAACTAGAGGATATAAGTTTAAGGTGAGAGGGGAGAGATACATTAGTGTCCAGAGGGGCAATGTTTTCACACCCAGGATGGTCAGTGTCTGGAACAAGCTGTTAGAAGTAGTAGTAGAGGCAGGTACAATTTTGTCTTTTAAAAAGCATTTAGACAGTTATATGGATAAGATGGGTGTAGAGGAATATGGGCCAAATGTGGACAATTAGAGGTTTTTTTAAAAAAGGTGGCATGGACAAGTTGGGCCAAAGGGCCTGTTTCCATGCTGTAAACCTACATGACAAGGACTGAAGGGAATACATCTGCAAATGTTGAGGAAATAAGGATGGATGTTAAGGAGATATAATCCTCTTTAGAGATGGGGATTGTCCCAGAGGACTGGAAAATTCCAAATGTGACACCCATATTCAAAAACAGGTATAAGGATAAACATAGCATCTACATGCCATTCAATTCAACCTCCGTGGTGGGAAACAATAATCCAGGGAGAAAAAAAACAGTCATTTAGACATGTATTAATCAAAGAAAGCCAGCATACATTGTTTAAAAGTAAATTATGTATAATTAATTTGATTGAGCTTTTTGATGAGTTGACAAGAGAGTGTTGATGTGTGTAATGTAGTTGATATGGAATACTTATATTTGATAAAAGCATTTGATAAAATGCCACTGAATGCCTTTTAATATTCGTTAGCAAAGTTGAGCTAGTTGAGCATGGAATAAAATAAACAGTGGCATGGTTACAAAGTTGGCTGAGTTGTGACAAAGTAGTTAAAAAGGTTTTATACATAAGAGGGTACAAAAGCAAGGAAGTTATGATGAACTTTAAGTAAATACTAATTCAGCCTCAGCTGGAGTTTTCTGGGTCAATTCTAGGCACCACACTTTAGAAAGGATGCGAAGGCTTTAGTGAGAGTGCTGGAGAGAATCAGGGTGTTTTCAGGGATCATGGATTTCAGTTGCTTGGATCAATTGGAAAAGCTAGGATTCTCCTTTTTACAGAAGAGCAAGAAGATTTGACAGAGGTATTCAAAATTATGAATGATTGAGACAGAGTAGCTAGGGAGAAAAGAAAAGGTTTACCCATATCAGTTACCCATGTAACTGTCTAAATGTTTTTTAAAAGACAAAATTGTTCCATTGGTAGAGAATTGAGAACCAAAGGATACAGATTTGTGATTGGCAAAAGGAACTTTGGTGACAAGAGGAAAACAATTTTCATAGAATCCTACAGTACAGAAGGAGGCCATTCAATCCATCAAGTTCGTACTGACCACTGTCCCACCAAGGCCGTTTTCTCATAATCTTGCACATTTACCTGCTAATCTCCCTGACACTAGGGTCAAATTAGCATGACCAATCAACCTAACCCAAAAAATGTTTGGACTGTGGGACGAAACTGGAGCACCCAAAGGAAATCCATACAGATGTGGGAAGAATGTGCAGACTCCACACAGACAGTGACCCAAGGTTGGAATTGAACCGAGGTCCCCTGGTGCTGTGATGCCTGGTACAAAGTGAACACTTAGAAATCTCGAATGTACTGCCTGAGAATGTCATGGAGGCAAATTCAATCAAAGTTTTTAAAAGAAAATTTGGATAAGCGCCCATCCTGATAGTTAAAAATCAAAAGGTAATGGAGAAAGGGCAGACGAGCTGAGTTGCTGTTGCACAAAACCGGCACGTAGTCAATGGGCTGAATGACTCCCTTCTGTAACCATGCCATGATAATACACAATTTCTCTCTTCCTGTATGCTTGTCCAGCTTCTTGTTAAATGTATTTATACTATTCACCTCAGCCTTTTGTAGTAGTGAGTTTCATATTCTCAAGTACTACAAATTTTGGGCAGCACAGTAGGACAGTGGTTAGCACTGCTGCTTCACAGCTCCAGGAACTGGGGTTTGATTCCTAGCTTGGATCACGGTCTGTGTGGAGTCTGCATGTTCGCCCACTATCTGCATGAGTTTCCTTTGGGTGCTCCGGTTTTCTCCCACAGTCCAAAGATGTGCAGATTAGGTTGATTGGCCAAGCTAAAATTGCCGCTTAGTGTCCTGAGATGCGTAGGTTAGAGGGATTGATGGGTAAATATGTAGGGGTATGGTGGTTGGGCCTAGATGGGATTGTGGTCAGTGTAGACTCGACAGACCAAATGGTGTTTTTGTGCACTGTAGGGTTTCCATGATTGAAGTTTTCGTAAATAAATTTCCTTTGAAGTCCCTCTTTAATTTCTTGGTGACTATTTTATATTGATGGCCTCTTGTTTTGTCCTTTCCCACAAGTGAAAATTCTCTCTCTGTATCCACTCTATCAAACCTTTATATCATTTTAAATTCCTCCATTAGGTCAGTCCTCTTTATCTTTTTAAGAGAAAAGAAAACTAATCTGTTCATCTTTTCCTGATAGTTATAACTTTGCAGGTTTGGTATTATCTTTGTGAATCTTCTTCAGTGCCTCTATATTCTTTTAATAATATGGTCATAGAGTCATAGAGATTTATAGCCTGAAAATAGGCCTTTTGGCCCAACTTGTTCATGCCATCCCTCTTTCTTTTAAACCTCAATGGGTTTATCCATATCAGTTACCCATGTAACTGTCTAAACACTTTTTAAAAGACAAAAGTGTACCCACCTCTATTACTACCTCTGGCAATGTGTTCCAGACATTCATCACCCTCTGTATGAAAAGAATTGCCCCTCTGGATCCTTTTGTATCTCTCTCCTCTCACCTTAAACCTATGCCCTACAGTTTTAGACTCCCCTACCTTTGGGAAAAGATATTGACTATCTAGCTGATCTGTGCCCCTCATTATTTTATAGACCTCTACAAGATCACCCCATCAGCCTCCTACGCACCAAAGAAAAAAGTCCCAGTCTATCCAGCCTCTCTTTATAACTCAAACCATCAAGTTCCTGTAGCATTCTATTAAAACTTTCTGCACTCTTCCTAGTTTAACATCCTTTCTATAATAGGGGTGACCAGAACTATACACAGTATTCCAAGTGTGGCCTTACCAATGTTTTGTACAACGTCAACAAGATATCCCAACTCTTGTATTCGATGTTTTGATCAATGAAACCAAGCATGCTAAATGCCATCTTCACCACTCTATCCACCTGTGATTACATTTTCAAGGAGCTATGAACCTGTACCCCTAGATCTTTATTCTGTAACTCTCCCCAACACCCTACCACTAACTAAGTCCTGCCATAGTTCAATCCACTAAAATGCATCACCTTGCATTTATCTAAATTAATGCGAGATAATGAGAACTGTACACAATACAGTGTACAGGTATGACCTAACCAAGATTTAGTGCAAGTTCAGCATAATTTCAATTTTGTTAATGTTTACGTTTTTAATTTTAACTTTTTTATTCCATCCTTAAGTTATAAAGCCAATGCACAGAATAGAGCAGATAGACCCAAATTGGGTCTGCTTGCTCCAAAACCAAATTCAAATTGAATTCAATTCATTGTCTGCACAAGAAAGGCAAACAAGACCCAAGTTGACAAGATAAGCTATTGCATTCCATCTTAGGCTTGATCCAAGGCTTTCATTTAGCCAAGAAGCCTTTTTAAATGTTTTACTCCATCCTTAAAGTTACAAAGCCAATGCCCAGAATAGATTGGGCAAACCTAAGTCCATTCCTTGCTTGCTGTAGAAACCAAATTCAAAATCCAGTTGAATCTAATAATCCTAATAAGCGAAACAAGCAAGATCTAAGCTGACAAAGTGAGGCATTGCACTGCATCTTGGGCTTGATTTGATGCTTGATCTAAGCATTTAACCTGCATTTTTACACTTAGTGATCTGTATATTTATACTCCCAGATCCCTTTGTATTTGTACCTCACTTTGATTCTTTTTTCCTAAGCAAAGTAGAAATTTTATCCTCAGTGTATTGAGTTCATTAATATTCTGACTTTCTAGCAATAATAAATATGTCTTGTATTATTTTAATGTATCAGATTGTATCTTTGAATTATGCTTTAAAAAGTCAATGTGTGATAGGTGAGGAAATCTGTATCTTTGGATTTTTGCCTGTATGTTTTTGCAAATTAGCATCTGTGATTGTGATGTTTGGTTGTTTGGGGCTTGTAACATTTGAATCACACATTTGAATCACACAATGTGCCAAGACTTGATAATTTTGATCCTGCCTCAGGGCAGGGTGGAACCCTATTGCGAGATATTAGCAGGTCATGCAGATTGGTTCAAGGCACAGAGGGAACATCTGGTGTGAGGAACAGTCACTCAGGTGAATCTGGGGTGGAGAAGGCAGTTAGTTTTGTGCTGCTAGGGGAAATTGGATGAAGAGAATCTCAGGACAGTTATCAGTACAGTGAAACACACATTAACTATTGGCTTCGTGAAGCTAGCAGTGGGGTTCTGCTCGGAGTAGCCAGTGAGCTGAAATTGGGCTGGTTACTACATTCCAGTGTACTGCCTTATGAATCTAGTGGGACCCAGTCTCGAGAGATGAGTTGAACAACTAAGATGTCATTGGGACATTCTGAGTTGGAGTGGCTGTTGAGGAAATCAGAAGCTGTATCCTCAAAAGAGAGGAACTGAAATCCTTGGGAAGAAGGCTGACTTTTAAATATTTTTTGTGACAACCTGACATCTGGATGCGTTGCTGAGAAAATTCAGAGCACCTGTCTTGGTTTTGTCTAGCATTTAATATGCATTTGGTAGTTGTGCTCGACCATAATTTTCCTGTTACTTCAGATTTATCTTGGGTTAATTCTAGATTTTGGCTTATTAGATGGATAGCATTGACTGTTGAATAGTAAACTTTCTTCTGTTTAAAATCACGGAATATTGTGGCTTTCAAATTTTGTCTACTTTGCGTCAACAGTTACTGGTCCATAACTGGATCATAATAAAATTTGTGGGTCTGTTCTGGGACAAGAATTCTCTAAATTTACCAGCTGCAAACTGGAGAGGGGGAGATGGAGAGCACAATGAGGGAAGCAGATATGTGAGAAAGGAAAAGAAAGATTACAAATGAGAGAGAAACAAAGGTGCACAATTAAAACAAAAAGCAATATTAAAGGAAGCAGTCAATTTTTATTTGAATCCTCTATCTGGATTTTGCTTAGCACAATGCTATACTAGTTGAAACTGTTAATGGGGATTCCCAGTGATGATCTGTTTTTAAACTGGTGATAGATTGCAGTCCCAACGCTTGCCTGTTCCAGAGAGTGTGATGGAAATGTTCAAAGATTTCGAAGAGCATCTGGATGACAGTGTTCAACATAATGGCCGCATACGTAGTTTCCCGCACCAACGAGGCAACTGGTCGACACTTGTGTATGTGGAATGTGAGTTATTGATCTTAAACTTCAGCAAATTTGGACACTGAAAACTGTTAACAAATGGTGGGGGGAATATTCTGCTCTTGGTTTTGGCAGGCGGGATCAGGTGTGGGAGTGGAAAATCTGATAAGAGGACCAAAAGCCATTAGTGCTGGCCGTTTTAATGCTGTTTCCTGTCCACTGTGCCACTCTGTGAAAAATTGGAAAATTCCGTCCAAAAAGTATTGTGAAGCCATTACAAAGTCTGAAAGAAAAGGAGGAACTCTGGTTTACACACAGTATTGTTTCATTTTCAGGTTGTTCCAAAGGGCTTCGGAGCAAACAAATTGCTTTTGAAGTGCTATCAGTGTTGTAATAGCAACCCACCATAGTCAGTTTGAGCAAAGCAGGATCACACGTACAGCAATGAAGTGGATCACTAAGATCTTATATTTTTTGTTTATATCAAATGACAAAGAAATGTTAGCCACGTGTGGAAAGTCGAGGATTTGTGTATCCTATTGTTTATGGACTATGGACTCTTGCACTGTAAAATAGAACTCCTGCAATACAGCAAGGGGCCTTTATTTTCTCTGAAAGAGCATTATACTCAGGCCATCTTCTTTCTCCTATCCTCATAACCGCATGCATTTACCACAGAAAATTCACTTAACCTGCATTCTTTGGACTATGGAAGGGACCCAGAGCGTCTGGAGGAAACCCATGCAGACATGGGGAGAATGTACAAACTCTACACAGTCATCCAAGGCCAGAATCGAACCTGAATTACTGACACTGAGAGACAACAGCACTAAGCACTGTGCCACAATGCAAGTTGGGCAGCAGTATGTTTTCTCAAAAATAGTTTATGGTGCAAATGTCATCACTCAAGGTAAATAGTCTACACAATGAGAGTTCCTTGTTATGCATGTTGTTGGAGTATTAATGCACAGTGTGAGTTTTTCCACAATATTGAAATATAATAGTGATAAAGAAGGTCAAAGTTCAAATTCATTAAAACAGCAAGAGCTTTCTTTAATTTGGCAAGAGCCTCATAATGGGAAACATCAAAAAGAGTTTTTCAATGGCAAGCTTACAAAACTGCACTTTAACACACATCCTGCATTACATAATAATCATCACTGAAACACTGAACACCATACAAAAATATCAAATGATAATCATATCCAATAGTAATCATTGAAATGAAAAGGCTATCAAAAGGATGACCAGACACTCCAACACGGAAATAAACAGGAGCGTTTAGAATTCACTTTCACTTCTAGCCAATACTGATTGCAGTTGTTATGTGTTAGCATACAGCCATGGTTTTGCTAGTTTTGTATGTTACCATTCCCCTCTGTGACACATCCACATATATTTTTGGGGTTATTGGCTATAACCTAATCATATTGTTTTCCTATTAAATTGTTTGTTTCAGCTGTCTAACAGTGAATGATCTTAATTGTATTAAAGTTCATTTTAAAATCACATATTGGTGTCCATCTTTGATAAAGTTCAAATGTAATTGAATCATCACAGAATATTGCTTTGATGTGCATGATGTTATCTCGGTTATATTTATCATACATATTCTATCAAATGATTTTAATATCCATTACTCTGATATTCTTATCAGATCACTTTTAAAATTAACCACTAAAATCTCTCTAGTATCGAAGAAGTATTTGTATTAATATGCAGACTAGCCAGAGAGAACCCCAGAAATGATGCGGCAAAGTTACGATTATTGAATTATTTTAATGTCCAGTTTAGGGTTCTTGATTAAGTATTGAGTATTACATTTAAGTATTACATTACATTGTATTAAGTATTACATTTTGAGCAGCTAATTTGACTTGCAGAGTTTACAGTTTCTTGGAAATTATTTTCCACTGAAAGATCAGGCTTTCAAAGAATCTGAGTTTTGAAAGAATTGTCAGATTTTAATGAATCATGTGGTGATATACTTGTACAAATGTAGTAACACTAACCACTGACTGCCTGTAATCATGTTTAACTGCATCAAACAAAGTGAAAATACATTAATTATTTTTGAATGAAATGTTGTAACTCTTGCTGTGTTGAAACGTGCTATGTTGATAGACTCCTGCATTTCTTTTTGTATGATCTTAGTTATGTATGGTGAAATTGTCCAGATGAAAACTTTCTTTCCAGAAAGGGTGATTTTCTTTTAGACTAAAGTTCCAGGACTTCTTTTAATTCTCATTTAGCAGGATGTTCTCTTTATTGCTGTTTGTTGCTGTATCTTATTTTAACCACTGGTTGGTGCTCTAGCCAATGTCTATTTTATAAACTTGATGCTGAATCTTTAAAGATAAAGGAAAAGGAAATGATTTTTGTGAAGAAGAACACAGCTGTGTTTTCAAAACTTTAATAAAGGGATAATTTTATCACTACTGAGGCCCTTGAAGAAGATTTTCATCCCTGTTATGTCGCTGTCATGATCTCAGTCATTGAAAACCCCTTCTTGTGCCTCCGTTAGAAACAGTAGCATGTGCAACTGCAGAATTGGTTAGAAATGGCCCACTGGTGGCCCATGTTATAGTTTGTTCCACAATTGCCTTGAGAGAAAGAGAATCTATTTGATGGGCTCCATTGGCAGCGATCAAACAGGTTGTTTAAATAATTTGAAGAAAACTTTGATATGACAATCATTTTTATTTTAAACCAAAATTGTAACACCTAGTCTTCCCTCCCTCCAATAAATGGATGAAATCTCATGCTGTTTAGTGTGGCATGGTTTGCTGAATATCTTTTCAAGTCCACTGTGATGATAGCCACAGCATTATTGCCTCAAGAAGAGAATTATAGCCACAGCATTGTTGCCTCAAGAAGAGAATTATAAATTTGTTGTAATAATATTTGATTGTTTTCAACTAGGGAAAATATACCAAGGTAAAGTTAAAACTGCCATGTGTTGTAATATATTTTGGGGTTGGTACAGATATGTAGTAACATTGAGTAAGGAAGTTGATTACAAGCAATTATAGCTGCCACCCCCTTTTGTAAGTAAAAGATTAACCTTATCAGTGTTCCAAGCATTCTAATAGATGTTTGCCTCTAACTAATTTTCCTATTATATGATTCTCATAGACACCAATAACTTTTAAAAGGATCTGAATTGCTGACTGCCTAATGCAAATAATTGCACCAAAGATTTCATGTTTTCATAAAATTGCTCACAATATTCAAAATGTGGTCTGACCAAAGCCTCAGCAGAATGTCGCTGCTTTTGTATTTTACTCCTCTCGAAATTAATGTTAACATTGCATTTGTTTTTTGAAAAAAAAATTATTTTCCTAATGACCACCTTAACCTGCAAGTTAACTTTAAGGGAATCCTGAACTAGGACTTACAAATCCCTTTGCATTTCCGATTTTTGAATTCTCTCCTCATTCAGAAAATAATCTTTGCCTCTATTTTTCTTATCAAAGTACATAACCTCTTCACTTTCCCACATTGTATTCTAACTGCCACTTCTTTGTCCATCTCTTAACCTGTCCATACCCTTCTGCAGCCTCCCTGCCTTTTCAATATTATCCCTCCACCTATCTTTGTATTATCTGCAAACCTAGCCACAATGCTCTCAGTTCCTTCATCTGGATCATTTACATATAGAGCAAAACGTTGTGGTCCTAACGTTGACCACTGCGGAGCTCCACAAGTCACTGGCTGCCATCATGAGGAAGGCCCTTTTATCCCCACTGTTTACCTTCTGCCAATCAGCCAATCTTCTAACCAAGTTAGTACCTTACCTCTAACACGTGGACCCTTAATCTTACTCAGCAGTCTCCTGTGTGGCACCTTGTCAAAGGCCTGCTAGAAATCTAAGTAGATAATATCCACTGGCTCCCCTTTGTCTAATCTGTTTGTTACTTCTTAAAAGAATTCTAACAGATTTCTCAGGCATGACCTCCTCTTGATGAAACTATGAAGACTTCGCCCTATTTTACCATGCACTTCCTAGTATTCTGAAATCTCATCCTTAATAATGGAGTCTCAAATCTTACCAACGTTTGAAGTCAGACTAACTGGCTTGCAATTTCCTATCTTTTGCCTGAGCATGCTTAAATGGATTTCTAATAGCATGAATGACTGATGGTCATTAACTCTTTACAACCTTTATTTCATCCTTGGTATCATTCATCCTCAATGACCTACTTAAAGATTATCCCAAAAAGTTATTTTTCTTCTGCTTGATATAGTAACACTTGTGGATCTTCTACACCAAATCTCTCTGGCTCTGAAAGTTTGTATGAAGTAAGGAAAGTTGTCTCTATTTTTATGTCCAGGATTGAACTTGCACTTTGCTTGCAATAAGTTTTGACCTGGGCCACTGTACCTGCAACCTGGTCACATTACCTTATCTTAGGCAGATTTTGTAGAAAGCCGTATCCCCCCCTCCAAATACTCCATTTTACCTTGAATTAAAAGAAAGAGTTTTAAACATCTCCATCTTATAAATTCAGCATTTGTTACTCTATACTGGCTTTCTAATGTTATTGTTGACAAGGGACCAGATACTGCCTGAAGATAGAAAAAAAATTTCTTGCACACAGTACCAATCGCAAATTGCTTTTGGTACAAAAGACAGTACAAGAAGACTGTAAAATAAAAAAAAAGTCTCAACTGAGTGAAGCAGGCAGAAAGAAATAATTCCAATACAAATGAGAATCTGTACTTTAATTGTCCGATTTTAATGACAAAACCAATTGCCCATGAGTAATTTTGAATTCACTGTTCTAATTATTTTGTGTCAGACCAACTTGCGTGATAGGTTATGTGACTAATGCAAGTTAACCACAAGGCAACAGAGAAGTTAGTACTTATAACATTTTTTTTAGAAGTTGCATGACTCTGTTTTTCAAATTCATATTATCATTGTTTCTTTCAGATTACCCTGAAGACGAGTTTATGGAACTTATTGATCTGTTGCTGACCCATTTGCAAACACACAAGCTGCCAATGGTTCGGTTAGCAGAGTTTCATATCAGTCTGTCACAGACTGTGGTGCTGCGCTATCATTGGATAAACATCTTTGTGGCGTCCTTAAAGGAAAAAATGACCTCTCTTGACAGGTAGGATTTAGTTACTGTGCTATTGTTGCATAAACCAGTCTAAGACAATGACTGAAATATATTTGTCCTTCAGTAGTTATAACATATTACCTACTAGCCATATGTTTGTTGTATTATTAACATGGTTAAAAAAATGTTTTTGATATTTTTAGTACTTTTTTTGGTTTCTAGTGTGGTTTGTGTAATGGTTAGCATGTGCTGCTTTCACTGCTGCAGTTCAGGTTGTGGTAGCAAATTGCTTTACAAAACTGTATGAAATTTGGAAATGTAGTAAACAGTGAGGAGGACAGTAATAAACTTCAAATCAACACAAAAATGGGCACAAAAACAGAAAATGTTGGAAAATCTCACCACGTCCTAAGGTATCTGTGGAAAGAGAATAGAGCCAATATTTCAAATGTGGATGACTCCTTGCCAATGAAATGGACAAAATGGTGACAGATAAAAATTTAACACGGAGAATTGTGAAGTAATTCATTTTAATAGAAGAATGAAGAGAGATTGTGGTACAAACGGGTGGGAGTGGGGAGATGCTCAGGAGCAGAGCAAAGGTAGTGTATGTGTACACATCTTTGACGATGACAGGACAGAGGCATAGAGTAGAGAATGAGGAATTCACAATTGCAAAAGTAGCTGAAGTGAACAGCATAGATGCATTCAGCGGAAGCTAGATTAACAAGAGGGAAGAAAATAGAGGAAGATATATTACAGGATTAGGTGTGGATGGTGAGAGTTCTCCAGAGCCTAAAGATTGTCATGGATGTGTTGGGCCAGAAAGTTTGGTGCATGTTCTTTCTGCCTGAGCTGTATAGCTGCTCTGTAATTCAGGATCATGTTTCTGTCTCCTGGTGAGAAACTTCAGATACTTAAAATCATGAACAGCTTTGAAGAGTAGTTAAGCAGCAAATTGTTTCCAGTTGCATTGCTAACCAAAGAACAGAGTTAAGGTATTTAGCAAAAACACCAGTGGCAATGTGAAGAAAATAAATCTTATGCAAAGTGTTGATATGATTTGGAAAGCATTATTTCCTGAGAGAGTGATGGAAACAGATTCAATAATAATTCTCAAAAGGAAGTGGGTAAATACTAGAAAGGAAAAATTGCTGAACTGAAGGAAAGAGCTGGGGAATGAGATTAATTAAATAGCTTCACCAAAGGGCTAGCACAGGCACGATAGGTTGAATGGCAGTCTGTTGTACTATATAATTTTATGAACCCCTTGTGTTTTCCATCCTCCATTTTAGGAATGTAGAAGAGATGATCTCTATACAAATAGAACTTGTGTGTGCAGTCCAAAGATCTGCAGGTTAATTAGATTGGCCATGCTTAATTGCCCCTTAAGGTCCCAAGATGTGTAGGTAAGGAGGATTAACAGGAGTTACAGGGATAAGGCCTGGGTGGAATGCTTTTTCGAAGAGTCAGTACAGTCTCGATGGGCGGAATGATCACCTTCTGCGCTGCACGGACTCTCTATGATTCTATAATGTACGACTTTCTAAGGCTAGGCTAAATTATCCAAATTCGAAACTGCTGCAAGAACTTCCATTTATGGAGTGTTTTTCAAGGAAAGAGCCAATGAAATATGTTAATTATGTAGTCATTGTTATAGTTTAATAACATTCATGCATGAAATTTCCCCATTATACTGCAGGTTCTACTATGTTTCAGATAAAGTGAAGTTCTACATTAATCAAGAGAAGACCAGGTACAATGACCTATTTTTAATTGCTATTATGACTGCAAACCATGCTACCAGGAGTGTTTTTAAAACTCTGTAAATCACAGCAGTCTTTGAGAATTGTTAAAATACCAAAGTCCCTTTTCCAGTGATTGCACCAGATCCTTTGGAGTCTTTTATTCTGAAGAACTGTCCTTCTGATAAACAATTCCTGATGAGAATTACAGAATTCCAATTGAGAAATGTATCATAACTAGGTAATAATGTATAGAACACTTCTAAGGCTAGCTCTATCTTCTTCTCTCAAAAATTCAGCACAATTGTTCTGTTATCAGGTGATCTGTTATCAGTGCTGATTTATACAGCACTCTTAAAGAACTCTGGTATAAAATTGCAAAGGACTGCCTGTGACCTGTTAAAAAGGCCAGGAATTTTTGTTATGTGATTGAAATTTATATACAGTAAAAATAACTACCCCCTCCCCCGCCCCCCAATTCCTTGTTTGTTAGTCAACTTAATTTTCAGACATTGGTAATTCTGATACCCTGTTGTTCTCATTTTCACAATACATCTATGTTTTAAACTTGGTTGAAAAACTCTCTTAATATTTAACAGTTTGTATCAAACCAGCAATCTGAGTTTCTTGTGCTTAGACGCTGTTAATGGGAATGCTAAGATCTAATATGGTTGCCCTTGACTATAGTGCACTGTAATCTTTAAAATAGTAAGATTACTGATTAGAATGTGAATCTTTACACCTAACCTGCTATTCAAGTCTTTAAGTGGCTATCAATGTGAGTGGAAGGAGCACTGAGCTCAGGTTAAAGAGATGTGTATTGTCTCCAGACAGCACAGTAAGTGAGGTTTTTTGCTAACCCAGGCAAGCCATGGGGGTTACAGATAGTGTGACATGAAGCCAAGATCCCTGTTAAGACCGTCCTCTGCGCTGTTGTGTGTCGTGAATGCACCCTTGAAGAGCGTTTACCCGAAGGTCGGAAGCCGAATTCCCGTGACCGCTGAAGTGTTCGCCAACAGGAAGGGAACAGTTTTGCCTGGTGATTGTCGAGTGATGTTCATTCATCCACTATTGTAGTGTCTGCATGGTCTCCCCAACGTACCATGCTTCGGGACATCCTTTCTTGCAACGTATTAGGTAGACAACATTGGCCGAGTTGCAAGAGTATGTACCATGTACCTGGTGAATGGTATCCTCATGTTTGATGATGTCATCCATGTCGATGATCCGGCGTGTTTTGCAGAGATTACTGTGGTAGCGTTGTGTGGTATTGTGGTCACTGTTCTCCTGAAGGCTGGGTAGTTTGCTGCGAACAGTAGTTTGTTTGAGGTTGCACGGTTGTCTGAAGGCAAGAAGTGGGGGGTGTGGGGATGGCCCTGGTGAGATGTTCATCATCATCAATGATATGTTGAAGACTCCAGAGAGGATGTCTTAGCTTCTCAGTGACCACAATACCACACAACCCTGCCACAGCAACCTCTGCAAGACGAGCTGGATCATCGACATGGACGACATCATCAAATGTGAGAATACCATTCACCAGGTACACGGTACATACTCTTGCAACTCTGCTAACGTTGTTTACCTAATATGTTGCAAGAAATGATGTCCCGAAGCATGGTACATTGGGGAGACCATGCAGACACTACAACAGTGGATGAATGAACATCGCTCGACAATCACCAGGCAAAACTGTTCCCTTCCTGTTGGCGAACACTTCAGCGGTCACGGGCATTCGGCCTCTGACCTTCGGGTAAACGTTCTTCAAGGGGGCCTTCATGACACACGACAGCGCAGAGCCGCTGAGCAGAGACTGATAGCCAAGTTCCGCACACATGAGGACTGACTTAACAGGGATCTTGGCTTCATGTCACACTATCTGTAACCCCCATGTCTTGCCCGGGTTAGCAAAAAACCTCACTTGCTGTGCTGTCTGGAGACAATACACATCTCTCTAACCTGTGCTCAGTGCTCCTTCCACTCACATTGTTAGCCATTTTAAGACTTGAATAGCAGGTTAGGTGTAAAGATTTGCATTCTAATCAGTAATCTGTAAACAGTCTTTGCTGGTATATGTGCTGTTGGAGACCAGAACACCTCATTCACCTGATGAAGACCATAGAGTCGAAAGCTTGCGAGTTTACTATCAAATAAATCAGTTGGATTTAAACCTGGCGTTGTCAGACTTCTTACTGTGTTTACCCCAAGTCCAACGCCGGCATCTCTACATCATCTTTAAAATCACCATTTCGGATGCTCTCAATAATAGGTTAACCCATCTCTTGGTGGCCTTGCTTCTAGTTCAGCATTCTAAAGTAATTTTAAAAATTATTGAGTATCAGTAACTAGGGCAGCATTCTTATTGCCCTTGAAAAGGTGATGAAGAGCTACCACCTTGAACCACTGCATTTCTTGTGGTATAAATACATCCACAGCACTATTATGCACCAAGTTTTCATGGTTAAAAGATATTGAATTGAGCCAACTAATTTTGTTTGTGTTCATGCACATTCCAAGTGACAAATTCCACTGTCATCTCCAAAGTGAGACAGACATCCTATGAGGTACCGAATAATAATCTGTGCTGACTGCTGATTCTGAATAATTTTAGTTAGCAAACATGATTACAATCTGAGTTTACTGAAATAGGGTTTTCACTGATATGCTGGTCAGGTATTCATATTACAAGCCTCTGTTAGAGTTCCAATAATAGAGCAGATCACAAGAGCTAAACTCACTTTAAACTAGGTTGCTCAGAGAAGTTGTTGAAAGCATTACTGAGATATGACCTCAAGTAATGGGGAATCAATAGCAGCTGTGGACCTTTTGTATTCTACCACATAACAGCAAGGGCCAGTAATAAAAAAACTTTTCATTTGGATCTTTCAATAGGCTCCACCAATATTGTCTCATGAAGTTACAGATGTTTTTCTAATTCTTACACAGGACCTTCCTTGGTTTAGAGGTTTCAGCTGGCAGCAACTATTTACTGGAAATTGTCAACGAAGTGGATAAATCTATGAAGGAGTTTGATCTAAAAACTTATTATAAGGTTTGACCCCTTTATAATCCACGCTGTGTCTCAGAGTACATCACTAATAACTGTTGTACAACACATTAACTACTTTGCAAAATTTCTGGCATTTTAGAACCACATTTCATAAGCTTTATTATTTTAAAGTTTATACAGATTACGCAATCATTTTTCCTAAGATTGATTTTTTTTCTAAGATCTAGCCAATAGGGACTTAATAGTCTAAATGGCCTCCTTCTGTACCATATTTACTCCATGACTATACCCTCCTACTTAATAAAACAGTGCCTTAGAATAAATAAATAAGTAAAAATCATCACAATCTTGGTATGAATCAGATGCAAATGTAAAATGGAGTTTCAGTGTGCAGCTTTTTTATTATTCATTCGTGGGATGTGGGCATCCCCGGATCAGCATTTGTTGTCCTTGAATGGCTTGCTCGGCCGTTTCAGAAGACATTTAAGAGTCAACTATATTGTCATGGGTCTGGAGTATATAGGCCAGACCAAGTAAGAAAGGCAAATTTCCTTCCCTGAAGGACAATAGTGAACCAGATGGATTTTTACGACAATCAACAATGGTTTCTTGGTCATCATTAGAGTTTTAATTCCAGATAATTGTATTGAATTCAGATTTCGCTATCTGTCATGGTGGGATTTGAATCCTGGTTCCCAGAGCATTATCCTGAGTCTCTTGATTACTAGTCCGGTGATAATGCCATACGCCATTGCCACCTCTAATTCAGTTACATCAAAGAGATGAGATGATGCAATAGATTAGCATAATGTCCTTTTATTTTTCCAATCCTGAGTTCACAAAATTGCACAATGATCACAGATGAGAAATGTTATTCAGCCTACATTGTTTCATCCATACAGAAAGGTCCTTCCTTTGTCCCATTGTAGCACTTTATTATTTCTTAAATTATTCCAGGGTTCTTTTTCTCTATTTCTCTACGTGGAAGTAAATTGTAACTTGCATTTTAATTGTGCCCTTAACAAAGGGAAAGATCCCAAGCTATTTCATAGGAATGTAATCAAACAAAGAACTGATATTAGGAATGACAAAAAGCTTGAAAACTTGATCAAAAAGGTAAGTTTATGTGTACAGTACATTTTGTGTTCACTCGACATGTTTTGTGTACCCTCTATAAGATCATTCAGATGCCTTTTTAGACTGAACTGCCTGTATTTCTAGTTTTTCATCATAGCTGAGACATTTTTTCAATGGAGTCAACTTCATGATTCTTTTCTGCATCATTCTGCAGCACGTGATACGTTATGCTGTGTTTCAGCATCAGAACAGAACTTGATGTCCAAGTGTTAGCTGACCAGAGCACTGCACACTTTGATCTCAATTTCTTCTGACTATGTAGTTCATTATTTGGACTTGAAACTTGATTGCTGGGATAAAGTTGTGGATTAAACTTTATGGATTAAACTAGGCTAATCTCATCTACTTGGCACAGATTGACAATCTCTGAGGCGTGTGGAAAGAAAATCCACACTGTTGTAGTTGGCAATGTTCCTCCTAGTTTGAAGTTGAGGCATGTTTAAGTAGTGTGAAGAAACCTATACAATACAAGTGTCTGACTATATTTGTGATGTCTGGTGCTCATAATGGTAAAAGGTTCTTTCCTGATGCTAATATCTTCATTGTTATAAGCACAATATATTCAGTAAGAATGCAAAAAGCCCAGTTAGTAGCCGAATTTCGCAGTGTAGTTATTGTGTGATTGTTTTCTTCAAGTCCCTTCCCTGCAGAGTGTAGTATTCCCACCTAAAGTATCCCACAAGTGCCAAATTCCTACTATCTGATAATCATTAATTTGCAAAGGGGATGGTTGCTTTGCATTATAGGACTAATGTTGCACATATCTTTGCTTGATTACCCTGCTCAGTAAAGAACATAACAGATCAGATATAGAACAGTTGTAATTTAATTGAACAACAGAAAGACATGAGGGCCTCACAAGCATCTATAGAATCCATCAGTGAAAAACGCTTACGTTTTGCAAATATCTCAAGCGCTTCAAATTCAGGTTTTGTAAATAATGTAAGGCTTTCACATAGTAGTGCTGTATACTCTCTCATCCGTGTAACAACTATCTCTTGAATTTTGACAGAAACCTTCCTTTCACATTAGTGTGGCCTGGTGCTTGGGGGACGCTACCGCTGAACTTGAAAAACACCAACAGGAGCTGCAGGTAGGTGCTGAAGTATGAGCCATATCAGATGTTAAAATTAAATTGTTGACTGATCTTACTGAGGACCAGCGAGTGATTTAAAATCACCATCAGAACGCAACTCAGATTTACCACATTATCACAGCAAACCTGTGCATTATTTTTATTGAATTCAATTTTATTTGTCAGTTATTTCTGTCTTGATGTATTGGATTGTCAGCAAATCTAGGAAAATTGGGCAGGGAGCAGAAGGTAGCATCTGATTTGTCTATTTAAGTTAACAAATAGGTGATCAATAAGACTTAGCTAGGCCCCAGGATCCTCCCCGAAATGATTTCCATGTATTTGCTGGGTCCTGGTGTTTTAGTAGCTTTGGGAGTAGGACTAGGCAAAACTAGCAAAAGAAATTTGAACTTAATTTTGAAGGCATTGTGGCATAAACATGAAGCGGGTGACTGGTCTGTTCTTATTGCCACTGACGACTGCCTCTGTGATTCTTTGAAATAATTCTAAATTTGATCTGTAGAACCATGGGATCTGCTGTGATGATTGTGATTTTTTTTATTCTTAAGTTAATACCACTGATACTTTTTTGGACGGGGATAACTTAAAAAGAAATAACAAAAATCGTACCTGACCTTTACACACTAAAACTACATTAACTGGGTAAAAGCAATTTACTTTGGATGCTGGAATCTGAAACCAAAAGAGAAAATGCCAGAAAATCTCAGCAGGTCTACCAGCATCTGTAAGGAGAGAAAAGGGTTGACATTTCAAGTCCAAATAAACCTTTGTCAAAGCTAAAAAGCATAGAAAGTGGGAGATATTTGTATTGCAGGATGAGGAAATGAAAGGTGAATCATACCCACAAAAACAAGGGGAAAGGCTGCTAATGGCAGCCCATAGAGAGAAAGGGTGTGAATGGCCAAATGGCAGAGATGCTGTAATTGAAGGGTAAACTGCAACAGATGAAGATGTTGGGAGTGGGGGAGAGATAAAATTAAGAAAAGAGGGGAAAGAGATAGCAAAACTCTTATATAGATGCTGCCAGACCTGCTGAGATTTTAGGTTCTGATGTTCGACCCAAAAAAGTGTAGAAACTGATTCCATAAATAATTTAAAAAGGGAATTTTAGGATGAGGAATTTACAGGATTATGGACAGAGCTGAGGATGTGGGATTGAGGAGGCTTGTACAGGTACAATAAGCTAACTGGTGGCTTCGTTTGCTGTAAGTCCCTAAGTTTATATAAAGACTACAAATAGAACATGGAACATTTCAGCGCAGTACAGACCCTTCGGCCCTCGATGTTGTGCTGACCAGTGGAACCAATCTAATGACCCTGTAACCTAAACTATTCCAATGTTATCCACGTGCTTATCCACTGACCATTTGAATGCTGTTAAGGTTGGCGAGTCCTGGTCCTTTCATCTATTCCATGTGTCAAAAAATATAACATTTGTTGGAACTACAACACAAGAGCAATTGCTTCACAAATTTCTTCGCCATTGTGAAAAATTGAAATGTTTTATCAACTTTGTTAAATTAAAAAAAAACCTATTTATGTTAGTGCATCAGACCTGGTGTTGTCTCCAAATTTTATACTGTATGTCGATGTTCTTTGCAGGCTATCGTGGATAGATTTGAAAACAGTGCCAGCATCCTCCAAATGTTTGCAGATCAAGTGCGATGCAAAACTGGAAACAAGATTTTCTCCTTTCCGCTGCGATAGCTACAGCTACTCTTTTCTGAGGACTCAACTACAACTCAAGCCAGGGCATGACTGAGCAACCTTGGGAAAAGGTCCATTCTTTCCCAACTGTTTGCTCCAGCTATGGAAAGGCAGCAGAACCTCTTGCCTGTAATGAATCGTGCATTAAGGCTAATTCATCATTGCAGTGAACAGTTTATTTTTCAGAATAAAGGCATTGTACTTTTTAAATGGAAAAGGATTTAAAGTATGAAAATAAGAACTTTGCATTAAATCTACACTGAAAGAGAGCATGTCAGTTGGGCAACTGAGCCATCACAGTACTTTTACCTCATGGACTAAGAAAGAGGCTCCCCACAACCTTAGCAGAGGAAGCTTGAAGTGGCCACAAAATCCTGGCATTGTTGGCAATGCCCCATCACGTTAAAGGATCAAAAGACCCATCAAGATAGCAGAACTTTTACAAATTGTTTGATTTATTTTCCATTTTTGTTTATTTCTGGCTTTTGTTTCCCAACTTTTATCTAGATTTTAATATTGAACTAAAACTGAAAACTATTAAGTGTTTGGAATTTGTCTTTTCAGTGTTGTTTTTAAGTATGTAAAAAGCTTTATTCCACATAAAGCTTCAACTTGAAACTATTTATAAAATTCCCGCTTTTGTAATATGAATATATAGCATTTTCTATTTTCCTCTGATTATTTCTTTAAAAATGGTACGAATTTTCGTTTGAAGTATTACATATGTGAAAGTGTCATATAAATTCAATCAAGGAGTCATCTAAAATTTACTTCAGTCAAGGTTGTATTTATAAATATAAACAGGGAACATAATATTGATAGTCTTTAAATTGTTTTGGATTGAAAGCCTGATAAAGTCAAGGTTTGTTAAGTATAATGCTTCTGCACCTATTTGTGAATATATTGTGAAGAACTGTATGTTATTTTACTTGTTTTCTTATCAGTTGGGTGACATCACTTCAAGGGCAGCATGGTGACACAGTGGTTAGCACTGCTGCCTCACAGCACTAGGGACCTAGGTCAATTCCAGGCTCAGGTTGCTATCTGTATGGAATTTGCATGTTTTCCCCATGTCTGCAAGGGTTTTCTCTGGGTGCTTCAGTTTCCTTCCACAGTTCAAAGATGTGTAGGTCAGGTTATTTGGCCATACTAAATTGCCCCTTAGTGTCAAGGGGATTAGCAGAGTAAATGTGTGGGGTTACGGAATAGGGCCTAGGTGGGATTGTGGTCGGTGGACCGAATGCACTTCTGTACTGCAGAGGTTGTATTATACCAGTCCTGAATTTATGCTGAAGTAACAGCATGTTTAATGTTTTAATTTGTTTTTAAAAGAAGCAGCAATTTGTGTTGAATGTTCAGAACCATTGTTAATATTAGCCTTGTGAAAATGGAATCTCTCCATCAATCCGTTTGAATTTAAAGAGGTTGTTGGATTTGCTGTGCAAACACCAATGGAACGCATCACAGAAAATTAGGGCTAGTATTTCAGTGTTAAGACATTTTTACTGAGGAGATTTTTGTTTCTGCAACGCTATGCAACTTCGGAACACCCAGAGAAGCAAGTTTAATAACAGTGAGTTTTCACACCTGTCAACAGTAAATAAACCATTTTAAGAGTTGTAGAGGTTTACAGCATAGAAACAGGCCCTTCCGTCCAACTTGTCCATGCTGCCCTTTTTTTAAACCCCAAAGCTTGTACCAATTGTTTGACCCATATCCGTCTATACCCGTCGTACTCATGTAGCTATCTAAATGCTTTTTAAAATACAAAATCTTACCTGCCTCTACTATTACCTCTGGCAGCTTGTTCCAGACACTCACCACCCTCTGTGTGATAAAATTTCTCCTCTGGATACTTTTGTATCTCTCCCCTCTCACCTTAAACTATGCCCTCTAACTTTAGACTCCCCAACCTTTGGGAAAAGGTGTTGACTATCTATCTGATCTGTACCCCTCATTATTTTATAGACTGTTATAAGATCACCCCTCAGCCTCCTATGCTCCAGAGAGAAAAGTCCCAGTCTATTCAGCCTCCTTTATAACTCAAACCATCAAGCCCCGGTAGCATCCTAGTAAATCTTTTCTGCACTCTTTCTAGTTTAATAATATTCTTTCTATAATAGGGTGACCAGAATTGCACACAATATTCTATGTGTGGCCTTACCAACATACTGTACAACTTCAACAAGACATTCCAACTGCTGAGCGTTAATAGGGATGTGAAGTGCCCCCATCGCTCGCTCCATCTCAATCATCCCCTTCACACTTTGCATTCAACTTTCACAATTAAATAAATTCAAGTTTGAGGGTGTTGGGGGTGAAATGATATAAAAGGGAAATAGCACCTTAAATGAATTGTCTGTCTGATGCTCACACTATATAATCTTCAAATCATCAAACATCTCACTACATATTGATGTCATATAGCTTCCCCTCCAGAAAAAGAATAGGTATTTTAATCCATCAACTCCCTCTTAAGCTAGCAAACTGCTAGATGGAATATATTAATCAGTTGGAACAGAAGTGACTTGCTCCATTTTACACTAAATTAAATACTCCCAAGTAAAGAGAAATTGTGCTATCAAAATTCAAGATGTCTTAATAATCACTCCCTAGCAGCACATTATCATTAAAAATCAAAACTGCTCCACCTGTTCTTCTTTTGGGTGGGCCCCACCTATTATAAGTTAGCCTGAGTTGAGGGGATGATTTATTATTGTCACATGTATTGGGACACAGCGAGAAGCACTGCCTCCAGCATGCTGCACAAAGCGTACCATTCATAGAGAAGGAAAGGAGAAAGTGCAGAATGCAGAACTACAACCATAGCTACAGTGCAGAGAAAGACCAGCCCATGTCTGATTTATTACTGTCAAATGTATTGGGATATAGCAAAGTATTGTTTCTTGCACCGTGTACAGATAAAACATACTGTTCATCAGGTACATAGGGAGCAAAGGAAAAGAGTACAGATTATAGTGTTACAGTTACAGATTTGTTTTTTCCTGTTTGTCCTTTATTATTACACTTTCTCAATTAAATCTTTCTCTCCCTTACTTTCCTTCATTATTTTATTTGTCTATGAATCATTTCTGCATTTCATAGGTTAAGGAAACAAACTGCTGTAGGGTCAGACTTTGCCATGTTGTTGCCAATCTGTGGCACAGAAGTCTCCAAGATGAAGATAAATCTAACTCACTAGGCACTACAGCAAATTCTGGCCCATTGTCTCTGTCTCTATTTTTAAATAATTATATTTGGACAGAAATAAAACACTCGTAATAAAGATGGGACCAAGGAACTGTATCTTTCCAGAAAATGCGTTTCACTTGTTGATAGTTTGTGCAAACAGACAAATGGGCCATGCATCGTCTGACATGATTAGTTTTGTATAGTTTGCAATACTGTGAATTTGTTGCTTCATCACCTGATTTGAAGTCACCCGGTTGGATTGTGTGCAAAAACATGAGTAATTTGGCATGGTAAATTGTAACTAGAAAATAAGTTTTGGTTGCCTCATTGTTTTATTGCTAGAAATTCTAGTCTGCTGAATGGAACAGCTTTAGTGTAATGCTATATTAGGTACGCTTTTAAAATTTTGAAAGAGGAAGCACATTTAATAGAAAATTGTTGATCTGTCTCCAACATTCTGCTAAATATCAGAAGGAAATAGAGCCATTCTTGAATTTGTAACTGATACAAAAATGATGATGGAGATTAGGTTGCAAGTGTATTTACATAAATTACCCACTTGTGGTAAGTATTTGACATGAGCAAGTGTATTGTCATCTTTTGTGGCGTTAGGAAGCAGTGGGTGTGCTTTTAACATGCAGTGGTATGCATTAAAGGTGGGGGATCAATTAGGAAATGGAGATTGACCATTCATAAGCATGCAAGCAACATGAAGCAATTATAGGAAGAGCATTCTCAGTTTCAGATTATGTTGCTGGAGTCATTGGGGCCAATGGGATGGGACAATGATGAAAGTGAGAAGGACTTTGCAGGATTGACTTGTACTTATCTATAAAAGTTCTATATGACTGAGTGACTTGCTCGGGCAGATAAGAATCATCCATATTCTTGATTCTGGTATCACAAGATGTTTTATAAAGATGTTTTTCTGTGCTTTGTTTGACACAGTGATAAATTTGAATAGCAGCATTGAGTGGAGCTGTGATCACAAGGCAGCAGCTGAGTTTACTTATCTGGTCATGGGGGTGGGGAGGAGGGGTCTCCAGAGGATCATCCTGTTTCAATGTAAGAAAATATATGAAAGCATAAAAATGCTTATACCTTAAGTATGTCCATCTTTTGCATTCAGCTGACCAAACAGTTAAGTCTTTGGTTTGCATTTTAGCTAATTAGCTGATCTTGCTTTGCAGTTGCTGCCACCGTAAATGGTTGGTTTATACCTCAAGGTTATAGTTGGAACTCTTATGTCAGAAGAGTTTGAGTGCCACACCAGAGATTAAATCTAGGTTGATTGTCTAGTGCCACATCAAAGGAATGGAAGTATACTCTTTCAAATGAGCTGTTAAACTCTTTCTACCCTCTTGATTGGCTTTAAGGGATCACATCATACTTTTCCAAGATAAGAAACTAATTCTTCAAGGTGTTCTGGCCAAAATTTATCCTTCAATTTATGTCTCAAAATAAATTATCTTCTCTATCACATGGCTGTATATGACAGCCTGCAGTATGCAAATTGGCTGCTGTGCTTCCTACATTAGTAAGAACTCAGTAAGAATTTAGCAACACCAATTTTAAATCCAACCGATTTATTTGAAAGTAAAATTGTGAGCTTTCAACACTGTGTCTTCGTCAGGCAAATGCAGTGTTCTGGTCTGCAATAGCACACATCAGCACAGACAGTCAGAGATTGCTGATTAGAATGCGAATCCTTACATCTAACCTGCTATTCAAGTGTTAAAGTGGCTAACAATGTGTGTGAAGGGAATCCTGAGCATTGGTTAGAGAATTGTGTATTTTCTCCAGACAGCACAGTAAGTGAGGATTTTTGCTAACCCAGGCAAGTTACAGGGGTTACAAACAGTGTGTTATGAAGCCAAGATCCCTATTAAGACCGTCCTCATGTGTGCGAAACTTGGCTATCAGTCTCTGCTCAGCGACTCTGCGCTGTCGTGTGTCACAAAGGCCCCCTTGAAGAACATTTACCCGCAAGTCGGAGGCCGAATGCCCATGACTGCTGAAGTGTTCGCCCACAGGAAGGGAACTGTTTTGCCTGCATTTTGTGCCTGCTACTTCATTAACTTTAAAGGGTTGTGTGTCCTGAGACCAACAGAAGGAACTAGTCAAATGCAGGTCTTTTTAATAGAAGCATACCAAGTAAAATACTTTAAATGGATAAAATAGGAAATGCTTGAAATTAAAGATGTATGAAAAGAGTGACAAGATTATGTTTTAGACATGTTTTATGTTGTTTAATGTTTTTAAATTCAAGCATAATATTGAAACTTAGTTTTCTGGCTATTTAATTAGTTTTATTATAGCAAGAGTCTATTTCATTGTTATAAATCTATGATGTGAAATCTGTGAGTAAACAGAGAACACAATTGGTCCTGGATCTGTTGGCACTCTTGGACAAGTTACAGCAGAGCGAAGTCTATGTATTATATAGACTTTCATGGGATGTAGTCTTATACCAGGATAACATAGCCACATTTAGTAATGTAAATGTGGTTAATTGGCACACTACTTTTAGTCTCTGACAATCTGAATTACAAAACTTAACTGTTGAAGTATCTCAAATGTTATTAAGTTATTGGAAAATGGGTATTTCATAAATTTCTACTGGTTTTATTGTGATTAGCTTCTGTGAGATGAAGCGAAACAGAGAAGTAGAAATGAAATATGGCTGAGATTAAAGAAAAAAAATATATCGCAGTCAGTTTAACAGGAACAACAAAAACCACAACTCATTGTAAACATTGATTCAATGACCATTCATAAACTTCCTAAAAATATTTATGTTTCTATAATTTTATGTTTCACTGGTTGCTAAAACTTGCTTTTTAAAAAGCATCTTTCACGGGAGCATAATGAGAGAACAAATTTAACACTCAACTAAAGATGATTTTCGCTAGTAAGACACGTGACTAGAATGATATCATAGAGTTACAGTTTAAGGGTAAGGGAGTTCATTAATATTCCCACCTTTCTCTGGTCCTTTTGGAGATAAATGTCAGAGTGTTGATAGCTGAAGGTGTAGCCAATAACGGTAGGCTATGGGTGAATCACCAAAGTCTTAAGTTGGAATAGGTTGCAGTGGTGGGGACAAGGCAACAAAGGATTTTAACTTTTGAAAAAAATTGTAATGGATCAACAACCACAGGATGATGCAGGAGCAGAACCTGATGTGTGTCAAGATTCAGGAAAGCATTAGGGTTTGGTTGAGGGCGCATTAATGAAGGATACAAGATGGGAGGTCAGAGATTAAAGGGTTGGGATGGCCAAAAAAAGGTAATTTCAATACTAGATGGACCGAGGCAAAAGCAGGTGATGTTACAGAGATGATATCAGGCAGTCTTTGAGATGGAGAAGATATGGGGCTTGAAATTATACTCATGGTCAACCTGAAATTGTGAAGAGTCTGGTTTAGCTTGAGACAACAATGGCCAGTGAGGGGCTGAATGATTATAGATCAATAACACCAATAGTGACAGAAATTAGCTTGATATAATGTCCTAGGAGATTAAGGCTAAGGAGGAGAAATATTAGTTGTGGTACCTGATGGATATTCCATGACTCTGGAATGTGTATACATACATGCAAACTTAAGGCCATACAGCCCGTTGAACTATCTCCACTATTCATACAATCATGGTTGAACATTTGCATCAACAGTTTTACCACTAATACCCAAATCCCTTGATTTCCGATCTCCTATAATAAAAGCAAAATACTGTAGATGCTAGAAATTTAAAATAAAAACAAACAAATGCTGGCAGAAGTCAGCAGTCTCACATCATCAAGATGGGGAAACAGTTAACAAGGAGCTTCTGAATTTGTCAGGTTAATTTATCGATCTGTCTTCACAGTGCTCAAAATTTCTTCTCTCAAATCCTAAACAGATGACTTCTTATCCTGAGACTATGCACCACACCGCCCTCCTCCCCCCCAACCCCAATTCAAATATCCTATTTGGCAGTGAGAACATCCATTATCAGAAAGCCTTTTACTTATTAAGCTCACCCATGCCTACTGGAGTATGATACAGGAAATATGTTTTGATGAGTCAATGCCTTAAATGGAAGAGTGAGAGAAGCACAAACAAAACTTTCCATGGTTGAGTTAAACTCAACAGCAAGAGATCGCTGAGTTCCTTTGCAGTTTGGTGTGAGATAATTGATAAAAACTATTATCGTAAATACTTTATTACCACCTACAGAGTAACCAAACAGACATTTCTGTTATATGGTGCAGTATTTTAGTTCCCGTCGTTCAGCTCTGAAAACTGTTGCATGGTCAGAGTACAAAGCAAAAGAATATAGAGGCTCGGGATGTGCTGAAATCTCTGTTCATCTGAAATGAATGATGCATGTTCAACTGGGCTAAGTTTTCAGAGCCATGAGGATTTGGTCAGTGATGTGTAACCATCAGGTTCTCCATTTTGTTTACACAAATAAGAACAGGGATTCCATGGGCTAGTTTTCACATGACCAGCTGGGCGAAAAGCCAGTATTGACCACCTGTTCTCAATACTGACTGATTTTAGCTTCCACAAGCTCTTGTATCAAACTAATTCTAAGCAAGGAATAAGTTGAAAACCACCTCTTTAGTTTTCTGAACAATTCTCTGTTTCCAAAAAAGCAAAGATAAACAACATCCTAGCAAAGCTTACAGGCCTTTTAATTCTACCTAGCAGAAGAATGTTGAACTAATTTTAAACTCAAAACAAATTTATGTTTCTGAGCAGAGAAATAAAAACTATCCTGTCTCTCTCTCTCTCTCTTCCCCATCAGTCCCTCATCAAACTTCACAAAAAACCTAAATGGTGATTGTGATGCAATTTATATCTTAGTTCAATGCAGAGATGTCACTGGTTTTTAGATGTGCAAGAATTTTACAATTTTATACTTTGCTTTGAAGTCAAACTTTACTTCAAATCTTACTTTCTGGCAGTTAGCCACTTGGTTTACCTATCTTGGAGTCAATACCCAGGCTTAAACAATCAAGAAATGAGATTAGATCAGCTTCCAGACTCTCAAAATAAAACAAAGAAAAAGTGAACACTAGACTGACCCCTTGGATAAGTACAAACCAGCCATTCCCATGTCAACAAGCTAGGGCAGAAATGTCACCATTTCTTATTTTGCAAGAGCCTGTGGTTATATCAATGAAAATCAGTATGACAGATACTGCCATAGCCTGCTGCACAAACCAGTCACTTTCAATACAATAACATCTATGAGAGCATCACTTAATGATGTGGAGATGCTGGCATTGAACTGGGGTAAACATAGTAAGAAGTCTCACAACACCAGGTTAAAGTCCAACCAGTTTATATAAACTGATTGGACTTTAGCCTAGTGTTGTGAGACTTCTTACTGCACCAGTTAGGTACAGGGTGTTGCCAGGATGTGAAAATACAGAAATATATACTAGTCCTTACAGTCTATTATAGAGTATGGTAGGGATCGTGCTGGCCCAGCATTCTCTATACAAAGAGTGAGCACACTCAACTATCAGGCCTTATTGGTGCAATGTTTAACTCAAAATATATTTCCTTGAATTAAAAAGTAATCAAAGAAAATATTTTTAAAAATTACATATTTAGGCTTTTGGAGACACAAACCTTTCAAATGTTTCAGAGCTGTGGATAAGTAATTTTATTTCATTTGACCGAATATCACTGATGGTTTTAGGAGGGAGAAGGAGAGAGAAGACAGGAGATATTGCAGAGCAGAGGCCATTCTAAATGTCTTGATCTGTGAATATCAAACAATTGGAATTGACAGTCAATTAAGGTAGAAAATTTATATACATCAGAAGCAGGCTACTCGGCCCCTCCTGTCTAATCCACATCCACCATTCAATAAGATCATGGCTGATGTCACAAATGTTAGCATCCTATTAAGAGGAATGTATTTTTTGCACATGTAAAATCAATGTCTTTTAAAAAAAGGAGAGAAACAAATAGGGAACAGGGTGTTCTTTCCAGTTGATACAATTAGTCAAAGTGCTGTGAGCCAGGAAGAGGACATAAGAACTAAGACCAGGAGTAGGCAGTTCAGCCTCTCAGGCCTATGCTGCTGTTAAATACAATCATGGCTAATCTTACATAGAACATAGAACACTACAGCACAAACAGGCCCTTCGGCCCACAAGTTGTGCCAAACACATCAAAACCTACCCAGCCATAGACCTATCTATAACCCCCAATCCCATTGGATCCCATATACTCATCCAGAAGTCTTTTAAAAGACCCCAGCGAGTTCGCCTCGACAACCACCGACGGCAGCCGATTCCATTCACTCACCACCCTCTGAGTGAAAAACTTTCCCCTAGCATCCCCTCTGTACTTGCTTCCCTGCACCTTAAATCTGTGCCCTCTCGTCACGACCATTTCAGCCTGGGAAATAGTCTCTGAGAGTCCATCCTATCTATTCCTCTCAACATCTTGTAAACCTCTATCAGGTCGCCTCTCAACCTTCGTCTCTCCAGGGAGAACAGTCCCAGCTCCCTCAACCTGTCTTCATAAGACATGCCTCCCAATCCAGGCAACATCCTTGTAAATCTCCTCTGCACCCTTTCAATAGCTTCCACGTCCTTCCTATAGTGAGGCTACCAGAACTGCGCACAGTACTCCAAGTGTGGTCTGACAAGGGTCCTATAAAGCTGCAGCATTACCTCCTGACTCCTGAAGTCAATCCCTCGATGAATGAAGGCCAGTACACCGTAAGCTTTCTTAACCACATCCTCCACCTGGGAGGCCGATTTGAGAGTCTTATGGACCCGGACCCCAAGATCCCTCTGCTCTTCCACACAGCTAAGACTCCTACCTTTGATAGTGTACTCATTCATCCCGTTGGATCTGCCAAAATGGACCACAACGCATTTATCCGCGTTGAAGTCCATCTGCCACTTCTCCGCCCAGTCTTGCATCCTGTCGATGTCATGCTGCAACTTCTGACATCCCTCCAGACCATCCACAACACCACCGACCTTCGTGTCATCGGCGAACTTAATCACCCATCCCTCCACTTCCTCATCCAGGTCATTTATGAAAATGACAAACAGCAAGGGTCCTAGAACAGATCCCTGGGGCACTCCACTGGTGACCGACCTCCATGCAGAAAAAGAGCCATCCACAACCACCCTCGGCCTTCTGCAGGCAAGCCAGTTCTGGATCCACAAGGCCAAAGCCCCTTGGATCCCATGGCCTCTCACCTTCTCAAGAAGTCTTGCCTGTGGGACCTTGTCAAATGCCTTGCTGAAGTCCATGTACACCACGTCCACTGCTCTTCCTTCGTCAATGTGTTCAGTCACATTTTTGAAGAACTCAATTAAGCTCGTAAGGCACGACCTGCCTTTTACAAAACCATGCTGACTATTTCTAATCAATCTTGTCTCAGTCTCAACTCCACTTTCCTATCCATTGTCCATAACTCTAAAACCCATTACTTATTAAAAATCTGTCTAGCTCCTTCTTAAATTTATTCAATGTCCCAGTATTTCCTGCATTCTTGAGGTAGTGAATTCCACAAATGCACAATCATTTGAGAGTAGTACTTTCTCCCCATCTTGGTTTTAAATTGACTATCCCTTATCTTAAAGCCATGATCTCTCCTTCTAGATCCCCTCTGCCTATCCTTCCAGTCCCCTTTAGCATCTTACATACCTCAATTAATTCTCCCCTCATTCTTCTAAACTCCAGCAAGTATCGGTTTTAATTGCTAAATATCTCTTCACAAGATAAATCCCTCCCCTCTGGAATCAATCTATTGAACTTACTCTAAACAGACTTCAAAGTAACTGCATTCCCTCTCAAGTAAGAGGACAAAAACTGTACACAGTACTCCAGGTGTGGTCTCACCAATGCCTTATACAATTGCAGTAATATTTCCCTACATTTAGACTCTATTCCCCAAAATTCCACCTGCCTTCTTTATTACCTGCTGTGCCTGCATACTAGTTTTCTGCAATTCAACCATCCAGATCCCTCTGCACCAAAGCACTCTGAAGTTTCTCTCCATTTAGATAACAAGTTGCTTTCCTATTTTCCAAACAAAATTGATAATTTCACACTTATTCATGTTAATCTTCATCTGCTAAATTTTGGCCCACTTACCTAACCCATCTTTATCCACTTATAAATTGCTTATTTCTTGATTACAACTTACTATTCCAACTATTCTGATTTAAGTTTAGCTTTAGTATCTTTTATCCCTGCATACAACTCATTAATATAGACTTAAATGGTTGGAACCCGAGGACCGAATCCTGTGGCACCCCAGTAGTTCCAGTGAAGTTCATCCCAACGGAACAGTTTCCTCCTTCCCAAGTACTAGTGCCAATGACCCAAGGATTCAAACCCATTTCTCTCACACCAGTATTTCAGCCATGCGTTTATCTCTTTAATCTTATTAATCCTGTGCCAATTAGTTGATGGCTCAGGTAGTAATCCAGAGGTTATAACTTTATTGGTTCTGCTTTTTACTTTAGCCCCTAACTACTTATATTCTTTCTGTCCTTATTGTACCTGTATCTTTGGTACCTATGTGGACCATAAAAACTGGATCTTTTCCATGCCACTCCAAGTTTCTCTGCACAGATGAGATGTTGAACAAGCAACAGCAAGAGAAAAAGCAGTAGTCATAGCCAGGAACCAGTTCAGCCAGAAATTGGGGGTCAAAGACCACAAAAGATCCTCAGCCATCCTCAGGTAACAGCTCAGCTGGAAATCAAGTGCTGAAGGCAAAAAGCAGTTTGTGCAAAAGATGATTTTCTCCACTGAGCCAAAGACCATGCCTAAGTCCACAGGCTAGATTTGACAACAGGTTTATGATTGTTGTTTGGGATGATATGGAAATGCTGGTGTTGGACTGGGGTAAACACAGTAAAAAGTCTCACAACGCTAGATTAAAGTCCAACAGACTTTGACTTGGTGTTTGTTGTTAGATTTCTTACTGTGATGTGTGGGAAACAGGAGTCACAGCAGAGTTTAGGATCAAGGGAGAAACAGATATTTTTGGGTTTTGAAAAGGACTAAGTGCTTACTGTTAATTTGCCAAAGCACAAGCTTTTCTTTATAGTGTTTCATTTCCTTTCTTTTACTTTCATAAATATTTATTAATTTGTTGTTTAACAAGAGAGTTCAGAATTCTCACTGTTTCTGCAAACATTTCTTGCTATTTTCCAAAAGAAATGAGAAGAGGCCAGTCTTTGAAGTTGGAACACTCTTGCACATAACAGCAGCATTTGGTAACACAGATCTAATTGTAATTTCAACCCTAAATTCCTGCCCACCTCTGATAATCTTTCACCCCCTTGGTAATCAAGAATCTATCTTGCTCTGTCTCAAAATTATTCAAAAGTTCTGCCTTCACTGCCTTTTGAACAAGAGATTTCCACAGACTCAACCACCTATAAAATGGAGATAGAATCCTGTGTTGCAGGAGGCCACCATTTAGCCCATCAAGTCCGTACTGACCAAGCAGGCCCTAACCCTATAAGCCCATGCATTTATCCCAGTAGTCCCCCTGACACTAAAGGGCAATTTAGAATAGCCAATCCACCAAATTCACAAATCTTTGGACTGTGCGAGGAAACCCATGCACACGTAAAGAACGTGCAGACTCCACACAGTGACCGATGCTGGAATTCAAACTCAGATCCCTGGCACTGTGAGCAGTAATGCTAACCACTATGCTATCCTTCACCTCTTTGGAGAGAGAAAGTTTCTCCTTATTTCTGTCTTAAATGAGTGACCCTTTGGGTCTGATTTTGCCATTTTGATTCTAAGTGCTGAATCTGGGTGCAATTCAGATCTGACTTGGAAATCTGTTTCCTGGCGACACTATTAACACATTGCCTGAAAAAAAATTGTGGGTCTAAGTCGTGGTTTGCGCACAGCTTAGTGTAGCTCAAATGATTGGAGCTCTGAACTGCACATGTACAGTTAGAAAAGAGGTAAGAGTGCACCCATGCCAAATCACTCCTGGACTGCAGAAAGCAAAGAAAGTGGCCTGGGGGCGAAAAGTGGGAGACATAACCATAGACAAAACCATAACCTTAGAATAACCCATATTCACCTCCCTACTACCAAGACTGATCACAATGCCCTGGCCTTCCACCCACCAATCAGCCGCAGAGTAGCAGTGGACCCCCTCCCGCGCCTCCCTCTCCCTCCGCTGCCAAAAAAACCCCACCAGAAATCCATCTAGTCTTCCTCTCCCAGAGAATGATCTGGACTCATTCCCTTCCCCCTATTCCACCCACACCCCTAACAGATAACAATTTGGCCTCCCTCAGCTCTCCCCCTCCCCCTCCCCCCAGAGATATATCTGACCTGCCTCCCCATCCCCAGTCTGAATCAAAGACCCATCGGAACCTCCCTCTTCAGCAGTGGAGCACGCGGAACAGACTTTCGATTAGCATGTCCATTTTGGCACAATTCCAGATTGGCGAATGCGGTAGTAAAACAGGAAAGTGCTGATAAAATTGGGCGGGCAGTTCAATAATTCAATTTTAATGCATGCAAATGCATTTAAATTGTCGTTGCACCTTTTCAGGCACGAATCGGATTGCGTCCATTCCCGGGCTTCGGTAAAGTGGGATCTGCGCAGATCACATTAAAGGCTTCAAGTCCGACTTTACCGCAGTTTTGCGCCCGTTTGCAATGGTAAAATTGGGCCCTTTGTTTTTAAACAGTGACTGCCTGTAAACAACAGGTATGGATGCTGTTAACACATATATTTACACACCATAGAGAAATAGCCTAAAAGTTAGGTAGACTCGACTAAGGCACATTGCCAAGCCACCTTATGGGAACAACTGTGGTTTTAGTCACACAGACTCGCTGATGCTAACAGAAAAATAGTTAAGGACAGTGAAGAAACTGCCCATTGTGTAAGAATAACACAGATGTGCAGTGTGCAGTAAGGCACAGACACCATATTCTGTAGGAATGTATGAAGTTCAGATTGTGAGACAAATGATAAGCAAAAAGTGTTGTTTCTGAAACAGAGTGTATTTTCCAACTACAGGGGGATGAAGGACACTGAGATAGTTGGAACATTAGTAATTAAGTTAGAAGATTGATTACAGCCGGTCTGAACTGGACATGTTAATAGTCCTAGATAAAATGGATAAGTTCCCATGAGAAAGAATATTACATCAACACGACAAATCACACTCTTGCCATAACGGGGAACATGGCTACAAGGAGGGGTAAAGGGGATAGGAACGTGGGGCACCATGAGCCAATAGGGGAATGACAACACACTAGTGGGACAAAGTCCACCAATTAGGGGAGAACAACCTATTGTGTAATTCATTAATATGATTGTAAAATAGTATAAAATGCCTGCTCAAACTCGATGTAGGTATGCCCATCTTTCAGACACCCGGTCTTGCAAGAACATTAAAATAAAATATCTTGCTCCTTCGGAACTTGACTCGACTAAATTGTTTGATCGTGAGCGGCGTTTCTCACACTGCCCCCCCACCCCAGCTTTAGATTTTCTCACAAGAGGAATCATCGCTCCCCATCCATCCTGTCTGTACTCCAAATGATCTTAAAGGTTTCGATCAAGTTGTCTCTTACTCTTCTAAACTTTAAAATTAATCTCTCTGACTTTGCCTCGTACGACAACTTGCTCATGCCTAGTATTAGTCTGTTAAGTCTTCTCTGAACTGCTTCGGTCTCAGCCATTGATATAAATCCTGAGGCGGGCAGCTCAGCTTGGAGATAATGGTCCCAAAATGGCACAGACTGAAATACTACCAGTTATTGCAGGTTGTTCCAACTCCTATCTTCCAGTGCTGACTGTGCCAGAGAAACAGGGTCACCACAAGGAGATTACATATTCATTGGCCAGATATATCTTGCAATATGCCAGGGGATCTTGGCAGGGGGGGGGGGGGGGGGGAGGGAAACGAGTAGAGTGCCATCTGATTTTTCCTATTCCTCCATACCATTCCCTCCACCCCCCAAAAAAATGAATTTTGGCACTCTTTTAAATTAACCTTTGAAAGGGTTCTTTGGAATTCAGACCATCCCATTGCTGAGGCTCTTCATTGCATTGGCTGGGGGGAAGAGGTGGGTGGGGGGGTCACTTGCATCATTCTAGAAGCTATTGTGTCTCCTCTCACTGGGTGTTCTGGCTCCCAACATCAGGCCAGATCCAGTATAGGTTAGGGAAGCAGGCATCCACAGGTTAGGGAGTACTCATTGCTTCTGGTGAAGATGTATAATAGGCAAAGGGAGTTTACATTGCAGACAAGGCCTTCCAACTTCTGATGAACTACACCCCAGAATCTTCCAACACCAGCACACATCAGATCCCTGTTCATTTCTGCAGTCTTCCACTTTAATCCCTCCAGAATGGATTGGAAAACCTTTGCAATTTTGGAATAATTTAGCTTGGAGTCAAGATCACTAAGACTCCAATTACCTCTTGTGCTCAACCAAATATATTGAGATTTTGCTTTGCTGTGAAAATAAGTGTACCAAAAATGAGCAAAGGGAGTGAGATTGGTGGAAAGAAAAGACCAAAGCAAAGCAGGATGTCCTGTAGCAATCCACAAGTATCATTGTCAGTCTTGGCTTGGTATTGTGTACCTGGCTACTTACAAGCCTTGTGTTATGTATTGTAAACTAATGCATCTCTGTTTGATTAGTCACATAACATGTAGCAACATCAGAGACATTCATCAGGTTCTGCCTCTCCTCCATTGTGGCCTATTAGCAAGCAACACTATCTAATAAAAGCAAATTACTGCGGCTGTTGGAGTCTGAAACCAGAAGAGAAAATGCTGTAAAATCTCAGCAGGTCTGGCGGCATCTGTAAGAGGAGAAAAGAGAGAGAGAGAGAGAGAATCTGGACATTTCAAATCTAAATGACTCTTTGTCAAAGCTATCTAACGAAGCTCAACTAACTGGTTAGGTAACTTAGAGTAACTTGCAATCTTTTTTCTGCTTTTATCTTGCTGTACAAGTTAGCTGATATAATAGTAAAAGATAAGACTGACGACAAAGTGAATTTTCCAGCAAGATCTACAACAAAGAACAGTTTTAGACAAAAGTGTTTTCCAGCAATATGGTAAAAAAGAAAATCAGTTCCGATCTGGAACTGTCATTAAAGAACGGTTCTCAGAAGACCACATACCACTGTTGATTGCATTACACTAAAGCTGTCTACGGGGATAGGGTATTAGCAAAGGTTAGAAGTAGTGATCACTTATTAAAATTAAAAGGAAGTACTCCGGATTGACCCTAATTTTGTTTTCTCTTGACTGTGATCCCAGAGTAGTAGGAAACCAGAAAAAAGAGTCAATAAATTAACTGCAAAGTCAGTCAAAGTAAACCATCAGACGCAATAAAAATAATTTTAAAAATCCTTCCAGAAACTGAGGAAAGTAATAGAATTAGTGAATTGGCCACAATACCAAGCTGAGACTGACAATGATACTTATGGATCGGTACAGGACATCCTGCTTTGCTTTGATCTTTTCTTTCCACCAATCTCCCTCCCTTTGCTCATTAAAAAATAGTTTACTTACTGGTAAACCTAGGGAGATTTTTCTGGATTGTGAACCCTCACAAGTAGTTCATTGCAGCATTAGGAACTTCACACTCAGACAGCGAGATAGATAGAGAATGCATTCTTTTAAAAAGGAAAAGCTTCTACTCCAGAAATAAAGTTATAACAACAAAACCAAGTACGAATTAATGCTTAAATCTTCTTTTTGGACTGGATTGGTGATTGCATATTTGAAAAAAGCTACAGTTCCAAAAAAAAAACCCCAAATTTAAACAAAAGAAAAAATTCAAACTGAAAAGGATGAGAAAAGAAATGAGGGGAGAAAGAGAGAGTAGTACTATGATCCGAGAACTGGTAACTGCAATGGTGGGCAAAGGTGACTCCATGGAAGCATTCAATGAAAGTGTGGAATGTTTACAAAGAGAGATTTCAATATTATCTTGCAGCAAACAGGATAACAGAAACATAAAGTCATTACTTTCCTGCGTGGTGGGTCATAAAACCTGTACACCAATACAGAGCTCATCCAATCCAAGAAGCCTGGTTGAAAAACCCACGAGGAACTGAACAAAATTCTCCAAAAATCACTTTTCCCCAACCACTATTAATGCTGAGAGATTCAAAATTAATTGACAGAGCATTGGAAACGGGTGAAAATATACTGCAATTCGTAGCAACATTAATAAGGCTAGCAAAGAACCATGAATTTGGCCTGACCCTCTAAGACACACTGTGAGACAGACTTGTTTGTGGACTTTGAAATTAAATAATTCAAAGGCGATTACTCTCAGAAATTCTAAAACACATTAAAACTTCTATTGAGATTGCAGTGTCCATGGAATTGGCCATGAACAGAGCTTCCCAAATTGATGCTGTAGCCAAAATACACAAGATGGAAACTGACAGAAAGAAATCTTTTTAATTGCAAACATGCTGGGGGTGTTTTCAGGTGTAGCATTCTCCACATGAATGTTGGAGCAGAGAAAATAAATGTAGAAGCTGTGGCAAAAAAAAAAAAAGCCACATAACAAAGGCATGTTGGACATGACAGACATCTCCCTCAATGTGTACAAATGCATGTCAAGATCTGCAATAAGTGTCTACAAATTGTTTAATGAAGACACGGGCGGCACAGTATCACAGTGATTAGCATTGCTGCCTCACAGCAACAGAGACCTGGGATCGATTCACAGCTTGGGTCACTGTGTGGAGTTTTTACGTTCTCCCTATGTCTGCGTGGGTTTCATCTGGATGCTCTGGTTTCCTCCCACAATCCAAAGATATGTGAGCTAGGTGCATTGGTCATGCTAAACTTCCCCTTAATGTCATGAGGACCAGCTAGGGTAAATGCATGGGGTTATAGGGATAGAGCCTGAGTAGGATTGTGGTTGGTGCAGAATTGATGGGTCAAATAGCCTCCTTCTGCACAGTAGGGATTCCAAAATTCTCAGATGAAAATTCCCAAGACTTGAAAAGATCTACAAACTTACTAAATGTCCCATCCATGCAAGGGATATGCAAAGGTTCTGGATTTATCCAAAGTTAAATGGGAAAGAAGTAAAGATGAAGTAGGTGCTGGAGCAGCTATATCACTCATCTCAGAAAATATATATAATCAGAAGCTTAAATCTCTACCACTAAAATCATCAAACATAATCCTGTGAATTTATATCAAGGAGGTAGTTCCAAGGATTATATAGTGGGTCAAATTGGAGCAAATGACCAATTAGTAGAATTGTCTCTGCAGAGTAAAAGGAAAAGCATGGTTACACAAAATCAAACTAAATTGGGGAGCACTTAACCAATTGCAGGCAAAAATGGAACGGCGATATCAAGGGGGATTTTAACGTGCATATGGATTGGTTGACTCAAGTCAGATGCGATGGACTTAAGGAAGAGTTCTTAGAATGCTGTTGGGATAGTTTCTTCAAACAGCATGTTGCAGAACCTACAGAAGGTGCGAGTTATCTTTGATCTGGTCCTGTGTAATCAGACAGGTAGAATTAAAGATCTTCTTGTGAGGGATCCTCTTGGGATGAGTGATCACAATATGGTTGAATTTCTAATACGGAAGGTGAGAAAGTAGGGTCCCAAACCAATGTCCTCTGCTTGAACAGAGGGAAGTATGATAGGATGAGAGTGGAATTGGTTAATGTAGACTGGGAGCGCAGCCTATTTGGTAGGACAGTTGAGGAACAGTGGTGGATTTTAAAGGAGATTTTTCTCAATACTCAGCAAAAATATATTCCAGTGATAAAGAAGGAATGTAAGGGATAACCAGACGTGGATAACTGAAGAGATAAAGGAGAATATTAAATTAAAAACCGATGTGTACAGAGTGGCCAAAACTAGTGGGGAATTAGAAGACAGGGAAAGCTTTAAAAAACAAAGAATAACTAAATAAAGTGATAAAGAAAGGAAAGATAGATTATGAAGCTAAACTAGTGCAAAACATAAAAACTGACATTAAAGGTTTTTACAAATATATAAAAAGAGTGGCGAAAGTGAACATTGGATGAGAAGATGAGAGGGGGGGATTAAGTGGTGGGAAATGAGGAAATGGCTGAGGTCTTAAACAAGTTTTTTGTGCTGATCTTCACGGAAGAGGACACAAATAACTTACCGAAAACTGACGGTTGCGGGACTGTAGGGGTGAGGTCCTTAAAACGATTACTATTGCTAAAGAGGTAGTGCTTGGTAAACTAATGGGACTAAAGGTAGACAAGCCTCCAGGCCTGGATGAATGCAACCCAGGGTACTGAAAGAAATGGCAGAAGTAATAGCAGATGCATAAGTAGTAATTTATCAAAATTTGCTGGACTTTGGGGAAGTGCCAGCTGGTTGAAAACTGCTAATGTGACACCACAGTTTAAAAAAGGAAGTTGACAAAAGGTGGCTAACTACAGGCTGGTTAGCTTAACATCCATAGTTGGGAAAATGCTAGAATCCATCATTAAAGAAGAAATAGCAGGATACCTGGAAAAGAATGGTTTGATCAAGCAAACGCTGTATAGATTCATGAAGGGAAAGTCATGTTTGACGAACTTACTGGATTTTTATGAAGTAACAAGTACAGTTCACAGAGGGGAACCGTTGGATGTGGTGTTTTTAGATTTTCACAAGGCATGCGATAAGGTGCCTCACAAAAGGTTGCTGCAGAAGGTAAAGGTATACGGAGTTGAGGATAAAATGTTAGTGTGGATTGGCAATCTAACAGGAAGCAGAGTTGGAATAAATGGGTGCTTTTCTGGGTGGCCGTTGGTGATTAGTGGCGTGCCATAGGGATCGGTGCTGGAGCCTCATCTGTTTACTATATATATATATATATATACACACACACATATACAATCTGGAGGAAGGGACTGAGTGTCAGGTATCAAAGTTTGCTGATGACACAAAGGTGAGTGGGAAAACAAATTGTGTGGAGGACGTGAAAATTCTGCAGAGAGATTTGGATAGGCTGAGGTGAGTGGGCAAAGATTGACAGATGCAATATAACGTTGGCAAATATGAGGTTATCCACTTTGACAGGAATAATAGTAAAATGGGCTATTATTTAAATGGTGATAAATTACAACATGCTATTGTGCAGAGGGACCTGAGGGTCCTTGTGCATGAATCGCAAAATGTCAGTTTTCAGGTGCAGCAGGTGATTGAGAAGACAAATAGAATGTTGGCCTTTATCACAAAGGCGATAGAATATAAAAAGCAGGGAAATGTTGCTCCAATTGTACAGGGTACTGGTTAGGCCGCAACGAGAGTACCGTGTGCAATTTTGGTCCCCTTATTTGCAAAAGGGTATATTGGCCTTGGAGGAAGTATAGAGAAGGTTCACCAGGTTGATACCAGTGATGAGGGGGTTAGCTCATGAGGAGAGATTGAATAGATTGGGCCAGTACTCGTTGGAGTTTAGAAGGCTGAGGTGTGATCATATAGATACGTGTAAGATAATGAAGGGGCTAGATAGAACATAGAACAATACAGCACAAACAGGCCATTCTGCCCACGAGTTGTGCCGATCACATCCACCAATCCACTTAGAAAAAGATTAGAGGAAAAGAGATTCTTTCCACTTAGAAAGGAGACAAGAACTAGAGGACAGAGTTTCAAAATAAGGGGGAGTGGGGATCAGTTTAGAACAGAGTTGAGGAGGAACTTCTCTCTCCATTGAAGCGGTGGAAGCTTACTTGTTGAATATGTTTAAGTCACAGGTAGATAGATTTCTGATCAATAAGGGAATTAAGGGTTATTAAGGTGGCTAAGTGGAACTGAACCACTTTCAGATCAGCCATGATCTTACTGAATGGCAGGGCAGGCTCAAGGGACTAGGTGGCCTATTCCTGTTCCTATTTCTTATGTTGTCTTAATTGGTTGATGAAAAGAATGCACAACAAGATCTTCTAGAGAAGTATAGGAAAGTGTTTGAGAAAACTTTCAGGCCCGTGACTGGAATAGAAACAAATCTCAAGATTAAACATGATTAGCATCCCTATATGTTTAAAGAACTACTTCATTCACAATTAAACCAAAAGTAGAAGTGAAACTAGACAAATGAGGAAGGAGTGATGGAACCACAAGCGATTGGGCAACTCCAATAATCCCGGTCATTAAATCAGAGATCTATAATTTGCGATGATCTCAAGACCATGATAAATCCAGTATTGTGTATTGACCAGTACCCCTTACCTTTAATTCAGGACACATTTGCTGTATTGTTTAGGGACCAGCAGCTCAGTAATATAGACTTGGAGCACACCTCGAAATGAAGGTGGCAACTAAGTTACAATTACTGCTAACGATTGTTACCCACAAAAGGTTGTTCTGGTATAAACACCTACTACTCACAACACCATCAACACTAGTCCTATGTCAAAAATCCATGGATCAAATCCCAACTGGCCTCAATAAAGTCTAATATTATCTAGACAACATTCTAATCATGGACAAAAGTGCACAGAACATTTAGAAGAAACAGTAGAACATCTTGAAAAGCATAATCTTTGTGCGAAAAAAGATGATTGAGAAATTTTAAAATAGTCAGTTATCTGGTAAAAGCAGCCTCCATATAGTACCCAAAAAAAATGACAGCGATTCAAGAATCCAGAACGTCAAAAGGGTCATCTGGACTCGAAGCATCAGCTTTTTTCTCCCCTTACAGATGCTGAGATTTTCCAGCATTTTCTCTTTTGGTTCCAGAATGTCACATCTTCCCAAAACGAAACATCCATTCAAAAAAGACTCCTATTAACTGTACATAGGCACAGAATACTTACTGTAATCGATGTTCATAATGGGCAAGTGTTAATGTTTAAAGTTTGTGGTTGTACTGTTGAAATAAAGGGGTGTGATTTGTAAACCAATGCATTCTATTTGGTCAGTCAAGTGACTCTATAATGCTATCAGCAGAGACATTCATAGATTTTTCCTTCTCTTCCATCGAGGACTGTTAACAAGCAACACTTATCTAAAAAAGCTCTACAAACTGGTTAAGCAAGCCACCATGTGGCAACCTTTTCATTTTGTTATCTTGCTGTACAAGTCAGTCACGACATTATTACATAACACTTCGAAAGCAGGTACCATGCTTTGCTGCCAATTGTACCTTCAGTTCATCTCCCTGACCACTTTCAGCTGTTACCACAGAAAATCAGAAACTGGGCAAACAGATCCATTGTGTGTTAAATCAAGTTTATTATGCAGTGAAAAATATAACACTCTAGTAGAAACAGACAGCACTTTTAGTGATGCAATATTGGCATTTGTCAATGAGGCATTGGATATTATCCAGCACAATGTCAGCAACAAAAAGACTGGATTTGTAACAGTAGAGGTATAGGCAATAGCATTAATACACAATAGTACTAGGCCTCTCAGACTGAGATATCAAGCTAACCATCATCAACTCTTGCCATCTCAAAGTAATAAATATTTGATTTTCTATTCCCACCTTCTCAAACCACACACCACTTGCTCGCAGGGGGGAGTGAGGAAAGGGCAAGGTAAGCACCAAACCCAAGTCTCTGCCCTTTCACGAAGCACTTAATGGTTCTGCTCACTGACTTGCCTCTGGCATTGCCCACATTTCTTGCAGTACAACCTTCATTGGGAGCAGCCAGCCGAGGGGAATGGGGTGCTTCTGGGCTGGCCGGCAATAGGAAAACCCCTGAAAAACAGACTGTGAAGGCTACAGTCAGTCTCTCCAATGGTTAACAGGATAATTGCTGTGCAACCTTGAAGAATCACACCATCAGAATGGAGGACAAAGAACCAGCGATTATGGAAATAGTTTATCTGTAGCAGCTTGCATTATGCTGCATCCAGACTCGGCACTGTAAATGTGCCACATATCAAAAATATAACCACATTAAGAAAATATTCATATCCATAAATAATCACTGGTCAAATCCACCGACCAAATATCTGGAATATGCTGCATTTACAATCATTGTACTATATATTAAAATATACCATTCAAATATTAGACTTAAACTTATGAAACTGTCAACACTCAACATTTATAACAAACTTTCAGAGTCAACGTTAATCTAGGATTTCTAAATCGTCAGAAATGTTTTGAAATGTAAACTAGACACTAAAGGCTTTTTCTAAAAATCTCTCTCTCCGTAAGCCCAGCCTGATTTCACCTCTCTAGTTTCGGGAACACTACTGCTGATTTTCAATTAATTGACATTTGGAAGCCAAGGAATCAAAGTTGAAGACTAGATCTTGATCCATCCTATCTTGGTCTCAAACAATATTGCCAACTCTCCAGCCATACTGCCCCACCCACTACCTGGCCACCCTGCTCCATCTCCAAGATGGAGGATGTACCACATGTATAATGCTAATCCCATTTTAAGTTTTTTTACAAATATGTTCATTTTTTTTTCTAAATCCAGCTTGCATTTTACTGCTGTCAGATTGTAAAGTGTGTCTTTCCCTCCAAATGCCACACCACCTGTACTAACGAGTTTAAGCCCATCTAGCTTTCAAGCATCTAAGCTGTTGTCACAAAACATGCAGGATTACAAGTTTGTTTGGTATCTGAGCCAGAAAGGAGAAGGTGTCTATGGTATCATGAGTGGAATATGAAGGAAAAAGAATGTGGGACATGGGACAGGATGAGCTTGGGTAGGACATGATACAGAATAGGAGAGAAAGTGGATGAAGGATTTGGAGACAGATGACTTCATAGGGGTCGGGAGGGGGCGGTGCAATGGCAGGGCAGGATGGGAGAAAGAGAAGGGAAACAGAGCAATCTAAAACAAGTGGTGACAAAATCCACAAGTGAAAAAAGGTACAGAGACAGATAGATAGACAAATTATTTATCAGCATCTATTGCATGAACAGGAACAAAATATTACACAACCACACTCTAATTTTCCTGGCTGGAAGTGATAAAAAGTTTAAACAATTTTAATTTTAGAAAAGGTGATAGAATCATAGAATCCTGTAGTGGAAAAGAAGGCCATCTGGCCCAAGGAGCCTGCACTGACCACAATCCCACCCAGGCCCTATCCCCATAACCCCATGTGTTTACCCTCCTAGTCTCCCTTATCAAATAACAACTATTGGTTATGAAAATTAAATCTTCTCAAAAGGACAAGATTTGATTTTCAAGACCAATAGTGGATTTGCCCTCAGAAAAGATGAACATCAGTTCTGGGGAACACAAGGCACTATTTCTCCTCTATTTTGAATAGCGATAACTGTAAAAAAGGTCCCAAGGAGAAGAATTCAAATTATGGAGAAAAAACCCAAAATTAAGAAGCAATAAAATACCTATGCTGATTGATCAACGGTACAATCTGTCAAATAGTCTAATGGAAGTTAAATATAGGGATAAATAACAAAAATTCAAAATACAGTTTAGATTCCTAGATGAGAGGGGTTAAGGTTTGAGAGGAACAGCTTTAAATGAGCTGAATGTCATTCTTTGTTTTGCTTTTGTACTTAGCTCAGCACGTTCACCACGGTCAGTATTGCTCCCTAGATTTCTCTTGGAAATGTTTCCTAATCCTACTTTACAAATAGCACACCAATGTATTTAATTACAATAGTTCACATGTGATTGCCACCATATTGGGCCAGGCAGTGTGGAGTGAACTCACACTCTTTAACAATGGACTCAAAGCAGGGTCTACCAACAGATTTTTCAAAATAACATGGAGGTGCCTACTGACCATAGCCGGCTCTGAGTGGTGATCACCAGGGATGCCATGGTCCTGTGCGGGGGGGCATTTTGGTCAAGGAGTGAGCGCATGAGTGATGGTTTGGTGTGTGCCAGGAGTAGAGGCAGAGTGGGACAAACACCACACCGGATAGACAGACTCCGCAGAGAGAACAGGCATACCAATCTCACAGATATCTGCAATACTTATTTTTTTTTTTTTAAAAAAAGCACATTGAGACATTCCTTACATGCAGCATAATGGGACAAAAGTGTGTGTATGTGCCCCATTTAAAAAATAATTTGAGGACCACTGTCCTCATGGAAGCAGAGATCGCTAATGTTCATCTTGCTTCAGTATCCATTAGTTAAAGGATTCAGCAGCAATCTATTTCCCAGGAAGTGATAGATGTGGTCTGATTGTAATCATTACATGGTTGTGAAGAATAAATAGGGTTATTTCGGTTTAACTTCTCAAACCTTATTCATCATGAATTATTGCCACAAACCCCTTCACTTTCCTCCACAACCTCATTTTAATTACAGGCTCAGTCATGGCTGAAGAAGTCTTGTTATTCTATATGTTGACCACTGTACCGTCATTCCTATATTCCTGCCTAATGCCAGGTCAAAACGGGAAAGACCCAAATCAAACAGCATTAACCCCATAAAATGTGGAACACAGCTCACTTAGCACCTGTTTGGATTTTACATGCACTATTCAGAGTCGCACGAGTGAGGGTTACACGACTAGGAGCTCCTCGATTAGAGAAAGGAAATTAGTTGGATTGTTACACACTCACGCTCCAAAAAAGCCAGATGTCAACCATTGTGAAGAATAGATTCATGACACAGAATTCAATCACCAATTATTCTACCATAGGTCACCATCAAAACATGGCGAGACTCTAAAAGGTTTGTAGGATAACCAAGGTGAATTCATAATAGAGGTAAATCGAAGAGGACCTTCTGGATGTAGGACATCGTGGTCAAGTTGGATAACATACTGATATGTTCATTTGAAGGCAGCTCCTTCATATATATTTTGCCTTTCTGCTTCCCTGCCCAGTTTTGGCATTGAAGGGCACTCACTAGGTTAACCGTCCCATCGCCGTCTCCATTTTGGGCTTTGGGTTCTTGGTCAGGAAAAACAGTATAATGAAAGGACTCAGGTGTAGGCACTCCTGTTCCATATAGGCAGTGTATTGTCACCCCAGGGGCAGTTAAGTTGTACACCAGCGATTCAGTGTTTTGCCTCATAAGCCACCCATCTTTAAAGTTGATATCCTCATAGAATTTCTGGTAGTCCTTCATAGTATAATTGTATGTTGGTGTGGTGATGAATATTTTATCCATGGACCAGGTGTTGTTGTAAGGAAGGAGCCAGTTGGTGGAGACAGCAGTACGCTGCTGCTCACGGATCTTCAATGGACTGATGACAGGAACTCGATCATTGTCTCCTATGGAAGTTAAGCAGAGTTTAAACCCAGTCTTTAGTGCTTATTGAATAATACAGCACAGAAACAGGCCATTCGGCCCAAATGCATCAATGGCAACATCCTCCCATATTTCAATCCCTCCCAGCCAACCAGCACATTCTTTGAGTGCTTTCTCCCTTTTCACCATTTGCCTCAACATTTTCAATGGAACATGCTGTTATACATTCTAACCACTCGCGCAAAAAGCCAACCTGAAGTTACACATATTCCTCTTAACATAAAATGGAATTACAGAAGTTATAATGTAGAATTATGTTATTTGACCCATTCTGTCTCTACCAGCTATTTGTTAGATTAGAACAATTCTAAACTAATCCCCTTGATCTTCCCTCTCCATTACTTTGCAGGAATCAATGGGCTCTGTCTCAACTCTTCCCTATCACTTAATGCAGGCTGAAAGATGGCACTAAGTTTTAGTATAAGTACAAATGAAAGCAAGATGTAAGTATCATTTATAGTGTTGTCAGCGAACATCACCCTCGAGAGCTTTTACTCTCTTGCGCTTAATGTATCCCCATGACCCACCTGTAGCCAACACTCGCAGAGTCTTCGACACGCCTCCCCAAGGAGCCCCCAGTGCAATGTAGCATTTAATATACTTGTCTTTCCACTCCTGGGGCTGATGGTTGAGGAAGTAGAGTGTGTAGAGATTACCCATACTGTGTGCTATCAGGACAACAGGGCCGCCATACTTATTGTACATGAACTCAATCATCTTTTGTAGATCTTTAAAAAATTGTCCACTTTCATCTGGAGATAAAAAAACATTGGAACAGCACTGAGTTTTCTCCTAAGTAAAATGAGATTGACTGACATATTCCTGACATGATCAAGGGTCCCGCATACTTTGGACATATTTTCTTCCACCTCCTTCAGTCGGGAGAAAGATATAAAAGTCTAAGGACACTTACCAACTGACTCAAGAACAGTTTCTTTGCTGCTGCCATCAGATTTTTGAATGGTTTGACCTTGTATTAGTTTGATCTTCCTCTAAAGCCTAGCTATGACTGTAATACTACATTCTGCATCCTCTCTTTTCCTTCTCTATGTACAGTATGCTTTGTCTGTATAGCGTGCAAGAAACAGTACTTAATGTACAGGAGGAGCCAAAAGATATAAGCAGAGTCTATTGATGACAGAATTAAGGATCTGGATTTCAACAGGGCAAGAATGAAATTGAAGAGAAACCATTGTTGGAAATATCAGTTGTCACTGTACAAACAGGGACCTTGGTACAATTTTTCTTGAAGAAATTAATGTTTCCATGAGGATCAGGATCATGGTTTTGACCAATAGGCTAGGATGCAGTGAATATGCTGACAGGTCTGTCACTCAGTGAGCAATAAATAGGGAGAATGTGACAGAGAGTGAGCGTGAGAGCAAGTGCAAGAACAGCTGGTGGGAATGGGAGGGAAAGAAAGAGATGGTTGACAGGGCCGAAATGAAGTGTTGAGCCTGACTCTATTTTTCTTTGAAAAATACAGTAAAGTTACATTTTGAAACAAAGGCTAGAAGCAACCCTGGCCCCCTTTGTATAAAATTATTCTGCTCCATGTATAACCCAACATATATAGGAATAAGATGGTTAAAGACTTTTTCTTATCCCATAGGTACTTTGGACAGAAACCTACCCATGAACCATGCCAGAATCATGGAAAACTCTTCACTATTACAACACTTAAAACATTGTAACTGATGAGAGGTATGCATAATAAAACATTTTTTTCTAAACACAGGAATGGTTACCTCCAAACTCATAGCCAAACTCTATTATTATAGAATAATTACTAGCTACAAATATTACTCATAAGGAATTGAAAAAGCATTCTAAACATGGAGACCTCGCTATTTTTAGTATGGATCAGAGCTTAACTAATGATAGAGGTCCTCAGGCTCCGCTGTGCATGCCAAGATCTCTCTGCAAGAGAGGTATAGGGGAAGAGGCTAACTTACAGAAACAGAAGCTGAACAATTTAGGAGCTTGCTCTGCCATCAGTTATATCATAATGTTTCTTCTCACTGTACATTTTGTATAGCTAAGACCTGCTCCCAGATCTTTCCACTATATGTTAAATGTCATCCAGGCTCTTTCACTGTCTGTCCGTACCTGTATCATCAAGGGTGTCTCACTGTCTGATCCTGGGTGATAGATAGGGCCAGACAGTGAGATATGCTGGGTGATACTGGTGCAGACAGACAGTGAGGTATCCTGGATAATAGATAGGGAATCTCTCTGTCTGTCAGCACCTGTAGCACCCAGCATATGTCTCACTGTCTGTAGCACCCAGCATATGTCTCACTGTCTGTCCCTATCTGTATCTCCAGGATATGTCTCTGTCTGTCCCTATCTGTATCACCCAGAGTATTTCACTATCTGTCCCTATCTGTATCACCCAGAATGTCTCACTCTCTGTCCCTATCTGTATCACCCAGATTGTCTCTCTGTCTATCCCTATCTGTATTTCCCAGGATCTCACTGTCTGAGCCTCTCTGTATCACCCAGGATGTCTCTCTATCTGTCCCTATCTGCAGATATGTGCCTGCTTTTGGTCAACATCTTTATTAATAGATACAGTCAAGTTTCGATGGATCTGATTTGGACAAATCACTAGTGGTAACCTGAACTGAATCACCAACCTGCAGCATATCCATTGCTTTATATTCAGACTTGGCCATTAAAGGACTTGCTGTTCCTTTCACAAACATCAATAAACCCAAGACCCCTCACACTTCACTTACTGGGTGCCCGGCGCCAATCATATGGAGCACCACGAACATCTTCATCTCTCAGATAGCCCCATTCCACCATAGACTTCACCAGAGTGTAGAAGTAAATCCCTGCAGAAACCAGGCAAAAAACAATGAGCAAAGTGGCAACCAATTACTGCAAAAAAGCAAAGCATCTCCTCAGTCTTTAGCGATTCCAATGCACTTCTCCCTCTCAACTCTGACCCTTCACTGTGCCCGTCTTCAACACAAAACAGGAACTCGGGGAAGACGTGAGGTTAATTGTGGGATACTCTGGGCATGGAATGTGCTGGTTGGGAGGTGGTACAGGCAGGTTGTCGCACATCCTTTAAGTAGTATCTGGATGAGCACTTGTCACATCATAAGATTCAGGGCTTTGAGTCAAGTGCTGGCAGATGGAGGAGGTGGGGGTTCAGGTGTTTCTAACGTGATGGTGCAGACTCAATGGGTTGAAGAGCTTCTTCTATGCTGTCTGATTTTGTGATATGGCAGGACGGTCAAGATTCTCAGACTTAGGGAAAGCTCCTCATTGTGGAGACCTTGATTAGATCAGTTTCTGGCTTCGTGCAGGAGTCCAGGATCGAGTACTGAACCCATTCTTTATCTATAGAAGCAGAACACTCATAACAGTCAATTCTGAACCAAAAGGTTACACTTGGCACAGATAGTGATCTGGTACAAAATGCATCCACTTTGCAAAGAAAATTCCTAAGCTTATGTTACTGCTTAAAATGATTTGCATACTTTTGAATGTAAAGTCTGCCACGAACCAACAATTGGGCAGCGTTTTAGAACGCAGTTGAAGAAAGGTTTTGCATTTTAAAAAGGTAGGCGGTAACTTGGTAAGGTTTGATTAATGTAGGGCTTATTACAAAGACAAAGACATTTTAAAATCAGAGTCCAACCAACGCACAAGCCAGTTTTAAAGGGAATCTATACAGCAACATTCACCCTTTATTTATACTTGTATATGGCTGTCAGTATCTTTCAGTGTAATTCAAGTTTCCCGCTGGGCTGGGTGCATTTAGAGCGGAAATTCCTCCCTCTTTTGCATCAGTTCAGCCAATTTGACCAGCACAGTGTAGCAGTAATGCAGGCCTTATACTTGCTCCAAGGACATTCATTCATTAGCATGTGGGTACAAAGTCCATTGCATTTAGCAGCTTATAATCAGGTTGTTTAACTATTCAAAGTGCATACGTGTCTTGAACTCTCCATCATGAATAATTTTTCTGGACCTCAAATTAATAATTTATTCTGTAAACCAACACGCTGACCAGTATCAAGCGCCAGTACAGTGAAGCAAAGCCATCAATGTGAAACATTAACTCTGTTACTCTTTCAACAGATGTTGCCACACCCACTGAGTGTTTTGAACATTTTGGGTTTTCTTCTCCACCCAATACAATGAAGTTTGCTGTTGATAATGCAGAGAAATAAAACAATATCCTACGTTTTGATGTAATGGTGATGCCTGCAGTGTTCACTTATTATGGAGTTACCGGGGCGTTAAGCTCTGCACACGTACCCAGATTCATCCAGTTTCATCATAAGCGTCACCACACACCAGTAACTGACTGATTAGATACAGAATTCAATAGACTTGAAGGGTGTGACTTTGCAATAACTGTCCCCTCAATACACACCCATTCAAGTGAATTTTTAACAGCACAAGTCTTAATTTCTGCCAAATAATCACATTTACAAATGTAGCATCTCATGCCTTCAGATTTTAATCATTGACGATGATGTCTGGCAGCCAGGTGACGGATTTAAATGCAAATTAACAGGCAGAGAGATGGAGGGTTGAGATATTATACATTACTTTATTCAGTATTTTCCCATTGGGTTCAAAGTAAAATTAAAGTTTATTTATTTGTCACAAGTAGGCTTACATTAACACTGCAATGAATTTATTGTGAAAGTCCCCAGTCACCACACTGATTTTGTTTGGATACAGTGAGGAAGAATTTAGCATGGCCAAAGCATTTAATCAGCATGTCTTTCTGAGAGGGGAAACCAGAATATCTGGAGGAAATCCATACAGACAGGAAGAAGGTGCAGACTCAGCACCGAGTGACCCAAGCCAGGAATCAAACCTGGATTCCCGGTGCTGTGAGGCAGCAGTGTTAACTGCTGTGCCAACATGTCTCAGCACCATATGGACAGTATGTGTTGGGCAAAAGTCACACTAAACTTGGATATGGGGGCAAGGGGGCAATCGTTTGGACAGTTCATTGTTTCCCCATTCTGGTGAGTGCAAGAGTGTGGGTATATATTTATAACTTGATCGTGGGGCACTAGTTTCATATATTTTAACTCAAAGAATCTCCTAAATAAAAGTTCCAACGTTGAATTTGAGTTCTTTATGAATGGCTCACCAAAGTCAATCCACCAGAACCTGCAATAGTTAATGTGTTAATGGTTAATAGGAAATCAGTAGCTATACTGTTAAAGTTACCAGTGCCTCTTGTATGTAATGAACGATACACAACTTTGCATTTTCACTTTTGCTGAAAAGATTTTTGTGTTCACAATTATTTCAAAATTTTGCTAGGGCAAATAGGAAAAGATATTTCTACTGGTAGGTTCATCAACAAACCAGGGGACACAAACTTAAAATAAACTGACAAAAAAGCCAAGAGGGAACGGAGGAGAAATTATTTTGAATCAGCAAGTTCTTGTGGTCTGGAATGTAGTGCTGGAAAGGGTAGTAGAAGCAGATCAAAAGGAAGTAAATCTTCAACTGAAAAAGGAACAAAAGAAATTGCACAGCTATGGGATTAATTGGACAGTTATTTCAAAAAGCCAGTACCAGCACAATGGGCTGAGCGGCCTCTTCCTCATAGTATGCTTCAATGATTTAGGGTGCAGATGTGCTCGTGAGCTCCTCTAGCTCACAGGCATTCAACTGCAAATCAAGCCCGTAATGCACTTTGACAAGAATTCACTCCAGGTCCTGCTGTCTTCCTGATGTTAATCTGGGATTTGATGGAACTCTGGCATACAGCCACAAAAAAACTTCATTCACCACAGGCTGATGACTTCTTCCGCACGATTCATCAGACATAGTGGAAAGGAATTTACTTAAACAGAAGAACAACTGCTCTAGAAAAATATTAGATTGATTTGCAAATAATCCCTTCCTACATCATTGGTTAATAAATTTTTTAAATAAAATCACACATCGACAGAGCAGCATTAACATAGCAAAAGACCCCAAGACACGTCACTACAGTGTAATCAGGTCATCAGATATAGGAGCAGAATTAGGCCACTCGGCCCATCGAGTCTGCTCTTCAATCATGGCTGATATGATTCTCATCCCCATTTTCTTGCCTTCTCCCCTTAACTCTTGATCCCCTTATTGATCAAGGCCCTATTGATCTGACACTGAGCAATGCAAGGATCAATTAGAACACGTGACCAAAGATTTGGTTAGAAAGATTGGTTTCAAGGTTGGTTTTGAAGGAGGGAATGAAAGTAGAGAACGAGAGAGGTTTTGGGAAGAAATTGCCAGAGCTGTCAAGCTTAAAGTATGTCTGCCAATGGTACAGTGATTAAAGTTGGGCATGAACAATATGGTGGAATCAGAGGAGCACATATCATCTCAAAGAAGTGTAAAACTGGAAGAATTACAGAGAGGAGAGAGACCAAAAAGTGTTTTGAAAACAAAGAAAAATGTTAAAATCAAAATAATCTCGGATCAAAAATGGCGATGAGTGAGCAAGAGCAAATTCCAATAACAGGGCCCCATGGCTTTGCTGCCTAAGAGGGAAGGAGAATGAAGTTGGGTTTAAGTGACATGCTGGGATATTGCCTCCCTGTAAGAGAATCGGCAGAGCTTGCAGCAATCTAAAGATTAATTGACTTGGGTGCGTATAGGCTTCTTTGCTTTAAACCGGGTCCACCAGATAGTTCACTTTGGTGAATCTGGTTACGGACCCATTGCCATTGTACAAGCATCCAAACACCAGGCTTCAGCACAAATGAATGCAACATTAAAACTAAAACCATTGCGATTCTTAGAAGGACATGATGTCATCCAGCTGGGTAACTAAGGCACTCCATGTAAAAGGAGCTGAATTAGAGTCAGTGCTGTATTAGAGCTTCTCAGTTGGGGGGCTGCAAATGGCTTCATTGCCTCTGGGCTAGGTATGTGTATGCCAAATGTAGAAGGGCCCAGCTATGACACTCACTGCAGTTTGATAACTGGCTAAACTCCACTATATGAAAGTTTGCACCTGTTTAGGTCACAGGGAAGAGCTGCAAGAACGTTTGGTGCCATGGCAACTGCACCACCACAAAGGCAATGTCTTCAGCAAAGGAGTCTGGTGAAGGTAGTAAACAATAACACTATTTACTGAATGGCGAGAGACTAGGAGTTATGGAGGAGGAGAGAGATTTGAGTGTCTGTGCACATATAGAAAGTCACTAAAAGTTATTGGGCTGATGCAAAAAAAAAAAGTGGTCAACAAGAAACGTTGGCCTTTATCTTCAAATGGGAGGCAGGAAGGAATACTTTGGTCTCGGAGGGGAACTGATGCAAATTTACAAAAATATTTCCCAAGTTTCAAGAGCTAAGTTATGAAAAATGAAGAGGCTGCATAACCCTGGTCAGTATTCCCCTATTAGATGGTTTTCAGTAATCAAAGCAAGCTATAAAATGGCAAAATGGTTTGATGGGGCAAGATATGAAACTTGAGCATTGCTGAAAAAAAGATAGGTGTTGTTGAAGCTTTTCATGTTGCACTCATCACGACAATTCACAAGAATACGAAATGTAAAAAGAACAACAATTTATACTGCATTTATATTACTCTGTTTCCACAGAAAAATTATTTTCTTTGAATGAAGGATATCAAAATCATGGCAGCACAATTTCTGGATTGGAATTAGGCCTGGTGTTCAACTTGGGAATACTTTCATTGGTAGAGGAAATCGAACATTTTTCCAAAAGGTTGTGGGTACTGGGTTATTTGTAATTTTCAAGACCATGATAGTGCTTTTTTTAAAATTCAGTAAGGGTATTGAGAGATTCAGATGAAAGGAATGTAGATGGAATTAGGATATAGATCAACCATGATCAAAATCAAATGGCATAACAGCTTGGAGGGACAGAATGGCCTACTGTTCCTTTCCTCCTCCATAATATGAAGATAGATTTCTCTCAGAATGCAGCAGAGGTGGTGTTTCGAGTTAAGATACACTGTTGGGGTGCAGTTACTCGTATCTAGTCTGTGTTCCTTAGATTTGGCAGTGATTGATTACAAAATCCCTACAGTACAGCAGGAGGCCATTCAGTCCATCAAATCTGCAGCAACTCTCTGACAGAGCATCCTTTCCAGGCTCATCACCCTGCCTTATCCCATATCCAATCCACCTAACTTGCACATCTTTGCACTGTGGGAAGAAACATGAGCATCCAGAGGAAACCCATGCAGACACAGGGAGAAAGTGCAAACTCCACGCAGTCACTCTCACTCAAAGCTGGAATTGAACCCAGGTCCCTGGTGCTGTGAGACAGCAGTGCTAGCCACTGTACAATTGTACCTCCCCAGAAATGAAAACTGTTTCATTTTTTGCACCATTCCGTTTGTGACACAAAAACCACCCAGCAGAGGAGAGGAAGAGAGATAACAAGATAAAGTGACCTCTCAGACAACAATGGAAGAATCAGTACAGAGGATCAGACTTAGATTCTCACAGAGAATCTTACTTAAGTACATAGAGGACTGGTTACACTCCAAATATTGTTAAAGGCATGACAAAAAAAAGGGAATTAAACTGACAACCATGTTTCAAACTGAAACAATGACTCATTCCAATAAAGAGCTGCTATTTTCGAGATGTGAGAACAGATATGCTCGATCCTAATAGAGCAAGCAGCACTGTGACAGCAATGGCACTTGTTTTTATGATAGGACAGAGAACTATAACTGGCTGGGGGAAACAGGTTTAAAATGTTTTGAGACACATGCAGAAAAGGAATCTGAAATACGAATGCACGATGTGGGTAAACAACAACACCACTTATATTTCGACAAGTAATGAGGTCAATCAATGCAGTGCATGACACTGACAATCTACAGTTACAGCACAAAGCTCTAACATTAGTGGGTGCAATGGTCTTTTTAATATGTGTCTTCTTTCTAATTGCCAATGTGCCTCTCAACATGATCGCTCTTGGTTCCTTTCTCACCTGTCCTTCTAAGTTGATCACTATTAATCCTCAGCTTCTTTCTTTCCCACATTGCTGCATTGAGACATTCTGACTGCCTGTGTCCTGTTTCCCTCAGCTGGGCTCTGCTGGCAGCCTTAGCCAGCAGTCACCTCTCAGTCAGAAGTTCGCAGGTTCAAGACCCACCCTTAGGTGCTCCAGCTAAGCAAAAAATCTTCACTTATCTGTGCAGTACTGTGCATGTGCTACACTGATGGAGATACTGAATGGGATTTTCTGTGCAACCCACCATATGTTTTGTGGTGGCGGAGGCTGCTGGCTGGCAGTGAGTTCTTCTGGTCCCTTTCTTGTTTTATCCTTATCAAAGTGGTTTCCTGATGAGTGCACCCCGCTCCATTGGTAAACTCATGGTGGATATGTGCCATCAGTAGGACCACAAGACCCACCTTCATGAACAGCCAAAAAGTTCCTGCCATTCTCTTTCAAATGAGACATTAAACCAAGGCTCTACCTGCATTCTCAGATAGGCACAAATGTTCCATGAGCACCATTCAAATGCCAACATCCTAGCAGATATTAATCCCATAACCAACTCTGGTGATTCTCTGCAATAAAGGCCTTTAGTTTAAAAGCATTTCAGTGGCTGCAAGGTGTATGGTAATGTCACAAAATGTATTCATAAATTCAAGTTTCTTGCTTTTGCCTCCTTTTTTGTTGTTCTCCGTAACCCTTCACTCTCGGCTCCCTTGGTGAACAATATCCCTTAGTCTCTGAACCCTGTCTCCACTCATCCTCCATTCCATACAAGATACACCTGGCTTAATTCCCAGCTTGAGTCACTGCTGATGTGGAGTTTGCACATTCTCCTTGTGTCTACGTGGGTTTCCTCTAGGTGTTCCAGTTTCCTCCTACTGTCCAAAGATGTGCAGGTTAGATGCATTGTGTATATAAATTGCCTCTTAGTATCACGGGATACATGTATTGGAGGGATTAGCAGGGTAAATATGTAGTATTACATAGATGGGGCATGGGTAGGATTGTTGTCAGTGCAAACGTGATGGGCTGAATGGCCTCCTTCTGTGCTGTAGGGATTCTATGAAAAACAAAGCTAAACCAGAACTACATGCAGCCACTTCAGGGACCTCTATACACAACACAAATACTGAGGATGTCACACTTCTTTCTAGAGCAGCACGAATTAAACAGATTCATAAAAATCAGTGCAAGGTTTCAAAGTTATAGACCCCTTTCCAAAATAAGAAGTCTTGCTCCATGTTAGGATTTTGCTACCGCGATAATTTTAACAAAAAAACAACTTACCAACAGCCCTTTTGCTGGGATCCAGGAATTCCAGCGGGTAGGTTTTGCCAAATCCAGGGACTCTCACATCAACACCAGGTGGCGTTTCGGTTGTTTTAGTTGTTCTATTGTAGATCAGCCTTCAAAGCAAAAGAAAACAAATATATGACCAAATTCCAATAGTCACTAGGCCCTGGTCATATTTCTCTTCATACATTCACTGAGTGAAAACTCACTGGTACATTCAGCATTTACTGGCCTTGAGAAAGCAATGGTGAGCCACCATCTTGAATTTAACTGAATGGCTCACTTGGCCAGTTCAGTCAAACTTATTTGCTGTGGATCTGGAGTCACACCTAGGCCAGACTGCCTAAGGACAGCAGATTTCCATTCCTAAAAAGACATTAGGAAACCAGATGGGTTTTTATGACAATCAATAATAGTTTCATGGTCACCACTAATATCATCAACTTCTTGTTTCCAATTCATTTAATGAAGGGAATTGAAATACCCTGGAGGTCATTTTGGGATTTGGACTCATTTCCAGATTATTAGTCCAGGCCTTGGGATTACTGGTCCAGTCACATTACCACTATTGGTAGTTATTCTATGCCAGTGGGGTCATAAATTCTGAGGCAGCAATGGCTGCCTGGGAGTTCTGACTGAACTCAACAGCTACAAGATTGCTTTAAATCCTCCTGTTTTCTCCTAATTCTGGGCGTGGCCTAAAATAAATCTTTGAGGCCTGCTGCAAAGCAAAACAAAAAAATTAGTGAAAATGTAGTTGTCTGTAATTTATAAAAACTTTGTCATTTAAACAATCCTCACATCATTGAATTCTTCCTCCTCCCTGACTTGGAAGCTAAAGTCTTCCCCTCTCCTCCACTGAACCACGAACTGAGCACCAAACCCACCAACCTGGGAGCTAAATATTCCCCTCCTCCCACTTCACCTGAGCCATTCACTTAGGAGTTAACCAACCCTACCCATTCCCCACCACCGCTAAACAATTAATTCGAGAGCTAACTCCCTCCTCCACTTCCCAAATCTCTTACTCAGGAGCTAGCCCTTTGCCCGAACCACCCACTAAGGAGCTAAAATACTAACCTCCCCCCCCCCCCCCAACCTATTTTGGGTCAGACGAAATCTGAGGAATCAACATGGGGTCACACCAGGAAAGCATTTGGGAAGTACTATCCAAGCATGTTCGCGTACTCGTTCCTTTTCTTCAAGTTCACGCCTCTTGCATACATCTTGAGCCCTCTGTGGGGACATCAGCTTGTCACAGCAGATTTGAACCTCTGCACAATGTAAAAATGAAAAACTTGTCAACACAATGTTGCAAGTTTCATGAGAGTATTTGTTTCTTATTTTAGAGGGAAGCTGCATTCTCATACTTAACCAACTTGACTAACAATGGGTGGTGTAGTGGTGATGTTCGGATCTGTCTTCCAGTCACTGTTTGTGTGGAGTTTGCGCATTCTCCATGCCTGCGTCAGTTTCCTCTGGGTGCTCCGATTTCCTCCCACAGTCTATAGATGCGCGGGTTTGATAGATTTCTGGTGATAAAATTGCCCCTTAGTATCAGGGGATTAGCAGGATAAACACATGAAATTAAAGGGGATAAGACCTGGATGAGATTGTGGCCAGTGCAGACTTGATGAGCCGAATGGCCTTCTTCTGCACAGTAGGAATTCTACAAAAAAAAGTCGCATTCAGTCTCAGTCCCACTTGGCACAAAGAGCTTTAAGAGTATACGTCGATAGGAATCGGATCATCTGCTCATTCTTGAAAATGTTCTGAATTGCTCCACAGCCCAAAAATATGTTACTGCATAATTGAAAAAGAGTTATATCTGGAGAGAGGGACCTTGTCTAAACTGCAGTGATGAGGACAGCAAGTTGCAATTATTCAGCTGTGATACACAGCAAAATTTCTCAGTATGTAAAAAAGGGGGAACAATGGAGGTGAGTAACTCTTTGTCAATGCCGTTACATTTTGGACAGTCCTCTCAATTTGTGACATTACTCAAGAGGAAATCAACATTGCAAGGTACAAAGATTCCGACACAAAACGCTCCTTTGTCAACTCTCCATTATAATGGAGAGTATTCAATTTCAAGATAGGAGGTATGCAGCAGCAGGGCAGAGGGAAAGAAAGGAATTTATTAATTAGGAACAAACCTCTGCTGATCAAAAATTCCAAAGCTGGTAGTGGGGTGAGAATCCTCTTGCTAATAACACATCCAATATATTCACCTCAAAGTACATTTTTATAGAAAAAATTCCTGAGGGGGCCAATACCTGACGGATTTGAGTTTACAGTATCATTTAAAACTCAAAGTGCAGCAATTTGATACACAAACATTCTGTGAAAAGAACTTAATCAGACAACCTCGAAATCTAATCTATAGAATAAAACAAATAGAAGTCTTTTCCAGGATTGCTAGGTCACGCTATAGCAAAAAGCCCCTGGGTAGGCCACAAGGAAGGACAACTCCAACAACACAATATGAGACACCTGCCATCTTCTTAGGAAACTCTACCACTGTCGTACTCTTAAGTAGCTGCCCAGCCAAAAGGAGAAGCTGACAGCTTAGGGAAACAGACCAAAATGGAGAAATCCTTTAGCTCAATTTCTAAGTCTCTCAGTGCATCTTTTCAGTGCAAAACACAGAACTTGATGATCATGGAGATTGTTTCCTCCTCCCTCCAGTCATTTGCCAGCATCCTCATAGGATCCAGAGCAAACCAAACTAGTGATGTGTACTCAACCTTCCAATCTTCTGAATTGCCAGACTGCTAGCTTAACCTCACATTATAGGTTTCTATAATGCTTACAGCATAGAAGGAGATAATGTGGCCACTAATTGTGCCAGATTTTGCAAGTCAAGTCTAAAAGTAATCCAATGGCCTGCTCTCACCCCACATCATCTGCTGTTTCAAATATCTCTTGATCTTTCCTTGAAAAGATACAATCTACCCCAAACATACTCTTTGCACAAATGCATACACAACGGTTAAAACATTTTATCTGGATCCCTTCAATGAAGCAATAAAAGCTTAGCTTCACCAAGTCTTCGTAGACGCCAGCTTCTTCATATCTTACGAATCCAGTGACTTCAGCCTTTGTCCTTCTTTTGTTGACATTTTTGCCTTCATCCTTTCCTCTCGTCTCAAATGCCGCTCCTTTTGTTTGCTCAATTCCTGTTGCTGCTTAGAGCGCTGCTCTGTGTTCAAGTGCATTCACTTCCACCCAACTCAGCAAGGCTCAACTCTGTATAAAACCTTAGTATGTTCAAGGCTGGAATGTTGCTATTGGTTCCACAAACACTTTAAGGTGCTCTGCTTTTTTGAGCAATCATTATTTATGCAGCATACATCAACAGATTATCCACTTACTCCAGTCAAATCCAGTAACGTCCGAGCTACCATCTTTATTAAATTCTGTCCATCTGTTTCTGGTCAACATTAGCATTTAAACTTTGATTTATTATTGTCATATGTATTAGCAAACAGTGAAAAGCATTGTTTCTTGTGCACTATACAAAGTATACAGTTCATAGAGAAACAAAGGAGGAAATGCAGAATGCTATGTTACAAGTTATAGTTAGAGTGTAGACAAAGATCAATTTAATGCAAGGTAGGTCCATTCAAAAGTCTGATGGCGCAGGGAAAAAGGTGTTCTTGAGTCGAATGGCATGTGCCGCTAGACTTTTGTATCTTTTTTCCAATGGAAGAAGGTGGAAAAGTGTATGTCCAGGTTTTGTGGGGTCCTTAATTATACTGGTTGCTTTCTGAGGCAGCAGGAAGTGTAGACAATGGGTGAGAGGTTGGTTGAATAACGGACTGGGCTTCATTCACGACCTTTTGTAGTTTCCGCAGTGCTGGACAAAGCAGAAGCCATTCCAAGCTGTGTTACAACCAGAAAGAATGCTTTCTATGGTGTATCCATAGTAAAATCTTCTGAAAAAGTAGAGGTGTTGGTGGGCTTTCTTAACTATAGTGTCAAGGGACCAGGACAGATTGTTGGTGATCTTGAAACTCTCGACCATTTCTATTTTGTCCCCATTGATGTAGGCAGGGGCATGTTTCCCACTATGCTTCCTGAAGTTGATGACAGTCTCCTTTATGTTGTTGACACTGAGGGAGAGATTATTGTTATTGTTGTCCATCATGCAAACTAGCCTTCCATCCATTGACTATCTATACCTATCACTGCCTTGGAAAAGCAGCCAGCATAATCACATACCACAGACATTCTTTCTTCCACCTTCTTCTGTGGAGAAAAAGATACAAAAGTCTGAGGTCATGTATCATCCAACTCAAGAACAGCTTCTTCCCTGCTGCTGTCAGACTTTTGAATGGACCTACCTTGCATTAAGTTGATCTTTCTCTATATCTTAGCTATGACTGTAATAGTACATTCCCCACACTCTCCTTTCTCCCTTCCCCAGATTCTCTATCTCTTTCCTGTACTCCATCTTATATTAACATGGTGTAAAACTCATCATATTATCACAAATCCCCGATGCACCAACATTTAAAAAATTCTCATCCTTGTGTTTAAATAGTTTCCTAGTCCCAACTTACCACAACACCCTCCCCATTTCAATCAAATCTCCTTCGCCAATGTAGCCACCTCCAAACTCTGCACTTCCAACTCTGGCCCCACTTTCTTTGCATTCTTTGATATTCCTGAAATTCCACATTCTCAAATCTCCCCACAACACTTCCCCATCTCCCCAGCCAAGTGTTTGGTTACCCGTCCCAATATCATCTTGGATTAATTCATTCATTCACAGAATGTGTGTGTCACTGGCAAGGCCAGCATTGATTAGCCAGTTCTAATTTCCCTTAGGGTTTTGATAGCAAGCAGCCTTCTTCAAGCGTGGAAATCTGTTTGCAGGAAGTTCTCCCACAGTGCAGTTAGGGAAGGAATTCCAGTCTGTTAGCCAGCGATAATATGTTACGCAAGTCAGGATAGTGGGAGACTTGGAGATGGTTCACAAGCACCTAGTGTCCTATGCCTTCTACTTTGTAGCAGTCACAGGTTTGGAAGGTGCTATCAAAGGAACTTCGGTAAGTTGCTGTAATGTGTCTTGTAAATGATACGTATCTCTGCCACTGTGCGGTGGTGGAGGGAGTGAATGGAGTGCCATTTAAGCAGGCTGCTATGTCCTGAACGATGTTGAGCTTCCTCAGTGTTTTTGGAACTGTATGCACTCAGGCAATCGAGAGGATTCCATCACATTCCTGATTTGTGCCTTGCAGATGGTGGACAGGCTTTGGCAACTCAGACGGTGAGTCAGTGACTGTAGAATCCCCAGTCTCTTTCCTGCTCTGTAGTCACAGCTTTTATGCAGTTGGTCCAGTTAAATTTCTGCTTAATATGATGTTAATGGTAGGGGTTTTGATGATAACTCTGTAGTGAGCATGAGGGGGAATTTGTCATACCTTCTCCTGTTCATGCCACTTAGCAGCCTAAACCTGGATGTTGTCCAGGTCTTGCTACAGGCAGGCACAGAATGCTTATTTATTTAAGGAATTGCAAATGGAACACAGTTTAACAGTAAACAACTCACTGCTTTCCTTGGGGCTCTATACAGCATTATGGGAAACAAATGAGATAGCTTTCATTAAAAATGAAAACCCCTGTTTGTGAATTAGCAATGGGATATTATGGTCACCCCGGCCCACAGTCCCAAAAACATAAATAAAGGCCAAACGCTATGGGTGCTGGAATCTGAAGCAAAAACAGAAAATCTCAGCAGGTCTGTGAGCATCTGTGGAGAGAGAATAGGGCCCACATTTCAAGTCAGGGTGACCCATTCTCACCAGATAGCACAGTGGATAGCACAGCTGCCTCACAGCACGAGGGACCCAGGTTCAAATCCGGTCTCAGATCACTGTCTATATGGAGTCAGCACATTCTCCCCACGTCTGTATGGGCTTCCTCTAGTGCTCCAGTTTCCTCCCACAGTCCAAAGATGTGTGGGTTAGGTGGATTGACCAAGTTAAAATTGCCCCTTAGTGTCAGGGGTACCAGCTAGGATAAAATGTATGCGGTTATGGGAACAGGGCCTGGGTGGGATTGTAATCAGGGCAGACTCAATGGGCCAAATGGCCTCCTCCTATGGAAGATTCTACAATTCTATGAATTGATCTGTTAGGAAAGCCTGTTAATATTCCTACAATTTCAATGCCGTGCTTTTCATTTTACTGCATAATTAATGATTATTTGCTAATAGATTATTTGCTCTGTTCCTAGAGATGGTTAATAGTGAACTGCAAGAGCAACCGTGAGTTTTATAAAGCACAAGCACATGATCGATAAACAGCCTCTTTAATATCCTTCCATTGGCCTAATCTGTAAAAATATATCATCCTGCCTAGCATAGTTACCATGCTGGCTTTGCCTAAAAGCTTTGGTCTATCTGTAGAGACATTAATAAGTCAAAAATTCAGACAGTGACAGGAGAAGGAACTCTCAGGGGAATCAGTGCAATGAGGCAGCTCCCCAATGAGCCCAATTCAGAGTGCAAAATAAAAATATCAGGGAGCTATTCTACCTCCAGCCTCTCTTCTCCACAGAATAATCCTCTATTCCAATTTTTTGTGGCGACAGAATGTGTACGTACCAATGAGAGCTATTTTATTGAAATTTCATTCATTGGTGATTAATCAGGAAACAGGTTTTGATAAGGGCAGAAAACTGGCTGGACTTTCAGAGTATTATTACGTACAAAATGTTTTGACTAACATATTTTAGTTGCTTTTCTGTTGAGTGGTTTTTATACTGTATCTTAAAGATGGCATTTGAGACATGGTTACATTCAGCAACTGTATCTGTCATTCAGGCTTAGATCTCTAGAAGCCCACCTCAAGCATGGAATCGACAACATTTAAATAGCAAAGGTGTGTTCTAATACAAGGATGACAAGTCTTCTTTGTTAGTGAGGAATTCCCAACTGTCAGCTCTTGCCAACCTGTGGTGACTGGGCAGTGAGCAATCAGCCCATATTACAGGGTCTTGGTCTACTAATCTCTCACCACACATCAGTCCAACAGATTATCTGGTCATTGTCATATTAACTGTTTCTGGCAGTTCACAGGGTCAAGTTTGCTACATTAAAACAACAACAGTTCAGCAATATTTCACTGACAATACTCCAGGTCATCCTGAGGTCCTGCAAGGTGCTGCCTGAATGCAAATAGGTGTTTTTTCTTGTTCCCTCTCATTCCTCCCACTAGCTAACTGAAAAGCAAACACTCTCATCTCACCTTTTGTCGATGTTCGAACAAAGGCTGGAATGGGATCAGGAGTTGAGTGACTCTGGCAAAACCCAACTGGACATCACTGATCAGGTTAATGCTGAGTGAGTGCTGCTTGATAGTACTGTTGATGACACCTTCCATTGCTTTACTGATGTTCAAGAGTAGGCTAATGGAGCAGTAATTAGCCTAGTTGGGTTTGTCCTGTTTCTTATGTACAGGACAGATGTGGGCAATTTTTCATATTGCTGGATAGATGCCAGTGTTCTAACTGCAGTGGAAGAGCTTGGCGAGGGGAGCGACAAGTTCTGGAGCACAAGCCTTCAGTACTATTGTTGGAATGTTATCGGAATCCATAGTCTTTGCAGTGCTTCCAACTGTTTTTTGATACCAACTGGAATGAATCAAATTGGCTGAACATGACATCTATGATGTTGGGGACCACCTGGAGGCCGGGTTGGATCATCCACTTGGCATTTCTAAATGAAGATTATTGAGAATGATTCAGCTTTATCTTTTGCACTGATGTGCTGGGCTCCTCCATCATTGAGAATAGGGATATTTGTGAGCTTCCTTCTACAGCGAGCTGTTTAATTGTCCATCACCATTCACGATTGAATGTGGCAGAAACTGCAGAGCTTGGATCTGCTCTGTTGCTTGTGGAATTACTTAGCTCTATCTATTATTTGCTGTTTATGCTGTTGGCATGCAAGTAGTTCTGTGTTGAAGCTTCATCAGGTTGATCATTTTTAGGTGTGCCCAGTGTTGCTCCTGGCATGCCCTTCTGCACACTTTATTGAACCAGGCTGATCCTGTGGCTTAGTGGTAATGATAGAGTGGGGGATATGCTGGGCCATGAGGTTACAGATTATGATTGAGTGCAATTCTGCTGCCGCTGATAGTCCATAGCATCTCATGAGTGCCCAGTCTTGAGTTGAACAAAGTATGCAGAAAATTACAGCACTGGAATAGGGCCTTCGGTCCTCCAAGCCTGTGTCAATCATAATGCCCTAACTAAACTAAAAAAAAACCTTCTGCTCTTACTCATCTATATCCCGCTATTCCCTCCCTATTCACGTACCCAACCAGATAAATGATGCTAAAGTGTCTGCTTTCACCACCTCTTCTGGCTGCAAGTTCAAGGCACCCATCACTCTCTGCGTGAAGCCTTCCCCTCACATCTCCCTTAAACGTGACTTCCCTTGTAACTGACACTTCCACTCTGGGAAAAAGCCTCTGATTACCCAACCTGTCTATGCCTCTCATAATTCTGTGGACCTCTATCAAGTCTTCCCTCAGCCTCTGTCTTTCCAGTGAAAACAATTCTACTTTACTCAACCCTTCCTCATAGTCAATACCCTCAAGATCAGGCGACAGCCTGGTGAATCTTCTCTATGCTCTGTCCAAAACTTCCACTTCTTCTGGCAGTGTGGTGACCAGCAATACTCCATGCAGCTTAACCAAGGTTTTATATAGCTTCAATATGATTACCCAACTCTTGTACTCAATACCCTGGCTGACGAAAGCAAGCGTGTCAAGTGCCTTCTTAATCACCTTGGCCAGCTGTGTTGTCAATTTTAGGGAACTGTGGGCCTGCACACCCAGATCCCTCTGTATGTTAATGTTCCTAAGGGTTCTGCCATTTACAGTATGATTCACACCTAAATTTGACCATCCAAAATGTATCACCTCACATTTGTCTGGATTAAACTCCATCATCCACTTCTATGCCCAAGTCTTCAATCTATCTATATCCTGTTGTATCCTCTGACATTCCCTGGCACTATCAGCAACTCCCACCAATCTTCGTGTCATCCACAAACTTAATAGAACACATAGTACAAACAACAGAGGTCCCAGACTGATCCCTGTAGAACACTACTAGTTATAGATATTCATTCTGAAAAACACCTTTTCACTGCTACTCTGTCTTTTATACCCAAGTTAGTTCTGTATCTATCTAGTCAGCCCACCCTGAATCCCATGTGATTTTAGTTTTTGTATTATCTGCCACGTGGGACCTTGTCAAATGCCTTACTAAAGTCCATACAAGCTACATCCACAGCCTTTCCTCGTCAAGTATCTTTGTCACCTCTTCAAAACATTCAATCACATTGGTGAGACATGGCCTTCCCCATACAAAGCCATGCTGCTTGTCACTAAGAAGCCATTTTCTTCCAAATGTACATATATTCTGTCCCTCAGTATCTTCTCCAAAACCTTCCCCGCTACTGACACAGGCTCACTGGCCTATAATTTCCTGGATTATACTTGCTTCGTTTCTTAAAAAAGGGAACAACACTGACTATTCTCTAGTCCTCTAGAACTCCACCCATGGTCAAAGAGGATGTGAAGATATCTGTTAAGGCCCCAGCTATTTCTTCCCTTGCCTCCCACAATAACTTGGTATAGATCATATCTGACTGGAGACTTGGCTACCCTAACCGAATTTAGGATAGCCAACACTTCCTCCTTCAATAAACTGACTTCTCTTGAGGTTCACACATCAATCCCTGAATTCAACATCCATCATGTCCTTCTCTTTGGTAAATATTAATGTAAGGTACTCATTAAGGATCTCACACCCACTCCCTGTGGGTCCTTGCATAACTTTCCGCCGTTGTTCATGAATGGGCCTACTCTTTCTCTTACTACTCTCTTGCGCCTAGCATATATATAAAACCTTGGGATTCTCTTTGATCCTGTCTGCTGAAAACATTTCATGGCCCTTATTAGCCCTCCTTGCTTATTCTATTCGAAATTTGCCCCGTTTAGTGTGATGGTAGTGACACACAACGTGATGGAGGCTATTCTCAATGTGAAGATGGGACTTTGTCTCCTCAAGGACTGTCTGGTAGCCAGTCCTACCAATACTGTCATGGACAGATGCAATTGTGGCAGGCAGGTTGGTGAGGATAAGGTCAAGTAAGTTTTTCCCTCTTATTGGTTCTCTGTCATAGTCCCAGTCTAGCAGCAGTGTCCTTTAGGAGGGGCTAGCTGGATCTGTGGTGGGTGGTGATACCGAGCCACTCCTGGTGAACATTGAAGCTCCCCCACCCAAAGTACATTTTGTGCCCTTGTCACTCTCAGTGCTTCCTCCAAATGGTGTTCAACATGGAGGAATACTGATGCATCACCAGAGGGTTTCCATGCCATGTTTGACCTGGTGCCACGAGACTTCGTGGGATCCAAGGTTGATGTTGAGGACTCCCAGTCAACCCTCTTTTGACTGTGCTGCCACCATCTTTCATCTGTTCTGTCATCTTACCACATGCTCACCTTACACACAAAGGTCTGTGGTTCAAGACCAGGCAGAAACATTTGCCACCCGCCCTACCACAGACTGTGCAACCCCTGCCCTCAATTCCCTCCCTCTTTACTTGTTTAAACATTGTTACATCTCTAACCTTTGACCAAAGGTCATTGAGCTGAAAGGGTAACTTTGTTTTCTCTTCCCACCTGACCTGCTGAGTATTTCCGGCATTATCTGCCATTAGTCACATCAGACCCGACAGATGTTGTTCGTACTGTACCTGATGTTATCAATCCAGCAGTCAATGACCAGAGGCAGGAGCAGCTCCAGATTCAGCCACAGGGTGAAATAATCCACTGTTTTTTTGGTGCACAGGTAGTGCACAACTTGAGGTTTGTTCAGCTTAGCTTCCAGCTGGTTCCCCAGATCGCCTGGAACTGTCGATTCCAAAGAGAAAGTACAAAGTTACAAATAGGAAAGCAGGTCAGTCACCATCTGCTCATCATATTCACACAAACAAAATGAGTCAAAAACTCACAGGAAGAAGGGGGAAAGAAAACCTCATAGCCACCCTCTGACAAGCCGATTCCACCCGCGTGTCCAACTCCATAGTGACCAGTCGCCTTGTGGGCCCATATACTGACACAAGCTTAGTCAGCAAGTGATGGAAGGCACTGAGCTGGAAGCAAAGGGGTACTGGTGGGATGGTGGGATTGAGGTGGGGGGGGATAAGAGGCCTCATTCCTGTCCAATTTCTATTCACACTAGCAATCAGGAGTAGTAATCCCAGCTAATCCCTCTCCTGACCATTCAATTCCAGCATAGACACAGCAACCCAGGCACTAATGTATATCAACTCAGCAAAATGCCAGGGATTGTACACAGCTCCCTTTGTACAGTTCAGCTGTATGATCCAGTTAACTCCCAAGATAAACAGACACACTGGCCAGGTTGCAGGTATCCCAGTGTTCCTGGTTTCTTTTATTCGCTCGTGGGATGTGGGCATTGCATTTATTGCTCATCCCTCAGGGGCAGTTAAGAGTTAATGTCAAGAGTCTCATATAGGCCAGACCAGGTAAGGGTGGCAGATTTCCTTCTCTATCGGACATTAAACCAGGTGAGGTGTTTACAACAATTGACAACGGCTCCATGATCAGCAGATTTTCTAATTCCAAATTTTTATTGAACTCAAATTTCGCCATCTGTCATTCTGAGATTCAAACACTGGTCCACAGAGCATTACCCTGGTCTCTGGATTATTAGTCCAGCAATAATACCACCAAGCCACCACCTTCCCTTCAGGTCAGAGAGAAAGTATGAAATGATAGCTGACATGATTCAACTCATTTTATATTTAACATGGTATAGGCTCTGGTTTCATAGAGAGTAAAACATAGTTCTGTATTAAGACAAGTGGTGCTCAATAACATGACCATGATCACCCACTATCTGAGGTAATCAGTTGCTATAGCACAATACAACAGCAATAGATTCTGATCAGTATTGTACTTCGTGGGAACAACTCTTCAGCACGTAACCCCAAGGATGGTTATGCATAAGCAAGGCCTCAGGAAGGGGTCCTCATCACTTGGTGCTTCTCCAGCACCATGTGTATCCCGTACATTACTCTCTTTGACTGACAGGTGTTCCGTTGTGTTTGGACTATGTTTTATTATGGAAGATTTTGGATTTTGCAAGAGGATTAGTTTTGCCACGAGAAGCGAGATGTGTGTGAACAAGTGATAGAAATGCCTTATCGCACTGGCAGTGGGTCAAGTATGTGTGAGGCTGTATTGGGGGATGGGAGGGGATCATCATTTCAGCCACAAGCACATCTATATCCAGAAGGGATGATAGATAGGAATTGGATTGAGAATTTGAATTCCATTTTCTTTGTAAATCTAGAAACTTAGAGCTGGCCTAAGTGAAAGTGACCACGTAGCCTTTCTGGATTGTTGTCAAAACCCAACTGGCTCACTAATGTCCTTCAGAAAAGGAAGGCTGCCCTTTATTCACAATCTGATCTGGATGTGATCCTAACACTACACCAATAGGACTATGTGCCAACTTGGATGTTGGCACCCTCATCCCAAGAATATATCTCAAATGTACTCATGGTGCTTGTGACATACATCAAAACTATTAAAGATGCTGTCTAGATACAAGACTTTTTATATATAGATAACAAACAATGATAAAGTATTTGTCAGAAACCACTCCAACATAGCAGTGGTGTCAATGAGCATCCAATTTGCTTATGGCAGTGTTACCATGTCAGCAGACAAAAAGCACATGAACATCTCATGAGGACTTGCAGTCTACCCTTGTTCCAACAACTGGCTATGAATCAAAAGGACATTTCATTTGTGAACTGGCAACTTAATCCATTCATTTTCTGTGTCAAGAGCGATACACATGATAGAAAGATCGAAAAACAAAAACACAATTACAAAAACTCATTGATAAGTCTATATGTCCCTACTCACCATCTCCACCCCTAGCTAATCAACACACATTATCCACTCAACCAGAATGCACACAAAAACACATTCTGGGAGATGGAAAGAGGACGGCCAATCTGTCAGTGGATTGACTAATGTGATGACTGCGGAACACAGCACATTCCTAATGAGGTGTTCGATCACTTTCAGCACCACATCCATAACATTTCCATCGCCACTACCAGCTCAGATCTGGCATCCCCACAGTACCCAAAAACGTTGGAGTTGCAGATTGAGGAAGATTGACTGCTGGTCACACTGAGGGCTGTGTAAAGACCATTCTGGTGTTCTGCCTCTTGTACTACTCTCCATTATTACACCAACACAAACACTTATGGCCATGTCAACAACTCAGCTTATTCTGTGTTAACATACAGCTTTTCAGGACTCTGGCCTGATGTAGACAATAGCATCCAGCAGTTATAGAATGCTTTACATTGCCAAAAGTTGAACATTTTAACAATTCCTTTCAATTTCCTTAGTATCAAACCACAAAACTACCAAAAACATTCCAAGTTTGGATGGCTAAGAATGGAAATAATGACAGCAGTAAATTCTTCAATTAACTGTTTCTCTTTGGCCCTCTCCTATTTTTCGACTGCATGCTCCCCTTGATAATACCACCTGTAAGCACATCTGATTCCACATGTACCAACCCCAAGATCAGTTGCTGATCACATCCCCATATCACCAACACCCAATCTCTGTTGCCATGACACTCCCAACATGCTCCAGTCAGAGCTGAACTGTTACTACAACTCTCATTTGTGCTTTGTGTTATCTCCAGAGTGAACTATTCCAACACACTCCTGATCAGCCTCCTTTCCAACCTCCAAGCTCAAGCTCATCTCAAGCTCTACTGCATCTGTCCTAACTGGCACCAAATTCCATTCAGTCATCAGCCCGGTGCTCACTGACCGACACTGATACTTGGCTAAATAACACCTCAATTCTAAAATTCTTACTCTTTTTTTCAAATATCTCTAACCTCCTCCAGGGTATCTGTGTTCTTCCTTTGCTGACCTCTCGCGTAGCCCCAATTTTAACCGCTTCACCAGAGGGCCTAACCTCTGGAATTCTCTTGCTAAGCTTCTCTGCCTCGCTTTCCTTTTTCAAGATGCTGTTTAATATTTACATTTACTAATCGAGTTTTTGGCCATCTACTCAAACATTTCTTCATGTGACTAAATGTCACATTTTGTTTGATAGTGATCATGTGAAGCAGATTGGAGCTTTTAACTCCAATGAAAACGTTCCATGCAAAAGTAAACAATAACGTTTAATTATGAGTCACAACTAACTTACATTCACACTACAATGAAGTTACTGTGAAAATCCCCTAGTCGCCACACTTCAGTACCTGTTTGGGTACATTGAGGGAGAATTTAGCATGGCCAATGCACCTAAACTGCATATCTTTGGACTGTGGGTGGAAACCAGAGCACCCGGAGGAAACCTATGTGGGGAGAACATGCAAACTCCACACAGACAGTGACCCAAGCCAGGAATTGAACTCGGGTCCCTTGCACTGTGAAACAGCAGTGCTAACCACTGTGCCATCGTGCTGTCCCTATCTCCAGTATCTGAAGACAAGTGTAATGTGTGCAATCTCTCCAAATATATTTTTTCAGAAATTAATGGCACATTTCCTGTAGGAAATCTTACCATAGTTTCCCAAATGCATCTATAAACTTTCCGCATTGCGTTTAAGTTTATCGATCCATCTCATCTTTCCTTCACAGAGCCACTCTGACATTATTTTGCATCGTTTAACTCTAAGTTTCTTACCCCATTATAAATGGAGTCCTTTGGCTAAGACTTTTACTGATTCTCTGAATTTCTTCACATTTGATGTTGTTTTTACATGCCAAGTACCATGTGTGGGTATAATTATACTGAAGATCACTATCCAGCTCCACTGTTTGCAATATAAGCTTCAATGCCATGGGACATTTTTCCTCTTCAGCTTACCTCTCCTGTGACTGATTTGGCCATCAATTCTACATTCACATCTAATCCATTGTTTTCTACATTGCCATCAGTGCTGAAGGAGGCTTTTCAGCCCATCAAACCTGCACCGACTCTCTCTGACAGGGCATCTTACCCGATACATTCACTCTGCTAATTCCCCTAACCTACACATCTTGGGACATAAAGGGCAATTTAGCATGACCAATCCACCTAACCTGCACATCTTTGGACACATTTAAAGTCTTTCAGGTTTCTCAGCAAGAGTTGCAGCAGTCATATGCTCTGAAGAGTCAGGCAATCTCCCCAAGGTTAATAGCCCCTTTAAAATGCCCTTGAAAACATTTTATTCAACAGAACAATATAATAGAAAGTGTGGTAGGAATGATTAGTTTTGTGAGAATGCAAACTGAGAATCCTTCTCTTAGTTTACTACACTAAAGTGATACGGGAAAAGTACGTGAGACAAAAGTCCACTGGGGATTTAAAATAACAAGAGCTGTAGGAAGTTGAGATCTCCTACTGACTGTGCTTTCAGTGTGGGTCAGTGCGTGGAACCAGTCATGCAATCACTGGGGATACTCCCAAAACTGGGCATAAATATTAAAACTGCAATCAGACTGATCCCAAAGGTCACTTAGAAAAGTTGGCCTTAAAACATAAAGTCTGTTTTTCTCTCTCAACAGATACTGCCTGATCTGCTGGATTTTTGCAGCATATTTTGTCATTTATTTCAGATTTTCAGCATCCACAGTGTTTTGTTTTCATTTTAAAGTCACAGGCCCTTTTATCAAAACGGAACATATTTGCCAAGGATTGCCAACTGAAATATAATATTAACTGACTGGAATAATTGCATCTTTTACGTTTAGGCAAAATAGCTTTTGATCCACTAAAAAATATGTAATCTTAAGAACGTGGTTGTTTCTTGCAAAAAAACTATATCTTAAGATAATGCTGCCTCAATCTGCCAATATTATGAAATCCTGCGGTAACAAAGATAAGTTGACTAAGAGCAGCAATACAATCAAACTTTTGCAATATGTTGAATATGTTACAACACATTGTAGCACATTACAACAAACGCAGGAAAACTGCAGGTTGGTGTCCTATGTCTTTTTACTGACAGCAAGCGCACTGTTATAAAGAGTAAATAGAAAGAAATCCATTCCGACAGACTAAGTATTTAACTCTGGAATCAGAACCTTTATTAAAAAAGGACTCAAGCGAGAACTTAGTCACATAAACCTGTGCCTAATGGGCATTACGGATTTTCACAGTAACTTCATTGCAGTGTTAATATAAGCCTACGTGTGGCATTAACTTAAAAAAAAATTACGCTTAAAAAATCAGTATTCAAATTCCCATTCCAAACATGTGGTGTCGCAAGTTCTCAACTATTTCTAACAAGTTTCATTTTAACAACTCCCTCGAAGACTTGGCTTAGCTAGTTTGGAAATGCCTGATGGCTGTTTTTTTTTTGGTCTGTGCAGAATCAATTGACCTCAAAATGCTGCTCAGGGCCGGTCCAGTGGCAATTGGTCAGCCAATGTATTCGATCCACATCATTACCAGTGACCCTGCAAAATTGCATATCTGCACTTACCAGCTGATGGGAGAATCAAGTTTGTCTGCAAAGACCTGTGGCTGAATTGATTGCAAAGTAGCAGCCCAGCATAATGCAATAATAATTAGTATTTGAATTAATGCATTTACATGTATGAGCATCAGTAAATTGGTGTTGCATAAGGATCAATAAACATACTGCTTTTGTTTTTCATTATTATAGGCACGTGAGTAACAGCAATGTAATTCTGCAGATAGCGCATAAAAGCAAATCACCGCAGATTTGGAATCTGAAACCAAAAGAGAAAGTGCTGGAAAAAAGGTAGTTTGGACTCGAAACGTCAGCTCTTATCTCTCCTTACAGATGCTGCCAGATCTGAGATTTTCCAGCATTTTCTCTTTTGGCTCCAGATAATTGTCTTTTGAGGCTATTTTAAAAATAGTTCTTTCTGATCTTAAAGGTTGCTGACCTTGCATTAAGCACTGTTACATAGTGTAATTGAAAGGAACATCATTTTGATATTAACAGTTGCAAAGCAGCATGATGGCACAGTGGCTGGCACTGCTGCCTCACAAAGCCAGGGACCCGGGTTCAATGCCAGCCTTGGGTGACTATGTGCAAACGTTGCACATTCTTCCAGTGTCTGTGTGGATTTCCTCCAGGTGTTCCGGATCCCCCCCCTCCGCCCAAGTCCGAAGACGTGCAACTTAGGTTGATTGGCCATGCTAAACTGCTCCTTAGTATCCCAAAATGTGTAGGTTAGGGAGATTAGTGGGTTAAATATGTGGGGTTATGGGGATAGAGTGTAGCTCAGATTGTTGTTGGAGAGTTGGTGTAGGCTTGATATGTTGAATTGCCTCTTTCTGCACTATAGGGATTCAATGATTCTAAAAAAGGCTCCTTCAGAAAAAAGGGCTGGCAAGATTGTTTCAGCTTCAGTTCATTTCACTCAACTCGTTACACATGGATCAAGTTTGAAGTTGCATTCCCCATGTGCAAATTACATGGCAGGAAGTCAGCACAAGACCATTTCCTTTAGAAGTCTGACTAATTTTCAGGGAAAAGTATTTTAATTTCTCCAGTATTCTTTTTTGATTTATTTTCTAACAACAAATTTATCATGAAGAATGCATATGCATTTCTGCTGCTGGTGAAACTATCTTACGTACAAATAAATTGGAAGTAAGGGTCAGACAGGATGGCTTTCATTGGCTTTTTAATGATACACAAGGTTGAACTGGAGAACCCATATCGTTTCCAGAGGCAGGGGTGTTCCTTAGGCCTACGTAAGGGTGCAGATTCTGATTCATTATAAATCTGTGACTCACTTACTCATTATTCAAGATAAACGTGCAGGAGGAAAGCTTAAATATCGTAACCAGTAGATATTCATCACACTATTAATCTCTCATCCATCACAATAATTGACTGGGGTTAAAATCAGTCCGAAAGCTCCATTTATTCCACATATGGTGACCTAAAATCTGAGGTATTTCCATCAAGGAACCTGACCTGAATTCCTTGCCAATTTAATTTTCCCTTTGTGATATGCAATTATGAAATACTTGTCTTAACGTAACAGTCAGTTGTGTGACTGAAGTGTTTGGCCCTGCTTGCAGGTAGACTCCAGGTTCACCTCCTTCAACACAAAATGAAGCACTGATTTATAAACATATGCAAGGCAAAAGAAGCAGCAAAAGGAATTGCTCTTCTTGGGCTGCAAGTGTTTCAGAAAGTCCAGTGAGCACAGATTAAATAGCACCACTTACCCCATTTATCACCCTCCCAGGACACTATTCTGACTCTGAAATTATAATGTTTCTCCACTGTTGCTATAAGAAGCTCCTGCCCTAACAGCACTGTGAGTGTAAGGTTCATTCTGTCAACAGGGACGAACGGGTTGTCTGTAGTTAGAAGCTGAAGGTTTATGGGGCAGTCAGAAAATTGGAGTTAGTGTCTCAATCAGATAGCCACAACATTTGTGAACATATTAGCAGATTTGATGGGCTGAATGGCCCATTCCTACTCCTATCCCTAAAGATCTCATTACATTCACCAGATGGGCTACAGCTGTTCAAGGCACATGCTCACCCCCTCTTTCCTAACACCAGTCTGCTGGTCTCCGTTTCCAACTATTTCTAGCACTGGCATTCCAACATTCACACAGTTGAATAGTCATAATTAACGCAAAAACTTAAGAGTTTTGTCTCCAATAAGCCATTAATTCAGATAGTATTTGTGTGTTTTTTATGCATCTTGGTGTGAGAGTGTTTCTTTAAGATAAGAAGGGTGGGGAAGAATTGCAGAGAAAACCTTTTCTGAACTGCTGATCCTTACATAGCTTTGGACACCAGAATGGAAATACGCAGTCATGAGAAAATGGAAATATTATACACATTTACAAATTCTTGCATTTTGGCAAGTTTGCAGTTTAACACTAAGATAAATTTGAGTACCATGGTCACTTTAACCAAGCAACTTCATCAGCACCAATTGGAAAGTTCAAATCTCTGACCTGCTGCTATAACAATGGTTCACTGAACTGCAAATCTATAGAACTTAATTATATGTTGACCAGGAGTGTAGGTTAGGGTGGGTCTGGACGTTGGTATCACATGTAAATATGGTTTCTTTTTTGCTAGTTACTAAGAAGACATGTGTTAGTGCATACCTAGTCAGACTTGATTCCTGTTAATTGATGCCAGGAGCTTGCAGGCAGTGACAAATCCTCAGATTTGCTTATTCAGATCAATTCCCCCACAGCAGCCTTAAAGGGGTAGGTCTCATTAAATACAGCTTCAAATTAAAATTGTAGTCAGCTAAAATCATAGCTAATCTATAAACCAACAATATTTCAGGAGATCTCCCATACATAAAATAGTATGCCCTGACGAGATCAATCTAATCCCATGATGTTGAAAGATTATTTATTCAGTCACGAGGTGCCAAGCTGCACACCGCTGTTCAAACATCTGTCTTCTTTGCTGATCCTAAACTGACCTCATCAGCTCTGGAACATCACCAGTTCTGCTCTGTCCTAATCCCACTCTCTCCCCTTGCTGCTCAACATTTGAGAAAGACAGACTTGCATTCATATAGCATCATTCACAATCGTGGGAAGTCCCAAAGCACTCAAGCCAATGAAAGACACTTTTGAAACATAGTCACTGTTGTACTGTAGGAATTCTCCAGAGGTAGGAATATCCCAGAGCTTGCTTCCTTTCTGGAAACCCGGGCTTCTGCCCACAAAGTGGCTCTTTTGGCTGGGCACCTTGTGAAAAAGTGAGGAGTGAGACGCGGCCCATTTCTACACATCGCTATGGTACAGAGCGTAACAGGAAACAACCTTACCCCACCTTCCAACCAAGAACTTCAGCTGCACTCAGTATTCCTGGCTGGCTTGCACCTGATATCAATGGGATAAAGCTGTGTGCATGTTTTATTTAAGGATATGAAGAGAGGCAGATTTGAGAAAGTACTTGTGAATTAAACAGACATGCTCAGCTTCTTTCTCTAAATAATTGATTGTCTATCTGTATTCATAAGTTCATTAGTTATCAGTGGCAGACTGAGGGAATTTTTTTTATTCATTCATCACTGGCTGTACAGTGTTTACTGCCCATCCTTAATTGCCCTTAAGTGGTTGGCTTGCTAGGCCATTTCAGAGTCAATATCCAGACCAGGTTTCCTTTCCCTGAAAGGATATGAATGAACCAGATAGGTTCAACAATGGTCATCATTAGATTTTTACTGAATTCAAATTTCACAACCTGCCATGGTCAGATTCGAACCTGGGTCCCGGGGACATTCCCTGGGTCTCTGGATTACTGATTCAGTGACAATATCTTTATGCTGCTGCCTCAAAGAGGGGAGGCAGTTGGAGGAGTGAAAGAAAGGCAGAGGTAGACACAGAACGGGGAAGTATATGCACAAGCAAGACAAATGGGAAGACAGAGAAAGCAGGAGGATATCATGAATGAGAGAGAAACAGAGACATGCTTTCAGGGAGAGAGACTTCAGTGAGTGATGCCAAAGGCAAATTAACCCATAGATGAAAAAAATAGTATGGTGTGGTTAGCTTCAAGAACCCAGCCTCTTGCAGTTACTGCTTCAACAAGGACAGCTTTAAAGAGTAACCATCCCTCTCATCTTGGGACCGTCTATTTTTGTTTCTGAAAACCCACCCAGTTAATTAATGACTCAGCTACCAACCTTAGTAATGGGTCCTCTATCTTTACAATCAGTCTCTCTTGGGTTTAGAGCATGAGGCCAGTTGTAGCACTTTGAGATCAGATAGTTCTATATTGACTAAAGATCAAATCATATGATTTTCTAATTGGTGTGGCTGAGAGAGTAGTGAAAAAAAATTACACAGATAAAAACTGATGCTAGATATAGCTGAGAATGTGTCATCAGTTTCCAGGTCGTAACAAAGTTGTACTCCTGGCATTTACTTGCATTGTTCAAATCTATTAGGTTCAATATGTCTCCCTCTGCTTTTGTTAGAACTACTCAGTAAGAATTTAGCAACACCAATTTTAAATCCAACCGATTTATTTGATAGTAAAATTGTGAGCTTTCCACACTCTGTCTTCGTCAGGCAAATGCAGTGTTCTGGTCTACAATAGCACACATCAGCACAGACAGTCAGAGATTGCTGATTAGAATGCGAATCCTTACATCTAACCTGCTATTCAAGTGTTAAAGTGGCTAACAATGTGTGTGAAGGGAATCCTGAGCATTGGTTAGAGAATTGTGTATTTTCTCCAGACAGCGCAGTAAGTGAGGTTTTTTGCTAATCCAGGCAAGTTACGGGGGTTACAGATAGTGTGTCATGAAGCCAAGATCCCTGTTAAGACCGTCCTCATGTGTGCGGAACTTGGCTATCAGTCTCTGCTCAGCAACTCTGCGCTGTCGTGTGTCACGAAGGCCCCCTTGAAGAACATTTACCCGCAGGTCGGAGGCCGAATGCCCATGACTGCTGAAGTGTTCGCCCACAGGAAGGGAACAGTTTTGCCTGGTGATTGTTGAGCGATGCTCATTCATCCGCTGTCGTAGTGTTAGAACTATCCACCCCACTTACTGCAGTTCAATCCTTAACATACCCACTCAATTGTCCCAATCTACTTCAATGGCTTGCATTCACAAACTTACTTCAATTTTTTCACCTATTGGATAAAAAGGTTTTTTCACCAAGTTGTGGTCTCAGTCCTAACTTCCTCATCGTGGTTTGAGGATCCTGATTGTTCACTAGGAATGCAGTTAAGACTGCTGTAAACTGTCAACTGCACAGAATTGGACATACTGTAACACTGATTCCAATCTCATCCAGCAAGGCGTAGTGGCACAGTGGTTAGCACTGTTGCCTCACAGCGTCAGGGGACCTGAGTTTGATTCCCAACTTGGGTCATTGTCTATATGGGGTTTGCACATTTTCTATGAGTCTGCATTGATTTCCTCTGGATGCTCTGATTCCTCCCCCCACAGTCCAAAGATGTGCAGTCTAGGTTGATTGGCCATGCTAAATTGACCTTAGTGTCAGGGGGACTAGCAGGATAAATATGTGATGTTACAGGAATAGGACCTGGGTGGGATTGTGGACAGTACAGACTCGATGGGCTGAATGGCTTCCTTCTGCAATGTAGGGATTCTATGAATACTATGAAAAAGAAATACAAAATGGCTAGGAAAAATTGATTGACATAATGGAAGGGTCCTGTGAAGGTACAAGAAGCAGGCCATTCAGCCCCTCAAGCTGGTTCACCACTTAATTAGATCATAGCTGACCTGTTAACTAACTCTATCCACCCTCACTGGTTTTATAATCCCAAATACCATTTCTCGTAAACTTCTTTCATAGTTTTCTAATTGATCCTGCCACTTTGGAGCAGAGGTGTGTAAATTTCCATTATTTTTTTGAGTGAAGAAATGCAGAATGAGTTTTGAGTATAGAAACCAGAACAGATTAATACTTGGAACAGGCACAGTCTACAAAAATATTTTAACCACAAACACTGACATTCCTTTCCCTGCTGGCTGCAAAATTAAGCAAAGCAAAAAATTTGCAAATAATAGCAAATATCAGGAAGGGAAAAAGGTAAATCAAGCTGGCTAATGACAGAATCAACAACAACAATAATAAACAGCTTTTTCCACTATATCCTGCTACTTAAATATAGCACATGGCAATCCAAGTTAAAAGCACATGACATGAACTGTAGTCACAAGCTCTCAGCTTCAATTTAAATAGGTGTTGGAAGCATTTCAGTTCTCAAGCTAAGGCACTGCTGACAGACTGAATATTTTTCCACCTTGCCCTTTATTTGAGGCCAAAAAGAATCAGTTCAACACAAACTGCCCTTCCCCAACTACCTCTGTTAAATCGACACAAAGAACTTCAATTTATTTAATTATCAGATGCTCAGGACATCATCAAGTCTTACCCGACTTAATGAATTACATCTCAATTGCACTGACTCCTGCAATGTAGGCAGTCAATAAGTGTGCCAGGTTCTCCTTTCTCTATAATGTGAACTAAAGGAGGAATTTTGCCCACAGCACCAGAAGAACTCATTGCTGTCTCCTGAAAAGTGTCAACATTTACCAGAACAAGTCATTAAAAAGGCAGAAGGAAGGCCTTTACTGCAGTAACTGTACAGAGCATTCATTAGACCATAGCTGGAGTACAGTGCACAGTTTTGGTCTCCTTATTTAAAGAATGACATGGTTACATTGAGGACAATTCAGAGCAGCTTTACTAAGTTTATTCCTGGGATGAGGAGTTTTGTCTGATGGGGAAAGATTGAGCAGGGTGAACCTATATTCTTTGTAGTTTAGAAGAATGAGAGGTGATCCTACTGAAATAGACAAGATTTTGATGGTGGCTTGAGAATGAATGCTGAGAGGATGTTGCCCCTTATGAGAAACTAGAACCAGACAGTTTAAAAACAAAGCATCTCCTATTGCAGTGCAGAAGGAAGCCATTCAGCACATGAAGCCTGCATTGATTCTCTCAGGCATCAGGCCCATCCCCCACCCTACACATTACCCCACTAATCCCCCTAACCTTGGCACATTAAGGGACAACCTAACCTGACATCTGAACTGTGGGAGGCAACCGGAGCATCTAGAGGAAACCCATACGGATGGGGGACAGCACACAAACTCCACACAGAAACGCAAGGCTGAGATTGAACCCAGGTCTTTCAGGAAATGTCCCTCTTAGAGGGATATTAATTTTTGGAATTCTCTTCCCCAGGCAGCAGTGCAGGCTAGGTCATTGAATATACTGATGACCGAGTCAGACAGATTTGCGATCAGCCAAGGGGTCCACGTTATGGTAGCAGGCAGGAGTGTGGAAGTGATGCCACAATCAGATCAGCACATTTTGTATTGAATGGTGAAGCAGGCTCGATGGGCTAAATGGCCTACCCCTACTCCTTATGATCTGATGAATCACCAGGACAGACAATTGAACATCTTGTTTGAAAGAGGGCACAAGCAGCAATGCAGCACCACTTCAGTCTTGTACTGAAGTGCCAATGCTTAATTACACACATCAGTCCAGAGGGGTAATTTTGACACTGCAGAAGAAGTGTAAAGTGCATGATATCAGATCAACTGCCTTTTATAAATCTCTGCAGATTAGCACTTACATTCAAGTCTGGTAATAAAAATTTTGTGGAGTGAGGCGAGAGCAGAGGGAAAATGTTTAGTGGACAGTTGAATCAAAATTTTGCACTGGACTGCAATTTTAACCTAACATCTTTTGAATCAAGAGATGAGAGGTAGGACTGATCCAGTTACACTGACACCAGTTAAGGCTCACTCTCTCCATTTGTCAAAAATGTTACTAATGTACCTGCATCCACCACCTCCTTTAACAGCATGTTTCACACCATTCTGTGTGAAAAACGTCCCCCACACATCTCCCTTAAACTTTCTCACTTTGAACCTGTATTCTCTTGTCATTGACACTTCCGGAAAAGCCTCTGACTATCCATCCTGTCTCTGCCTCTCATAATTTTATAGAGCTCTATTAGGTCTCCCCTCAGCCGGTCTTTCCAGTGAACCTCTCCTCACAGCCAACATTCTTGAGACCAGACAACATCCTGGTGAACTCTCTTTGCACTCTCTCCAAAGCTTCCATTTCCTTCCAGTCGTGTGGTGACCAGAACTGCACGCAATACTCAAAATGTGGCCTAACCAACATTTTAAATTACTGCAATATGAGTATAAGAGTTGGGAAATCAATGTCCTGGCTGATGAAAGCAAGTACATCAAAGCGTTCTTAAACACTTTGGCCACCTGTTTGCAAAATGCAATATAAACACAATTGTAGGAGTAGGCGTGTGCATTAGGCTCCCTCATTGTGCTGGCCTCACCCTGCATGAAGGCATCTTTCTAAGCCCTGAAACCAAGCTTCCAGTGGCTCAGCCAGATCCACTTCAACTTTTTAATAATTGCAAAAAAGCAAATGAGCAACAGGCTTTATTGTTCCAATAACTCAGATAATCTTTTGAGCTTCGCCTAGGTGTTTAAATAGAGAATTATATTGTGGACAGTACAAATCAGTGATTTGAGCACAGAATCAAGGCTAACTCTCCAGTGCAGTAATAACAAAACACTGTTCTCCTGGAGGATGAGACAATAAACAGAGACCATCTCAGAGAAACAAGAATAAAATTCACTTGTTATCCTGGTCCATATCTGTCCCCCACCAACATCACTGAAACAGGTTATTTGGCCCTTTAATAACAGCGGAGGAGGAAGTCATTCTGCCCACCGTGTCTGGTAAAAGGCTCTCTGCAAGAGTAAGGCACTTAATGATTCATGGCTACTCAGCCATGATCGAATGGTAGAGCAGACTCGATTGGCCTAACGGTCTATAATTTTGCTCCTGTATCTTTTGGTCTTTTCCCCTGTATTCTCTTTACATCATCATGCAATTCTCTTCTGAGAACCCATGATTGAATTTGCCATATTCGTAAGCGCGGTATTTCCCACGTTAACCACTTAGCTGCTTAAAATAAGCTTTTGCTCGTGTGGTTGTTACTTCATTTGCTAATTCTCATAGTCTTCTGGCTGCTGTGTGTTCCTATATTTCAACAGCTAACGAGTCTTCGAGCATCTCGTTGCGCTTTGCGATAATACCAAAGTCGTGAGAGGCCAAAACAAATTCTTAACGCTAGCTCCAAGCGACAGTAAGACAGTTATTATGGTGTTAAACTGCCACGAGGATATCTTAACACGTGTTCCCCAGTTCCAGAGCATTCTGAATGTATAGAGAAGCTGACAGACACCTATATCTATCTTTGGAAGTATAATCTCAAACACACTGCCTATTCTCATCGGTTTGAAGCTCCTGTCAGTCACGACACATTCTTAATCATATGGAAAACTCTCGAACACAGGCTGGCGAGCTACCAACACAAAAACCAGCTTATTTTTAGTTGTTTACTTGAAGAGTTCGGTGCTTTCAACTAAATGAGAAAAATGTTTGGCCAACATTAAGATTGCGTTAAGACCACAGCAGCATTCTCTGCACATTATTAGCCCAATCTATATAGATGTTAAAAAAAAGTGTCCACGTAAAGAATATTTCACCATTGAAGTCAGGCGGAGGCTGTGACAAGTCAACATAATTAAATCAGTCCCCAAACAATCTGTTTTCACACTTACAAGGAAACCATACCCAAAAGGAGAAAGATACCTTGAACAGCAGGCCCCGCACTGCAAATAAACTTGATCACAGTAACTAGCGATGGATTTATTACAAAAAAAAAGGAATCTCTCCACACCTTAAACCAATGACTAAAAAAAGGCAAATCACATATAGATAGACTCACCCAGCACAACAGGAGGTCTGTTCACATTGAAGCAACTCGGCGGCGGTGGCTTATCCGTACAGCCGGAGGAGAGAGCTCCAGGGCAGGGAGCGGCGACGAGAGAGAGGAGGAGAAAGAGGCCAGTCCTGGAAATCATCTCCCAGCTCTCATAACTCGGAAAGAGAGAGCCAGGGAGATGGAGAGGGATCGGGCGGGGGAGAGAGACCGGCAAGAGGGATCGGGCCGGGGAGAGACAGGCCAGCGAGAGGGATCGGACGGGGGAGGGAGGCGGTGGAACGCGGCGGATACAATGTAACAGAGCAGTTGATACAATGTAACTAAGGCTGAATTCCAAAGGGAAATTGACGTGAAACACACACGCCGCCACTCAGCCCATCCATGGCAAGCACAGCAGGCACAAGATATACCAGCCTATACCAATCGAGCCTAGAGAGACACAGAAACAACACCCTCTCGGAATTCTATTGGTACGCCTTTGACAAATAAACCAATAAGCAGAGAGGAGGCCGGATTGGTCATCAGAACACAGGAAAAACAAAGCATTAAAGGCTGACTGTACGCCAGAGCAAACCAATAAAGTGAAATCATATATATTACTGATCGTTACCTGCTATTCCAATCTTTTTCCCTAAAAAAACGCAGTAAAACTTGGAAATTATGGTTGCTGTCCACCTTAAATGGTACTCCAGTATTACTGGTGACAGTATTTACTGCCATTTGACAGTTTTGAACTAGTTTTTCCCAGTAGGGTAATATTCTGTTGGTTAAAAAAGGGTTTTTGTTGATTGTATTGAAGCATCTCCAGCTTCAACAGGATCTATGAATAGACAGGAAAATTGAATATTATTGCACTGCGATAGTCATATTAAAATCATAAATTCTCTGCAGTACCGAAGGAGGCCATTCGGCCCACCGAGCTTGCACTGACAACAATCCCATTCAGGCGCTATAATCCTACATATTTATTCTACTAATTCCTCTGACACTCGGGGCAATTTAGCATGACCAATCACCCTAACCTGCATGTCTTTCAGATTATGGGAGGAAATCCCAGAGCAGCCGGAGAAAACCTATGCAGACACGGGGAGAACGTGCAAATTTCACACAGGTCATCACCCAAAACGGGAATTGAACCTATGTCCGTGGTGCAGTGAGGCAGCAGTGGCAACCACTGTGCCACCGTGCTGCCCATGTTGTGTTATCTTTTAGATGTTTTATGAATGAAGTGCACTTTTGCAAAACAAAATATATTCTGTTGGCAGGGAATCAAAACAGGCTGAGTTATGACCAGTTTCAGAGTAAATGATTTGCCCCTCTTTATTCTCCAGCTTTCTTTTCATTCTCAAACCTGTTTTTACTGGGGTGGAGGAAGTAGAATGGAAAATGAGTTGTCTGCTTAATCCCGTGCCCACTATCTCAGCACGAAGAATTAAGTCGTTGGACTATAGAAAGCTGACCAGCACAGTAGCACAGTGGTTAGCACTGCTGCCTCAGAGCGCCAGTGACCAGGGTTCAATTCCCAGATTGAGTCACTGTCTATGTGGAGTTTATACATGTGTCATAGAAATCATAGAAACCCTACACTGCAGAAAGAGGCCATTTGGCCCATCGAGTCAGCACTGACCACAATCCCACCCAGGCCCTACCCCCATATCCCTACGTATTTACCTGCTAATTCCTCTGACCTATGCATCCCAGGACACTAAGAGGCAATTTTAGCATGGCCAATCAACCTGACCTGCTCATCTTTGAACTGTGGGAGGAAACCAGAGCATGCAGAGGTAACCCATGCAGGCACGAGGAGAATGTGCAAACTCCACACAGACAGTGACCCAAGCTGAGAATTGAATGCTAGTCCTAGGTGCTGTGAGGAGAGTGCTAACCATTGTGCTATTGTGCTGTGTCTGTGTGGCTTTCCTCCGGGTTCTCCAGTTTCTGCTCACAGTCCGAAAGATATGCTGGTCAGGTACATTGGCCACGTTAAATTCTCCCTCAGCATACTTGGAGTGTGACAACTGGGGGATTTTTCACAGTAACTTCATTGTAGTGTTAATGTAAACTTACTTGTGACGCTAACAACTAATTTGAAAACCTATTAGCGGTGGTGATGGTGATGATACAGGGGTCCATACCCAATAGCTAGAGTCTAGACCATGTGACAGAGGGTTATGCCATGAACAGGAAGTTGATTGTGATTACAAATTTACAGGCCCCTTGCTCACCTCAACCTCTCCTTATGCCTAATGCCAGAGTCAAAACCTAATGACAGGTCTTTTCCACTGCCCTTTTCTACCTCCCCATACCTGCTTTGAGACACTCCCAAATTTTTGTTCCCCATTCAATGACCAACAAATGCAGTGAAAAACTCCAGACTATTGGCTATGTAACAATTGCTTGTTAATTGGTTGTTTTGAAATGGATGATGGGTTTCCGAATTCTGAATCTGTTCACTTTCCGTATAATCTGAGACCGGCATGGTGATGTTATGTTGCCAACTGGCTACCGTCATAATAAAGTATTTAATATTCTGGCTTGGGGGATGGTGGAGGAGTGTCAAATTTGAATCTATGAAATCCAGTCCAATTAGCACTCACTTAAGGTGCCTTAATAGAATGCAGACTTCACAATTGAGAGGAGTAAAATGGTGGAGGTCCTGGTCCTTTTCAATATTGAATTCAACAACATTAAATTGTAATTCTTCTCCTCCACAGAAACCCTGCAGTGCAGAAGGAGGCCATTTGACCCATCTAGTCTGCACAGACAACAATTCCACCCAGTCCCCATCCCCAAAACGCCACATGTTTATCCTGCTAATCCCTGTAACATGCAGATCCATCTTAAACCCTTTTTTATGTGCCATACATTTATTGTCTTAATATAAAATCCTTCCCTTTAACCCCCTCTCACAACACCAAGCCACCTGTCTCGTGTTCTTAATGTTAGAGCATCTTGTTGCAATCGGTCCCAGCCACAATTTAATATCCAACACATTTCTCCCTCTCATTAGTTCTGCTGAGACTTTCCAGCATCTTTTGTTTTTTGTTTCTGGTCCTTTTCTTGTCTGATCTGTGAGCCATTCAACTGGGGACACTGCAGTTCTGAGCTCCCCTGCACATCTCCTACAGGTCTGAACTCCATATCAGGTGAAAGAGATTTGGAAGTCACCAAGTCATTATAAGAAGACTGCACATAAAAGTCAACAAGTTATTCAAAGATGAAGATTTTGCTAATAATTACTACACAATCCAAGTGTCACTCTTAACACTTTTTAACTTCACTTCAGTGGTGTCTGTTGATAAAGAATATAATCCTTCCAATTGCTATATATTGTAAAATAGACCAAATGAAATACCAAAAATAAAATTATTCTGGGGTAAGCTTCCAGAATACCTCCTCTCACTCCTTCTCCTACTGTATAACTGCTGTTAAAATTGTTCCATAAATTCTTTTTGTTGTCCTATTAATTCATTTGCAGCTGACTTGTTTCTATCAACCTTGCAAATACTGCAAGAACATCACTATAAAAATCACAACATCTACATCAGCAACAAACCTTCCTGAAATCCAAAAAAGCACAGATTTAATTTCACAATCAGCTATATATTTCCAGCTGCTTGGCAATTTCAAGTCAATTTCAGCAAAAATACATGCAAAACCTGCTGAATTGAAATATTTTATATGGATCCAGAATCACATACATGCCCAGCTCTGTTGTGTAAGATTCAAACCTTTCATTTGGTTCCTGTTGATTTGCCATAATCAGTCAATGTGCACTGACAGAATCCTCTTTATCTCCTTTATTTGACAACATTGCAGAATTTGTGCAATTTTAGAAAAGTGAAAATGTCTTTTAATTTGTACTTGTAATCCTGAGAATAAGAGTGACCTATTCTTTGCTGATCACTTAGTTAAATACTTCATTTTAACCTGATTACTCGTGTGCAGGAAGGGTTTGAGATTGGGGAGGTGAATGGTGCACTGTAATATCACTGGATTACTAATCCAGCTAGACCCAGGATAATACTCTGTTGTCCTAGGTTTGAATCTCGCCATAGCAGTTGGTGAAATTTAAATTCAATAAAAATCTAGAATTGATAATCTAATGATGACTATGAAATGATTGTTGATTGGGTGGCACAGTGGTTAGCACTGCTGCCTCATAGTGCCAGGGTCGCAGGTTCAATTCTGACCTCAGTGTGGAGTTTGCACATTCCCTCTGTATCTGTGTGGGTTTCCTCTGGGAAATCTGGTTTCTTCCCATATTCCAAAGGTTAAATTGAATGGCCATGCTAAATTGACCCTTAGTGTCAGGGGTTTAGCAAGGTAAATAATTGGGATTACAGTGATAGGGCTGGATGGGATTGTGGTAAATGCAAACTTGATGGGCCAAATGGTTTCCTTCTGTATTATTGGGATTCTATTGTTTTTAAAAACTCACCTGAAGAAAATTTGCCACCTTTTCCTGCCCTGATCTATATGTGACTCCAGAGCCACAGCAATGTGATTAACACTTAAATGGCCTTGCAAACTACTCAGTTGAAGGATCAGTAGGGATGAGAATAAATACTGGCCAATAATAAATGCCAGTATCCCATGAATGAATAAAAAGAAAATGGGTATTGAGCAGGATAATCACAGGGACAGAGTAAAAATCTCACCTACATTTCAGGTGCTGAGTACTTTCACCACTGCACCACACAAATAACACATTTTAAAAATGATATTGTATCAATTCTACATAATCAGCAGAACATGGAACATGACTAAATAAGAGTCAAAAATAATTATCATACCTCCTATCATTATTCTTCATTGTTATACAATGCGTGTACAATTTTTGTTGACTGCCTCATTAAGCAGAAACAAATCTTCACTGAGCAGCTGGGAATCATTCTACTAACAACTGAAACCTATCATGCTAAAACTAAACTGGGAGAGCTCAAAAAACAAAAAGGGAAATCAGAACCAGCTACCGCTAATTAAAATTGCATCAGCAAAAGCCTATTGATGTTAGCTGGAACTGCCATCGCCATCTTGAATTTTTCCCAGTTGAATAAGTGGAAAGTTCCGAATACAAGAAAGCAATAGAAAAACCTAAACCTGTATCTACTGGCATCACCTCTACATTGCTCTAGATTCATTGGAATAGTTTCAGAGAGGGGCTCATAGACATCATTAGATTTTTATTGAATTTAAATTTCACCATCAGCTGTGATTGAATTTGAACCCAGAGTATTATTTTGGCTCTGGATTACCAGTCCAGTGACACCATCACTTTGCCATTTACCTCCTCAACCTAAACCTTTCCTCGACACAAGAAATCAGGTAAAATGAAGATAAGTAAATAAGGTATTCAACTAGGTGATCAGCAAAGAATAGGTCACCAAATCTACATTACAGCCCCTAATGAGCTTGTTACCTGTTTGTGTTTGGTTTCTGGTTTATGAAAAATCTCACTTTCATTCTCAGAATTACAAGTACAAATTAAAAGACATTTACACCTTTCTAAAATTGCACAAATTCTGCAATGCCTCAGCCTCAAATTTCAGTATGTAGCTGAAGCATGTATTCATGAGTTGGGCATGGTTGATCAATATGTCCCTCCTGCAAGTTCTTTGCTTCATCCTATATATCTGTTTTCAATGTCAAGCACTTCCTTCTTAATTTTGGCTCCAGCCTGCAGCTAAATATTCTTCCCATCTGAGCCCAATGAGCATTAAGAGAAAAATCCAAGACTAGTCATCTGTAAGTCTATGCCTCCCAATCGAATAGAAAAGCTCTGAAACCTATGAACGTATCTTGTTTTGTATAAATATTGACAAAAGTACAAATCATGGCATTTTGTATTTTCTTAAAGTTAATAAAGTGTAACTCTACTCAAGAATGTGTTTGTGTATGCATTTTATGTCAAGTATGGAATCCAATATTTTCCAAAATAATTGCCTTGAAATAGATTATAGATCCCCAACAGGACAGGAGGAGGTCATTCAGCTCATTGAACCTGCACTGACAATAATATCATCCAGGTTCTAGCTCTGTAATCCCACATACTTACCCTGCTCAATGTCCTGACACAAAGGGGCAATTTACCATGGCCAATAAATCTAACCAGCACATCTTTTGGACTGTGGGAGAAAACTGAAGTGCCCAGAGGAAACCATGCAGATATGGGGAGAACATGCAAACTTCATCCAGACAATGACTCAAAGTTAAAACTGAACCTGAGTCCCTGGCGCTGTGAGGCAGCAGTGCTGACAATTGGGCCACTATGGTGCCTATAGTACAATGGCTGTAGAGATGGAAAACTTTAAAAAGAGAAACTAATTTCTCAAACATCCAACAGAAATAAAACAGTGGACAAGATTTCACTTTTCAAGGCATTTAGTATAACAAGCAAACTAAAATCAACAAAGAACAGGAATAAAAACAGAAAATGTTGGATATACTCAACAGGTCTGGCAGCATCTGTGGAGAACAGAAGTTTTGCATTCTCTAACTAAAACAGTGAAAATGTATCACCAAAACACTTTGACATAGTAGCATGCTTCTGGGCGATGTGTTGCATTCCAAAAACAGTCACTTACAGCTGCCCAGTGGAGGTTTAATTCTCCTCACTACACCAGGTCAAACATTCCAGAGTCCTTCAATCATTGTTCCACTCAACCTAAGATTTTCTAGGTACAATTACTACCACTGAGGCATATCTTGGTAACTCTCCATTCGTTAAATCTTGAAGAGTTGTATCTTTGTTGCCTTTCTCCTGAACAGAAACTGAACGCTCCCCAGCATCCTGCTTGGAAACAAAAAAGAAGCATCTCCACCTGCTTCTCCCATGCAGTATCTTCTTTGTCTCTGCGCCTCAAACAGCGGCTGCCCTTTTTCAGCGAGATACTATGAAAGATGTGAAAACTGAATCCTCTCCCCACCTCAATGGGTTTCTGTTTGAATTGCTCTCCCTGTGATAACTAGATCAGATGGACATATTTCCATTGAAAGTTTCATCCAGAATTCTCAGTTTTACTTTGAGTTAAAGGTATGTTTCAAAACATAATTGTCTTGTAAAGCTCAGTTTCCACGGCCAGTTTTGTACTGAAAAGATCTATTGGGAATGGTATTCTGGTAGGGTTAGGCATAGTTGGGGCAGGTGGCTGGGCGGCCAGGGTGATATTAGGGAGTGTCAGAGGGTTAGTTGGGTTAGGGGTGTAGTTGGGTAGTCAGGGGGCTAGTTGGGTTGGGGGTAATCAGGTGGCCAAGGTGGTATTCAAGTTGGGCCTGGGATTGAGAAGTGTTGTCGAGTTGTCAGGGGTGTAGTCAGATTGGTGGGGTAGTGGGGTCTGGTAGGGACGGTTATCAGGTTGGGAGGATTGTTGAGTCTGGTCTAAGTTATGGGAGGGAAAGGAGTAGTTGGTTTATTGGAGGGGTGATGCAGGGTAGTTCAGTTGTACAGTTACTCGGGCATTAGTTTAGGCGTTAAACTATCTAATATTTTCTGGAGCTGGACTACTGTGTCCAATTCTAAACTAGTGCTCAGAATTTTCTTCACTTTAGCAAGGATGTGAAGAAAAGATTCATGAGAATGGTTCCAGGGTATGAAGATAGATTGGAGATTAGTTTTGTTTTTCTTGGCATAGAGAAGATGCGAAGAGATTTGATAGAGGTAATCAAAGTCATGATGGATCTAAATAGAGTGGGAAGGGAGCTACTGTTCCCAGTCAAGAAAGGATCAAAAAGATCAGGTACGGTTTGAAAGTAATTGGCAAAAGCAAAAAAGCAACTTGAGAATAAACTTTTTTACACAGCGAGTAATTAAGGTGTGGAATGCATGGCTTGAGGATGTGGTGAAGGAAGGTTCAGGAACAGGACTATTATCTGCAGAGGAAGAATGTGCAGGGTTACAGGGAGAAGGTGGGAAAATTACATTAAGGGAATTGCTCATTTAGAGAACTGGTGCAGACACAATGGTCTCCTTCTGTGCTGTAACATTTCTGTGATAACTAGCCAGGTAAACACTTTGCAACTTTCCAAAGCATCTGACTATAACTCCGATTTATTCACGGAGAGTCCCCAGGAGTAGGCAAATTGCCCATTGGAAGTTCCTGGGCAATTCCCAGCTAGATCTGTGTCAGAACTTCTATAAGGAGTCTCACAACACCAGATTAAAGTCTAACAGGTTCATTTGGTAGCACAAATAAACCTGTTGGACTTTAATCTAGTGTCCTCAGACGTCATACTGTGCTTATTCAGTCCAAGGCTGGCATCTCCACATCATGTCGAAATTTTCCACAGGCTGAGTCTTGTATAATCAGTCATATACCTGGATTGGAATCCTCCAGCTATTCACACTCTGCTGCCACTGCCTGTGAGGAGGAAGGATTTGGTGTTTATCCAAGTCTCTGCTCACTGCAGTGGGACTGGAGAATCCCGATTGCGAGCAAGATCAGAAAATCCAGCCCACGGTCTCTGATAATCCGGAGAGCAGAAGATTTAGCTTGTGAATAAAGAAAAATGACGACTTTCCTCTGTATGTTGGGTTTTCACTACAAAAACATAATTAACTTTGCTTGCCCACATTACATGCAGTTATTATTGTGGCTTCTTTTTTATACAAGTTAATCTGAACAATTGTGCATCAGCAGTCTCCTTTGATTGAGCATTGATAGCCACACCTTCAGCAGTTCAGAGTCTGCAATTCTACCTCTAAACTTTCCACTTCTTCCCCTTGATCCCTTCCTGTAATATCCTCCTAATTTATCTCTTTGACCAAGTATGGGCTGGAAGGGTAGAAGAAATATTTTCAAAGGTGTGTACGTCTAGTCTTACCCATCTCATCAATTCATCAATACCCTTTCCCATCCCCACCCTATTAATTGAATTGTCCGGAAAACAAGTGGCTTATTTGGATTAATCATCAATTCAGTCCTAAGAATATCCATAATATCCATAGAGTCCCGTGGGACCCATAAAAACAGCACCCATTTAGTAAGCTAGTTAACGTGGCTTGCTGCCAAGCTTTATTTACTACCTTTGGCAGTAAACGTTTCAAAATTCAATAAAGTTGGACTTGGTAAAGTTCCTAACCGCTGATGTATTGTTTTGTTTTGTCAACATCAAATACTTCCAGATGTCAGGCATAGCACAGGGCCAGGTAGCAAAATAGTGCAATGCTATGTCCCAAAAGCTCAACTCAGAAAGTAGTCCACACTGCACCAATGTGACATTTTTCATACCATCCAACCTGTGACCTCTCCAAGTGAGAATGTACGTCTGTGCTGAACAAAGGATAGTTCTGCTCAGTTGGCAATAAAGAATGAAAGGCTCCACCAACCCTCGACATTCTCTCTTCCACCTTCTTCCATCGGGATAAAGATACGAAAGTCTGAGGTCGTGTACCAACTGACTCAAGAGCAGGTTCTTCCCTGCTGCCATCAGACCTTTGATGGACCTACCTTATATTAAGCAGATCTTTCGCTAGACCGTAGCTATGACTGTAACACAACATTTTGTACCGTCTCCTTTCCTTCTCTTTGTCTCTGTAGCACACAAGAAACAGTACTTTTCACTATATACATGTAACAATAATAAATCAAATCAGATCAAATTGTGCAAACTCCTTTCACAGAGGGACCTGTGTAACCAACAAAATGATTGAAATTAAACCAGATCTGAACTCAAGTGCCAGAGACGTGGGGCTAATATCTAACCCACTGCATGCTTTCCTTTTAACTTTAACTGTGGTTGACACCTCTGGAAGTTATGATGTGATGTGCATTACTTATCATTTAATGGATGATTTAACATTGATACAAAAGGTGTTTTCGTTTCCAGTGTGGACCCGTGATAAAAGATGTCTGCTCATATCTCAACTTTTGGAATGGGGATAGTCCCGTCACCAGAGCAGCTTTAATTTTTACAGGTTAGATCTTTCATAAAATATAACAATCGAAATGTTTTCTTTAAAAATGGTTTAATCTGCAGGGTTAAACATTTAAAAACATTTTAATGTTGCATGTTTAAACGTTTCAAATTCCTTGCCCACACACAACTGACATCAGTTTACTCCCCCTTTCAGATTTTTTTTACAAAGTAAGCCCTCTGGTGGTTTCTCTAAGAATTGGCAACATTTACCCAGTTTGGCCAAGAAATTTGTAGTTTGTAAATTCTGAACTCCATTATATAAACAGCAATAGATGGCAGTGAATCTCACAATAGACATTGTTATTACAATAAAAATGCTCTGTACATGTCTGTGAACCCTTTCAGAGAAGATCATTCCAGCTTAATAGCATAAATTCAAAATCTAAGGTTACTTGTGCTGAAACGGGGCACCCAAATCACACAGAAATTGCACCTAATTTCTGGAATTGACTTGGTGATTAGAATAATTGCCTGTCAAAACATCTTGGATGATCTCTAAGGCTTGAATGTCATAAATCTTGTCAAAATGCTGTTTGCCTGGAAGTTCCACCACATGAACTTTCTGTTGTTGCTGGTCCTGCCATTCTCTGCACAGGGACAAGCTTTTCAGACTAACGGTGTTATCACCATTACCATAAATGATCTTTACTGGCTGGCTGGAAGGAAAACCTTCATCATAAATATAAGTCATTGGTGTTGGGGCTTCTGTGCCATACATGCAGTACACTTCCACCCCTGGTGGAGGCAAGTCTGTCAGAAAACCCTTGCTGTGTTGCCACTTGTACCAGCCCTCTTCATATCCTATATCAGTGAAGTACTTCCTATAGTCATTATATGTGTAGTTGTAGCTTGGTGTCGAGATAAAGACATGGTCTGCTGGCCAGGCCCGTGTGGTGGGCAGTAACCAAGGATTGGTTGTTGTTGTTCGCTGCTGCTCACGTATCTTCAGGAGGTCAAGTGCAAGGCCATAGTTGTCCCCTGGAAAGAAGAATTAAAGGAAGAAAAACATAAACATGAGATCTCCATTTTCTGTTATGATAAAAAAGTACTTGTGTAATGGTGTACAGGGAGAGAAAAGAATCCTTTTCAATAGGAAGTATTGTCCATTTGTTTTTCCTTCCCCGTTAGGTTGTTAAAGTTATGAAATCCACCTATCTTAGAAAGCTTATAATTTGATGATTGCCCAGTGCATGTACATGGTGTAAATGCCCTCATGCAGCAAGAACTGGACGTCTTGAATGCTTGAGAGGTTGTAATTCTTCTGTGAGTAACTCACCTCTTCACTTCCCAAAACTTGTCCACAAGTCAGGATGGGATGGAATATTCTGCTTGCTTGGATGAATGCAGGTTCCAACAGTACACAAGAAGCTCAGCATTATCCAGAACGAGACAGGTTGCTTGATCGGTCCTTCATCCAACCACCTTACACGCACTCTCCAACACTGAAGCATAGTGTGTGCTATATACCAGATGCACCGCAACAGCTTGCCAAGCTTCCTCCTACAGAAACTTCCTAATTCTGACATCTTTCACCTAGAAGGACAAGGACAGCAGACATGCGGAAACACCATTGCCTGCAAGTTCTCCTCCAAGCCACTTACCTATGTGACTTTGAAGTATATCACCATTCCTTCACTGTCAATGTGCTAAAGTCCTGGAACTCCCTCCCTAACTGCAGAAGATGAATTGCCCCAGTTTAAGGCGATGAGTCACCACCTCCTTCTCAAGGGCAATTGGAGATGGGAAATAAATGCTGGCCTAGCCAAATATACTCATGTCTCATAAACAAATAATAAAATAAAACACAAACCCACTTGCCTGTACAATATGTACAAAATGCTGGGTGCCCTTGTCAGCAAAATGAGTTGATAAATTTAGGCCAGTTTGAACACACCATTCATAGGACAGCAGGGACTGCACCCAATCAGCATTCACCATTGACCAGATTAACTATTTACCTACCTAACTTCCTGTTTGTTAAAGCCATGCTGTAAGAAAATTGGTATGGGCAGAAATCTCCCATGTCCTCACTGGCACATTCTATGGCAGGCAGAAGGGATAGCAGGAGGCCCAAAAATGGTATTTAGGCCAGTGTGAATTTCCCACGGGATCTTGCATTAGTGCTCACCAGAGTGGATCGGGAAGCCCGCTGGAGCCTGGCGTGGAACTGATTTGCATCCTGCTAAGGGGATACACATTAAAATTCAGACACCTGATTCTCCACAACCCCAATGGGAAAACATGTTGGTCCAAACACATCTGGAACAAGATGGCGTGCAGGAGTCGGAACTCAGGCATCTGGATATGATGGCGGACTATGTGCCATCAAGCCTGCCCCACTTTGGAATACAGTGCAAAACTCGCAGTTATTTCAGTAATGAGGTTGGGGCCAAAGATATCACATATTTTCCCGCCACCTGCTGTGGTGGGAAACAATCCACATTCCCATCCCAGCTTAGACCCAGATGGGAACATTCCACCCTGTCTCCCACTTTTACCATTATTATTGTTCAGCTGGAAAACTGCTCTGAATTTATCTTTTCCACTTCACGAGGTCTTATATCCATATATTATCCCTTCTCATTTGTTTCCTTTCAGTTCTGAATGAGCTGAGATTTTTCAAGCCGTCTGTGTAACGTTTATTTATTAGTGCCACAAGTAGATTTCATTAACACTGCAATGAAGTTAATGTGAAAATCCCTTAGTTGTCACTCTCCAGTCTGTTCAGGTACACTGGGGGAAAATTTAGCATGGCCAACGCACCTAACCAGCATATCTTTTGGACTGTGGCGGGAAACCGGAGCACCTGGAGGGGAGCCATGCAGACATGGGGAGAATGTACAGTTTCCATATAGACAGTGACCCAAGCCAGGAATTGAATTTGGGTGCCTGGCACTGTGAGGCAGCAGTACTAACCACTGTGCCACGGTGCCACCCGTATTGTACCGTGCTGCTGGTGGAGATCAGCCTCATTGTTCATTTGTTCCGGCGTTTGCAGTGTGTCTTGATGGTGACAGCTGAACACAGTCTCAGGGATTAGCCTGACTACAGAATGCTACATTTTTATCATGTCAACCTTAGATTTATACTGTAATGATCTGGCATTAAAGCAAGCTTCATTCAATACTGATCCACAGTGAATGGACAGATTAGGCTAACACCCATACTTCCATATCCTTTAACTTCCTACTTAGATAGGGCACTTCCATTCTTCATCCAAGCTCCTTCCACTTATCTGCCCAGGATTTCAATTTCCACAGTGCCGCCAATTTCTAAAAACAGTGCACTCCGGCGGGTTCTCGTCAGCAACTTCACGTTTCCACATACCTTTTGCACACTGTGATAACAACACAACTAGGAGCTCATCCCTTAGTAATCTTTGATTTCCATCAACAGATGAATAAGTAAATTATTCCAAAAATCAATGACCAACTGCAGAAAGAAAAAGTACCCGACATCAAACTGAGGTCTGTGTTTACATAACTTACACAAATGTCTCTATATCTTCTTAAACTGTTTAGTTCAAATACTCGATCCCCATTGATAGAGTTGCATTGTTTTAAATGCCTCAATCAAGTTCATTTTGTTGAATTGATGTTATACTTGTATCAGGGAGAGGACAGACGTCATTCTGGAAAAGGTAAAGATTACCAGAGAGAAGGGACAGAGAAAGTTGGTGATGACAGGTACTTGACTGTACGATGCTCAGTATTAACCATTCCTAGGTACATTTTCTCCCCTCTATACTATGACCCACAGTGCAAGAGTGATAGGGGATTCGATAGTCAGGGGATCATTCAGGCATTCCTGCTGCTGTAGACATGACTTGAGGTTGGTGTGTTACTTCCCTGGTAAGAAGTCTCACAACACTAGGTTAAAGTCCAACAGGTTTATTTGGTAGCAAAAACCACTAGCTTTTGGAACACTGCTCCTTCATCAGGCAACTCACATCCTGATGAAGGAGCAGCACTCCAAAATGTAATAGCTTTTATACCAAATAAACCTGCTGGTCTTTAACCTAATATTATGACACTTCTTCCTCCAGTCCAATGCCGCATCTCCACATCATACTTCCCTGGTGCCAGCGACAAGGAAGCTCCCCCTCTCTGCCCCTTCCTTGGATCTCTCCAAAGGAAGTCACCTGGGTCAGGCAGTGGAGTGCCCCCAATCATAACTGAGGGGGCATTGCCAGGACACAGTGCCAGTGTACTGCTTGGGCATGTCCCTCTCTCCCTTAAGGGATGTACTTAACTGTGCACCCATGGCAGATTCTCATTAGCAGTTACATGTTGGTCTAGACCTGCTATAAATCTTGCCAATATGATACCAGGTTCGTGGTGTGGAAGGTGGGCAATGTAAAGGCACGATAATATGGGGAAGCCAGCAAATGATATTCAAATGTATTTAAATCAGGTTCCTGCCATGCAATGACAGGAGCCTGGGAGCACCATTACCTCACTTGTGGGGGCAGGGGGTGGGAGCGGCTGATGGTGGATGTAGTATATTTGAATTTTCAGCGGACCTTTGATAAAGTCCCCCACAGGAGATTGGTTAGTAAAATTAAAGCACATGGAAGGGGAAGTATATATTGGCTTGGAATAAGGAACAGGCAGAAAACAGAGAGTAGGAGTAAACTGTGTGTGACCATAGAGGTATGACAATGATCAGTACTTGAACTTCAGCTGTTCACACTATGTATCAATAATTTGGATATGGGGACCAAATCTAACGTTTCCAAGTGCACAGATGACATAAAGTCCATGTGTTATGAAGAAGATGCAAAGTGGCTTCAAGAGGATTTGGACAGATTTAATGAATAAGCATGAACATGACAGATGGAATATAACATAGAAAAATGTGAGGTTAAAGTAAAGTAAAGTAAAGTGGTCCTTTAACATTAGAAAGGATATTATTGCCACAGAGAGATTGCAACAAAGGTTCACCAGACTGATCCCTGGAATAGCAGGACTGTCTTCTGAAGAGAGATTTGGGCAACTGGACCTGTAAACTCTAGAGTTTTGAAAAATGAGATGCGATCTCATTGAAACATAAAAACACCTACAGAAGTTTATTTATTAGAGCCACAAGTAGGCTTATATTAACACTGCAATGAAGTTACTGTGAAAATCCCCTAATTGCCACACTGCGACGCCTGTTTGGGGACATTGAAAGAGAATTTAGCATGGCTAATGCACCTAATCAACATGTTTTTCAGACAGTGGAAGGAAACCAGAGCACCTGGAGGAAATCCATGCAGATATGGTGAAAATATGCAAACTCCATACAGACAATGACCCAAGCTGAGAATTGAACCCAGGTCCCTAAAGCTGTGTGACAGCAATGTTAACCACTGTGTCACCATGCTACCCCAAGCTCATGCAGGCTAATATGCCATTATGCTACCCCAAAGTAATAATGCATGCCAATGGGAACTTCTGCTGATGGTGAACCCCTACCATGGAAAAGAATCAGAAGATCCTGACCCTTCCCTGGCCAAAGGCAAGCTGCCTCCACCCCTGTGAAACACAGTAAGAGCGGGCAGTTATGGAATACCTGCTCAAGATTTTTCTCCTGGTTGGAGAACCTACGATTAGGGAACAAATTTCAAAATAATAAGTATTCTCATAGGACAGAGGTGAGGAGAAATCGTTTTACTCAGAGTGCTATAAATTCCTTGGAGTTCTCTATTCCAAAGGGCTTTGGAACTCAATGATTGAGTATATCTAAAGCAGAGATTGATCGATTTCTAAATACAAATGGCAAAGGGATATGGAGATAGTGAAGGAAAAAGGCATTGAGATGAATGACCAGTCATAATTGTGTGCAATGATGAAGCAGACTCGATGTGCTGAATGGCACTATGAACCTGTGATCCATTCTTTTGTCCCTATTAATCACTCTGACATCCAGTTCTCCATAATGGGCCATAGACCATCTCCTTGTCATGAACTCTCTCCTCAGAGAAAATTTTGGAAGATGAGCAACTTTCTTGCATCTGCCAGTGTTATAGAGTTACCAGATGCTTTATGAGCATGGGGCATGACTGGTTTGCTAATCTTCCAACTCTCTTTGTGCTATTGAAAGTTCTCTCTTCTTTTGGGATAAGCCTTCAAATAGTTGAACTGGCATCATATACTTCTCAGATGGAAAATTACTAGTCTGAATTCAACATGAATATCACAAACACTTCAAAATGTTTGAAATGGTGCACTTCAGAGTTGCAGCCAACTTGACAAATATTAGACTATTATTCCACAATCATGCTGCATTAATCTTTCACTTTCCTCTGTGCAGTATGAACAGAAATGGATTCTTTATAATCAGGTTTATAATTTTTACTTTGTAGTACAGCACTTGAAGATTGTTGAAAAGAGAGGCCATGTTGCCAAAGTCTTGCACTCATTAGGACAAACACAAGAACACCAAATTCGAACAATAGTAAAAGGAGCAAAATGTGCCGATTGGTTGGCACATTGGCTCTGATTGGCTGAGGTGTTATCATGGCAAAAGATACCCCTACAGGACATTGACTACCTTGGTCAGATTCATTGTATATCACACAAACTCACAATTTCAGCCATAACAAGTGCCTAATTTACCTCAAATTACCCTGGAAAGGCAATGGCAGTTTAAGAAAGTTATTTTACACTGTTACCATCCAATGGCTTTGTGAATGATATTTTCCAATAACAGGTTGCTGTTATCAGTTCACAGTCCAAACAACGTTCTGCCTACTACACAATTGAGCAATATTGTATATGAATTTCATTGTTGATGTAGTGCGACGTATAGGCCAAACATCCCAACAATTGACTGATCAAATCAAGAAGCATGTTCCTTTGGGTATTTGTAACAAGCAGAGTATAGATCATTCTCAACTAACCCACACTCACAAAATCCAAAACAAAACTTCAATTATTGGGTATGATTCCATAATTGGTTAGCACTTGCTGAACAATCTTGAGTGTGATAATAGCTACACTAACGATCATGTTCAGATAATCAGTTAATGTAATGTGGCTCATTTACACTTGTTACAAGTGATAAACACTTCATATGCAGGGGCCCATTCTATGCAAGCTAAACGACTATGTTCAAGCTTGAGATCTCTTTTGAATTACCCGGGAGCTTGGGGAACCTATCTTTGCTTGTTGCTTTCTCTATGGCAATGCCATGGTCAGAGCTGACTTATCAACCAATCAGCATTCTTTGCTCCTATAGTATAATTGTCGCAATTGTTTGAAATTTGTCATTCTTATGTTTGCCCTTATGAGTGCAAGATGGAAAGATGGTTTCATTGATCAGAACATTGAATACAAGAGTTGAGATGTCTTGTTGAAGTTGTACCAAGACATTGGTAAGGCCACACTTAGAATACTGTGTACAGTTCTGGTTACCGTATTACAGAAAGGATGTCATTAAACTGGAAAGATTGCAGAAAGATTGCTACTGGGACTCGATGGCTTGAGGAAAGACAGGATAGACTGGGACTTTTTCCCGTGGAGTGTAGGAAGCTGAGGGGTGATCTTACAGAGGTCTATAAAATATTGAGGAGCATGGGTCAGATAGATCTTTTCCCAAAGGTAGGGGTGTCTAAAACTAGAGGGCATAGGTTTAAGGTAAGAGGGAAGAGATACAAAAGGGTCCAAGGGGCAATGTTTTCACATTGAGGATAGCAAGTATCTGAAACAAGTTGCCAGAGGTAGCTGTAGAGGCAGATACAATTTGTCTTTTAAGAATTTGGACAGTTATATGGGATATGGGCCAAATGTGGGCAATTGGGACTAGCTTAATTATAAAAACTGGGTGGCACGAACAAGTTGGAATGAAGGGCCTGTTTCCATGCTGTAAACCTCTATGACTATATCTCTGAAAGTTTCAGCAACATGTCTCTTTTCAACAATGCTTGTAATTTCACAAAGCACAGCACAAATAATGTGTTTCTCCGGTGAGAGTAATGCTAAACAAGAATTTGTTTCAAACCAATACTATTCATTAATGTGATACTCCCCCCCCTGAACGATAAAAAGATTTAAACTCACTTCGAGACATGAAAGTTGAAAGTTTCTGCTGAATTGGAGCATTTTATTTTTGTTCTGTTCTCAGCTCAAGTAAAGAACATTGAGGTGAATGTTCTGAATGTCAGGGAACAGACCAAGTTCAAAGTTAGTTCAACTTGAAAAAAGCTCTAGATTTCAACAGAGTCTGTGGGATGGATGCAGAAAAAATAAACAATATTGCAAACAGTTGCTTTGAACAGGAATGAAAATCAAGTGGAATCTCTGACGTTAGTTGTACTTCTGGACACTAAATTGAAAATCTGATTCCTCCTATCTGTTTGTTTCCCTTTTCCCCAATCCTCCTGCCAAAATGTGCATGTTGTTTAATATTTGCTGCATTCTGAAGGACCTACAATCAAACTTATGGACAGCACAAGAATTTTCCATCCAAGAGAAATAAATAACACAAGCTACCAAGAGGTAGTGTAGACTAGACTATGAGCATTTACTACACTAGTCCACAACAGTCTCATTACACAAATCTTTTCTAACTGATGGAGAAGATTTAGTGAACTGTATATATTTAAATCCTTGTTGTCTCTACTTTGTTATTCTCCATGTTCTATCTGATTTTATATAAATTTGATTTGTGAGTGTAACCTGTCAAGTTTCTGGTGTACGTTGACCTTTCTGAAGCAATGCAGTGAGATCCTATGCCAACATCAACAACATGAAGAAAATTGGGATAATTGTTAGCCCCTGTGTGCACACATTCTGTTTAGATGGGAACCATCACAAGGAATATTGGGGTAGCAGCATAAGCCAAGCTTGAATCAATTGCCTAATTATAATATCGAACTGATGTTCTATTGAACTAGAACAATTTCAGCCAAGCCAGAACAGACACCAGACTTTCGATTTGTTACCATGCATGGGGGCGGGTCAGCTGATAAAACTGGCATAAACTTGGTGTGTGTTACCGAATCTGTACAATATTACTGATGTCAAAGGTAATGAGAATCAGACAGTTTTCAGAACTGCAAGGTAATGGCCTTATGATCCTCAGAATCAATTTACCATTTGGATAGCAAGTTGAATATCTATCCAAACATCAGTCATTATCACATCATGGGGTCTTGCTGTGTATACATTGACTACTGAATTTCCTAGATTGTAATATACTTCTGAAATATGTCATTAGCTGTAAAGCTACAAGAGCATTTGGCTATGAGAGCAGGTCAGAGGGTGGGAATTCTGCAGAAAGTAATTCACCTCCTAACTCCCCAAATTCTGTCCACTATCTACAAGACACAAGTCAGGAATATGGTGGAGTACTCTCCTTTGCCTTGGACGAGTGCAACTCCAACCACACTCAAGAAGATGTAGGAATATGGGGGTAGGCCTGGGTGAGATTATGTTCGTTGTAGACTCAATAGGCCGAAGGGCCTCTTTTTGCACTGTAGGATTCTATGATTCTAGGAAAATCAACACTATCCAGGACAAAGCAGCCTGCTTGATTGTTACCCCATCTACAACCTTAAATGTCTACTTCTTCCACTACCAATGGATAGTGACAGCAGTGTACTAACTGGGTGTATTGCAGCAACTCAACGAGGATTCTTCAACAGCACCTTCCAAACACGTGACCTCTACCATCTTGAAGGACAAGGGCAGCAACACATGGAAACATCTGCCTGTAAGTTCCCCTCCAAACAGCACATGGGGCCTAATTTTATCATTTTGATTCTAAGTGTTGAAACTGGGAGTGTTTCAGCTCCGACTTTTAGACCCATTCTCAGTGACCCCCATTTGCTCTCTGCCTGAAAAACAAGCAACAATTCTGAACCACACTGCAGAAGCCTGTGAGGCTTATTACGCCCAAGCTCCAATCGGAACTTTCAACTGTGCACGTGTAACAAAGTAAATTAAAAAATGCTTCCTTGCCACATTGCTCCTGAACCGAATAATGCCTCCCCCCAATGGCCTACAGACGTTGCTCCACCTCCAGAACATAACGGTCACTCTTATACCCCCCACACCCCTGCTACCCAGACCAATTGTGGCCTCCTGTCTGCCTTATTCCTCACTGATTAAATGCAAAGAGATAGCAGAACACCCCTCTTCCCATCAGAGAGCCATCTGTCCCACTTCCCTCCCCCCCTCAACTAGAGAGCTATGTGAACCACCTCCCACCACCCCCAACTAGAGAGCCATCTGACCCCGTCCCCACTCCCCCCCGCAACCCCCCACAACCCCCCCCTCCCCCACCACCACCACCACCCCCCTGCTCCAACCACAGCCACCTGAAGCTCGAAATTTACCTCCTCATGCCAAATCTGGATGGGCGAGCACAGTGGTAAGGGGGGAAATGCCGGTAAATTTAGGCATCCAGCCCATTAAGTTATCTTAAATGCATGCAATTGCATTTAAATTGTCGTCGCATCCGTTTCAGGCACAGTCCCGTTCACGGCCATTTTAGACTCTTGGTAAAGAGGAAATGGGTGCGGGGGTGGAAGCGGATTGCACTACTCGCCTCATGTCTGACTTTATTAAGTTTTCGCACCTGAAAACGGGCACGACTTGATGGTAAAAATCAGGTCCACCATCCTGACTTGGAAATATATTGCTGTTCCTTCACCATCACTGAGTCAAAATCCTGGAACTCCCTCTCTAATAAAACAATGGGTGTACCTACACCACATGGACAGCAGCATTTAAAGAAAGCAGCTCACCATCACCTTCTCAACGGTAATCAGGGATGAACAATAAATGCTGAGCCATCAGTGCCCACATCCATCAAACAAAAGTCAAGCACTTTCTCAGACATTGTGTGGTTGTGAAAATGTGATCTAATTGCACATCTTTCTTTCAAAAATGGCATCACATATTCAGAATTTTACTATATGCTTTCCAAATGCACCATGACAGAGAACAAGTTGTCAATTTTTATAACATCATTTACAGCCCCTGAAGTCACAATGGACAATAATAGGAAAATAAATATACATTCATAAATCATTGGTACCTGAAGCAAGCACAGCGAGGGATTTAACTGTACCTCCCCATGGGGCTCCAAGAGATATGAATCCGTGAATGAATTTGTCTTTCCATTCCTGGGATTGTTCTTTCAGGAAGTATAGGATGTACAGATTCCCCATGCTGTGGCCCAACAGATAAACTGGCTTGTTGTAGGTTCTGTGCATTTCCTCAATTAGTTTCTTCAATTTATCAAAATATTCTTCTTGCTCATCTGTCAAACAAAAAGGAGACAAGTGTTACAATCATCAACAGTTTTGCACATGAGTGTTACGTGTACCTTGAAGGGTTAAAATACATGGAATATACACTTTTCATTCTTCAACGTTATGCATTCCTACTCATTGGTTAGGCCACAGCTGGAGTACTGTGTGCGGTTCTGGTTAAATTAAAACATAGAAGATAGAAACAGGAGGAGGCCATTCAGCCCTTCAAGCCTGCTCTGCCATTCATCACAATCATGGCTGATCATCCAATTCAATAGCCTAATCCTGATTTCTCCCCATAACCTTTGTGCCCATTCACTCCAAGTGCAATATCCACCTGCCTCTTGAATGCATTCAATATTTTGGCATCAACTAGTTCCTGTGATAAAGAATTCCACAGGCTCAACATTCTTAGGGTGAAGAAATGTTTCCTTATCTCCATCCTAAATGCTTTACTCTGAATCCTCAAACTGTGACCTCTGGTTCTAGGATTCTCCCACCATCGGGAACATCTTCCCTGTGTCAACCCTGTCTGGTCCTGTTAGAATTTTTTAAGTCTCTATGAGATCCCCTCTTGTTTGTCTCACTCTAGAATGGATAGCATCAGAAGGGTACAGAAGAGGGTCATCAGGATGTTACCTGGGATGGAGCATTTGAACTATAAGGACAGAATAGATAGAGTTGGAATGTTTTCTTTAGATCAGTGAAGGCTGCGGGGAGGGGACATGATTGAGGTGAAAATGATTATGAGGGGGGCGGACAGGGCAAGTTGGGAGCAGCTTGGTTGAGGGGTCAATCATGAGGGGGGATAGTTTTAGGGTAAGGAGCAGGAGATTCAGGGGGAATTTGAGAAAAATCTTTTTCACTTAGAGGGTGATGGGAATCTGGAATTCACTACCTGGGAAAATTGTTGAGATTGGAAATCTTACAACTTTCACAAAATATATGGAAAAGCACTTGAAATATTTGAGGATATGGGACAAGTGCAGGAAAATGGAATTAGCTTGCCTTTAGTGGTAGATATTGTCAGTGTAGGCTCGATGGGCCGAAGGGCTTTTTCTATGACTTTGTGAATTTGTGATAGCCAAACTGACATGAACAGATCCAGGGCTACATTAGTCCCACCATTGACTTGAGCAAATCAGACTCTAAACAAGTTTTCCCTTTTCGCACTTGGGTTGAATCTTTTCCAGTAAAGTTAATTGACTGAAGCACTGTAATAAGTCTTCAGATGCAGAAGTCCCTTCAACAAAATCCCTTAATTTACAATCCAACAGCAGTACACAGAGTGCTATCAGTCAGCAATCTATCTTCAGCTATGCCAGAGGAACTGACACTCCAATGTTGGGAGAGCTGGTAGACAGAGGACACTGTTTAAAATAGTTGATAAGAGAGATGAGAAGAACTTTTTCTTTATGCAGTAATAATCTGGAACGCATTGCCTGAAAGATTGGTGGAAACAGATTCAAGTGTCGCTTTCAAAAAAGGAAACTGGATAAATATTTGAACAGAAAATGATTGTGTCTTTGGGCAAAGTATGGGATGGGCAAGATAAATTGGGTAACTAATTTGAAGAGTTAGCCAACACATGATGGGTGAATGGTCTCCTTCTGTGTTGCCTGATAATGTGCTAAGCTGCAGGAAGTCTACATTCAGAATTTGGTGTAACATTTTTGTCAGAATATGGATAGCTTGATGAGGTGCCCATTATCTGTACTCACATGCTGCCACTCGCCAGTCGTATGGGGCTGCCCGCACGGTCTCATCACGAACATAGCCCGCATTCACCAAGAACTGTACCAATGTGTGCAAGTATCCTGTCAAAACAAGAGAGCACTTTTTACACACGGTCAGCTGTTCAACATGATTGACCCGGTTACCAAATGGCCCCACCCACTGAGCCACAATACGGATTACAATGAAAACAATTTAGGCAGTGTCAATTGTAAATTTCAAACCTGAGATTGATAGATTTTTGTTAGGGAAGGGTAGAGAACCAAAATAGAAAAATGCATTTAACAGAAAAATCAGAATGATCTAATACAACAGCAGAATCAGCTTTAGAGGTTGAATGGCAGGTTCTTATCGCTACCTCTCAAAGAGATCAGGATACAATAGGTGCCTGATTGGTTTGCTGAAGGATATATATCTATAGTGTGTTTGCTTCAGGTATACTATGGTGAGGAGATCATTATACTGTAGCTGCAGTCTTATCTATTCCAATGAGGATGAGTGTAGAATATTAAGGGTGCAACTCTCCCAAAAAAATTCAAACTGTCCAATTTGCACGAAAAGTCGAATAATCACATTGGTTTTTTCAGTGGATTTCAGAGAAGAATCTCCCACGTTCTGTGCACTGCTAAGTGTACTGGTGTAATTCAGTCCAGAATTCAGGGGGCAGGGCCTACTCCCACCCAGGAAGCCAGCAGCACAGCGTTGAGTGGGCCACTGTGCATGTACCGATCTGTCAGTGCCAAGATATGCGCATACTCCGTAGCCCTTGCCTGTCTGTCATCCGATTGCTGGCCAGCTCAGTTGTTGGCCAATCTCGCGATCCCACCACGCCAGCCCTCTCACCCCTGCCACGGCTCGATTGCTGGTCCCTCGAACATTCCCCGGCCTAGCCCCGATCCCCATCCCCCCTTCCACCATGGACTTCAGTCCCGGGGGCCCAATAGTTATATTTAAAATATACGTTATGAGACTTCATACTATTTAAATAACTTATGCACCCCCGTGGATTTCCAATGTGGAGCTGATACCGCTGGAAATCCAGACATTGGAGATGCTATCGGGGTGGGATGCCCAGTGTGGAGCCCACAGATCGTGCTCTACTTAAATCTCCCAGCCCATAACGCTGGGTTTTAGCATAGTGAAATGGGAGAACCTCAGCCCAAATGTTAGAGGGATGGAGAAGAGTTGACCAATGAAGAAAGGATTAGAATAAAACTCACCTGAGTAAACACTGACCCAGTGCAAGAAGCAGAAATCAGCCTCTGGACTGAAATGAGAAATAGATTTACCAAAGAATCAAGAATTAATAAGTGCTTGTAGGTTATGGTCATCATCACACAATTGTTGGTGGGAGTTTGCTATTTGCAAAATGGCTGCTGTGTTTCCTGCAAGTTTTTAATAAAGGCTTCATTGGTTGTACATTGGGATATGCTGCGCTCGTGAAAGGTACTATGTAAATCCGAAGCTTGCTGTTGGACAGTGGGTCTGTTAATTTGCTTCACATTGCAAGGTGCACTAGTACAAGAAGAATGCTTTCCACTTTCAAACAAACCTGCTAGTTTCAATGGATCCAGATATTCCACAGAGAAAGTCTTCCCAAAACCAGGAATCCGGGTCACCACTCCAGGTGAATTAGAGCTTCTATTTGTTGTTTGGTTGTAAACAAGCCTAAAAAAAATTCAATTGTGTCAAATGTCGATTCTGAATGGACGAACGCAGGGGTAAAGGAGTACATAAGGTTAGGTATGCAGCCTATTACGTCAATTTAAATGCATTTTGGACACATTCCCAATGTAGCCATTTTCAGGTCTTGTTAAAGGAGGAACCGGTGCAGAGATGCATGTGGATCGCACTACTCACCTTATGCCTGACTTTACCAAGCTTTCGTGCTTAAAAATGGGTGCAACTTGATGGTAAAATCAGACCTTATGTTTCTAATCCTGGGAAGTAAACTGAGAAGCCACTTTTCAATATCAAGATTTTCGCAGTTCTATTCTCATCTCTATTCCCATTTAGTTCTGACTAACGTGAGGGACCTTGCATGGGAAATGTGACTTGCGTTTCAGTCCCTCTTGGGGTAATTCCAATCTCAGCTGTGCCAATGTGTGGACAAGCCAAGCAGAATTTAAGTGTTTGCCTGCTGGGAGGAAGGGGACAGTTACTAGCCCGCGCCAGCAGCAGCTGGCATCAATCAGGCATTGGCATAACTAAGAAGGCTAACAAATCAGCTGAGGGAAGTAAGAAGAGGGAGATGAGGGAAATGCCACCAAGAAAATAAATGAAAAGTAGCATTCAATATATTTCTTCATAAGAAATGTGAAGACTCAGCATTTTTGTTAAGGCTGCATTTTAAGTTTATTATAGCATTCATATTTTGTTTTAATACCTGCAGTGAAAACCTCCAAAAATTAGATCTTAAACAGAAGAGGGCCTTTTTTTAACAGCTATCCTGATACATCATGTGCAGCCGTGGGTAGGGTGAGCACAGGGCAGAGATCATGTAATATAGGATGGGTGGCTTGCCCACCGCCTATCAGTTCACTCCGGATCTCTCCGCATAATATGGTGGATGGGTAAAGCATCAACCCCTTCAGATGGTACACTTCCTCCTTTGTATCTCCGTTCCTGACCTCCAGAATGCAACACCCATGCAACTCAACAACTCACCCCAATCCCTAGGGTCCCGATCTCTTCACAACCAGAAACCCCAGACTCAGCTATGTCCGATATCCAATCTTCCTTATACGTACTGCTTGTAAAACCAGGAGCAGCCATTACTGAGTTCTGGCACTGCTTCAACTACTCAACTAGCTTGGCTGCCGCTTTGAAGGGCAGGAGAATACAATTACCTCATGACTGCCACCACTAATGTATTACCATTGCATGACAGCATTTTTTAAAACTCAATTGGCTCAGGGCTGACTTTTGGTTGTGAGCAATACATGCTTCCAACCTCAGTAAAATTCAGACTGATGTCTCAGTGGTTGGGAGATGGTCATTGAAGCAAATGGAATACACAGAGTATCGGTAACATTGGAGGCAATGGAGTTTGAGACAAATGCCAAGGATTTCCTTGACATTCTTCCAATGGCCACCCTAACATAGCCTCAAGATTGGTTGGAAGTCCTGTTTACTTATTTATCTCAGGCTCTTGTCAACATTACACCAGTAAGCAGATGACTGCAGCCAAGAAAGAAGTGGTGGCACAGTGGCACAGTGGTTAGCACTGCTGCCTCACAGTGCCTTGTGTCACTATCAGCGTGGAGTCTGCATGTTCTCTATGTGTCTACTTGTGTTTCTTTCAGTTTCCTTCCAAGGATGTGTGGGTTGGGTTGATTGGCCATGCTAAATTGACCCTGGAGTCAGGGGGTTAGCTGGGTAAGTATGTGAGGTTACGGGAATATAACCTGGGTGGGATTGTGGTTGGCGCAGAGTCAATGGGCTGAATGACCTCCTGCCTTGTAGGAATTTTATGAATGAATCCCTGGTGCACTCTAAAACCCATGTGGAAATCTGTGCATAGGAACTTTCCCAATTCACAGACTTTATAATCAAATTCTGGTATGAAAGTCCATACAATGAGAAAACAGATGAATGAATTCCAGATTGGCAGCGTCATGGAGGGATTGCACTACCTGATATTGTCCAGCCAGCAGTCAATTCCAATGGGCAGGAACATATTCAGGTTAAGCCACAATGTGAAATATTGAATGCTCTTCTTCATGCACAGCCAATGGACTACAGAAGTTTTGTTCAGCTTTGCTTCCAGACGATTTCCAATATGCCCAGGCACTTTTCAAAACAAAAGCAAACACGTAGAAGAATTAATATCATTTGGTAGATTTTAGATTGCTGCCCAGATGTAAACTGGCAATACCCATTTTCAGGAACCTTTTGTCATGTGAGTGAAGCCAGGAGGGTGATAGAAAACTCTCCACTTGCCTGAATGAGTGCAGCTTCAACAATACTCAAGAAGCTCGACACAGCCAGGAAAAAGAAACCCATGTGAACAGCATCCCATCCACCATCTTAAGCATTAACTCCCTTCAGCTGTTGCAGTGTGTCCTATGTAAAAGTAACTCACCAAGTCTCTATTGATAATATCTTCTAAACCTGTAACACCTCAGACCCCAACGGCAGCGGATACATGGCAACATCAGCACAGGTAAACTCCCTTCCAAGTCCTGACTCGGAACCGCAAAGCCATTCCTTCACTGTCACTGGGTCAAAATCCTGGAACTCCCTTTATAACAGCACAGGACTGCAGCAGCTCAAGATAACAGCTTGCCACTATCTTCCAAAGGAAATGAGGAACTGATAACAAATTCTAGCTCTGCCAGGAACACTCACATGCCATGAAAGAAGAAAAAAAATGAACATCAGGTGGTTTCTATAATGTACAGCCAAGCTTGCACATCACCTTTACTCTTAGGAAGCAAGGTAATAATGAGTTCAAAAGAGGAAATAGAGGAACTACGGAGCAGGAGAGATAGACTTCATGTAGGGAGAAACAGAGTTAATAATTCAGCATGATCATTGGGTCATAAAATCACTTCAGTGCAGAAGAAACCATTTGGCCCAACGGGTCTGTACCAACTGTCTGTCAGAATGTCTTGCTCAGGTCCTTTCCTTCGCCCTATCTCTGTAACCTCACACATCTTCCATGGATAATCCACTTAAACTACACATCTTCATAGAAACATAGAATTCCTACCGTGCTTGAGCCAGCACCCACAATGATCCCACCCAGATCCTTTACCGTAACCCAACACGTTTACCCTGCAATCCCCCGATACTAAGGGGCAGTTTATCATGCACATCTTTGGAGCATGGGAGGAAACCAGAACACCTGGAGGAAGCTAAAGCAGATATAGGGAAAATGTGCAAACTCCACACAGAAAGTCACCAGAATTGAACATGGGTCTTTGGCACTGTGAGGCACCTTTGCTAACCACTGCCATCTTAAGTCACTAAGAGACAATTCATCATGGTCAATCCACCGAATTTGCACCTAACCAGCCTCCAATAGCCTGCACCAATGATCAGAACTGTCCACATGGCAACTCTTCGATTTGATTCGATTTATTATTGTCACATATGTTGAGATGCAGTGAAGAGTATTGTTTTTCTTGCACACTTTACAAACAAAGCATACCATTTATAGAATACGTAAGGGAGAAGGAAAGGAGAGTGTGTAGAATATAATATTACAGTCATAGCTAGGGTGTAGAAAAAGATCAACTTAATAATAGGTTCATTCAAAAATCTGATGGCAGCAGGGAAGAAGCCATTCTTGAATCAGTCAGTATGTGACCTCAGACTTTAGAACCTTTTCCCTGATAGAAGAAGGTGGAAGAAAGTATGTTTGAGGTTGTGACATCCTTGTGGCTGTTTTTGCGAGGCTGCAGGGAGTGTGAACAGAGTCAATAGATGGGAGGCTAGTTTGCTTGATGGACTGGGCTATGTTCACAGCCCTTTGTAGTTTCTTGCAGTCTTGGGCAGAGCAGGAGCCATACCAAGCTGTGATATGTCCAGATTTCTACGGTGCATTTGTGAAAAATGGTGAGAATCATAGTGGTCATGCCAAATTTCCTTGGCCTCCTGAGAAAATAGAGTTGTTGGTGAGTTTTCTTAATTACAGCATTGGCATGGAGGGACCAGCACAGGTTGTTTGTGACCCGAACATCCAGAAACCTGAAGCTTTTGATCATTTCCACTTCATCACCAGAGGCATGTCCTCCACTACACTTCCTGAAGTTGATGACTATCTCCTGCATCTCCTTGTATGAGAACATAGGTTTGTGTCCAACCTATAGAAATTATGTATCATAATGCTAGGCTGTGTTACAATGATTTGAGATGTAAGTTGATGATTATGTGTCCTGTAGCTGTGTGCACATGCATGGTAAGCAATGCAATAGTAATAAGGTTATCTTAAAGCTTGACATTGGCCTGTGTCAGAAATGTAACCAATTGTGGCAGGCATACTCATGCCATCTACATGGAATAGTTGGGCAGTCCTAATCTGCCAGTAATTGAAACATCTATCAATTTTTTCTGTATTTAAATATCTGTATTTAAACTAATTTGCCAGAGAAAGAGAAATGAATAAATAGCAGCAAAGAGCAGGAATGAGATTAGAGCAGGAATGAGATTAGAGCAGGAATGAGATTAGAGGCCAGAGAGATATAAATAGTAAAAATAATTCAAAAATTGCAAGGATCACATTGAGAAAAACAGCAAAAGAGATATTAAATTTTGCACATGTCACTATCCAAGTGTAACTAATAATGTTGCTGAGCTGCAGGCATGAATTTATCACATGGAATTATGAGATGGTTGCATTAACAGAGATATGGCTCAAACAAGGCCAAAAACAATGTTTAATATTCCACTTGTGAAGCATTCCAGAATGACAGAGCGAGAAATAAACGGGGTGGATGTGACAATATTGATTCAGGATAATGTTACAATTCTAAACAGAATCTAGGACTGAAAATATTTGGCTTATTATTTTTTTTTAAATAGAGCTCCAAACAATATTGAGGAGGAGACAGATAAGAAAGCTTGTGACAAACTTCAATAGAATAACAGCGATTGAATTTAGAAGCTGTTAACATAGAGTAGGAAAAACAAAATATTGAGGGTAGGAATGAGAGGAATTTCTGATTTGCATACAGGAGAACTTTCTTGATTTGACTTGATTTATTATTGTCATTTGTACAATGACAATAATGACAATATGACAAGTATTGTTTCTTGCACTATGAGGACAAAGCATACTCTTCATAGAGTGCATAGGGAGAAGGAAAAGAGAGGGTACAGAATATGATGTTACAGATCTATCTGTCTCTGATTCCTACCTTGTTAGACTAGTGTTGGTTCGGCTTCTGGAAAATGAAGGAGGGTAAATGAAGTGTATTACAGTAGGGGATTACACAGCTAAAAGTGGTCACAACATATAAGAATAAATATGGAAAGAATTCAGAAAATATCTAAGGAAGATTGCTCAATTGGAGCAGAGCTATTTCAGTGATAAGGGTACATATAGATAGGAAAAGACAATTGCAGAGTATAGCAGGTGCAGAGCAATGGGGACTTTCAAGAAGAGACGGTATTGTCGTGTATGACAGTGATTAGCACTGTTGCCTCACAGAGCCAGTGACCCAGGATCGATTCCTGGCTCGGGTCACTGTCTGTGTGGAATTGCACATTCTCCCTATGTCTGTGTGGGTTTCCTCTGTGTGCATTGATTTTCTCCCAATTCTGAAAGGCATGCTGGTTAGGTGCAGTGACTCGAACAGGCACTGCACCGTGTCGATTGGGTCAATTTCATAGTAACTTTATTGCAGCGCTAATATAATCCTTATTTGTGGCTAATAAATAAAACTTTAACTTTAAACATTCTTTTTTTGTAGAAACAAGTAGAGCATCCAAAGCTATTGCTTTCTCTATGACAAAAGAAAATAAATGTTAAAATAAAATAGAAAAAGGAGGCTTGAAACAAAATGTCAGGAGTGAGTTTTAGTTAATAACTGAGGAAATGATGGCATGGGGCCTAAAAGGAAAGTTTCAGAGAGGCGAAGGACTTTCATTGCTGAATCTCCCAGTATCAATATCCTGGGAGTTACCATAGACCAGATTTGAATTGGACCACTCATATAAATTTTATGACTACAGGAACAGGTCAGAAGTTGGGAATTCTGTAGTGAGTAATTCACACTTTGACTCACCAAAGCCTGTCCAGCTCTACAAGACACAAGTCAGGAGTGTGGTGGAATACTCTCTGCTTATCAGCTCCAACACCACTCAAGAAGCTTGACACCATCCAGGACAAAGCAGCCCACTTGATTGGAATACCATCAACTATTTTACATTTTCATTCCTTCCACCAACTGCACACTGTTACAGTGGTTTGTGCCATCTACAACTTCACTGCAGTAACTTGCTCAGCCTGCTATGACAGCACCTTCCAAACCAGCAAGCTCTATCACCTAGACGGATGGGACCAGCAGTTGCATGGAACACCACCACTGGCAAGTTCCCCTCCAAACCACACACCATCCTAACCTGAAACTATGGATGGGGTTTTACAGCGTCACTCATTCCAAAACCGTAAAATCTCACCTGAAGTCAACAGACCTTCCCATTGTCCTCCCCTCACCTGCTCCAATTCCCATGGTGAGCTGAGCGGTAAAATTCCAGCCTATTTTATTGTTTCTTTCCTGTTCCTGCTGGACAAAATCTTGGAACTCTCTTCCTTAGAGCAATGTGGAGTGTAGAGATGGCTCACCAATTTTTTCTCACTTACAGTTGGGGATGGGCAACAAATATTGGCCTGACTAACATCAACCACATAGCAGGAAAATGATCTTAAAAAAATCAAACTTGATATAAGCAGTGGATGATATGAAGATTGAATTAAAAGGGCAGAGAAAAGTTACACTATTTATAGTGCAGTAATTGATAGTGAAGCAGGAACTCTTATGATGCAGTGATAGTACCCATACCTCTGGGCCAGAAGCTCTAGGTTCAAGTCCCACTCCAGGATCTGGAGGCTATAGGTGGTGCCTTTGTAACAGGTCAAATAATTTGATTATCAGCTTTAACTCTTTCCAATGTGACTGATGGCAGAGACAGTTTCCTCGTCAACACTAATGCTGAAAACAATGGCAAACCAGTGGCAAATTAAATGGCAAACGTTTTAATTTGATCTTCATATCATCCACTGCTTATATCAAGTTTGATTTTTTTAAGATCATTTTCCTGCTATGTGGTTGATGTTAGTCAGGCCAATATTTGTTGCCCATCCCCAACTGTAAGTGAGAAAAAATTGGTGAGCCATCTCTACACTCCACATTGCTCTAAGGAAGAGAGTTCCAAGATTTTGTCCAGCAGGAACAGGAAAGAAACAATAAAATAGGCTGGAATTTTACCGCTCAGCTCACCATGGGAATTGGAATACTTTGCCAAGCATAATCATGGACTAATTCAATGGAAATATGTGATCACTACAGCCCTCTTTGGGAATGGTGCCTGAAAGAATAGAGAAGGTGGATTGGAATCTATAATCTTTGGTTATTGACCCACTTATTGGAGGAAATAATGCTTCTCTATCTATTCTACCTTTTTCATCTTGGAAGCCTGTCACGGCTCACCTCTTAATCTTTTCTAATTCAATGAAAAGAGTCACTGAAAACAATGAAAAAGATTAGCATCACTGAAAGTTGGTCTGTCAGATGGAATGCATTCTCAATTACAAAAAAAACAGAAGTAGAAATCACAGAGGCATAGGTCATAATCTTGCAATCCCCATTGAGTACGTGTGTAATGCAAGAGGGATAAAGTGTTGTTAATAATACATCATTATTCAAGGAATGAAATAAAACTTAAATTATACATTAGTTGGTATAATGTTGATTTGGGGAAATTATTGAATCCATTACCAGGGACAAAATAAACTCTCCCTTGGAAAGGCATGAGTTTATCAAGGTCAGCCCATATAGAATTGTGCCTGACTAGCCTAGTTGAATTCTTTGAAATAACAGATAATGTGCTAGCTATGTATTTACAGAACGTATTTGACAAAGTCCCACAAGGGAAACTACTTAGGAGGGTGGAATTAAGAAGAAAATGACACATACAAAATAGTTCAGTGACAGAAAAGAAAGTGAGTGGAATTTTTTTCAAATTGGAGGTGCTTTCCAGCCATGTCAGTTTTAAATCCATTACCTTTAGCCATTTTTATAAATGGTCTAGACTGGAATGTAGAAGCAGCATTTTAGAGTTAGTGGATGATTTGAAACTTGGCAAAATACTATAGTAGACCATGAGAAGAATAGATATAACTTTTAGGATTACAGAGGTAAAATGGCGAGAGGGATAGGGGCAGAGCAGATAGAATTCAATGCAAACGGGTGTGAAGTGATGATCTTTGCGAGGAACAATACTGAAAAACAGTATACCATAAATGACCTGATTTTGAAAAGTACAGATGAACAGAGACCCTTTATTGTCCATATACAGCAATCCTTAGAAGTGGTAGAACAAACTTATCAGAGTGTTTAAAAAGTAATGGATTACTTGGAGTATTTAAAATGAAGAATAGTATAAAAAAAGCAAAGCAATCATGCTCAAACTTTAAAAATTCACAGGTACAAAGCCAGAGTAATGTGGACAAATCTAGTTCACCATACTCCAGGAAAGATGCACAGATCTTAAAAAAGATATGGAGGAGAGGTCGATCCAGATCTTCCTAGAGTTGAGAGACTTTCATTATGAAATGAAAAGTTAGAACTGTTTTCATTGAATCTAAGAAGATTAAGATTCCAAGATGTGAGGTTTTGACAATGAAAAACCTATTGTTCCAGTGAGTGGGTCAAGAACCAGAGATTGTAGATTCATTGAAATACAGAATCAGGAGTAGGCTATTCACCCCTTTGAGTCTGTTCTTCTATTCATTTTTATCACAACTAATCATCCCGTCTAATGTCCTGATCTCACTTTCCCTCCTTATCCCTGACCCCTTTAATAGAAAATTTTAAATGGTTGGAAATAAATCTAGAGAGATGAGGAGAAATGTTTTCACTCAAAGGATTGTTGGGATCTGGTATGCCCTGCCTAAGAATATGTTAGTAAGCAATTCCATAAATAATTTTAAAAAAGGGGTTGAATAGGAACTTTAAGATGAGGAGCTTACAAGGTTATAGATGAAAAGCAAGGATGTGGGATTAAGCACAACTTCACTTTCCAATAGTCAGGACGGGAATGAGGGGGTGAAATGACCTCTTCCTTTTTCTAGCTTTCTATGAATCTATCAGTCCACTGGATGGTGTGTAGGGCTCTTGGTGTCAATGGCACTAATCCAAGTCACCACCTGGGTCTACGCTGCCCTCAATACAGATGCAGTGAAATTTGGAGAACTATGTGGAGTATGCACTTTCTCCTACATCTGCATTGGTTACCTCTGGGTGCTCCTGTTTTCTTCCACAGTCCAAAGATGTGCAGGTTAGGTAGATTAGCCATACCAAATTGCCCATTAACATCTCAAGGTATGCAAGTTAGGTGAAATAGTCATGGTAAATGTGCAGAGTTACAGGGATGGGGTTGGGGTAAGATACTCTGTCAGAGAGTTGGTGCAGATTTGATGGGCTGAATAGCCTCTTTCTGTAGGGATTCAATGAGCAGCCCCAGGAGGCTTCCAAGCTAATTTACTAAACTACTGTCCAATGCGAAAGGTGTGCTGGAATACCAAAGACAGCAACCATCATCAGTATCAATTCATCCTGCAATGAATTCACTTTGCAATCTGTATTCAGTTCTTGCACTGCTCCATCAATTTATTGACATTCCTTTTCCTCTTTCTGCCAATCGCTGGACACTCTAAAAGTTGCATCAGCCAATTTTTGCTTTTGGCATTATTTTGTGTAAAATTTTGCACTCCACAGTAGCTAATTCTGACTTAGTGGCCACTTTGCCCTCTATAGATTTACTATAGTGCAGGAGGAGACTATTTGGCCCATTGAACCTGCACCGACTACAATCCCAGCCAGGCCCTAATTTGCTCTTTCCCCTATTCCCATCACTCCATGTATTTACTCTGTTAATCTCCCTGACTAAAAGGCAATTTAGCATGGCCAATGAACCTAACCTGCAAATCTTTGGACTGTGGGAGGAATCCATAACCCAGGATTGAACCTGCATCTCTGGCGCTGAGGCAGAAGTGTTAATCACTGTGTCCTTGTGTCACCCTACTCAGTGGCCACGTTGCCCTCTATAGAACAGCAACAGTTCTCCAGGAGTTGAGAACAAGTCCCGTTTACTGGAATAACCAATAGGACATGAACTTTGATCTTGCATTTCTTTTAAAAACAACATTCAAATTCGCTGAAAACATGGTGTGATTGTTGGTACAAAGTAACAGAAATGACCATGATCTTTGAAACTCTATCACTACACGATGATATTCTTGAAACACGAGCAGAATACTGAGAGGCAGACAGATAATAATCGGGTCATTTGCTCATTGCACACACAAGTCAAAGAACAACAACTAATACTGATCAACTCGAGGCGTAATATGGGCTCTAGTATCAGGCAAGCAAAAAATAAACTGTGCATAGGATAAAAAAAACACTGGAACCAAACTGTCCAAGATTGAAATACATTGCATTTCCCAACTCTAAAACTACACAAGCTGCTGGCTGGTGAAAACCATTTTTTGTTTTAAAAAAGAGCCATGTTTTCCTTCTAACACACTGTTAAATATTGCAAAGCTGAACATTTGACAAGCAGGACAAATAACCTGAGATTGCCTTACAATGGGGCTGCTGCAATCCAACTCAACAATCCAACAGGCCAAATCTCACTGATCAGTTCCAGAAAGACAGTATGCTTTATCAAACAGGAGGATGGGGAAAAGTCTTGGTCATCAGGAGTAGTGCCCCATGTGCCTGCCTCACCCATCCAGTCTTACTCAGGGGCAGGAGGAACTGGGGGCTTCCTCTCTCAGAGTGATTGGTTTCCTCATGGCACAGTATGTAGGTACGAGTGCTGTGATCTGGACCACCACCTCAATTATTTAGATAAATCTGTCCCTGCAATTTGAGATGGGAACTTGGGAATGTTAAAATGCAGAGTTGGAATCCTACTCTGCTCAAGTGGATTTTGCAGGATTTCTCTGTTCTAATAGCTGGCACCCATCCATCCTGGAAGAGGATGGACTGCATCAAGGGTAAGTGCCGCTACTGCATTGGCCATGGTCTGCTGTAGCTGTACAGGCATGAGAGATGACCCCTTCCACAGCTGACACAGATAAATAGCGTTGGCACACAGTAATGTCTTTTCCTTCTGGCAGGGTCTCGTTTGCACTGTCCTCTGCTTTTTCCACCCTCTTTCTCTCAGCAATTCTACTTCCAATTAATTTAATTTAATCCTATTGCTGTCCAAATAAACTATAGCCTTGAAAAAAGGTTAAATTCTATTCATATTACAGGGTGGTACGTGTCTTATATAAACGGGAGGTGGTGGGGTGGGGGAGGGGTGATTTTCAACCTATCCCTGACCATAAAACTGGCATTGCAGATCAGCTGCACATTCTGATTTCAACTGCAATGAAAAGCATGCAGTTCCTACAACAGGTGACCTACCGATCCAGTAACAAGTTGGCAATCAAAGCCAAGGTCACTGCTTTTGACATCTTCTTTCTCATTACACTCCCAGTTCAGTGTTATATTTCATTTTGCCCTAATTGGCAAGAGTATCATTCAGAATAGGCTACTTTTGAAATTCTCGCTGTAGTTTTCCCACTGTAAGCCTGCCTTGCTATACCTTTTGAAACTCCAGCAGCTGTGTTGGTGCTGACGTTCTCTTCCTGGCACGGAGTAAATGGATTCTTTATGGATTTGCTGTTTTTTTCACCTTCTGAACATCAAGATGTGCCTATACAATCTTTTTGCCCCCTCCCTACCCGCAAAATAAGCAGCGCAATTGACAACCACCACTTACCGCTAGCATTGCACCCTCACAGCCCTCCCATCCTGCCATAGTGTGATTCTCACTAGCTTTGCTTACCAATGACCAGGGGTGGGAGTTCACTGTGCTTTAAGGTGACATCTTCAGGGCCTATCGGTGGGAATAAAACATTGAGAAGCCAAATTGTCGTCGATGATTCAGCTGCTGACGGCTGGACAGAGAGAGCCACCAAGACCAGAGAGAGGGCAAGGCTCAGCAGAGGGAGATCTCTCATTTTTCACTGCTCCCTCTCGGTCTGAGATGATCTCACTGCGAACTAGCAAAAGCTTTCAAGGTCCTGATTCCAGCAAATCAGATAGTACAGGCTGAGTAAATACTCAATGGGCTGATACCCAGTCTTCTGCCAACAATGGATTTCAAATCTAATCTCGGACAGAGCAGTTCTGCAACAGGAAAGGACAACAAAAAAAACAAGAACTTCCCGATTAAGAGTGCAAAAATTCTGGAAGGAATAAGTAATTTACCTGCTCGTCCACTGCAGTGATTTCTTTTAGACTTGAAAGTTGTGTGAGCACTTTCACAAACACAGGGGCTGGAATTCTCTGACCTCGCCTACAGCTGGGATTCTCCAGCCTTGCTGTTGTGGACGGAGTTTTGGCTGAGCACCAAATTCCCTGTTCTCGCCAGCAGAGATAACAGAGAGTGAGAGACCAAGAATTCCGGCCCTGTCTCAAACTGCTGCTCTTTTAAAGTTTAAAGTTTTAAAGTTTATTTATTAGTATCACAAGTAGGCTTACATTAACACTGCATTGAAGTTACTGTGAAAATCCCCTAGTCACCACACTCCGGCACCTGTTTGGGTATATTGAGGGAGGATTTAGCATGACCAATGCAGCTAGGTAGCACATCTTTTGGGATGTGGGAGAAACCGAAGCATCCAGAGGAAATCCACGCAGACATAGGGAGAACATGCAGACTTCGCACAGACGGAAACCCAAGTAGGAATTGAATACAGGTCCCTGGTGCTGTCCGGCAACAGTGGTAACCACTATGCCACCCTTGACCTTCCAGGAGAAGTACTCCTGGAAGTGTAAATGCTGTTGTAATGTAGGAAGTTGTTATTTAAGTTAGACTTGCACCACACTGCCCATTGTGAGCTGCTTCCAGTCAGTGCATTCTGTGCTCTCTTTCTTAGCTTTCATCCACTATATTGCCATAGATAACAAAATAGTTATCAATAGACAGATGATAACGCTGCTGTATATGCAAATTAAGGGCCTAATGTCTATTTGAAGAGCCTCTGCCTGTGCCAGTTGTACTGAGTAAAATCACACTGCCAGGCAACCGAATAAGCTGTCCTTAATGGGTTACCAACAAAAAAAATACGTTTGTCAGGAAGTACTTGCCTGAATGCGGAGCCAGGAGGATCATAGGAACATAAGAAAGAGGAGCATAAATAGGCCATACAGCCCCTCAAATCTGCTTCACTATTCAATAAAATAATTGCTGATCTTACCTCCGCTTTCCTGCCTTTTCCCCATTCCTTTGATTCCCCTATTGTTCAAGGATCTGTCTATTTTAGCCTGGAACTTTTAAGATGGGCTGGATTTTACATACCCCTACCTGCCACTTACTCAAATGTTCCAATCTGTCTGAGATAAACCGGAGGCAGCGGAGGCGTCTTTGGGGTGACTGAAGCCTTGAAGTGATCAATTAATGCATTATCCTGCCCTATTCTTTACCCATGTGGGAAGTCCTGTGGCTTTAATTATCTCCTGTGCCCATCAGAGACAGATGCCCCAGATCACACTTCTCACTTTATCCTCTCCCCTAACCTTTCAAACTCAGCCCCTTCCGACATCCCCTTCACCCCTCCTCACTGGCCCCAGTAATCCCCTACACTGAGCTGTGAGTCTGCTTACCCTTGCGTCAGCACTGCCTGTAGTCCCAGCAGTGGTTGCTGATCGAAACTGGCCTTTGTTGGGGTTGCAGAGCTGCTTGTGTCCGATTTGATTTGCTAGCGGTTGTCAATGACGATACTGCCTCCTGAGGTATAGATGGAAGTCTCACCTTAAAGCAGTTAAGGCAATTCTCAGTATTAAGAAACCATCAGACTGGCAGGGGTGCTCACCACTGATGTTTAAGCTTTAGAGTGGGGAGGAGCAGCAAGGCAATCACACCCAGTGAAATCCACCCTAGTGACTTAGTCCTACAGTTCTTTGAAATAGAACATTTCAAAGATTCACAACACTCAAGAAAAGAAATTTCTTCATATTTCCATCTTAAATGAGTGACTCCTTATGCTCAAACTATGCCCCGTGGTTCTAGATTCCCAATTACTGCTGTACCTACAGCGCAACGTCTTGTGCTTGACACTCAGCTCCCTCTGCACTGTATCATATTGTAGCCTCTCCAGATAAATAATATTCTGAATTTTGATCCTTCCTACACACTTACCCATATTATACTCCATCTGCCAAAACCTTGGCCACTTGCTCAATCTGTCCGTGTCCTTTCGCAGATTCTGGAGCTGAATTTTTGTTCTGGGATATATCCCACCATACGGATGAAATGTTGATTGGGAAGCAATAAATTCCGGGAGCGGTACGCCAAGGAGATTTTTCAGGACGCCTCCAGGCAACCTGTCCAATATAAAGGCATCAGGCTGACTCCACTGACTAGAGAACCAATTAGAGCAGCTGACACCGGAAGGTTGACGAGATGAGGCAGGAACTATCAATTTAAGGAATGAGAGGATTCTCAAGCTGGAGGCGCCTCCTGAACACTCTATGTAAAGTTTAAAAATAAAGTGTGACCACAGATGCCAGGCCTTCAGTGTGGCAAGGAAACCCTAGCATCTGTGGTTCCCTGACACTTGCAGTGTTGCAAAGATGGGGAAGGCAGGGGGATAAAATTAAATGATTCAATGTGACTATCTTCTCCTGGTTTGCCATAGGGGAGCACCCTCGATGCATCCATAAGGCTCCAGTTTCAATGAGAGGCTTGTCTGCCATCTTGAAAATGGCAGATGACGTGTGATGAGTGTCCTCAATAGGCACTTTATTTGGCTGACTGCCATTGGTGGGCAAGCGTCCCATCAAACCTCATTGTTCCCCCCCCCACCCATCATACTTCCCACACCCTCAGCCCCCTCCCCCCCCACCTCCTACCTCACCTCAGGAACCAGCCTCAGTAAAGCTAGACTGGCGGCAGGGACCAGAACACTGGTCGTAACACCACATTGCATGCATACCTATCTCCTAACCTACACCCTACCCTTCAATTTCCTATTTATCATTAGAAGAGAGGGTTACAATACACATTATCCAAATCGATAATGTAGATCGTAAATAGTTGAAGTTCTAGTACAGTGACATGCCAGGAGTTACTGTTTGCCAACCTGAAATGATCCATTTATGCTTACTTTCTGCTTCCTGTTAGCTAGCCAATCCTTTGTCCATATTACCTCCAATACTAGGAGCTCTTACCTTACATATTGACTGTTTGACAACTTATTGAATGCCTTTTGAAGACAGGGGAAGAATCACAGCATTTTTTTTCATTTCCGCTTTCTTTCTCTCTGAGGAAAGTGGAAAAGTCAATCCACACATTTCTCTACATTCACAGGACTGGCTCTATGATTATCTATTAGCTTGGTGCTATGCCATCGTGGAATTAGCCACCCAGCATTGAGATCACAGAATCATAGAATCCCGACTGTGCAGAAGGGGGCCATTTGGCCCATTGAATCTGCCCCGACGACAATTTTACCAAGGCCCTATTCCCATAACCTCGCATATTTGCCCCGCTAATCCCTCTAACCTACTCATCCTGAGACATATCCTTCCTTGGACAGTAAGCACATTATCTGACTTTTAGTTCACCAATCCTCCCAAAATCCTGTTGGCTGACAGCATGGTAGCGCAATGGTTAGCACTGCTGCCTCATGGTGCCAGGGGCCTGGTTTCAACTCTGGCTTTGGGTCACTGTGTGAAATTTGCACCTTCTACTGTGTCTGTATAGAATTCCTCCGGGTGCTCTGGTTTCCTCCCACACTCCAAAGATGTGCGTGTTAAGTTGACTGATCATACTAAATTGCCCCTTAGTGTCATGGGGATTAGCAGAGTAAATATATGGGGTTATGGGAATAGGCCCTGGGTGAGATTGTTGTTGGTACAGTCTCGATGGGCTGAATGGCCTGCTTCTGCACTGAAAAGATGCTATTCTATTTTAACAATGATTTGATCTCAATATTGGAGAAATAATCATTGAAGGAAATTCCTGGCATTTAATATCATTCAATTTCTCCTCAGTGAGAGGCTTGTCTGCCATCTTGAAAATGGCAGATGACGTGTGATGAATGTCCTCATCACTCCCCCACCACTTTCCCATTAATGTATGTTCTATAAAACAGTAGGTATCCTGCTTCTCACACATTCCCCTAGATTATTGGAAGGTTAATGCTCTATTGACTACTGTCCCTTCTGCTGGCACTATTGCAGAGACACTAAGAGCTTTCAGGGCTGAAATCGATAGATGCTTTGGTAGATAAATGTAAAAGGAGTGCAAAGGTGGATAGAGCTGAGGTACAGAGCAGCAAACAGAGCCTCTGAAAAAGACACCTCTGCTCCTGAAGCACTCACTCAGTAGTGCACCAGAATGCCAGCATGATGACAGCGTCATAGACCCAGGTTCAGTTGGGTGACCGTATGTAGTTTACATGGTCTCCCCGTGTCTGCATGGGTTTCGATTGGGTGCTCCAGTTTTCTCCCACGGTCCAAAAATACGTAGATTCGATGTATTGGCCACAATCAGTGTGCAGGATTATGGGGATAAGGTGGGTGAGTGGGCCTAGGTGAGTGTTCTTTCAGAGAGTCAGTGTAGACCCTATGGGCCAAATTGCCTACTTCTATGCCGTAAGGATTCTATAGTGCTCAAAGCTCTGAACTGACACATGAACCTACAACATGAGACTCAGTGATGAGATTGGTATCCATTAGGTCATGATTCACAACGCAAAAACGTTTGATTCTTTCTGACCTAGCTACACACCAAATATTAAAGATATGTCATCTTTAATGAAATTAACACTTTGGTCACTTTGCCAATGCTCTGAGGAACATCAGTGAGTGCTTGAGAGGAAAAGACTTTGAAATGTGATCAATGTGATTCTGTGGGCAAATTCCTCAGGTAATCTGCTGTCTACTATAACAGTGAGATAAGAACGACTGACCAGTTAATGGGCGGGTTCCCCGGATCTCATTCATTCCTGCCCCACTGCTGGTGAGACTGGAAAAATTAGCATTCAGCCAAAACTCCATTCAATGCACCGGAGACTCCCAGCCACCGGGCCAGGTCAGAGGTTTTCAATGAATATCTATTTTTCGCTGGTGGTTTATTTGGTGATGGGAGAGAGTCATTCTCCATTCTCACAGGGAGCGGTGACAGGGTGAATGAGATCGGACAATTCCAGCCTACAAGTGTGATGGGAGATTGGCAGAAACTCATCTGTCCGGGATTTCTGGCAATCCTGTCAAATTAAATGGGCCAGGGGAACTTGTAGTAAACTCTTTTGGCAAAGCAACACTCCTTCAGTATTATGTCAGAGCTTCAGCCCAAAGTGGTGTTTAAACCTACCATCTTCTGGCTCAGAGAGTGGAATATGATCATAGGACCAAGACCTTGCAGCACTGAGTCCTATTTCAGTTGTTACGCACTGGAACTTCCCTTGCCTGAAATTGTGGAAGTATTGCAGGAAAATTATACCGTAAGCTTCATGTAAACAACCCCATAATGTTTGGCTAATTCAGTTGCAATGATCAATTCAGTTTACCATTTGCAGACAATGTCAGACGCACATGAGTGCAAACAAGTATTCTTCGTTATTACCATCAGCCATTGATTACTTTTCCAGTACACAGAGATACGGCTATATCACCAATGAACTGTCAATGCTTATTATAGTAATGGAAAGAACCGCAGAGAAGTCAAGGTTCCCTCAGACTGAGTTCACATTGCTAAACAAAAGTGATTGAAAGCGCATTGACCATAATGACGGCTGTAGGCCATTCAGCCCCTTGAAACTGCTTCACCGTTCATGGAGTCACAGAGGTTAACAGCATGGAGACAGACCCTTTCGCCCAGCTTGACCATGCCGCCCTTTTTATTAAACCCCTAAGCTAATCCCAACTGCCCACATTTGGCTCACGTCCCTCTACAATCTATATAATGGTACCCACCTCTACTACTACCTCTGGCAGCTTGTTCCAGACGCTCACCAACCTCTGTGTGAAAAAATTGCCCCTCTAGACACGTTTAGATCTCTTCACTCTCACCTTAAACCTATGCCCTCTAATTTTAGACTCCCCTTCTTTTGGGAAAAGATATTGACTATCTACCTTGTTTATGCCCTTCATTATTTTATAGACTTCTATAAGGTCACCCCTAGCCTCCTTCTCTCCAGAGAAAAAAGTCCCAGTCTATTCAGCCTCTCCTTATAACTCAATCCATTAAGTCCCAGTAGCATCCTAGTAAATCATTTCTGTAGTCTTTCTAGTTTAATACCATCCTTTCTATAATAGGGTGACCGATGTCTTGTACAACTTCAACAAGACACCCCAATTCCTAATGAAACCAAGTATGCCAAATGCCTTCTTCACCACTCTGTCCAACTGTGACTCCACTTTCAAGAAGCTATGAACATCTACCCCTAGATCTTTGTTCTGTAACTCTCCCCAGTGCCCTATCATTAACTGAGTAAGTCCTGTCCTGGTTCAATCTACCAAAATGCATTACCTCACATTTGTCTAAATTAAACTCCACCTGCCATTTGTCAGACCACTGGCCCAATTGACCAAGATCCCACTGCAATTGGAGATAGCCTTCCTCACTGTGTACCATGTCACCAATCTTGGTATCATCTGCCAATTTACTAACCATGCCCTATATATTCTCATCCAAATCATTAATATAAATGACAAATAAAAGTGGGCCCAGTACTGATCCCTGAGGCATACTGCTGGTCAGGGGCCTCCAGTTTGAAAAATAACTCTCTACAACACTCTCTGGCTTCCGTCAAGAAGCCAATTTTGTATCCATTTAGATAGCTCACCCTGGATCCCATGAAATTTAACTTTATTCAACAAGCTACTGTGCAGTACCTTGTGAAGGCCTTGTTAAAGTCCATGTAAACAACATCAATTAGATTCAATTAGATCATGATGAAGCTGCACTCCATTTACCTACCTGTACTTCAAATCTTTTGATAACTTTAACCAAAAAGGCATTCATGTCCTGATGGAAATTTCCAGGTCCTTTCTAACTGTTAACATTAGTGATCAGAAAACCCTTATTGAGTTATTTTGCACATTTGTGCATTTTTTGGGGGTAAGTGAGTAAGGAATGTGATAAATTAAATTACTTTAAAATTTTTAAATTATTGCTCAGGATTCATTTTTAATTCATTCTTGTAGGCATTTGACACCCATCCCTCAAAGCCCTGGCGATGTCGCTGCGTCATTCAATGGAGTTGTTTCCCCGACAATGACACAGGACATTTAAGACCAATCATGTGAGGTGTGAGACTGGAGTCACATGTAAGCCAGACTGAATAAGGAATTTGCTGTTGAATAATAGTGAACCCCCAGCTAGGATTTCACTGACAATCAAACGGCTTTATGGTCACTATTACTAAGAACACAAGAAATAGAAGCTTGAGTAGGCCATCAGGCCCTTCAAGCCTGCCTTGCCATTCAGTGTAATCATGGCTGATCTATGCTGGCCTCAATTCCTTTTCTGTTTCATTTCTCCAGAGCCCACGATCTTTCAAATATTTATCCATCTTCACATGAAATACTACTAATGGTCCAGTCTCTACTATCCCTTGGGACAGAGAATGCCAGAGATTCACCACCCTCTATGAAAATAAGTTTCTGCGCACCTCAGTTTTAAATGGCAGGCTTTTTACCTTGTTGCTATATCCCTTGATCGAGACTCTCCCACAAGTGAAAACATTTCACCATCTACCCTGCCAAGCCCTCTCAGGGCATCATATTTTTGAATAAGATCACCTATCAATCTTCTCAACTCCAAGGAAGAAGACCCAGACTATTTAGTCTCTCTTGATTGGACAACCTTCTCATCCCAGGACTCAATCTGGTTGAATCTCCTTTGGATTCCTTCCAATGTCACTATATTCTTTACAAGATAAGGGGGTCCAAAATTGTACACGGTATTCCAGGTGAGATCTCACCAACACCCTGTACAATTGCAACAAAACTTCCCTATTTTTAAACACTAAACCCGTTCCAATAAAGTCCGAAATGCTTTTTGCCTATTTATCTACCTATTGGACTAGCTTACTAGCTTTTTGTGTTTCATACACTAAAACACCTAGATCCCTCTGTTCTTCGTTTGCCTACAGTCTCTCTCCATTTAAATAATAATCTACCATTTGATTCTTCTCACCAAAGTGCATGACTTCACACTTCTGGCCTCTAGATCACTTATATATATATGGTTATTGGTTATGACCACTGTACCAACAAACTTCCTAGTTTGATACCAGGATGTCAACAAATATTCTGGATATCATAATGGTTGCCCCAGGAAAACCCAGTGTAGGGAGAAGGGTTTATGTTAAACCATTACCCAGAAACAGTTTTACTACTGAAGGGCTGATGCCTGTGCAGTTGGATGCACTTACACAAGTTAAAAATATCAGAATCAACAAACAGAACACTGGAATTTCCAGGCTCAATTAATGCCAAGATTATTTTCTTTAAGTGGGGAAATCATGATGATGTGCTAATGCCCATTGTGAAAGTAGTAAAGACGATAAAAAAAAGACAATGCTCCTGAGGAAGTAGTGATTAGGCCCAAGCCAACATTGGATTTGAAATTCTAAAGACTTTTAGGAGTAACAGCAAACAACACATAAAGGAGTAAGGATGGACACAGAGTTAATGCCTTCATTCTTATAAATTATAATCTGTTATGATCAAGCAATAGGAAAGAAAGAGCAGGCTATGATATGTGTACTCACCAGTTGTAATACTACTTAGCAAAATATTCCAACATCTGTCCACCTTGCCCTGTTTGACTGAAATTTGGAATCATAGAATTATGTTACTCTGGCTCACAAGGAGCCTCCATCTGAATCCCATTTTCAAGCTCTTGTCCATAACTTTGGAGATTGTGGCACTTCAAGAGCATGTTCAAGTGTTATGAGGATTTCTGTCTCTACCATCCTTTCAGGCAGAGTTCCAGATCTCTGGTTGAAAATATTTCTCCTCAGACCCCTAAAAAGCTTCTTCTTATCCTAAAACTTCTTAGCCTAAATCTATGTTCCTTGGCTATAGACCCTTAATCAAAAAGAAATGGGGTCTTCCTATCCACTTTATCTAAATTCTCATAACGGTAGGCACCAGTTAGACCACTCCTCAGCCTCTTGTATTTTAAAGAAAACAATCAGTTGCCCTTCCAATCTTCCTTTATAATCAAGAATCTCCAATCCAGGCAACATCCTTATTAATACAGGTTGGATCCTTTGGCCATTCACACAGATGAGGTTCTCTAGCCACACTGGCACGCTTGCCAGAGAATTTCCCAGTGGTATGGGAAATCCCAATGACAATTGTCTTCCACTGCTGAGAAACACACAGCTAAGAGACTAGAGCACCTCATCCCATATCTTTCTGTATGGAATGACCAAAACTGCATGACAACCCCACGCAGTCTCCAACTATTACCTTATACACTTTTAGCATAACCTCACAGGCTGAAATCTTACCATCACTTACACTGCTGGGACTTTGCCATCCTGCTGCAGCGAACGGACGATTTGACTGACAGCCAAATTCTCCAACTTCACTGCAGTGGACCATAGTGTGGACAACAGGTGAGATCATGCCCACTGTCTTATATTCCATGCCTTGGTTGATAAAAGCAGGTATCCTGTACGCGTTCTTGGTCACCTTATCTAACAGTCCAGCTGCTTCAGAGATCCATGAAAATGCACTCCAAGGTCTCTCTGTTCTTCTACACATCTCTGTATCTGGCCATTCATTGGTAGAGACTCAAGAGCTGTGCCATCCGTAAATGGGCTGCTTGAATTGGCTGTGCCATCTTTGTTCTACATTTGAGGCATGTGTTCATGTCACTTCTGCACAGAATAAGATATTATGCAATGATTTTTTTGGGGGAATACTGTGGGGAGATCAGGGATCAGGTTAAATCAATTGTATGCCGGACCATTGTAAACAGTAGTACCAAATGCACATGCAGTCTATTTTTCTCAGTACTTCTTCTCTACATGCTCTGCAACACTGAGGACTAGTTAACAAGCTTTCCAGCCTCAATTCATAATTACCCCCTGTATATAATCCATTGTATATATTCCCCTGCCTTACACACTTCACCAATGATCTTCTATGACCAGATAAAGGAGTGGGATCACAGAAAGTTAAAGCACAGGAATAGTCCAGTTTTCATGTCCATATTGATATTCTATTCCACGTGAACCATCTTCCAGAATTCCACTGTCCTACTTTCTCTCCATACTCTTCAGTATTAATACTTTTGAGCAGCTATTAAAATTTCATTTCAAAGAATTTATGAACTATGCTTTCACAATAGTTTGTGGCAAGCATTCCATGTGGAATAAAATTCTACAATACTCTGCATATATAATTTTCCTCTGACCCCTTCTTTTGATGTAAAATCCTGCATCCGTTGTGCCTGTGCTGTCCTTTTGAAAGAGATATTCAATTAGTGCCATTCTTTTGTTTTCTTTCTCCATAGCCCTGCAATTTTCCCCTTTTCAAGTATTTATCCAAGTCCTTTTTGGCAGTTACTATTGAATCTATTTCCATCTTTTCAGGCAGCACATTTCAGATCACAACAAGAACATAACAGATGTCTCTTCATCTTGTGGAAATTAAGTTGTAATTTGAGCTATGGCCAAATATTTAATTCACTTTGTTCTGCAAGATTAAAGATGCTCACTTCAAATAAAACACCATGGTGTTGCTGAAACTTGTGAAACTATTGTTAAAAGCAGTTAAAAACTGCAATTGCTGGTAGGGAAAAATTAATTTACAACAATTGTGGAAATCAAGTCACGACAAACAACTCTGTCAAGTAATGGAAAATGTTTATTAGCAAACAAGGCCTTCAGTGAGGCTAGCGCTTGAGGATAAGAGACTGATCTAACCTTGCATCAGCTTCATAAGTACTGCATTCCAGAGCTAGGACACAGTATGAAAACAAAGGTAAGCTACCACAACAAATGTCAAAAAGCAAGACATATATTGATTTATTACACTAATGAAGGAGATGGTTTTCTATTGAATAAAAAAGGTCAAAAAAGCTAAGTTATGACTAGTGGACTATGGAAAGGATGAAGGATTAGAAAGTTGCTTGTTTCTCATTTGTTGTAATTAGTTATAACTACACAGCAAAAGCAAATTACTGCTGGTGCTGGAATCTGAAACCAAAACAGACAATGATGGAAAACCTCAGCAGGTCTGGCAGCAACTGTAAGGAGAGAAAAGAGCTAATGTTTCGAGTCCAAAAGACCCTTTGTCAAAGCTAAAAGGCATAGGAAGTGGAAGATATTTCTACTGCAGGATAAAGGGATGAAAGATGAGCTATAGCCACAGAAACCTGGGGAAAAGGCTGCTTATGGCAGTCTATGAGGTGGCAATGCTGATGTTGGATTGTGATGGGCACAATAAGAAGTCTCACAACACCAGGTTAAAGTCCAACAGGTTTATTTGGTAGCATGAGTTTTCAGAGCACTGTTCCTTCATCAGATGAATGAAGAGTTGGGTGCATAAATACTGATACAGACTCAATTGCAAGATAATAGTTGAAATGTGAGTCTTGACAGATAATCAAGTCTTTGCAAGTGGAGAAAGGGTTAAGCACAGATTAAAGAGGTATGAATTGTCTCAAGCCAGGTTAGTAAGATTTTGCAAGTCCAGGCATCTTCATGTGTGTGGAACTTGGCTACCAGTTCTGCTCGACGATTCTGTGTTGTCATGTGTCTCAAAAGCCACCTTGGAAAACACTTACCCATTGTCATGGCGTCTGCATGGTCTCACTGATGTACCATGCCTCAGGACATCCTTTCCTGCAGTGTATCAGGTAGACAACGATGGCCAAGTCACAAGAGCATATACTGTATACCTAGTGGATGGTGTTCTCATGTGAGATGATGGCATCTGTGTCGATGATCCAGCATGTCTTGCAGACATTACTTGCAGACAGTGTTGTATGGTGTTGTAGTCATTGTTCTCCTGAAGGCTGTGTAGTTTGCTGTGAACAATGGTCTGCTTGAGATTGTGTGGTTGTTTGAATGCAAGTTGTGGGTGATGGTGATGTGAGAATGGCGCTGGCAAGCTGTTTGAATCCATTGATGACATGTTGAAGGCTCTGGAGAAGATGTCGTAGTTTCTCTGCTCTGGAGAAATACTGGTTAATGAAGAGCATTCTGTTGATTATGTCCTGTGTTTGTCTTCTGAGGAGGTTGATGTGGTTTTATGCTGTGGCATGTTGGAACTGTTGATCAATGAGTCGAACACCATATCCCGCACTTATGAGGGCGTCTTTCAATGTTTATAGGTGTCTGATGTGTTTGTCCTCATCTGAGGAGATCCTGTGCATAAGGCAGGCTTGCCCATAGGGAATGGCTTCTTTAACGTGTTTAGGGTGGAAGCTGGAGAAGTGGAACATCAAGAGGTTATCCGTGAGCTTGCAATACAGTGAAGTGCTGAGGTGACCATCCTTGATGGAGGTGAGTGTGTCCCAGATTGCAAATGATCCTGGAGAGTAATCCATGGTGAGTCTGATGGTGGGATGGAACTTGTTGATGTCATCGAGTAGTTGTTTCAGTGATTGCTCGCCGTGAGTCCAAAGGATAAAAATGTCATTGGTATATCTAGTGTATAGTGTCGGTTGAAGGTCCTGAGCAGTGAAGAAATCTTGTCTGAGTCTGTGCACGAAGATGTTGGCAGTGCTGAGCTGCAAATTTAGTCCCCATGGCTGTTCTATGTGTCTGGATGAAAAACTGGTTGTTGAAAGTCCAGACATTGTGGTGCAGGATGAAGTGGATGAGTTGTAGAATTGCATCTGGAGATTAGCAGTTGTTGGCATTGAGTACTGAGACAGTTGCAGCAATATCGTTATCATGAAGGATACTGCTATAGAGCGCTGGGATGTTCATTGTGACGAGGAGTGTTCCTGGTTCAACTGCTCTATGGATGCTGAGTTTCTGTAGGAAGTCCATAGTGTTGTTATAGAAGCTGTGGGTTCCTTGCACAATGGGTTTCAGGATGCTCTCAATGGAACCGGAGAGATTATCACATAGGGTTCCATTGTCTGATATGGTTGAATGGCCAGGTGTATTGGCCTTGTGTATCTTTGGGAGGCAATAGAGATGCACAAAGCGAGGAGTATGTGGGATGAGAACATGGAGGGTACTCTAAAGATCTGGATCAAAGATCTCAGTCAATCTGTTGAGTTGGTGAATGTGTTTTTTGATCGGATTATGCGGGTAACTATTTGCAGTGTTCCTTGTTGTTCAGTTGTTGGTACGCTTCTTTGCAGTAATTCATTCTGTTCAGCATGATGGTGGCCCTTCCTTTGTCTGCTAGTTTGATGACAATGTTGCGGTTGGTCTTGAAAGCGGGGACAGCGTTGTGTTGTGCTTGGGTGATGTTCGGGGCTATCTTTTGAGTGCAGCTAATGAATCTGGCATTGATGTACCTCCTGCTTGGGCATACATGTCAAGTTGAGGGCATCAGCCTTCCAGAGGGGTCCAATTCGACTCCTTTCTTTTCGGTTGCTGCACCGCGGATCTGCCTGTCAGCTGTTCCAATTCATTGGCTGACTCTTTGGTTCTGCTGTTGGCCTCTTAGGGTTTGGACAAGAACTTCCTGAGCCTCATTCGCCTGATGAATTTATCTGTGTCCGCCGCGAGACTGATGGGATCCATTTTGGTGATGGGGCAGAAATGGAGTCCTCGGCTGAGAACTTTGATTTTGTCTTGTTGAAGGGTATAGTCCAACAAGTTGGCAGTGCACTTCCCTGCAATGGTACTGTTTTCTATTGTGGTACCAGCTACTGTCTCCCATCTCTGTCCTTCAAAGTTTCAATGAAGCTCTTTCCCCCTATTTTATCCTCCCTTTTCTTACCTTTTCTTCTCCTTTGCTTCCCCTTTCCCCATTTTGTACATTTTATCTCTTTCTCACTCATTACCCCTATCTCCTTCCCCCACATATTTATCTGTCACAGTTTACCCTCTGATTTCAGCTTCTCTGCCATTTGACCGTTTTATTCTCCCTATGGGCTGTTATTAGCAGCCTTTCCCCTTGTTTCTGTGGCTATGACTCATCTTTCATTCCTTCACCCTGCAGTATAAATATCTCCTACTTTCAATGCCTTTTACCTTTGACAAAGGGTCATCTGGACTCAAAACAACAGCTCTTTTCTCTCCTTACAGATGCTGCCAGATCTGCTGAGATTTTCCAGCATTTTTTCTTGTAACTGCTAAGTATCTGTATGAATTGACAGAACACCATTGTGAAATTCACTATTCACTGAGTCTGTTCTCCTTGCTAGCAGGTAGGACAAAAAACTTAAAACATTTGAGTACTCAACGTGCATTGTCTGTTTAATCCTTGACAATCTCTTCCTCTGACTGTTTTGCCAATTATCTTCACACTGTAGTTATCGAGCCTTCTCCCAGCCCGCTTCTACCATCACCAGGTATAATTTCTTGCTATTTATATATTCCCTCACAATATTGAACCCAACCATAATATTCACACTTAGTCTTCCTGCTCCAAGAATCCCGACTTTTTTCCTTTCCCCACACAACTGAAATCCCTCATTCCTGACTCCATTCTGGTAAATCTTCTCTGCACCCTTTCCAAGACCTCGATACAGAAGACCGTCAAATCTTGCAAGGTCACCTTTTACAGAATCCAAAACTAGATGAGGTTAGGATACTCCTCTGGAGCTGTGAACTGTGCACATTGGCTGCATAATTGAAGATGTGTGCCGACATGACAGAGATCACAGCAAATCAAGGGTATTCGCTTCAGGTGAAACATCTTAAACTGATGATGAGAGACACGCTAAGGCACTACATAAGCATAAGCTTTGCATTCTTTTCCATGTTCTAATGTTGCATTTATTTCACATTTTCTTCATCTAAAGTAGTTGTGAGTCCACACAGGAAATGGAAAAATTGAAATAGATTTTGTTTGAAATGGTTAAATACCTCAGAAGGGCGAGGGGATTGGCAACCGGTTTGCCCAGAAGAATGGGCGTAGTCATTTCATTTTTACATCAGATTGTTCGATATTTGCAAGAAATGGCTGGAGGTATGTCACTTGGAGATATGCATTTGTCTTTGCAATGGTCTGTCTCACTCAGGTAACTTTTGAATATTCCTGTGACTGGGTCTCATAGCTTTTCAGTCTTCTGATTAAGTATGGCTCACGACTAAATAAAACAAGAGCAGTTTTTCAGCACACAGGAATTCAGTACAGCTGGTTAATTGCCAGAATCACATTTGACAAAGCATGTATCAGGCTCCCTGTTCAACAAGCTCCACTCTGTGTACAGCAGAATAAGCCGGCTAAAAGCAACACCAAATATATTTCATGCACAGTGTTTGCAGGTGACTTAACTCGCGCCTGAGTTTGGCTTAGGAAAGAGAGAGAGTGAAAGTGTGTGTGTATGTGTAGTGGGGTTGGGGGGGGGGGGGGAGGTGCGTGGGGTGGGGGAGCATGTGCAGAGAGAGGAGTGAAAATGAGTGAGGTGCTGAGTACATTTTATTCCCACCGCAAGATATGCTGCAGACTGTCAATTCAGATTTTTCAGCCTAGGGAAATTTGCTGTCATTAGCTCGACGTAGAGTGGAAAATGTCAAAGGCATGTAATTTACCCAAATGTACCTGGGAACGAGGGAAGGCCACAAGCCCAAATCCTTGTAGAAATCCCAAACTTCAGATTCATCCTATTTGATACCATGTGCACAAGAAATTAAATAGGAAGGCAACATTAGATATATTTTAAAAAATGAAAGATTGTTCAAATTGAGAGCGACATTAGTGGGCCTGTATGGACTTCTCTGAACTTCCAATTCTTATGAAAGTCCATTTTTTTTCTTTCCCTATATCAACCTAAATTGGTTTTTCTCTCATGCTAACTCCAAGTCCATCCCCAGTCAGTCACATCAGATTACCTCGAAATGTGATATCAGTATTCTGACAGCCAATGATAAGATCCAAAAATATAAGCAATTCTAATCTGGCAAGTGTCGGATAATACCACAGACATGGGAACACCCTCCCACCCCCCCCACATTTAATCTTCCAATGCAGGCCCCCACTTGGAGTGCCCGGGCACTGCTAAGGAGAAGTCTTAGGGGCAGAGCCAAGGCATGATCTTCTCCACCTTGGGGGGTAGTTTTGACCAGGATGCTTCCAACAGGTTCTTTTCACTAGGTTCCTGCTTGCCCAGACCTGCTGTAAAATTTGCCGATGTGACTTCCTTACGCAGGGGTTGATACAGCGAGAAGGCCTGCTAATGACATTTAGATGCAAGGTAATGGCTTCCTGACCTGTCATGGTGGGAACTCCATTGATGGCGGCAGAGACTAATTCAACAGGAAATTCTACTGACATTTAGTGCCATTTTTGGACTCCTGTTTGGTTCTCTGTTGCATGTTTTCCAGTGCCAAAGGTGGCCTGCCATTAGCTGCCGGCAGGATCTTCTGGTCCCGCTACTGGGGAATCAACTGTGGAAAGTGGGCTTCAGTGGAAGATCCCACTGGCAAGCAAGGGCTGGAAAATCTGGCTCTGCAGCTTGAGGGGTCTCACTCCACATCATGCATGGCTAACCAAGAGACTGACATTATGAAAAGAAATTCCTCTCATTTACATAGTGTTTTTAACTACCTCGGGGGACATCCTGAAGAGTTTTACAGGCAGCACAGTACTCTTGAAGTGTAGTGACTGTTGTAATGTAGAAAACACAACAGCCAACTTATGCATAGCAACACGCGGCGGGATTTTCCAGCCATCTCACCCCAATGCAGGAAAATCCCACCCGAGGTCAACGGCCTTTGTATGATCCATGTCCCGCCAACTACAATTCCTGTGGCAGGCGGGACAGGAAGATTCTTCTCATGATCACGACTAGATAATTTGTTTTAGTAATGTTGTTTCAAGAATAAATATTGCCCAGAACATTAGGGAGAACTCACTGGCTTTTTTTCAAATAGTGCCATGGCATTGTTTACAACAACCCAAGAGGATTAATATCCCAGGTGAAGTGATAAAATCCTACATTGCACAAGAAGGTCATGCGGTCCATCAAGTCTGCACCGAGCACCATCCTACCCAGGCCCATACAGTAAGTGCCATAACCTCATGCACTTACTGTAACTAGTCCCCCTGACACTAAGGGATAATTTAGCATGGCTAACGCACCAAAAATCTTTGGACTGTGGGAGGAAATTGGAACACCCAGAGGAAATCTGCCAGACATGGGGAGAACGTGCAAACTCCACAGAGACAGCATCTCAAGCTGGGAATCGAAGGCAGGTCCCTAGTGTTGTGAGGCAGTAGTGCTTAACCACAGTGCCATCATGCCATCCTAGGTGCTTCAAATACCTTTGCCATCTTTGACAATTCCTTTCTTACAGAGATTTGAATTTCACAAGCTGATCTTTCTCACAGACTTCCAGTCAACTGAAGTCTTGGTATCCTACCTGTTAATCCTCTTCCTCCCTTCCTGCTCTGTAGACCTTATCAGGATGCATTTACATTGCAGCACCAATTTGGATTTGCCTGTGATTTGGTCACTGAGATCTCAGATTCAACGTCAGAGGCAATGAGGAAACCATTGCAAACTTTTAACTCTCGACTTATGCAGTTGTTAAAAATTTGCAGTTGGAGCTTTTGTTTTCTGGGCACAGATTTTTCATAATAAGAGCTAGAAGAGCACATGTTGCCCTGTATCAACAGGTTTCCCATTCCTATTTGCCATCTGTGGTCCTGTTCTTTCAGATGTGCAAGGACAGATCATATCTGCATATCGCCAAAGGCTTGGCACTACTCAGTTCCTTGTGAGTCGCCTGAGGCAGGAGTGCCTCTGCTGACAGAACTCTAATGAGAACAAGGTTTTACTGTCATACTGAACGCTGGCCACATTCCAGCATTAACACTGTGAACTATATTCCAAGGTAAAACGAACTCAGCCTTGTTCTTTCTACAATGGCATCCTCCCACATATTGATGGGCATCCAATACCGTGAGTTGACTTGTTGCTGCGAAGCCTTACAGAGCATGGCACACAAAATGTTATTGAAAAGAGATTGAAGTGAATGTGACACTTCCAATGCCTCATGATTTGAGAAATCAATCACTGACATGATTATAGAGAGGACATTCAGCAAATTCAAATGATCTAGAATCATAGAATCCCTACAGTGCAGAAAGGGCCCCTCTGACCCATTAAGTCTGCACCAACCACAATGCTACCCAGGCCCTATCCCCCTAACCCTATGCAATTACACTAGCTAGTCCCCTATTAAGGGGCAATTTAGCTTGGCCAATCCATCCAATCCACACATCTTTGGACTATGGGAGGAAGCTGGAGCACCTGGAGGAAACCCATGCAGACATGGGGAGAACGTGCAAACTCCACACAGACAGTGACCCAAGCTGGGAATTGAACCCAGGTCCCTGCCTCTGTGAGGCAGCAATAGCTAACCATTGTGCCACAGTGCTGTGTCATAAAGAACACACAGCAAATTAAAATGAACTATGTGCATTATTAGCCTTTGTGTTGAATTTTAGCCCCAATAGTACTTGTTGAAGAATGGGGTTGAATTATTTTGTTGAGAAAACTAAATGAAAGCATAAACATTTCTAATTAAACCAAAAACAATTTTAATTGAATTCTGACTGATTTGAATCAGGATATGTAGGATTAATCCTCAGCATGTTTGAATTTGATTTGCTTACTTCAGCTGAAACAATACATGCCTGAGGCTGTTTTTCATATCCTGTTGCCACGCCTGCTAATTATTTTGTTTCAAATGGGGCAGTGGGGAGGGGGAAGGAGTGGTGGAGTTGGAGGGCGTGTCAAATTCTATCTCATCCCCAATAAACTGTGACATAGGAGAGGTGGGGTGTGGCCCATTCAGTTACCATAGCATCCCTATAAAACAGAAAGAGACATTTGGCTCTCTGAGAGATCATCAGATTCAGCCATCCCCTACACCACCCATCTCACCAGTCTTGTGCATTTACCAGAGCTAATCCACCTAATCTACACATCCTGGGATACTAAGTTACAATTTACCATGGCCAATCCATCTAATCTGCACATCTTTGGAGTGTGGGAGGAAACTAGAGTACCCAGAGGAAACCCACACAGATACAGGGAGAATGTGCAAACTCCATACAGTGACCTAAGGCCGGAATTGAACTTGGTTCCTTGGTGCTGTGAGGCAGCAGTGCTAACCACTGTGCCACCATGTGCTCAGAGGAAATGGTGGAGAACAATAATCATTTTAACTCAAGTTATTAAAGTTTGTCCTCTGATTTGAAGGGCTGGGTTGAGTTAAATAATAATTTAAATTATTTGATAGCTGATTTATTTAGTGTTAGGATGATAATCAAAGTTATTTATTTATTTCTAACCCTCCTGGGCCACTGAGCAGAATTCTTCCTTTTCCACTGTGGGCGAGGCTGCTTACCTCACAGGTATTCATTTCATTTGTCTCCCTATTGGTTGGCAAACAAGAGACCCAAAGATAAGACAGCAAATAGTTATTTAATTCCTTTGCTTCCACACCCTGCTCGACAGCAGCTGCTGAGCTTCCAAACAGCAAGAACTGTGCAGTTTAGACAAGTTAGCCTCATGAATGGCATGAAGACTTTTCCTGACAATAGTCATTTTAAATAAAGCCAATAACCAGGTGTTATTGGATGAAGCTATTGGTTGAATTCAGGTACCAGTTGTCCCTGTATTGAGTGTGTAAGACAATCAGCCCCAGCAGAAGACAAGATAGTGTTTAAAAAGTACTCAGTGACATTGAGGACGTTTGCTGTAATCAATATTCAATTAAACCTTCTGACTTTTTTCGATTATTTGTTTAGTTTCTGTTTAGATCCTGGAGTCTAATAGGAAGATGAGAGGTTCTTAGTGTGGAAACATTCCAAGAATCCTGTCAAACTCGTTGGTGTTGGTTTTAGTGATTTTTTTCACTTCTCTGATATAAGGAAAGAAACTACTTCAGCAGGGACATCTCACAAACTACAGTCTGGGCACCGTGGCTCTAACCTGCAGCACTGAAATGAGGATTTGGCCTTAAATGTGTACGGGTAAGTCTCAGTTATTTAGAGGCAGCAGGGGTATAATGCAAATATTCAACTTCCTGCTTAATATTTATCTTTTCAATTAAAAGAGATTTATAGCAAATGAATGTTGTATTCTACCACAGATTGAAAGCAAACTAACACCAATTTGATATTTGTAACAGCCAGAAAAGACTGAATTCTCTGTCCTCCCAGCCATGTGTTTCTAGCTGGCAGGAGGTGGTGCATTGTTTGTTAGCAGCGGAGTTCTCTGCTCCTGCCGGAGTCAATGCGAATTCCCAGTGACGTCATCCCATGCTTTCGAGAAACCCGTGGACAAGGATGCATTGCTGGTGGGCACGGGGACTCCTGCCAACATGAATGGCTGGAAAGTTCTGGCCATAGTGTGTGATGTATTACACTTGCAATAACTGGAGGATCCTGTTTTTTCATCTTGTCAATGGGCTATTGTGGTGATTGTCACTTTAAGACCAATGTAGACGGTGTGACCTTACACTGCTGTGTTGCCCTCGAAGGGACAATCACCACAACTATGTTAATCTCTACATACCAGATGTATTTCCATTTTTTTTGCAGTCCAATTAGTATTCCCCATTCTATTCCAGATACCAGGAGGTCAGTGTTCAGGGTTCTGGCTACTAATGACATATTATCCTATCAAGTTTTGGATGAAGATGCTGTTCTATCCCCATCCTTCTCCTCATCAGGATTTCTTCCTCATTAAATTTAAGATCAAAGTGGATTAATGATGAGGGCAGAGAGGAAAAGCTAATGAGCAAGTTGTCCTGTGTTCCCCTGTGCACCCTGCAATAGTAAAAATACAAAGTCTAAGGTATCAAGGGATAAATGGTTTGCCCACCAAATTTGTGCTCTGTCTGGTGGTGAGCTTAGAGGTGGGAAGGGCATTTAATTTGGTGCAGTGAATACCTACCAGGGTAGGTATTCCTACAACCTTCCTTTTTCTGCTAGAATTAGGTTCTGGGCAGGAAGGTCCAGGATCTATCTTCCCACACCCACCGCCAGTTGAGGTTCTTGAATGGCCAATTAAGAAGGCCAAGAGTCTCATTCTGCCTTGTTGGTATTAACCCAGCTGCACAACAGTGATAACTGTGCAGCCAACTACTCAGCCCTGAGGTATCAGCGAATCCTTAGAGTGCTGAAGAAGGCCATTTACCCATCGAGTCCCACCCGGCCCTTTCCCCATAATATCGCAAATTTACCCTTGCTAGCCCATCTGACACTAAGGGGCAATTTAGCATGGCCAATCTACCTAACCTGCACATCTTTGGACTATGGGAGGAAACCGGAGCACTTGGAGAAAACCCAGGCAGATACAGGGAGAATGTGCAAACTCCACATGGACAGTGACCCAAGGCTGGAATTGAACCCGGGTCCCTGGCAGTGTGAGGCAGCAGTGCTAACGATTGTGCCACCCTTGATATAGACCTCGCTGCTCGATTGGCTTGAACCTCCCAAAAAGAAGCAACATGGGTCTCTCGCTATCTCTTCAGCCAGGAGATAAGACCCCAACACTTCAACAAGATTCCACCCATCCTGTCAGCAGGGCAGGGTGAACCTGCCAGAGTAATGTATCTTCCCCATACCAAATGCTAACTGAGTACTTGATCTATTGCAACTGACACTCAGGCAGCTGTGGTAAATGATTTATACTTTTAACTATAATTCATCACTTTGTTATGAGAAATGACACAGCTCTCCTGAGACTACTTTATTACCATAGTGACAGCTACATCGGTAGTCTTTAATTCAATTTATCATCAGGTTCAAGGAAGCAGACAGATTAGATCGATTCCTTTAAGATGTTGGGGGGAAAAGGCAATATTACATGAATAGACAAGACCAAAGACAAATTGTATTAAAACATTTTCCTCCTGCCTCTTGCAATTATTCATTGGATCAGTCTTCGGGTCAAATTTTACATGAATAATGCTAGCCTCACTTAGCAAATACAACCAAAATAGCAGAAGCCTACCTATCATTAAAACAGTGTACAATAGTAACAGTTCCACTCATAAGGAGGCAATAGTTACTAGACTATTAATGCAGGATCTCAGGTAATGTTCTGCAGACCTGGGTTCAAATCCTGCTATGGCAGGTGATGGAATTTGAATTCAATAAGGAAAAAAATCTGAAATTAAGAATTTGCTGATGACTATAAAACCATTGCCAATTGTTAGAAAAACCGATTTATTCAATAACATCCTTTAGGGAAGGAAATCTTCCCTATCTAGTCTGGTCTACATGTGACTCCAGAGTCACAGCAACGTGGTTGACTCTTAAATGCCCTCAGCAAACCAAGGGTGGGCAATAAATGCTGGCCAGCCAATGTCACCCATGTCCCTTGAATGAACAAAAAAAAGTATGAACCATGTTGATAATTAATTTTAGGGTTATAAATTCTTGTTGGTGAGTACTCTATGTTCTTTTTTTAGGTACTCCAGGAGCCAATAGTCATGGGATCTTGGACCAGGCCTACGTGTAAATGTTGTATTTCCAGTGCAGTTCAGCCTCTGGTGGCTTTGGAGCTGACTGAGGACATTAACATGGAAACCAAACAATGGCTAATGGACCGAATCCAGACAGAGAAGATAATGGGTGGTACGTCAATTAAGATTTAGAGAAACACTAATCCTAAAAGTAAACTGGGGATTGGGCTCATTCCCTACAGCACTGAGCCCCATCTGAATTTGCTGGACCAATAGAAGGGAATCTGCATGGATCTCCATAGTTGGCAGGCCCCTGCGCCATGGATCCCGATATTGCTCTAATTTGTCTGATCCAGGATCAACCTTTGCCTGGACTGTTGGTGAAGGCTCATTTAAAGATTTTGAGATTGGTCTTCACTTGTAGGGTTAACTCTGTCCTTGTGGATTTTGGTGCACCTCACCTCTCTCAGCACACTGGTCATTACTGCTACACTGGGTTCCCTCCCATAATCAGACATGAAATTTGAGAAGTGTTCATCTGCCATTCATTTTGTCAGGAGGCATTCTTTCCCTTGTAAAAACTTGTTGATAAATCCTAGGAACTGCAGAAACCCAATATAAATGGAGCTCCCCCTACAAGTGAGAGTTTTGTCCCGTACAAAGAATCCTACAGTGCAAAACAGGCCCCTGGGTCCACCAAGTCAGTATCTACATGCAGAAACACCTGACCTCCCACCAAATCCCATTAACCAGCACTTTGCCCAAAGCCTTGAATGCTACAATGTGCTCATCCAGATACTTATTAAAGGACGTGAGACAATTCGTCTCTATCACCCTCCCAGACAGCGCATTCCAGGCCGTCATCACCCTCTGGGTAAAAAGGCTCTTCATCACATCCCCAAGCCTTCTGCTCCTCACCTTGAACCTGTGTCCCCTTCAGCCAAGGTGAATAGCTGCTCCCTATCCACTTTGACCACGTCTCTCACAATCTTGCACTTTTCAATCAGGTCATCTGGATTTTCTTTTACCAGCCAGGGCTTTCTTGTGTCCCCTTTTTGCTTTACTAATTGTTTTCTTAAGTTCCACCCTGCATACATCATTAATGCCTCTGCTGACATTTTTTTGTTGTACTTGTGGGATATGAAGAAAATGCTTGGAAAATTAGAAACACAAAGGGACTTGGGAATCATTGTTCAAGATTCTCTTAAGGTTAACATGCAGGTTCAGTCAGTAGTTAGGAATGTTTAGCATTCATGTCGAGAAGGCTAGAATACAAGAACGGGTATACACTTCTGAGGCTATATTAGACTCTGGTCAGACTCCATTTGGATATTGTGAGCAGTTTTGGGCCCCAAATCTAAAGAAGGATGCGCTGGCCTGGGAAAGGGTCCAGAGGAGGTTCACAAGAATGATCCTTGGAATGAAGAGCTTGTCATAAGAAGAATGGTTGAGGACTCTGGGTCTGTACTTATTGGAGTTTAGAAGGATGGGGGGGGAAGCATCTTATTGAAACTTAAAGGATACTGCAAAGCCTGGATAGAGTAGACGTGGAGAGGATGATTCCATTAGTAGGAAAAACTAGAACAAGAGGACACAACCTCAGGCTAGAGGGACCTGAGGTCCCTTTAAAATGGAGATGAGGAAGAATTTCTTCAGACAGAGTGGTGAATCTGTGGAACTCTTTGCTGCAGAAGACTGTGGAGACCTGGTTATTGAGTGTCTTTAAGACAGAGATAGAAAGGTTCTTGACTGATAAGGGGATCAGGGGTTATGGGGAAAAGGTTGGAGAATGGGGATGAGAGAAAAAAACAGCTATGATTGAATGGTGGAGCAGACTTGATGGGCTAAGTGGCCTAATTCTGCACCTATGTCTTATTAAAAGCCTTTCTTTTCCATCTTATCGTATCCTGAATGTCTCCGTCATCCCTGATTCTTTTGACTTGTGTCTCCTTCCTTTTACCATAGAGGGAAACCTCCCCATTTCCTTTTTGAATGCCTCCCACTGCTCTTCTGTACCTGTTACTAGCTGTTCCTAGGCTAGATCATGTCTTATTTTACTAAGTTCCACTCTCCCAATCCAAAACTTTATTTTCACAACTTGTCTATTTCCTTGTCCATCACGAGTACGGTGAGAGAATATAGATCTTCAGTGCCTTGGTGTTTTTGAATTATGCTATTCCATTTTCTTCATTTCATTTCCATGCCAATTTTCCTTTTGTCCTCTTCCTCAACCTTCTGTTGTCGTTTTTTTACTTTGTGCTTGTGGTTACTCTGCTTTTCATTCTTATCTAATGGTTACACTCTGATCGTTTACATATTGTACTTACATTACACGTTGCTTTATCACATTCAACTGTGACTCTGAGGCTTTCTGAATTTTCCTTGCCTTTGTAAATCTTTATTTTCCCCTGCTGGATACCTTCTTTATTTTGTTCTCTCTTTTATTTCTGTATTTCTGTATTTTGTTCTCTAACGCACATCTCTTTCAAACATTTCTCACAGGATCTGTTCAGTCACCTTGCATTTTTTAAATTATCGCACTTTTTATTTGTTTTTTAATTGTTACCCTTCTCTTTTCTCTTTTTCCAGCCACATCTTTCTTTCATTCTTTAGTTCTCAATCTCTGTTAACTCTGTTCCTTTCTCACTCTGTTTTCTCAGTCAGTACTTCAATCATTATTTTTTTTTCTTCTTTTATCAAACACCTTATAGAGACATGTGTATCCTATATATTGGTTTCCTTGTGTCACTCTATTTTGTCTCTCTAATTCCCTTCATTTCTCACTGTCAATTTGCTCTCTGCTTGCCCAGATGCTACATGGGTAACTCGTAGGCTTGGTATTCCAGAGGAATGAGATCAACTGGACCAAGGCTTTTCTTCATTTGACCCAATCTGTGATTTTAGTAGGCAATTCCTTCCTCTTCATGCAGGTGCTGAACTCATGGTCCATCCCGGTGAAGATGATGAAGGCAACATGCTTCTTGTTTCTGCATCTCGACATGTTCTCCTAAGGGCAGCTGAGCTTCTGGGATTTTATAAGCTGTACAAAGATGGATCCATGATCTCATTTTCCTACAGGGATAGGAAAAATTTTCAAAATTCAGGTATGGAATGCAATCAAAAAAGACCCCTCAAATTTCCTTGTTTTGCTAACATGTCTAACTAGTTTATTCCTTGTGTTTTTTTTCTAGATAACATAAATGAATTCTTGACACTCGCTGAACGGCAGTTCATCATTCTGCGCACACTGGAGAATATAAAGGTGATAAATGAGAAATATATTCCAGGATATCCCACTCAAACCCTCTATCCGGGAGAAGCAGTTTGTAAGTTCCTATCAGTAGATTGTGAAAGAGTGGCAAACCAACACTAGTCCTTTTACACCTTAAAATATGAGAAATATCAAGATTATTTCCTTTTTATGCAAATTAGACAGGCAAGGCAAATATTGGAAACATAACAGTGATCCATGCAATGCAATTTTCATTTACATAGTGGTGTAATCACACAATGTAACCCACCAGCGAAACAACCAGCAGGGCAGTGCCCATACAACAAAAATAACATGTGCTTTGTGTCACTCTCAATTCGAGACAAGGCAGTTAAAGTCTTCCTGACTGCCTGTAGAAGCAAAAACCAGGAGGCTGACTGGAAAATCCTGGCAATTGGCCTTAAGTAACCATACGCTTGGTTAGTTCTTTTTACTAGTTTGTACCTGAGATTCCTTGATCAATTGTGATTTAATTCAGATGTATGTTCAGTCAAAAGACCAGCAGGGTGGCACAGTGATTAGCACGGTTGCTTCACAGTGCCAGGACCCAGGTTCAGTTCCAGCCTTGAGTAACTGTTGGTGTAGAGTTTTCACTTTCTCCCCTTTATCTGTATGGGTTTCCTCTGGGTGCTCCGGTTTCCTTCGGTAATCCAAAGATGTGTGGGTTAGGTTGATCAACCATGCCAAATTGACTCTAGTATCAGGGGATTAGCAGGGGAAATGAGGATTATGGGAATAAGGCCTGGACGGGATTGTGGTCAGTACAGACTCAATGGGCCGAATGGCCTCCTTCCGTATTGTAGGGATCCTATGATTCTATGAATTGGTTGCATCACCCTCTCCACTTCTGAGCAGCTAGTGCTGCTGACCACCCCTCACATCTGCACCTGGGAACATGATCCAGTGCTGGGATAGAGACAGGAAAACACCAGGCAGGCCATCGGTGTGCAATCTAATACCTACCCATCTATCCATCTCCATTCCTATCCTTGATGGAGGCTAAAACCTAGTCCTAGAGGACTGCAGAAATACTGGAGCAACTTCAGCTTTTCAGCCTCTCCAGGAGATATGTGAAAGACAATCCTATTGTGGTTGTAAATGGTATTGAACACATATGTCTGAATTAAATCCCAACTGATCGAGGAATCTCAGGCAAAGAAACTTTAATATTGAAAGCAAGAAGTTTTTCATTACAGGAGGAATGATCTGCAGTGGAATGCATATCTATAATAGCACTGGGTATTGTTAGTGAATACCCAGAATAGAAATTCCAAGGGTATATTATGAAGTTAGCCTGGACTTCAACAGGTTTTGATTTTAGTATCAGTGTGATCATAAGATGTTTCACCCCAGGTCTCGTTTTATTGACCCACTAACGGGTATGATTGCCCATCTAAGAAACTCTGTGTTATTGGTCATGTGTTCTGCGGGTCATTGCCTGGCTGGTAAGTCTGATCCTTAAGTCGCATCTTTGATTGTATCCTTGACAGGTGTTTCCAGGAGATGAGTTGAGTCCCTGAATTTGAGATTGTTGGTATTCCCTTCTCAAGCTCCTTTTCTGGGCCTCCTCTTGCATCAGGTTCCCTCGAAGAATTGTGTCTTTTAATCAAGAAGTTCCTCCAAGTAGGTCTCTTCTGAGGGTTTCCAGTATTCAGTTGGTTCCGGGATTCTGGTCCTGTTATGATACTGTGCCTTTAAGAAATGTATTTGTGCCTTTTTCTTGTAATTAAACCCTCCTCTGACCCCCAGGAGACAAGCCAAACAAAAAACTACATTAACTCAGATTAAGAAAACACCCAATAATTAGGAGCAATTGCTTTTCTGCATGCCGGTTGCAGATAAATCTGCACAGTTTAAACAGAGTTGAATCTCAAGATCTTCTTCGCAAAAAGAAAGTGGCCAAATACATTTCTTGGAAGAACAGTATCATAACAGATGGTACTGAATCCCTGGAATGAACTGAATGTTGGAGACCCTTGTTCAGATGAGACCTACTTGGAGGAAATTCTAAATTAAAGGACACAATTCTTCAAGGCACCTGATAGCAAAAGAAAAGGAACTTGAGAAAGGAATACCAACAATCTCAAATCCAAGGACTCAACTCATCTCCTGGAAACACCTGTCAAGAATATGGTCAAAGATGCAACTTAAGGATCAGACCAATCAGCTAGACAATGACCCACAGAAGCCATGACCAATAACACAGAGTCTCTTAGGTGGGCAATCATACCTGTTAGTAAAGTATTGCTGAAGAAGAAAAGGAATAAAAGGGGCAAGTGTAGGATCATTCTACATGGGTGAATTGTGGTGCCCAGAAGACTTTCTGCATCAGCAATTATTATGTGATCTTACAAATGCTTCTACTTTCAGACTCCCAACGCTAAGAATGACATTTTTGAGTAGGAGTACACATGCATCCAAACACACAAGTCCTCTTTTATCATTGGCTTTCATTTCAAACAGCAGTAAGGAGCATTGGTAGCATCACTTCAACCAATCTTAGGAAAAGCGCACTTTGCAGATGCCAGCCTGAGATGGTAAATGCATTATAACTATTGGTTGTAGGTCTGACTTGCCTGCCTTGGTTCTTTTGCTTTTGATAAAATTCAGCTTTATAGTACAAGCAGTAAGTATGTCTGATGGGAATACAATTCAGATTTTGGGAGAGCAGGATTATTATTTCAACCTTATAAGTGATCACGTTAAATAGAGTTAATGGACTTTTATTTATTTATGTTCCTCAGATTGGAATGATTGACAGAGTCATGTGATATGGTTCATGTGCAGTCCTGAGTTGACAGCAGAACACAGTTTTTGCAGTTTGAGGCTGAAACCTACTTGAGGTTAGGAGTATTTTGCAAGTTTCTGAAACTCATTTCCTTTATGAAAGCTCCAGAGCTGTCCATTCTTATTATTAGCAAGTATATTTGTGATTGCTAATTATGTTTAAAGAGTCCTTTAAATCTGTAAGAGGACTGTTGCTTATTTGGAACTGGAAAAGTGATAAGTTAGGAATTACTGTTGTTTCTGGGATAGTGATTAGCACTTCGGCCTCACAGAGCCAGGGACCTGGGTTCGATTCCCAGCTTGGGTCACTGTCCATGTGGAGTTTGCACATTCTCCCCGTGTCTGCAAGGATATCCTCTGGGTGCTTCGGTTTCCTCTCACAGACCAAGGATGTGCAGGTTAGGTGGATTGGTCATATTACATTGCTCCTTAGTGTCGGGGGAGCTAGCTAGAGCATATGCATGGAATATGGGGATAGGTCTGGATGGAATTGTGATTGGTGCAGACTCGATGGACCAAATGACCTCCTGTTGCACTTTAGGGATTCTATGATTCTATAAATTCATTTTCAAATATTGTTAAACTTACTGTTAAGTTGTTTCATTTGTTAGATTTAAATAGTATTATTAAATAAAGTCTATTTCACTAAAAAAGAATCCCTAATTTATTAGTGGAAGCATTCCTGGAAGGAAGTAACATTTATGCCAAGTAGAAAAGTTGTTGGGGTCTGATCTGGCTTCATAATGTAACCTGGATTTCTGGTCCAAGAGCTAAACACAGTAGCAGCAGCAGCAGTAGGACTGGTGGGAAGGTAAGGAGACAGTAACTGTGATCACAGAGTGAGCATTCTTTACAGAAAGAATCATAGATTAAAGTAAATAGGAGTTAATGCAAACCAATTCCTTTTCCCCACCAACTTTGATCAAACTATTTGAGAGGAATAATGTCCTGCAAAGGACGATACTGAATAATGTGTTGGAAAGAAATGACAAAACTTGGACTGTTAGCCTTGAAAATGAAACTGGTCATGGTTGGAAGACTGAAGATTGTCTTAAAAGTGTAGATATATCGACTGATTCTCTGACCTCATCTGCAGCTGGGATTCTCTGTTCCTGCAGCAGGAATGGAACACCTAGAGGAAACCCATGCAGACATGGGGAGAATGTGCAAACTCCATGTAGACTGTGACCAAGCCAGGAATTGAACCTGGTTGAGCACTAAATTCTGCATTCTTGCTGATAGTGGTGGTGGGAAGTGTGAGACTAGAGAATTCTGTCCATCCAATGCAACCACGTGTGACAATTAAGAGTGTTGAATTTTCAGTACTCCAGAAATGGGTATGGTAACCTTGTTGATATTGTACTGGACTAACAACACGTTATATTGTGAGTTCAAATCCCATTGTGACAAGCTATGTCAATAGACTTCATTTTCTGGTTCCACCCACCACGGGAATTGCCATGGGCGGGATGGAAAATTTGACAGACCGTTAAAAGGTTCTTTGACGTCAGGTGGAAATTTCCAGTCTCTGGGTGGACGGCACTGGAAAATCCCACCCAGATAATGGTTACTGAATTGTTGTTTAAAAAAACCTATCTGTTTTACTATGTTTCTCAGGAAGAAACTATATCAACCTGGTCTATGTGTATCTCATGTCCCACATCATATGGTTAATAAATGTTTAATTCCCCCTGGATGGGTAATAGCTTTTTACATTTCCTTAGATTGATTTTAAATGTCAAGCCTGACAATTTATCCCATAATAACTCTATTTTTAATGTGGAGCAACAGATAATCTGTCTCTTTGAGACAAGTCCAATACTTTTTAAAGAAAGCCTTAAGAGGCTAAATCTGTAATTTTGACAGAATGATGATAAGGTGTTTACTGTCCACAGCCTCAATTCTCATGTGTCTTGACTTCAGTTAACAGGCTACAGAAAAGCAAGATTCTACAAACCTTCTACCCATTGCACGATGAAGAAATGCTGACAGAGTTGGGAAATTGCTGGCACGCTAACAGGAGCCTGAGCTTACAACCCATTGGTGAGCAGGTCAAACCTTGAGGCTCACTTGTCTGGTTTACATGTTGTCTAAACCATTTTACAGGGAGGTGATTTCCCAAACGTTGATACTATATCCACTCCTTTCCTGTGTGATGGTCACTTGTCAGTCCCAAATAGTGTTCTTTCCTTCAAAAATTAGTTAGCCTTGTTCAGAATCTTTTAAAATACAAAGTCTGTGACATTCTGCAGAGGTCCCAACTATCTCTTATCAATGTCAAACCTGGAAGGCTTTTATGGTGGCGCTTGGCTTAGTGTTGTAAGATCCTACGTGTCAAGGGTCCTCCACATCAACACTTACTTTAACACTGTAATGAAGTTACTGTGAAACTCCCCTAATCGCCACAACTCCAGCACCTGTCCAGTCAATCTACCCAACTAGCATGTCTTTTAGACTGTAGGAGGAAAGCAGAGCACCCAGAGGAAACTCACGCAGACACAGGGAAGAACATGCAAACTCCACACTGATAGTGACCCAAGTCAGGAATTGAACACAGGTCCCCAGTGCTGTGAGGCAACAGTGTTAACCACTGTGCCACTGTGCCAGCCCTGACACCGTATACTTGGTAAAATGAGATATGATAGTGAGCATATACACTAAATCATGGAATGAAACTGGACTCCTTCATATAATGTATAGAGAGTGTTGTGTCTTTATTATAATGGGAATTTAATATATCAAATGGGGTTTGACACAATTAATAGACTCTCATCTCAGAGTCAGAACATTCTGGGTTAAGTCCCACTCCAGTGTTTGAGCACAAGAACCAGGCTGATACTCCAGTGCTGCACCATTGGATATGCCATTTTTTTGGATGAGTTGTTAGTCCTGCCCTCTCAGGTGCAAGATCCGGCGATACTATTTTGAAGAAGAGCAATTGAGTTCTCCCCAGCGTCTTGGCCAATATTTATCCCAAAATTAGCATTGCAAGTGCAGATTATTTGGCTATTATCACATTGCTGTTTGTGGGAATTTGCTGTGCACAGATTAAGCTTTCTTTCCAACATTACAATAGTGACTATTTTTAGAAGTATTTCATTGGCTTGAAAGCACTTTGAGATATCAAGTGAAAATTGTCAAAGAAATGCAGGTCTTTTTTAATCATGGAATACAAAGGCTAGTGTGGCATGCAGCATTACAAGATTTGAATTTGCCATGTTTTTCAACAATGCCTCCCATTCATTAAGTCTAGTTCTTGATTTTCTCTGAGTAGGCCCCATGCTCAGTGGCGCTCAGGCCTGCTCATAGGAAATCAGGGAGACTAAGTGAAGACAAAAATATAAGCAGAGAGGAGAAGGGGCTGCCAAAAATTGGGTGAAGAAACTTGTCTCATTTTCCTAATGGTGAGGCAGTTTCCCAGGATCCCAGCTAGGTCAACAGTATTGTCTTCATATGGCACCCGTGATGTGGAGATGCTGCCATTGGATTGGGATAGGTACAGTAAGAAGTCTCACTACACCAGGTTAAAATCCAACAGGTTTATTGGAATCACAAGCTTTCGGAGCACTGTCCCCTCATCAGTGAGTGAAGGAGCAGTGCTCCAAAAGTTTGTGATGTCAGATAAACCTGTTGGACTTTAACCTAGGATTGTGAGACTCCTTACTGTTCATACAGCACAGCAATGCAGCTTGATAATTTTATTTTCATGCTTTTGTTTTACAGATTCAATTTATAGGTATTTTGGTGGTTCTGTTGCCATGTACTTCAGCTTTCTAGAATATTTCACCTGTTCTCTGATGCCAATGGCAGCTTTTGGTACTATAGTGGTTTCTCTATCAATGGACACGATAGACAAATGCATCCTCTTTTCCTTCCTGAATATGATCTGGTCGACTGTGGTCATGGAGTTATGGAAGCGCCGCAGTTTTGTTCTGTCCTACATTTGGGGCACCATGCAGATGAATAGTCAATTTGAGGAACCCCGTGTGGATTACAAAGGCCCAATGGGAACAAATCCTATCACCGATCGCTACCAGCCTTATTATCCTGCATGGAAACGCAAGGTGAAGATCTGGCTCGTTTCTGTGCCAGTACTGTGTTTCTTCCTGGCCTTTTCTCTGTCTGGGATGTTTGTTTTCTTCAGAGCAGAAGCATGGGTCAAGACCTATCACAGTGAAAACGATGGCTGCTGGGCCTGTGTATTATATTTACCAAGTGTTCTTCACACACTGTATGTTACTGGCATGAACGCCTTATACAAAGTGGTCGCTCAAGTTCTCACTAAATGGGGTAAGTACATGCTGTGAACAGTCAACAGCAAATAATAATCCAGATGTACACTGCCTGTGGCCAACATTCCCACATTTCCCCCAGGAAACATTTGGTTATTGATAGTAACTTTATGGTTACTTGTGTCCCATTACCACTGATTATCCTAACCTTTCAAAAGTTGGTTGGAATCTTGAGGAATTAGAGTTCACTCTCCCTGCTGAGAGAACAAAAATCATAGGGTCATTAAAGAAACTTGTGCTCTATTGTTGCATTGTCTATTAGCCATAACAGTATTGAAGATGGAGAAACTGAAGAATCATGTCATACAACATGCAGAGTTTTTTATGTCAAGTCAGCCGCTAGGCAATGCACAGTCTGCTGGCCAGTTCTGTCTGCTTCAATCATAATGACTTTATGCATTTTCTTCTAAGTTTCAGCACTTCTAACTCAAATCCCTCCAGTTAGAGAGTGGTAGGATGGGGTGCTGTTATAACTATATTATGTATGTGTCGTCTCTGTGTCTCTTCGAAGTTTGCAGTTTGTGGATTCAAACACCACTTGAGATTTTAAGATTTAAACTTCAGTGCAGCGCTGAAGGAGAGCTGTATTATCTGAGGTGCCATCATAGAATAACAAAATCCCTACAGTGCAGAAGGAGGTCACTTGGCCCATCGAGTCTGCACCAACCACAATCCCACCCAGGCCTTTTTCAGCATAACCCCACTTATTTACCTTACTAATCCCCCTGATACTTAGGAGCAATTTACTATGGCAAACCCATACAAAAATGATTTACATTCATCCCTGTGTTACTTGGTTAATCTAATTGGTGGAGATGTTTGTCTTATCAAGGTTATTCTCTGCATATAGATGTAGGGAACATTAATTGGATCTGAAATATAGGCCCATCCTGTATTTATATATATGCTGTGTTTTCTAAAGAAAAATAGTGGTGGCACTTTAAAATGTGCTTCAATGGCTATAAAATACTTGAGGCCATGAACAGCACAATGCAAATGCTAATCTGTCTTTCTCTTGTACTGGGGCAATGGTTAGGAGATTCCAATTTGAAATTGAGGTTTGACTACTTGTCACATTTTATTCTCCTGAGGAGAACTTAACATACAGGCCTTTCTGGTTGGAGCAGTCATTGGCAGGAATTTTCCGACCATTCATGCCAGCAAGATTTTCCCATCCTGCTGCAGCAAACTGAGATTTAGTCTGTTGCCAAATTCTCCAACTTTGCCACATTGGCAGCGTGGCATAACCGAACAGTAAGATCGCACCCATTGCATTCAAATAACCTTCAGAATGTCAGCATTAACAATGTGACAAAGAAATTAAGTGGTGGGAAGGGTGAATGTGAAACACCTTGATATTTTTCTACATAAGAGATGCGAGATAAATGAGAAGGTAAAAACATTTGATTTGATTTGATTTATTACTGTCACGTATTAGCATACAGTGAAAAGTGTTCATGCGTGCTATACAGACAAAGCATACCTTTCATAGAGAAGGAAAAGAGACAGTGAAGAATGTAGTTATACAGTCTTGGCTTGGATATAGAGAAAGATCAACTTAATGCAAGGTAGGTCCATTCAAAAGTCTGACAGCAGCAGGGAACAAGCTTCTTGAATCGATTGGTACATGAACTCAGACTTTTGTATTTTTTCCAGATGGAAGAAAGTGGAAAAGAGAATATTCAGGTTACATCAGGTCCTTAATTATGCTGGTTACTTTGCCAAGGCAGCTGAAGTGTAGGCAATGGATGGGAGGTTTGCATGATGGACTGGGCTTCATTCACAGTCTTTTGTAGTTTTTTTGCTGTCTTGGACAGAGCAGGAGCCATATCAAGCTGTGATACAACCAGAAAGAATGCTTTTTACTTTACAGTGCATCTGTAAAGTTGGTGAGTATTGTAGTGGATATGCCAAGTTTCCTAAGTCTTCTGAGAAAGCAAAGGGGTTGGTGGACTTTCCTAACTTTAATGTCGGCACTAGGGGACCAGGACAGATTGTTGATCCGGACACCTAAAAACTTGAAGCTCTCAACCATTTTTACTTCATCCCCGTTGATGTAGACAGGGGCATGTTCTCCACTATGCTTCCTGAAGTCGATGATCACCTTCTTCATTTTGTTGATATTGAAGGAGAGATTACTATCATCGCATCAGTTCATTAGATTTTCTCTCATTCCTGTACGCTGTCTCATCATTGTTTGAAATCTGACCCGCTACAGTGGTGTCACCAGCAAACTTGAAAATCGAGTTTGGAGGGGAGTTTGCCCACACAGTCATAGGTATATAAGGAATATAGTAGGGGGCTGAGAACACAGCCTTGTGGGGCACCGATGTTGAGGATGATTGTAGAGGAGGTACTGTTGCCTATCCTTACTGATTTGTGGTCTGTGGGTTAGAAAGTTCAGGATCCATTCACAGAGGGATGAGTCGTGCCCCAGGCCATGGAGTTTGGAGATGAGTTTCATAGAAACTCGTAGAATAGCTATACTACTGTTTCACCTCTTGGTATAGACTAAGGATAACGATGAAGATATAGGTGAGGGCCCAAGAGGATGGAGATGAGAGAACAATGAAAGAGGAAATTGGAGAAATAATAATAAGGTAAAATAGAATGACAGATGCAGCTGCAAGAATTTCTTAATTTTTTTGTATTACAGAAAATCATCGATTAGAAACTTCTTTCCAAAACCATTTGACAATAAAAGTATTGGTGGTAAGTACACATGTGCTCACTTCATTTTATATGATTACTCTCTCAGCTTTGAATAACCATGTAGCCTTCTGACAAAGGAAGTTGATTCCCCGCCATTCTCCACTAGGAGAGGCAGTAAAGTTTTGTGAGGCAGAAGAATGTCTTCAACTTGTGCACCAAAGTAAATTCCTGCCCTTAGACCACTTTGGCCGATTCCTGTAAGGATATCGTGTTAGTATCACGATGTAATGTGCCTGAATGAATGCTGTGGCTTGGAATTTGATTGCGTCACACCCATTTTCCATCCTTACAATGGGCCACTCACTATCCAATATGGTCAGTGAGTGCATGTGATTACTCCATTCAGGAAGCATCCAACTCGATATCACTGAAGGAGTCCGAGAATTGTCCAGGATACTTGCCTGAAACTAGACTTTGGACCATAGCGTGTGTAATTTAGTAGTCCTGTTCAAGCCCCTTTGTAGAATAGAGTTGCAACTTAAGGAAGCATATAGTATACTTGCCTTAATTAGTTGAGGCATAGAGTTTAAGAGCGGGGAGATTATGCTGGAACTACATAAAATGTTGGTTAGGCCACAGCTAGAATAGTATGCAATTCTGCAATACACATTGTAGGAGGGATACATTGTAAAAGGTGTAGGGGAGATTTAACAGCATGTTGCCAGGACTGGAGGATTTTAGTCGGAGAAATTGGATAAAATTTCCTTGGAACAGAGGAGATGGAGTGGGGGGTGTAGCATCATTGAGATGTATAAGATTTGAGGAGCATGGATAGAGTAGACAAGGAAAAACATTCCCCTTTGGTAAAACGATCAATGACCAGAGGTGAAGATTTACAGTGAAGGGCAGGAGGTTTAGTGGGAATATAAGGAAGTTTTTTTTCCACCCAGGAGATGGTGGGAACTGGAATTCACTGCTTCAAAGGGTGTGGAGGCAGATACCTTCATGATATTAAAAAAGTTATTTAAATATGCACTTGTAATGCCAAGGCTTAAAAGGCCTTGTGCAGGGATATGGAATTAGGATAGTTAGGTGGTTGTCTTTGGCTCAGACACCATGGCTGAGGGGCCTTTTTTATGCTGTGGATTACTATGGTTCTATGAATCACCAAAGCACGTACACCTTCATTAACACTTTGGGGTAATCTCATCCTCTCAATGTCACTTTGGGAGTTATTGAGATTATTCAACTGTCACTGATGCTTTGGGTGTAATTTCACTCTATCTCCCTGACATTTTGAGGTAGTTTCACTCTCTCCCTCTGACACTGCAGGTATTTCATCCACCATGGGCTGCCTGATAAAACAATCAGATCGGATTATGTCTGCAGTATAATTTCTAAAAGGTTTTACATGATGATACTGCTTTACTAATTTGCAAAATAATATTTTAAATATAAGGACAACTATTAATTTTGTTCTTCATTTTCAGTTTCGCTTTGTCAATTGTTTTGCTGCCCTGTTTTATATTTCATTCTACCTGCAGGATCTCGAGCTTCTCAGAAAGGTAAGCATTTTTAAACATGTGTCCAGGTACAAAGCACCTTTGCATTTAATTTTAATAAATACAGCAAGCTAACTGGCTTGTAGTGCTGGTCAGTTGTGATCTATCACCTTAATGCTGCCATCAATATATACCTGAGAGAATTGATATTTTTATTTAGGTTGATGCAGTCTTTGATATAAAAATTGCTGTAAACTGAAGTCCAGTCACATATTGAGACTAACAATAAACAGGACTAAGTTTATTTAGGGCAGCAGATAACGGCAATGGTCTTTCTCTGCCACCAATTTGAATGTCAAGTGGAAATTGATGATCAAATTACAATCAGTAATTTGTCTATTTCATGTCTTTGAATTGATGTGTAGCCTGTGAAGCCACATCCACCATGAAAATAAAATTAAATTAATTTAAAAAAGGAAGGCAATGAAGAATGAAAACATTGAAAAGACATCTGTTGCCACGTGTACCAATGAAATAATTCCTCAGAAGTTGACGTCCCTTCAGCAGGCTCCCTTTATTTACAAACTTATTTCTATTCCTAAGAGTGCTTCAGTAGACCTGACACTCCGATATATACACAGGTGAGACTTCATGATTGGGTAGACAAACATTATCTCAATCAGGAAGCTCATACTCCAAGAAGCCAATCTCATTGGGCCTAATTGAGGTCATTGCACCAGGCACACTTTCAATAGGCCTGTGTACTTCACTGTGGAGGAGAAGTATACTGCTTGCAAACATTGTTCAACTCTAAATTCTGGATTCCCTGGAGCCTGGTGAGGCCATATTGGTAATGAGGCTGTTTCCCATTTAAAGAGCCCCTACACTCCTCCACCACTGCCAACTATTGTTAATTATAGAAAATGATGCTCAAGTGATTTCCTAACTGTCCATGGGTTTAACGCCATTCATTGAAACAAGCTATCTTTAGTAACCTTCCGATTTCTAACTTTTAAGAGAGAACTTTTGATTTTTCAGCCTCACCTTTGTTCCTTGTGCCCTAGAATCTTGCATCACTGCTCGTTCTTACTCAGATCATCAATCAGTTCATAGAGTCCCTAATGCCATATCTCCACAAGACATTTATTGGAAAAGGGGCAAGCCTGAAGAAAACCTCAATGGAAAATGCACCTGAAATTGACAAAATAAAATCACAGGAACAGATGTTGCCATTCCCTGTAAGTAGTGTCAGAATCATTATAATCCAGCAACAGTAGTCTGCTTCTCTTCCAATATCCAGACTAGTCTCCTGTCAGGATGAATATTTCTTGAAGAACATATGTGATTGTTTACATTTTGAACTGCTACTGAATTCAGTCTCCGCCATGACTGGGATTCTGTTGTGGTACATAAAGCATTGGGAGAAGATTTTTTTAGTGTTCTCGGCAACTAGCCGGTAAGCAATTTGTGAATGAAACATATGCATGATGCTTCATTATGTATTCTGTTGTGTTATATTTAGTAAACATCTTTAAAGATGTATAATTAAAGAAAGATGTTCACCTTATATTTAAACTGTTATTTGGTGGATTGGTCATATTGGGACATCACTGGCTATGGCTCTATGTGGTCCTTATTTCAATAACAATTAAACTAAAATCATTGCATTGTTGGCCCAGAATTAACTGCTCTCAATTGCATTGGCGGGTTCAGCAATGGGAGCAGAAAATCTCATAAGAACAGTCAAACACATCTCGTTGACGTGAACTCATGATGCAATTGTCTCCTCTGCTATCAGTGATAGGGTCTGTTTCCCAGTATTCAATATTGGAAGTATAATTTGAATGAATTAGTATACCATTATCAGGCCTTTCCACATGGATCATCACCATACCCATCCCCTTAGAAAATCCATCCATATCGGCTTCAGAACAATGTAAAACCTGACTGATCTCTCAAGACATACAACTGGCGAGACAACCTTCCATGGGAGCTCAGGTGTGTGAGCAATGCTCAGGCGGGTAGAGCGTCAGGGCGGGTACTGCCCCTGGGCACTTTCCCCTGAGGGGTTAGCACTGTGGGATGCAGGGAGAACAATTCCATGGGGATATCCTTAGTGCTGGAGTGGCCTTTAAAAATGGTGCATTAACCCTGGAAGAACCAAGTTGCTGTGTCCTTCCCACCACCCCATATTTTGCTGTTTCTTTTTCTAACTGAGACTATACAGTGGAGAAAGTTGCCTTCGCCTTTGATGTTTCAATACCATTTTTTCCGCCTATTATCCACCATTGCCAATTTCTGGGAAAATTCAGCTCCAACTTATCACTATTGCAATCTAATGCAATTCAATATGTGCTCCCGTCTGTTCACACATTCATTTTCCTTAGAGTAGTTTTTGGTTCTTTCCAGATGTAACTTTACTTTAGCCGATCATTTTCTCCACAGGAGGGCAATATTGCTTCATGGCGGCACTGGGCCCTGTCATTCTTTAAAACGTGTATTTGATTTTCTCTTTTATTTCTGCCCCTCAGTCTTCAGCAGCAGAAGTCGCTTCACCAAAATACCTTTACTTACAATTCCAAAAGCAGTACACAGATTGCTCTCAGGCAGCAGTCTACCTTCAGGAATCCCAGAGGAACTGACACTGAAACAATGAGTAAATTTAAGGAGGAGTTAGGCAGAGTTTTAATTGGTACTGGGTTGAAAGGTCATAGGGAGAAGGCAGGAAAATGGGAATGAGGGGCATATCAGCCATGATTGAATGACAAAGTGGATTCGATGGGCTGAATGGCCTAATTCTGCTCCTATAGCTTATGAAATTGTCAACTTTTGACTCTGCTGGTTAAATACAAGGAAATAACTCCCTGATTCGCTATCAGTTGACTCCTTAATCAGGGAGTTCATATTCCAATTGACCAACCTCAATGACCTATTTGAAGTCATTACACTCATTTTCCTCTATATGTTTTCAAATGAGGTACTAGCATGGCATTTCTGATAGTGAATTGGAAGTTTTGTAAGATGTGTGTGATATTAGCAGAGATATTGGTGGCCACATTAGAATGTAGGAATATTAGAAAGGAGGCTTCCCCATCTGGCATCTTGGGAAAGGTGGGTTGATTCGATACATGGGTTGGGGGCTCCCAAGTTTTAGGAACATTAAATGGGGAGGTTTTGGGGATGCTGCAGCAGGCAGTTGGATCGGGGATCAGTAGAGGACAGCATTAGTGTGAGAAGTCCCAGAGTTTAGCAGGGAAGATAGCTCTGGATTCGGAGGGAATACAGTCCCAGGTTCTGTAAAACACCAAATTTCCTAAGATCTGGAAGTGTGATTGGTGCTCTGAAAGGAAGAGGAAGGCCATAGTCCTGGATTCAGCTAAGACGGTGCTCCGAGGAAAGGGCAGAATATGGCAATGTTGTATTTGCTGGGATATGGCATTTTTGAAGAAGCAGGAACAAACATCCTGGTTTTACGTTGTCGCACAAGATGACAATATGTCCATTACTTGTGGGGAAAAAAAACCTCAAAAAATGAGTACTGATGAGTTGTAATTTTAATCACTGCAGTTCAAAGTAACATTTTCCCAATCTTTCTTCTTGGAAACTGAAATTGAAATGAAGTCAGTTAGTATTATTGGGTATTTTAGGAAACACATGGAGAAAGATTTTCCAGCTGCACCGGTCCCAAAACCAGAACTTCCTATCCAAATTCAACAAAATTTTAAATGGCCCGCCTAATTTTCCATCTCACCCGCTATGATTCCCATGGTAGGCAGGACAGGGAATTTCCAGCCAGGATCTATGGACCCCTAATCTTCTTTTTACAAGAAGGTCTTCACAATCATTGGAATTGGTAAAAGTTTCAAAAATAACAATTTCTCATTTTTGAGAGTTCAGAGCTGGCATGAGATGGTTCAAGTTGCAGAGTTACCTGCCAGTCAAACTCAGTCAGACCCACACTGAGTTTTAGCAACATTCAGTCAGGCTGGGGAAAGAAAGTACCTTGTGGAATGGAGCCATTTCATCTCATGGGGACCTTTCGAATGTTCACGTTACAACGCTGCTGCGCTCGCCCAAATCTCTATTCACTGCAGCGGGACTGGAGAATTCCATCGACATGAATGGCTGGAGAATTCTGGCCCAGGAAAGCAATGCATTTTTTAATATGTTGCATATCTCATTTGTTTTTGAAATGGTTCCCTGTTGGTGATTTCTGATTTCTGTTTTCTGTGATTGACCCCTTGATTTCACTGTCCTTAGTGTCTTTCACTCAAATATCAAAGGGCAGATGTTGGTGTAGTGGTAATGTCACAAAGCTAGTAATCTAGAGGCACAAGCTAATACTCTGGGGATACGTGTTCAAATGCACGGCAGCTGGTGGAATGTAAATTCCATTAATAAATTTGGAATTGAAAGCTTATCTCAGTAATGATGCACATGAAAATATCATAAATTTGCCATAAAAATGCATCTGGTTCACTGATGCCCTTTAGGGAAGGAAACAGCCATCTTGCCTGGTCTGGCTTGCCTGTAACTCCACACCCGCTGCAATGCGGTTGAGTCTTAACTGCTCTCTGAAATGGCCCAGCAAGCCACACAGTTCAAGGGTACAGAGATTAACACTGCTACCTCAGTGTCAGGGACCCAGATTCGATTCCTGTCTTAGGTCACTGTCTGTGTAAAGTCTGCATGTTCTCCCCATGTCAGCATGGGTTTCCTCCGGGTTCTCCGATTTCCTCTCATAAGACAGCTGGATAGGTGCATTGGCCATGCTAAATTCTCCCTCAGTGTACCAGAACAGGTGCTGGAATGTGGCAACTAGGAGATTTTCACAGTAAATTCATTGCAGTGTTAATGTACGCCTATTTATTACACTAATGAATGATAAAAAAATTAGGCATGGGTAACAAATGCTGACCTTGCTATGTTGCTCCCATCCCATAAATGAATAAATTAAAAATTGATCATATATTCTGGAAGCTGGAGGCTGGGGAACGACTTAGTGAAAGCATGCAAAAATAGAAAATATTGGAAAATCTCAGCATGTCTGACAGCATCTGTGGGGAGAGAATAGAGCCAGTTCTAGGTGACCCTTCATCAGAACTAAGAGCAAAGAGAATCAGCAGAGATTTATTGGACAAAGGGAATGTGAAGAGAATTTGTCCTATAAATCTCTGCTGATTCTCTTTGCTCTTAGCTTTAGTGAAGTTCCTCTAGACTCAACGTTGACTCTATTCTCCCCACATGGATACTGTCTGACTTGCTGAGATTTTCCAGCAGTTTGTTTTTGTTTCAGATTTCAGCATCCACAGTATTTTGCTTTTATCTCAGTTCTTTAGTAGAATGATTCCAAGAACCTTATAAGGAATAACTGGGGTAGGCTGAATTCTACCACTTGTATCAGTGTGTCAATGATATGACTGACAAAAGAGACCCTTTAATTGACTTGGTAACATTGTAAAAAATCATTTGAGAGGAGAGTAAACAGTTCCTTCTTCAAAGGGGCCAGAATTCTCTGAAACAGCTCTTCACTGTTGAGTGAGTGACAAGCAGAGAACTCTAAATCCAACAGGTGGTGACCGCATTTTCTTCCCCTTTCTTGAGGCAGCCCAATGTCCATCTCAGAGCCCAACAAAATTTGGCATAGTTCACCAAACCTGTGTGGAGTGGGTGTCTTGTCATTGAATGCCCCAGTCAAGCAAACTAATACTGTAAAAATTATTCATAAGATAGGAGCAGAATTAGGCCATCCGGCCCATCGAACTTGCTCTGCCATTCGATTATGGCTGATTTGCTCCTCACCTCCATTTTCCTGCCTTTTCTCCATAACCCTTCAACACATTATTTCTGTCTCACTCTTCCTTAAATTTTTTCACTGTCCCAGCATCCACTGTACTTTGCGGTAGTGAATTCCACAAATTCACAACCCTTTGGGAAAAGTAGTTTCTTCTCAACTCTGTTTTAATTTGGTACCCCTTATCCTAAGACTATGTCTTTCATCCATGAATGCCACAGAGCAAGCATCTGTTCCATGTCTACTTTATCCATACCTTTCATCATCTTAGACACTTCAATTTGATCCCCTTTCATTCTTCTAAATTTCAGAGAGTATAGGTCAAAACTATTCAATCTCTCTTCAATTGTACTAGATATTTACCAACAAATCCTCCTGCAATCACTGATTTTTGTTTGTCTGTTTAGGGAATGTTCGACGAGTACATGGAGCTGTTTGTTCAGTTTGGTTACGTCAGTCTTTTCTCTTGCATTTATCCTCTGACGGCGATCCTGGTCGTCATAAACAACATTGCAGAAATACGAATGGATGCCCTGAAGTTCTGTCATCTCTTTAGAAAACCTTTCATCTCTCCAGCAGCAAATATCGGAGTGTGGCAGGTGAGAAAGGCGTTGCTGAGACTACACCTATACAAGTGATGGGTATGGTTTTAACTGAGCAGGCATTTCTTTCCTTATAGAAGCTATTATCAGATGAGTTAAAAAAATTGCAATTTTGTGCCAAAGTCCATGAAGAAGAACTTACATATAGCAGTGAGGTAACGATCAGATAATCTATATGTTAGTGAGGCTCGCTCAAGGATAAATATTGACCTAGGACACCAAAGAGAACAGTCTGTTTTTATTGAGTAGAGCCTTGAGATTTTATTCTGTTCACCTGAGAGAACAGATGGTTTCATGTCTTATGTGAAATACTGGAATTCTTCAACCTTACCCGTGGCTGAGATTCTCCAGTCCCGCTGCAGTGAATGGAATTTTTGCTGAACGCCAGATTCTCCACTCTGGCTGGCAGTGTAATGAGGTGAACAAAATCAGAGCGTTTCACTCTTGAATCATAGCTCAGTGCTTAAGTATCAGCCTGGGGAAATCTGCAGTCGTAGCAAAGCTGAATATTCCTGCTTGTCTTTGCAGTTATGACCATGAGAGGAGGGGTGAAAAGGATGCCTCAGGCCTGACAGGTTTTTTTTGTGAGTTTATCTGTTGAAGCTATTTATTAGATATCAATGTTTAACTATTTCCAAGTGGGTTGCAAAGTAACAAGTCTAGCATACTTTCTTGAGTGTAATACAAAAGGAATCAATTTTTATTGATTTAAAATCCACTCAGATGAAGATTTAAAAATGTAAATTCATGTCAGACTTATGAGACACAGACGCAGAATTAAATGCGCACACGTAGGCAGAAACATGCATACATGCACATACACACACAGGCAGAATTACAAGATTTACAGTAGGAAATTGCTTTGTCAAATTAATGCTAACAGCTAAAAAAGGGCCCTCTGTTTATGATACTTTTACTGTTATTTATGGTTACAGCAGAATTTTCTCTCAGTAATCTTGAAATTCCAGATTCTAAGTACATGTCAAACTACAATTACAGCAGACAAATTCTTTTTAAAAATGTACTCTATCTTGGCCAGAAGCTGATGATTTTAGTATCTGAGGTTACTTTTGATGGAAATTCTCATTGCTGTATGTTTAAATTGTAACAAAAATAGAGTCTTAACAAGGGACGGAAGGGGAGAGAGAGAGAGTATCACTGCCTCATTGTCTGGTTCCTACAGCCTGCATGTTGTATTAAAAGAGATTTCAAAAATGGTTACTCCAGTCATGTGACTTTCTCCCCATAATGATTTCAGAAGATATTTGCTTAGCTGATAAATGAACCAGTGGTGGCTAATGCCCTGTAGCCTATAATTTTTCAACCATTAGCTTCTGAATGATTTACTATCCATCTTGATGAGACAGAAAACACATTTCAATGGGGCTATTGCCCAATAGATGTTCTGTCTCTGCTTGAGAGACAGGCTTATAGAATTGCAAATGTGAGGTCAGTACAGTTTTAATAAATCTTTTTAAATAGTTCTTGATATCAGGTGACTGGTGGAAGCCGTCTTAAGAAGGTGTTATGCTTGCTTTTAAGACAATATGTTTGATTAGTCAATGAATTAAAGATAAATATCATTCATACTCAAGTCACATCATCACGATACTGGCAGAGGGATTGAAATCTATTTGTCCTCATTGAATTGGGAACTTCGGTGACCTCCCTTCAAAACAATGGGTGTCAATTGTGGGATGATAGAAATAGTAAGAAACATTACATTTGATGACTCTAGTCATTCTCATGGCCAATGGCTGGCACTAACCAAGGGCACTGTCCACCACCCCATCCCTGACCACCTATAGTACATCAATGGCCTCTGGTCCCACCAGTGAGGCCATCATGTCTGATTCCCATTGCTGGGGACCGTATGTAATCCTTGCCGGTGAAGACCTCCAAGAGCAAGTCTGTTAAGGTAAATGATTGCTAAATCTTAATTTCAGTATTATTAGTGAGCTTGGGTAATTCCATCCTGGGCCCACTAATAATATTTTAATTCAGATTTAAATATCATAATTAGTTTTGTGACCTTTCTGGGTGTAGGACTGACCATGCTGGCTTCACAGGGCTGGTAGTAATCACGAGAGGTGAAAAACCAGGTGCGAAGTGGTTCTTTGCCTCTATTGTGACCTTACTGGCTTGCCTCGACAATTTTCAGTGGGACAAGATCTGTTTGTTTTTTGCGCTAAAGACCAGGTACCTGCAGCTTAATTTGTGGCTGGCATATCAAAGGTTTGCAACAAAGTTCTTTTAACAAATGCATGCATTTCTCATTATATGTTTTTCCTTCACAGACGGCATTTGAGATGATAGGATACTTGTCAGTTATCACCAACTGTTTTCTAATTAGTATTTCCCCTCAAGTAGAAGAGTATTGTGCAGAAAATAACATAAGCTCGAAGAATGTGTTGATCTGGACTGTTGGAGTGGAAGTAAGTTAATGTTCTCAATATTCACCCTATCTTGCAAGGCCCAATAACAAATCTCAGCAGATAGCTGAAGTTGTGCTGCGCATCTATGGCAAGGAGAGGAATACAAAGGTTCTGCATGTAATAGCGCTACATATTGGAATGTACCTTTCAAAATTTCATTCTACTTTGCTCATTAGTTCTACAATTGACATTCAAAGGGCACAAACTGTCCCCATTGCTATGGATGAGTTTGTTGGTACCAACATGATTTTCCCATTAACCAAGAGGTTGATGTAACTAAAACCTTAAAAAAATTTGCAGATGTGAGGCAAAAATATAAACAAAAATACCAACTCTTTAATCATAGAATTATACAGTGCAGAAGGAGGCCATTTGGCCCATCAAATCTGCTCCAACCACAATACCACACAGGCCCTCTTCCCATAATCCTATGCATTTACCCTAGCTAGTGCCCCTGACACTAATGGGTAATTTACCATGGACAATCCTACCTGCACATCTTTGGACTGTGGGAAGAAACTGGATCACCCAGAAGAAACCCATGGGTTATGAAGAACCATCCTCCAAATTGTAATGAGAAATGACCTTTCCCTCCATCTTTGGGTAACTCAATGCTGAAATTCCGAAGCTGATAAATAACGTGAAATATGAAGTACAGAGAACGAGAAGTCACATAGCTTACCATTAATGCCTTTGATCCTCTAGGCCGTAAGCCCACAAGTGGCAATGGCACATGATGTGGAGGGAAGTGGGTGACTAAAGGTAGCAGGCGGACTGCCTAAGAGTGTGAAGAGCTGCTTGAACAGCCTGAAATATTCAGCTCACTTAATGCATTATAGAGAGTGCCTCATTAATTCATAGCAATGGGTATGATAAATAGTCAGCACAATTTTCCCAATGTAGGAAGCTGTCCATAATAAATGCAATTCACATAAGAGATGGGAACTATATTCATCTATTCTTTATATTTTTCTTTCACTTTGCATTTGTCTGCCTCAATCCAGGCAACACTAGATATCACAATACAGACAACACTTGGGGAAACTTTTGTCTTCACCAGTGTTCAGAGCAGATCACCAGCCCCTTTCTAGAACCCACCTGATTCATCTATCATTGCAATGGACAGAATGAAAAGCAAACCACTTCTATAGCAGGCAGCTGCTTGGCTTGATCTGATTCACCTCCAGATGATGAATTCAAAAGTTTCAGCCCCAGCTTTGCCACATGTGCGATAGAACGCAGGCCAGATTTTCAAATTCCTTGAAGAACCCTCACCATTAATAAATGTGAATAGAGCACAATCTTGTACATTTTTAGGGGATTTTATTAGGGCATTGAATGATACGCGTCCAGTGATATTAGTAAAGTTGAAGCTAAGGATCCAGTCTTCCTCTAATTCTGCAAGTTAAGTATGAGCATGTGAAGACTACGTTCCTCTTCTTAGTGTGCTGGCAGGTAATGGGGTACACCCTTCAATCAGCACTGAGATCAAATAATACCAAACATAGGCCTGGCTAAGGAACATAATATAGTCTTCACCTTGTCTTCAATTCTAACTGATCAGACTGTCAACACTGTAAGGAGCAGCCTGAATTGAATGACCAACAAACATGGAATTAACATCAGAGATTGTGAGGATGGTTTTTCTTCACTATACAAGTGAATATAAGATTGAGTGCAGCATTTGGGAGTGTTTGTCTATCATTTGTTATAATGCAAGAAACTTGTTACCATGCCTATCCACCACGTCTGTTCCTACCCTGCTAATTGTTATGCTTTTACCACTGCCCTCTCCATCCCTTCTTTTCCTTTTGCTTACATCAATGTGAGAAACCAGTGCTGGAAAATGGAATGCATTTCCATACTGGGACACTCATTACTGAGATCAGGCATGTGCCATGTGATCATAGTGCAATAAGGCACCACGTGAACTTCCCCTACACTGTTCCCAATGAGGTGCCTTATGGTAGCCTCTAATTGTCATGTCACATGCACTTAAAGTCTCTCAGTATTAGGCTGCTAACTAACTCTCAGCACGTATTTTTAAAAAATAAAATTCACAGGATTGCTGGCTAAGCCAGCATTTATTGCCCATCCCTAAATGCCCTGAGAAGGTGGTGATGAGCTGCCTTCTTGAACTATTACAACTCATTGGGTGTAGATACACCAACAGTGGTATTAGGAAGAATCTCTACAGTTCAGAAGGAGGCCATTTGGCCCATCAAGTATGCACTGACCACAATCCCAGCCCTATTCCCGTAAACCCCCTGACGCTAGGGTCAATTTAACATGGCCGTTCTGGGAGGAAACTGGAGCACCTGGAGGAAACCCATGCAGGCACAGGGAGAAAGTGATCCAAGACTGGATTTGAACCAGACCCCTGGTGTTGTGAGGCAGCAGTGCTAACCACTGTACCGCCTAAGAATCTAGGAAGTTGTCCAGGGTAAGTGCAGCTTATGTAAGAGATGTTAAACAATGTTAAGAAATGTTAGCAATTCTGGGCTATGTGTTGTTCTTATAATGAGCAAGATGGAAACAGTTCAGGCTTTTTGTTTTTACACAAAGGACCCCTACATCTGGGCAAAGAGAAAACCTATTCCCCATTAGTTGGGGTGCATTGAAACTTGGATCCTTGAAGCGAAATGACAATATTCCCATTGCTTTTCTCTATTAGCCACTCCACAGCATCCTTGGTTATCCTATTTTCTCCATGGACTTTCCTGCCATTTCCAAGAACACATTGCGCTGAAAGAAAACTGCCGTACCTACAATGATACTAGACAGGATCCTGATTCTGAAACAGTCATTATGTAAAAGATAAAAATCAATATAATTGAAAAGATGACTGACTTTCCAGTATCTGAAGACAGACATATACCCTCAAGATGGACCAGTATCTTGGCAAACAAACTCAATTCTGTTGTGCTCACAGAAGGAGAACAGTCTGGCTGTTAGACTCACATGGATCAGACAATGCCCCATCATTTGGGCTATTTTTGCAGTTCAGTTTCTTTAATGAACATTAAAGATTGTCCATTACTCACTCAATAAACTCTTTTATTACCGGAGAAGTGAAAACAGAGATAATTTGAAATATACAGCAAGACCATTAGTGTCTAAAACGAGGGCGACTAGGTTGGGAATGGCATAGTGGTTAACACTGCTGCCTCACAGCGCCAGGGATCAGGTTCAATTCCCAGCTTGGGTCACTGTCTGTGTGGAGGTTGTACTTTTTCCTCCGTGTCTGTGTGAGTTTCGTCTGAGTGCTCTGGTTTCTTCCCAGAGTCCAAAACATATGCTGTTTAGATGCATTTGCCATGCTAAATTCTCACTCAGTGTACCTGAACAGGCACCAGGGTGTTATGACTAGAGGATTTTCACAGTAACTTAGTTGCAGTGTTAATGTAAGACTACATGTAACACAAATAAATAAACCTAAAACTTTGACATTTCTGAGCAGAAGCACTCCTCCTTTCAGATGCCAACTGATCTGCTCATGTACATAGCTTTCATTCTGGAATTCAGACCATTTGAACTATTTATTGTTCTTGCCCCACTCAACCTGACTGTTAATGTCTTTAAGGGATATTGATATAACATCACTCAATGGGAAATGTGTCACCTGATCCGGTTTCACTTGCGCTTTGAGTGGAGGACACATACGCAGCTCTGATGTTTAATAGTTCCAGGGAATGGGTGGTCGATGGTGTCACCTGTTCTGAGTCTTCTGCAGCTATATTCACTGCTGGGTGTCCCTGGAAAAGGAGCACGCTGTGGCCATTAGCAAAATCGGGGCCTTCTGTGCCCAGTGGGCACCTCAGGGGTTGTGATGTTTTATTGACCTTTTTTTAATCACATTTTATTTTGATGTTTTAAGTTTCCTTTGAGATTCTGTTTACTCTGCAGTGTGCTTTTAAGGGGCTACCTTTTAATTTATCCCTCAATTTGTTGATTTACTTTATTTGGTTACCCAGAAGAAACACTTAGCTCTAATGTCTTCAAACTTTATACCGATATAAAACAGTTCTCATGTTCCTGGTCTTAATAACTGAACACACAATACAATTTCGCAACCCATTATGAGTGATTGGTGCCTTGTGTCTTGCATAGTAATTATAACACTATAATAACACAACATTGATTAGAGTTCTTCAGTTGACAGGCTTACTCTGTTCCATTGTTTCTATGTTTCAGCATGCCTTGCTGGCTATAAAGATTCTTTTAGCGTTCGGTATTCCTGACATTCCACAGTGGGTGCAACTGAGGATTGACAGAGTGGAATATCAGTCCCTTCAAGCCCTTAAGCACAAGGTAAATCATTAATTAACATTGAAGGAGAAAAGAACCAAAGAATTCCTTTCAACAATTTGCAGCGATAGAGGAACACAGTGGGGTGACATTGTGTGGTACAGCAGTTAGCACTGCTGCCTCACAGCGTCAGGGACCCAGGTTCAATTCCCAGCTTGGGTCATTGTCTGTGCAGAGTCTGCACATTCTCCCCATGTCTGCATGGGTTTCTTCCCTCAGTGTACCGAATGGGCACCAGAGTGTGGCAATTAGGGGATTTTCACTGTGACTTAATTGCAGTGTTAATGTATGCCTGCTTGTGACATTAGTAAATAAATTTAAAACCAGTGGAGAAAAATGCCCGAAGATGCTCAACTGGCTTGGGTGTGGATTGGAGGATCTTGGGCCTAAAGTTAGTGGCATATTTTGATAAGGTTCAATGAAGTAAGGTGGGACGATGCTCATTTGCAACACAAAGACTAGCGTGGTTCAATGAGCTGACTGATCTGTGCCAGTGTTGTACAGGCTGTATGATTCTAAGGAAACATCTGAATCATGAAAAATCCAGGATTAAATCAGAAGCACAGTAACCAGCAGCTCTGTAAGTGTTAGAGATTCAGGTAGTCCTGCTACAGGATGCCTAGAGTCTGATCATTAATGTTTCAGACCTGGTAATACTCAATATTCAACAGGTGGATACACATGTCTCTCCAGGACAATTGCAACTCCTATTTACTAAACAGTTTCTCATAATACAAAACAACAACTTGCATTTGTGTGAGAGCGCAAGAAATCAAACTTGAACTCCACAATTTGGTCTTTCCAGCCTGTTCTGCCATTCACTATGGTTATGCCTCATCCTCTACCTCAATTTCACCTTCCTGCACTATCCCCATAATTCCTTAATTCCCTTAGATCCCTTAGATCTCTCAACCCATTTTTAAATGCATAATGCTCCCTTTTCAAAAAAAAACAGCTATGACTTTATTGAGTGATGAAGTAGGTCAATGGGCTGAATGGCCTACCTTTCCTGTGCGTGGTGATCTTCTGATACTCAAGATTTGAGCATCCACTGCCCCCCTGCCCCTGCACTACAGTAAAGAAATTCAAAGAATCAGAACCCTTCTGGTGAAGAAATTTCTCCTAATTTCATCTCTATCTTAAATAGCTGACCCCTTATTCCTGTTTAATGATTTTAACATGGTAAAACTCTCCAGAGCACTTCACAGGAGTGTAGTCAGCCAAAAAATGACACCAAGCTCAAAAATGGGGAATAAAGATGGGTTTGGTTAAAGAGGTAGCTTTTGAGACACATCTTAAAGGAGGAGAGAGAATTGGAGGCAGAGAGGCTCCAGAGTTTGGGGTCTGAATAACTAAAGGCACAATTGCCAATACTGGAAGAAAGACTGGACAAAAGAGGCTCGTTTCTAAGTGACTATCCAAATTTAAATGCCCCTTATTTTCCTTCCTGTTTTAGTTGGCTGAGGTGGACAAAGGACAGATCAGAGTAAAAAAGGAAAAACGAATATATTCTGATGGAATTGTAATGTCTGATTCAACTGAGAACTCGCTGCATACCAGCAACAGACAGTTAAATTTACTATAACCATCCTGTTACTGTGCAAATACACAGCCAGAGAAATGATCACTTCTATCAACATACAATATTTTTGCCTCAGAATTTATCTCTGCCCCTCTACCATTTATTATCATAGTGCTGATGTTGTTTTTGTATAATACAGTAATACCTTTGTTATTGTACAGTTTCTGACAATTTGCACAAATATATATCTAAACGAGCCATTGATAAATGACACTCCACACAGCAAGAACTCTGGATTCAACTTTTATTTCTTGCTTTGTATTTTGATTAAAACAATAACTTTCCGTAACTGTAAATCATCACAGGCGGACGCAACACACAAGAGCCTTGATAGAGAAAGGGTAGCAGCGTAGTCAGTTTCTCTTTTACGAATCTGTTGTTTGAGAATATCAGTCTGAAATCCACTTTATTTCTGAATAATTACCAAAAATGCCATCCCTTTCAACAAAATCCTTTTTCCAGCTGATTTTCTAATAAAGTGTTTCTCTGTACCAGCTATAAGATGAAACACCAAAAATATAAGTTTTCAAAGAAAAATAACCTTGGACATATTTCTTAAGTAAATACAGCATTCCACATATTGAATGGTCTGATCAATGGTAGTTTATCTTATTGCCTGGTCCTCTCAGGGTGGCACAGTGGTTAGCAGTGCTGCCTCACAGTGCCAGGACACGGGTTCAATTCCGAGCTCGGTACATGTCTGCCTGGGTTTCCTCCGGGTGCTCTGATTTCCTCCCACAGTCCAAAAATGTGAGGGTCAGGTTGATTGGCCATGCTAAATTGACCCTAGTGTCAGGGGATTGGCAGGGTAAATATCTGGAGTTATGGAAAGAGGGCCTGCATGGACTGTGGTCAGTGCAGACTCAATGGGATGAATGGCGAATGGCCTTTCCTGCACTGTAGGAATTCAATGATTCTCTCATCTGCAGTTGGTGACAGTTCTTGCCCTGTGGCTCTGACTGATGGTTATGTCCTTACTCAGTGACCTCCTGAATGATACTTCAGTTATTTACCCTGTGGGACTAACAATCCTTACGGTGTGACACTCTTTACTTTGTGGCAATCTGACTAGGAGCTTCAGTTCTTTATTCTTTGGTCCTCTGAACAATGGTAGTGTTTATGACATTGTGGTAAATTCGCATTGCTTCAATGGTAACACTGATAAACATCCGGTCTGTAATGATAAAAGCAGAATCACTGCAATATCTTTGTCACTTCATCTCTCCCGACCCCACCCCTATCCTTAACATTCGTTTGGAGCTCCCCCTGCTCCATCTTCCTCCCCCTTTACAACAGCATAAAATTCATCACAACTCGAAACATTAACTCTGTTTTTCTCTCTCCCCAAATGCTACCAAACCTGCTGAGCTTTTCCAACATTTTCTTTTAATTTCTTCAGAATAGAAGTGCAGAAGAGGCCATTCAGTCCCTCAAGTCTGTACCAATATTCAACAGAGTATCTTACCTAGGCTCTCTAACCCACCCTGTCCCTGTTATCCCACAAAGTTACCATTTAACCTACACATCTTTGGACACTAAGAGGCAATTGAGCATGCTTCTGTCAGTAATGATTGTTGCCATTGGCCACAAAGGTTTTGGCTTTAAAACCTTTACAAACACCCACTGTGTGTGACTTTGAGAACATGTAAAATATTCCCATTTAGTGATTTGTGACTCATTATGGATCTGTTGTAACACCTCCTCCGTGTACCATTGGAAGCGTGTACGAACTTTACAAAATTGCTTAAATATGAGAGAAAATGATATTCCAAGGGATTCAGTGTTGAAAGACTGAAAGAAATAAGAGCGTTGATGCTCCTATAATTTTGAGTGCAGTATAAATGTAGTCCATGTAATGCATTAGTTGTTTATTTATTATTTTTCCAATATTACTATAGTGTACCTTGGGAGAGGTGCTGGATTTTCTCATGTAATGTATATCATGACTAATAAAGCACAAAGTAGTAAAATCCTTTGTTATTTCAGTGGATTTCAAGTGAATCCAAGATTGGATTTTGACCCTTTGACTGACTGTTATTTTTATCCTATACTTACAGCTCTTTGACCAGCTCATGAGGAGAGCTTATTTTTAATTTTATTGATTAGGTTGCAATGTGCAGAATATGCCCAAGTTTCCCACACTTTCTACTGGAAAAACCTTCTACCAGGAGGCACAGGCTTGTTAAGTGAACTCCATGGGATATAATGTGCCACCAAAGGGGTCTGAGTTATATTGTGAATTGTTTTTTTCCCAAACTCTTCCTCAGGAATACTCTGGATCCAGTTTTTAAACAAGGAGGTGTGCTCCCTTAGTGGGATCCATCTCAAGAAATGGAAGATGAGCAGAATAGTAAACTGTTAACATTGTAGATATTGGTATTCGTACATTAAAAGATCCAATCATTTGTGCGGTTGTGAGCTGGATTACCCACTTGATTTACATTTTAGTGCCAACTACTGGGAAATGACTGAGAAAAATAGATGTAAGACATGAACTCTTAAATGTTTCCTGAGGTAATTTTCCTGAGAAAAAGCAACTTAAATATTATTTCAATACTCAAAAGCAACCCTATAAACAGCTTAAAGACCGATTTTCCCCATATTGCATAGAGTGCATTTAAGAAAGCATTGATTTATTTTCTATGACCCAATCACAAAATACTTGCTTCACCTTTAAGCAAGTTTTTTTTACACAGACAGTGGTAAGTGCCTGGAATGCGTTGGTGTGGAGATGCCGCCGTTGGACTGGGGTAAACACAGTAAGAATTCTCACAACACCAGGTTAAAGTCCAACAAGTTTATTTGATACCACAAGCTTTCAGAGTCTTGCTCCTTCTTCAGATGAGTGAGGAGTTGTGTTTTCAAACAGGGCAGATAACTCCATTTACAAGATAACGGTTGGAATATGAATCTTTACAGATAATCAAAGCTTAAAGGTACAGGGTAATGTGACTGGAGAGACGATTAAACGCAAGTTAAAGAGATGTGTATTGTCTCCAACAGGACAGTTAGTGAGATTTTGTAAGCCCAGGCAAATTGTGGGGGTTACAGACAGTGTCACATGAATCTATGATCTTGGTTGAGGCCATCCTCGTGAGCTATCAGTTTCTGCTCAATGATTCTGCTTTGTTGTGTGTCGTGAAGGCCGCCTTGGAGAACACTACCTGAAGATCAGAGGCTGAATACCCGTGACTGCTGAAGTGTTCCCCAACAGGGAGATAACAATCCTGCCTGGTGATTGTCAAGCAGTGTTCATTCATCTGTTGTCGTAGTATCTGCATTATCTCCCCAATATACCATGCCTTGGGACATCTTTTCCTATAGCATATCAGGTAGACAATGTTGGCCAAGTCACAAGAGTATGTACAGTGTACCATATGGATGGTGTTCTCACATGGGATGATGGCGTCCATATCAATGATCCAGCATGTCTCGCAGAGGTTGCAGTGGCAGGGTTGTGTGTTGCCATAGCATTGTTCTCCTGAAGGTTGGGTAGTTTGCTGCGGACAATGATCTGTTTGAGGTTGTGCAGTTGTTTGAAGGTAAGAAGTGGGGGTGTGGGGATGGCCCTGGTGAGATGTTCATCTTCATTGATGACATGTTGAAAACTCTGGAGAAGATGTCGTAGCTTCACTGCCGTGAAAAAGTACTGGACAATGAAGGGTACTCTGTCCATCGTGAACAATGTTTGTCTTCTGAGGAGGTTGGTGTGGTTTTTTTGCTGTGGTGCATCAGAACTGTTGATCAATGAGTTGAGTGCCCTATCCTGTTCTTATGAGGGCATCTTTCAGCTTCAGTAGGTGCCTGTTGTGATCCTCATCTGAGCAGATCCAGTGTATGTGGAATGTGCTGCCAAAGGAAATGGTAGAAGCAAATACAATAGCAATATTTGAGAGAAACCTTGACAGGTACCTGAGAAGGTAGGGAATCAAGCAATACGGATCTCTCCATGGCAGTTATTAACCATTCCATGAAGGAAGCCATTCACTTACATGCTAGAACTACAGTTGAACTCAAGGTTTGTGTTATGGACATGGGAGGAGAAATGAACTGAACCCTTTAATTCCCTTCTCTTATTATTTATAAACATGTGAGTCTTTTTTTGGAAATGTGTGTTTAGCCACTTTTTAGCTTGATGTCAATTTAAGAACCAGTCTATCATAGGTTTAGAAATAAAGAAAATGAATTATTCACACTCCCACCCCAGGCTAAATACAGCATCATTCACTCAGCAGTCACACATATACAACTGAAAAAATACAGTTAACGAGAGTGGAGAACTTTTAAAAACTGCAAAGAAAAGAATAGTTGTAGTTTACATGTCTAGCTTAATGTAAGAAAACTATCTTTGCTGTAAGAAAGCCATCTTTGCTGTTCCAGTGAAGAAATAAGTCTTTTCCACTCCTTATAGTTTAGATGAGTTCAAGATAGCTGGAGACAGATATCAGGATCATTATAGAATCTCCTCTGGGAACTGAATGTTCAGCAGGTTATGAAGTTAGGTTCTTGTGGCTTTTGTTACTGGAGGTCCAATCTGTTTGCAGCTGGCATCATTTGTGGCCAATTTGGTAATCAGACTGGAGGTTGATCCAAATTCTTAAAAGACAAAGATGGCACAGCCTTTTACTATAGTTACTGTCTTTTCTTTGTGTTTTTGGCAAGTTTTCTAGGTATTTTCCCAGGTCCTGTTATATTAAATATTTCAGTGTCAGAGGATAGTTTCAATCACATGATCAATGGCTTTTGTCCATACAGAATGGTTTAAAGCTGAAAGGCCATTATATCCAATAATACTAGATAAATGGTGGTCTTTCACACTTACTTACTCATCAGCTCTCTTTTGTGAAGCATTGATCCTAGAAATGAAAAGTCTAGATATTAATTGACTTTAGGTTTTGGGTAATCACAGCCAACTGCACTCTTCTGCAACTCTGTACAACTTTCACAGTAAAAAGTAGCTCCATACATAGTGCGACACGGTGGTTAGCACTGCTGTCTGAAAGCTCCAGAGACCCGGGTTCGAGTTCCAGCTTGGGTTATCGTCTGTGTAGAGTTTGCATGTCTGTGTTGTTTCATCCGGATGCTCCAATTTCCTCCCATTATCCAAAGATGTACAAATTAGAGGCATTGGCCATGCTAAATTGCCCCTTTTAGTCCTGGAATGTGTGGGTTAGAGGGATTAGTGTGGTAAATCTGTAGGGTTATGGAAATAGGGCCTAATTGGGATTATTGTCAGTGCAGATTTGATGTGCCAAATGTTTATTCAGACCATACATTTCATTTGGTGCTGATGCCTGGACCTTTAACATTTACACTGCTTGATGCCATCATGACTGCCACTTTGCAGTAACTACACTGTGCCACTTAACCTTATGGCGAATGGAAGGTCTTTGTCCATTTTGTGGTATTGGACCCAATCTCCCTTGTGGACCCCACAGCTGCTAACCTCCATTTCAATCTCCATCCATTCTGCCTCAGTCAGTTGGGATCATTGTCATTGCTGGGAAACTGGATATCCTACCATTCCCATACAATCAGAAGAATCTACAGGAAGCATTGAACAACTCTGGGGCCACTCAACCTCTTGTGCTGAGATATCAGGCAGAAGTAGCAGATGGCTGCAACTGTCCTCTGATACTGAAATAAAGGGTGTTCAGATCAGCAGTTTGCAGCAACAGTTGGACTTTCAAAAGATCCACTTGTGTCCAGACTGCTACTGCCAAGTTGCTGGGAGTGTATGCCTGGTGCCTTTGAAAAATGTGCCCTGACCTCTGACATCACAACCTAATGGTGGGCTAGTTGACCTCCTGCCATGGCTATTCGTTCTGTCCCTGATGTCACTTCCAGTTCAGCCATCAGCACACTTGACGTGACTACTTGATTCCGCCCAGTATTAGCATTAAGTCTTCCAACCTTAACAACTATATAAAGAAAACACAGCAAAATAACTAGGCTGATTTGACATTTGAAATTCCTCTGACAATCTCGCTTTGAAATCTATTCCTCTTTCAGGCACCTGAATCTTTTCAAAGTTGAATAAAGGGACTATAAATAAACTGGGTTGTGTTTCACCAAACAAGGCAAGGGATTATTGATGGGCAATTTGATCAGCAAGTTGTGGTATAGAAGAGATACAATCTGAATGGCAAAGTGAACACTGGTCTTTCGCCTTATTGTGTAGTTAGCCTTGCCAAAGCAAACATTTCACCTTCAGCATACCAGTGAGCTTGAAGACGCCTTCCCAGGTTAATTTCCCATTAAAATTGGCACAAAAGGTTAAGCTGAATAATTAATAGCATAAAATTTCTTTTCACGATGTGATAATTGTTAATGATTGCCAATTAACTGCAACCGTTCACAGCATTTCATTCCCTCAGGTAGCAGATTGTTGTTGAAGATTTTAAAGGTCAGATGTAACTTTCTTCTTAATTTTTCTTTCTGGATCTCTCTCTGAATTCACAGATTTTTCTATTTTCTTCCTGTTTCCAATTTCACCCACTCTAATTCATCTTTCTCCCAATTCCTTACTCTGTGATTTCTCCGTTTTTAAATGTCAAGGCTTAAGTTCCCTTCATTAACCAAAATCCCCTAATCAACCCTGTTATCAACTCACAATTCCAAGAAGCAATGGAGTACAATAACTTGGGGCTGAAGGTTGCTGGAAAAAGTGTTAGGTGTCACTACTCCAAGCAACCAGAGAGAAAAAACAGCTGCTCACACTGGGTCAAGTCCCAGATTTAACACTAAGAGCTATTATGTCAGCTCCATGAACTTCTGTATTCAGTATCTCAGAATCAAAAGCATCTACGCTGACTGTTGCTGCAATAAGTTGAACATCTGCACTCATTGCCTCAGACCCAGGAATATCTACACTCACTGTCGCAGCCCCATGAACATCTGCACTCACTGTCTCAGACCCAGGAATATCTACACTCACTGTCGCAGCCCCATGAACATCTGCATTCACTGTCTCAGACCCAGGAATATCTACACTCACTGTCACAGCCCCATGAACATCTGCACTCACTGTCTCAGACCCAGGAATATCTACACTCACTGTCACAGCCCTATGAACATCTGCACTCACTGTCTCAGACCCAGGAATATCTATACTCACTGTCATAACCCCATGAACATCTGCACTCACTGTGTCAGACCCATGAACATCTGCACTCACTGCCTCAGACCCAGGAATATCTATACTCATTGTCACAGCCCCATGAACATCTGCACTCACTGTCTCAGACCCAGGAATATCTATACTCACTGTCATAGTCCCATGAACATCTGCACTCTCTGTGTCAGACCCATGAACATCTGCACTCACTGTCTCAGACCCAGGAATATCTAGACTCACTGTCACAGCCCCATGAACATCTGCATTCACTGTCTCAGACTCAGGAATATCTACACTCACTGTCACAGCCCCATGAACATCTGCACTCACTGTCTCAGACCCAGGAATATCTACACTCACTGTCACAGCCCTATGAACATCTGCACTCACTGTCTCAGACCCAGGAATATCTATACTCACTGTCATAACCCCATGAACATCTGCACTCACTGTGTCAGACCCATGAACATCTGCACTCACTGCCTCAGACCCAGGAATATCTATACTCATTGTCACAGCCCCATGAACATCTGCACTCACTGTCTCAGACCCAGGAATATCTATACTCACTGTCATAGTCCCATGAACATCTGCACTCTGTGTCAGACCCATGAACATCTGCACTCACTGTCTCAGACCCAGGAATATCTAGACTCACTGTCACAGCCCCATGAACATCTGCATTCACTGTCTCAGACTCAGGAATATCTACACTCACTGTCACAGCCCAATGAACATCTGCACTCACTGTCTCAGACCCAGGAATATCTAGACTCACTGTCACAGCCCCATGAATATCTGCACTCACTGTCTCAGACCCATGAACATCTGCACTCACTGTCTCAGACCCAGGAATATCTACACTCACTGTCTCAGCCCCATGGATATCTGCACTCACTGTCTCAGACCCATGAACATCTGCACTCACTGTCTCAGACCCAGGAATATCTACACTCACTGTCTCAGCCCCATGAACATCACTCATTGACTCAGACCTAGGAATATCTACACTCACTATCACAGCCCCATGAACATCACTCATTGTCTCAGACCCAGGAATATCTACACTCACTGTCACAGCCCCATGAACATCTGCACTCACTGTCTCAGATCCAGGAATATCTAAACTCTGCCACAGCCCCATGAACATCTGCACTCACTGTCTCAGACCTAGGAATATCTACTCTGACTGTCACAGCCCCATGAACATCTGCACTCACTGTCTCAGATTCAGGGACATTTGCACTCACTGTCTCAGACTTAGGAACATCTACATTCAATATCTCAGACCCAGGGACGCCTGCACTTCAGTAGGCTGTTATTTCTACAAAATGAAAACCACTTTCTCAGGTAAGTGCAGTGGGCACTTATAATTATAGATTTGCCCACTCTATTATAGCAAATTTTGTTTGAAAAAGAGAGACTGAGGAAAATGCAAGTAACAGGCAACAAAATGCTCAACTTAAAGCTACTTATAGATCACAGAGATGTATTGTTTCAGATCCTAACACAAAGGCCAATTCATTTCTTTCAGTATGCTGCTAACCCAGATTCATTTAAAATTCATTATCTAATAGCCTATACGAAGCTTCATTAGATGAGATATAATTGAAGGATTTATTTAATCTGACCATTTTCTTATAAAATCATGATGTCATGGCTGTTTCTGAGTTGTGAAGCAGACATGGCTATGATGCTAATTTATCATTGTCTGTTGATGAGCAGATTCTGTAATTGCTTTGTCCCGATTTGCAATTAATATTTTGTACCGTTGGCAGAAAGTGGCTGACTGACTGTGTTTATATGACCAGATGTTAACATTTCATTCCGACAGTCTGTGTAATGTAATCCTTTCCCGATTCCATGCTAATTTCCTTTAACTTCACGCCTGCTGAATGACTGAAGCTTTTACTCGCTATCCAAAAAGTCAAAGTAGCTTCACAGTAACTGTTCTCTTTTCATTCAACAATTCTCAGGAAATAGCTGAATGCCACCTTTTTAGAATTTGCCATTCAGGAAGTTCTCCAACTTGGAACAGTCCCAGACAAGCTGAATTGTCAAATCTGGTCGGAAACTGTGAAACACTCAGATATTGAGCCATATGTCGGCATTACTATCAAAGGAAATACAGTGATCAAAGCAACATTACAACTAAACAATCATCCCAACAATAACACAGCAAAAATTGTAATGGAGAGCATGAGAATAGCATGGTGGCACAGTGGTTAGCACTGGTGCCTCACAGCTCCAGGGAACCGAGTTTAATTCTGGCCTCGGGCGACTGTCTGTGCGAGTTTGCACATTCTCTCCATATCGGTGTGGATTTCTTCCAGGTGTTCTGGTTTCCTCCCACAGTCCAAAGGTATGCAGGTTAGGTAAATTGGCCATACTAAAGTGCCCATTGGGGTCCAAAGATGTGTAGATTAGGGGAATTAGTGGGGTAAATGCATGGGGTTACAACAACAGGGCAAGAGGTGAACCTGGCTGAGGTGCTCTATTGGAGACCCAGTGCAGAGTCAGTGGGCTGAATAGCCTCTTCTGCATTATAGGGATTCTATGAAATAAAACACTGCTTTCTTTCAGGGAAAGGGTGCATACTTCAATCTGCAGGCTGTACATGCTAAGGACAATTCAATACTTTCAATTGCATTTGTCAATCAATAGATTAACAGCCAGATCCCAAGCATAATCCCAAGTTAATTTTCATTGGACTAGTTTTAAGATTCACAATAGCTAACAGAAGACCATTATTGTCTTCCAAACAATTCAATAATTATACTCATCAAAGAAACAAACAGAACTATGGCATCTGTTAAATTTCATTTTGTTCCAGCAGTTCTGAAGTCATTCAGATAATCATAAGGCATGGGAGAAGGATATTTGTTGAGTGTTCAACTGGCACTGGCTGGTTATAGCTGGGGATTGAAGTGGAAGACCTCGATTTCAAGTTTCAGCTTTTTTTAATTCTTTCATGGGACGTGGGTGTCACTGGTTGGGCCAGTGTTTATTACCAATCCCTAATTTCCCTCGGACTGAATGGCTTGCTAGCCAGGTCAGAGGGCAGTTAGAAATCAACTATTTGCTGTGGGTCAAGTAATGATGACAGATTTCCTTCCCTAAAGAATACTAGTGAACCAGGCAGGTTTTTACAGTAATCAATGTTTCCATGATCACCATTTCTGAAACTAGATGATATTCCAGATTTATTAACTGAATTCAAACTCCACAGTTACTGGGGTGGGATTTGAACCTACTAATCAACCAACATTACCATAATGCCACTATCTCTAAAAATTAATGGCGCAGGGCATCTAATGGCATCTGTCATGGTTAGACTTGTCCTTGTCCAGTTAGATTTTCAAATTTTTTGGGGATAGGTTTCTGTAAGTGTGCAGAAAATCACATTGCAGTGAGGGAAGTAAAATGAATGGGTCGAGCAGCTGTGTGTCTCTGTAACCAATTTAAGGATTGTGAAATTAACAGTGCATGGACCGAGGAGATGGTGTGAATTAAAGTGGATGAATTCAATACCATTGAGGTAGAGAATGAAACAAAGGGCAAGATTCCAACTCACTCAGAACACATTCACTTAAATGGAGTTAAAATTAAACCCAAAGAGAGGGAAAAAGATTGAATTATGAGAAAGAAGAAAAGAAGTTAAAAAGTAAATAGTTTTTATTTTAAAATCACTAGCAATTAAACCTTAGGTTTGAGATTCTACACTTTAGATAATTTTCCATGCCAAAGTTAACTGGCAGTAATTAAAACCTATCACATCATCATATGGATACTTAGAGTTAACATGATTTAACTTAATTTTCTGCAATGTGCTTAGTTCACATCTACTGGGCAAACAAAGCAACTTTAGGCCATTCAATGCATTTTGATGGTAAGGCAGATAGCAAGACATTGACAAGGTTTTCCAACTGTACTTGCTCCGTAGACGGAAAATCTTATTCAAGGTCAACGGACCTTCACATGGTCCTGTCCTGCCTGCTACGACTCCTGAGGTGGGTGGGACAAGAAAATTTCACCCACTGTGTTGATGACGCCAACTATGCAACTTCTACTTGACATAATTCATTACATTTTTTGCACATCAACAGTGCCAAACTCCATTAGTCTCACGGTGATTTTGACTGGAAAATCTGGACTAGTTTCAGTAGTAAAGCATCATTGGCATTTGACATATGGAGAACTCATCAGCTGTTGATTGTTTCACCCCATTTAGAGAAGTGACAGAAAGAGGGAGAAGAATCATTGAATAGAATCATAGAATCCCTACAGCGTGGAAGGCCACTTGGCCTATCATGTCTTCATCGACAACAATCCCTAGGCCTATCCCCATAACCCCACATATCTATCCTATGACCCTAAGGGGCAATTTCGCATAGTCAGTCAGTCTAAACAGCAGCTCTTTGGACTGTGGGAGGAAAATGCACACCTGGAAGGAACCCATGCAGACGTGGGGAGAACGTGCAGACTCCACACAGACACAAGCCAAGAATCAAACCTGAAAAATCTGAAAAATTCTCAATTTGTTATATCATATCAGGAAAGACAGCATGGAAAAAGGATGGCAGCAATCTTGAACGGCACAAGAGGGATAAGTTTATCAGGATTAATTTCTGTAAAAGAGAAGTTTGTCTATAAACATGAAGTAATAGCTCTGTTTTGTTAAGTCAGCGATTAGGCAAACATCATAGTCCTTATATTGAGGATATGATGTGGCTAATGGGTATTGCTTAATTACAACTGTCGCAGTGACATTTATTCAATTAATGCACTGCAAGCCACTTCCAAATGAGACACTATTAATTATTTAAACTCTGAAATGATTAATGTGTCGGAAATAAATCATTTTTATGAAACTATCACAAGGAAGCTGTTATACTTTTTATCTATACTTGAAAGGAATTGGTAAAGTATTAACACCCGTGATCAGAGCCAGTAAAAACTCTCCCTACATTCCTGCAGAGATTTATAAATGGAACTTGGTTATTGTATAGGTTGGAGGATTTATTTTGTAAGGGTTTTCAGTTTAGCCTTACCTCTGCCCATTTTACCCCATGGAATCTGTGATATAAGACAATACCCTTACTTACCATACTGATATTCCCAGAGTCGTGAAGAACTGGCAGGCGGATCCAGTTTCTGAACCCCAGCCTCCATTTCCTTTTGTCCAAGGTGTTGGTGGGAGAAGAGAAGCAGAATGTAATTCACACGAGGGAAACCTGAACTCAGCATGGCCATTTGAACTAAGTACTGAGTTCAAATAGACCCCATTTTCACAGGAACAATGGCTTCTCCTGTAGTCTGTGGGTGACTTTTTTTAATGTTGACATAAATGTTCATGAATAGTGGTTAAGATATACAGAACCACCAAGCTGTGAATTGTCCTAAATAGCCTGACTTTAAAAATTGAAAAAGTACTGCCTGCCTGCATCTATGAGTTGAAAGAAACTGTGTTTATTGCTAACATAACCCTGAGTGCTATCATTGTACTATTATTACTGCTTAACTTTAACATAACCTATCATTCTCACTGTGAAGTGTGGAAGTTCACTATTTGAATGGCAGCTCAAAGAGATTATTAAAGGATTAGCTGTATTTGATGTGGGGTTATGAATATAAATGTTTGTTTTTATAATGGATTAAGTACTTGTGGGTGTTCCAATGCACTGAATGGGCTTTTGGGAATAATGTTATGAATCCTGTAACAGATATTTAAAACTTTATTTTATTTCATCTCAGCATGGCTCCTGGAATCTGCCTGTGATGGATACGGGTGGCATGGAGGGTGGAAGGGCAAAGGATGGGAGGTGCAGTTCATAACTACCACCCCTTAATTTAAAGCTATGTCCCCTTGTGCTAGGATGGAGAAAGCTAGCACAAGGGGACATAGCTTTAAATTAAGGGATGGTAGTTATAGGATGGATGTCAGAGGTAGGTTCTTTACCCAGAGGGTGGTTAGGGTATGGAATGCCCTGCCTGCTGCAGTTGTAGATGCGCCAAGTTTGGTGGCGTTTAAGAGGTTAGTAGATACGTTTATGGATGAAAAGGGAATGGTTTAGGTTAGAGGGTCATTGCTTTTTCTTAATTGGTCGGCGCAACATCGAAGGCCGAAGGGCCTGTTCTGCGCTGTAATGTTCTATGTTCTATGTTCTAAGTTGGCACTAAGTTGGCATAGAAGCTAGGAAAGACTGCTGGGTAGAACAAAGAACAAAGAACAAAACAGCACGGGAAACATCCCAACGAGCCCCCTCCACCACCCCGATGTTCCCACCTCTACCCACAATCGCTGTCTATGTTTATAGATCTATGGATTAAAAACCAAATTCTATGGATTAAAAACCAAATTCTTGTAATTGGGAGGCATAAGCTGGTATGATTTGGCATCAAGCTAATGGGCTATAAGGTATCATAATGGGCAATGGAAATAAGTGGAACCTCTTTGAGTTGGCACTTGGTGGCATTAAGTTGGCATAGTGGCTGTAAGGGAATGTGAGGGTGGATGGGGTCATGGGTTGACATGAATTAACCTGCATGGGCATTGGGTATGGGTGACAGGTGAGAACTAGAAGACCTAATGTTTAAGAAAACAACTGTGATGGAGCTCCTGAGAACCAAGGCAGACCTTATAACCAGCCCACCTTGGAACTCGGCAGTCTCTTTGGTAGCTTCTGCTTTGTACGTGTGGGGGCAGGGCTGCAGAACAAAGATCCTATCACAGGGGGCACTTTTTTCCAAGGCAGGTGTAATAAGCCAGGCGATTTCTCAACTCTGCCTACCTGCTTCAGGAGTGAGAAATTGGGCTTCAGTGAGCTCCTGGATTCAATCACATCCCTGTGGGAAGCCACTAAGCAAAGGAAGGCACCTGCACAATAGCAGAAACAAATAAAGTACAGGCACCCAGTGCACAATAACTCTGCACTTTCCGCAAGCCTGTTGTAGAGATCTATTGACATATGGGAACACATCCACACTGGTTAACTCTTCAGCCCAAAACCCTTGGGAGGCAAAGCAGGTTGAAAAACAAATGAGCAGGAAAAGGCACCTGTTCCTATCTGTGTGCTTCCTATTATTGCCAGCCTGTTGTTCCATTCCCTCTCGCTGATTTTCTCCTCTCTCTCCCTCTCTCTCTGTCTCTGTCCATTTGAACTGCGTAAGAATTTAGCAACACCAATTTTTAATCCAACCGATTTATTTGATAGTAAAAAAGCGTGCTTTCGACTCTGTGTCTTCCTCAGGCAAATTTGAACTGCAGCATATTACCACAGGCTGAGTTCAGGGACTGCATTGCTTAAATCTCCTGAGAGTTACACAAATGCCATCAGGAGACAAATCTCTTCCAGAAACATTAGCCTAAAGGGAGGGAATATTTTTAGGCCACAGCACACAGATGTTTGAGGTTAGTTCCCACAAAGATTTCAGAGGAAGTGCACAAGTTTAATATTGTTCGAAAAGAGCAAAACAAAGTAAGAATGTTACTGCCTTGTTGGGGGCCATCCTAAACACTCTTTCAGTGTAGTTGAACAGTGTGGTGACTAGGGGATTTTCACAATGACTTCATTGCAGTGTTAATGTAAGCCGACTTGTGACACCAGAATATAAACTTTGGATGAAGGAGAAATATGGGATTCCTTTTAGCTGAGCCATTTTTAAGATATGAATGGAAATACCTACCTCTCTAATTAACCTAAACCATAAAGAATATTTACGTGCTTGGTCTTTGTGTAGTCCAGGTTTCTGTATGGTACAAACATTGCTGGCATTCCAAAGTCCAACTCCTCATCCTTGCTAAAGAACTTGAGCAACGAGTAAGAAAAGGCTGATCAAACAAGATGGAGATGGTGGGAATCCATCGCCGGAATTCTACTGCCTACAACAACGGAATGGGAGCGTGCGAGGGATGGACAATGGAAATGTCCATTGACCTTGGGTGGGATTTTCCAGTCTCACTCCAGCAAGGTTGTAAAATCCCGCCCCTTATGTTTTGGGCAGTTTTTATTTCCAGTGAAAGCCTGTTAGGAACCCTGGAAATATGTAGCAAATGAGGTTCTGGGGTACAAGTCTTTAGCATCAGAAGAGGAGGAGAGAGATATGACACCTAGAATATCTCAAAAGCTGTTCTGGCAGTTGAAAGAAATCCTCCAATCTTCTTGGTTTCCTTACCATTGGATCAAGACTTCATTCAAGCCATGTAAGGAATCTGATGGGCAACATACAGGTTTCTTTCTTTCTGAGCACGTCTCCCAGTGACTAGCGAAGAGCGATGGGAGCAGGATTGTATTATCCGGAAGCTTCCAGTCATGATCTGATACAGAACTGTCAATTACAAGATGGATGTCAAGTCCTCGGAGCTGCATCAGTGACTTAGCCACCTTTAGGATCCACTTGGAAATGGGAAGGTATGGGAAATTGTGCCCTAAACATAGTCTGCTTCAAATCTCACTACCGGATAACTGCATCCAAAGGGATTACTTTCTGTGCTAGAAACACAGAGGGAGTACAGTGAGTATAGGGAAGGTTTACCAGGCCGATTCCTGGGATAGCAGGAATGTCATATGATGAAACACTAAGTCGGTTAGGATTGTATTCATTGAAGTTTAGAAGGGGGCATCTCATAGAAACTTATAAAATTCTAACAGGGTTAGACAGGGTAGATTCAGAAAGAATGTCCTCAGCGGTGGGCAAGTCCAGAACTAGGGGTCATAGTTTGAGGATAAGATTTAAACTGTTTAAGACTGAGATGAGAAGAAATTTCTTTACCCAGAGGGTGGTGAAATTGTGGAATTCACTATCGTAGAGGCCAAAATGTTGTCTCATTTCAAAAAGAAATGAGATATAGCTATTAATGTTATAGGGATCAAGGGATAGGGAGGGAAGGGGGGATCAGGATATTGAATTGGATGATCAGCCATGATCAAAATTAATGGCAGAATAGGCTTGAAGGGCCAAACAGCTTACTCCTGCTTTTAGTTTCTATATAACACACAAAAGACATAAATAGGAAAGTTTGGGATGTGGAAGACCAGGACTCTCCTGGACACACATGCGAGTGTCTCACTGTATTGGCTAACAAGAACTCAGCTGTGATGTCATTGACATCACCACTCTGAATGACACTCACTGAGCTGGAGACAGGCAGCTCAAGAAACTCCAAGGCAGCGATACTTTCCTTGGAAAGGGAAATCAGAGGAAGCACAGAGATCATGGAGTTGGATTTACCATCATGGACTAACTTGTGAACCAGCTTCATGAGTTCTCTCTTGGGAGAAATAAGCCCTTCATGACTCTTATTTCAAACTGACAAGGATGTATTTTGTCATCATGTTTACTACGTGTGCCTCAATTCCATATACTGACAACAAAACAGAGGAAAATCCCTGTGCCAACCTTGGTTAAGTTCACTCCTGAGTTCCTAAGGAGGATTGGCTTATTCTTCTCCAAATTACCAATGGCAGAGTTGAGAGAGATTCCAGTCTCTGAAATGGAATAACTGACAGGGAAGGAGTTGGAAATGTAAACTCCAACATGCATTCTTCTCCATATGAAATGTACAGAAGATGGGCTTATCATCACTAATGCCCTGTTCTGCCAGGAGAACAAGTACAAAATGTCATGGCAACACCAACAACGCAAGCACTGGTAGCTGATCGATTATATTATCACCTGTACCCGGAATCGCAAAGGAATTTGCACCATCAGAGCAATGACAGGGACTAATTGCTGCTGGACTCATTATTGAATTACTGGTTTAGTTACGTTCATTAAAATGGCTCCCAAACAATGGGTGCAACAGGAGAACTATCCATGAAAGATCAATATCAAAGCCATGGAGGACCCAACTGAAGCAGACCAATTACAACAGTGTCTTAGGAAAAGCTTTCAAACTTCAATCAAGAACAGAGTGCTAGGGATGTCCTTAAGGTCTGCAAAGAGACCTGGATTTTCTGATAGAAAATGGAATTGTTTTGATGAAAATGGTCAAGAAATTAACAAACTGATTGCAAGCACAAGACTTTCTGCAGAATGAACTACACTCGAAGCAATAGAAACTGACTGATCAACAAGTGCCCACATTCTCCACTTTGATTTTTGGGGCGGCACGGTGGCACAGTGCTTAGTGCTGCAACCTCAGATCCAGGTACCTAGGTTCAAATCTTGGCTTGGGTCACTGTTTGTATGGAGTATGCACATTCTGAAAGACGTGCTTGTTAGGTACATTGACACGAACAGGCATTGGAATGTGGCAACTAGGGGAATTTCACAGTAACTTATTTGCAGTGTTCATTTAAGCCTTGCCTGTGACTAGTAAGTAAAGGCTGAAGTATAGAGGTGCATATGGGAAGCATGTGATGGGCAAACAAGACAAATGGAATTGATCTTGCTGATATGAACGAAATGCATGTCTTCTTCTATGCCATAAATACCATTAATGGTTGAAGAACTCAAGGACCAGCACCTCTGAGACATAAGGACAGGGAAATCTGTTTGAGGAAAGCCCATTGCAGGGAGCATTTTGAAGGCCTTTACAATCAAAAGTCAATTGTTGATAAGAAGATCTTCAACTCCATCCCGCAATACCAAGTTAGAGATGGTGCTGATGGAGGTGATGAAAGTCAGCACGCAAATGAAGAATAACAAAGCAGCAGCAAGTGATGAAATCCCCACTGAAATCTCTACAGCTCCATGCTCCGATCTGTCAGATCTGGAATGAAGAGTTAAGTCCTGAATAATCTCAAGGACTCTATGATTGTGGCAATCTCCAAGAAAATGGACAAATCCAACTGTGGAAATTACAGAGACATCTCCTGCTTTCCATTACTGGAAAGGTCATTACAAGAACCTTTCTGAATTATTACACATGCTGAAAATCTACTGCCTGATTCTTAATGTGGGTTTAGGCCCCCAAGAGACACAGCAAACACCTTTCTAACTATAAGAAAACTGTCACGAACAACATCACTCCATCTACATTGCGTTATAAACTGGAGACTGCAATATCTTAAACTTTCTCAGATTGTTTCTTTTCAAGTCTGCCGGTACAGAAAACTGTCCTCTAGGCAAGAAGTCTTCAAGTAACTAACTTGGTGACCTGCTAAAGATCCATCTGTTTGAGGGAATCTGCAACACTTCAGATGTACAATTCCAGCTGCTAAATCCACATGGAGCACCCTTCAGAAGTGAATCACCCGTCAGTGGGCCTGCACAACATGCTTTTTCAAGCACAAACCAAACGCATAAATTATGAACTATGCTTTTGTTTACGCCTTGTAAAAATGCACTATTCTCTTTAACTGCATTTTTTTTCTCGAGTGTGTGCATGTGTGTGTGCTAAGTAAGTGACGTAGTGTTAGACTATTGAGGTGAATGAGTGAATAAGTGATCCCGTTTATTTAAATCCATGAATACTTTCTGTTATTTGTTCAAATTGACTACACACACAGGAACTCAGAAACACACAGCCCCCTTTTTCAAAAAGCCCATTGATTACAGATAGTAAGGAAAGTCCATTCTCTTTTATCACCATCTGCGGCAAATAATGTAATAAAAAGGTAACAGTACCTTTTAATTAATGCAAGCACAGGAGATTATTTGATTATTTAGAGTGTGATCAAAGAATAATGAACTAATTGCAAGTACAAGATGAAACACTCAAATCACCATGAATGATGAAGCTGTGAAAAGAAGCACATGGGTAATTAACTTTATAAATAGAGGCAGGGAATGTAAGCACCCCTGGGATTAAAGGCAGCGTGGGTACATTGCCTTGGTTAAAGGAGACAGTAGTGGTGATCAGCTGTATTTCAGTCCACAGGGAAGGGTACATTAGAGGCCCCCCTGGATGCAGTATTAGAACAACTGTTCCTTTTGATAAATATTCATGATATGGACTGGATGGATGGTGGGTGGAGGGTGGGGTGGGGATGCGGCAGGGAGGTTGTGTAGGTGGATATAATGTCAAAGTTTGCAAATGACACAAAACCCAGAAATGTAATAGAATTCAGGAATACATAGACTGGTGGAATGAGCAGACACTGAACAATGTGAAGTATAAAAGTTGGAGCATTATGGTAGGGTTGTATAAGACATTAGTGAGGCTGAATTTAGAGTATTGTGTACAGTTTTGGTCACCTAGTTACAGGAAAGATGTAAATAAGGTTGAAAGAGTGCAGAGAAGGTTCACAGGATGTTGCCGGGACTTGAGCAGCTGAGTTACAGAGAGAGATTGAATAGGTTAGGACTTTATTCCCTGGAGCGTCGAAGAATGAGGGGAGATTTGATAGAGGTGTATAAAAGTTTGATGGATATAGGTAGAGTGAATGCAAGCAGGTTTTTTCCACTGAGGCTAGGGGAGAAAAAAGAACCAGAGGGCATGGGTTAAGGATGAAAGGAGAAAAGTTTAAAGGAAATATTGGTGTGGGAGGGAGTGGCTTCTACAAGCAGAAAGTGTGGGAGTGTGGAATGAGCTACTGGATAAAGTGGTAAATCCAGAGTCACTTTTAACATTTAAAAAAAGCTTAGATGTGTTCACGGACGAGAGGAGTGTGGAGGGATATGTCCAAGTGCAAGTCAGTGGAACTAGGCAAAAAATGGTTTGGCAGACAAGAAGGGCCAAAAGGCCTGTTTCTGAGCTGTAATTTTCTATGATTTCTATGGAAGTGATACATTGTGGTAGGAAGAATGAGAGAAGTCCAAAGATGTGCAGGTTAAGTAGATTGACCATGTTAAATCGCCCCTTTGTTTCCCCAGAGGCGTATGTTAGTGGAATTAGCAGAGTAAATACATGAGGTGACGGGGTAAGGGCCTTTGTAACGAGCTCTGTTGGAGTCAGTGCACACTCAATGGACTGAATGGCCTCCTTTTGTACTGTGGGGATTCTATGGTTCTAAGACACAAGTTGTTCAAGAAGGCAATTCGCCACCATCTTCTCAAAGGCAGATAGAGCGGCAGCAAATGTTGGCCTTGTCAGAGATACCACATCCCATGAAAGCATTTAAAAAAGGATAATTTACAACAAAAAAGGGGGGCAGAAATGAGGATAAGCGTGTTTATGTTGAGAGGTGTTATGATCTGGAAAGATGCTGGAAATAGATTCAAGATTAACTTTCAAAAGACATTTGGATCTCTACTTAAAAGGAGAGGATTGCAGAGGTATGGGGAAAGATCAGAATGAAACATAGAAAACACAGAAACATAGAAACTGGGAGAAGAAGTAGACCATTCGGCCTTTGAGCCTGCTCCACTATTCAATATGAGAATGGCCAATCCTCTATCTCAAACCATATTCCCACTTTTTCACTTCCTCCCCATAACCCTTGATGTCATTAAAATCTAAAAATTATCTAGCTCTTTCTTAAAGACATTCAGTGACTTGGCCTCCATAACCTTTTGTGGTAGAGAATTCCATGGATTCACTATCCCATGAGTGAAGAAATGTTTCCTCATCTCAGTCCTAAATGGTCTAATCTGTGTCCTGAGACTTGGGAACCGTTGTTCCCCAATCAGGGAAAACATCATTGGATACCTCTTTCAAAGAGCGAGCACAGACAAGATGGGCCAAATAGCCTGCACTTGCACTGCATGATTCTGTGAAATAATTCTCAACTATTCCTTACAATCTTCTAATTTTACTGAATAAGAGTCAGTAAGAGCAAGGCGCAGAAAGCTATTTTTTAATGATGGGGCCAAGTTCACAGATTGAAAACTGCAAAGACATTCCACAGTCAGATTTTAATAATAGATAATTCCAGATAATAGGAGTTTGCACCATGCACCTGACCTAATTCATCAGCACAGCACTACGCGAGGCTCCTCAATCAATCAGCTGTCAATCAAAATAAACTAATGAATGCAAACAGCATGAAGAGAATATTACATTACACTATGAGCAAGTTCCCAAGCAAGGAACAATCATCCATGGTGATTTCTGGGAATAATGCTAATGATATTATATGACACAAAATATAATCTTCCTTCCTGTGTGTAAGAGATCTGGAATGAGTCAAGATAACCATGCATTAATCAGTCCTAAATATGCAGCATAACTGATGCATGGCAATACATCAAATTATCGAGAGATGAGCACAGAAGGTATTAATTTGGTCTATGGTTCTAACTCTGTGATGGGGCTATCTGTTCTCATTTCATTTTTCTGCTTTTCTTCAGGCTCTGGAATATTTCTGTTCTTCAAATATCCATCTATTTTCCCTCTTAAATATTGTGCTTGATTTGGCTTCAGCAGCTAATGAATTCTGTACCCAATAACCCTTCAGCTATAAAAAGCTCCTTTGTGTTTATGCTTTTAAATCTTAATGTTGTTAGCAATTAATTTGCACAGGGAAGTTACATTTTACCACTTTCTCTCTCAAATTCTTTCAGCATTTGTATTGGGATTGCCCCCTTAACCTTCTCTTCACTGAATATATCTCGAGGTTCAAAAGGCTGTAATCTCTCTATTTTAAGTCTGAAATTGTCCCATTGAATTTACACTATCTGCTGGCTCTAAAATTCCTTTTATAATAAGATGCCCATAATTTCTCCCAGTTCTCCAGCTCTGGCAGGTATCTGACTTGACATATTACCATTACGAATTCCCACCTTTGGGGCAAATGCCTTGCTCTGCATATTATCATTGTTAGTTGGTAATTGGTACTTGATTCTACACATTACCATTGCTAATTGCCAACTTTGGGGGTAGCTATTTGACATGCCGAGACATCACATTGGTGTTGTTAGCTCCCAGGTGTACTTTGAAACTTGTCCCTGCCTTTACTACAGACTAATCAGCACAGTAGCACGGTAGCACAGTGGTTAGCACTGCAGCCTCACAACACCATGGACCTGCGTTTGATTCCGGCTTTGGGTGATTGTCTGTCTGGAATTTGCATGTTCTCCCCATGTCTGCATGGGATCCCTCCAGATGCTCTGGTTTCCCCAAAAACTCCAAAGTTGTGCATGTTACACTGATTGGCCATGCTAAATTGCCCTTAGTGTCAGCAGGGTAAATACATGGGGTTACAGGGATGGAGCCTAGATGGGATTGTTGTCAGCGAAAGCTCGATGGGCTGAACAGCCTCTTTCTGCATTGTAGAGATTGTATAAACAATGAACTTGAACCTGAGGTATTCAAAGAAATCTAGTATTATAGTGGAGTTTGTACAATGGTCTGCCAGTGCAAAAGATTCAAGTTGCAAGCGTATGGTTTTATTCTATAGACTTCCACATAAAATTAGCTGTGCTGCAAAAGCTTCAATGCCCTTAATGTCAATTTGATAGCAATGAGTATTGAACACTCTCTTGTATAAATTGAAGTCCTCTCCATTAGAATGGGAGAATTTCTGCAGAGAATACAACTATTAAGACCCCATCATAGGCAGGAAATTAACAGGCCATGTTCTATTTCCTCTGGCTGTGTAGACTGGTGTGTGACATTGGCAGAGACCATAGCACATTATGGGAAGGTCAATAAGAGGATCAGCACATCCATACTACTGATTGCCCGAAGCCAGCTTTGTAGCAGAAACTCTGTAAACTCTTCACATCTTTGGGTATCTAACTGTCATAAGACTATTCCAATATTATTTGTATGCACATAGTGCTTAAAACCCGTGACATAGGCAAACTGTATTTTGAGTGGGTTAAGCAAGCTACAAGTCAATCAGAAAATGCTTGCCGCCTTCACCAGCATAATAGCTTTATTATTGAGACAGCCCTGCACACTTTGGTCCTTCTACGCAGGAAATGTCAGGATTGTTCTATGTACGTAAAAGTTATGAATTTTAGTTCCTTTGAAACAATAAAATAGTTGTCCAAAAAACAACTGGAGGGTTCAAAGTTGCAAGAGTGACCGTCACAAGAGTTGTCAAGATCGTCATCAAATAATACATACTGTGGGCAGAATAATATGGTGAGGTGAGAGGGGGTGCAGTGAACATGCCATCCCACCCTGGACATCAGTGTGAAGCTCACACGCTAACACGCTCCATCCCAACTCACTGCTCCATCATAAAGTGCTGCAGGGCTTATTAATGAGGGCCAAATGGGACTTCTAACACTCCTTAGGGCAGATGGATCCAAGCTCTATCAGTCCCAGCAGTGCTAGGAAGGCATCAGTGGCAACAGCTGGGACTGAAGCTGAAGAGAGGAGCTCAAAACATAGGATCCCAGAGCAACTTTTTCACGTTCTGTTGTCCAGTCCCATGATATTTCTGGGCACTCTCTTCAAACAACGCAAACAACACAGCAGGGCATCACCTCTTTTCAGATATTCTAGATATTGCCTGAAATCTCACCCTTCCTCTGATCAGAAAAAATACTTTTTTTAAAACTGCATAGAGAGCTTCTGCCCTTTTTCAGTGTCCTGCATTGTTGCCACACACTGCAACACTTGTATAGACCTTACAACTTTGAGGAGCATACCAGATTTTGTTTTTCAGTAAGAAACACAATTAGATTTCCTCTTTTGTTCTTACTTGACCTTCCTGCACTGGCACTTCAATCTATAATCCTGTTGTTGATCTTCCCCAGCCTTCCAACATTTGAAGAGAGAGGGCTCACAAGGCTTTTATTTAAATTTAGGATTCTTTCTTGATGCTCACAATAAAACAAAAGCCCAACTTTGCCACCAATTTTTTTTTGTAAAGTTGTGACTATGTTAGTGATTATAAGTTTTAAACAAAAGAATGTTATTTGCACAGGTAGATTCAAAATAACAAGATCAGTTTATTACAGAAGACGCTGCCTCTGCAGAATAGAAAATGAAACTAAACAGGAACCTGTGAAAACCTCAATGACATCACCATCAAATCTTGTGACTGACTCTTAAAGCAATCATGCAACCACTTAAATATATAAAAACCACACCTCACAAGTGTGCGTAGCAGTACTGCGGGGGTTTGATCTGACCTGATTCACTGGTTGTGGGATTGCTTAGCTCTGTCACATCAGACTTCCACTGTATAGCATGTTTCATCATGTTACCACATTTTTATTTGAGCCTTGTGCTGCTCCTGCCATGCCCCCCTGCACTCTTCACTGAACCTGAGTTGATCCCTTGGCTAGAGGATTGGGCCATGAAGGAACAGATGGTGGTTGAATACGATTGTGCTGAGGGCCCAGCTTTGAGCTGCTGATGTGTTCAGCGTCTACCCAATTTGGCACGCTGGTACTACCACACAACACAAAGGAGGGTATCCTCAATTGAAGCAGGACATTTTCACCACAAGGACTATGCAGTGGTCTCTCCCACTGATACTGTTATGTACCAATGCATCTGTAACAGTGCAGAAATTGTGGTGTCAGCCTCTTTAAAACAGGACAGCAGGAGAGAGTCACCTGACTTGTGGGACCAATGGGAACTGAGAGTATGGTACTCTCCTGGGCAAAATCCCTCTGGAAACAATACAGAAAGCTTGGAAAGACTGGAGCTGCTTCTGCAAGGGAACCTAGAGCTGAAAATCCCTGAACTATGTTTCTTTTTGTCAATAAATACTTTCCCATTCCTAACAAAGTCTGAAGCTTCTTGACAATGTCAGAAGTTATACTGCATAACATATTGGCAATAAGGTGGATCAATTGGATGGCATAACCTACATGTGAATATCCAGTTTAATTGAAGTTTGTAGAAAAGGGATATTCACCAGAAGTTACTGTATGTAACAGACAGATGGATTGATGAGAACAAGGTCAAGTAGGTACTCTTTTTGATCCTCTCACGTCCTGCTGTAGACCCAGTCTAGCAGTTGTGTCCTTGAGGACTCAGCGAGCTCAATCTGTGATGGTGCTACTGAGTGATGGACATTGAAGTTCTCCACCCAGAGTACATTTTGTGCCCTAGCTACCTTTAGTGCTTCCTCCAGCAGTGTCCAACATGTGAATTACTGATCTATCAGTTAAGGATTAGTTGTAGGTAGTAATCAGCAGTAAGTTTCCTTCCCCATGTTTGATATGATGCTATGAGACTTTCTGGGATCTGGAGACAATGTTGTCCAACGGCAACGCCCTGTTGACTGTATACCATTGTGCCACCCACCGTATCAGCTGGATCTGTCCTGCCACTGGGATAGGACATTCTCAGCAATGGTGATGGTGGTGCCTGGAACATTGGCTATAAGGTTTGATTTGGTGAGTATGACTATGCAAGGCTGTTGCTTGATTGGTCTATGAGACACCTCTCTTAATTTTAGCACAAGCCCTGAATGTTATTAAGAAGGATATAGTGGGACTGACAGGGGTGAGTTGCTGTTCGCTGTGTCTAGATCAGTGCTAGGTGGTCTGCCCAGTTTTATTTCTTTTTGACATTGTAGTGGTTTGATACAACTGAGAGATTTGATAGGTCATTCCAGAGGACAGTTAATAGATTGTGAGAGTCTGGAGCCACATGCAGACACAAAGGCATTAGTCAACCAGATGGCTATAGTGACAATCCAATTATTTAATGGTCACCATTACTGAGATTGCTTTTCAGTTTGGTTGATTTATTAATTAAATTTAAATTGAATCAGATGCTATGGTATGATTTGAACCAAGGCAGAATATTTACAATAACTCAGGGATGAGTATTAAGAGCAAACCATATTTACCATGCATGTTTACAATCCCATACAGGACTGTGTGCAGACATTGAAGAGTAAAGCTCTGTCAGTTAGCTCTGTCCTGCTTACTGTGACCGTGGTTATAGGAACCATTTTATTAACAATAAAATCTGCAAGTACTGGAAATCTGCAACAAAAGCAGAACATTCCTGGAAATAAGCAAACCCATCAACATTTGCAAAATGAAAGGAAGGGTTAACATTTCAGGTGTAACTCTTAATCAGAAGGGAAAACCCTGACCAGTTCCCATCAAAAACATCGACTGTCCTTTTTTCATTCTCCCTTTGGGGGAGCTGGAAACTAAAATAACCCAAAATTATCCAAATGAAGAAATTACCATGTTCATTTTTGCTGCTGTCTTCCTTTTTACATACTTGTAGACACTGTTCCAAATTGTTCTAATATTTCTTGTCAGTTTATTCTCCTATTCTATTGTTTTCATTTATTAATTTTTGGTTAACATTTGCTGGTTTCCAAAACTCTCCCAATCTTCTTAATCTTATTGGCAAGTTATAAACCTTCTTGAAAAAGTCCAATACTATCTTCAACCTCTTTGAGACAAAAAGGAATCACTTTTTCCGTGGAATTCTTATTTGGAATAGAAAGTGATTGAGAATTATTAATTAAAGAAATATTCACTATCACTTTTCATCATTATATCTTATAACCAGATTTCCTATTTAACTTACCCTATTCATATCTATGTGATGCTGCTCTAGAAGTCAATGTGAAATTTTATCAAATTATGATCACTCTTCCATCAAGAATCCTTCACTATGATATTACTAATTTACCCTTTGCAATCACACAATACAAAATTGAAAATGGTTGATTTCACAATATCTTGTTCTAGGAAACCCATAAACCCATCCATAAACCCATCCTCCAAATAATTTTTTGTCAATTTGATTAGTCTCATCTTTATGAAGTTTAATGTTCCCCAATATTATTGCAATATCTTTGTTATAAGATTGCCCTATTTCTTGAGAAATGATACAGCTATAGTTGAGGAGCTCTGAACTGCTTGTGCCAATATTTTCTGTCCCTTATCATTTTTTATCCCCACCCAATCTACTTCTACTTGCTGAGCTTCCAAACCAAGTTCCTTCCCTATGTCATCCTTTCCTATCAGGACGACTCCCATTCCCTTTCTTTTTCCACTTTGTTGATCTTTTCCTAATGTCAAAAACTCTGGAATATTTAAATCCTAATTTTAGTCACCAATCAATTACGTCACTGTAATAACAATTGTCTCAAATCCACCTATCTCTACTTTTGCCACCAATTCATTTAACTTTTACAAATGCTTTATGAATTCAAAAAAAACAAATAATTTTAACTTTTGATTGTTTTTACCCGGTTTCACCTAATGCACTATTAACTTTTGAAATCTGTGTTCCTTTCCATCACACTCTACTCATCTTTAACCAATAGCTACATGGTGATATCAGCTTGACATTTCTCCTAATATTAATATATTTCCCCCACCTGAATTTCTTCTCTCTCACCTTCTCCAACCCATTTTTAGTTTAAGCCCTGTCTGCAGCTGGAGCTATTCGATTCACCGGGGGCACTGGTCCCAGTCCATTTTAAGTATCTCATGTAATAGTTTCCTCTTTCTCTAATATTGAGTGGTGGGAATAAAAGAAGCAGGGAGAGAGAGAAATAAAGTGAGAGAGACAACGCAGGACAAAAACAAAATCAAAGTCTGGAGTAATAAAGAAGCGCATAAGTGACTGATTTCTGAGTATTACTGTTTTCCCCTCTATGTGGTGCGATGGTTAAATCTAAGAGCTGGGAGACTATATTAATTTATTGCATCAATAACTTAAACTAGATCGAACAGTTAGTGAATAAAACAAAAAATTTTGAATGCATAAATTTGTTAATCGACATCAATGAGATATATAAAATAAGGTTAAAGTTTATTTATTAGTATCACAAGTAGGCTTACATTAGAACTGCAAGGAAGTTACTGTGAAAATCCCTTAGTTGCCACACTCCGGCCCCTGTTCGAGTACACTGAAGGAAAAGTTACCATGGCCAATGCACCTATCCAGCACATTTTTTCAGACTGTGGGAGGAAACCAGAGCACCCGGAGGAAGCCCATGCAGATATGGGGAGAATGTGCCAGGAATCGAACGTGGTCTCTGGCACTGTGAGGCAGTTGTGCTGACCACTGTGTCACTATGCTTCCCCATTAAATAGGAATGGCAGGGTAGGTGGCATGCTACAACTCACATGTGGATATTGGTGGTCTCCCATGCAACACACCAACTGTGTTTCTATGAGTCAAGGAGCTTCAGTTCAGATTGTCGAGCCAGAGCCCAAGCTGCAAACATTGCAATGAACATTTTAGACTGAAGGATACTTTGAACAAGTTGAAGTGTGTTCAAATGGCAGCAACAGTAATGGAAGAACTATGATTAAAAATGTTGCATCGCCTATAGATACCTTACCATACTGTGAACTGCTGATCAACAAAAGTATCACTTTTGCTAGTATCACATATCTTTGTCCAGATTATTCATACATCCAGGTCTGTCTGCTGTGTTGCATCCAGAATACTAGATTTCAATTATTTTCAAGGATGACACATGGTATTAAATAGCTATAGTATTGAGCAGTCTTATAGTATGTTTTTATTCATTTGTGGGACATGGGCATCACTGACTGGGCCAGCATTTATTGCCCATCCCTAATTGCCCATATACTGAGTAGCTTGCAAGGCCATTTCGGAGAGTAGTTAAGAGTCAACTACATTGTTGTGACTCTGAAGTCACATATAGGCCAGACCAGATTAATATGGCAGATTTCCTTCCCTAAAGGACGTTAGAGAACCAAATGAGTTTTTCTGATAATCAGTAATGGTTTCAAGTTCATCAGTAAATTCTTAATTCTAGATGTTTTTTGTTAAATTCAAATTTCATCAGCTGTTATAGTGGGATTTGAACTTGGATCTCCAGAACATTAGTGGAGTTTTTGGATTAATAGTCTAGTGATAATACCACTAGGCCATCGCCTCCCCATCTTCTGAGTACTCAGAAGATGACAAATAGCTTGAACATTTCTCATAGTATACATTCTGATATATTGAATGCATTCTAACCTGATTATCATTAACCTCTCTGTACCGCAATGTCTCCATCACTATGGTCTCTGGGATTCTCCAACCAGTTTCTCCCATTATCTCACTTTCCTCACTGCTTTTATTAACCCTGATCTTCCCCCTTCAGATCCCTGTTAAACAATACTGTGCATTCCTCTCTCTTTCTCCTTACTGTAAAGTACTCTGACACATGAATCTGCATCTGAGGGACAATATATAAATGCACATTGAATAAACATTATTTCATCTTAACAAGCATTAGGAGGATCTTCAACATTTCAGATAATGCTTGTAATTAAGTTCGGGATTGATTCCAGCCATAAGCTAACAAAAATACAGTTGGATAGGATGCTTCTTGTATAACCCAGAATTGAATCCTGTCATGGCAGATGGTGGCATTTGAATTCAATAAAAAATATCTGGAATTAAAAATCTACTGATGGCCATGAAACCATTGTCAAATATCAGAAAAACTCATCTGGTTTGCTAATGTCCTTTAGGGAAGAAAATCTGCCGAGCTTACCTGGTCTGGCTTACGTGTGACTCCAGAGCCACAGCAGTGCGGTTGACTCTTAACTGCTCTCTGACGGCAGCTAGGATGGACAATAAATACTGGCCAGCCAGTGATGCCCTTATCCCATGAATGGATAAGATAATATAGTGAAAATTACAACACACACGGTTAGTGTTGGGTTGTACGCATTTATTTGTTGAAAATAATTTAATATTCTTCAGATTTCCAAAATGTGTTCTCTCTTAACTGTTCTAACCTGCCTAATTTTCTATTGTATAAGGAAGAAGCTGAGGAACAGGCTTGGAAATGCAAATAGTTATTTCAAGAAAATGTTCTAACATTTCCAAATGTTAATATTTTGAACAAATTCAAAAACATGTTCCAGATTATGAGAACCTTTGTTCCTGTTATTCTACAGCTTTCTGATTCCTAATCCTCACTATCTTTCTCCAGCCTTTCAGAGAGACTGATGTTTGCTAGCATTTGGGTCATATCTGAGACAATGGAGCCAAGAGGAAGAAGGCAAGGTCAAAGTCCTCAGCAAACTCAATCCTGTCCTTACCTGACACCTAGAACATAGAACATAGAACATTACAGCGCAGAACAGGCCCTTCGGCCTTCGATGTTGCGCCGACCACTTAGGAAAAAGCAATGATCCTCTAACCTAAACCATTCCCTTTTCATCCATAAACTTATCTACTAACCTCTTAAACGCCACCAAACTTGGCGCATCTACAACAGCAGCAGGCAGGGCATTCAATACCCTTACCACCCTCTGGGTAAAGAACCTACCTCTGACATCCGTCCTATAACTACCACCCCTTAATTTAAAGCTATGTCCCCTCATGCTAGCTTTCTCCATCCTAGAAAAAAGGCTATCACTGTCCACCCTATCTAAACCTCTAATCATCTTATACGTTTCAATAAGGTCTTCTCTTAGCCGCCTTCTTTCTAACGAAAACCTATATACATAGTACCTTCCATCAGAGTCACTGGACAGCCCTCAGCAGTGAATCAAGCTGGATAGCTTCCTCCCTAGCCCAGGGATAATGTTAACAACTGTGGCAATCAGACTGACTTGAAAAAAAATGGCACTTAATATGGATAGAATCAGAGGAATTCCTACACTCGGTATTGACTTTACTGGGGAGGATTCTGACTGATTTATGTCAATGTCTGGAAGTTTCAGTACTCCCTTTGCTGAGTCAAAGATCGAAACTCAAGTCACACCCCAGAAACTTAAAGCTTAATATCTAGTCTGATGCTGTAGTGTAGTACTGAAGGAAGGCCACTCTTTCTAGATATCATCCATCACATGAAATATTAAATTGAATCTCTACTGATCTCTCAAATGGACGTAAAAGATCATATTATTCCAAAAGACCTGGTCTCCTGACTATCAATTAACCCCAAGCCACATTACTGAAAGAGACAATTTAGTTATTATTACATTGCTGATTGTGGGTGAATGCTGTGTGCACAGATTAATTGCTGCTTCACAATAATGACTGTACTTCAAGGATACGTAATTTGCTACAAAGTAATTTGGGATATCTTATATTTGTGAACAGATCTATTCAAATCTTCGAGCTTTCTGCCAAGGGCTGGTCCAATCCATAACCGTCACAATTCTCACCATGGGTGCAGCAAGGAAGCTGTCCCGAATCCACTCCAGCCAGGACTGGGATTGAACGCTGTGATGTTGGCACACAACTAATTCTCATCTTCAGCCAACAAAGCCTATGAGCCCCCTATCGGCTCGCACTGAGTCAGAGTTAGAGTCTAGAGCTATAAATCGCAAGGGTAGAGTCCCAATTTCATTCCATCTCATAGTTGACTGCTCTTGCTCTTATCCCCTCTCACTGGCAGATGTGGAAGAATTTACAAGTTGATACTCGATCAGTTTGCAATGTTCTGAAGTCACCTTTCTGCTTCTGGTTCAAATGCATGGACTTTACCCACTGTGCCACCAAACCTCCTCACTGTACAAATATAAATGCAAATCCATCCTTTTTTGTCTTTGGATTTGGTCATGAGCTCAAGCCCCATTCTAGACACTTAAGCATATAATCTAGACTGACACACTATCGTAGTACTGAAGAAGTGCTGTATTATCTGAGATACCGTTTTACTATCCAGATGTTAGAAAAAGACTCATGTACGTTCACAGATGGATGTAAAAAAAAAACAGTACTACTTGAAGGCAACCTACTCAAGTTGCCTTAGCCAATATTTATTCTCAAACAGATTTATTTAGTTACCATTAACTTGCTGTTTCTGGGATCTTGCTGCAACTTTTTTTAATTCATTCAACGGATGTGGGCAATCCAGGCTAGACTAGCATTTATTGCCCAACCTTAATTGCCCTTGAGAAGGTGGTGGTGAGCTGCCTTCTTGAACCGCTGCAGTCCATGTGATATAGGTACACCCTCAGTGTTGTTAGGGAGGGAGTTCTATGTTTTTGACCCCACGACAGTGAAGGAACAAGGAAATATTTCCAAGTCAGGATGGTGAATGAGTTGGAGGGGAATTTCCAAGTCAAATTGGTTGCTACTTTCTAAATTACAATAATTCATTTAGTTTGTAAGGAATTCGTTGGCTGTAAATCATTTTGGGAGATCCTGAGATCATGAAACATGCCTTGTAAATGACGATTTGTTCATTTTTTCTACAGAAAGAATCAGGAATATCAACAACAGTGGCAATCTGAGCGACCTGAGGAAAAACCGCACTGAATGTGAGTAATATTGGTGACAGGGTGGCACATTGGCTAGCACTGCCGTCCCACAGTGGCAGGGACGTGGTTCGATTCCGGCTATCGGCCACTCTCTGTGTGGAGTTTACACATCTTCCCTGTGTCTGCAGGCGTTTCCTCTAGGTGCTTCAGTTTACTCCCACAGACAAAAAATATTTAGGTTAAATGGATTGGCCATGCTAACTAGGGTAAATGAATAGGATTATGTGGTAACGGTCTTGGTGGGATTATAGTCGGTGCAGACTCAATGGGTCAAACAGCCTCCTTTTACACTGTATGATTTCACAATAATTACAACACGAGGTGCTGGCTTTACTTGGAAAGATCTCCCCATCTTTTTCTCCTCCTCCATCCCCCCCCCCTTCCCTCCTTGGTTAGAGGCAGCAGGAGATAAAGCAGTCAGCTTTCTGCTCCTGATCACTCGTTGGTAATCAAAAGCACACACTGGGCCTTGGATCTCTAAAGATCCTTTTGATAGTCATGGACTAGACATTTAAGATTAAGATCCAGAGTTAGTTGGGAGAAATTGAATCAAATGGATTTAATGCTTTGGATGAACAATCAGAATTCTACCAATTGGAATAATCAGAGGTCAGAGGAGATACAGGTGAGAGCAAGGACAACATTAAAAATAACAAATATTTCCATTTTAATAAAAAACAGGTCAGGCAGCATCTGCAGAGTTATTCTTTTGTGTTTAATGTGACACTTCAGAACTGCCTGGCTAGGCCACCATTTATTGCTCATTCCATATTGCCCTTGAAAAGGAAGTGATGTGTTGCCTTCATGAACTGCTGCCCTCCTTGTGTTCCTGGCACACCTGCAGTGCTGTTAGGAAGGGACTTCCAGGATTTGGATCCCATGCATCTGCTGCCCTCGTCATTTTAGATGGTAGAGGTCATGGGTTTGGAAGGTTCTATCAAGAAGCCTCCGAGGAAATTTCTTGACCCACAAGACTTCATGGGGACAAGAGTCAATGTTGAGGACTCCAAGCATAACTCCCTTCTGGCTGTAAATCGCTATGCCACCACCTCTGCCCTGTCGATGAGACAGTATTTACCCAGGGATGGTGATGCCTGAGTCATTGCCTGTAAGATAATAATTGTGAATATATCTGTGGCAGGTTGTTGTTTGACTAGTGTGCGAGACAGGTCTCCCAGTTTTGGCACAAACCCCCAGATGTAAGGAGGACTATACAGGATCGACAATGCTGGTTTTGCCATTGTTGTTTCTGGTGCCTGTTCATGATTGCACCAGTTTGATACAACTGGCTAAATCATCTCAGCTGGCGTTTAATAGGCTACAAGGCCTGGTGAGAATGGCAGATTTTGTTCCACAAAGGACATTAGTGAACTAGATGGCTCTTTACGCCAATCGACAATGGTTTTGTGGTCACCATTAGAGTAGATCTTTAATTTTAGTGTTATTAATTGAATTTAGATTCTACCAGCTGCCATGGTGGAACTTGAACTGGTGTCGCCAGGGCATTAGCCTGGGCTTCTGGAGGACAAGTCCAGTGATGTTAACACTGCGCCACTGCCTCCTCCACAACAGTCCTTACAGGAAGCAAGTTATGAGGAAGTATATTCAAACTAGCTGTGGGAATTGGTAGGATTATAATGAATATTAATAGTCTATCACTAGAAATGGAGACAGAATTGAGGAAGGGAAATTTCAGAGATGGACTACGTGAGGGTGGAAATTGGAAGCAAAGCTGATGATGTTTTCCAGTTCTGGGTGACAGGAGGAAAGGATATTCACACAGTCATCGATGTACTGGAAAAAGAAGCCCCTTCTCCCAAATTAGGACTGGAACAAGGAATGTTTCATATACCCCACAAAAAGGCAGGCATTACTCAGACCCATGCAGGTACCCATAGCAACAGCTTCTGTTTGGAGGAAGAGAGGCAAGCAAAGGAGAAATCCTTAGCTGAAGACCAATAGTTCAGCCAAGAGGAGGAAGGTTGTGCTGGATAACAATTTCTATTCCAATATTTTGTGTCAGCTCTGCACCCTTTCCATTCCAGTACTGGCTGACAGTCCATTAGCAGTGGTCACTGTGGAGATGCTCTAGTTGAAATCCTCTTACAGAAGTCAGGCAGCAATTAGTGCTAACAATGATAATGGAAGTAAACATACCAAGGCCGTCTTGTCATTCTGGGAAGAATTTTTGGAACTAAGAAAATATTATTCTTTATTAGTTTAAAACTAATAACTGGGGAATGCATCCAGTTTGTAATAATTAGATGGAGGGTGGGGAGAGGGTTACCACATCACATTTTAGTCAGACCATTTAGGAGCTTTATCATTCTCTCAATGTACAGGTATGTGTTGGTGCAGTTAACAAGTACTGAATGTAATTGAGGGCAGTAGATACCCAAATAAGCAGATACCTAAGCCCCCACAATCTTTTTTGTGCTTACCTGGAAAATAAGCTGGAGACAAGGATGTACAAATGCTTATATAAAACAGTGTTAAAAAGACACACTGTTCTCTGAAAAAAATGCCATTCATTTTTATCGGTTAGTGTGGGGCAGCTTTCAGAGCCTAATCGTGTGATACTAGATGCTTCAGGAATGGAAGATTGGCATTGACAATACAAGGAAGAGGGACACACAGTAAAAATACACTTACAATGCACATAATAAAACAGACCCATGAAAAATAAAACAGACCCATGAAAATTAATCTGCGAACACTCTAGATTTTTTAATATAAAGGTGACGATGAAAGAGGTACATTTAATATGTACACATCTTAGTTAACTGCGTCAGGGCAGTAGATGGCTACAGTATGCTGTCATAGAATGTACACAAGTAAATTCCCCAAATATTCTTCATCAACAAATGGGTTCTCAAGGTAACAGTGAACTAATCCGGAAGTTTAAGGTGGGATACCAGGTCTGTGCCTAAAAGGGTACAAACACAACATGACACCCATTTATGTTCCAAAATGGCAGAACAATGAAGATTTTTCTAAGTTAGATGTTCTAAAATATATTATAAAATATGGAGAATCTCTTTGAACCTTCTTACAATCCAGACAGAAGCACCAAATTGTATTTAGCTTATACCCGTTATTCAGTTTAAGGACCATTTTCCCAACTTTGCACTTCAGGTGGGCAGTCTGGTCTCTGCATCACGAATCGTGTACGTCCCACTAGTTAAATGAATGGTCAGATAGTACACGCCCTGCTTTCCAATATGCAGTCATGATAGACAAGGCTCCCCCTCCCCCAGGAGTGCAAAGTCAGAAAGTGACTTCAAGTGTCCTTTTCTTTCTAATGCCGTACCCCTTGTCTGTAAAAGATGATACATATTTACAAGTGTGCGTAAGCACACACAAAGTATATAATTCCTTTTTTTTAAAAAAAAGCTAAATTACATGACAACAGTTGAACTGTCCAAAGGAGAGGAGATTTTCCTTAGAGTTTGGTTTGATCTTGAAGGAAAGAGCTTTCTCACAGAGTGGGATCTGCAGAATCCTGTCCCTGATATTTACATTTTTCGATCGGGCAGGGTCAAATTTACTGATCGGATCTGCACTGCTGTCAAAGCATGCACTGCTGTCATTTGCTAAACTACTATTCTCAGCCATTCGGTCAATCAAGTGTTTTGGACTTTCCACACTTGGCCCCTCACACTTCTTGAGCATCTGCAGTTTTTCCATCGTTAAGTCTGAGTTTGGCTGTGGGGACACGGTGGGCTCCATAACCCTGGGCTCTAGACTGGCCAGGCACTGGTGTGCGTGCAGGCAAGGGGGCGGCTTCTCCACGCTGATGTCGCTAATGTCTATCGGAGCTCGGAGGACCCCCTTGCTGGTGCTGTTGTTGTTGCTCTCGTTCATCAGGTTGATCGGTCGGTTGCCAAAATAACTTGAAAGCGGCTCACTTTTCTCCGCCCACCTGCTGCAACAGAGCGGTCCCACTGAACCCTGGACTTCAACGGGGGAACTCATTGCCCCGTTTTCACGCTGACAGCTCCACATCTCACGAAACAGTTTTGTGCCATCACTTTTGTTGGCGTCTTTATTGGGGCAGCTCACCGTGGTCGCACAGTCAGCCTGCTGGCCAGCGCCACCGCACGGAGATGGTGCCACCTTCGGCAAAGGTGTGGTTTTAACCTCCATTTCAGCAACATCTTCCTCCTCCTCCTCTTCTTCTTCACATATCTGTTGCAGGACGGGCACATTCTTTGGCATGACAGACGTTTCCAGGGAAGATCGAAGTAGAATTCTCATTGGCGATGGACTGGCCAGGTTGTCCTGGGCATTATTCACGATTTTCACAATCTCTTTCACATTCCTGGTTTCCTTCTTCTCCGTGTCTTTCTGCACAGTCTCTGGTTGTTTTATTGGGCCTTTAGTAGAGTGCTTTATTGAAAAGCCATTGTGCATTTCAGGCAAGGAGCTATTATCAGTGGCATCCACAAAGCTGTTTTCTGGGGCTGAGAGAGATGGCCTGAGAGAGACAGACAGACAGAGAGAGAGAGCATAAATTGAGATGCTTTATTGAACCAGTAATAAACCCCAAGTCAGAGAATCATAAAAACAATATAGCACAGAAAGTGGATAATTTTCCCATCCTGCCCTCCATGGGAATTGTAATGGGCAGGGGGCAGAACACACAAAGCTCCACTGACCTTGGGTGGGATTTTCCAGTTTTGGGGTGAGCACAGCTGGAAAATCCCACCCAAAGAGGGAGACATCGCGGCACAATGGTTAGCACTGCGGCCTCACAGCACCAGGGACCTGGGTTCAAATCCCGTCTCAGGTCACTGTCTATGTGGAGTTTGCACATTCTCCTGTGTCTGTGTGGGTTTTCTCCCATAGTCCTGAGATGTGTGGGTTAGGTTGACTGGCCATGCTAGATTGATCCTAGTGTCGGAGGGATTAGCAGGATAAATGAACAATATGGGAATAGAGCCTGGGTGGCATTGTGGTTGGTACAGACTCAATGGGCCAAATCGCCTCCTCCTGTACTGTAGGGATTCAATGAGAGTCCATTCAGCCCATTTAGTGTGCACCAGAGTCGTACAGTCTCTGAAATGTGCAGTGCCGGAAATCCCTCCATTTCACCTACAGTTGGTGATAAGATTCATTTTGCTGCTCAATGAGAATTAACACTTATCTATTTTGGACATGATCAGCGTGAGATACATTCAGGTCATTTTCATTTTTGCCCAATGCACAGTGAGGCTCCCTCTTGTTCGTTGGACCTTACAATCAGAGTGCCCCTCACAGCACTGATAAAAAAAGTCTCACTGTCTGTGCCAACCAGCCACATGATCATTTACAGTCTATAGCGGGGACTTTTTTTAAAAATGCACCTGCGAGACATGGCCGTCACTGGCTGGGCAGCATTTATTGCTCATCCCTAGTTGCTTTTGAGAAGGTGATGGTGAGCTGCCTTCTTGAATTGCTACAGTCCATGTTCTGTGGGTTGAGCCCCAATGCATTAGGGAAGGAATTCCAGGATGTTGACCCAGCAGTGGCGATATGGGTCATGTTGTTCTGTGGAACTTAGTTGAGATTGTCAAACTTATTCCACGTAAGGTCTACACTAGCACAGAAAGAAGAGGCTGCCAAAATGTTGCTTTGACCTAGTTTCAAACCTGAGACACTGGGTGAAAGGTCATTATATCAGCCCAGTCATTCCTGCTGAATGGAGCAAAACAGACTGTGGATCTTCCTTTTGACTTGATAGGATAATGGACCATAATTTCCTCTGAATGGTACATAGCAGCAGACTGCTGCTCTATACTGACTTACACGTGTTAAAATTCTTCAGCCTGTGTCTCACTCAGTCTTCCTGTTTCAGGCCAGGTGAGGTTCAGGCAGTGCAGTGGGTTCCCGGCTCCAGTGCGACGTGAAGAAAGCAGAGCAAAGGAAGATCTCTTTTGATTTAACAGCACTACCATAAAGCAGCTGAGTTTAAATATCCCATTGAAAATATCAAGGCCAGAGAGAAGCTAAGTGTCTAAGGTGAGTGAATGTGATGTGAGGGTTTGGATATCAAAGTATTGGCGTTAGTCAGGGGATGGGTTGAGGGCGTTAGATCTTTGGACTGTGGGAGGAAAACAGACACTCAAAGTAAACCTACGCTGACACAAGGAAAATGTGCAAACACGGACAGTGACCTGATTGAACCCAGGTCCTTGGCAACAGTGCTAACCATTTTATCATCCTGACTATATTAGAATGCCTGAAAATTATAGGCAAATCAAAGCAAAAGTGGATGTGAATTTTATAATTGGTTTTTGGGCTGACGGAAATCAAAGTATGCTGCAATACTTGCCCACATAAATGTGTGCAATGTTGCCCTATGGGGTGAGCTTGCCATGCTTGCTAATGGGATGATAGTATTGGTCAAATGCCCATCAACCATCTCACCCTGCAGATTAATAAGAAATGCTATGTATACTCCATCATTAATGAACTTTGATCATGCTGTGAATTCCATCCGTTACCTGCACTGTACGTGGGTGGTCCAGTTGTAGTCCAGATTAAGGTTGCGACTCTGGGTCTGCTTCTCCTGCTTCTCCCTCAGTATCCTCTCCGCCAGCAGGAAATAACTGGCTGTGATGTGATTGTACTTGTCCGCTTCCAGAGCCCTGCGTCAACAGAAAATCACAAGGCACGCTGAGTGAGATGGTCGACCCAAACAATAATGTAACCTCGTTCCTTTCAACAAGACTCAAGGTCAAAAAATTACTTCAATAAAATAAAAAGGGGAGCCATTTGGGCTATTGCAAAGGTATGAGATTAAAACCCATCACAGTAAATTATCATACCAAATTAATAAATGTGTGTAAAACTATGATGCTGGAAATCTGAAATAAAAACAGAAAATGCTGAAAAATCTCAGCAGGCCTGACAACATCTGTGGAGAAAGAAACAGTTCTACATTTTATTTGTAGTGTGACAAGTCGACTTACCTTAACACTGTAACGAAGTTAGCTTGAAAATCCCCTAGTCGCCACACTTCAGCGTCTGTTCGGGCAAACTGAGGGAAAATTTAGTATGGCCAATGCACCTAACCAGCACGTCTTTTAGACTGTGGGAGAAAATCAAAACACAGAACATCCCATGCAGTCACGAAAAGAACGTGCAGACAGATAGTGAACCAAGCTGGGAATTGAACACAGGTTTCTGGCGCTTTGAGGCAGCAGTGTTAACCATCATGTTGCCAGAATTAATGTTTCAAATCCTTATGACTCTTAAGAAGTCATCCAGACTCGAAACATTAACTCTGTTTCTCTCCCGACAAATGCTGCCAAACCTGCTGGGTCTTTCCAGCACCTTCTGCTTTTATTTTCAATGCATTTTAAACTGGCACCAGGAAAGTTCTGACAAAAAGTTGTCAAATTATCACAAAAATCTAATTGGTCCATGAATGTACTTTGAGACTTTAGTCTCACAGTAGGTGATGGATTTCACACTGCCTTTGAAATATGTAGCCCCTAGTACCTCATCAGGACAACTAGGATTGACAACAAACCTAGAGTCTAACCAATGCCACCAAAAATCCGAGAACAAATTTTCAAAAATACACTGGGGTAAACTAACTTGTCAAGATACCATTTAAATGCAACTTTATCTCCCAGCACAAAATGTGATCACATCACAAATTACCTCCAATTTCTCCACATCCCTATTTTAACATGTCTGCTTCTCCTTCAGGTACTATTATTCGACAAAACTTTCCTCTCCCTCTCTCAGAATTCAGGCTCATCCTCCTCCCAGTGTTGAAGTTAAAACTGGGTACATCATTTCCTAAACTGTGAAAGCCCTTAAAAACTGGATGATTGGGAGAGAAAACTGAAGTTAAGATCAAACTCTAACATCATCCACTACTTGATTTGCCTTGTCTGCTCCACTGAATTCTGTTGTTGTCTTGACTTATGATTTGAAAAAGACTTTTTGTCTTTTCACTTAACAAAATGCTGATTCCAGTCCTAGATGGAGATCGTATACTAAATGCCAAAGGGACTAAGGGTATGATTGAGACTGGAGAGATGGCAGAGCAGTGATAATGTCACTGTAATCCAGAGGCCCAAGCTAATGCTCGAGTGACATAAGTTAATCATAGAATGCAGAAAGAAGCCATTTGGCCCATCGGATCTGCACCAACCACAATCCCACCCAAGCCCTATTCCTATAACCCCACATATTTACCCTGTTAATCCCTTGATACCAAGTGTCAATTTAGCATAGCCAATCAATCTAACCAGCACATCTTTGGACTGTGGAAGGAAACTGGAGCACCCGGAAGAAACCAACGCAGATATGGGGAGAACATACAAACTTCAGTGACCCATGGCCGGAATTGAACCTGGAGCTGTGAGGCAGCAGTGCTAACCACTGTGTCACCAGGTTCAGATCCCATCATGGCAGCTGGTGGAATTTAAACTAAATTGCCAGAACCCTCTGACCTCTCCGGTGCTGCTGCAGCAAATGATTTTTGGCTGAGCGCCAAATTCTCCACTCTCGCAGACAGTGCTGGTAGGGTAAATAAGACCAGAGAATCCCACCCAATTAATCAATCACATGGAAATGAAAACTAGCATTAGTTGTTGCAAAAACTCATCTGATTCATTAATGCCCCTTTAGGGAAGGAAATCTGCTATTCTTACCTGGTCTGGCCTACCTATGACTCCAGACCAGACCCAAACAATGTGGTTGACTCTTGGCTGCTCTCACGGGGCAATTAGGGATGGGAATGCTGGCCTTATTAGCAATGTTTGCATCTCATGAAAGAATAAAAAAACTCTTCATGTGACTCCAACCCAATAAGAACACAGAAAGGAATGAAGGCACAAGAGAGCTTGGATGAAGCAGAAACCACAAAAAGGGAAATCACCCACATATTTCCAGCCTGTGAGTCAAGCTCCCTGCTTGCAGAACACAACCAGCTCCACTTTCTGGTGGAGAACTGAAATAATCTACTGCTACTAAAAATAACGAGAAGGAAAAGAATGCAAAATTATTCTTAGTCATGCTCATTTTTGCAAAGTAAGTAACGTACAAATTAAATTAGGAATTCCCTCTTCTTTGGAACTGGGTGGCAAAATATCATAGGATTTAGTATGGGATTGTCTGGAAGCAGTGAGGTTTTGCATGTAGCATTGGTGAGGAAACCATTGAAATGGTTGAACCTCGGGGTAGCAAAAGCAGGGATAGTGAAAATGGAGGCGAGGCAAGACTGCAGTGGACAGTAATAAGTCACTGCTATACTGGCATTGCCCATTAACCTAACACCAATTGCTGATAAATATGAAAATTAGTCACATTTACATCTGGTTAAAGATTAAATTGTTACGCAGCACAATGTGGGGAGCATGTTGCAAGTTGTTTTAACTGGGTATAAATTAACTTTTTAATGCAAATTCCCCCCTTCAGGCTGCAAACCTGTTTCTCGAAGAAAATATCATGACTATTTTTGAATTAGAGAAGCATTAGGAAGTGGTTCAAATGTAACCCTGCAGTACTCTCTGAAATCACCAGGTGGCATCATGAGCTAAAATTAGCTTATGATATCATCTTCACTGATGGTGCAATAACCAGGAAAGATTAAGTGACAAGGTCATGATTTCTGGGGAAGAAGCCTAATGAATTATATAAAACTGAAATAAATCTTGTCTTTCTCCTTCCCAAAAGGAATGATGTCATCCTGAGAAGCTATCAAGTGGCCTTGGTTACAGATCTGTAAAGTGCAACTAATGTTACACACACACACACACACACACACATAATAAGGCCCAGGAGATGGGTCAACATTATCAGTCCCTTATTGTTTCTAATCAGGAGGTCTAATGGTTGATGCAATTTGCAGCCATCTGCTAGATCATCACAATCCAAGCAGCAGCGAGCACTCTCACCTCTCCTGTAGCAGCCTGAAGAGAGGTAGATGGCAATGAGATATACACTCTGCCCAGGATCCATCTAAATACAACCAACTTCAAGACCACCTGAAGCATTAACGGCCATACGTCCAACCATTTCATTCCACCAAGTCTCAACTGAAACAGATTAGGGAATCCCTACAGTGCAGAAAGTCGCCATTTGGCCCATCGAAACTGCACCAACTCTCTGACAGAGTATCTTTTCCAGGCCCTATCCCATTTATAACCAATTGCATACATCCCATTTAAGTGGTTAGGTTTATTCATATTGGTTTTACAGGAAGATCATACAGACTCGGAACATTGGCCAGAATTTTACTGGGGTGGGCAAGGCTCGCAAAACAGAATTATCCATTGGCCTCAGGTGGGATTTTACGAGCTTCACCCCAGTGATGTTGTAAAATCCCACTCATTAACTCTGTTTCTTTGACCGCAGATGCTGCCAGATCTACTGATTTTATCCTGCATTTTCTGTTTTGAATCATATTCAGTCACTTCTGTGGCCCTCACCCAGCACACCCTCCCTTTTCTTAAAACCTGGGCAGCAACAAGAGTAACTTCCACCCAGAAACTTGAATAATGCCCGCTCTACTTTGCCAAGAGACCTGCTGAACATTTAGCTTAACTGCCCATCAACCCGAGGCTTTATTAATGCCAGGTTGAACTATTTCACTCAGGAGTTACTTCAGGAAGATATTGATAGTGATCAATAATAACAGGTCCACCTCAAGCTTTTGGTTTGACTATAGGGGACCCTGGTTCTCAAGTGTGTCACAGTAAATCTCATGCTGCAGTGAGAATAAACCAGTCAGCCACCCCACTCACTATCACACACAATACATCAATTACACTGGGAGGGAGCTGAGTGGAAGGGAATGACTCTGGGGCTGTGAGCCCCAATACAATCCAAGACTTTGACTTGCTGCTCCTACCTCCCCAATCTCATCCCACGTAGGCTGGTCTGTCTCCAAAAGGTACGGTTACATGGAGCTCAACTGGGCTGCTGAATTCAGTAGGAACCTGCCAGAACATGCAAGCTAATACAAAACCTAAGTACTGGTAAGGTTCCCAGCGTGAAGGTCTGCTCACTTGGCTTTTCATGAAGATATGCAACTGGAAAGATATCACAGTCGAGCATATGAACTTAAAGGAAAGTCTCCTGTGAATTTAAACTGTAACAACAGAGTGGGGAAGTGGTTATTTCTAAATCCAACACCAGGTTTTGTTAATTCAGAGACATCCAGGTATTCAGATGGGATGGAGGTAAGATATGTTCGAAATGGTTTTACCTCAAATTTCAATACTGATATTGAAACACAGAAAAAAGAAGCTGGGGTAGGCCATTCAGCCCTTCGAGTATGCTGCGCCATTCATTTTGAAATTCAATCCGGCCTCTCCACTCAGAAGCCCCCGAGGAAAACAAAGGGTCTGACATACTTACTCTTGAATCAGCTCCCTCTGTGCAATGTTGCCGCACTCCATCGCCTGGATGATGATTTCATGCTCTTCCTCAGACAGGCTCTTGTAAGATGTGAGGGGCAGACTCAGCTTCTTGGCTGGAGAAGGGTCAACACCTTGGAGCCATGGGTGGCCCTCGATCTCTTCCAGAGATGCCCGCTTCTTCGGGTCCCTCTGCAACATCCTGGAGATCAGACTGCAGGAATACAAAGAACAAACAAAGGCGTTACCAGCAGAAAGAAATTCCCCAGCCACAGATAACGGTGACTTTATTTCTGCTCAATTTGTCATGGGTTAACGCTAAACTCTTCAGGGGCAGCCGCATCCACCTGAAACTTCAGCCCAACAAAGATCAACTGGAGAAAACCTTGTTGGAGTTGAATTTTATTGTAAAAGTAATCTTAGACCTTTCAGGGAGGATCCTAGGCCTGACAGGAGCAGCAGGGTCAGTGCTTCGATGTTTAACAACTGAACCCAGCTTTCTTCAGCTGATCTATCACTGGTGCTAAAAATGATTTGAGTTCATGATTCAAGCCAGCAAAGCAAGTGATGACTTCAGGAGGCTTGCCATAAAGAAATTTATACCAACAAAATACCTGAACAGAATGACTGCACTTCTAAGTCATCGGAGATGTGTAGCCGAAGGCAGGGACTGGAGCCAGATTACACTTTCACTCTTTACAATTTCACCCTTTCCAGTTCTATCACCAAACGAGCTCTCCCACTACAATGCCGAGCAAATTGGAGACACTCTACCCCAGGGTCCAGACAAAGCTCAGAAATTTGGATTTATAATTGTGTTTTGGTGTTGACCTGTCATTTATCAGCTTTACTTGTGCACCAAAATCCCTACCGATGGCCCACAGAACACAGCAATCATGTGACATATCAACCTTTGGTTATATTGGGGTACGATCTTCCAGAATTATACACCCTGGTGGTTGAGTATTTGGGGTGGGGGGGGCAGTTGCACGCACGCCAGTGGTTACATCGGAAGCTTGGTCTCCCACAGTTACTGGGTCTGATGGATAAATCGTAAACGAATCCCCCTACCCTACCAAGGGAATATTTCACAGGCTTCTCTTTCACTAGACTGTAGTTCCCCAGAAACACTCCTAAGGGGAGAATTCCACATGAATGTAAGAGCTCTTAATTAAAGACCAATCCAAAATCATAAAGCAATAAAATAAATAAAAACATTGAACACCTGCATCCATTCCAGCAGCGTTTAAGGGCTGAATTTAAACCTTTGTATTCTTGCCTGCTTCTGGGGCACTCTCCACACAACACCACCCCATACCCCATATGATTATCCCTGACATACCTTCACCATTAATAAACCCACCAGTTCACACCCTACCAAACCACCAGAATTTCACACCGACAAAGTTACAAATTTATTATCAAGAGTCAACTAGCAAGTGAAATTTAATCCCACTGCCCTTGCACTATACAATATAGCAAATTGCTGCACAATATAGGAATGTATTATTTGAGATAAGAATCAGCTGTAGACTGTGACAAGTATGTGAGGGACTGTTACGTATCAATGCACAGAAATGCATTGCACACAGTAATGCATTATACACAGCAATGGGAATGTCCCACTAATCTCACACAGTAATGCATTGTACACAGCAATGGGAATGTCCCACTAATCTCACACAGTAATGCATTGTACACAGCAATGGAAATGTCCCACTAATCTCACACAGTAATGCATTGTACACAGCAATGGAAATGTCCCACTAATCTCACACTATAATGCATTGTACACAGCAATGGGAATGTCCCACTAATCTCACACAGTAATGCATTGTACACAGCAATGAGAATGTCCCACTAATCTCACACAGTAATGCATTGTACACAGCAATGGGAATGTCCCACTAATCTCACACTGTAATGCATTGTACACAGCAATGAGAATGTCCCACTAATCTCACACAGTAATGCATTGTACACAGCAATGGGAATGTCCCACTAATCTCACACAGTAATGCATTGTACACAGCAATGGGAATGTCCCACTAATCTCACACAGTAATGCATTGTACACAGCAATGGGAATGTCCCACTAATCTCACACTGTAATGCATTGTACACAGCAATGAGAATGTCCCATAACAACAAAAAAGAAAGAAAATTACAGCACAGGAACAGGCCCTGCGGCCCTCTAAGCCTGCACCAACCAAGCTGCTTGACTGAACTAAAACACCTTACTCTTCCTGGACCACACGTTCTATTCGCATCCTATTCATGTATTTGTCAAGACACCCATTAAAAGTCACTATCATATCTGCTTCCACTACCTCCACCAGTGGCGAGTTCCAGACACCCACCACTCTCTCTGTAAAAAACTTGTAACAGGAATGGATAAGTAAGAAGTCTCACAACACCAGGTTAAAGTGGTAGCATGAGCTTTCGGACAGCTACTCCTTCATTGAATTGGGTTCACAAACAGAGCATATAAAGACACAGACTCAATTTACAAGATAAGGATTGGAATGTGAATCTTAACAGGTCTTTACAGGTGCAAACAATGCTAGTGGAGAGAGGATTAAGTACAGGTTAAAGAGGTGTGAATTGTCTCAAGCCAGGACAGTTAGTGAGACTTTGCAAGCCCAGGCAAGTCGCGGAAGTTAGATAACGTGGCGTGAACCCTCATGGCGTGGCGTTGAGTCCTCATGCACACGGAAGTTGGCTATCAGTTTCTGCTCGGCGATTCTGCATTATTGTGTGTCTTGAAGACTGCCTTAGAGAACCATTACCTGAAGATTGGAGGCTGAATGCCCTTGACTGCTGAAGTATTCCCCGACAGGAAGGGAACACTCCTGCCTGGTGACTATCGAGCGGTGTCCATTCATCCATTGTCAAAGCATCTGCATGGTATCACCAATGTACTATGTCTCGGGATATCCTTTTCTGCAGCATATCAAGTAGACAATGTTAGCCAAGTCACAGGAGTATGTACCGTGTATCTGGTGGATGGTATTCTCACGTGAGATGATGGCATCCGTGTCAATGATTCGGCACATCTGGCAGGATTGTGTGGTGCTGTGGTCACTGTTCTTCTGAAGGCTGGGTAGTCTGTTGCAGACAATGGTCTGTTTAAGGTTGCATGGTTGTTTGAAGGCAAGTAGTTGGGTTGCGAGGATGGCCTTGGTGAGGTGTTCGTCTTCATTGATGACATGTTGAAGTCTTCGGAGAAGATGTCATAGCTTCACCGCTCTGGGGAAGTACTGGACGATGAAGATACGCTGTCCACCATGTCCTGTATTTGTCTTCTGAGAACATTGGTGCAGTTTTTCGCTGTGGCACATTGAAACTGTCGATCAATGAGTTGAGTAGTATATGCTGTTCTTATAAGGGCATCTTTTAGTGTCTGTTGTGATCCTCCTCATCTGAGGGAGCTTCTCTGTAAGGAATGGCTTCTTTAACATGTTTAGGGTAGAAGCTGAAGAAGCAGAGCATCGTGAGGTTATCTGTAGGCTTGCGGTAGAGTGAAGCGCTGAGATGACCGTCCTTAATGGAGATATGTGCGTCCAAAAATGCAACCAATTCTGGAGAGTAGTCCATGGTGAGTCAGATGTTGGGATGGAACTTGTTGATGCTATCATGTAATTGTTTCAGTGATTGTTGCCATGAATCCAAAGGAAGAAAGAAAGTATCATCAATGTATCTAGTGTTTAGCATCAGTTGAAGGTCCTGTGCGGTGCAGAGATCTTGTTTGAACCTGTGCATGAAGATGTTGGCATATTGAGGTACGAATTTGGTCCCCATGGCTGTTCTGTGTGTCTGGAAAAAGAGCTGGTTGTTGAAGGTGATAACATTGTGGTCCAGGATAATGCAGATGAGTTGTAGAATTGTATCTAGACATTGGCAGTTCTCAGCATTGAGTATTGAGGCAGTTGCAGCAATGTGACAGCAATGTGCAGCAATTTGAAAAAGTGACCAAAGAGGTGGATAGGGGTAAGGCAGTTGATGTGGTATATATGGACTTTAGTAAGGCGTTCGATAAGGTGGCACATGGAAGGCTTCTGCAGAAAATGCAGATGTATGGGATTGAGGGTGATTTAGCTAATTGGATGAGGAATTGGCTAGCTGATAGAAGACAGAGGGTGGTGGTTGATGGAAATTATTCATCGTGGAGTTCGGTTACAAGTGGTGTACCTCAAGGATCTGTTTTGGGGCCCCTGCTGTTTGTAATTTTTATAAATGATCTGAATGAGGGTATTGAAGGATGGATTAGTAAATTTGCAGATGACACTAAAGTCGGTGGAGTGGTAGATAGTGAAGAGGGGTGTTATAGTTTGCAGAGAGACTTGGACAAGTTGCCGAGCTGGGCCGAGAGGTGGCAAATGGAGTTTAATGTGGAAAAGTGTGAGGTAATTCACTTTGGCAGGAATAACAAATGTGTAGAGTATAGGGCTAATGGTAGGACTCTTAATAGTGTTGATGAACAGAGGGATCTTAGTGTATGTGTGCATAGATCCCTGAAAGTTGGCAATCAAGTCGATAAGGTTGTTAAGAAGTTCTGGTCCCCGCATTATAAGAAAGATGTGGAGGCATTGGAGAGGGTACAGAGGAGGTTTACCAGGATGTTGCCTGGTATGGAAGGCAGGTCTTATGAAGAGAGGCTGAGAGATTTGAGGTTGTTTTCGTTAGAAAGAAGGCGGCTAAGAGGAGAACTTATTGAAACATATAAGATGATTAGAGGTTTAGATAGGGTGGACAGTGATAGCCTTTTTCCTAGGATGGAGAAAGCTAGCACGAGGGGATGTAGCTTTAAATTAAGGGGTGGTGGTTTTAGGACAGATGTCAGAGGTAGGTTCTTTACCCAGAGGATGGTAAGGGTATGGAATGCCTTGCCTGCATCAGTTGTAGATGCGCCAAGTTTGGTGGCGTTTAAGAGGTTAGTAGATAAGTTTATGGATGAAAGGGGAATGGTTTAGGTTAGAGGGTCACTGTTTGTTCCTAATTGGTCGGCGCAACATCGAAGGTCGAAGGGCCTGTTCTGCGCTGTAATGTTCTATGTTCTATGTTGTAGGGCATGCTGCTATTGAGAGCTGAGACATCCGTTTTGAAGAAGATAGTTCCTGGTTCAACTGCTTCATGGGTGCTGATCTCTGTAAAAGTCTGTAGTATCGCGATTGAAGCCGGGGGTTCTTTGTACAATGGGTTTCAGGATGCCCTTGACGTAACCGGAGAAATTCTCACACACAGTTCCATTACCTGATACAATAATGGATAATGCATCATACTAGAAGAATTTACCATCATGCCTGTGACAGAATCATGTTCCAGCTATTCCCCGTAGATCTCAACAACAATGGAAGGCTTTGCCACAAGCCACTTGCAAACAATAGGCGTTCAAGAGCTTTCTCAAATGTCACTCATTTGTCAGTGCACTATGTATTTAGAGCAAGAACTGGAAATTGCTCAACATATCTCTCAGAGTTAATAAATCAGCCATTGAATTAGTGAAGTTGTAAGCCTCTGATCATTAAATATTGACCTTCTGACTGCAGTTTCCATTTTCTGATGTGCAGTGCCAGCAGTTGGACTTGCTTAAGTAGACCCACAAACAACATCATTCAAATACATGTCACAGACAGCTCCAAGCACACAGTTATTTTTGGTTTAGTGTGGGAACATTCTTCTTTCTGAAGGAGCAGGAAATTAAATAGTACATGAAGTAATTTACTCCTCACCCCAACCCCTTCCAATATTTTAGCATCTGTTCAGGAAACCTATGAGAATGAGAACATTCTAGCGATATGACATCTAGTGTTGGGGTGACCCACAGCTGCACTCTCATCTCAGTCAAAATGTATGAGTGCATGTCTCACTTCAGACAACAGAACATCCAATCCAGTCCTGACTTTCAGCTGAAGTGTTAAATTGTGGCTCCATCTGCTCTCTCAGGTAAAAGACTCCACTGCACTATTTCAAGGTTAGCTAGGTACTTCACTCTGGTTGTTAAGGATAGCATTTATCCCTCAGCCAACAATGCAACGAAAGCAAGTTATCGCAGATGCTGAAACCTGCTCTGCTCTCATTCAGACTCAAAATGTTGGCTCTATTCTCTCTCCACAGATGCTGTCAGACCTGCTGAGATTTCCCAGCACACACTGTTTTTGTGCCAGACTATTTATCGGATCATTATCACATTGTTTGTGGTGAGAGCTTGCGGGATACAATTTGATGCTACATTTCTTATGTTACCTCACTGACTACACTGTAAAAATTACTTAATTCACCAAACAAAAACATTTTCGAATGTCCCGAGGTTGGATAAAATGCTCTTTCAGAGAGTCAGTGCAGATTTGATGGGCCAAATGGCCTCCTTCTGCACTGTAGGGATTCTGTGATTCTATAGATGCTGAAAAAGTTCCATACAGTTAAAAAAATGAAGTTCAGAAATATTTGTAAAGAAGGATCACAGGTTCAATCTGGGGAAAGGAAGACCAAATGAAAGGTGTATTTATTTAGCACCTTTCGCATCTTCACAATGTGTCAAGATGCTGCCCAGCCAATAAAGTCCAAATTGGTGTTGTAGTATAGGTAAATGACATCCACTCGACACACAGGACAGTCCCACTAATATCACTGAGATAAAAATGAATACCTACAAAGAACAAAGAAAATTACAGCAAAAGAACAAGCCTCTGGCTCTCTAAGTCTGCACCAATTGTTCTGCCCAACTAAACTAAAACCTCCTCCCCTTCTGGGGATTATATCTCTCTATTCCCATCCTATTCACGTATTTGTCCAGACACCCCTTAAAAGTCACAATAATATCTGCTTCCACTACCTTCCCCAGCAGCAAGTTCCAAGCACCCACCACCTCTGTGTAAAAATCTTGCCTCATACATCTCCTTTAAACCTTGCCCCTTGTACCTTAAACCCCCCCAGTGGTTGATTCATCGATCCTGGGAAAAAGCTTCTGACTATCCACTCTATCCGTGCCTCTCATAATCTTGTAGACTTCTCTCAGGTCGCCCCTCAACCTCTGTCATTCCAGTGAGAACAAACAAAGTTTCTTCAGCCTCTCCTCACAGTTAACGCCCTCCATACCAGCGACATCCTGGTAAATCTTTTCTATACTCTCTCCAAAGCTTCCACATCCTTCTGATAGTGTGGAAAACAGAATTGAATACTACATTCCAAGTGTGGCCTAACTAAGCTGCTATAAAGCTGCAACATGATTTGTCAATTTTTAAATTCAATGTCCCAGCCGATGAAGGCAAGCATGCTGCACGCTTTCTTGACTACCTTTTCCAGCTGTGTTGCCACTTACAGTGACCTGTGTACCTGTACACCCAGATCCCTTTGCCTATCAATACTTCTAAGCATTCTGCCATTTACTGTATATTTCCCATTTGAAATAGATCTTCCAAAATGCATTCTCTCACATTTGTCTAGTTCTTAGTGGTGTCGATTGAGGGATCTGTATTGATCAGGAGAACAGAACTCCCCCTTCTCAACTTCAAATAATACCTCAGGATCTTCTATGTCTACCTGACAGGACTTCAAATGAATGTCAAAACGTCACCAACACTTACCAACAGTGCAAACCAGGATTATCCTGTCAGATCTCTACATCAGGAGATGAACTCACAGGCTAGAGAGCCAGCACTGCTTCAAAGCTGATAACTAGCTCTGCTATTTCAATAATTTCAGTCACAGAATCATGGAATCCTGATAGTCCAGAAAGAGGCCATTCTGCCTATCAAGTCTGCACCTACTGCAATCCCACTTAGGCCCTATTCCCCATAACCCCGTGCATTTACCCTAGCCAGTCCCCCCGACACGAAAGGGCAATTTTTTAGCATGGCCAATCCACATAACCCGCAGATCTTTGGACTGTGGGAGGAAAACAAAGCACCCAGAGAAAACCCACCCAGATACAGGGATAACGTGCAAACTCTGCACTGACAGTGACCCAAGCTGAGAATTGAATCTGGTCCCTGGCACTGTGAGGCAGCAATGCTAACTAATATGCCATTGTGCCACCCACTGCCTGATGGGGAGTTGGCATGAACCCAATGCAGATGCTTCTTTCCCACTAGTTTGCACTAGCTGCTACAGCATGTCCAATGAGGATAATGAGTCCAACATTCTTCCAGAATACTCCAGCCAATGGGAATGGGTAATCTCCGGGTGACCAATGCCTCTGGTTGGGAGCTTCTTTTCTGTTTTGAATGAGGAGTATTTCAACAGAATTTTTTAAAATCATTCTCAAACATTCCTCTTGTAAGAGGAATGGGATGTTCCTCAGAATGGGGTTTAAATCTTTATCTTCTTACCAGCGGCCACATCAAGCATTATTGTTACCTCCACATTTTGAAAATGGGAACAGTTTGGAATTGGTGTTTTTTCAGTTTGCTGTTTTTGAAAACAAAAGAATTCCTTCCTACTTTGAGATCTGTTTCTCACCCCTCACTCTCTAGACAGACAAAGAGGCAAGGAGGCTGCTTTGAAGGGCTAAGCTGGACTTACCCAGTCACTTGTACAATGAAGTCAAGGACCCAGGGTTATTATTTTCTCTCTCTTTGTCTGGGCAGAATACCCAATGACGGACACAGGAGCAGGAATGTCTCAAGCCTGTACTATCATTCGATTAAAAATTCGGCTAATCTGTAACTCGCTTCAAAGTTTTTTAAAGTTTATTTATTAGTCACAAATAAAGCTTCCATTAACACTGCGATGAAGTTACTGTGAATTTCCCTAACCGCCACACTCCAGCAGCTGTTCGGGTCAATACATCTAATCAGCTTTCAGACTGTGGGAGGAAACCCACACAGACATGGGGAGAACGTGCAGGCTCCACACAGACAGTGACCCAAGTCGGAAGCTGAACCCGGGTCCCTATCACTCTGAGACAACAGTGCTAACCACTGCACCACCCAATTAACCTGACTTGCTAGTATAACCTTGAATACACTTATCAAAGAAAGATCAATCAATTGTGCATTTAGTCCCATCTCCCCCAACTGGACAGGTCTTGATAAGCAGAATGAATATTAGATTCAACCTGACACTCCTCAGGATATTTTGCAGACTTTTTAACATTCAAAACAGGTACTGTTTGCAAATAGCATTTTGGAACAGGATTTGAAGCTGCAACCTATAGATCGTTGGACGTGAGACACCTGCCCCAGAGACCATGCCATCCTGCTCTCTCACATCTTCACTGCTTCTCTCTTCGGACTCCCCTCTGTCTCTATTCCCCCCAGTAGTTCATACTGACAGGAACCAAGTAAGATGCACATCAATAACCACCGTTAGTGATACAATGCCACTAGAATACTTATACCGTATTCCCACATTTCACTGTAGCTGTCAGTGGCACCTGTCAAGCAGCAATCATAAAATTAGGAACTAAGACTGCACAATAGTTCTCTAAAATACTGACTGAAACAAATGTTAGTCATCAGCCCTTCAAATACACTACTCCTTGTGGCTCAGGCCCTCTGGCAACACATGCTACTGACAGCTCCAGAAGACAGAATTTACCTTCAAAAGGTGATTTTATTTACACCATGGAACATTTACTTTTCCTCCTGTGCCCTTAGATCTCAGTCACAAGTCTTCTGATCTGGCTTTTTGGTCTCCCCTTTGTTTGGAACTGAATGGAGAGCTCACACTGAGAACACAGAGACCAGGACTGAAGGTCAACTGTCCCACGTCCCCGGCTGCTGCAGGGTGAACACTGTGAAAGATTAGTGCTCTATACATTTTCAGCTTGAATCATTGATGCGTCATCCTCTTATACAGTTTATATGCAGCACAGCCTCTAGTTAAATTACAACCTTCAAACACAATACTGCAACAACAAACACACCTCTTTTTTTATTCATTTATGGGATATGGGCATTGCTTACTGGCCAGCATTTATTGCCCATCCCTAGTTGCCCCTTGTTCAGATATCAGCTGAGAGTCAACCACATTGCTGTGGCTCTGAAGTTACATGTAGGCCAGACCAGGTAAGGACAGCAGATTTCCTTTGCAAATAGACATTTGTGAATCTGATGGGTTTTTCATCTGACAATTGGTTTCATGGTCATCAATAGATTTTTAATTCCAGATTTTTTATATTGAATTCAAATTCCACCCTCTGTCATGGCAGGATTCAAACCTGGGTTCCCAGAACATTATCTGAGTTTCTGGATGAATAGTCTAGCGATAATACCATTTTACCACCTTGTAAAACCAATATGTTCAAACATGGTTACATCAACTGTAAATATTTGCATCAGCTGAGAATCCACCTATAAGGCATGATCATTTCTCATCGATCATTCTCCAAAAGCATTGTGTAAATTTGCAATGTTGAATGTTTGAACAAAGATGAGAAATGTTTTGAGCCTTATTCATATTGTTGAGGTACATTTTTGCTTCATTATGTAGGTTCTGTAGTTTTAACTTCAATTCTTCAAGATCTTCCTGGTGACGTTAATGAATCCGCCAGGTTTGTGGTTCTCCTACACCCATTTCATTAAGGTTCTAGTACACGGCATGATTTATACAGATAGCAAGCAAGCCTCCCTGGTTTGGTCTGTGTTTCATTAACTGACCTCAGCAATGTTGGTGGAAAAAGGTAATGCATCTCATCTCGAGCTCCCTGGAGTCGAGTTGTAAGAAATAAGTCAGGACTCTCACCACTACGCCCCCCCTCAATCACCCAAGAACAACAACTGTGGTCTGACTGAAATGTCAGCAGGGTAAATATGTGGGGTTATGGGGGCAAAGAGGGACTATAGGGCCTGGAGAGTTAGTGCAGACTCAAAGGGCCAAATGGCCTCCTTCTGCATTGCAGAGATTCAATGATTCAATCCATTGATAAAGATTAGCCACTTTGCTGAGTTATAACAAGGCCCCTGCAAGGCTCAAAGGATTTTTAAAAATTCACTACAAACCAGATGAATAAAAAGGCAAAAATTCTAATGTCCATATATTATATAAAATACCAATTATTTGACAGTTACCCAAGTCTTGCATCACAAACCCGTTCTTTACAAGAACAGTTTTTTTCTTGACTATTGATATTCCATGGGGTGGGATGTGCTGCTTTTATGGCATCTGAACAGAGATGAGTATGTTCCTGCCCAGAAGTCTCCAGCTGGCAACCTTCTGCTCTCCATGCCACTCACTGCTGCCCTGCTAGGCTTCAGTGGAAAAGAACAGTTGGCACATGACAGGCAAGGCTGACAGATTCAAACCCTCCCCCACCCTGTCACATGGATGACAAATGGTTCAAAAACAAGGAGACGCAAGAAAGCTGCAAAGTAAGAAAGCAATGTCCAGCTTATATTGCTGTTTAAGGCAATTCAGTGCACACCAGCCGCCCGTAACACCTAGCAAAAGCTGGCATCCCTGGAATAACTGCTGTGGCATTATGAAATGCTTTTTAATAGCCAGTACACTAACTATTCTAAGAATGACTTCAAAATGCTTTGAGCTGCTAATGATTCAGTTTTAGTGTCTCAGGAGGATTTAAGCAATTAACCATGGCACCCCCTCAAAATATGTTAAGAGCGATCATCAACGAACATAAGCATTAAAAGTTGCGGGGAAATAAATTGAATCCAGTTCTACAATATGTTCTTAACTGTATGAAATATTACTGCAGTTCTTAAAAAAAAGACTCATTATGTCTTCCAGATGCTGAGCAGAGATTGTCAGTCTGCTGTGTCGGTGGCTGAGATGGAGCTGTGTTTCACAAAGAGGACTTAAGCTTGTGGTTATAATAACCTGTTAACTTTCCTGTGCAGACTAACCGGTCCCATTGTTGCTACACTGACTTCGAGGGCTGACTTTACCAGCACCCTATGTGACAATCCATCATGCCATTCCATCATGCCAATCCATGGACTTCAGGCAGCCTCTGGGGTACACCCGGATTGCCAGTGTTAGGGAGGTTAAGTGACACCGTAAAGTGTTGATCCAAATGCTATGTTTATCCCAACGTTCCAGGAGGGGAAATAAAATGGTGAAGGATGAATGGAAAGACTTGCATTTATATAGCACCTTTCAGAACTAGAGCTTTACTACCAATGAGGCACTTTTGTAGTGCATTCACTGTTGTAACTTGGGAAATTCAACGTGTGCACAGCAAGCTCCCATAAACAGCAATAAGTTGGATGATCAGATTATCTGTTTTACCAATGATGATAGTGGGATAAATGTTGACTAGGACATAAGGGCAAACACCCCAGTTGATCTTCAAAATAATCTTTGTGGCATCTTTAGCATCATTTGGATCACTGGGATAGATGGATCAAAGTTCAGTGTAGCATCACAATTGAGACATGTTAATTTATAATGTAACATTCCCTCCGTACCACACTGAAATTTGATTTTGATTATGTGCTAAAGATGCTCAGTTGAAGACAAAATGATTAAATATTGAATTTGTAAGAAAATTAGAGGCAATCAACATGGATTGGAGAAAGAAAGAATTTTTGGAGGTGGTAACAGGTATAAAGGTAAAATTGTCATAGTCCCAGATAACCTTAGGCTGCTCTTCCCTTTGAAGGGAGCTGACTGGTGGTGATTTTAACCTGAGGTTCACCAGACCTCAAACTATGAACAAGTTGAGTAACTTGAATAGCCTCAGTTGGTACAGGAATTGAACCTGAGTCCCTGGCGCTGTGAGGCAGCAGTGTTAACCCGTGTCACTGTGCTGCCCAAATCTGCGATCACCACACTTCAGGCTAGGGGCAAGGTTGAGTAACTTGAATAACCTCAGCTGGTATGGGAATTGAACACATGCTGTTACATTGCTCTGCAACCGAGCTAACTGATTCCCAGAGAAATAACAGATGTTTTCAAAAAGCCTTCTACAAGGCAACACACAAGGCTACTGAAGAAACACAAGAGGCGCCCAACGAAGGGGAACATACCAAACTGAAATGAAAATCTAGCTAGGAAAAAAAAGAGTAGGAGCAAAAGACAGTTTCCTACAGTAGAAGGAAGTAAAGCAACCCACTGTATTGTATACAGTGCTGTGATCACACTATAGGATATGAACACATTGGAGAGAATACAGAAGAGGTTTACACAAATGTTCCCAGGGATGAGGGGGGATTCGAGGGGTTGGGACTGTTTTATTTGTAAAGAAGATTTGGTAGGGCTTTTCAAAATCATGGAGGGGGTTGGGCAGAGTAGATGGGGAGAAACTGTTTCCATTCATAAAAGGATCAAGAGGACACAATTTTAAGATGATTTACAGAAGAAGCAAATGTGATGTGAGAAAGCACGTTTTCACACAGTGATTTGGGTGTGGGTCAGTGACTGATTCTAATGTCTGGAAGTGTGGTGGAGGCAGGTTCAATGGGGGAATTCAAGAGAACATTAGATGATTATTTAAACAGAAACAATGTGCATGGGCACTGGAAAAAGGCAAGGGAATGGCACTAAGTCATAATGCTTCTTTGGACTGCCAGTGCAGACATGATGGGCCAAATGGTCTCCTTTGGCACTGTAACAATTATGTCATCTTTCTATTTTCATTGGTTTATGTCCCAAAGAGGTCATGTAACACGTAACAATGAGTGTCTTGCGTTTCCAATGTGAGAACAGTGGTCCTCCGAACAGCTGCTTTACTGCAGTGATCTGCCCAAGACTGGCATCTCGTCTCTTTCACTGCTAAGCCACTGACGGGCAGCACATCACAACAGAAAGATCCCTGAGGTGGCCATAAACTCCGGTGCAATTGATTGAGCAACTCACAGTGCTGAGGATTAGCAGGTCAGCCTGAAGGACGATTCACACAGAGTTGCTTAGTTTGATTCTTTTCCATTTCCTAATCATTATTGCTGTTCAGTCACAGTGTGTGTTAGATTTTAAGCTGTGGCAAGCTTTTGTCTAGACCTTCTGCATTTTTGGAATTTCATTATACCTCCAAGATCCCAATCAGTTTTTTTTACATAATGTGCCTCAGGGTTATTCCGATATCATATGATAGATCTGCACTGTTAATATTGTATCAGATCTCCTGAATGCTGAAGCCATAATTGCACAGGATGTCTTTGTCATCAAGTGAGTAAGAATGAATCAGTGAACCCTTTGATGTTTTTATCCCATCTCCATAACACTTAGACAAAAATAGGCTTTTCTCCCCAGGAGATTTATTTTATTCACATCTAGGCGAGCTATCTTTTCAGACTGCACACATTAGTGACACTACTGCCCGCTAAAGTCCCTGAAAGGACTGAGCCGTCTTTAAATAGCCCCATAATCTGGATCAATGAAAATGGAGTGTGAGGACTTCAAATCAAAGCATGAATTTGTATTAAGCAGTTCACTTCTCTGCATTATTAAAATAAGGCGCAAACCTTCTTATTAAATCACCAGGAAAGTACTAGCAAAGGAACTTACCAAAACCGACATTGAGTGACGGAATTAGTAAACACTGGATTCTACTGAAGCTTGTACCAAGATAGCAGTGCAAGTATGGGGCAATGCCAATTTTAAACAGAAACAATCAACACCATCCCAGCATGATTTAAAGCAGGTGCAACTTATGACAGTTATTATTATTATTATTACACTTGTTTTAATGCCACTCCCAGCTTACTGGGAGGATATTCCCGATGGTGAGACTGTCCAGAACCAGGGGGTCACAATTTGACGGTAGACTATTTAGAACAGATAAGGAGACATTTCGTCGAGAGGTGAGTCTGTGGAATTCATTACCACAGGAAACAGTTGATGCTGAAACATTAACGTATTCAAGAGGTGGCTGGATGTAGCACTTGGGGCAAATGGGATGAAAGGTTATGGGGAGAAAGCAGGGTTAGACTTTGAATCAGCCACGATCATGATGAATGGTGGGGCAGGCTCAAATAGCCTCCTCCCTGCTATTACCTTCTATGTTCCTATGTATGTTTTCTCAAATCTTCAGCGCTGAATTTATCAAACTCTGCCAAAATCATTATTAACATTGTTCCACCCTTACGCACACTGCAGCTCATGAAATTTTCCAGCATTTACCTCAGTTGGGAATGGGCTGCAAAATTGAAGCATAACAGGACGTGAAGAGGTGATGGCACGGCAAGGTGTCCTGCCAACTCCGGATAATGAGTAACCGGTGGAGGGAAGGGTGATACCAGGGCATGCTGAGGGTCTCAGCCAAGCCTGTAGGCAATGACCTGGGAGAGGGAGGCAATCCTTTTAGGGCCAAAGGTAAATAACATGTAGTTGAAGAATAGGCTGAGAGCAGAAAAACAACATGAATCAGCTGCACAATGTAGTTTTGTGCATAATAATCGCCAAGGTGCAAATCTGGAGCTTGTCAATCAGACAGAGAGAGGGAAAGAGAGCTAGACAAAGAGAGGAGAGAGGGAGAGAGAGCTAAAGAAAGAGCGAGCAGAGAGAAGAAAAAAACAAAATAAAGAAAGAAAATGAACTCAATGTCTCAAAATGCTTTACAGCCAATTAAAAACAACTGAAGAATAATCATATGATATTGGAAACCATGACAGCTCACTTACAGCCAGATCCCATCAACAGAATGAGATAATACCGGCAAATGAGGCATTCTCAGTTGGCCTCGGTGTGATCTTATGAGCCACGGGCAGGTAAGCGAAGTGTAAAATTCTGGCCAGTGACTTGGGTCAGTAATCTCTTTTTGATGTTGGTTGAGGGATAAATATTGGCCAAGACAGGAAGGCTTATGCAATATTTATATACAAGGATCTTTCCACTATTATTACTCCAGGAACTAAATCTTACAGATAACAATTTTTGCCTTCCATACACTATTACTCTGGCCCAGATTCCACCCTCTGCCATTGATGTACCTTCCACTGATTTCTAGTATAAGGACATCCTGCTTGTCACAGACCCTTCAGATGCTAATAGATTGTAATGTTTCCCCTGTGCTTCAGTTGCACTTTGACAACACAAGACTTGGAGAATAGTAAGCTCTGTGACCATTGACACCAGCACAATAGGTGCTATCTATTGCTTCACAGACACTGATTGATTGGTTAAATCAAGTTGCAAAGACCTAAACACTGCCCAGTCTTTGCTGGAGCGCTGAGGATTATAAATCCATTCCTTATCTTGATGCCTGGGGTTGCTTACTCAATCTCAATATCTCTTTCCCAATGTCTCTGTGCTTCTGTCACTGTTGAAAATAGCGTTGCTCCCCTGCTTCACACAACTGCTTTCAACTCCATCACTGCCCTGGCACAGTCACAGTTATGATTCAGGTCCTCGCACGCGACAACATTCATGATCTGATTACCAAGAGGCAGTCTGCGACCGACTTGCAGGGCAGAAGATCAGATCTGGCATTTAATCAGCCCATCATGTGATTTACTTCAAATTCACGTTCAGTGGGCTATCGGAAGGCACAGGAGCAGTTTGTGGTGAGCTCTAGGTCCCTTTCAAAATGCTTTAAGCCCCGGGGACAGCAGCCTGTCAGATTAGTGCAAGTCAATTGCAGACTCAATCTGATGATCCAGGCTTTTGGCTTGGCCTCCACGCTGTCTGTTCCAGTCAGTGGTGAAAGGCCACGTCTTCACACTGAAATGATTCGAGTTAGCTGTCACTGTGATTCATATCGATTATTGTTCATCAGGTGAGACAGGAAACCCTGGCTGCTCTCAAGTGAACATAATCGATTGGATAGCAATATTTCGAATAGCGGCGGGGAGGGGTGGTGGTGGAGGGGGTGGGGGGGGGAGTTATCCATGTCGCTTTGGACAACATCTATCCCTCAAAAAAGATCACCAGAGCGAACAGATGATCTGGTCTGTTTGTGGGAGCTTGCTGTGCACAAATTGGCCTCTGTATACCCTATACTTATTTGATTTGTCACATATATTAATATACAGTGAAAAGTATTGTTTCTTGCACGCTATACAGACAGAGAGAAGGAAACAAGAGGGTGCAGAATGTAACTTACAACAGTGCTCACTTTTACAAAGTACTTCATTGGCCATAAAGCACTTTGGGACATGTGTAAGTTGTGGCAGGTGCGCTATAAATGCAGTTCTTTCCTTTCTTTACCACCAGCTTCTCTTCCTCCACAGGATGCAAGTTAAAGCCATTCAAGCTAACAACTCACAACATGAATCCCATCAGTTTACTGCTCCAGTGGGCATTTTTTTCTCAACTTCACAGTGCACTGCAGCGAAACACTTCCATCTAATCTGTGACTAGCAACACAGGAGGCCGTTAAGCAGTAAATTCCATCAAGACCAACAGATAGCCCGACTCTAAGTGTCTACACAATTCCCAATTGGCTTCTATCCAAAGCCATTTGCTTTCTTGAGCATATTTGTAAGAAACCCATTGCCAACTGGTTCAATGGGGAGAGACATTACTTAGCGTTCTACTTAGTAAGAAGCCTCACAACACCAGGTTAAAGTCCAACAGGTTTATTTGGGATAGCAAATACCAGTAGCTTTCGGGGCTCTGCCCCTTTGTCAGGTGAGTGGGCAGCTTGCTACTTAACATTTAGAGCAAAAAGGTCCCAGTTTTGAGGTCCAGTTGATAATTAGGTTAGCTGGACAGAGTTATGACACAGCCATTCCCCAGGTGAGGAATAGGAGTGGACAGCGAGGGGGGAGAGGGTGAAATAGGAATGACCTATGCTACGAGGATCCCTAAGGGAAAGAACTCGTGGATTAACAGAGCGAGGAGACAGTGGTAAATTGAGGTGCCATCCACAGTCGAAGAATGTTCCAGCTCTTGCTGCTGATGCTTGGGCACAATGAATAGGCAATTGGATGAGGTAGCAAAAGGTGACGGACGCACTTGGTGTCGTACTCCAGGAAGAATCAATGTTTCAGATAAACAACTACCCGTCAGTGACATCCACAGATACCAGAAGAAATTTCAGCAGTGTTGCAGGAATTCAATGTGGGCAACTGATTAGTGTCCACAGACAAAAGACAGCAATTCCCCATATCTACTAGCCATTAGACAGATCTATCCAAAAATACATTGCATCAGGTTTCTCTATTCTCCTCCTTTCTATTAGAACTGGGTGTCTCGCAATTGTTTTTCTTATGTTTACTCCCCACAGTGGCCAGAAAAGGAGTTAGAAGCACTGCAGGTCATTATTTCATTCTCTCTGAGATTGGAGCCTCTCTCACAGTCAATTCCAGTCCTCAAAGAATATTCCAAAACTCCTGTGATATGTGAAGGGAGATCAGTCTTTTACAGTTAATTGCTGAGAGTTTCAATTCCCACAGGTAGTGCTGTCAACTCCTGACAGGAAAGCTGCTGTGTGAGCAATCAGACATTTATTGTCATCTGGGACTTTTGATCAGGTGACTCCAGATGTTGGATTAGGATTTTGTTTTTGCAGGAACTGTTTAGAGCTGACAGAATGATTTGCATTTCAAGAGAAATTACAACCTCGCCATTTTATTAGTCAATAACAAAAGAAACACACGTCTTCCTTCACTTATTTCCATCTCATGTTCCAGGTAAACAAGAGAGGAGCTAATGTGATGGAAGAGGTCTCCTTCCCACATCCTGCATCCAACCACTAGGGTGCACAGTCGAGCCAGTGGTGACCTGCTTTCCATCTTCATCAGATAATTCTATTCAGCTACAACCGATTGAGATTAGAGATGGATTTTACAGCCCTATTGCAGAGGTGGGTGATGGAGGGCAGAAAATGCAGCAAGACATTCAAAACCATTGACTTTGATGGGACTGGAAAATGCTGCTGGCAGGAGGGGCTGTAAAACCCTCTCCTCGGAAGTCATTATCTGGGGGCATCACTTAAAATGGATTCCCCTTCACTCCACACCCACCATCCCCTTGAGCCCTAATCTTTCTCATTACATTATGCTGAAGGCATTTTTGATTACGTGCTTGGAGAGATTGGGCAATGGTGTATTTTTAGTACAAGACATAACACACATGGAAGTAGCGGTGCAGAAATAAAGTGCATGTCATTTTTATAAACTCATTAATTATTAAAGCTTCAAAGAACACCACTAAACATCTATCACTTTTTCAGGGCTCAGAGTCAACTACTCACTTGATAGTAGGCCATGCAGTGGTTATCTTACTCCAAGTTTGGTGTGATATTAGCTGGGATGACTGAAACTCTCGTTACTATGGCAGCCAAAACCTGGTTCCCACCACAGCGTGGTGTGGACTGTCAGCGAAACCACTTGCTTAACACACGCCACTGGTTGGCCCTCACACAACCAATTTCTCCCAGTGTAGGAAGCTGAATACGAACAGGAAGATAACCAATTTGAACTACACTGGAGCAGTCACTGTAACTTGTGTGGTCAGCACTACTGCCTCACAGTGCTAGGAACTCAGCTTGGGAATCCATGTGCAGTCTGCACTGTCTCCCTGTGCTGCATGGATTTCCTTTGAGTGCTCCCATATTCTAAAGATGTGCAAGTTAGGTTGGCTGGCCGTGTTAAATTGCCCCTTTGTGTCATTGGGTCCATGAGCTTGCACTGACAACAATCCCATCTAGACCCTATCCTTGTAACCTGTATCCTTGTAGGGTGAATATGTGGGGTTACATGAGTAGGTTCTAGATAGGATTGTTGTTGGTGCAGGTTCATGAGTCCCCTTCTGCACTGTAGGGATTTTATGATTGCTCAAGTTTCTATACTCAGCCCCTCTTCCATCACCTGTTCAAAGTGAAGGTCAAGAGGAATAGTTGATCTGGGATAAACAAGGCACCACGTCTCACTGCAGGAATCAGAGGGCTGGCCAGGTTTGCACAGTTGCAACTGGTGTCAGGACAAACATCAAAGGTAAGGTCAGGAAAAGGATCCACAGACCTCACAAACATAGTGCAACACTTGAGAAGCTTACTTCATACTCCAATTCCATGACGACTTTCAGTGCTACTACAGGTCAGTTTTAACCCACACTATACTACAACATTAAACAGAGCTCAAGTCACATCAGCTCAGCTCCAGTGCAGCCAGACATGTGCACACAGCCAGACTATCATCTGGCACCCATCGGCAGTGAACTGAAGGACCATTCTCTGTTGCCCCTACTTGTAGCAAATTGATTGAATTTTCAGACTCTGCTGCACATACACAGGGGGCAAGGTGAGTGTTTAAAACAGTTACAGTGCCAGTAACCAGCCACCACCATCATCGGCTAACTCAACTTTCAAAAACGCACGCAAACAACTCAACTACCGTGCATTGTAGTGCGAGTAACTAAGCAACCCAGATATACTGCACTTTTCTAATGAAATGTGAAAAGCCTGTGGCTTTTGTTCACAGTCTATCAGCGATATTCTGTTTCCTGTTGCTGATAACAAGCAGCGTGACAATTAGAGGAGGGGGCGGGGGGAGCACAGAATTGACCAGTGAGAGGTCAGAAGCCAGACATTACAGGCTGGTCAAGTAAAGGAGAGTTCTGCAATAATTCAGTACGAGTCTACCAAGACCCTAAAGTATTGGCGGGCCTGTTGAAGTTTAATCTTTTGCGAACGTACACACATCTGGTAAACGTTGCAGCACGGCCGTGGACCATGTTTATTTGACAAGAAGTGCACGATTGACACCAGGAGACGCTGTTAAACCACTTGAGCTCGGCACTCACTCTAGTATCACTGCAGACAGTGCAAAATAAGTTTATACAGGACCACCTGTCCGTTTTCATTTTTGCTATGGGTGCACAGCCAATGATCTGCCATCCTAATCTGAGCATAGTAAGAGTCTCACAACACCAGGTTAAAGTCCAGCAGTTTATTTGGAATCACAAGCTCTCGGAGTGCTGCTCGTTCATCAGGTGAATCTGTTGGACTTCAACCTGCTATTGTGAGACTTCTTACTGTGCCCACCCCAGTCCAATATCTCCACCTCACTCTTGATATGAAACATTATCCAGTGCCATTCAAAACAGTGCCATCAGTGGGCAACGAGACTGGAGCCAGCAATATTACTCTTCTACGGCTGGCTGGTGGCTGTCATGTCATTCAATTTTAATTCCAGCTTTTTAAAATTGCGTTCTACGCTAATGTGACTATACCATTCGCTACCATTGAACTACAGCAAGAATAATTCAGCTTTGAACAGGCAGCATGAAATTCTCCACTCGCAGTCAAGTGAGAAATAGGTATAGAATCTTCTGATAAGCAGCCATAAACCTAAAGAAAAACATTTACATAACACCTTTCTCTCAATCCCCAAACACTTCATAACCAATTAATTAATTTGGAATTAATCACTGTTGTAATTAAGGCATGATGCTCATTTGCAGAGCCAGTGCAGACACAATGGCCCAAATGGCCTCCCTTTGTGCTGTGATTCTGTAATGTAGGCAGCCCATTTGTGCACAGCAAGCTCCCACAAACAGTAACGTGGGCTGGAAATCTTCCACCTCGCCTGGGGCAGGGATTCTCCAGTTCCACTGCAGTGAATGAAGCTTTGGCCGAACACCAAATTCTCCATTTTCTCTGCCAGCGGTGACAAGGCGAACGAGGCCGGAGAATCCCGCCTGTGTGATCGGATAACCTGGGGTTTTTTGGCGATGTTGGTTGAGGGACAAATGTTGACAGATTCCTTGGGAGAACTTGCCTGTCCTTCAAGTATTGTGATGGGATCCAACACGTCCACGTGAGGGTGCAGATGGAATATTGGAAATATGGCATCCCTGCCAGCACAGCACTCCCCCAGTACTGCACTGGAATATCAGCTTTGATTGTGTATTTAAACCTCTGGGATGGCACCCAAATACACAACCTTCTGAATTGGAGACAAGAGTGATGCCACTGAACTTTAAATGACACTTCAGGAACATAAAGAAAGCAAACCATAGCACCACAGGCTCTATATTTCTAGACAGAAGAGGTTTGGTAATGGGGTAGGAGGGAATGGGGCAGAAGTCGAGATGCGGGGAGGACTGAAGAAGCTGAGCATTGTCAACCTGGGGGCTATAAGTAAGTAGAATCATAGAATCCCTACAGTGCAGAGGAGACCATTTGGCCCGTTAAGTCCACACTGACAACAATCCCACCATCCCATGCATTTATCCTAGTTAGTCCCCCTGACGCTAGGGTGAATTTAGCATGGCCGATGAACCTAACCCACACACGTTTGTACTGTGGGAGGAAACTGGAGCACCCGGAAGGAACTCACACCAGAGGCAGGAATTGAACCCGGGTCTCTGGCGCTGTCAGGCAGTGCCGCCCTGCCACCCTGTAATCATCATCTCCTTATTTCAAAGCATGTGCAAAGGGAAAATAGAAAGGTAGACAGGCAATCACTAGATTTACAAAGCTCCAGCAATTTCACATACTGTAGCCGAGGAAGGAACCACAATGAAAACGTTAGTGTATGACTGCACTTTGGATTTGCCACTCTTTTTAGAGGGTCAAGGGGCGGCTCTCACAGCCCACACATTATTCTAATCAAATGCTGTGTTAAGTTATTTGAACTAACCTGTTAAAATTAGCAAGGATGAACGCACTCAGTGAAACAGCGAGTTACGGTTGCCATGGGAACAGTGGAGCAATGTTTCTGGACATGTACCGACTGTTTTTGAACACTTCAAACATGCTGGGAGCCAGTCCGTGGAATAATATGGGCTTTGCAGCATCCCTAATAACCTCTCTTTAAAAAGTCTTCAGCTAGACATAATTGACAATATCAGAACCTAATGCCGTTTAATGAGCTTGCACCATGTCAATGCCAAGTGTATTGTAGGCAGAGTTACATTTGTTTCTCCCCAACCCCCACCTTTTATTCATTTAATCTAACAATTTGACTGGACAGCTGGTTTCCATTATGCTATTTAAGGACTTTTGACTCAGTCACGCACACACAGAAGGGCACGTGGAATAGGGTAGCAGGTCTGCCAATCTTAAAGGGGTACTGTCACCTGATTCCTGTTCTGGTTGGAGGTGTTTTGGACCTGGTTTGTACACAATCTAACCTTCAGAACACTAATGGTGAATGTCTCAATAGTTTATGTCGCATCATTACACCCGACTTCTCTTGTGAGTCTTGAAGGCACAAACATCTGAGTTAATGCAGCAAGCCGTGAAATAGCCATCAAGAAAAACCAGCCTTGCAAAGCATCATTTTAGAAAAATAAAAACAAATGGAAAGAAAACAAATGTCTCCACTAATAGCAGATGTCAACTGGATTTTATACAAAATTTGGTTCGCCTTGGCCTAGTGAACTTTGGGTCTGTGCACAGTTAAAAAAATAACAAAAAGGCAGAAGCTCCACCTGTCTGCTGATGTTTCAAACAGGTTACTGGTCTGACATTACAGGGGTACAAAATGGTTTTGAACAATTTGACTCAGCATGGCCAATTCAGAAGAGGCCTCATCGATTTGAAATGAGACTGAAACAGCCAGTAGGAAGGATTCAGCAAGGGTCAAATGGACTAAGCCAGCAAGCCAGGTTACCAATCTGGTCATACGTATTCCTGGAACTTTCATTATGAGTCCCCAACTCCAACAGTCCAGGCAAGCAAACTTTTCCTCCATCTCCAATCGTTTCATTACTAATTAACAAAACAAAGTGAAAAAGAAATAGTTTGCTCAACATTCATTTTGTTTTCCCTCTGAGTGACTCACAGCACTGTCCCGGAGATTAATCATTATTCCCAGAGATTCCAGAACAATTTTGAGAATTCAGTAACACCACCTTCACTACTTTAGTCAGTAAATATAACAAAATCTCTTGTAGATTAGCACACATCTTAATTACTCACTTTTTTATTTTATAACTGTGTTTCATTTATAATGAATTAAAGGAATATTTTTCCAATTGAAAATCAATTTGCAACTGTAGGGTGAGCATAAATCATCTTCAAACGCTTCATCAATGACTTTCAAAAGTTCAGAATTGAGCAAGTTTGCTGATTACTATAGTATTCATTTCCATTTGCAATTCCTCAAATACTGAGGCAGTACACAAGCAGCAAGACCTGGACAGCACTCAGCCGTTCAGCGAGTAATGGCAAGTAACATTTTCACCAGACACATGTCAAATAATGACCATCTCAAACAGGAGACAATCTTATCATCTCCCCTTGACATTTGATGCCATTAACTTCCTGAGTCCCCTGCATTCAATGTCCTCAATGATACAATTGACCAGAAATCTAATTAGTCCACCTCTATAAACACTAACAGAGCAGGTCAGAGACTGGGAATTCTGTAGTGAGTAACCTCCTGACTCCCTAAGCCTATCCACCATCTACAAGGCAAAGCACGATAGAATACTCTCCGTTTGCCCGGATGAGTGCAGTTCCAACTACACTCAAAGTCAATACCATCCAGGACAAAGCAACCCATTTGATTGGCACTTCATTCATCACCTTGAGCATTCACTCCTCCCACCACCAGTGGCAGCAGTGTATGTATAGGATGAACTACAACAAATTGACTAGGTTCCTTCCACAGCAACTACCAAACCTGTGACCTCTACCACCTAGAAGAGGAGGATGGCACACATATTGTTTTTTGACTGCAGGTGGTGATGTTCCATTCTTACTTGGGAATATCATCACTGTTGCTGCTTCATAATGGTGAAAATCTTTACCTAACAACCGTATCGGAGTATTTTCACTACATGGACTGCTGCAGTTCATGAACTGCTGAAATTGGCTCACTATCAGCTTGTCAAGGGTAATTAGAGAAAGCAATGAAAGCTGGTGTAACCAGTGACAGCCATGTTAGTATGCAAATAAACACTTCTGGAATTTAGACAATTTTAATATAAATATTATATAAACATAATGTTGGCCTAGTGCAACAGGGCATCAAATGAAATAGTTTCTAATAAAGAACATGTTTTGTTCTTGCATAAGTGTACATACACTAACACGGGTAGGGGTAAGATTAAATCCACATAGACAAGAGACAAACTATATTCATTTATTAGCCAACAACCAATTTTATGCAGCAGATATTGAATTTTTAAATATTGTATTCATGCAATTATGAAGTAGTTCTGATGAACTGTAAGATCTGCCATTTATGAAGGCCTCCAATCATGATTGGCCACGTGACAGGTAACCACAACAAGGTCACACATGTGGAAAGCAGATCCTGTGGCGTGGGAGGCACAAATCAAAGGACGAGTCACTATGGGTCAGAGAGTACCTCCAATGGAAGCCAAGGAGTAGGTAAGTCTCTGTCACATGAATGTATACTAAAACAGTGCTGTGAGACAGACCAGCACATCGTATTCCTCCAGAATTTACTCTCACCAGGGAGGTAGTAAATGACATGTGGTAAAGACATGAGACAAAGGCAGTGCAGCTTCCAGTCATGGTGATTTGAATGGTTATTTGGTGCCACTCTAAGAAATTAGCCATTTTACAGCACATGAGAGAGCTTGGTGAAGTAGCAATAAACATGAACTGCACAGTCCCAGAGGAGCATTGTACTTACTTCCTGCAGTCAGCAGAGATGTTCTGTGGAACTGTATAGCGACAGTCCATAATCATGGTGAGAGTCTCACTGTCATTCACCTCGTGGAATGGTGGATATCCACACACCAGCATATAGAGGATTACTCCCAGGCTCCAGATATCTAGGGTACAGAAAAAGTGACAGCCACACAGTTAGAGTCCCATTTGTTCAAATTGCCTCAAATCCAAAAATTTTTCTGTGGGTATTTTGATTTTATTAAATGAATGGCTATGTTTAAATAAGCACTTGTCCAGGTTCTAACTGACCAATGACTCTCTATCAGGCCACACGTTGCTGCTAGTGCTTTGCTGTTATGACACACTTTGTGAACTGTTAAGTTTTGCAGTGATTTTATGGAAGTGTTGGTGCTCACAACAGATTTTGCCAATGGATGAGTTCTTTTTCCTGAATTTAGCCTGTCCTGCATTTTCAAAAAGAGGAGCTTGCAGTACTAGTCAAAGCTGAGTAATTTGTTTGGAGCTTGACATACCTCGACAAAGCATATTCTTGCTAGCTGAGGCACCCAGTCTGATACAGATCCACTAGAGTTAGAGTTAGGCTTAGGCTTTTAATATGGGGGTGTGGGAAGCCAGAACGTAGGTAGATAATAAAAATTAGGTACATTCTTTCAAAAAAAAACACTTCAGGGGAGTAGTCGTTCAGTTGGTAAATTGCCAATTAGTAAGGAGGGGCCAACCAAAACTAAATGTCAAGGAATGCTCTATAATAAATAATCCTGCAATCTACTATACAAGTGACCTTCTGGAATTCTCAGTGGTTGTATTAGGAAAGATGGTCATTATGCTTTCAGAGTGAGGTGATCTGGCTGTCCCACAGTGGTGCAGTTCGGTCAAGGGGCAACATTTCAATCTTAACTCTCAAGTCAGCAAAACGATTATAACTAATAACAAGATAGCAGAGCTGGATAAAGATAGCAACACTGCCAGGGTTACGGAATATTTACAAATTAACAAAAAGTCCCAATTTCCTTGCCTGCAGATTATTTCAACGCATGAAATCTGGTGTTTCACATGTTATAAAGTTAGAATTCTGTGGATACTGAGCACACGGGCAAGAGCTGAGTCCATGACTTCATGCCCATCTTCCCTTAGACCTTGGAGTGTTAAAATCTGCCACCTTAGGGGATTCTGTGAGTGGAAGCCAGATATTGCCCCATGAAGCTAGACATTGTCCCATGTGATTTCATTAAAATATATATGAATCTGAGATGATTTAACAGAGTATACGCAGAGGTCATATCTTCTGATTGGAGAAATCTAGAATACAGGAGCACAGTCTTAGAATAAGGGGCCAATCATTTAGGACTGAGATACAGAGGGATTTCTTTGCTCAAAAGGCTGTGAATCTACCATACAGATTTGTGGATGCTGTCATTCTATGTAAATGGAACATTCTGGAAATACACAGCAGGCCCATCAGCAACTAAAAAGAGAGAAGGTAAGTTTCAGGAATGGAGTCCTGCTTGTTCTGACAGAGCTCACATTTCAAAATCTTCTCCACAAATTTGCGACAGCTGCTTTTAAATTCTAGTCTTATAGCTTTGCTTCCCTGATATCTACCGCTTCATTCCGCTTTGCAAGCCTAGGAATAGCAACATCTATTTCAAAACATCCGTCAGTAGCTGCCAAAGTGAGGAGATACCAAATGATGTATTCATTCAACCTGAACCAACACTACCTCGCTAGATTCAATAAAAATACAGACGTTCCAGCATACTATAAACTAATGTAATTGCAAGGAGATAACTTAGGAAATGAACTTTTGCTGCTGCGGCCTATTGCTGCTCTGTTGCTAAGCAACACCTGGTGGGTTCCTTTGCTGCATATCCTGTCTATTGTTGGTGCAGTGACAGGAAAGATAGTTCTGGAGCCAGAAGACAAACACAGGCACACAGACAGACAGCAGCACACGTACGAGGGCACAAACATTCATGCTCACACGTGTACGTGACTAGGCAATGTAAAGTTAGAACGCAAAATTAACTGTAAACATTTTAATCGAGCACAGCCTCATGATTAAGTTAACGCATTCCTAAAGCTTTATGCTTCTGCTTTAATATGCAACATGTTGCTCATCAAAACGAGAAGCCTATCAGACCTCCAATGTTCCTTACACTGTTCTCTGTACACCTGCATCTTACACTATTATTTAAGGGTTATAAATAGTAATGATGGGATGAGAAAGGTGCATTTCTATTGTCCTAAGAATCTTCTTTTCAGACTTACATCTTAAAAGAGATTTTGCTTTTTTGCAAAATGATAGGCAAATAATTGCTTCTTCTTAATTCTCTGAATAAAAGCTTACAGCAATTGTGATTCTGAAATTCTAAAATTCAGATGATGATGCAATTGGGATTGGCTATATGCGGGTGCACAGAGAATTAGGTATATGCGGGTGCACAGAGAATTAGGTATATGCGGGTGCACAGAGAATTAGGTATATGCAGGTACACAGAGAATTAGGTATATGCGGGTGCACAGAGAATTAGGTATATGCGGGTGCACAGAGAATTAGGTATATGCGGGTGCACAGAGAATTAGGTATATGCGGATGTACAGAGAATTAGGTATATGCGGGTGTATGGAGGATTGGATGTATATAGATGTACAGAGGATTCACTGTGTGTGAATGTATGGAGGATTGGGTATATGTGAATGTAGAGGATTGGTTATATGTGGATGTACAGAAAATTAGGTATATTTGGATGTACAGAGGATTAGGTATACGTGAATATACAGAGAATTGGGTATATGCAAGTGTTCGGAAGATTGGGTATATGTGAATGCAGTAAGAAGTCTCAAAACATCAGGTTCAAGTCCAATAGGTTTATTTGGTAGCAAAAGCCACTAGCTTCTGGAGCACTGCTCCTTCGTCAGGTGAGTGGGATTTCAGTTCACAAACAGGGCATACAAATACACCAACTCAGTTTACAAAATAATGGTTGGAATGCAAGTCTTTACAGGCATGAAGTCTTAAAGGTACAGGTAATCAAGTCTTAAAGGTACAGACAATGTAAGTGGAAAGAGGGTTAAGCAAAGGTTAAAGGGACATGTATTGTCTCCAACCAGGATAGTTAGTGAGATTTTGCAAACACAGACAAGTCGTAGGGGTTACACATAGTGTAACATGAATCCAAGATCCCGGTTAAAGCTGACCTTGTGTGAGGAACTTCGCTATCAGTTTCTGCTCAGCAATTCTGCGTTGTCGTGTGTTGTAGAGGCAGATATGTGAATTGTACACAAATTTGAGTATATGTGGATATATAATGAAAATTCAGTATAGATGGATGCTTGGAGAAGGTTGGGTGCATGTATTTATGTTAGCAGAGTAGCTGTTGCCATGTGGAAGGTTTGTGGGTGTGTTTAAAGAAAGGAGTGCATGAACTCAAGGGTGAAGTGATAACAAACCCCACTATTATCAGACACCACTAAGAGACAGCCTCAGTATAGAGGCAGCTCCAACACCTCGATGTTGTTACAAAAACCTCAATTCAGAAACCATGTTCAAAGTAGAACTGACTGGAGCTGTGATCTTTGGGAGGTTATTGATTGGCAACATTGAGCAGTGGCACAGAGAGAAAAAAGGATTTCAGCTCTCAGCCAATTTCAAGTTCTTTACATTGATAATACTTTATGGAAGAAATGAAAACGGCTGACCCTGTTGTTCATCAATTATTAAAAACGTATCAAATATTTAGATATTGTGCAGTTATGTTCTGCTGAAATGATAGGATTGTTATTGATTTGTTACATGCCAATTTTAGTCAACAATAAAAGCTCTTATGATTCATGTAATACTGGTGGTGGTCCAGGCTATCAAATTACATTGCAGTTGTTCTCCACTGCTCAGGCTATTTTGCAAAGGCTCCATTAGGGAATCCTCGAAAGGCTGGTGTAGCACACAGAGCTTCTGAAGACTCTGCCAGCAGTCTCTGGCTAACCCAAAACTGGAACCCTCAAGAGATTCCACTCCATTTGAGAACAGCTCTGTCTGGCTAAGTGTACCACATATGTTCAAAACAAAATTCTTCAAAACCGACAGCCTCTTAATATCTGCCCACTCGCCCCCCTGGGTGCCAGGAAAGTGGGTCGGATTACAAAGTCCTGGTGCTGGCTCTGCAGCTTTCAAAACAAGACGTCGTCCAAGAGGAAATCTGTGTCAGAAAATGTGAAGGCTGCCCCCCCCCATCCCCCCATTTTGGAATCACATTCAAAGCAGAGAACAGGACTCATTTGGTTATTCATTTTTTTGCTGCCTTGTCTACTTTCTCATCCAGGGGTGTCCCAATGGCAGCCCCAATCTGGCCTCAGATTAATGGGAGTGCCACAATGGCATAATGGTTAGCACTGCTGCCTCACAGCGCCAAGCATCTAGGTTCGATTCCCAGCTTGGGCACTGTCTGTGTGGAGTCTGCACGCTCTCCCTGTGTCTGCGCGGGTTTCCTCTGGGTGCTCCGGTTTCCTTCCACAATCTGAAAGACGCGCTGGTTAGGTGCATTTGCCATGATAAATTCTCCCTCGGTGTACCCAAACAGATGCCAGAGTGTGGCAACTACAGGAGTTTCACAAAAACTTCATTGCACTGTTGATGTAAGCCTACTTGTGACACTAATAAACCTTAAACATTTAAAATATATGGGCACACAGGCTGGGAGGAGTGGGCCATTTTCTCCGCTCTGGTATTCAAATAGGACCATGGCTGCCTACAACCCCAGCCCCACTATTCTGATCACCTCCTCCTTCGACGGCCTTTGATATTCAAGATAAATCTACCTCTATTTCAAATTATTCAATGCCCCTTCCCGAGTTCCTCTTTGCATCAGAAAGCGAATTCAGCAGGTTCATTTATGACTGGTTGCTTCAGATAGATTGAATTTACTGGATCTGGAGATTCAGGATGGCCCATCACACTGCACCAATCTGAATTTTCAGAGCAGCAGCAAGAAAAGCTCCCACGAAAGGTTGACTGCAAAGCTTACAGGAAACATCTGACTAATGATCTCAAAGCACAGCAGAATTGTGATTGCAGTGGTTTTAAAAGATCAGCTGCCGGTCTCAAACGTTCAAACATATTAAGAGCATTAGTGAAAGGATGTTAACACTACAGGCGGCTCAGATAGATGGCCTGTTTGCCTGTGCGAACAGTCAATGATGTCATCACTGATTGTCTCTTAACATGCCCCTATTCCACTGCAAAGCTGCTGGTGAGCAAACACTCAAAATACCGTGAATACACAAGGTTTTCCATGTTGGGACTAAAGTTTTGGCTGGGTGAGGAATATTTTACTGCGTCAAGCTTTACTTACTCTGTTTACACTCGTAGGTCTTATGAAGAAAGATGGAGGGAGCTGGGGCTTTTCTCTTTACAGCGGAAGAGGATGACAGGCGACTTAATAGAAGTTTATAAGATGATGATGGGGTAGATAGAGCGGCGTTTAGAGACGGTTTCCTTGCGGGCATTACCATAAAGATTCACAGTGGGAAATGGGGGGGAATGTCCAAGATAGATTCTTTACTCAGAGAGTGGTTGGGGTGTGGAATGCACTGGCTGCTGTGATAGTGGAGTCAGACACATTAGGAACTTTCAACGATTATTGGATAGGCACATGGAGCACACCAGAATGACAGAGAGCGGAAATAGTTTGATCTTGGGTTCGGACATAGCTCGGCACAACACGGAGGGCCGAAGAGCCTGTACTGTACTGTACTAGAACACAGAACATTACAGTGCAGAACAGGCCCTTCGGCCTTCGATGTTGCGCCAACCAATTATGAAAAAAAAGCAATGACCCTCCAAACTAAACCATTCCCTTCTCTTCCATAAACTTAATCAACTAACCTCTTAAACGCCACCAAACTTGGCGCATCTACAACTGCCGCAGGCAGGGCATTCCACTCCCTAACCATCCTCTGGGTAAAGAACCTACCTCTGATATCCGTCCTATAACTATCACCCCTTAATTTAAAGCTGTTTCCCCTCATGCTAGCTTTCTCCATCCTAGGAAAAAGGCTATCACTGTCCACCCTATCTAAACCTCTAATCATCTTATATGTTTCGATAAGGTCTCCTCTTAGCCGCCTCCTTTCTAACGAAAACAACCTCAAATCCCTCAGCCTCTCTTCATAAGACCTGCCCTCCATACCAGGCAACATCCTGGTAAACCTCCTCTGTACCCTCTCCAATGCCTCCACATCTTTCTTATAATGTGGGGACCAGAACTGCACACAATACTCCAAGTGCGGCCGCACTAGAGTTTTGTACAGCTGCAACACGACGTTGCGGCTCCGAAATTCAATCTGCCTACCAATAAAAGCTAAGACTCCGTATGCCTTCTTGACAACCTTATCGACTTGATTGCCTACTTTCAGGGATCTATGCACATATACACCAAGATCCCTCTGTTCATCAACACTATTAAGAATCCTACCATTAGCCCTATACTCTACACATTTATTATTCCTGCCAAAGTGCATTACCTCACACTTTTCCACATTAAACTCCATTTGCCACCTCTCGGCCCAGCTCTGCAACTTGTCCAAGTCTCTCTGCAAACTATAACACCCCTCTTCACTATCTACCACTCCACCGACTTTGGTGTCATCTGCAAATTTACTAATCCATCCTTCAATACCCTCATCCAGATCATTTATAAAAATTACAAACAGCAGGGGCCCCAAAACAGACCCCTGAGGTACACCACTTGTAACCGAACTCCACGATGAATATCTCCCAACAACCACCACCCTCTGTCTTCTATCTGCTAGCCAATTCCTAATCCAATTAGCTAAATCACCCTCTATCCCATACATCTGCATTTTCTGCAGAAGCCTTCCATGGGGCACCTTATCGAACGCCTTACTAAAGTCCATATATACCACATCAACTGCCTTACCCCCATCCACCTCTTTGGTCACTTTTTCAAAAAACTCAATAAGGTTAGTAAGGCACGACCTACCCTTCACAAAACCATGCTGACTATCCCCAATCAATTCATTCCTCTCTAAATAACTATAAATCCTATCCCTAATAATTCTCTCCCATACTTTGCCCACAATAATTCTCTCCAATACTTTGCCCACTATTCTATGTAAATCAGTAACCCAGCCACCGCAATAAGGGCAGTGTAGATGTACAGAACATCTCTCAGCTTCCTCCTGTTACCACAACATGTGCACGATTATTATCTTATCTTCTGACTCAGCCCTCTCCCTGTAGACCATTCCTCTCGTTTCCTTTCATTGTAACGTAATCCTTTTTCTCTCTAAATGGCATACTTGCCTTTCCCGCTTCCTGTTGCGTATTTCTTCCTTCTTCCCTTGTTCTCTGTCCCTTTCTTGTGATTTAATGATTATCAATTAGACTAAAACACATGGCAGGTCTGGTCTAAGGTGTGCATGATGACACATGAGCTTAGACAGACACCTGTCATATCAGATATTAGATACTGAGGACAGCAGGAGGACCAGAGCTCTGGCTCCCAGGAAGATCAGAAATCAAATAGATAGTTTAACAAGTAACTCCATCATTTAGTGATTCCTAATTGTGCTAGTGGCAACACATCAAAGAGATTTAGACAGGTTGGGTGAGTGGCAAGAGCACGGCAAATGGAATAAAAGGCGGATAGCTATGTGGCACAATAGTTAGCACTGTTGCCTCACAGCATCAGGAATCCTGGTTCAATTCCCAGCTTGGCTCACTGTGTGTGCGGAGTCTGCACATTCTCCCCACGTCTGTGTGAATTTCCTCCGGGTGCTCCAGTTTCCTCCCACAGTCCGAAAAGCATGTATTGGCCTTGCTCAATGCTCCCTCAGTATGCCTGAACAGGTGCTGCAGTGTGGCAATTGGGGGATTTTCACAGTAACTTCATTGCAGTACTAATGTAAGCCTACATGTGGCACTAACAAATAAAGTATGATGCTATTCAGAGTGGGAAGAAAAATAAAAAAAAAGCAGAATCCTTTTGATTGGTAAGAGAATGAAAGTGGTTACAGGGGCTTGGTTGTTCTAGCACATGATAGACAAAAAGTTAATATGAAGAAACAGCAAGCACTTCAGAAGGCAAATGATTTATCAGCTTGCATTGCAAAGAGATTGAAATACAAGAGATAGTTTGACTGTAATTATATTGGGCATTGATGAGGCTATGCCTGGAGTACTGTGTACAGTTTCCTTACCTAAGGAAGGACAATATTTCCCATAGAGGGAATGCAATGAAATTTCCCACAATTGATTCCTGGGATGAGGGACTTGTTCAACAAGGAGGGATCAGGCATACCAGGTCCATTGCCCTGGAGTTCAGAAGGATGAACAGCGATCTAATGAATGAAAAGTGATTAAAATTCTTAGCGATTAAAAAAGGGCAGCATGGACACGTTGGGCTGAAAGGTATGTTTCCATGCTGTAATCCTCAATGACTCTAGCACACTCCCTTTGTGAAAGCAATTAGGGATGGGCAACAAAACGCTGGCTGCCAGCGACGCCCACATGCCGTGAAAGAGTAATAAAAATAAAGTGATGGTGAAATAGCAAAACGGAGTAGGGTATGCTGACACAACAGCTTATGACGGTAAATGATGACACAAACGCCCAACATGTTTTGGGAAAGAGAAATCAAGATATGTGAGTAGGAAATGCTTACCCCAAGCGAGGTTAAATTTATCAAGATGAAGCTTATATTGATAAGGTAGAAAGTCCAATCTCCTAAATGCTTTCCAAAACCATCCACTGGCAGAAGTGGAGAGTTTCAACTTACTCCTGGTAACTCATGAACAAGATTTCTCTCCTTTCCTTCGTCTCAAGTAACAACTAGTCCCTACATAACAGGTTAAACCGTGGATCAGGATCAGCAATCTGTAAATGATGAGCCACTAACTAATCTGGTGCCTCCTGAGGTTGGGGGCTGGGGTAGTCCCCTTTCTTTTGAACTCCATGTACATATTTTTCTTTTATAGCTCAAAAGCTCTGATTACATTAAACAATAAAATTAAATTCCCAAGCCAGTACTACGGCAACTTCCTCTCAAAGACTGCAGGAAGTTCCCTTCCCTGCATTTTTCACTTTGAACTGACCGCTCTACATAGCTGGGAAATTTATCCACTGGTTCTGTGTGGGGTATAGCTGTACAAGCAAAAAAGGATTTGTCCCTCTGGGAAATCTCACTAACTAAATCATCCGAAACAAAGCAATGAAAAGGAATTGACTTTTTCTGAACTTGCAATAATCTCAAATGGCAAACAAAATGCATTGTCCCACGGTGCTATTTTAGTGTTGATTGCCACTGTTATCTAAAGATTCAAAGAACTGTGTTATTCCATAATATCTTAATATGTTACCATTCCTGGCAGTTGAATAGCTGGGTGAAGGTTCATATCCATTATTCCTATAATCTGATTTAATTAAAATTTTACTCCATGGAATTTTAATCCAAGGAATAGGAGTTCAAGTCCCACAACAACAACTGCCGAATTTAAATTCAATTCATTCAACACCATTATTCTTACAAAATTCATCTCCAAACTCCATGGTTTGGTGCTCAGCTCCTCCCTCTGCTACTGGATCCTAGACTTCCTAACTCACAGATTACAATCAGTAAGGATAGCAATAACACTTCCTCAATGATCACCCTCAACACCGGTGCTCCACAAGGCTATGTCCTCAGCTTCTCACTATACACTTTAAACACCTATGACTGTGGCCAAATTCCCCTCCAACTCGATTCTCAAATTTGACGGTGACACCACCATAGTGGATTGGATTACAAACAATGATAAGACAGAGTACAGGAAAAAGGCAGAGAATCTGTGAATTGGTGCAACGACAATAATCTCTCCCTCAATGTCAACAAAATGAAGGAGATAGTCATTAACTTCAGGAAGTGTACTGGAAGACATGTCAATGGGGATGAAGTAGAAATGATTGAGAGCTTCAAGTTTTTAGGTGTCTAGATCACTGACAACCTGTCCTGGTCTTCCATTCCAACACTATATTTTAGAAAGCCCATCATGCATCTACTTTCTTAGAAGACTAAGGAAATTTGGCATTTCAACTATGACTCTCACCACGTTTTACAGATGCACCATAGAAACCATTCTTTCTGGTTGTATAACAGCTTGGTATCGCTCCTGTTCTGCCCAAGAACACAAGAAACTACAAAGGGTCATGAACAAAGCCCAGTCTATCACACAAACCAGCCTTCCACTCATTAACTCTGTCTACACTTCACGCTGTCTTGGAAAAGCAGCCAGCAAAATTAAAGACACCACACACCTTGGACATTCTCTTTCCCACCTTCTTCTGTCAGGAAAAGATACAAAGGTCTGAGGTCACGTACCAACCGACTCAAGAACTGCTTTACTCCTGCTGCTGTCAGACTTTTTAATGGACCTACCTCACGTTAAGTTGATCCTTCTCTTCACCTTATCTATGACTGTAACATTACATTCTGCATTCCTTTCCTTCTTTATGAACAGTATGCTTTGTCTGTCTAGCGTGCAAGAAACAATACTCTTCGATGTGTACCAATACATGTGATAATAATAAATCAAACCAAACCAAATGAATAAAATCAGAAATAAGCTACTCTCACAAATGAGGGTCACAGTCAGGGCCCTGATATTTATTCAAAGCCAGATTGAACATGACAGTGGGGCTGAGCAGCAATTTTGACTAAATGGGTAATCCTGAGTGTCTTACAGAAATCAGCTCAATCGCAGGGCATCTTTTAAATGTTTTCAATTAGGGTATCTGCCTGAGGGTCTGATGAGCCAATTGTCTGACAGGCAGTTAGGATACTGGGAAGCAGACGTTCTGCTGGTCTGACAGCTATGCAGTGCGGACTGTGCGGGTGGGATGGTTGCAGTGAGAAGCGAATTTGGTATTTGCTGGGGCTGGTTAGACAGACAGCACTGGTGGGTAGAAATTAGTCAATTTCAGGGCTCCAATCCTGTGGCGGTGAGCTTCTTGGGGCTGGATTAATCACTCCTGCTTCTCTTGGCCCACAAAGAATGCTGGAAAAGACATTCAACTTCTTTTTTTTGCCTGCTGGAATCTGCAGCATCCACACATTGGAAATAAAAATTCAGATAAAATGGAGATGTGATTTCAGAGACTCCCAGGAGTAGGTTTGGTGCTTATCCCTACCCATCTCTGGTTAAACCAGAAATATAGACTGGAGGCAGTTGGAGTGTTTGAAATTTTTCACCATCCCACCCATTCCCAAGCCCCCTGTCTTGGGGTTAAAGCCCCTCCACGGCACCCTTAAGTGTCACAGCCGAACACACAACAGTAAGAGCAAGCGTTGAGATTCAGCTTCACTGGCTTCCTTTAGCTCTTTCTTTTGTAGTACTTCAAAGCTATAGAAATTCTCCTCAAAAGCCAAGACCACTTTTCCATCTCAAATTTGAAATAACAATTTGTTTTCTATGAATGGGTAACTGATCTTCAAGCGCAGCTTCACATCTAGGTGACCACTTCAAAATCCATTCCAATATCTCCATAACATTCAGCCCCATTTCATAATAAACATCAATCCAATTCCTTCTAAAAAGGGTCATCTCCTTTGTAAATAAACCCTGAACCAAAGACTTTATTTCTGCTTGTGGTTGAGGGTGTGTTTCGTAAGACTAAGTTCAAACACTCCTGTCTCTGATGGAGAAGATTGTGGGTTCAGTGCTGTATTAATCAGGTGCTGCACTGTTGAAGATGCCATTTTGAGACACTAAACCTCAAACCCATCTACCCTCTCTGGCAGATGTAAAGATCACATAGGAATATTTTGAAAAGTAGGAAAATTATCCCCAGTATCTATCCTTCAAGCAGCATCACTGAAACAGATTATCTGGTCATTATCACATTGCTGTTAAGTGGTTCAAATTAAAATGCAACAGTCTTTGCCAGCACAATCTGGTAGTATGGATCTCACTTGTATTATTTTTATTCACGTGAGTGAGATGGGTGTAGCTGGCTGGCCAGCATTTATTGCTCATCCTGAGAGGGAAGTTGAGAGTCAACCACATTTCTGTGGTCTGGAGTCACACACAGACCAGAGCAGGTATGGATGGCAGATTGCCTTCCCCAAAGGACATTAGTGAATCAGATGGGTTTTTCCCGATTAATCGACAATGGTTTTGTGGTCAGCAGTAGATTCTTAATTCTAGACATTTTTACTGTATTCAAATTCCACCATCTGATGTGACGGGATTCAAACCAGGGTGCCCAAACATTTGCTGAGTTTCTGGATTAATAATCTAGTGATAATGCCACTAGGCCATCGCCTCTCCATATTAATAATCTTTTCATTGCGAAGATGGATTGTCTGGTCACGTACAGAACATTCAAACTTTCTAATTGCACAGAATCAATGCAGAAGGTGGCCATTTGGCCTAACAAATCAGCACTGACTATCCAACAGAGCATTTACTGGAATCTTGCTGTGTGCAAATTAGCTGCTGCATTTCCTACAATAGTGGCTACACTTCAACAAACATTTTTTATTGATTGCAAAGCACTCTAGGATGCTCAAGGTTTATTAATTGCACTGCAGAAATCCAAGTTATTTCTTTCTTTACAATATCCAGTGATTTCGAACCACACTCAACCACAGTGGTTAGGTTGATTTTTTTTAAATAAAAGCTCAATTCCATGAGGTAAAGTCATTAATTGCAATTTCTAAGAAGCAAAACAGGCAAGATGCTCTGTGTGTTAATGTGTGCAACACACATCATGTCAAACCTGGTCACAAAACGCACTTTCGCTATTAAAATGAAGTGGAAACCATCCACTTAAAGTTTCAATAGATGGAAAAGTCAATTCCCATAACCAAACAGTGTCATGGTTGTTAGCACCGCTTCCTCACAGCGCCAGGGACCTGGATTCAATTCCAGCCTTGGATGACAGCCTGTGTGGAGTTTGCACATGCTCCCTATGTTTGCATAGGTTTCTTCTAAATTCCTCGCCCAGTCCAAAGATGTGCAGGTTGGATGTACTGACCATGCTAAATTGCCCCATAGAGGCCCAAGATGTCTACGTTAGGGGGAGTAGCAGGATAAATATGTGAGGTTACAGGGCTAGGCCTTGGTAAGATGCTTGGTCAGAGAGCTTGGTAGACATGATGGGCCAAATGGCCTCCTTCGACACTGCAGAGATTCAATGATTCTATGATACTAGAAAGGTTGAATGCTCTTTATGTGGCCATACAGACCATCTTCCCAACGAAAAGATTGGTACAAACAAGGTCCTCAGTCACAACGTACTGCCAGATCATTCTGACCAAGACTGAGGACCCTGTTGCATTATAACCAGAACCATTTAAGAGGTCTTGCTTCGTGTTTCTCGCTGCCATAGATTTATCATCCTGCCTTGTAGTGCCAAGACATCTGCCAGCGATTCACTTATCTCACGGAGGCTTGCGTGCGACTGGGCCATCTAACCCCCGTCCCACTTTGCTGGAATGAGAGCGTGGAGCAGCTAGATAAATATCACGAAGAAAGCTTTGGTTTCCATTCACATAATCCACTCTGCTCTCCAGCATTCAAGAGCCTAAAGGGCTGTTTAAATAGGAAACAGATGGTGCACAGACACACACACACATACACATATATACAAAATAGTAGCCACGATGGAGGGAAGTGTCAGAGTGTAGCATTGAAACAAGGGAAAAGAGCAATACATTAAGTTAATCGGCACAACTTGGAGGGTTATCAGGTGCAAGAAGTGATGTTATATTATACTCTTCATTAATTTTTCCCTTTTATGCATTTCACTCAAATCTCATTCTCCAGCTGAAAGAATTCATGGACATGTTCCAAGGTTTTGGCCCTTGGAACAATTCTTCCCTGTTCACTGCGTTCCTCTTAACTACGTTGTAACCAATTCTCAGCAATTTCCTTAGACATTCATCTGCACTGCACATTTTGAGTGGCTTAAGAAACTCACCCTAACAACACTCAGTTTTAAAGGAAGAACTTGCCTTCTTAAGAATGGTCCTTGGACTTCTATAAGTACAAAGAGCTTAAGTATCATATTCCACCTTGCTCCCCAACTAAAGCACCTCACTGAAGAACCTGGAATATAGTTACTGCCAGGGATCACATACATACTAGGGCAGGGTGGGGGGAGAAGTGCATTTGGTGAGGAAGATCTTGGGGGTGGGCAGGTGTCAGGGTTGGAGCTCAAATATTAATTCTTTTCACTTTCTGTACTGATGATAGATTTACAAGAATCAGACATCTCCTCGTACATCCAAAACGTTTCTGAGCACCTGCTGTTTTAATCTTTCTCTAAAACACCAAGTGAATGGGGTGCATATCCTCTAGCCTTTGATGTGATCCTTGGATATCAGCTACATACCCAACATGTCAGTCAATGGAAATGGACATTATCTGTCAAATAAACATATTAAGTAATATAGCAATTTAATTTTAAGCAAGTCTATATTTCAGTGCTATGGTGTTGGATAGGTGCATCAGATTTATTTGTTACTTTCATGCTAGGCTAGAAACACAAGGTGTCCCTGCCTCTGGAAGGGCTGAGATTGCCAATTCCACCTCCACCACCACTACCATCACTCCCTCTCCTTGAATTATGGAGGACAGCGTCTCTCCAGGGATTCCTGAAGTCATTCAATGTCAATGCTAATCTACCCCAGTCCCAGGCAGTCTGAGCAATCAGCTCTTCCACACATACCAGCAATGCAAACGTCCCAACACTCAGTGACCCCCATGGACTCTCCTCAGCCAGTAGGTAAGGTCTGATGAAGAGCCACATTCAAGTCTACAAACAACCACGCACAAACAAAACGTACAGGTACAGCACACAACCAAGAACGCTAATGGAATGCTATTCTTTATCACAAGAGGAATTGTATATAAAAGCAAAGATGCTATGCTTCCATTGTACAGGGCATTGGTGAGACCACATCTTGAATATTGTGAGCAGTTTTGATATTCTTTTTTTTTAAAAAGAGGAAGGACATAAGGGAGGCAGATCAGAGGAGGTTTATTAGATGGATACCTGGAGTGAGGGAGTTGTTAGGAGATAAAGTCAGGCAGGCTGGACTTGTTTCCACTCAAGTTCAGAAGAATAAGAGGTGACTTGATTGATTGAATACACAAAATCCTGAATGGTCTTGACAAGCTGAATGTGAAAAGGATCTTTTCTCTTGTGGGTGAGTCCAGAAATAGGGAGCATTGTTTTAAAATTAGGAGTTACCCTTTTAGGAGAGCGATGAGGTGAAATGTTTTCTCTCAGAAGATTGTGCTACTTTGGAACTCTGCCTCAGAACACAGTGAAAGCAGGATCAGTGAATATTTTTAAGGCAGAGGTACATAATTGCCTTGATAACAAGAATCTAAAAGGTTATCAGGAACTAGATGGGAATGTGGAACTCAAAACACAAACAGGTCAGCCATGATCTTATTGAATGGGAATGGCAGTGCAGGCTGAAGAAGTCAAATGGTCTATGTCTGCTCCTATTTCATATGTTTGTAAACTTTCAAAATGCACTGAGAAGTACAATTATATGGGATGGGGCTGGCAGACCAGTAGGTCTTTCCCTGCCCATCTTTTTTTTTAATCTGGTGGTACATACAGTTGTTTGTCTATTGATGCTAGTGCTGTGAACTCTACAACATAAGCTACTTCGACATGAAGCAACTCCTTAACGCAGAAGCAGCAATAGATAGGAAGATTTGTCCTGCTTTTCTGCAAATAGTAAAACTGTCTATTGGAATAATGGATAACGGTCTTATATATAGGATTCAGAGTCAATGTTCAAAGTACCCTCGTCCCAGCTCTTGGACTAACAGTGGCATTTTGATGCAACAACATAGTGGCCAGAATAGTTTGTGCGTCAATGTTGTGATTTATTAATTATCGTTATCAATTAACGATATTAATTAATATTAATTAACGTTATCAATAGTCCTTTGGCAGTACTGACTGGAGCATTGCTGAAGAAAAGAGCCATCTGTCAAAGCTTTTGGTCTTGCACTCATCAGAACATTCGTAAGAATGCAATGTAAATGTATGCTGATTTCCCTCACATTTGGGGCACAAGATAAAAACCTTTGACAAAAATTGGCTCTTTTTGCAGAAATGCAGCACATAAATGCAGGCTGCTTCAAACGGGGTCAAACAGAGAGCACAATCAAAATATTTCAATGCAATCAGTCCCTTGCATCAGTCAGTAAACACAACAAACCCAATTCCAATGTGTTTAGTTGTCAAGAAGAGCAGCAGAAAACTTCCTGTGTCAGAGCAGGAATCTTAATCTGTACCAACGAGTCAGACCCTGGGTGTGCATGAGAAATGTAAAGCTGGCACCAAGCCCAGGATCAGCAGCATCCGTTCTCCACGGGTTTGCCAATTTAGCTTCAACATTCAACTTTAAATAACGTAGTGAGATAAAGATGATTATTTACTGACATTGCCTGTGGAATTATTTTTTAAAAATGAACCTTTGTCCCATTTCTGTAAAAAAATGTTGTCAAGTGATTTTCTTTTTTGAAACCTCAGGAGTTGGGAAAACTGTAGGCTCTGGGAAGTGATGCTGATTAAAAAAAAAGTCAAACTTTCAGAGGTACACAGACTTATCATACTGCTCAAATCTGGGCAGACCAAGGACTGAGAAATGGAATTTCATGAAGAAACTTGTTGACCATTTTGTGCTTTTGATGCACAATGCATGTATTGAAACCATTCAGGGAAGTTCCGCACAGTATTTATTCCCCAACCAGCATTCAATAAAATGAATTATTTATTATCACAATTATGTTTGTTGGGAGAGTCTTACGTACAATTTTGGCTTCTACACTCCCTGCATTACAACAGTGATTACACTTCAAAAATACTTCACTGTTTGTCAGACACTTTGAAACGTGCAGCAATCATGAAAGGGACTAAACAAATGCAAGCTTTTTCCCTGATGTTATAGCATTGATGCAAACATGATGCACCTCAAGATGAAATTGGGATAATTATTCAGTGGAGCGCAGGATAACTTTATTACAAAAGAGTTCATCGGCGTTACATTTGCAATGTTAAAACAATTGCTTATTTCTGGATTAGCCACCTGGTACCAGTGCGCTGTAAGCTTCAGAAAGCTGAGGCTACAACGCCTTTCTTCCTGCTTATTCACTGCATTCAAGACCATTTTCACAGACTAAGTTTGTAAGATACAAAGTGTGTCCATCTGGATCTACTCTGAATTGGTATCTAAATACAACGTTAGCATTCATTTTGAGAGGACTACACTATAAAAGCAATGGTGCACTGCTGATGCTGTATAAGGCTCTGGTCAGACCACATCTGGAATATCATAAGCAATTTTGGGCTCCACATCTAAGGAAGGATGCCCTGCTCGCAGAGAAGTCCAGAGGAGGTTCACAAGAACAATCCCAGGAATGAAAAGCTTGACGTCTGAGCACTCTGGATTTGTACTCAATGGAGTTTAAAAGGAGGAAGGGGAACCTCATTGAAGCTTACAGAATAGTAAAAGGCCTGAATAAAGTGGACATGAAAAAGATGTTTGCATCAGTGGAAGAAACTAGGATCCAAGGGGCACAGCCTCAGTGTAAAGGAACAATCCTTTAAAACCAAGAATGAGGACGAACTTCTTCAGCCAGAGATTGATGAGTCTATGGAATTCACAAGACTGTGGATATCAGGTCATTGAGTGTATTTGAGACAGGAATAGATACATTCTTTACTGATAAGGGGATCAAAGGTTACAGGGAAAAGGTGGGAGAATTGGATTGAGCAACACATCAGCCATGATTGAATGGTGGAGGGGACTCGATGGGCTAAATTGCCTAATTCTACTCCTATATTTTATGTTCTCAAATTTACTCATCCAAAAAAAAAATTCCTATCTTGCCATGACTGCTCCATTGATTCACATTTGCAATGGCAAACTCAAGTGTTTGTCCCCTTCGGAGGAAGATTACCAGCCGAGGAAATGGTTTCGCTCTGATCCTCTCTGGGTTCTCTTCTCAACATTTAAGCTTTTATTTACTTCTGAAACAATGTTTTTTTTTGGGCCACAAAATAGGAAGCCTAAGAGCTGAACCAATCTGAGCCCTCATCCTTGATACTCAGCACAGTGGTAAAGATCTTCATTGATAGCCTTCACAGCAAGATGCAGCAGCTGTGATTGCTTTGATACTGAAAATAATAATATCAAGACACAGAAGAATAAATCCAAGGTTTGGGAGACAAGGAGATTATTCCTGCTGTTACCATTTGAAAAACTTAGGTTCCAATTCACCCAACTGGAATCCAAAATAATGATGGAAGCCAATGCCAAGTTTAGTTCAAACTCCGATTCCCAGTCACAGTGGGTTATTTCCATTCATCTCATTTCCAATGCTGCGTATTAGCATTTCGAGAAAAAACACAAATTTGAATGCAGTAATCTCTAATGATTTTGTTGATGAATGCACAAATGGCCATTTACTTGTACAAGACTGCATATCCTTCAATCAACACCGTTTTCACATTATCTCCTAATGATAATTACTCTTCACCCATCGGGGGTCGAAAGCTTTTGACTGTTTGCTGCCAACACCATCTGGAGAAAAGATGCTTATCAAATTCCAAAAAAAAGCTGTCTTTGTTGTTATGATTACATCCTCATCTGCATACGCTGAATGACCATATAAAAAGTCTGAATTTTATTGATTTGGGATCATAGTTATGAACAAGTAGAATTTACAGATGCCAGTCTGGATTCCATAGATCTGGAGATAAGTTACAGCACAGAAGGAGGCCATTCGGCTCATCTTGTCCATACCAGCCCGAGGACACCTAGGAGTCCTCAATTCCCCTAGGATTTAAGCAAAGCAACCGTATCACTGCCAAATTCCCTCCAACCCATCATCGGTTTCCATCTAAGCCCTTTGGTGTTTGGGTTATTGATATCCTCTAGCTACCATTGCCACTCTCTCGCCTAAAAACTGGACCAAACCCAATTTTGAAAATACCATCCTGCAACACTCAGTAGAGATGCTGTCAGCCTATTTCAGTCTGGTATATTTTTGTCTGTGGATGTGCCACGTTTTAAGAGCCGATGGAATTTTTTGTCAACATTTTATTGTAGAGGAAGGAATCCTTTCATTTACTGGGGAATCATAGAATTCCTACAATGCAGAAGGAGGCCATTCAGCCCATTGAGTCTTCACTCACTACAGTCCCACCTAGGCCCCACTCTGTAACTCAACATATTTACCATCCTAAATCCCTGACAGTAGGTTAATTTAGCATGGCCAATTGACCCAACTCAAATATATTTGGACTGTGGGAGGAAACCCTTGCAGATATGGGAAGAGTGTGCAAACTCCACATTCCTCCCAAAGCCAGAATTGAATCCTGGTCCCTGATGTTGTGAGGTAGCAGTGCTAACCATTATGCTACTATACCACGAGGGATGAGGCTGGAGTATTGGAGAGCAAAAAGATTCAGCAGAGGAAAGGCAAATTAAATCAGAAAGAAATGGTTAGGTGACACCAAAGTTGGACATTCACCAGTCTGTAGAATGGAAATGGAAGGGAAAATCAAGAAGGGGAAAGGTTGAAGAAGCACTGGCTAGAGGAATAAACACTGTGGAATATTGAGACTCCGACAGCAAGGATATAGGAAAGTGGAAGAGTGTGCAGAACCCTTCTTTGAAGATGAAAATTATACACTGCCAAAGAGAAGGAAAAATACACCTAGCAATGATTTTTAAAGGCAGCATTGAGAAACAGAAGTTTTTTCTTAAAACCTACCCGTATTTAAGTTTCAAACTCATTCCATTGAATAGCTATTCCTTATGGAGTTGGGTTTAATTTTCAGCAGCCAGGAAGGGAAACTAAGAAATGAAACCACTGAGAAATCAAAGTCATTCAGCTAACATCTGTAAGAGGAGGAGTCAAATGGTAGTTTGTGGTTTTATTATTTCTGTTCTCCACTATTTCCTGCTTTCCCATTTAAGACAAGCAAAACAAGCTCCCCGACAATTAGTTACATTATTAGGAAATGGTTTCCCTTTTTATTCTAATCCAGGTACATAGCAATTTGAGAATTCATTTTGGCAGCTTATGGTTGAATTGTAATTTTTAAAGTTTTTTTTCAAATTAAGAAGCAACAACTTGGCAACTAAAACTTGCATTTAAATGGCCACTTTGAGGTAGTAATACATCCCAAGGCTTTTCATAGGAATGTAATCAAACTGAACTTGACCCCAAACTAGTGAAGTAGATAGTAGGACATTACCACAAAGATAGGCAGAATCTTTGAATTCTTTTACAGCAGTGCTAGATGGATTCTTGATTAACACTGGGGATGAAAGATTATGGGGGTAGACAGGAATGTGGGGTTGAGATTACAAACAGATCAACCATGATGTAATTGGATAGCACAGCGGGCTCGAGGGGCTGAGTGACCTACTCCTGAACCTAATTCATAAGTTCTTATGTAACTTATTATTTACCTTTTTTTTAATTTGTGTCACAAGTAGGCTTACATTAACACTGCAATGAAGTTACTGTGAAAATCTCCTAGTCACCATACTCTGGCGCCTGTTCGGTTATACTGAGGGAGAATTTAGCATGGCCTAAGCACCAAACCAGCACATCCTTCGGACTGTCGGAGGAAACTGGAGCACTTGGAGGAAACCCACGCAGACACAGGGAGAACGTGCAGATTCCACACAGACACAGTGACCCAAGCTGGGAATCAAACCCAGGTCTCTGGTGCTGTGAGGCAGTATTTACCACTATGTTACCGTGCCACCCAGCTTGGTCAAAGAGTTGGTTTTAAGGAGTATCTTAAAGGAGGACAGATGTGGAGCGGTTTCAAGAAGTAATGCCAAACTGTGACATACAGATGACAAACAAGCCTATATCCGCAGGTCGAGCTAGTATCATCCTTGATTAAAACAAGAAATTGCATCTATTTAGCACTTTCTAGGAGCTTAGCATGTCCAAAGTGCTTTACGATCAATGAAGATCTATCAAATGTAATCAACATTTGTCATGTCAGAAACAGCTGCCCATTTGTACAAGATTCCATGGCAGCAATAAAATAAAGGACTCCATCGTATTGTTTCACGTTTTGGTTGAGGGTAAATATTGCTAGGACACAGAAGAACTTCTCTGCTCTTTGATTAGTGCCATGGAATCTTTTATTTCCAACCAAGATGCTAGATGGGGCCTTAGTTTCCTGTCTGATCTGTAAGACAGCATCTCCAGTGTAGCACTGGTTCAATGCTAACCTAGATTGTGTGTCAAGTTTTTAAAGTGGACTTAGGGCCACAACCTTCAATTCAGAGGCAGGAGCAGTATATTGAGCTGGGGCAGAGATCTTGGAGATCAGTGTTGAGATAGTTTTAGTCTTAGCAAGACTCCACCACCAGCCCACTCCAATCCAGGTGGTATCCCACTTTTGAAATGCCTCCTTAAATGTATTTCAACCGGTCTTCCTTGACTGGCCCCGTTTTCTTGGGTAGTCTGATGGCATCCTCTCTGGCCAGTCCTCTGGCAGCACTTACTCGCTGATGATGCTGTGTGATGCCTAGGATCATACGTAGGCAGCGCTGATGTCCAACTGAAATGATATCCCTTCTGCTCTGTTTTCTTCTTTCCTGTCTTACTACTATAGATTGCAGTTGGTTCTACACTGCAGATGTAGAGTTGCAGCTTCGTGCTCATGTTGATGTTGGGGCTGCCCAGATTGTGTGAGCCGCTGTTGATGTTTGCGTGCAATCAATCTCTACAGCTGTTGCTCCCTAGGTAGGAGAGGTGTTTAATGTCCTCATTATTCTGGTGATGGGAGGGCCTTGCTGCTGTCACTGTCTTATCCAGAAGATTCCACCACTGGCCAACAGCAGGCTGCTTCCGAGTTGCATGGAAAATCCTGCCCACCATCACTGTAAATTCTGGAAACTTCCACTTGACCCTGGAGAGTGTATTATTTTGTGAAGGTGCAGTGATGCAGTTAAAATGGAGCATTTAAAAACCCATCATCTCACCCTGCCAGCTGCTTTTGATGTGGAAAGAATGACGATATCGCAGAGAGAAGGGAATATAAATTGATAGCTGTAAGACAAAGATTGGCCGGGATGCTGAAGTGGGCAGTTGGAGATAACACATTTTGGGATATACACAACTCAATGGAGTGGTGCAAGCCTGCAAGACGGAATAAAGCAAATGCATCAGAAATCAATTCGTGATCGCTTTGAACTGCCTCTGGAAATGCAGCCTGCAGGAACACAACTAAAAATAGTCTGGCACAGACACTCTGTGTGTTAGCAGTCACAGGAAAGATTCAACAGAGCGATGGAAAATCTCCCTCCAAAAGAATAACAATCAGACTGTTCTGCTGTGCTCAGACCCCATCACCCAACACAAACAATACCCACCCCCAGAAATAACTGGTCATTAGTTTGGAGAATTAATCAATACAAAACAGGAACGTTGCTGAGTGCTTGCAGAATTGAAGGTCAAAACCAGTCAGGTAGTGCTGTGCGAAAGGTATGTGACATTGCAGGTAGCTGATATTACATAAGGGTGCCCACTGACAATGCTCCTGTCAATTCCTCTTTCAGAAATTCACTCATCAACCATGTGCTGATTTGATTTAAATGCAGCATGAAATAAGAGGCAGAAATTACTGGGGTGAGGGTAATTTGGAAAGAGGTCAGCAGTTTCTCGTCACGCAGATTCAGTTAAAATCTGGCTCTTTAATCTCCAATGGTGAGTTCATTCCCAGAGCTTGTTGTCTCTAATTCGTACCTGACAAAGTTTTATCCTGCCCACTGATTCAACCCCACCTCTCCTACGCCCTCCACCCCAAAGGACATATTGAGTAACATCTCCTCGTGTCTCTCAAACCCATATCAAAGAATTGCATAACAATCGATCTTTACCAACACAGTGACTGCTGTTCTGTAAGGCAGAGCACCGGGTCCCACTGACAATACCGGCTTGTCTGCTTATATCAACAGTGTTGGTCAAGGGAGACGTGTTGGCAATATATGACAGGACTCAGCTCTTCCGTGAGTGGTACAATCGATCCTTCACGTCATCTGACCCAGTGGAACAAATAGCCTGGGGTCTCAGATCAACATCTCACCCAAAAGGTTACATTTCCCACAATATAGCACTAATAGGAATGTCTGAACAGATGTAGGTCATTCAGCCTTAAGGCTGTTCCTGGCATTCTATTACTGTGGCTACAAGAGGACATCAGAGATTGGGTATTCTGCTGTGAGTGGCTCATCTCCTGACTCCCTAAAGCCTGTCCAATACTGCAAGTGTGATGCAGTATTCTCCACTTGCCTGGACGAGTGCAGCACGAACAACATTCAAAAGCTTAATGTCATCCAATACAAAATGCTTGATCAGCAATCCGTCCATCTCCTTAGGCATATACAACCTCAGCTATTGAAGCATGTTGGCTGCCGTCTACAAGATGCACCAGCCAAGGTTTCTTCAACAACACCTCCAAACCCATGACCTAGAATGACAAGGCTGCAGACACATGGGAATACCACCACCTCCAGGTCACACATTATCACATCTTGGAAAGACCTCACTCTTGCTTCAATATCATTATCAAAATCTCAGAACTCTCTAACAATACTGTGCAAATATATTCAACACACAGATCAAGTAGGCAGCTAATAGGGCATACTGGATACAATAAAGGCTATGGGCCCCAACATCATGCTGAACCCCACGACTAGCTGCATCCTTTGCAAGCTGTTCCAGTGCAGTTACAACATTTGTACTTATGGGACAATATGGAAAAATTTCCAGGTGTATCCTGTCTGGAAAAGTGGGACAAATCCTAACAAGCCAATTGCCACCCCATTAGGATTTTCCCAAACATCAGCAAAGTGGTGGAAAAGCAAAGGGATAAACTGTGGTGGGGTCACAGGGGGAGGCCGAGATGAACCACCCAATCAGCACTCTGGCTGGAGCTGAGTGAAGCTGAGTCTTCAACTCTGTCTTTACCATTTGGGTATTGGCCTCTATCACCCTCTCGAGGGCATTTCAAAATGAACAATAAATACTGGGCCCTGCCAACAACAGCCAAAATCCATGAAGAAATAATTTTTAAAAATCCCTTCATCCCTTTGCCTAATAAAAAAAAAATCCATCATTCTCAGTCTTCAAATGTTTAACTGATCCATCCTCAGCAGCTTTTTTTGGGGCAGGTAGGAGGGAAGGGAGGTATTCACCAGCCACCCCCCTCTCCCACACACACACTTTGCACGAAGCAATACTTCCTCACCACCTCCAAATAGCCTAGCTCCGATTTTAAAGTTATACCTCTTGGTTCTAGACTCAGCTGCCAGAGGAAATTGTTTCTTTCTTATCCACCATATCAAATCCTTTAATCATCTTAAGTATCTCAATTAAATCACTCCTTAATCTTCTATGCAAAAAGAAAGATAAGCCTAGTCTATGAAAGCTGTCCTTGAAATTTAACCCTGTTAGCCCCTGTACTACATGTTGCTCTAGATTAAGTGCAAGTGTTGCTGCAGAATTAGGGGAGGCTTTCACCAATCCAGCCAAGCTGAAGCATGCAATAGTCACATTTTGAACTTCTAAGAAGTGTCTTCCTTCAAGTCAGAGATTTGAAGAGATAATTTGAAGTTAGAGGCTCTTGGGGTTTTTTTTCATTCATTCATGGGATATGAGTGCTGCTGGTTGGGCCAGCATTTATTGCCTATTCCTAATTACCCTTGAACTGAGTGACTTGTTCTGCCATTTCTGAGGGCATTTAAATGTCAACCTAATTGCTGTGGCTCTGGAGTCACATATAGGCCAGAGCAAGTAAGGACATGTTTTATTACAACAATCAAAAAGGGTTTCATTAGACATATACTAGAATGATATTGAATTTCAATATCACTATCTGCCATAGTAGGATTTGAACCTGGATCCCTCCATTACCCTGGGTCTCTGGATTACTAGTTCACTGACAATACCACTACAACACTACCTCCCCTGCGTAGGAGATGATTCCAGTTTCATGCACTCTGGAACCTTTTTCCAATTCAGAGATGCAGATTCAGCATACCCTTCCCCAAGCAGTAACAGAGGAGGCTAAGGCACTTTCCGCTCTTGCACACCAATGTACTTTGGTCCTAACACTGCAAAAACATGCTGCTCCACTGAACTGTGCAATACCTCCAACCCACTCTCAAGCCCGATTACCAATCTGGTATAGGACTCGTGCCAAAACGATGGCTGGTTTACTGCTATGGACCTTTAACCTCAAGAAACATGTTTGAAAGTGTAGAAATTCAGGCCACAGAGCTCTGAGTTAGCAGAGAGAGAGAAGAGTTCTATTTCATCCTCGGGGGCTGCATTTCATGAGGCTCTCTGACTAACGAAGAAGCTAAATGCTCCATCTACAGTTTTTCTTTGGCAGGGATACTATGTTCCGTCCTTACAGGTGGTCCAAAGTCTCCACTTCCACTGGACAAGCAGAGCTGTAGTGACGTGGTGTGTTGAATTTTAAAAGCATCAATGCAATAGAACTAATTAATGTTTGCCGGCACTAAGCCATCCATCACAGCGTGTCACGTTCACAAGGTAGAGTGAGTGCACTGCAGCACTCTTGAGCTAATGTATTCTCTCATCAATTTTTTGTAGATCAAACATGAGTAACAGTTAAAAGACCTATAAATAGCCAACCATTATTCCTCAGCATTAATTGCCCAGTCTTGCTTAGTCTGGGAGCACTGTTACCTGGTCTGGCTCTTTAAGCTGAGAAAGGAAACAAACTGATGGCAGCTTCAGCCGGTTTTAGCTCATGTTACCAAGCCAGCAAGACAGAAGATGCAACCAGGGAAGGTTATTGTTACGTCAGACCAACCCCCTTCATGGTTTCATTTAGTGGCTCATAAAAATTACTTTTATAAGCGTCCAGAGATAGCACCAACAATCTCGGGCAGGTTTTTTTTCTTAAATCAATCTAAAAAGTAATCTCTTGCCTGATGTGAAGTGTGTAGATGGGCTGTCTTTCAAAATAATAGTATAAATTCCAAATACAGCATGAAAAATCTCCCCAAGGACCGATTCCAATTGAGATGAAAGCTAACCCTTAAGCAGGATTAGATCCGGGCAGATTTCTCTTGGCTTTTTGATAGGATAACTGTGCAAATATTTTCGACCGCTTGCTGTGAATATGTGTAATTGTTTGACAACAAGAAAAAAGGATTTCGGAGGTGCTATGCCGTGGGTTGCTTAAACAAAGCAATGCAGCTTTATTTGCAACGTGTCGCCTGATTGAAGTCCAACACGGAAGAGGGATTAAAAACCCACAAATGCCTCTGCTGGGGTCACAGCACATCATATGACTAATCACACAGCAATACATTGCTTTACAATTCATAACAGTGCTAGTTTCTACAAGAAATACTTCATGGTTGACAACTTTTTGATGTGTGCTGGAGACATTTAGTGGTATTATCTGGAAGACACATTGGGAGGTTGGGATGTGCAGTAGGCCAGGGAATGCCTGCATAGTACACATGGCACTGGGCTAGTAATCCAGACAAGGCTCTGAAGACATGGGTTCAAATCCCATCACAAAAGCTGGTGGAGTTTAAATTCAATAAGTATATCAGGGGCAGGATTTCATAGCCATTTTCATCCAAGAGCTGGAAAATCCCACCTGAGGTCAATGGATCCCACCTGCTGCAATTCCCGTGGCAGGCAGGATAGGAAAATTCCGCCCCTGGAATGTAAAGCTAGTTTCATTAATGGTGATCATGAAACCATTGCTGGTTGTCACTAAAGCCAGTTCACCAATGTCCTTTAGGAAAGGAATTCTGCTGTACTTCATCCATTTACCCTACACGTGACCTAGACCCACAGCATTGTAGTTGATTTTTAGTTGCCCCAGAAAGTGACCCAGCAAGCCACTCAGTTCAACAGCAACTAAGGATGGGGCAACAAATGTTGGCCAGTGATGCCCACATCCCATGAAAGAAGAAGGAGGAAAACAAGTGGTCCAAGTAAACGTTTTAGTTGAACCATTTGTTAAGAACACTTGAATTAGAGCTGTGGGACTTGAAGGAGTGTCATTTGAAACAGTCATATGATATGTACATCTTTCTAAGTTTTGACTGGAATCACTAGTTGACTCTTGCACTTGAAGACAAGAAAGGATTGAGGAGCTGCAGGTCCTAGTGTAGAAAAAGCAGAGTTTAAAATTAGCCTTCAACATTAAATTTCCTCAGCCAACTTTCTCATCCACCGACCTCAAACAGATGTGCTCCATAATTGCCAAGGAAAGCATAATCCAGGAGGACTGAATAAAGGACGTTTCTGTTCCATTATTTCAAAACCTTCTCTCAAAATTGTTATTTTTTCTCCTGCTGGGAGTTCATTCATCTAAGGGATTGTCCTAAGTGCAGTCTAGGTGAAGTCACTCAGCTTCGATACCTTGAAGTAGTTTTTCGTTTCAATCAGCTAACTGCCAAAGAGGCCATAGCCCAAGAATAATATCTGAATAAATCAGAACCATACTATTTACCCTCACGAGTTCAGAAGGACAACTGTGCTAAAATAGAAGCTAGTTATAATCAACACAAATCTGAGAGTTGAGGAGAAATTCTATCACTTGGAGTGTACAGAATGCTTTTTCTTCTATAAACAGAAATTACAGGAGACCATTAGAGCACAGCATGATGGGTAAATTTGGATATGATGTGGACTGGAGTAAACTCAGTAAGAGGTCTGGCAATTTTAAATCCAACCAATTTACTAAATTTGGATAGCCATCTCAAAAGCTGCAAAATCCACAGGCAAAATGCTAGTCACAAAATGGTCTTTACTTCACCTGCACAGCATTCCCACAACCAATTTTTAAAATTTTATTTATTAGTGTAACAAGTAGGCTTACATTAACACTGCAACAAAGCTACTATGAAAATCCTCGAGTTGCCACATTCCAGTGCTATTCGGATACGCTGAGGGAGACTTCAACATGGCCAACATACCTTTCAGACCATGCGAGGAAAGCAGAGCACCTAGACAAAACCCACACAGACACAACGGTGGGATTTTCCACCGAGGTCACCCCAAGTCTGGAAAATCCTGCCCAAGGTCAATGGACCTTTTCATGGTGTGTCTCGCCCACTACGATTCCTGTGGCAGAATGGGAAAATTCCGCCCGGGAAGAATGTGCAGACTCCGCACAGTGACCCAAGTCAGGAATTGAACACTGGCGCTGCAAGGCAGCAGTGCTCGCCACTGTGCCACTCTTGGTGACTATGCAGCTTGTAGGTGTCTTTCAGTTTAAGGGTCATTGCACAGTGCACTGCCCAGGTGAGGTGCCCAGAGTGGTGACTATGTTTTAAAATCTTCAAGATTGGAAAAAGAACAGAGAATGAGGAGAGAGATGAAATGCACTGAAACTTCAGATCTTTTGGGAATGAGTTAGCGTGGGAGATGGTCTAAGGGGTCAAACATATTGAAGATTCGGAAAGCAAACAGATCACAAAATTCTTGGCACAAGACGGTCAGATAGTCAAGGTTGATCCATTTGCAAGCGCAAATCCACATGGAACAGTTTACATTCCGCAGTATTCCCATGCCTCAGCTTTGCCAGGGCTTAACAAGAATATTTTGTTCCTTACAATTTTATTTTGCTACAAAACAGTAGGTTATTTTGTTTTCCTTTTGGAATGCAGAGAGAATGATTCAGTGCTTGGAAATGGTTCCTTTTAGAAGGATGCTCCAATTAACTTCTGCGTCTATTAACTGATGCCTCCTGCAGTCTACTAATCCCAAAAGCCTTTTGTCTGCACATTACAATTGGGTCACGTCCTTCTAAGGAATGGCTCTACCCAGTGCATGCAATTCTATAAATAGTACTTTAAATGAGAACTGCTTACTTTTCCCTCTCACAGGCTTTCATTCCTACAATATTTAAGATGATCGGTATTTATAAACATTCCAGTACATTTTGAATCTGGCTTCCCACTCTGGTTTATGTTTTATATTGGGAAGACTTTGACAGGAGTTTAAGCCTGCACATTCTCAGAAAGGAAATAAAGCAAACACAAAAGCAGGCTGCCATTCCTTATCGCTATAAAATATTTGGACAGCATCACTGGATAACATTAATATTTATCTAGCTTTATATAGAACATGAAATATTGCAGTTTGTGGTTTCAAGGCCCAATTCACCCAGATCAAAGCCTATTTCAGATACTGCTCTATTCATAATAAAGATTGTTCAGGCAGATAGGATTTTAATTTTATTAGGCACTGTTATGAAACAAAATAGAACCAAACCATTGCTAACAGGCGCCTCTTAAAAAAGGTGACCAACCACAATAAAATGCAGTTTTGTTTCCACTCTTCAGGAAGAAAATGTATTTTCTGCTTTTTGTTAGCGTATGCCTTAACGAGCTTCAGAAATAACTTCTCTAAACATCTCAGTATGAGTATTCTTAAAAGTACCATTCTGATAAAATACTATTAAAACTAAAGGTGGCTATTTCCCCAACAGCACAATTAGGTCTTTTGCCCGATGCAGAGCAGAATCACATAAGCATAGCATGGTGGCACAGTGGCTAGCACTGCTGCCTCACACCACCAAGGATCTGGGTTCGCTTCCCAGCTTGGGTCATTGTCTGTGTGGAGTTTGCACATTATTCCTGTGCCTGTGTGGGTTTCCTCCAGGTGCTCCGTTTACCTCCCACAGTCAAAAGATATGTGGGTTTGTTGCATTAACCATTCTAAATGTGCAGGTTGGGTGCATTGGCCACTCTAAATTGCCCCTTAGTATCCCAGGATGTGTAGGTTAGAGGGATTAATAGGGTAAATATATGGGGTTATGGGTATTGGGCCTAGGTGGCATTGTTGTCAGTGCAGACTTGATGAGCCAATTTGCCTCCTTCTACACCGTAGAGATTCTGTGGTTTCTAAAGTCCTGGCTTTGCCTGTTGACTCTGCCAGGTTAGCTACTAGCAGCTGGTATGAATAAGGGTGTATCACAACAGGAATGGGCCATTCAGTCCCTCCTGTTCAGCTTTACTATTCAGTTAAATCATGACTGATTTTCATTTCATCACTGTTTTCCCAGCTCTACTGCAAATTCCTCTAGAGTCTTACCTCAGTCTTGAGAGAGCTCCACCATTCTAGCCTTTTGGGGAACAGAATACCAGATTTCTGCCAATCCTCACATGCAAGTGAGTTAGTTAGTTAGTGACCTTAACTGCAAAGTGTATGCACATAGATATCAAATGAACACAGGATGAGTAAGAACGTTCAAACTGAGCTGCGAGACCTACTTCTAACTTACACCAGCAACAACCATTTAAGGATTCTTTGTGAACACTACCTCAGAAAGAATTGTTCTCAAAGATGTAAAAATTATTGTTAAGTCAAGTTATATATTTTTATTCTAGAATATGTATGTTTTATGCTACTCGACACAAAATTGTAGAATGAAAACAAAGGTGAAGAATCATTTTTTAAATTCATTTATGGGATGTTTTCTCCACTGACAAGGCCAACATTAGTTATCCATTCCTTGAGAAGGTGGTGGTGAGCTGCCATCTTGAACTCCTGCAGCCCATGTGGTGTAGGTACACCCACTAACTATGCTGTTAGGGAGGGAATTCCAGGATTCCAGACCAGCGACAGTGATGAAACAGCATTACATTTCCAAATCAAGTTGGTGAGTAACTTGGAGGGAAACCTTCAGAAGGTGGTGTTACCATGTGTCTGCTGCCCTTGACCTTCTAGATGGCAGTGTGCCACCCTGAGGAGCCTTGATGACTTTCTGCAGTGCATCTTGTAGATGGTACACACTGCTGCCACCGTCCTTTGGTAGTGGAAGGATTAGTGGAAGGGATAGCAATCAAGTGGGCAGCTTTGTCCTAGATGGTGTCAAGCTTCTTGAGTGTTGGTGGAGCTACACTCATCCAGTGGTGAGCATTTCTTCACTTTCTCTCATCTAATAGCTGTTACAGTCAGGAATTCAGCTCACCCAATAACCAAAGTATTGATATTGACACTGCCTTTCAAAACATCCTGACCAATCAAGAGTTTCCAGCAAGTTTTGTAGCTGCACATGATGCAGCTCCCACATGCTTCTCTCGTATTCCCTACATTTTGCTCTGGTTGAAGGGGTGACATGGTGGCAGAATGGTTAGCGCTGCTGCTTCACAATGCCAGAGACAAGAGTTCAATTCCAGCCTCACGTCACTGTCTGTGTGGAGTTTGCACATTCTCCTTGTGACTGCATGGGTTTCCTCCGAGTACTCTGGTTCCCTTCCACAGTCCAAAGATGTGCGAGTTAGGTTGATTGGCCATGCTTAATTGATCCTATTGTCAGGGGATTAACAGGGTAAATATGTATGCTTACACACACACACAAATATATAGGGCCTGGATGGAATTGTGTCAGTGCAGGCTCGATGGCCAAATTGCCTCCTTTTGCACTGTCGGCATTCTGTGAGCTGAGTAATTACACATTCCATAATTATCTGGACACCATCATTATGGATTAAGGGCACTTCACTACAATACATACATACACTGTGCTATAATGGAAAATAGACTAAATTGAGCTACCTGCTTACAATACTGCAAATAAATGCATCCCCAGCTTTTTAGGCACTCAGGAGGGAGTTATTCACTTGTTTATTCTTGCTTTGATCCTTCAACATCACCACTGCACAATCCATCCCTGAAGCTCTTGATCAGGATTACACAATCAAGATGTCGCAAGTCACTACAAAAGGTCATGAATGTAGCCCAATCCATCTTGCAAACCAATCTCCCCATCCAATGACTTTGTCTACACTTATGACTGCCTCAGCAAAGCATAATTAAGCAGCCTAGACATTCTCTCTCCATCTTCTTCCATCGGAAAAAATATACAAAAGTGGTCACATATCAACTGACTCAAGAACAGCTTCTTCCCTGCTGCCATCAGACTTTTGACTGGACCTCTCTTTATCATTCTCTACACCCTAGCTATGACTGTAACACTACATTCAGCACTCTCTCATTTCCTTCTCTTTGAACGGTATGCTTTGTCCGCATAGTATGCGGGAAACAATACTATTCACTGTATGCTAATACATTGACAATAATAAATCAAATCAAATCACATGGGATCATGGCATGGCCTTCCCATACATAATGATCAAATAAATCTCATGTTTAAATTTTAGCTAGATTGGCCTAATACCTGCTCATTGCATAGCCGAGGGATATTTCATTCATGTGCATTTTGAACCAATGTTTCAGAATAGGCTCCAAACATTTTGATTCTTACCACCTCTTGTTCCTCAAACCACATTTTTCTTTAGCTCTCATTTCAAGATTCTCTCTATCAGGGTCTGCTCGAGCTCAATTTATTATTGAGAAATATTCTCAAAGCAACACATCCCCATCCCTTCACTCTTCTCATCACAAGTCGAGAAGGAGCAGACCAGCTTATGTGTTTTGTATTTTAATTTGGATATTGTAAATATGAGATTAGTAAATGCACATCTGTCAGCAGCTTGTCCTCTACATTAATCTTCAATTGTATAACAACAACTAGGATAATCCCTTTGGAAAGATCTAAAGAAGTCACTAATTAGTTTTCGTCTCTGCCATTGAATCTTCCTAGTAATCAGCTAAGGATGGAATTCTTCCATCTGGAATGAATCCTGCGGCGGGAATGGGAATAGGCAGTGTTTCCCACTGCGGTGATCAACAAGAAACCATGCCACATCTTTGGCCCCGATCTCATTAATTACGTACCTGGGGGTTTAGCACTATATTCCATGGTGAGGCATATCTGGGTGCCATATAGAAAATGCACCCAACATCATTGACCCTACCATCGAAGATGGTGGAGTCCCTGGCAAAGAAATTGCATCTCCACGAACAGGCTAAAAGATTGACCTCCTCAAATGACACTGAAGCTGGAAGATTCACTGGCAGATGCTCCCCCTACGCACTGCTGTGTTATTCTGGGGCCCAGGTTTGCTGGCAATCTCCACTTGGAACTCCAGAGGCAGTCTCAGACATGCTTCAGCTGAGTCTGGACTTCTGCACATTGTTCCAAAGATGCTTTTGCACAAACGTGTTTTCCTCAGGCATCGCGGCGAATTGGGCATGTGCAAAATTCTTACAGGACTAGACAGGGTAGATGCAGGGAGGATGATCCCTATGTTGGGGTGACTAGAACCAGAGGTCACAGTCTGAGGATTCAGGATGGACTATTTAGGTCGGAGATGAGGAGACATTTTTTCACCCAAAGATTGGTTAGCCTGTGGATTTCATTACCACAGGATGATGTCAAAACATTGAATGTATTCAAGAGATAGCTAGATATAGCACTTGGGACAAATAGGATCAAAGATTATGGGGAGAAAGCAGGATTAGGCTGTTGAGTTGGATGATCAGCTATGATCATGATGAATGGCAGAGAAGACTTGAAGGACCAAGTGGCCTCCTCCTATCTCCTATGTTTCTACATGTGTATGTGTGTGAGGTAAGATGGAAGATTCTGGTCGGGCTTTCATCTGCATCACAATAGCGGAATGTGAATCAGTTTCACGCCAGTCTCCAGCGTATTTTCCGATCCACCATGGCAGACATCTGTGGAGGATCCTGCAGAAAATTCACACTGATATAAAACTGATTTCAAGTTTCTCACCTAATACTCCCACTCCACTGAATCCACCAGTGAGCCCATAGGATAATTCTACCCAAATATTGTCCTTTGTGAGCCTAACCCACACAAATTCACAGGCAGAACCTGGGAATTGGGATCACAGCTGTCAAAATGACAAACTGACTCCAAGGATTTTCTCAAATGCAGCGAAGCTCCCTTTCAGCCGCTGAACCACACATAAAACTCTGAACCTTCTTCCTGCTTCAACTTGATGTTTGCTGTTTTTATTGTACGGCAGAGCTACAGGTCCACTTTAACAAAGAACAAACTCAGAGTCTTCAAACATCTGCGGCTGCACCATGACCCAAAGGAGAGGAAATCCAGATGGAATCTCCTGGATGCTTCAACAGTTTAATAATTTTATGCACTATAAAAATAAAGACCTATGAAAAAGCTTTTGAGAAAGGACAAATTTTTTTGTCCTGGAAATGTTTTTTAAAAATCCCAGCACTCTGCAAACTTGCTCTCAGAGCTAAATGAGTCAAATTAGTGCAAAGAGCTGGCCAGGATGAAACACAAAGATAATTAATCATATTGGAAAACAAATAGAAACCAATTAACTACTTCATTATTTACACAAACACCCTTCCTGTAGCTCACCCCAGATAATGCAGAACTTTAAAATAGTAGAACACCGTTGCTTCAGGAGCATTTCATCTATTTACATGGTTGCTTACACCAGAAGCAAATTGCTGGGATAAACTGCCTAAATGTTTGAAGCAACACAGAATATTTCCCCCAGAGATAATTCACTGGATGGAGTTCCACATAAACTTCAAACGTGGGCAACTGCAATATGGAAGTTTTTTTTTCGAAGCGTTCAAGGGATGAACTTCACAAAAACAGGTTTTGGACACAATTTCTGCCCGGAATTATAAATATTTATGCTTTATCTCATTTAAAAGGAAAGAGACTCATCTTTAAAAAAAAGTGTGCTTTCAAGTTATTTATGAATGACACAAGAATAACTCATTGGCATCCAAGATAGTGGAGTGTGCATCTTCTTTCATACAATGAACATATTTTTCTGCAGTTTTTAAAAGCAATAAGCTGTCTCCGGCCAACCAACCTCAGAAAGGTCCTTTAGGTACTAGTTTATATGTGACTCCAGTCCCATACTAATGTGACTGATTCCTAACTGCTCTCAGAAATGGTTGCCACACAAGCTGTATCAAACTGTGACTCAGACTACCTAAGGATGGTCAATAAACATCAGCCGTACCAGCAATGTCCACATCCCAATAATAAATTTTAAAAGAGACACACAGAGAAAGCTCGAGAGTAAACAGTAGATTAAGAAAGCGAGCCAGCAAGAGACCGAGCGAGCCAGCGAGAGAGTGAAACAATTAATTTGAATTGGAAGATCATTGTTCCTTTAGTAAAAGGGAATGGCCAGAATTTCCTGGCCCCGTGCGGTGAGATCTCGGGCTGCAGACGCAGAAAGCGCTTAAAACCACCATTGACTTCAGCAGGTCTGGAAAATCTCACAATATTCCACCCTAAAAGTCAATAGGAAGGCTTGTTTTAAAAGTCAGACAGACACTACTCAACGTTTATAATGGGAAGGGAAATAGGTATCTAAGAAAACATTCAACCCATTGGAACTACACAAAATCAATCCCAAAGGTGGATTGGAATGGTCAAGATTTGGTCACCACTTAAGAAGATTATTGGCTTAGATGCAATATACTGGCCTTGACAGAAAATAAATCACTGTTATTTAATCCCTATATTGCCCATCATTGAGACATTGCCAGGGATGGGACAATGGGGAACTGCACATCTGACATGACCAACTTAATAGTGGCTAAATCGAGGGATGGGTAGTGCAGGGAGTTGATCCACTTTCTAGCACTCCAATGTGTCAGAGCTCTGACATGAGGCCTGCCTTGGGCAATACATTTGAGTTTAACAGAGCCTTTTTTAGATAATGGGAAATTAGCTAATCAGTATGTGCTGTCATCCAGTTATACAGGTCTACCTGAACCAGAATTTCCTGGTGAGCTGTGAAGACTTGGAGCACGGTTGTATCATTTAATTGTGGGGCTATAATCGTGAACACAATGTTTGAATGGAGTCTGAATAACCAATAAAACAGAAGGTCTGGCCATTACTCACTGCTACTGTGGGTGCTTGCTATCTTTCCTACATTATAACAAGTGAGTACACTTCAAAAAAAATGCTTCCTTGGCAGTGAGGCACTTGGGAATGTTCTAGGCATTGAAGGGAGTTATAAAAGTGCAAGACTTGCATTCTTCCACTGTCCAATTCATCCAGCAGTGAATATAAACACTGACAAAAGCCTTTGCTTAGATCTATCTTTGTTGCTTAGAGCAACAAACATTCTTTATGTTTGGTTTGGACTGTTTCTGGTGAACTATGCACTACACAAACTAACTTTGGAAAATAGCATTTTCCCTTTTTAATGTTTCTCTTTTATTCTGAGTGAATTCCAAAGTTAATAAATAATCAAGGATAGGAAAGATGGTGGGAATTGCTGTCAGCACTCTCGTGTCCACTGACAGTGAACTATTAATGCCCAGTTTTATTCCCCCACATACATATCACACTTCCTTTCTTCAGTGAGGATCATGGTTGGATATGTGGATACCATTAATCACAGCATTTGTTCACAACTGAAATACCTTCCATTTTATATAATCAGTGTTACATTATAGAACAGCTAAAGCACATAATAAGTGGGAAGAAAATAACACTCAGCAGGAAAGGAAAGAATTTACACCAAGGGGACTGAAGGTATAGCCACAGAGATAAACTGCAAGAGGGAGAGAAAGAGAAAGGAAAATAGGAAGAGAGAGGGCTGCAAGTAAGAAAGGAGAGGAAGCAACTTGTGTTTTTCCCAATAACAGGACACGCAAAGCATTTTACATTCAATGAAGTACACAATTACCATTGCAATATGGAAAATGCACAAGTTAAGTTGTAGACCAGAAACCTCCCATTAAAAAGAGGTCAGATTTTCTGTTTCTTTTCAGTGATGTAGATTGAGAGATAAACTATTGCCATACACAAAAGAACTCTTGCTTTCCTTCAAGTATTCGATAGATTTTTTTTACATTCACCTAACAGGTCTTTGCCAAACATCTGATCTAAAAGATGGGTTGCTCAAAGGTATGGCACTCCCACTATACCCACTGTCAGGTATAGGTGCTCACACCCCCCTGGGGTTGGACTCGAACCTTCAATCTTTTGATTCAGAGGCAAGAGTGCTGCCAACTGAGCCACAGCTGTACCCAAGGTTTTGTTCAAACGTGGTGGAGCCAAGCCTATTCTCATTACTCTTAATTAACTCAGATTAGAGAGAAAAAGAAAAACTAAACCTTCTTACAGAAAGCATCAGTCAAAATGATTTCATTCTTCTGACAACTTGCCCTCCATCACCCAATGCTCCAATGTCATGGTTTTCAGGTCACTGGCTTGAATCCAGGAACAGCCTGAAACAGATCTGCTGCCAACATTAATGTTTTATTCCGACACCAACCTGTACTTTAAAAATGAATGGCACTTATAGGCAGTACGTGGATGACACAAGAGTTTCATTGTCCTTGTATTTATTGCTCTTCTAATCATATTACTAAACAATGCTTCTTCTGGTTATGCTTGATTGTCGGTGCTCAAACAAAATCATAATCAAGGTCATTACTGAGCAATTGCATTAATCATGGGCTTGTGATGTGCAGCCGGTTCTTTTACAGCAAAACCTAACCTGAGCACGAACATACAGTCATACTACATTAGGAAATTTGATATCGCTGCTAATGACACGCAGCTTGAAGAGGAAACTGAGTCATTAGTAAACGGTGGGTTTGGCATTTCCAACATTCAGTCAAATACTTGGCAAGGTGGTATAGTTGTTAGTACTGTTGCCTCACAATGCCAGGAACCCGCGTTTGACTCCCGGCTAGGGTGACTGTACAGAGACTGCATTCTCCCAGTGTCTGCATGGGTTTTCTCCAGGTGCTCCAGTTTCCTCCAGGTGCTCCAGTTTCCTCCCACAGTCCAAAAGATGTGCTGGTTAAGTGTACTGGCCGTGGTAAATTCTCCGAGAGTGTACCCAAATAGGTGCCAGTGTGTGGCGACGAGGGGATTTTCACAGTAACCTCATTGCAGTTTTAATGTAAGCCTATTTGTGACAAATAAATAAACTTTAAATCTACAACAAAAAAAAAAAACCAGCTGCATCCTGGAATTCCACAGCTGATCATCCCAATTTACTTTGACTGAGCACTCTGCGGAAAGAACTGTAATGGGACACTGACAGCTTCCTGCAGCTGAACTGGAATGAATGATTTTGGAGGATATAATTAAGAGAATCACTTTAGTATGCAGAGATGAGGCTCCAACTTCCACTCATCAACAAAATGCAGTGCATAATTTCTACTGAATGTTGCTCGATATGGAGATAACAATTTCACTGCCTCATCAGGGGCATTATTAACAAATTAATTAATTAAAGCACTTCTTTAAATTGATAGATATTGTGTCAGTAAAAGCAAGCTCTGCACTGCTAAGTGATGTGAAGCTTCATGCAGTAATCAGTAGTTCACTCATTTATGATGCCTGGATATTACAAAGCTTTTTGATACAAATATATCATTGTGAATTATGAAGTATAAAGGTTGTTGCTTTATTTCTGTGTGACATTCACAAAGCCTGCAGTAACTCATTATAGCTGACTTCAAGGTTTGATTCCAAACTTCCACTGAAGTTCTAATGAAGAAAATCTCTTCCCACTCATTCTAATCGGATAACATTCCAATGGACCAAACTGTTTCCCATTGTGCAGGCCCTGTGATCCAGGAATATGGTCTTCATCTATTTATTGCATTAAACTAAACCCTGAGTTAAATCCAGTTAATAGCCTGTCCAACATACTTCAGAGAAAAAAAAACAGTTTGTCTTAAAAATATCAAATAATTGTTGTGCAAACTATATATTTTTAAACAATAACACACGCTTTCACTATTTCAAAGGATGACTTGTCATGCGATGATTTTTTTTTATATGTTTCAGCCTTTGGAACTGCTAATTCCCAATAAAAGATTTTGCTAAACTGATCATGCAATTACCATAGAATCACAGATTCCATACAGTATAGAAAGAGGCCATTCGACCCATCGAGCCTCCATCCAAGCCCTATCTCCATAATACCATGTATTTACCCTGCTAGTCCCCCCTGACACCCTAAGGGATAATTGAATCATGGCCTGTCAACTTAATCTGCACATCTTTGATCTGTGGAAGGAATCTGGAAGACCTGGAGGAAACCCATGCAGACACAGGGAGAAGGTGCAAACTTCACACAGACAGTAACACGAGACCAGAATTGAACCAGATCCCTGGCACGGTGAGGCAGCAGTGCTAACCACTGAGCTGCCGTGCCGTTTCACGGGACTATTTAAATAGAATTGTAGTGTCACTAATAGTTCAGTTTTGACTCAGTCAGGGGCATTTGAATTTATTTCAGTCTTCCTTCTGAGTTTCATAACCTTGTCTCAAATGAGAGACACTCGACCATCGTTCTCATTCAGCGCCAGTGCTCACCAGCTCTATTTCATTCCATCGCACAGTAGGAAATTGACTGCTGCTGTGAATTTAGAACACGGCTTCTGAAAGGCAAAGGCAGAGCCTGATAGGAGTGTTGGAGTTAAATGAACTTGGCCTCCATGCGGGCGCTCAGTTTGTCTCAGGCAGCACATCTGCTTTTGATATAAATGGTGACGATGTTTATCTGATTAGAGGTCAGCAGTAAACGTGTGTGTCAGAGAGACAAAAAAAAACCCACATTCTCAGGAAATCCTCGATTCTGTTGCACCTGGCAAAATGTTAAAAAAACGTCCAATTTGCATCACAAGTACAGTGAAAGTATGGTTCAAGTACAGGATCAGATTCTTGTTTTCCTAACCATGTGAAGAGTATTCAGTTTAACTTCAGCTGAAATGTTTGTGTGGTTCAAATGGGGCCAGGTTAAAATCTAAATAAACTGGACTCTGATGGGAAGCCGCACAGCATTGCAATTTGCAAACTAGTTCAGGCAAAAGGTAGCACTGATTCCAGCTTCCTTTCCAAAACCCCAACAGCACTCCTCTCTTATGCCGTATAGAACAGATCAACACCTGCGAGTTGCTGTACGATGGACTTAAAAGACACTCTCTCGATATACAAAAAAGTCCAATAGAAATGCACTGAGTTTTTTTTACAAAAGAACAAAGAAAATTACAGCACAGGAACAGGTCCTTTGGCCCTCCAAGCCCGCATTGACCATGTTGCCCAACTGGGGATCATATCCCTCAATTCCCATCCTATTCATGTATTTGTCCAGACACCCCTTAAAACTCACTATCGTATCTGCTTCCATTGCCTCCCCCGGCAGCGAATTCCAGGCACCCACCAACCTCCGTATAAAATTCTTGCCTCGTACATTTCCTCGCACCTTAAACCTGTGCCCCCTAATAATTGAAGCTTCCACCCTGGGGAAAAAGCTTCCGACTATTCACTCCAACCTCTCCTAATGCCCTTCATATCAGGCAACATCCTGGTAAATCTTTTCTGTACCCTCTCCGAAGTCTTCACATTCTTCTGATAGTGTGGCGACCAGAACTGAACACAATATTTCAAGTGTGGCCTAACTAAGGTTCTATCAAGCTGCAACATGACTTGTCAATTTTTAAACTCAATGCCCCAGTCGATGAAGGCAAGCATGCTGCACGCCTTCTTGACTATCTTCTTCACCTGCATTACCACTTTGAGTGTGTGTACCCGCACACTCAGATCCCTTTGCCTATCAATACTCTTAATAGTTCTTCCATTTACTCTTCCATATATTTCCTATCATTATTAGACCTTCCAAAATATATTACCTCACATCTGTCTGAATTAAACTTCTTTTCTTTCCGCCCAAGCCTCCAACCTATCCGTATCCTGCTGTATCCTCTGATAGTCCTCATTGCTATCTGCAAATCCACCAACCTTTGTGTTGTTCACAAATTTACTAATCGAACCAATTATATTTTCCTCCAGATCACTTATATATATTACAAACAGCAAAGAACCAGCACTGATCCCTGAGGAACACCACTTGTCACAGCCTTCCATTCAGAAACACTTCCACTGCTACCTTCTGTCTATTATGATCAAGATGTGGAGATGCTGGCATTGGACTGGAGTAAACACACTAAGAAGTCTCACAACATCAGCTTAAAGTCCAACAGGTTTATTTGATAGTAAATGCCACCAGCTTTCGGAACATTATTCCTTCGTCAAGTGAGTGGAGAGTTCTGATCAGAAACACGCATATATAAAGGCACACGCAGTTTGCAGTATACTGATTAAAATGTTAGTCTTTACAGCTAATCTGCTTGAACAGTTGGATTTTAACCTGGTGTTGTAAGACTTCTTACTGTTTTATGATCAAGTTGGTTTGCATCCACTTTGCCAATTCACCTCTGATACCATGCGACTTAACTTTTAGCATCAGTCTGCCATGAGGGACCTTGTCAAAGGCCTTACTGAAGTCCATGTAGATAAAAGCCACTGCCCTACCCTCATCAATTATTTTTGTCACTTCTTCAAAAAACTCCATCAAGTTAGAGACATGACCTCCCCTTCACAAAACCACATTGCCTCTCGCTAATACATCTACTTATTTCTAAGTGGAACTAAATCTCGTCTCGAAGGATTCTCTATAATAAACTTCCCTACCACTGACATAAGGCTCACCGATATGTAATTACCTGGATTATTCTTGCTACCCTTCTTAAACAAGTAACAACATTGGCTCTCTGGGACCTCCCCTTTATTAAGAAGTCTCACAACACCAAGTTAAAGTCCAACAGATTTATTTGGCAGCACTAGCGTCCACAGCCTCAAGTTCCTTCTTCAGGTAAGTAATGCCTTGTGTTCACAAACAAGGCATATAAAGACACAAACTCCATTTACAAGACAACAGTTGGAATGTGTTTACAGGTAATCAAGTCTTAAAGATACAGACAATGTGAGTGGAGAGAGTGTCAAACACTGGTTAAAGAGATGTGTATTGTCTCCAGCCAGGACAGTAAGTGAGATTTTGCAATTCCAGGCAAATCTTGGGGGATTACAGATGGTGTGACATGAACTCAAGATCCTGGCTGAGGCTGTTCTCGTACGTGTGGAACTTGGCTTTCAGTCTCTGCTCAGCGATTCTGCGTTGTCATGTGTTGTGAAAATTGGGGAGACCGTGCAGACACTACAACAATGAATGAATGAATGCCGCTCAACAATCAGCACGCAGGCATGTTCCTTCCAGTCGGGGAATACTTCGGCAGTCACGGGCATTCAGCCTCTGATCTTCAGGTAAACGTTCTCCAAGGCAGCCTTCGTGACACACAATAACAAAGAATTGCTGAGTAGAAACTGATAGACAAATTCCGCACACATCAAGACGGCCTCAGCCGGGATCTTGAGTTCACGTCACACCATCTGTTACCCCCACGACTTGCCGGGACTTGCAAAATCTCACTAACTGTCCTATCTGGAGACAATACACATCTCTTTAACTTATGTTTAATGCTCTCTCCACTCACACAGTCTGTACCTTTAAGGCTCGATTACCTGTAAAGACTCGCATTCCAACCATTGTCTTGCAAATTGAGTTTGTTCCTTTATATGCCCTGTTTGTGAACATAAGTCATCACTCACCCGAAGAAGGAGTTTGAGCCTCTGAAAGCTAGTGCTGCCAAAGAAATCTATTGGACTTGAACTCATATTGTGAAATTTCTTACTGTTCTTACTCCAGTCCAATGCCGGCATCTCCACATCATACCTCCCCTATAGCCAGTGAGAATACGAAGATTTCTCATAAGGCCTCAGCAATTTCCTTCCTTTTCTCTCTCTCAGTATTCTGGGTATACCCCATTAGGCCATGGGGACTTGTCTACCTTAATGACAAGCCATTATTTGCAATTTTATTTAAATATTAATTCTTTTAATGGGTGCTGCTCCACTGCTCCTTATTAATGTTAAGGTTCAAGGAAAGCCAACAAAATGAGACAATCCCCACACTGTAAACTCCTCTGGACAGCTACAAACTGGAGTGGTGTCATTTATTCTCCACCACCGCTGCACTTGCTGAGTTACATTTAGCACCAAGTTTCACCAAATAACCCAAATTTAAAATTCTCATCTTCCTTTTCAAATCCCCGCTATGCTCCCATGGTGGAATTTTTCATTCTGCCAGCAGCAGAAGGAGTGAAAGGATGAGGCAGCAGAATTTGGTGGAGGCCAAAAATTAAATTCCCAAATCTTGTTCTCCCGACTCATGTTGGTTTAAAAGTGGGTAATTCTCTCTGCTCCTCATGTCCACATCATTAATGATCTGAATAGCTCAGTTGCCCCATCCTCCAACCAAAGTCACTCAGAGTTTCACTTTCTCCATCAGACTTAGTCTCCAGAATAGAAAATTCTGCCCCATATCTCTGTGACTACCTACATGCAACTTACCAGCAACTGTGCGTTCCTTCAATCCTGACCACTCGTACATTCCCCAGTATAAACATCCCACTTTTAGCTGCGTGCCTTCGGCTGCCTAGCTCCAAAGCTCCACAATTTCCTCCCTAGATCTCTTTCACTTCCTTTGAGGATGCTCTGTAAGATCTATTTTTCTGACCAAGCATTTGGTCATCTGTCCTGCCATTTCTTTAATTGACTTGATGGCAATGTATTTGTTCTGTGCAGCACCTGGGCACTATCTAAATACAAGTGGTTGTTCTTGGTCTTTGTACGCGAGGGATGTCAAGCATTTTAATAAGGATCAGTTTGCATTGCAGAAAAGGAAAGGGAACAGTCCTGATTTTCAGCTCTGGCAACTACCCAGAGTAAAACAGAGCTTGTGACTAAAGACAGAAAGACTTAAATAGAGAATAAAGACCAGGAATGCTAAACTCACCATCGGAACAAATTACTGAAAGGAACTTCTTCACAGAAAGGATTGTGAAACTGTGGAGTTTCCTGTCCAGTGAAGCAGTTGAGGCTACCTCATTGAATACTTTTAAGGCAAAGATAGATAAATTTTTGAACAGTAAAGGAATTAAGGGTTATGGTGAGCAGGCAGGTAAGTGGAGCCGAGTCCACGGAAAGATCAGCCTTGATCTTATTGAATGGCAGAACAGGCTGGAGGGGCCGGATGGCTACTTCTGCTCCTAGTTCTTATATTACAAGAATTATGGCACTAAAATAGTGAAACTAAAAAGAGAATTTGCATTTACATGGCGCCTTTCACAATGGTCCAAGGTCTTTTACATCCAATAAGTTACTTCTGAAGTGTAGTCAAGGCTGTAATGTCAGGGTGTTGACAATCAGTCAAAAATAATCATGTCAGGGTACACAACACTGCGTTTAGAACAAAAGATTTAGAAATGTAAAAGACAAGCGAGGGTGTATCAGTCTTAAGGAGTTCAGTTGAATTAATTGATCAAGTCAGATCTGAGCAATTTTTAAATTGCAGCAGTTAACACCCAATGTTCATTACAACCATCTGAAGCACTACACTCCCAAATTAGCATCAAAAATATAGACCATCTAAACATGAAGTACACTGGACAGTCTTTAATATTCCAAACCCACAAGTTTACCTGTATAACTGTTTTCTGCAGAGAGAAAGCTGCAATGTCTCCAGCAACTAAAACTGTTCTCTCACTCACTGGATATACAGTACAGGAGGAATCCAATGGAGCCTCAAGATGAATATGTGAACATTTTGTGTCATCATGAACTATAAGAAATGCCTGGCAGGATGATTATAGATCTATTCTCCAATTTTGATGAGTTTCACTGGATGGGTGCAGCTCCAACAATACTCAAGTAGCTTGACACCATCCAGGACAAAGCAGCCCGCTGGATTGGCACCACATTTACAAACATCCATTCCCTCCACTATCGAAGTTCAGTAGCAGCAGTGTGCACTATCTACAATATGCACAGCAGCAATTCACCAAAGATCCTTGGACAGCACCTTCCAAATCCATGAGCACTTCCATCGAGAAGTAAAGGCACCAGATACATGGGAACACCATCACTTGCAAGTTCCCCTCCAAGCCATCCATCATCCTGACTTGGAAATATATCACCATTCCTTCAAATCACCAGGTCAAAATCCTGGAATTCCCTTCCGAACGGCATTGTGGGTCAACTCACAGCACAGACTACAACGTTTCAAGAAGGCAGCTCACCACCACCTAGGGCAACTAGGGATGGGCAATAAATGCTGGCCAGTCAGTGATGTCCCACAAATGAGTAAAAAAAGCTTGTAAGAGCTTAAGATAGGAAGAGCTAGTACATTTGCAGAAATTTCCATGACCACAGCACTTTGCAGTCAACGATTATTTTGAAATATAGTCACTATTGTAACGTTAGGGTAATGTGGCAATCACTTTTTGCACACTAAGAGTGCACAAATAACAAGGAAATTGTGTCCAAGTAATTTGATTTAGCAATATTAGTTACAGGATAAATATTGACCAAGAGGAGGTTTTGTTGGATGGGATTTTCTGATCCTTCCTGCTGGTGGCATCATCCTGTCCCACCGTAGGCAATGCCCCACAGCGGGTTTCCTGGCAACACATCATAGACATTTAGCAGAACTGGATGATCCCAGCAGCTGCCAATGGTGAGCTGCCTCCACTACTGGGAAACACACAGTGGGGGTGCAAGAGTGGGGTGGAGGTGGGGAAGGAGGGGGGTGGGGGCAAAAAATTGTGTCCAACATCAAACAGTGCTCTTTTATGTCCTCCCCCACAAGAGAGCAGCATTTCTTCAGTGCTGCATTGATGTGGCAGCCATGATTATGCGCTCATATTTCTGGAGTTGGACATGAGCCCTCAAACCTCGGAATCAGAATGGGAGAACTACCACTGAACCACAGCTGGCACCCAGGAGAGCTTTTCTTTTAGTCACTGACTTCACCACCTCATTCCGTCAGATGTGTGACAATGGGACGATCTTTACAAATATCTTTTTCTCCTTCTTTGTCCTCCACATGTCAGATGATCTTGCAGAAAGCTGCTAATGAGGAGAGGGTCTTGCATTTCAACGAGGCTCTCAACTGTCAGCATCTAGCTTGGACTGTGCTGAACTTAAATGATTTGCCAGCGGGTGCAAGTGTCAGTCTGTTCCAAAGCTCACACTGTTAATTTGCTTTCTGCCATCCCAGTCATTGCAATGACATAACAATAGAGCAGTTATTGCATAATCAGAGCAATCAATCAATTCAATCCACAGCTAGACCCAGACATGGAGCAAGGAAAATCCCAGTGCAGAACTCTGGGAACCACAGGACTAAAGTGACCCATCCTTGCCAAGCAGACTACACTTACATGTTATGCTTCACAGGGATATGAAGTGGGGCCTAAATCACTACCCTAAAAGGATAATCAACTTAGACAAAATATGCATGCACATTTGTCAGCATGCTAAAAAGTAATTCATTAATGACTGCACAGAATTCAGAATACGAGTGTAAATTTGCTCCTCTATCAGAGCAATGTCATTTTATAATGCCGGAATGACCCTGTTTGTGAGCAGATTGCTGCTTCGCAACACAAGCGACCGCCAAACCAAACCAAACCCATCCAAATCAACAGCATGCACTGAGTACACAGCACTTCATCAGGCATGGGGCCTGGCTACAATGTGGTTGCATAAGGGAATTGCCAAAAGAAAAAAAATTCATTTGTGCAAAGACAAAGATCCTGTGTGACCATTTCCCAACTGGAATTAAATACTGGATTGGATTCCTTCTGGAATTAAATACTGGATGGTATTCCTCTACTGGAATGAAATGCTGGGTAGGATTTCCTCCCACTTTGGAATTAAACACTGGGTGGAATTCCGCCCCCCACCCCGCGTTGCGTTTTCTGGCCAGTAGAGGCGGTTTGCCATTGTTTGCCTGTGGGATCCTTCAGTCCCATCAATGTCAAAGGCATTTCACTTGGCTCACCCACCCTGCTGCAGAGTAACCTGCCATTGGTTGTAGTTGTCTTCAGCAAGACTGGAAAATCTCACTGGCCAGAAAACCCCACCCACTGTTTCACACACTGAACATCAAAACATATGGAAAATAGCCTTATCCATGCACAAGCTTGAGAACGAGCAGAGCTTTCTTGTTTGTCTTTTTCCACCCAACGTTGCTTTCTTTGGGTTACACTAAATCATTTAAACGAAGTTGGCTGTAAACAGGGAAGAGTGGGAAGAAATTGGAACTTTCACGGCCTTGATACATTTAATTATTTCTGTAATTCCCAAGTAGAAAAGGGAGACTTTAATTCTCCGAAAGTCTTAACGAAAGGGTCAAGGTTAACCAGTATTTACAGCAAGTGCTGGATCACTGGGATCTGTTACAATAACAAATTGTTACACACTGCTCCGTCTCTCTCATTCTACAGTTGAGCCCCCTGGTTCAGTGGAAACTAAAAACTGCCTTCACCTGATCTCTGGAACTTGCACTGGTCAATACTACACTTGTTTTAGCATTGTTATGCCATTTTCATTACTACGAACTGCAGGCTTCAAAGATTCTTAAAATAATTCTCTTCCACAAATTCCTGAGAGTTCATTTTCCTCTATCATGTTTGCTGTACAAAAACAAAAGAAACATAATCTATGCAGATGTTACAAAACTTATTTTTGTACAGACTTTCAGGCAATTTATCCGGTACAAATTCCTTTGGCTTTTTTATGATTTAAATGACCAATGTAAACTCGTCATGCTATAGTGGGAGCAATGTAGCTGGAGGGTAAATAGACTTTGATAAGTTTATATAGGTAGTTTCAGTTATACAATGTGGATATGGGAATTTTACAAAAGAACTACAAAAATAAAATACCCAAAATTGAAATGGGAACTGAAATCCACACTGACCCGAGTCGCATGATGCACTATTTTATAACCTTCCTTAAAATTGGTCAGACAAGTGGACACAACCTTAAAAATCAGAGCTAAGTCATTCAAGGGTGATGATTTTTGCTGTCTTAAAAAAATAGCAACATCCCTTTCCTCAAAGCTGTTAAAATTCATGTTCAATTGAAAAGTTCAAACTCAGATATTTATGGTTTTGTTCTGTAGAAATATCAAGGGAAGTGGGGCCAAGGTGAAACTGAGGTACAGATCAGCCATGATCATTCTAATCGGATGGTGGCAGACTGAAGGGACTGAATAGCCCACTTCTGTCCTAATGTTAATTCCCATGTGCATTACTATAGGAAATCCAACTAGTGCATTTTTGATAAAGAACACATTGTCTGAATCCATGGGGAGGATCTTTTTGTTGTCATTTGTAAATAGCAAAACCAAATGTTAAAGTTGAGATTCTTTATTAGTCATGGTCAATGACATGGACTCCAGTGTTCATTGGACTTCCACGCAGGCACACTCTTGTTATATTTTCTTCCTTGGGTTAAGCAGTTTGGAATTAACAACTGGAGCGGTTTAATCCTTGGGAGTAAACACTAATTAATTCAAGCTGGTTAAGCCCCATTCATGATTCATTTGGCAAGTTCTATCTTCTCAAGAATATCTTGGCTCCATTTCTCTCATATTGTCATGTGTAGCTGCGCACTGGTAGGAAGAACATAGACATTAAAACTTGGCTAAAGCCTGTGGATATACAACATCTTTTACACTATTTACAACTGTCAGGATTTACAAGTCAGAAAAAGAATGTTGCAATTGAGGACAGCATCCAAGAATTAAAAAAAAGTTACAATCTTTTTTTAAACACATCCAGTTTGTGAATAATATTGCATGTTATTAACCAGCTTGTTTTTAATGATATTAGTCAACGGGTAGTCTGGTTTTAGGACAGAGAGAACTTGCATTTTCATACTGTCTTTCACAATCTCATAACACTGGAAAACAATTCACCCAACAATGAAGTTCTTTAAAAGTGTATTCACTGTTGTAGTGTAAGAAATGCAGCAACTAATTAGTGTGCTAGCAAGATCCTCAAAACAGCAACATGAAAATGATAATCTGTTTGAGTGATACTGTTTGAGGGATGAATAGTGACCAAGAAGAGAACTTCCTTTTCTTCTTCAGAAATAGTGCCACTGGAAGTGACTGTCCACCTCAGGTTAATGTCACATCTGAAGGATGGCATCTCCAAACTGGCAACACTCCCTCAGCACTGCATCAATCTACAAGGTGTGCTTGAAAGATTTTAATTGGAGCTGGAACCCACAAGTCTCCTGACTCAGAAATCAGGGTGGTACCAATACATGCATGGTTGTAGCATCTAAGTCAATAAATAATTGCTGTGATTAGGCAGTGTTCAAGTGGTCAGTGAGTGCTCTGTGTGGAGGTCATCCAAATAAGCCCAGTCTTAATGCTTAACGACAAATAGTTAGGATGCAGAGGTGCCAGCGTTGGATTGTGTTGGGCACAGTAAGAAGTCTCACAATACCAGGTTAAAATCCAACAGGTTTATTTGGAATTATGAGCTTTTGGAGTGCTGCCCCTTCACCAAGTGAGTGGAGAATTGAGTTCACAAACACAGCATATATAGACAGACTTAATTGCAAGAAAATGGTTGGAATGTGAGTCTTTACAGGTACAGACAATACGAGTGGAGAGAGGGATAATGACAGATTAAACAGGTGTCAATTGTCTCAAGTTAGGACAGTTAGTAGGATTTTGCATGCCTAGGCTGAGTGGTGGGGGATTACAAGTAATGTGATCCCAGTTGAGGCTGTCCTCATACATGGCAGAACTTGGCTATCAGTTTAAGCAACTTCAACCAGAACTTAGGTTATTAAAGTCAGGTCAAGCAACAAGGAGCGTCTAGCTTTATTGCTCATTTTTTAAAATGTACTTTCAGGAAATTAAAGTTTGATGGACATAGGCTGGTCTCAGTATTTGCAACTATGTTGTAGCAGATATTCCCTGCATTTGCTAATGTGAATAAGGCAGTATACTGCTCTATTTGGCTTACAGTGCTACACTTCTTGACGTACAAATATTTTATTCTGTTGCTTAAGATGATAATGTGTTTAAACTTCTCTATCCCATGAAACTTCCCTCCTTGGACATTCTCCACTTCTGTTTTAAAACCACACTTGCCACCTTCAAACCCAGACTCCTGGTTAAATATTACCAAACTCCAACCTTTCTTCTCTGACATCCTCGAATGTGATGGCACCTCCCAGGTTCTGCACCCATCATTCTCCATTTGAATCCCTCCAATCCTCACAGAATCTAATTGGCACTAACCAAAGTTGCAAACAATAGTGTCAATGATTGTTTCTTTTTAACTTCCTTGCCCCCTTTACAACCTTTAGCACAGTAGACAATGCCATCCTCCTGTGATGTCTCTGCTCTGTTGCCCAGCTTGAGGAGGGACAGGGGGGTTTGGGGGAAGGGGAGATGCAGTGGGCTGGAGGGAGAATTGGCCTGGTTTACTTTCCCCGTCACCTATGTAGTTATAGCTGGAATATTCAATCCCAATATCATTTTTTAGGAATTCCTCAAGGATCCATTCTCAGCCCTTTCCTCACGTCAACTGCTTGGTGAGCTGATGAAACACAGGGAACAGCATTGTGTCATCTCTTTTGGTCCATTCACTTCCTTTATATTATTTGATTGTTTAGCCATCATTGAGTCTGGACAAGCTGCAATTTCCTCTAGCCACACACTGTCAAGACCAATGACCTTGTTTTCAGTCGCTGCCACCGAATCTGTGGCCTGAAGTTAGGCTCCCTGTTAGCCCCAGTGCACTCCTATAGGCTGAAGCAGACTGTCTCCAATTCTGGCGTCCCACTCAAACCCTGAACTCAGCTTCTGACTCCATAATATGCCTTCTTCCATCTCGGTTATTTCACTCCTACCTCAACCTGTCTACCACTGAAGCCCATGTCCAGAACATCATCATCCTCTAATGCTGTCCTGACCAACCTCTCATCCTCTGTAAATGTAAACTCCTCCTCCTAACAAATTCAGGCTTTGTTGTACAAACACAGTTTATGGTCACACATAGCCAAAGACACTAGGCAACCCCAGAACGCACTGTGTAACTGTTCAGTTACCACTCAGCATGTTCAAGGAAGTGAGTACATCTTTCCGATTAGCTTAAAGTTACAATATGCACAAGTCAAAGTAAGCAAATTCCTTCAAACAGCAATAAAGATGCCAATTCCCATAACTTGATACTAATGGTACAATACTCATAGAAACATAGAAGATAGGAGGAGGTCACTTGGCCCTTCAAGCCTGATCCACCATTTGTTACGATCGTGGCTAATCGTCAATTTAATAGCCAAATCCTGCTTTTTCCTCCATAATCTTTGATTCTGTGTGCCTCAAGTGCTATACCTGGCTGCTTCTTGCATACATTCAATGTTTTGGCCTCAACTACTTCCTGTAGTAATGAAATCCATAAGCTCACCACTATGTGGGTGAACAAATGTCTCCTCACTTCTGTCCTAAATGGTGCACCCCAAATCCTCAGACTGTGACCCCCTGATTCTGGACACAACCCACCATCAGGAACATCCTCCCTGTGTCTACCATTCTCAATAACTCAGTGTGGTTGAAGTGTCACCAGGCAATGATTTCTAATTTTTATCTTCATTAAAAAGACATTAATAACAGGAACATGATTGTGGAAAAGTTTCACTTCCATCAATGCCCTTCAATTGTTACAGTCTCCACAGATCTTAAGTTAAATTGCTCATCTTGAGACTCCTTCCTTTGTACTCATAACGAAAGGTCAAAATGTACAAACTTCATGTGTTCAGGTTGTCAGGCGAACTCTCACCTATCACTCATTATCTTTCCTAATCAATCTCTTGCTGTTATACCCTTATAACGATGAATTCACTCCTTGTGCAATTGCTTCTGCTTTTTAGATATGTAAAAAGTTCATTTATTTTCATATTAATTATGCCTGGCTCAATCTACGGGGAGTTTCTCAACCTGTTACTTGCCTGGAATTCAGCCTGCGAGTTGATGTGAAGGAAAAAGGAGAAAAAAAAAAAAGGGGTTTGGAAATAAGCTACAGAAATCAAATACCAGCTTTGCCATTAGATTCAGGAGCTTTGCTGCCAAGGTTAAACCAATAGCCTCGTACCTGATAAAACAAAAGCTGACAGCACACTTCCTGGAAGGTGATTCTGTTTGAAATCCCTAATTGATGGTGAAAGCAAAGAGGGAGAGCAGTCAGGAGGTGCCAACCTTTCACAGAACAAGCAGGGAAAATGTGAAATGGCATCTGGGATAAGCAGTGGAGAATACAATACATAGTGTCAAGGTCATCAAACAGCGTATCTGATGAACATCGTGTGCTGCCCAGACGTTCGCAAGGCAAGGTACTGTCACAATTCCAGTACTAATCAAAAATCTGATATCTTTGACAAGCAGTGAAATAGACGATTTCTCACTCATTTAACATTGAGATTTGGGGTAGTGGTTGCTTACCATACATAGTGTAGGAGGCTACCATTTGGTCCATCAAGCCTGCACTGACAACAATCTCATCCAGGCCCTACCCCATAAACCCATGTATTTACCCTGCTAGGCCCTCTGACAGGAAGGGGCAAATAAAGCATGACCAATCAACTTCACCTACACATCTTTGGGCTGTAGGAGGAAACCAGACCATCTGGAGAAAACCCATGCAGACAGGGGGAGAACATGCAAACTCCTTGTTCTCCCCTTGTCTGCTTGGCTTTCCACAGTGACCCAAGCTGGAAATTAAACCCGGGTCACTAGTGTTGAGGCAGCAGAGCTGACTATTATGGCACCGTGCCACCCCCAATTCTTCCCTCACAGTTTGAAATTGCTCTAACCAAAAGGAACATACCAAAACACTTTTCCACATACTCTGTCAGCTTATGGTACCCTTAACTACTTTATTAAATAGACTCACCTCCAGAGCTGCCATTTTTGTTTGATGCTGTAATGGCAAGGCTGCACATTAACATGAAGAGAGTGTGGGAAGTTTCCCTGCTAATACTTTAAATTAGAACTGAAATGTCAACTGTTAAAATGCAACTAATAGAGGAAGACAGCTGATAATCAGAATGAAAATGTCGGACAGAAGGTTTCACACTTAATTCCCGATTCTAAGCAACATCATCAAATCAAACACTGTCACTGTAAATCTGCCACTTGTCTACAAATTTGTATTTTCTTTTAATTAAAAAGGTAGCAATAATGGTAAAATTGCTGAAAGGCATTGGCTTCCAACAGTTTCCTTTCCTTTCAATAGTTAAGCTCTCCAGAGGTCCTGAGTTTACAGTGCCTGTCCTGTAAGTTCCCTCCATGGCCTCACCCCCAATCTATATCTCAGCTTTTCTCCAGTACTAAATCACCTCATGGAGACAGTGGATGGTGTCCCTGCCTCTGAGCTCAAGTCCCACCCCAGGACTGGAGGACCCAAGGAAGATGTGTGCAAACAGATTGGGTGTCAACCTACAAATCCTTCCAACCTGCCAACTGCTGACAGTAAGAGCGGGAGAGACTCCTGGACAACCACGCTTGATGTGGATGCCAGGAATCAAGTCAGAAGTCCCTGACTAGATTAGCGACCCTATTTCAGGAATTACTAGCTATGGAAACAGACAAAAGTCTGACTTAGTGCAACATTGGATGTGGGAAGAGAATTAGAATGGGATGGAAAGGAATATCAGTTAATTAAACCTCGAATAGCTGAAGGCTGCACAACTGAGAATGAAAGGGGGGGGGGAACTGTTGCGGTTTTTTCTTTGTTGTCCCTCCCAGGAAATCTATTTGACTACCGGGGAAGAAGTGGAAGGGAGAGAGGGTATAGTTACAATGCATCTGCCATTATAAGTGGGCCAGCTCGACTTTTCCTGTAAAAGAAGTTAAAAGGCACAATACTCCCCAGTGCTAACTCTATTCCCGATTCTACTCTTTGGGTAGTTCCCTCGTTTCATCCTCTATCAATAGATGGCTGAAGGCTGCACTGATACCTTATTCACTGAAGTTCACTTGCTAAACCACTCCTGCCCCTGCACCCGAACTCTCTCCATCCTTCAAAAGTCTCTTTGAAGATCTCTTTGAAATCTTTCAGAAATCCTTTCTATTCTCTCCCTCATCTCTGTGTCTGTTTTCCATATGTCCACTTATGAGGCTCACAGGGAATTCTTCACTATAAAAGGCTCTGTATAAACATAAGCAGTTGTCCTCTACAGTGAACTTGGTCAATCTCCAGGATTGGTTAAGATTTCCCATGGGACCAGAGAGGAATTTCCCAGATTTATTTTTCCTTTATTGGTCTGTAGTTGCCTTTTTTTGTCCTTCCCAGGAACTTTACACTGTTACGAGGGAGAAGTGGGAGGAAGCAAGTGTATTGTTACAGTGCTCCTGCCATTATGAGTTGGTGGTGGACCAACTTGTCTTTTCTGTACGTGAAGTTAATAGGCACAATTCTCCGGCCTCATGCACAAACCGTGCTCAGTGCACGCGAGGCTGGAGAATTGCAGGGCAGGGACCATAGTGCATTTAGTATTGGGGAGAGTGCTCCTTGAGATTCTCCCTCCCCCCTCAGACCCCGATGATTCATGCCCAGCACCTCATGCCTGTTTAGTGCAGGGGTGACTTGGACACTCAGTGCTAAGGGGCAGGATTGTCACCGCAGGATCAACGATATGGGGTGTTCCCCATATTGGCGGGAGGGGAAGGGGTCACAATGGGAGGGGCAGGAGATCTTCAACTTTGAGATTGGGGCACCCCTGGGGGCAACACTTAGAAATGTTTTAACAGAATTCTGCCCTATATCTCCACCAAGTACTAGAAATAAAATCTGTGTTCTCCTATTTTGAAAGTGTTAGATCAACAATAACATTCTTATAGCTTCTGACATGTAATATAATCTTCAGACAGTCTGAGGGGAGATAAACATTCTCCTTCAAACTTAAAACTGGATTTTCACTTCTCACACGGGTGATGTTGACTCATTTGAGCCACCCCAGTAAAACGTAGCCAATATTCAGGCTTTTTGTTCCAGGGATGTTTTCCTGCAGATACAAGATAAAGTTGGTTCCCACTAACTCTGGAAGGCAGCTATAGGGATTGGCGAGTGTCAAGGTAGCTGATTAGAAGGTCATCCTCAATTCTAAGGTTTTGTCCCAGTTGCTTCAGACACACTCTAGTGTTCACCTCTCACGACCCCTCTCCCACCCTTTAATGCCCCTCATACCCTGCATTCCAACTCATGCCCCATGCCCCCCAATGCCACATCCACTCACCCCATATCCACCTTCAGCAAACCTTAGTGGCTCTGTGGAGATTTTTTTTTAAAAAAACAACCTAAACAGCTCTCACTCATATATATTAGTGAGTGAAAATTTCCCATTCATAGGATCCATTCAAAGCTTTTAAATCTCAAGTTGTTAATAATGAATCTCCTGTAAAACAAATTTTTATTCAGACTCAATATCAAAAATAGATAATCCTTTAATCGTGTCCTTAAACTGTCAAACCATGAAATCCTGTCCCCCGCTCCTACTCTCCTCCCCTCCCTACAACGATCTGTCAGAGGTAAGGATGGCACTTTGATATCTGGGTCTAGCACGCCATTTTTAAAGAGTCTTCCTGACTACCTGAAAATCCGACTCCATTGTCATTTACCTATCGTGTCTACTTGAAGATTGTGCTATTTGGAAAAAAAGTTTAAAAATAGCACCACTGCAAACATTACAACAGATTTGTTTAAAGTCAAGAACTTATGGTTTGCAAGCCAAAAATCCATGATTGTAAATAATCAACCCAGAAAAATAACATGCCATTACAAAGAAATCGCAGGCATATGTACCGTGAGATTTGCTGCAGATGATTTACATAAATTGGACAATGGCAAATTCGAAAGTCCATTTTACATTCCGTTTAATTAAGCCTTTGGAACAGGATGTGCAATAATCTATCAGTGGCACTAGCAGGCAGTTGATCCCCACTCCTAGAAGGGTTTGAATCCTTTTGAAAGCTCGAGACAACTCACAACTAGTAGTAAAAACAGAGCTGTTTGAAAATCTCTGCAGATCTGAATGCATTTGTGGAGAGACAATATAGCCAATGTATCACATCAGAATGATCCACTTGAAATATAGCACCTGCAAAGGGTCATCCTGACTTGAAACATTGACTCTACTCTCTCCACAGAGGCTGCCAGACCTGCTGAGATTTTCTAACATTCCTGTCTGTGTTTCAGATTCCAGTATCCACAATATTTAGTCTTTATCAAAACCAGTAAAGTATTAGTGTATTGGGAGAAGTTCCTGGGACAGCCTGGGGAGACATCACCTCTGACTCTAGCCAGACATCTCCATTTGATGTAAGAGAGTTTGCGTGGCAGATCCACCGAGTACAAAGCGGCTGAAACAAAAAGAATAAAATGAGTTGGAACTTTACCAGAACCAAGTTCTGCCTCCAAAGCTCAGCTGCAGGTGGATCACCTATTCCTTTCGCAAGAAATACTATGGATTTATTTTAATTGAAGCAAGTTCTTCGCTCTCATGCGACAGACCAAATTATTCTGGCAATATTTAAGGGTAGACTATCGTCATTTTCACCATCTGGTTAGTGTTGCAAGGGGGAAAACTCAGTGGGAAAGACATAATGGAAGATTCTAATGTTACTCCCAGAATTGGATGGGTCCTGTTCAAGGTACATTATTCAGCTCACCATGCTTTCCTCAGCAGTGCAAATGATGATTTACCTCATGGTGTTTCTTTCTTACCAGTGGCCAGAACCAACACAACCTCAGCACGTTAATAGGAGTTGAGGCACTTGTGTTTCGATGGCAGAGGGAGGAATCAAACCTCTGGGAACCATCTCGACTCGTGCTGTCAGATTACAATGTCCCCATGTGCACACTGGAAATTATCCCAGAGCCAAAATAAAAACAGTCTTTGTTTTAACTGAGGCGCAAAGATTTTTCAAGATGAAAAGTAATTATTTTCTGGGCCCATTCAACATGGGCTCCTGAGAAGAATACCAAAAATATTCACAAGAATACTCGAGACCAATTAGTTAGGAATTACTCTCAACCACCATTTGAGTCAATTGTTGGATACCATTCATTAGGCTTGGATATTAAGCAATACATCTAAAATATTTTTCAAAATCAATTCCCTAGCGATATAAAAGTCATGGAGCAAGGGTAGCATTAAATGGCCAAAACTTAACTTAGACAAGGAGATAGTGATGGGTTTTCTGCATGAACCACTGCAGTGGCACATAACACTATTAAGTAGAAAATGCTAGGACTTTGACTCAGCAACATCAAAGGATATACGTCCAAGTCAGGATTGAGAATGTCTTGGAGGCTCCTAAAGCAATGCCAGCAGGTGTTGTCCTTTGAAGTGATAACTGACCACAGCTTGTTAAAAGTCACTTCTGTAAGACGTGAATGCAAAGTTCGGGAATAGCTCTGGGAATACTTTGAAGGGTGGTTGATGCTTATTTTTCTGCTGGACAGCTTCTTTTCAGGCTATGTGCCCAGTAACCATTTCATAATTCCTATCCATTAAATTAAATTGGTCAACTTACACAGCATTAAATGCAAATGTTTGGGATATGGGCAGACCCTCCTCTACACCCTCTCCTCCCCCCCTTCCCAACCCCTGCTTTCTTACTGTAAGTATTGTCAACTGATAAACGTATAAAATCATTATCCTGGTAAGTACATCTTGTGGTTGCTTCTTATGCAGTTTCAAACAGATCAAGGGGTAGGCTTTGCACAGAGGAAATGAGCTAGAGCAGCTCCCTCATGCACTGAAGATCTAATTCAAAATTAGAAAGAATGTATCAATGTACTTACCAATAAATTCCACTTTAAGAACTTAATTTAGCCAACTACAATTCAAATTAGATCTGAATTTGGTCACATCTCGCCAAGTTGAAAATTCCTGTTGAATTCAGATATGAACAAAGGGTGAAAAGATGAAAGAACAGCAATATTATTTTTCTGTCAGCATTCTCTTTGCCAGGATTTCTCAATGAACCTCAAAATCCATGTGAAACAAAGACTTCCCAGAGTCAAAGTCCACTCACTGTTTACCTCACAGCTCCACTGGAGCTGTCTGAATAATATTGCAGCTCACCAACTATTAAGGTATAAACTAATGAGAAAAAATAATGCTCCATGATGCTGCACATGTAGCATGCAAAGCCAGCAACTTTGGGAAGCAATGGTTAGCACTGTTGCCTCACAGCGCCACAGACCAAGGTTCAATTTCCAACTTGAGTGACTGTCTATTTGTACATTCTCCTCTTGTCTGCATGGGTTTCCTCCGGGTGCTCTGGTTTCCTTCCACAGTTCAAAGATGTGTGGAATAAGTTGGTTGGCCATGCTAAATTGCCCCTCAGTGTCAGAAAGATTAACAGGGCAAATATTCAAAGTTACAGGGGCAGGACCTGAGTGGGATTGTTGTCTGCGCAGGTTTGAAGGGCTAAGTGGTCTCCTTCTGCCCAAAAGGATCCTATGATAATTGCTAGATAAATCCCTAAGTCTCAAGCAACTGTACAAACCATAGACTGCAAAGCAAATTATACTTTAAAACAAATTTTCCACTCCCTTTTCCAGCAGTCCCAGGGTCCAAGTTCCATAGTCCATCACCATTTCATCAAAGTGACCATTTAACATCGGTGTATCTGGGCAGGATATTTGGGACAGGACGCTCAATCATCTAATGCAGTAAGTAGGACTTTGACAGTCAATGAGTTGTGTGCCCAAGTCTCCCTCTCTCCAGAGACTTCAACACCACTTTCAATTTAACATTCCAGAGGGAATGCTGCATTGTCAAAGTGTCATCTTCTGGGCAAGAAGTTAAAACAAAGAGTTTGAGAGGCAATTACAGCTTCCAATACGTCAAGTGGAGAGGAAAGCCATTTCAATGTTTCTAATAATGTCCTGGTTCTTCTAATTGACACCACTACACTGAAATCAATGCTGCCCAGCTGAAAGTTTAAAACTAAATCACAACTGAACACTCAGTGAAGATCTAGAATTCCTCTGCTGCCTCAATTAAACAAATTACTTCAGTCAGTGGTTAATGGATGGTTCCAGATGATGGCCCTTTCAACCGTATCTCTACAGCAAGCAAGACAACAAATAAAAAGTCACACTTAGCAACATAAACAGAAAATTGGAAGGTAATCGGGTCTCAATTCAATGGGACATTTGCATGAAGAGTTTGGATGACAGATGTCTTCCATTGTCACACATCAGGAACTTATTGTACTTTCAACACTGGACTCGGTGAGGATTGATGACTTTGGAAGGAACAAATGAGACAAAGGGCAGTTGGGCTTTGTGCCACCAGGCCTTAGAATTAACAGGAAAATTGCCAAGCTACACTGCTGTGTGTTAGTTTTGTTCTTCCTATTGGGGGCCTAAATGAACTCATTACCTGGAGTGTCAATTAGTATGGCACTGGGTAAATAATCATTACTTTTCTTCAGACATTGTACATTATATAGACATGGTTGCAAAAAAAATTAAGTGTGTGCATTAAGTGTTTCAAACCTATTCTTCACAGAGCAGTTTGAGTGTTCGTTATACTAATAAATCTGTGCCAGTGTCCAACTATAAATAGTAAAATGCAAAACAATTATTTTGGAAAAGAGGGAAGTTTGAATTTCCTGCTGGCTTTTCATAACCTTAATAAAAGGCCCCTCCCTCCATCCCCTATTCCAAGTCAGGTTGAAAGCAAGCAGCTTTCAACCAACAGAAACCTCCTGCACCAAATATACCTAAGTGTGGCCTTTAACCTCTATCCTTTCACAGACCTTGTCTGTTAACAATTATTTTATTTATTTGCGTCACAAATAGGCTTACGTTAACAGAGCACCAAGACAGTCTGTGTAGGGACCAGAAGACTCAGGACCCAAAGAATCAGGGAATATCACAAAATAGAAAGACGCCATGTAATAGAACTTTGGAAGAGTCATCCAGTTAGTTCCATGCCACTGCTTGTTTCCTCTTAGCCCTGCATTTGCTTAAAGCAAAAGTTTATTTATTAGTCACAAGTAAGCTTACACTAACACTGCAATAAAGTTACTGTGAAAATCTCCTAATCACCACACTTCAGCACCTGTTCAGGTACACTGAGGGATAATTTAGCATGGCCAATTCTCCTAACCAGCAGGTCTTTCGGACTGTGGGAGGAAACTGGAGCATCTGGAGGAAACCCACAGACACGGGGAGAATGTGCAAGTCGGGAATCGAATGCGAATACCTGGTGCTGTGAGACAGCAATGCTAACAAGTTTCTAATCAAGACTGTTTTCAGATAATGATCTGGAATGCACAACAACAGGTTTAAAAATAAATTCCCTTCATAGATTACGTGAAAACTGTCTGGAGGAAATAGAGCCGTGAATGAAAGCTGTGAGCGTTTCTTCAGAAACACGGACAAGCTGGAAAATGAACATGGAAATACATTTTACAAGCACAGATAAGGTCCTAATGTGCAAAGTTAGTCCAAATTGTTTGAATGTGATCCAGTTGCTACCCTGCGTTTCTGTTAGTTGCTTGGATGTACCAATAGTGGAATACAAACAATCATTATTTAAATGAGACACTAAGTGATTTTGAAAGAAGTTGTTCTTTTATACATAAGAGCTGCTAACTGCAATGTCCACATGCACATAGTTATAAAAAATGAAGTGTGAGCATTGCTGCCTGTGTTTCAAACCTGTTCTTCACAAAGAGAAACTGCTTCAAAGTAGTTTGAGTGCATTATGTACAAATAGTAATAAAAAATGTCCAGCAGTAATTACTGGGATGAAGTCGATCTGGACAGCTCCTTTCTGCTTGGACTGTCTGCGAGTGTGGGATGGAGGTGGGAAAGGAAAGTAAGATCTGAGCATAAGGAAACTATTAATAGTTTCAGGCCAGCTGCTAGCTACATCTTCAACAATGGTTGTTCCATTAGTGGCCAGCCAAGGGAATTAGGATATGCAGGTACAATTGTCCCTCCATTCTTACTATGTCTTCTCACGTGCCACCTTGGACTCCAAGAGAGAGGAGCAGGCATCAAGGAGTGTCTGCTTGACAATATGTTATTGCCCATCATGGTCGAATAGTTGGGAGTACGTGCAACTTGAGATGTGCGTACGAGGTTTGTAGCAGTGCTAAGTGTGTGAATGGAGGGTGAAGCATATATGAATGTGAGGTCTGAGTCCTGACTGACAGAAGTAGTTGATAAGTGAATCTTGGGTGTCTGGCCAGTTAAGCTCTGGTTGGGTTTAGTGCTACAGTTAATAGGATACAACATTTAAAGATGCGTTTAGTGACCGTGACAATTTGTGTGATATTATGGAACTTATCGGGATCTTGCGTCCATGCTTTAAGGGCCCTACCTTTTAACATTAACCTTCCTGGCTGTGTTCAGATTGCATTTCGATCCTTTGTCTGGGGGGTCTCCAGCCTCCTCTGCTTATAGGCAGCACTCCTCCTTCCCAACTCCAACTGCACCAAGATCAATAATCAGCATCTGAAAAGCTCAGAGCTTGTTCTCTTCTCAGTTGTGCCATTCTTCACTCTTTCCTGAGTTAGATTCTCTCTGATCGCTTCAGCCAGCCGCAATACATTGTCCCTTTGAGAACGATAGGCAGATTTAAGAGATGGCGGTCACTCTTGGTGTTGGTTCCAATAAACAGGGTTCGATTCACAACTTGGGTCACTGAGCGGAATCTGCACATTCTCCCCGTGTCTGCGTGGGTTTCCTCCGGATGTCCCAGTTTCTTCTCAGTCTGAACTATGCGCTGGTTAGGTGCATTGGCCATGCTAAATTTTCCCTCCGTGATACCTGAACACAGCCTGAGGATTTTCACAGTAACTTCACTCCAGTATTAATGTAAGGCTATTTGTGACATGAATAAATAAACTGAAACTGATTAAATGCAGTTAACATTGGCTAGATGTAGGGATCACTGAAATGAAACAGGCACATGAAGCTGGCATGATGTCTGCATTTCAATCAATGGGCAGAGTTAATCAGGCATCGTGATGCTTCACCTATTTGAATTTTCTGGTTGCTATCCCTGTTCTTTTGTGAGATCTTGCCGTGCACAAACTGTTTGCCAAATTTCCTGTATTAAATCAGTGACTCCACTGCGACGGTTCTTCATTTGCACTGGAGAGCTTTGGGATGTCCCAAGGTTTCAAAAGGCACGAGATAAATTGAAGTTAAGCTGCTGTTCCAGAGATTGTCCATTCTCTTCACATTCACAACCCTCTGACACATGTTGCCAAAGAGAAAAACAACAAAAGCAGTAAGTCCACGCAGTGTCTTATCACACCTGAGAAACATCTCAAAACATTTTGCATTGCAACAAAATACTCTGAGTGTTGCTCAGAGACTGATCATTTCATACACAGCAAGTTCCCACAAGGCAGCGATGATTAATGAGTTAACCTTCTTTTTTGTTGCATTAGTTGTAGAGAAAATATTGATCAGGACAACAGAAAAGAGTAAGCAGTTTTCAGCAGCAAGAGAATCAGCCTGAAAGCAGTTTTTATCTTCTCGTTGAACAATTAAGCATTGCTTGCCAACAACACAGGACAATGAAAGGGATGGGACAAAGTAACAATTTCAGAAAGGTGGATAACTTTGCAGAGAACACCTTGACGACAGTAGGCAACCTGTCACTTCAGCCAGAGAGAAGCACCAGCAAACCTGGTTTTCCAGATGCACCACAACCAATGCGTCTAACCCATCACCACTTGATATCATCCGAGGACAATCATTGCACTGTTTGTGAGGAAAGGTCTGGAGGCCAGAAGGTAAATTGATAGTCGTGACTTTCAAAAGGCAACACTGTTGTTCTTTTCACATTGCGCAGCAGAATTCAATTCACGCAACAAGAGAAACAGCGTCCGAAACAGGATGGGATACTGTAAACGCAATGTTACTTTGTCTTCTCAAATCCTCACATATTCAAGCAAACTACTTAAATAAACTGTACAGTGCATAATCAGAACATTCTGCATAAAACCCAAGCTTAAACTGCTGCAATACCATTCTATTAAAGGCCTCATGAGCCTTACGTAGCCTCAAGTATTGTATCATATTTATAAGTAACAGCAAAAAGCTACTCCCTAAAGTGACTAGTTCCCTGGCTCCAAAGACTTGAGCACAAATCGAAGCTGATACTCCAGCACTGTACTGAGAGAGGTAATCTTTAGATATTAAACCAAGGCCCCTTCAGATGGGCATAAAGAATTCCACATGGAAGTATCTGAAGAGCGAGAGTTCTCCTGGTGTACAGAATCTATTCCTGAACTAACACCAATTAGATTGACCACCAGGCCGTTATCTCACTGTGACTAATAGGCCCTAGCTATCAGGAATGGGCTGTCATGTTTCTTGCATTACAATAGTGACTATTCTTTAAAATTACTACATTGTAAAGCATTTTGGGCTGCCCTGGATCATGAAAGGTGCAGTTTAATTTCATGTCTTTCTCTCATCCTTTTAATGGTGGCCTTTGCTTCCTCCATATTTCCAAGGTTGAGGCTTTGCAATATATTTTTGTCACCTTGCTTCTGCTTCAACCTGCTTTCCCATAACACTCACTGCTCTCATTGAGCGCCCAGGCACCGGGAGGCGCACCAGCCACGCCCAGGCACCGGGAGGCGCACCAGAATTAATAAGCATATAATTTCCAAAAGAAAGATAGACATCCGAAAGGAAACATCAAACATGTGATCGTTCCAATCTTGTTGGAAACATTTCTTTAAACAATTGATTCAACCAAATTACTTGGACATTGACTGAAGTTTAGTTACAATACGGAACTGATCCTACGTAAGACTGCGTGGAGCCAACGGTATCATAGGATCACAGAATCCCAACAATGCAGAAGGAAGCCATTCAGCCCATTGAGTCTGTACTCGTTCACTGACAGAGCATCTTACCCAGGCCGTACCCCTGCCTTATCTCCATAACCCCGCTAACAGCCCTCACCTACACACCTTGGGACACTAAGGGCAATTTATCAAGGCCAATCCCCCTAACCTGCACATCTCTGGAATGTAGGCAGAAATCGAAGCACCTGGAAGAAACCCACACAAACATGGGGAAAATGTGCAGACTCCACACACACACACACAGACACCCAAGCCCAAAACTGAACCCGGGTCCCACCAGTGTAACCATTGTGTCACTGTCTCGTGCTCACTCTCCCAGTAGTGCTTAATCCTCACGCCTGCTGGGTCAAACTTGACAGGTTCACACATACAAACCTGGAGCAAACCGTCACATGTGAATGTTGTTGAAGATTTTTGGTCCAATTGCAATGGCTCAGATTAACACCGAAGCTTCCACACATTTCAACAAAAAAGTAAAATGGAGACAGCTTGGGTTGCCAAGCTAGGGATTAGAGTCAGGCTGCTACAGTAAGATGATCCCAATCTCCTGTTCATTCTGGCCTCACCCAAAATTTACCTTTGCCAAGAGTTCACTACACAGTAACATTCAACTCCATTGCTAATGCTCACTGATTCCCCACATAGATACAAATTCACTGTTCCTTACTGTTAGTATTGAAGCTGAACCTTAGAATTTTCATCAGTATTATAGGGTCGCGTGACACACAGTTATTAGAAGCATTACAAAGGCTTTCCGCTGCCAAAGATATAAATAATACAGAGATGGAACAAATTCAATACACTTGAGGTCACAGATAATGCATGTTAAAAACCACTAATTTTATAGTCATTTAAATGCATACTAAACTAAAAACAAAATTGTTATCCTTCGGATACCAAGGATGTAACTCGTATTATCTAATGACTTCTTCAGAGAAACATTTAAAAATAAAAAGTAAATGTCAAGATAGTGAAGGAGGCTGGAAACTTGAAAAGTAAGCTGCTTTCTGCAACATGGACCTTAATTGTTAAAAAAGGTGGTGCATTACAGGCTAATAATAAAGTCAGGCATTTACTGTCATTCAGATCCTAGAGCATGTGACAGACCTGAAAGCGCTTATGTTCATTTGCATAGGGGTGCATGAATGCACATCTATGTGCAGTTTGCCATGTTTTCACTGCTCCATTTTAGATTCAACACGGTCAGCCTGGGCTCAGTAGTGGCAATCTAACCTGTAAGCCAGGCAGAAACATCAAGTCCCATCCCAGAGGCTTGAGCAGTTGATCAAGAGAGCCATTGCAGTGCCATACAGAAGTCATGCTACTCTTTTGGAAGTGCTGTCTTCCACAAGAACCTAAACCAAAGCCCTATCCAACATCATAATTGGGTGCAAACCATCTCTTTGAACTTTGTGAAGAGGGGCAAAGGAATACTCATCTGTATTCTAGCCAATATTTACTCCTCAGACATAGAACCAAAAATAGATTATCCAGTCATTTGTTCACTGCCGTCTGTGTATGTCGCTCTGCACAAATTGGATGCCAAGATGTTATAACAACAATTACACTTTAAAAGATGTTTAATCAGCTGTAAACTGAGTTGGAAGGCCCTGAGGCTGTGAATAACCTCCTCTCTACATTCAACATTGAATCCACCCCCCCCAACCGTTGACATCCTGGGGGTTACCAATGACCAGAGAGTTAACTGGGAAAGCAACAATGGATTGTGGTCACAAATGCAGGCCTGAAGCTGGATATCATGTGGCAAGTGAGGTATCTCTTGACTTCCCAAAGCTCTTGTACCATTTACATGGCATAAGTCAATAGTATGATGGGGAACACTTGTCAGGACAACTACAGGTTCATCAATATACAAGAAGCCTGACGTTACCTAGGACAATGTGAATTGCTTGATTAGCATTCTATCCATAACTTTGCACTATGATTGCCTCTGTCATCAGTGCACAATGGAAAAAGTATGTATTATCTACAAGGTGCACTGAAGCAACCTGCCAAGGCTTCTTCAAAAGCACCTCTTAATCTGTGACCTCTACTGCCTAGAAGAAAAGGGAAGCAAATGCATGGGAACACTGCCATCTCCAAGTTACACACCATCTTGACTTGGAAATATATTGCCATTCCTTCAACACTGCTCGGTCCAAATCTTGGAATCCCTAAGCAACAACACTTTTAGAATACTTTAACAACATAGAGTGTAATGGTTCAATGAAGTGGTTTGAATAAAAATAAATAAATACAAATTATAGATGTCTTTCATTACAATCCAAACTTTCCACACATGGTGAGAAGGGGATATTTGATAAAATACTGTTACCACTGTAACTGGCCAGACTGGCAGCAAACAATCAGCTAACTGGCACACACACAGAGATATCAATTCTCTGTACACAGTGCTACAACTGTGTTCATTCACAAGGAGGAAAAACAGGAGTCCAACACTAATCGATACTCGTGGCCTTGATTTGACAAAGGAGTATTTACCAAACAATCAGCAAGACACCGAGACTGACCTATGTGAGAAAACAATGGTGGCCAGACAATTTTACAAAGACCCCTCTGTCACAATCAGGGAAACATGACCCAATTGGTTAAAAGTACCACAGAGAAGCATGTCAGGGACAGCTGCAGTAAGGCTGGGAGGTACAATAAGGGCCTATGTCACGAGCAGATTGTTCATTGTACAAGAAGAAGCTGGCAGTGACACAGATTATAAATAGAAGAGCTTTATTGGACTCCAGAGCTTTGTTATAGAGAATAAACAAGGGATTTTGGCAAAAGTTACCCGTCATATTTGTGAGCTGACATCCAATCACTATGAGCTTCTTGTATTAAACTGTAATGCACCATTTATCTCCATTTGATGTGATTAAGATGAGATGATATAGGAACACGTAGCCACCTGTGGAACTCAAACAGAATCATATCCGATGACAGTATAATATTCGTAACAACATATCCACCAGGCAAAGCTTCAACCTACTCTCAGCTCAGCAACAACTAGAAAATTATGGCAGAGCTCAGAACCTCTGGCTTGTGAGGTGGACATCAAGTAGCTAAGCTTATTGTTAGCCAACAATACCCATCTCATGGGGAAGCAACAGCCTAGTGTCATTATCACTAAATTATTAATCCAAAAACTCAGCTCCTGTCCTGAGGACCTGGGTTGAATCCCACCATGGCTGATCGTGGAATCTGAATTCAATAAAAATGATCCAGAATGAAGAATCTACTACTCACTATGAAACCATTGTCAAAAATACCCATCTGGTTCACTAACATCCTTTAGGGAAGGAAATCTGCTGCCCGTACCCAGTCTGGCTTACATGTGACTCCTGACCACAGCAATGTAGTGAATTCTCAACTGTCCTTTGAACAAGGGCAAATAAATACTGGCCAGCCAGCAACGTCCATGTCCCACAAACGGATAAAAAAACAAAATAGGTGTTCAGGTCTCTGGAGTGGGACTCGAGGTCACAATCTTCCTACTTAAGAGAATGTGCCATGGCTGCCACTAAATCTCATGTGCATTGGAGACCAACTGGGATAAGGTACCACAAGTCTGCCCTTGGAAATACATCCCGCCAGGAATCACCACCTTCAGGAGACTAAGGTGGATGTGGGAGGCTGGGAAACAGCAGTTGATGGGTGGGGATTGCAATGGGAAGGCAGTGAGTCCTCACCAAATTATTATTCTCCCAGTGGTCAATGCCAAGGCACATTTAATGTCAAATCCCTGAACTCCCACGGTGTGACAGAATGATCGTGTTGTGATTCGGGCCAGGAATATCATTGTGAGAGTCTTCTGGAGAGAATCCTCTTCAGCCTAAGCTGTGACCTTATTCACCAACAGAAACACGGTATCACTTATTCTACTCCTACTGTGGCAATTCAAAGTTTGCTCTTGAAATGAAAAGTTGCACTTAAAATATAAACTCCGACCTGTAAATGTGTGTGTGTGTGAAACTGATTAGCAGACTGGACTGCACAGGGAGGAGGGCCTGGATTGCCAAGGTTCAATCCAAAGCAACAACTAAAGACAGCTGCATGTTATCTCATATCCAACTAAATTCACATCAGACACAGCCAAGTCTCCGACTGTCCAGTCCACAATCACCGGAGACTCATTTGAGGGATTTTCAGCGTCTGGGTGACAAGATGCAGTGCCCTAAGTAGCACAGTCCTTTGAACACCTGTTATGCTGTGTTTAACCTATTCAGCAGGAAGTGTCCATAATCAGATACATATCTGAGTGGCAGCCCGGAATTGCATATACGCGCAGAAGGTCAGAGAGAGGTCAGGAGGTCAAACATCCGGCATTGTTTAAGATTATGGGATAACTGTCGCCAGCAGAATAAGTGATCTGAGTCACACCAACAGTTGGAATGTCTGACTGGATCAAAGCAACTAGTGCAAGTTTTGTCAAACTGACTCACACTTTTGAGATAGCTGCAAAACAAAATGGTCGCTTTTGAACAGCTGTTCAGGTTAACAGCACCCACTAAACCACAGCATAAGCTCAAAGATGCCAAGAATGGATATCTAAGTCCACATAGTACCTTGACTTGAAAACAATGTCCTTTCACTGTCGCTAGGTCAGAATCCTGGAACTCCCTCCCTAACAGCACTGTGGGTGCACCTATAATCACATGGACTGCAGCAGTTCAAGAGGTGGCTCACCATTACCTTCTCATAGAGGTTCACAGCATGGAAAAAGGCCCTTCGACCCAACTAGTCCATGCCACCCAAGGGTAATAGGAGATGAACAATAAAAATATTGGCCTAGCCAATGATGCCCACATCCCATGAATGAATAAAACAAATAAAAATCACTACCTGAAACAAACGGCAATAGGGTCTGCAGAAAAGTAAGAATAGGGGGTTCGAGATAGTTCCCTATCAGAGTCTAGTTATCAGCAACTGAACTAGGCCCCAAGTGAAGAAAAGCATCTCTTAGTCTCCTAGGCAACCCAAGTGATCAAGCAAGAGCTGCACACTGTGGCGACATCAATCTCCTACTTCTTATAATAAAGAAAAACCTCTTCCATGATTTTTATCATTTGTCAGCTTCTGACAGTTCACATTTCAGCAGAATGAAGTGGGACTGGGAGAATATCTCAAAATGGTCCAACAATCCTAATTGTAGAACAAGAGACCCCAAACCCACAGGGAGAGATTAAATGGCACAGTACCGCCAAAAACCTTCATGCTTTAGGGAAGAAAATCTGCCATGCTTGCCCCGTCTGACCTACATGTGCCTCCAGACCACGGCAATGTGACTGATTCGCAATTGCCCCCCAAGAGCAACTAGGGATGGCAATAAATGCTGGCCAGCCAGCAACACCCATGTCTCATGAATGAACTTGAAAAAAAAACTCAATATTGGGCACCAGGCAACACCCTCAAAATGAAGGATCCTGATCCTGATTCAGGTCAAACACTGGAACTGTTAACAAATACTGTAACAGCTAACTCAAACACTGAAATTGAAAAGTCAGGATACTAAATGCAGCAGTTAGGGAGCTATACAAGATTCTTCAGGCAACCAGAGTTTGTATAAATATCACCCAGCCTACAATATAATATTAACTCACACTGAAACCTCACGCACAATAAATTTGACATTGGCTTCTCCTCCATTTGATTTTGGAATACCAGACATAAACCTGCCCAACTACAGTCATTCTGCTATTGGACTGCTTCCAAATGTCAAGGGAAAGCGATTATTGCAGATAAGCCACAACGTCTTTCCAGATGCTGCTTCACCTTTTGCTGATTGTGACAGCGGTCGTGGCCTCGGCTGAGTTTGCCAAAACCAAAGCAGGTAAAGCAAAAAGCAAAGGGGCAGAATCAGACCCCATTTCATTGCTCAAACCCGCTGTATTTGCACATTGTGCTGAAAATACTGGGCATCATCAAGCCATGCTGAGCATAGAATCTGTGACCTCTTCCCAGAAGGTTAGCGCAATGATGCTCCCTGCAACCAAACCTCACTAATGAGTAAAGGAAGGGGATGCTGGTGGAGTAAAACAGTGATCTGAAAATACTTCACTGTTAGGAATTCTTTGCACTTGTTTACATCCCATGAGTGAGAGCGATATGATCCAGACATAACAAGGTTATTATTCATTACTGACAGTACTTATATATTGTTTTGATTATTTGCTTGCAAAGCCACATTTCACACATTTGCCCAGCCCTTCCACAGTGCAATTAATGTTATGAAATGCCCAGCAAATTATCCATCTCACATTTTGGAAACTCCTCGGCCACATTTGGTCATATTCCTACTCTACTGCATCAAAACTCCTGCCTGCAATTGTGAATTAAACATTTCTAGATTTCACGGAGATTGCTGTAAGTGGGAGGGTGTGTGTGGTGCTTTTGGAAACTCCTTGTCCAAATTTGGTCATATTCCCACTCTAATGGCACTAGGTAACAAACTCCTTCCTGCTGCCAGATAGTTGTTTTGAGTTGAACATTTTTTAGGTTTCGCGGGGACTGCTGTTAAGTGGACAGTTGTGCTCAAGATGTGAAATGCCACAGAGATAGATAGTGTCAAATCCTATTTTAATGCTTAGTCTATTGAGTTCAGAGTTCGCTCCTGTGCTGACCAAGGAAAGACATGCTCTTTAGATGCATTGGCCATGCTAAATTCTCCCTCAGCGCACCCGAACAGGCTCCAGAGTGTGGCGACTAGGAGATTTTCACAGTGACTTCATTGCAATGCTAATGTAGCCTAGTGACAGTAATAAATAAATTTTAAGGAACTTTCTCACCCAGGATACTCCAAGAAGCTAAGTTTGAGTGTAAAATGCTGGTTGAAGGTTTATCTAACCCTGGAAATTAATCAGTTGGGAAAGACAAGTTTCAACAGAGCAGCCCTCTGACTGAACTGGCCAACACTCCTTTTCAATAGAGCTGACCCAAGGAGGCGTAGGAAGAGGGAAGTCAAAAAAACGTACTCACTGCAGGTATACCTTTTCTTAAAAACAAGTTTGACAGTCTCTTGCATACAAATACACAACAACTGCTCGAGCGCTTTGATAGCACATACTAAAAGATAGCAATCTTCTTGCTCCGAAATGCTGAACTATTTTTAATACAAATTTAAAAACAACATTAAGCGTTTAAAGGAGCAATAAGCCGGAAAAGAATCTAGTCACGCCAGCCTGTGGGCTTTATCTCCGAAATATCTCAACAAATTTATTGCTTAGTCTCTGCTATTGGAGATCTGAAATGTCACAAATCATTTATAACTCCATTGGAGTAGCTGATAATTTCTGACAAGCCTAATGATGAATTATTGCACATAATTAGACGCACGTAACAATGAATGTCAACCATCCCAGCAATTGTGACATCTCGGTTTTACTGGTTCACCTAACTGAGTGCACATCCTCCTCCCCACCTTTACATACCAACAGCAAGGGATCACTTTACATTCTGTGCAGCACTGTGGTTTTAAACGGGCCAATGTTCTCAGATAGCAAAACTGTGGAAATGCATCATGAACCAAAGGGGAAATTGTTAAAAATTAAAATGTGGTTAAACATAGATAAGAGAAGAAGCCAGCTGGATAGTGTCTTAGTTCCGCTGGTAGTTAAAAATGACATCTGTTTGAATATTTTTAGCTTTTTCTGCACAAACATTGTGTCGTGGGTGGGGGATGGGGGGTGGGGAGGTGGTGCTGTGTCAACACAACATCAACCAAAAGCTGAGCACAGAAATCACTGCCTCCACATATCTTCAGGTCAATGAATTAAGATGTCCCCAATTGCCAAAACCACAGTCCGTTCCTTGGACAAGCGGAGAGATGCCTCAACTATTGTCCTAAATATTGTAAATGTTTAATAACCCTCTAGCTTCTCTATCAAAGCACTGTTTCATTAATCAGGGTTCGAAGGACAACTCTCAGTGTCCATCAGTGTACAAGGGCTTTTAAGGGTCATTCAGCATAGTGGAATCATTGATTCATTTACAGCTCACAGTTTCCCAGAACAACGCAGCTGAATGAAGAAAACTTTTGCCTCACCTCGGACCCATAATTTGACTTCTTGGTAACCCTGTAGCACCAACGAGGCAGTTTCAGTCCCCTACACCAATCAATAATTCTTATGAACCAAAAGGAATTTCCAATTTAGTGACGATTTGTTCCAAAGTGTGGATTTACATCCAGTGAAGAGTGATATGGAAACTTAGTAAAATGAGATGCAATGAAATGGTGATTTTAAAAAACGTCTGATTATACAGAATACCAATGCCTACAGGCAGAGCTCAATTTTCATATCATTTACCTGAAGGGAAAAAGATATTGAGATTGTCAAATATTTGGAGGGAGGGGGAAGAGTACAAGTCAAAATATCGCAGTAGATTTGCAATCCTTCGCTGGTTCAATTAGGAATTGGCACAAAATGTCCTTCCCTTTTCCCAATGCGTTCCTTGCACCATCCCACCTCCCATGAATTCGTATGTAGATTGGTTACAGCGCAGAAGCAGACCATTCAGCCCATCAATCCCATACTAACTCTACAACAAGTCACTCACTCCCCTTTCCCACCAGCCCTGTAAATGTTTACTCTACAGCTGCTTATCCAATTCCCATTGAAAAGCCAAGATAGGATCTGCCTGCACTGTCTTGTCACAAATGCAGTGATTGCCCCTGGTTTTCCATTACGTGCGGTCTTGTACTTTTGATTTGATTTATTGTTGTTACATGCATTAGCATACAATGAAAAGTATTGTTTCTTGCGCACTATACAAAGTATGTCATTCATAGAGAAGGAAACGAGAGAGTGCAATATATAGTGTTACAGTTATAACTGTAGAGAAGGATCAACTTAATACAACATAGGTTCATTCAAAAGTCTAACAGCAGCAGGGAAGAAGCTACTTGAGTCAGTTAGAATGTGACCTCAGACTTTTGTATCTTTTTCCCAATGAAAGAAGGTAGAAGGGAGAACGTCTGGGGTGCACGGAGTCCTTAATTATGCTGACTGTTTTGCCGAGGCAGCGGGAAATGTAGATGGAGCTAATGGACGGGTGGCTGGTTTGTGTGATGGATTGGGCTACATTCACAACCTTTTGTAGTTTTTGCGGTCTTGGGCAGAGCACTGATATACCAAGCTGTGATACAACCAGAAAGAATGCTTTCTATGCTGTATCCGTAAAAATGGTGAGAGTCGGAGTGACATGCCAAATTTCCTTAGTCATCATGTCAATTTTTGGCAGCAGAGGCCAATTTGATTGATGTCCCACGTTAACTTTCTAGCAGATGTCATTGGATAGTGATCGGGGCAGGAGCTCAGATTTATTCAGACCTGGTCCAGAGATACTGGGGTCTAATTACATCAGCCCCTTTTGTCATTTTGGTTGATATCAGACTAATGCAGCACAGTGCAATTACTTTGGTGCTTCTCCTGTGGATCAGCACCACAAAGTCACCAATGGTGTTAAAAAGCTGCACTTACTCAGCAATAACCTGATCTCCTGCTTTCTCAAAATATATGCTGATGCAGTTGTCAAAAGACTTAAGCAGAGATTGCTCTAACATGGCAACACTGCCCTTTAAATCAATCCAGTACATTAAATGTTTACACACTCAAGTAGACAAAGGGGCTGCACATTATCTGTTGCATGTTTTACATGGAATGTATGGTACAGAAACAGACTAGTGGCCCAAGTGGCTTTTGTCGCACGAGCTTCTTCTCACCCTACTTCATCTAATCAGAACATCCTTCTATTTCTTTCTCCTTCACATAGCTTCTTCTTAAATGCATAAATTTTAATTGGTAAATGCGTTCATGCCTCAAATGTTCCTCCTGGGAGCAAGTTCCATATTCTAACTACTGCTCAGTACAACAGCGACTACACTTTAAAGCACTTCATTAGCTGTAAGAGCGCCTGGGTATTCTGAAGTTGTGAAAGGCGCTATATAAATGCAAGTCTTTCTAAAGAAGCTTACAACACTCTACTGTAAGGTGAGGCAGACAAGAATGTGATTATTATTGTCAAACAATTACCTCTGAGAATTGCCACTGCTGATGGGATAATTAAAGCGCATAGTATGGATGGTATGAGTGACATGCGACCACACTACAGCTATTGTACACACATTCACCACTTAGTCATTTATTTCCTGCTTTCTGTTTTGGAAATGTCACTCACTCTGAAGTGAGAGCACTATAGTAAGGCAGCTCTGCCTACCTCTTGGACTATGACAGTAAGTTGCCTACATGTTGTTCAGAGTTAACTGCAGCAGGAGAAAAACAAGATAACTTTTGATTTTTTTTTTAAGGATTTCTTTCTTTCTTACCCAGCATTAGCTACCATAGAATCATAGAACCCTACAGTGAAGAAAGAGGCCCTTCGACCCACTGAGTCTGCACCAACCACAATCTCACCCAGGTCCTACCCCCATGTCCCTACACATTATTATCCATTAATTCCTCTAACTTAAGCATCTTAGGACAAGAGGAGGCAATTTTAGCACAGCCAATCAATTTAATCCACACATCTTTGGTCTGTAGAGGGAACGGAGTACCTTGTGGAAACCCATGCAGACACGAGGAGAACACGCAAATTCCACACAGACAGTGACCTGAGCCGGGAATTGAACCCAGGTCCCTGGAGCAGTGAAGTAGCAGTGCTAACCATTGTACTACTATGCTGTCCACTTGTGTGCAAGAAAAAGTGAAGACATCCAACTTAGGCCCTCACTGAAACAAATGCCTGGGAGGCTGTGCAACCTCTGTTTGGGCATATCTTTATATTTCTGACTTGAATTCCCTCCTAACAGCTGAAGGAGGGGAAAATGAGAAGCAAACTAGTTTCTCCAAAGTGGGCTAGCTGGGATCAGGAAGAGAGCAGGCCTGGAAGAAAACAAAGCTGATTTTTTTTTTGCTGGTGCTTTTCTGAGGGTTGCATGTTTTATGGTCTCCTTTCAAATACATATCAGAAATCATTTCAACAAATAAAAGTCAAAGCTGACCTCCATATGCCCACAGGTGACATGGTGGCAGAATGGTTAACACTGTGGCCAAACAGCACCAAGGATCCGGGTTCAATTCCAGTCTTGGGTGACTGTGTGGGTTTCTTCTAGGTATTCCAGTTTCCTTTCACACTCCAAAGATGTGCAGGTTAGGTGGATTGGCCATGGTAAATTGCCCCTTAGTGGCCATGGATTAGCCATGGTTAATGTGCGGGATTATAGGAGTAGGGCAGGGAAGAGGGATTGGATAAAAACCGGGTCAGCAAGTCAGTGCGGACTTGGTGGGCTGAATGGTCTCTTCTGCACTGTGGGGATTCTACGATTCATCTCATCAATAGTAAGGAAAGTGGATTAGAGGAACTACATACAACATCACACCTCATAGTGCTTCAAGAAAACCAAAAGCAAAGCTAGAAGATGAGAAACGTCAAAACAAAGTGTAAAGAAACCAGATCATATCCAAACTGGCTGACTAGGAAAAAGGCAATTCTTTTGAAAAAGAATTGATTTATAATTGAGCTGCCTTTGTTAGATGGAATCCAGAACTGCATCTGATGATCGATAAGTTGGCTGTGTAGAACAGAGCTGAGAAGCATTTCAGCATTAGTATAGAAAGATGGAGGTCACATTGAAGTAGCTTCAGGAAGTAATTGGATGGTTATCATTACTATGCATCCAGCACAAAGGAGGACAGAGACTTTCAGCTACTGCAAGTCAGGCTTTGCCAGAACCTGGCTCCAGGCCAGCTTGCTCATTACATAACTACCCGTTGTTTGCAGAAAGAAATGAGTCTACTCAATTTGGGCAGATCTGCTTCCATGCAAATGCAGCACAGTTTGTAAAACAATGTCACTGTGTTTCTGATCACAACACCAATAACCAGCACTTAAGTAACTCCTTTAATATGGGAAAATGTCACAAGCTGCTTGACAGAAGCATAATCAGACAAAAATAGATCTGATACCAATTCATAAAAGGAGGCATTAGGACTGGAGACCAAAAGCTTTGTCAAAGAGGTAGGTATCACGCAATTTCTTAAAGCAGGAGGGAGCGCTGGATTGGTTTATGGAGAGGGCGTTACAACTTAGAACCTACACAGCTTAAGGTCCAACTATCAACAGTGGAATGAAAGTACTTGCAATGCACAAAAAATTGGAAGGTTGTAAAAAGTTACAGAGATTGAGAGAGGCACAGCCATGGAGTAATTTGAGCACAAGACTGAGAATTTCAAATTTGAGAGCCAATGCATGTCAGTGAGCTCAGGGAGGATGGGTGAGTGAGTGGGACTCAGTGCAGGTTAGGATGTGGGTAGTGAAGTTTTGGGTGAACTCAAGGTTGTGTTCATACATCCATAAACTGGAATTCTAAACTAAAAAGGAGAGGAGAAAACCCATGCTAAATATATAGGCTGTACAGCTACAGCAAGAAGCGTAGTGAAATTCAACAGCTGTGATTTGAGCTCACAAAGTCCTCAGTTCAACAAGGGACCATTTATTTAATTTGTCTCCATGAGACAGTGGGACAGTATCAGCATATTGTTCTATTATGGGCCTGTGTTAAACTCCTCTTCCCTATGCTAAACCAACTCTGTTCAGTTAATGGTAAACACCTAAGGAACTATGACAACTCACAAACATTTCAACATAATCAATTTTGACTATACGCAGAAAATGAATGGACCTCAAAGTCTAATTGCATGTTCACTTAAAAGGCTTGTAAAATCTAGTACATATTTAAGAAGACAAAAATAAAATACTGGAGATGCTAGAAACCTGAAATAAAGCCAAACAAATCCTTAAAAGCCCAGGATGCCCTTATGGAGAGAGAGGCAGAGCTAATATTTCAGATTGAAGACTAATGTTGCACCAAAAGGTTACTGAACCTCAAAGCTTAATTCCATGAATGCTGTCTAAACTGTTGAGTATTTCAATCATTTTCTGCTTGGGCAATTAAAACTTTATAATTTCTGTATGTAAAGACCAATTTCCATTAAGTATATTTTTATGTAAATAAGCTCAAAGATTTTACTGTAATGTTATTAAATTCATAATTATTTAATGCAATGTTAACAAGTTCACAATTATGTAATATTAATGAAGTTCACAATGATTTTAATGTAACATTAATAAATTCACAACGATTTTATAGGAATGTTATTAATAAAGTTCACAATATTTTACTGCAATGTTATTAACAAAATCCACAATGATTTTACTGCAATGTTATTAATAAAGTTCACAATTATTTTATGTAATGTTATTAATACTGGTTCAAGCAAACTTGGGCATCAAAACAGGTTGTCTCTCTTTCTGGTGACTACTGCAATTCATGTCCAGAATCTGGGGGCAGGAACAAAATCTCCCTGGCTGACATCCTGCTGCCATTTAATATCCTTCCAGCTTATCAGAAATATAACCCTGTATTTATTCACATGCATGCCGATGTTTTAAGATATTTGAATATAAAACAATCTGACAAACACACAGAAAATCCTTATTAAGAACGATGCTCTTTCGGGGAAATGACTCAGCCACTCAGGGTCATTTAAACAGTTGGAGCCTGGCACGTGGAATCATGGGATGGAACTCATACTGTGTTCCCAAGCAGGATGCCAAGAGCAAAAGCTGACAAGGCAGTTCGTCCATTTTGTTCTGAATTTTAGCTTTTTGGTAGATTTTGTGTTCAAACTATGGGATGTTCAGGCTGCGCGAGGAGTCTACTTTTCTAGTTCTGGCACTGCAGGGAACAAGAATTCAGTATTCCCCGTGGCAGATCTAAGATGATGTAAAGCTCCCTCTTCTACTTTTCTTCTCTCCTCCCCACCTTGTGTCTTAATCTCAACCTCACAGAGCACATTTAACTCACCCCCAAATGCTTTCATGTTAGTGTGATGGTTTCTCACCATGGTCTTTCTGCATGCACACAGCCCATCAGTGTCAAGGCAGAGGTCATTTCGTTTGCACTTTATGAATGCACTGCATGAAAGCATATGTAACACCGCTCAGTGTGAAAAGAAACCTGCAACCTCCAGCTGCAGACTGTCACTCCATATTATTCGTTTTGGACATTACACTAAAGAAATTTATCTTGCCATTTATTAATTGTGCTATGATATTAAAGAAATGCACAATAATACAGCACTTTCCAAATCCAAGTGGGAAAAAATCAGGTGATTATCCCTTAAGTATAGCACAGAAGTATATCTTTATCAATCTCTTTGAATAAATTATCATAATCAGCATCCTTGCATCAGTAGCCTATGTATTGCTACAGCTGGTCAATCCATTTACAATATCTTTAGTACAGAGGGAGCAGAGAGTGGGACTAATTGAATCACCCTCTCTGGCACAGGAATGATGGGCCAAGTGACCTCCTTCAGCACTATGTGATTCTGTGCTGAGTCTCAGTAAAGATCAACAAATGACCACCAGCACAACTGCTGACGGTCATCATTGAAAAGGTTTACTTATACACGAGAGGTAAGAGGAATCATCCAGGATTCTCTTCACTTATCTCTTAAAGTGCTGCTTGTGTACAAAGCATGACTTGGTTACTCTCATTGCCTATTTGTCAAGGGACTCATCATCCTTGGTGCAAATCTGTCAAAATAGCCACTGGTACTTTTTAAAAGAGCTATCTGGTGAGGGATGAAGACAATAGAAATACTGATATTACTTTCATGTCATTTATGTACACAATAATGTGTATAAAATGGAGCAAAAAAGTTTCATGAAGCACTCCCACAATAGTGTCCCTTTAAATGTGATGACTGCAGCTTGGAGGTTTACTGATCAAACACTGATCGGGAGACAAGGACCCCATCCCCCCAATCTTCACTGCAATAATAACCAGCCCAACTTGCACCCACACCCTCCCCCAAATCTTCACTCCAATGCTAACCAGCCCACATTGAACGAATGCCCAGCAATTCAGAATTTTCATCCAACTTCCCATTTTACTACAAAGGATTCAGTCTCTTGATTGGCTAAAGAAGATTGGCAGCAGGCTTCCCATTCATATTTCTACATTCCTGTGTGTGTCATTAAAGGAATGCTCACTGTACAAATCTGGGCTCTGCGTTCTCCAGCTAGTGTCCTGCTTTAAGAGGTCCTTTCGCCCAGTGACTGCGGCGTACACAGCTTGTACATTGATGGTTAACTGGTTTTGGCAAGCTACTGTACCCTTTCCTGGGGGGGAAGGGAGGGAGGGAGGGAGGGGGGGGCGGAGGATTTAAAAACATTTCCGGATAAAATGCGGATTTCCATGCTAAAGGGTGCATTTTGACATGGGGGGGGGGGCAGTGAGACATTGCTAGGTGTATGTTTGTGTTTATGTGTGCATGTAGAGCGGGAGGGGGGCAGTCTACATGTATGGGGAGGAATCTATGTATGTGGGGGAGGTGTATGTGTATGTTGGGGGCGGGGCGGGGGCGGGGCGGGGGGGTGCGCGCACAGATGTGTGTATGTGTGTGGGGTGGGGGCTATGGTGTAGGTGCCAGTGTACTCACCCACTGCAGGGGCATCATATTCATCTCCCAGTAAGATCTCCGGGGCGGAGTAAGCCAGCGAGCCACAGCTGGTGGTCAGCATCTTGCCGGGTTGGAAGCGGTTACTAAAGCCGAAGTCGGTCAGTTTGACGACCCCTTGCTCCTTGAAGAAGACCACGTTCTCCGGCTTCAGGTCCCGGTGCACCACATGCAACTTGTGGCAATAGGAGATGGCGTGCACGATCTGGGCAAAGTAGGTCTTGGCTTGGTCCTCGGAGAGACCCCTCTCGTGGTTCATGATGTAGTCGAACATGTCGCCGCCGTCCCCCAGCTCCAGGATCAGGTAGAGCTTGGTCTGGGTGTCGATCACCTCGTACAGCCTGACCACGTTGGGGTGCTGCACCAGCTTCATGCAGCGCACCTCCTGCAAGAGGTGGCCGGTAGCCGACTTGTCCAGCTTGGTTTTGTCGATCACTTTGACGGCCACTTTCTCCCCGGTGAAGACGTGTCGGGCTAACTTCACCACGGCGTAGTGCCCCTTCCCCAGAGTCTTGTCCAGGTCGTACAGACCGGCGATCTTGCCGTCGCAGCAGGATCTCTGTCCTGCCATCTTTCTCGATGCTGCTCCTTATTCCGCGCAAGCTTTCCTGATCATCCGTGAAGATGGAAGGAAATAGGCAGGAGAGAGAGAGAGAGGCTGGAGACTCACTCCACTTCCCCGGGACCTAGAGAGAATGCAGCAAATGTCAAGATGTTTGTGTGGAACCCCTGTGACATGTTTAAACGCAGCCCAGCCCTCCTCAACTCTCTGCCTTATCTCTACAATCTGATCATATTCTTTCACTTCAAAATGATTTAAATCCGCAAGCGGCTCCCTCAAATAACCCACCCCCTTTCTGCATTGAAGAGACAACTAACTTTTCACAAAACATCTACTCAAAGCATTCCGGAAACCTGACCCCGGGGAGGGGAGGTGGTAATATTTCACACAGGGAGGCGGGGGTGGGGAGGAAGGGCAGTTTCTGCTTCTTCATGCTGATCTGCAACTTCATACAAACAAACTCCGAGCTGCCTGTGCGGAAGCAGCAACGGCGTGAGGACCCAACTCACCTGCAGTGCGGTGCTTCAGTGCTGCTCGCTCTCTCTCTCTCCTTCCCCTCTCGGCAGCTCACCCTCTCCGCTTTTACATTCAGACACAGGAGCTCTCGATAGTTGCGAAGGAGTCAACTTGGTACTCGCTTCAACCCGTACTCCTTGCAGACATGGCTGTGATATGCTGAAACTATAAGCGACCCTCTGGTTTGAGACCCCTTTCTCTCTCTCTCTCTGTAGAGCTCTGTCTATTTTGCTCTCCCTGTAGAGCTGTCTCTCTTTCTGCAGCTATCTCTCTCTATGTACAGCTGGTCTGTTTTACATTGCAGAGCTGTCTGCCTGTGGAACTGTCTCTCCCTGTTTTGCTGTCTCTCTCTGTAGCCGTGTGTCTGTGTCGTTCTATCTCTCTGTCTCTCTGTAGCTGTGTCTCTGAGTAGATTCTCTTTCGCTGCTTTGCGGAAATCCGAGCCCCACATCTGCGTCTCCCTATTGACGTCAATGGTGCTGACCACTAGCGTTGGAGCAGTTCAGAGAGAGAGCTCCAAGCTCTCCCTCTCTGCATTCACACAGCCCTCGCCGAGACCACAGCACTGTCTGGCAGAGGGAAGCTACCACACTCTCCCCACACAGGTACATGATGTAAGGTGACACTTACACAGGCTGCTGCGTTACACACACATTGTGCTGGGAGGTGACAGACTGCAAACCCAAGCAGCTGACTGTTATGTACATCTCAAACTCCGCTACCCCTAGCCAATCCCGAAGAAAGAACAGGGGTGTCGGATTAATTGGATAGCTCCTTCTAAAAGCTAGCACACGATAGGCTCAACAGCCTCATTCTGCGCTGGATCAGTTTATAATTCTGAGTCCCACTCGCCCAATGTATGCTCAGGCTCGCTCTGACTAAGGGTCATCCAGAGACTCAAAACATTGGCTCTATTCTCTCTCCACAGATGCTGTCAGACCTGCTGAGATTTTCCAGCATTTTCTGTTTTTGTTTCGGTTTCCAGCATCTACAATAATTTGCTTCAACCTCTTTGCTACATCCCGTTTAAAATCCCTTTCCAACAATCACTTCCTCCAACTAGGTAAGCTTTTCCAGTTTCCTTTACATCATCGTTCCTGGATGCTTGGGCCTTATACTCTGAAATTCCTCACTTTGGTTACTCTGGCACTTTCTTTTCCTTATTGAAGGTGATGTGTGTGTGTCTGTGTGTCTAGGTTCAGCTCTTGGAGCCAGTATGTGGGCTGGTATGGCTATCCTCAAGGAGGGAAGGATGGTTTGTCAAAGATTTGGTTTTTTAGCTTCCTTACATTTTAATAAAATCTGTACAGTGAAGGAAGAGACCCATTGAGTCTGCACTGACCCTCCAACAGATTGTTTTCCCCAAGTTCCATAACCCCATGCATTTACCCTGCTAATCCCCCTAATCTACACATTTTGGGACACTAAAGGGCAATTTAGCATGGCCAATCCACCTAACCAACAAATCCTAGAGCTGCGGGAGGAAATCAGATCACTCAGAAGAAGCCCACACAGACACGGGGAGAAGGTGCAAGTTCGTACAGTCACCCAAGGCGAGAGTTAAATCTAGATCCCTGGTGTTGTGAACCGGCAGTGCTAACCACTGTGCCATCATGCTCCATCCTTAGCTGCGTAAATTCTTCACTGTTAGAAGGTTCTCAAGATCCTCACTAAAGAGCTGCTTTAAAATACACCTCTTGTGATCAAGAAATTGGCCACCTTTTGCCACTTACCTTTCCACGTGTTTCCATGGATAACACAGCTTCTGAATCAGAAGGCAGTAGATTCAAAACTCACTCCAAACATGGTAACAAAAGACAAAGCTCATACACCAGCACACTCCTGTGGGAATGCTGCATTATCAGACATGTTGCCTTTGTGTTGAGATGTTAAGTCAAGGTTCTGTTGGTGGATGAACAGGATCCCATGACTCTATTTCTAATAAGGGGAGTCATCCCAGTGTGATATTTATCCCTCAATCAATATTGCAAAAACATTATGGGGGTAGGGATTGTGGTCGGTGCAAACTCGATGGGCCAAATGGCCTCTTTCTGCACTGTAGGGTTTCAATGGTTATCTAGTTGATATCACTTGATATTTCTGTATGAAAATTCCAGCTCCTTCCATTACAATAACAATTACACTTCAGCATCCAATATAGTGTATTAACTGCAAAGCATCTTGGGAGATTCTGTGGATTGGAAAGGTGCTATATAAATGCAAACTTTTTTTAACTGCCTTGTTTTGTCTATGGGCCACTTGTCCATGTAAAAGGCATTAAGTCAATGCTGTAAGTCATTGATTATTCTCAATATGCATAGGAAGGTGTTAACATGTTGTCATTTTATTGGCAATATGTAAATTGAAAGACCAAAACCAAAGAAATGGGTTTTCTGCCTCCTGTACATCATTCTTCCACTCATTGCCAGTTTAAAACAATGGGATTCGCACGTCCGTAGAAGATTATTCCATTGGAGACTGCAGTGAATGTCTACTAGATAACAACACTATTTATCTTCGAATTTGTCACCAACCACCCCAAAATGAACATGAATCTCTGTTCCTGCACAACTGCCCATACATGCAAAGGCATGTTTATTCCAAATGGGTTAAAAGCCCAGAATCGAAACAGAAAGGAGAATGAATCAATGGTCAACACATCTTGATACAACCACTGAGAGGATGCTTCAGAAAAAGAGATAATTAAGCCAAGTTTATTTATTAGTGTCTCAAATAGGCTTACATTTAACACTACAATGAAGTCACTGTGGAAATCCCCTAATGGTCATACTCCGTTACTTGTTCGGGTACACACTGTGGGAGAATTTAGCGCGGCCCATACACGTAACCAGCACGTCTTCTGGACTCCCGATAGAGAGAGGTGATACCTCTCACTCTAAAATACAAACTATAAACTGCAAAATATGACATTTTGTGACAATGACTGTTTAATTCATTTATTAAATGCTATGGTCCTCCACAGCACAACATTCCTTATGTACGAGTGAGAAATAAAAGCAGAATGGAAGGATCCTCCTGGGGACTTGGAATAATTTGTTATTTTTGATTTGTGAAGGTTAGACCCAATCGGAATGACATTTAATTCAACACATAAACAGACGAGGTTCTGCTTGATTTGTAACCAGCTGATAGACGTGTTTTTGTTTACCCTCGCATGTTTAGTAAACCATCTGACAGGCTGGGTGAGCGCCTGGGATGTGTGTGTGTGCAAAAGATACATTGCACAGGAACGGGAGGGCCTCCGGTTAGACTTGTAACTGTTATCGCCGAAATGAATAATGCGTCGGACAAGCTAAAGAAGTTCAGAGGATGACCAGTGAGTGGCCTGCCCTTTCTGTTATACACCAAGGTGTGTTTGGCTGGCATACCCAATTCAAGCTGCCTATTCTTTCCCATTAAGGTACATTGTTCTGCTGACTGTCAACGTTTCTTTGATGAACGTTTCCAATGTTGTCGCCAAACAAGCTGAGACATGCTTCCCGGGAAATGAAATACTGCAGAAATTCACAAAAGGTGACCGCGGGCAGCTCAGCACAGTATTGGCCAAACGCACCCTCTGAATAGAGAGGTCAATAACCCGGGAGCATAGATTTACTGTAAATGGCAGGAGATTGATTGGGAATTTGAGAAAACACTTTTTCACCCAGAGGGCAGTAATCTGGAACTCACGGCCTGAAAAAGTGGCAGAAGCAGCAACCCTCACAACAGTTAGAAACCATAGAAAGGACTATAGAAATGATACAGCATGAAAGGGAGCCATTCGGTCCATCTTGTCTATGCTGAACCAAAGATATCCAGATATTTTTCTAATTCTATCTTCCTGCACTGTCCCCACAACCCTGCAACTGGCAACACTTAAGGTACAGATCCAGGTACTTTTTCAAAAAATTTAGGGTTTCTGCCTCCATCACCAATTTAGACAGTAAATTCCAGACATCTAGCCCTCTGTGTAAAAAGGTTCTTCCCCATGTCCCCTCTGATTCTTCTGCCATTTAGCTTGAATCTATGATCCCTAGTTTTTGAACTCTCTGCCCAAGGAAAACAGCTCCTCCTGTTTACTCTCTCCCTACCCTTCTTAATTTTGTGTACCTCAAATCATGTTACCCCTCAGCCTGCTTTGTTCCAAGAAAGCTGGGAAGCATTTAAATGAGCAATTGAAATACCACAGTGTACAAAACCATGGATCAACTGCTGGAAAATAGGATTAGAATTGATAGGTGCTTGATGGCTGGCGCAGACATGAAGGGCTGAAGGGCCTCTTTCTGTGCTATAAATCTCTATGACTGTATCCTCATTTGAAATAAGATAGTATGTGAACAAGGAGCAGGAATAGGCTATTTGGCCCCTTGATCCTGTTCCATCATTCAATAAGATCATGGCTGTCCTGATAGTAATCTCAAATCTACAACCCATCTAATCCTGATAACCTATTACCCCCTTCGTCACCAAGACTCTATGCACTTTGCTTTAAAAGTATTGGAAGACTCTGCCACCTTTTTGGAAGAGAGTTCATTGACTCTCAACCTTCATAGAAAAAATCTCACCATATTGCATTTGAAATGGGTGACCCCTTATTTTTAAACAGTGACCCATGATTCTAAACTCTCTCACTGAAGGAACCACATGCTCCTCCACATCCACCCTGCCAAGGCCCTTCTTATGTTTCAATCAAATCACTCATTACCCTTCTAACCACAAGCTCTCTTAAGAAAGTGCCAAGTATTATTTCAATCCACTTAGTGTTCTTTCTACATGTTACCAAGATCCACATTTCAAAATCTTTCCTCTAATAGAGCTCTTTTATTTATGTTCAGTCAAAATGTACAGGATTCATTTGTTAAATATATCATTTCAAACTGGGCTGCAAGTTTAATCGCAAATTACCTCTTCAGTGAGACTAATTTAAATTTTTCAAAGGACAATTTTTAAACCATGAGATGCAACATTTTTTTCTTTGGTGAGACCAGCTCACCAGAAGCATCTGCAGCATTTCCTCTTGGCTCAATTTGTGAGCTAGTAACCATTGCACTTCCCCACATTGTTCCCATATTTACACCTGACTGCCATCTCCAATTTTCCTGTTATAATGTCCTCCTGTATTTCCTCCCTTACTCTCCACTCTAATGTCATAATGCTCTTCCCACATTCTCTGAAATGGTTTTCTTGACACCTCATAGTATCAATTACAGAATTCAGCCCATTGAGTCTGCACCAATTCTCCGAAAGAGCATCTCACCCAGGCCCACATACCTCCAAGCCTCTCCTCAAAATTGTGTGTTTACCCCACTACTTCCTCAACCTACACATTTTTGTACACTAAGGAGCAATTTAACACAGCCAATCCACCTAACCTGCACACTTTTGGATTGTAGGAGGAAACCAGAGCACCCAGAGGAAACCCACACAGACATTTAGGTGGATTGCCTATGCCAAAAAATCGTCATTTAGAATTAACTGGGGTTACAGGGATATGCCCTGGGTAGGATTGTTGTCAGTGTAGGCTTGATGGCCAAATGGCTTCTTTCTGTACTGTTGAGATTCAATGAGTCTATGATTTTAATCAACCAATTGAACCTGGATCCCTGGGGTTGTGAGGCAGCAACGCTAACCACTGTACCACTGTTCTGCCACTTTTCAAGTCTCTCTTATTTGTCTACACTCTGATGTATCTCTGTTCTAATGTCACTTTTTCTCTTTTTTTAAGTGTTAGATTGACTCAGTTGATAATATGTGTCAGATGATTGTAATACTAAGCTCCACACCCAAGATTTGAGCATATAATCTTGATTTGTATTTTAATGTTGTACTGAGGGAGTACAACATTGTACACAGTGTTAGAGCTGCTGGCTTTTTATGCCTTTTCATGGATCCATTAAACAAAGGCTTTACTTGTCAATTTTGGTGGAAGAGCAGAAGGTTGTTCTGGTATCTTAACCAACACCATAACTAACAGCTTGTCTGGTCTGTTCACGGATAGGCCTAATACTGACTAACATATATTGACTATGAAGGATGCAACATAGATGCAAATTCTGAGTTTTTTTTAAATCAGAAAATAAGCAATAATAACAAAAATAAGTCAACGAGGGAAAACGAGTGGAAAGAAGGAAAGAGAAATAGGTCAGAAATGAAAACTTGCTTCCCACTAAAAAAATAGTTTATTTCATACAAAAAACAAAATCAAAGGAGCAAATAATTGGGGATTTAAGTTTGCAAACTGATCTTTTTTTTAATCAATTGCTTAACAATCTTCTGATTCCTTTTGCTCTAATCTCTCCTCTGCTGTAATACAATTTACCATTTATTACAAATCATTTGATTCAAAGATACAGTAACTTTTCTTTATTGCTACATCTGTACAAAAGAGAATCAAGCCTTTTCACTTGAAGTGGTGACTCAATTTGAAAGTGAACATTCTTAGATAAAGTTTGAATCTAGACAGTCTGGTCTCCTTGTTGGCCAATTAGATGAGACATATGAACATTAAAAGTCTACATTTCTTAAAAGAAAAAGTCATATTTACATGCACTACATGTCTCATGATAAGGTGTTAAACTCTCAGGTTGACTGAAAAGATCACATAGGCTATGTTAAAGAAGAGCAAGGAAATTCGTCCCAGTATTCCGACCAACATTTATTGCCGTAGCTCTAGTTTAAGGATTTTGCAAGTATAAAGGTGCTAAACATCAACTATCAACTGGAGGTCACTAGCTGGCAAAATAGGAATTGGAAACACCCCTGTGGGCTGGTGTGTGGTACCAATAGTAGAAGTGGCTGAGGGACTTCACTGGTGCATTGTGGGAGAAGTTGGCTAAGATCAAGTGTAGTATCGCTATGTCATTAAGTTTCATTTCAGCTTCATTTGAAGCAATTTTTTTGAAGTGGCATCTCAGCCTTTTGGCTAAGATGCAAATGACATCAAGCCTTGGAGGAGGAGGAGCTACACTTACTCCAATTAGCTTGGATCATGAAGATTAACCCAAGACAGCTGGTGAGAGTCTATCATTTTAAAATCTGTTTCATATTGAACAATGGTAGGATTTCCCCTCCATCCACATCTTTAATTGCATTGCGGCAATCGACACATACCAAATGCTGTGGCCACTGGGAGAAGTGTTTTTGAATGAGTCAATGAAACTGGCTGAGGTTATGACACACCTTGATGCAATTGGCCTACGTATATCTGGAGGCATTCACCTAAGGGAAAATATCTGAAGAATCTTGTTGCAGCAAAGTGGTGGGTTCCTCCCATAATCGTCCCTGAACCATGTTACTGCTAAAGGGAGTGTACACCAGGGAATCCACAACAGTACAGTCAGCACTTAACATTTTTAAATACTTGAGTGTGTTCAGTTGGTCTTTGTGTCCCAGGAATATTCCTCAGAGGTTTAGCAATTCAGCTGAAGTTTAGTAAAAACTCAGATCAGCTAAGTTTACACTGATCTTCTGCTTAAATCACAGCCTACAATCTGGAGAACCCAGTTTTTATGATTATAATGTGCAGCTCAGTAGAACATTGATCAGAAATTGGAAGGTTCTTCTGACTGAAGTATTAATTTCTATCATCATTATCTGCCCAACATTATGAGAAACAAAGGTCAAAAAGCTATTCTTTAAATTCATCTCTATTTGTCCCAATGGATGATTAATCTCGAGCCCAGGTTAATGCTACAGGAACTGGGTTCAATTCCCACCATAGCATAGAGTAAAATATGAATCCAATTTTAAAAAAATCTGAAATTAAATTCTGGTGAAAACCATGAAACCATTGGTAGTTGTCATCAAAACCCACCTAGTTCACTAACGTCTTTACCTGGTCTGGCCGACATATTATTTCAGATCCACAGCAGTGTGGTTGGTTTTTAAATGGCCTCAGAAATGGCCTAGCAAGCCAAAGGGCAAGAGGGATGGGCAATAAATGTTGACGTAACCAATTACACCCTTATCCCATGAATAAATAACAAATAACTTATTTAATAGAGCTTAAAATATTGTTATATATCCTCTGTCTAGAGACAGGGCCTGCTCATTTGCAACCTCTCAGCATATTTCCCTCTTTTCTGCTGGTAGTGCCAACCACAAGCTGCCATGAATCACAACTTCCACACCATCATTTCTTTTGACTTCTCAGTCACCGGTAACTCAGTGACCCCGTCATACAAGGAGTCAAAAATCTTGAGATCAGACAGTGGGATATTTGCGTTTTGAACAAGGCACACTTGGGGAGAATTCCTCTCCAACATTTTGTAGAATTACATGGAATAGACAGCACAGACGCAGGTCATTTACGCCTTAGGGCCTGCGTTGGTTTCCAGATTCAGATTTCCAGCATCTGCTGTACTTTGCTAGTAATTATATTCCACACATGTCGCCTCCCACCCCTCTAACAGCAAAACTTGTTTAGAAAAATAAATGAACACGAGCCTGCATTGCACAGTATAAATTCAGACCAAAGAGAGAGTGACAATCAACTTCTTTAACTTGACAAATGTTTGGCAGCGATGGGGTCATTGGAAATGAACCCACCTGGTGGGAAATGGATGGGATTGGATCAGCTGGCTGCTTTACACTCTGAACGATATTACTTTTTATTATAAAGCTCATTGATTGAATTACTGTTTTGCAGTTGGCTGCCAACCTTTCATGATCCTTTCTATAGGCATTTCCATTTATCTCAGAGGGGGTTAAACAAGAACATGTGTTCCTACATTCAACGTCACTGTACTCGCCTAATAACTGAGTGCAATATCCTTTTAGGAGAATGCTGATTTTAGTTAGCAGTGCCACAACAGCAATATAGACATTTTCTTGTAATACACATGAAAGCTTTTAGCCAATGGACTATTAGACAGAGATTTATTACTACTGCACAGAAGCTAAGTCATTCAACCCAAGTAGATTATGCCAGCATTTGAGCTCCAAATGAGTCTCCTCATACTTTACTTCATCCAACCCTGTCATATGTATCCTTCTGTTCTTTTGGCTTAGTGTTAGTCCTTTTTCTATAATCACACATAATCTAGGCTGACACTCTAGTGCAGTGTTGCAGGACTGCTGCACTGTCACATGAGGGCATGTTACTCAGATGAAAAGTTAAATTGAGACCCTGTCTTAAAGCTTATTTAGTAGTATCATATGTAGGCTTCACTGTAATAACATTGCAGTGAAGTTATTACGAAAATCTCCTGGTTGCCACACTCTGGCGCCTGTTCAAGTACACTGAAGGAGAATTTAACATGGCCAATGAAATTAACCAGCGCATTTTTTGGATTTTGCAAAGAAATTGGAGCATTCGGACAGACGCCATGCAGAGACGCGGAAAATGTGCAGACGTCACACAGACAGTGATCCAAGCTGGAAATCGAACCAGGATCCCTAGCTCTGAGAGACAGCAGTGGCACCATGCCACCCTGTCCTTGCTGATGGATGTGAAAGCTTTCACATTGCTATTCAGACAAGAGCAGAGCATTCTAATTTGTCAGAGGAGGAAAATGGGGGAAAAAAATCACAAAAAACATAGATTAAAGAGATAAACAGCAGTAAAATTAAAAATATACCAACAATCGCTGGAATCTGAGTGAGGAAAATCTCAAAAGTGAGAAAGGAGGTATTATGTTGCATGTAGATCCATCTCTGAAACACAATGTATAGGGTTGGTGAACTGCAGGCAAAGTTTGCAATATGGGATTATGAAATAGTTGCACTAACAGAGGAATGACTCAAAATAAGGCCAGAAGTGTGTGTTAAATGTTCCCGGTTATCAAGTATTCAGCGATGAGGCAGAAGGAAAGGGAGGCTGGAGCACAGTCACGTTAATTAGGATGATGTTTCAGTCATAGACAGATAGAATACATTGGGTGGTTCTAGAACTGAATCTATTTAGTTCGAGTCAGTGAACAGAGGGAGACCGATGATGATACTTTATAATGTATAAACCACGAGGAGGAGAGAAAGACTATAGCAAATTTCAAAGACATGTAAAAAAGTTGATTAGAAATTTGAAGAGATTTTGACAAGGAAAAATGAGATGCTAAGGGCTCAGAAGGAGAGGAATTTCTGATTTGTGTAGAGAACATCCTTGAACAGTATGCCTGCAGTCCAACAAGGAAGGAAACAGTGTTGGTTTGGGAAATGAAGATCATCTAACTTACAGTGACATCATCATCATCATAGAATAAAATCATAGAGTCCTTACAGTGCAGAAGGAGGCCGTTCAGTCCATCAAGTTTACACTGATCACAATCTCACCGAGGCCCTATCCCCATTACTCTACTTATTTGCCCTACTAATCCCCTGACATTCAGGGGCAATTTAGCAAAGCCAATCAACCTAACCTCCACATCTTTGGACTGTGGGAGGAAACCAAAGCACATGGAAGAAACCCACACCAACACAGGGAAAATATGCAAACTCCACACAGACAATGACCCAAGCTGTAAATTGAACCCAGGTCTCTGGTGCTGTGAGGCTGCAGTGCTAACCACTGTGCCATCCTATTATGTTTGAAGTAATTATGAAGAACCAAAAACACATCAACAATACTCCAGTGAGAGGAGCTAATTTCAGCATTTTAAAAAGCACAGGTAGATTAGAGGATAATGAATTCAGGATAAAACAGGAACAGAGCAGTGAAAAGGCATTCAGGGAAGAGATCATTCAATTTGAAACTATGTATATTAATTTTAAGGGAAAAGTTTAACGAATGCATCCTGGGAAACAAAAGAAATAAAAGTTAAAAGAGAAAATTCAGATAATAATACAAGAACATTAGGGCAAGTACAGGAGTGAAATTTAAATGTTAACAAGACAGCCAAAGAGTGATTATGAGTGAAGATTTGCAGATAACTTTAAATTAAACCCTAAAACATTTTAGAGACATTTAAAATGCAAGAGGTCATCTGGAAGAATCTTTAGGCTTGTTAAAGACTCAAAAGGAAATTTCTAAGTCAAGGCAGAGGATTTGGCTAAAATATTAAATATATGTGAAGTATTTAATGATGATGTGAAGTTGACAACGAAAAAGGAAAGAAAACGTGTGTATATACAGGTTATTAATAGACACATTTAAAAATTTAGCAACACTGAAAATTGGTATGTCACCTGATGCAAATGGTAAGCATTCTTAGGTTGCTGAGAGAAGTAAAGATAGAAATAATAGAGGCATTAGTCACAGTCTCTCAATCCTCATCAGATACAGGAGTAATAACATTGGCTGGAGAATTGCACAACTCAAGAAAGGGGAAGGGGATAAAATGGAAAATTGCAGTCTAAGATCAAGGGGAAGTTATCTGGAACCATTGTGTGTCAGGGACAAACTAAACTTCTACTTGGAAAGGCACAGATTAATCAAGGAAAATAGCATAGATTCTTAAAGGCAATTTATTCCTGACTAACTTGATTAAATTCTTTGAAGTCATGGCCAACCAAGATCGTGCAATGAACATTGCATCTTTGATATTTTGGAAGGCAGTTGACAAAGTGCCACATAGGAGGCTTACAAAAAGATGGAAGACAGTGGAATTAAGATAAAAATAGTTTGTTAGAGTAGATAGAGTTCACCCTAGCAAGTGGGACAATTACCATGGTTTTGAAGATTTAGAGAGATACATCAATATCTTTTCACTCAATGTTTTTGGAATGTGGAATACTATACCTGAAAAAAATGGAAGCTAGTTCCAGAAATAATTAAGTGAGGGAATCTAACAGAGACTTGAGAATGAGAAACTTAAAGGGTTACAGACTAAAGGTGGGAATATGTGGGATTAAGCACAACTTCACTTTCAGAGCGAGCGCAGGCAGAATAAAGTGAACGGCCTCCTTTTGGACTGTAAGTTTCTTTGATTTTCTAAAACTTGCCAGTGTGCTGGCCAATATTTATCTGATGTCATGAAATGATTGGATGATGGGTGGCACAGTGGCTAACACTGCTGCCTCAGTGCCAGGGACTCAGGTTCTATTCCAGCACTGGATGACTGTCTGTGTGGAGTTTGCACACTCTCCCTGTGTCTGCATGGGTTTCCTTCAAGTGCTCTGGTTTCCTTCCATAGTCCAAAATGTGCAGGGTAGTTGGATTGGCCATTAATACCCCTTAATAAAGGGCCATTCATTGCCTCTTAATGTCCCAAGATGTTAGGGAAATTAATGGAGTAAATCAATGTGGTTACGGGGTTAGGGCCTGAGTAAGATGTTCTGTCGGAAAATTGGTGCAGATTTGATGGGCCAAATGTCCTCATCCTGCACTGTAGGGATTCTATGATTATATATAGTCAATTATCACATTGTTGCTGAGATGGGATGGGATCACACAGATTGGCTGTCACGTTTGCTGCATAACAGTCGTGACCACACTTAAGAAGTATTTAATTGGCTACAAAACGCTTTAAACATTGAGTTTATGAAAGGTGTGGGGTAAATGCCAGTTCTTCCTCCGAGTATTAGTTTGTTTGTCCTTGAAAACTCTTTATTTAGTTGCCATAGCCTGGTGAGAAATGGAATGCCAGTTCAGACATTTGAGCAGCAGCATGCGATGAAATAGCGGCAACTGTGGAATACTCATTGCCTCTGTATAGATTGTCACTCTCATTCACTAAGACTCAGGCCAACAGTTTGTTCTCTTCAATGCTGAGGGCCACTCTAGGCAAGCTTGTAATAGTGAAAATTGAAATGCTCATTGACCTGGCACCAGGAAAAAGATGAGTTATTTTGCTCCAGCTTGGTGATTTCCAATTTCCTCCACCCAATCGTTGCTGCATGTTCATTGGGTTGTTGAGGAAAAATGGTTATATCCAGGATTGAGAATTGACAAAGTTAGAAATGAAGGTCCCTTTATAAGGATTCTTTTTGTTTATTTATTAGGGTCAATAAGTAAGATTGCATTAACACTACAATGAAGTTCCTACGAAAATTCCCTAATAACCACTCCTGCTCAGGCACACTGAGGGAGAATTTAGCATGGCCAATGCACCTAACCAACATCTCTTTTGGACTGTGGGAGGAAACTGAAGTACCTACGCAGACACGGGGAGAACATGCAGATTCCACACAGACAGTAACTCAAGCCGGGAATTGAACCCAGGTTCCTGGCACTGTGAGGCAGCAGTGCTAACCACTGTGCTACCCAAAGTAAACCAGGTTAAGGTTCAGAGTGAGTTGAGACCAGGTGATGCTCACTGAAGTTTCTATATAAGAGCTGGGTTTTTCCCCAGTCGGTGGCTGGTTTCTGGACAGGATCCAGAAATAAAGAATGGGAACTGGTATTGTACTGTGGCATATCAATCAAACTTGTGAGCAAGAAGAATGTCTCTGCTGCTTGTTTTAGGAAATGGATTTCCATCTGTTCAACAATTATCATGCCTTTTCACTGCAAACTCAAGTATAACACCCAGTACGTGAACTGGCAAGTATCGTGTGGAATTCAATTAGTAAAAAGACAAAAAAAAGTGTTGAGGTCTCAATGCTTTGCTGCTGCTGAGGTGCCTGTCAGCTTTTGAGATATTTGATTATTTTATCTAGGTAGAATTTTGAATAATTTATATTAAGCTGCTGCTAAGTTGAATTCAGCTAATAAAGAATAGATTGTGTAAGTGCATGTGCACGATTTCTGTGCCCAATACACAGAGAAACACAATTCATTATCAGGTCAGAGATTAGAATGTTGTGAGTTTAAATATTGAGTAATAAAGATAAGTATCTTGATCATAACAGACTGCGGCCCATTTAGAGGCAGACTCATGATTCTGAATCCAACAGAAGATAGCAGGTCTGGCAACAGTGCAGTGATTAGCACTGTTTGTTCACAGTGCCAGGGACCTGGGTTTGATTCCAGCCTTATGTGATTGTGTGGAGTTTGCACATTCTCCCAGTGTCTGCATGGGTTTTCTCAGGGAGCTCTGGTTTCCTTCCACAGTCTAAAGATGTGTAGCTATGCTAAATTGCCCCTTAGTGTCAGGGGCATTAGCAGGGTAAATGTTCAGAGTTATAGGGATAGGGCCTAGGTAGGATTATGGTCAGTGCAGACACAATGGGCCAAATGACCTCCCTCTGCACAGTAGCAATGCTGTGATTCTATAACCCAGACCTAGAGCCGTGCCCTGATCTGTGTCACTGGCTTGGGAGGGACATTGTCTAGCATTAAAGGAGCTTCAATCACTCTGGCAGATTGGTACGGTAGGTTTCGCTCCACTTGGAAAGGTGGGATTTTCCACACCTGGCTGCCAGCGGGATTCTCCAGACATTCTCACCAGCGGGATCTTCCAGTCCCAATATAGGTGACCTCCTGGTGGATTCCCCAAAGGCAGAGTGGACGAACCATGCAAAATGCTACGTACATTGCCAGGTCCAGAAAATCCTGCTGGTGGCCAACAGTGAACCAGTTCAGCCATGGGGTTGGGAGGGTTTGGGGGGTGGGGGGGGGGGGTTGGGGGGGGTTGGGGTTGGGGTTGGGAACGGGGTCGGAACGGGGTCCCAGCCAGTGAGTTAGAAAATTAGCCTGGCTGTACAGAGGCCAGTTTCAAAATTTGCAGATGAGACAAATGATGGAAATGTGGTAAACAGAGAGGAAGGAAGTGAAAGACTTCAAAAAGACATGGACAGCCTGGGAAAATGTGGAAACAATTGGCAGCAAAAATCAGTGCAGGAAAATGGGAGATGACATATTTTGGTAGGAATAGTGAGAGAGGCAATACATGGTACAATTTTAAAGTGGATGCAAGAGAGAGATACTGGGGTGGGGAGGGGATATTTCTGCACAAATTCCTGAAGGTAGCAGATCAGATTTACAAAGCAGCTAATAAAGGATAGAATCCTGAGCTTTATCAACAGAGGAACAATGTACAAATGCCAGGAAGTTTACACATGCCAGGAAGTTTACTAAACCTATCTAAAATATAGTTCAGTCCCTGCTGGAGAATTCTGGGCGCCTCTGACACATGAGAAAGCTTTGGCAAGGATACAAATGAGATTTACTAGAAAGATTACAGGGATGAGCAGATTGTAACATTGTGAATAGATGGGAGAAACTGGAGTTGTTCTCCATAGAGCAGAGAAGAATTTGATAAAGATATTTAAAATTCTGAATGGTGTAGAAAGAGTAAATAAAAAGGAACTGTTTCCATTGGCCGAAGGGTTGATAACAAGAAGGTACAGATTTAAGGGGTTAGCAAAAGAGCCAGCGGGTGAATTTTATTTGGTGGTGTACTGCTTGCAATGCTGCCCACAGCCTTATAAACACTCCAGGTGACCAGGAGAACCCTCAGTGGGAAGAAGTCCCACGCACAAGACCTGTCAGCCAATCTGATTGACTGCTGCAGGCCCAGTAGTGCCAGAACCCAGTAGTGGGCACTGCTGGGATTGCAAGCAGGTCAAGAAAGAAGACAGCAATGGGTGCAGGAGGGACCCAAACTCACCAGTCCAAGCTTTTGGACAGGGAGCATCCAGGGAACAAGGTGGAGGGAGTGAGATGGCCTTGTGGGAAGTGACAAAGCAGGGGAGAAACATGTTAGGGAACATAAAAACTTTGTCTGCCCATTCACGCCAACCATAATATGGTGTAAGCCATGTAAGGTTTGTGAACAAGCTCAATTGGCTGTTTTTTTTTAAAAAAAATGATGGATGTGTTGCTGATTTTAGCAGCTGCCCATCTACGATTTTGTAGATACGCATTACATTGAGTGTGCCTCTTTCTTGCTGACCCAGTGAGGTGGTGGTCGGAGGAGGGGCAGGGGGAGTGAGTGTAAAATCCAGTCTAAGGTAAAATTTATGCAATGACTGAGTAGGATTTGGAATGCAGCTCTTATAGAGTGCTTGATACAAGTGCCCTTCAAAGACAACTGGATCAGTACTGGAAGGAAAGAGAATTGTAGAGGTATCGGGAAAGTGTGGAAATACCTTTTGAGTAGCTTCAGTGGGGGAACTGACTCTGACACAATAAATAGAGACAATCTCCTTTTCTCCTGGAATTTCCATATTTCCCGTTGGAATCCTGCACCATGCAGTCCTTCACTGTGATCACAAAGAGCATTGCGCTGCAGACAATTCTTCAGAGCCGCAGGGCACTTCATATTTTACACCGCCAGCTACCTAAAACGAGCAGAATTCTGTACAACTACTTCCTTCCCATAAAGATGATATTTCTCTTTAACAAAAATGCTGTGTCTCCTCCCTTAGTGATGGTAATCCTACAGTGACAAGTAGGATTAGCATCTGCTGCTTTGCTTGTGCACTCTCTGTATTGTGTAATACAGCGGTGCTTGGCACAAAAGCCATTTATTAATAGCGATGTGGGTGTATCAATCATGATGAGCTACTTATGGATTTATTTTTAAAGAAGTGGAATGATTCACTGGCAGATGTTTGTATTTTTTAAGTTACTGACAGTCTCAGAATGATGCTGACACACCAGCTTCAGCAGACCAGATATATCATCACTTTTTATTTTTCCGATTATTCTCCATTATTTTGTCCCAACGCTAGAGTTTGGGGAAAACCATTCATTATGTTTAATGGGCCAATCAATCCCAAATCAGAAAACCAGGAATTAGCTGGCATCAGCAGTTTGGGATTGCAGGGAATTAACTGGATCATTAATTCCTTAGTTATGGAAAACCATAAAAGAAAAATCAAAGGTGTGAACACCCAACCAAAAGGGAAGCAATTTCAGTGATTTGACCAGGGATCTAGCACTGGTGGACTGGAAACACAAATTGGACAGGGGAACAGAAAGAAAGCCTTCAAAGCAAAGATAGTTTTGGAATATAGCAGATATGATCCATTAAGGAGAAAAGATGCTCCCGAATCAGTGTCTCAAGGGATAAATGGATGGATGGAGGAAAAGTGGAGGGAAATTTAGAGGTCACTGGTCCTTAAGGGAATGCCAATTTAAAAACTAGGTGCGCCAGAGGCAAGAGCAAGATTCCCTTGCCTTGCCAACTCCAACATAAATCACAATAATGAGAGTAGGAATCTGGAGAGAATTTTGTCCACACAATTTCATGCTCCCAGTCTGCCTCAGAAACCGCTCAGTCAGAGCGAGGTGGGGAAAGCTAAAGTTCTACCCGTAGATTATCTAAAGATAAAGCTCACTAGTTGTTGCCAGATACAGAATGAATCAGGCAGAACATAGAGTATATAGGGAAGGAAGGAAACATTGAAGAGAGAGTATGAAAAAAGATCAGTAGTAACATAAAAGAGAATCCAAACTTCATAGAAATATAGAAAGAAAAAGTAAATTCCAGCAATGGTGAGGCTGATTAGTGACTAAAGAAATCTTTTTGGGGAGGGGGAGTTGACTGATGTACTCACTGAGGAGTTTTTTTGATTTTTCTTTCATAAATGGTAGGTCTCGCTGGCTAGGCCAGTATTTATTGCCAATCCTTAGTGGCCCTCAAGAAGGTTGTGGTGAACTGCCTTTTGAATAACTGCAGTCTCTGTGATGTAGGTACATCCATGTGCTATTAGGGGAGGAGTTCTAGGATGTTGACTGAGCAACAATTAAATAACAGCAAGCATATTTCCAAGGATGACGCATGGCTTGGAAGGGAACTTGCAATGGTTATGTTCCCAGAATCTGCTGCCCTTGTCCTTCTTGAATGATTGAATTCATGGGTTTGGAAGGAACTACCTATGCAGATTTGTGAGTTTCTGTGGTGCATCTCATAGGTGGTACATACAGCTGCCACTGTTTATCGATGGTGGAGAGAGTGAATGTTGTGCATAGTGGATCGAATGTTGATCAAGTTGGCTGTTTTATCTTGGATGGTGTCAAGCTTCTTTGGAACTGCAATTCATCAAGACAAATGGATCATTCAGATATTGGGTGAGATAAAAATAAATAGAAAGGAGTTCCAAATAGGTTTATATCACTCAAGGTGAACAAGCCATTCAATCCAGAAGGGATGCATTTGGTGGAATACTTAGGGTGTGTTTCCTCCCGAGGCATGGATGTAAAATAATTAGCAAAAGAGGAAATCAGGAGAAACCTCTTCATGCAGAGACTTGATCAGAACTGGAACTTACTGCCTTAAAGAACAGTGTAAGCAGATTCCACAGGGAACTTACTAAAAACAATTTGACACGCACTTGAATAAATTACAGGATCATGGAGCAAAATGGGATGGAATTAGGCAGCACATTTAAAGAGCTAGCATAAACACAAAAGGCCAAATGGCCTACTTCTGAGTTGTAAAATTTGATCATGGATTTACACAGAAAACTCAGAATATGGACATCCCTGCCTGAACTGTTTATCATTGTGTGTACAAAGCACGATGTATGAAATAAATGAAAGGTAATAAATATTGTGACCAAGTTTATTTCTGTAGCCTCAGGAAAGGTACTTCATGTCAGACAGTGCAGATTGCCAGCATATCTGGAGGCTATTAACTGTAGTAATAATGGATTTCTCTGTCTACTAATATGAATTAGTTACTCAAATCTTGTGTGGGTTTGTAGAGATAGTCTCAACAAGATCTGTTTATTCTTGTAGCAATGAGTTTGACTGTCTGTTGGCTCAGTCAGAACTGTCTTCAGATCAAGGGAGAGGCTCACCCAGCCTTGCACTTCAGGGACAAGTAAGACTGGGTGAGTCAATTCCTCCAGGGAGAAATGAGAAGCCTGGTATAGCAGTCTGACCTCTCCCTCAGATTTATTCTATTGTCAGTGAAAGCTCATGTCTGCGGTTTGTGATCTTTACAACAGCCGAACAGTCAGATATCTGGCTTCACGGACCATTGGCATGGAGTTTCTGGAGGCATTATGAGCATCCTAGAATCTTGAGATTGTGCAGAGGTTTGTCAGCCTTTTCAAACATGTGTCACAACTCATTAAGACCAAAGGGGAAGACAGTATGTCCATTTTAACTCACAAATTCAACACAACAGATAGATTGCTTCTGAAAAAGAATATATTTGAAAGTTTGAAGGGTGGAGAGAGAGAGAAGGGCACATAGTGACAGAACTGCTGTCTCACGGGACCAGGGACCCAGGTTTGATTCCAGCCTCGGGTCATTGCCTGTGTGGAGTTTGCGTATTCTCCCTGTGTCTGCTCCAGTTTCCTCCCACAGTCTGAAGGTATGTGGGTTAGGCATATTGGCTATGCTAAATTTACCCTATAAGTGTCCCAGGATGTGTAGCTTCGATGGATTAGCCATGGGAAATGTGTGGGGTTGTGGTGATAGGGTTGGGAGGAAAGTTTGGGGAAGATAGTCTGTCAGAGACTCAGTGCAGGCACAATAGGCCAAATGACCACCTTCTGTACTGCAGGGATTGTATGTTAGATGCAAAATTTACTTGTTGTGAAGTGGTCATTTCAGGTATATGGATAGCAAGACCCAAAAGAAATTGTTACATTATTATAACAGAAAGCCACCAAAGACTAATAAGGGGACTGACGTAGGTACATGAGAACATTTATACAAAGTTTATACATCCTCAAGACATGAGCAGTTGTGTTTGTGTGTTGTGTTCTGTTCACAGAGCCAAAGCAAAACTGAGACTGGATTATGTGACATACATCCTTTTTAGTGATGCTATCACTAAAAGACATATTCCAGCAGAAACTGCATGGTCAATGCACCGAACCAGCATGTCTTTTGCACTGTGGGAGAAAACCACAGCACTCAGAGGAAACCCACACAGACATAGGGAGAATATGCATACTCTGCACAGATAGTGTTTCAAGCTGGGAATTGAACCTGGGTCCCTGGTGCTGTGAGGCAGCAATGCTAACCACTGTGCCACCGTTTTTCCCTTTTCATTTCTTGCAATGCTGGACACAGTTATGTTATGCAGTTTCTGTTGGAATATGCCTTTAACAGATAGCAGCATGGCATCACTTAAAAGGAAGTGTGCCACACAATCCAGTCTGGGTTTCAATTTGGTCTTGTGATTAGAACATAGTAGTGGACTGTGATCTCAGATAGTTTTGAGCTTGCCTTGAACTGATTCCATTTTGCTACAACAATAAAGCTCTTCACATTCTCTAAATCCACTAGTGCTTCCAACAGAGGTCATTTTTAGATGTCAAGTATCCCAAATGAGTATTACAACTGAAGCCAACATCATCATCACATGATATCAACACCCTGAGGAACGTTTAGAGAATATATATTAAGGGTGAAGTCCTGTATTGATCTCTTTCACAGAAATGTGTAGTGCAGAAGTGTAACTGTGCACTCTCTGTAATTTCCAAATGCATCAAACTTTCCATATCTGCCAGTTTAATGCTTTCCCTGTAATTGCTGCAGTGAATCCCTTTCAATTCTTGAAAGTGCCGATGGAATCCTTGTATTTTTAAGCTGTAATAGATCTGCAGCTCCCAACCTAATCTTGGCATTTACTAGGAAGCTGATAATGGGAGTATCACACTTTTCACAGCAATTACTGGGGAGATAGAAGATCCCTTCTTCTGCGACCATTCTAATAGCATCAGGGTCCTGAGCGTTAAGTTTCGATATCCACTTACACAAATCAGCAGGGAGTTGAAAGTACGGATAGCATGTGTTTTTGTGAATATTATAACAACATGATTGCCAGGCATTGTGAAATCTGATCTGCCAATCCTATGCTGTCTATCAATCTGCCCATATATTTGTCAGTAAGTGCATCTGTACCTGGTGTGCTGTTTCTCTATTGATTTTCATCTAAATCATTCCATCTTTCAGTCTGTACAAAAATCGAATTATAAAACCAATCTGAAACATTTTGACTTCAATGTTGTGGTAGCCATCTCCCACCCCCACCTTCCCCGCAAAACCCCTCTTAATTTTTTAGTGAAGGATCTAATTCTGTTTACTGGATTGTACAGAGGGAAATGATCAGATGGCGACAAAGAGATTTTATCTCTGCACATTGCTGTGGGATTGTAGCCTGTTTGCCGATATTGTACAGTGACCCAGCTTCAGTCAAGGAAAGAAAGAAGAATATAAAACAGGAGAAGTGTCAGACAGGCAATTGCAGTAAAAGCCATGTCAGCCGTATTCATCCACCTTTCAGCAGACAGTGCACTTTTTTGGTTGATATTACACATTTTGTATTGATAAGATGAGGATAAATTCTGGGGAGGCATGTCATCAGACTGTTTTTTTTTCCCTTTTTGAAGAGTGGCAGACCTTTCAAATATTCCTCAAACAATGAAGCCTGCTTGGGGATTTCAATTCATGATAAGAATGGCTTTCCTGGCAGGCTACTCTGTCTTGCTCACACTGCCAAGTGGCAAGCGAGACCTCCAGCTGCCAGTCCAAACTCTGCATTTTGAATCAAACCTGCCTCCACATAAACCATCTTTCAGCTAACTGGCTTGTCGAGTTCAGTTTGCAGACTGGCAATAGAAATAGTTACTGGACTGACAGTCAGCTGGAATTTTACCGGCACACCCACCCCAGAATCGGGGCAGGCAAGGCTCGCACAATGGAATTCTCCGTTGACCTTGGGCGGGATCTTACAAGCCTTGCCCAAGCGAGGCTGCAAAATATGGAGCAGTGGTCTCATACTACCCCACATTCTCCATTAAACTGCAGTGTTATAAAAAGCTGTTGGTGCACACTTGCATGTCTTTCTGATCCATACATGTAGTGTATAACATCTACAATCAATGCCTGATGTAAACATCCAGTATATCGCATTTGCACCCACTCCAACTGTAAATAGGCTCAGCAGAGCTCTAACTGAATTCTGGTCTAAGACCCGTGGAACCGACAGCCAGGAAGCACTGGACTGGTCAAGTCCAGCGGTAACATGAAGTTTCATAAGACCATAAAAAATAGGATCTGCAGTAGGCCATTCAGCCCTTTGAGCCTGCTCCACCAATTAACAAGACCATGGTTGATCTAATACTAAGTCCACTTTTCTGCCATATCTCTGTAATCTTTAATCTTTCTATTGATTAACAACCCTGTTCAGGGTCTCAGCCTCCACAGCTTCTTAGAGTAAAGAGTTCCAAAAATTCATAGAACATAGAACATAGAACATAGAACATAGAACATAGAACATAGAACATAGAACATAGAACATAGAACATAGAACATAGAACATAGAACATAGAACATAGAACATAGAACATAGAACATAACAGCGCAGAACAGGCCCTTCGGCCTTCGATGTTGCACCGACCAATTAAGAAAAAGCAATGACCCTCTAACCTAAACCGTTCCCTTTTCGTCCATAAACTTATCTACTAACCTCTTAAACGCCACCAAACTTGGCGCATCTACAACTGCAACAGGCAGGGCATTCAATACCCTTACCACCCTCTGGATAAAGAACCTACCTCTGACATCCGTCCTATAACTACCACCCCTTAATTTAAAGCTATGTCCCCTCGTGCTAGCTTTCTCCATCCTAGGAAAAAGGCTATCACTGTCCACCCTATCTAAACCTCAAATCATCTTATATGTTTCGATCAGGTCCCCTCTTAGCCTTCTCCTTTCTAACGAAAACAACCTCAAATCCCTCAGCCTCTCCTCATAAGACCTGCCCTCCATACCAGGCAACATCCTGGTAAACCTCCTCTGTACCCTTCCAATGCCTCCACATCTTTCTTATAATGTGGGGACCAGAACTGCACACAATACTCCAAGTGCGGCCGCACTAGAGTTTTGTACAATTGCAACATGACGTTGCGGCTCCGAAATTCAATCCCCCTACCAATAAAAGCTAAGACTCCGTATGCTTTCTTAACAACCTTATCGACTTGATTGCCAGCTTTCAGGGATCTATGCACATATACACCAAGATCCCTCTGTTCTTCAACACTATTAAGAGTCCTACCATTAGCCCTATACTCTACACATTTGTTATTCATGCCAAAGTGAATTACCTCACACTTTTCCGCATTAAACTCCATTTGCCACCTCTCGGCCCAGCTCTGCAACTTGTCCAAGTCTCTCTGCAAGTCTCTCTCTCTTTGGGAGAAGAAATTTTTCAAATTCATTTCAAATGAATAGCCCTTTATTCTGCAACTATACCCTCTGAACCTACACTCTCCCACAAGTGGAAACATCCTCCCAACATTTACCCAGTCTAATCTTCCCTCCCCAAGAATTTTATACATTTCAATCATATCACCTTGCATTCTTCTGAACTCACAAGGAGTACAGGCTGAGACGGGAGCTGAGACTGTGAGTCATTCTGAAAGCGGACATAGCTGATCTTGGTGATAGTCCTGGAACAGAACTTCAGCTCAGCATCCACTTTTCCACCAAGGTTATTAACCAGACAGTTCATTATCAGGCACTGGGAGAGAGGTGGAATCAGTTGCTTGGAACTGATTTGTGACAGGAAATCAAAGGCAATGGCTTTGGTTTCCTGGTGTTTGAGACGAAATTTTGGGTCAACTGGGACTGGACTTTGGACAAATTGTCTACCAAGGCAGTGAAGGAGTTGAGCCAGGAGATGATGAGGTAGTGCCAATCGTCATCAGGGTACATGTGGATATGACCAGTAAAACTCGGAAATGGCAGGTAATGATCCAAAGTGGAGTTCCATCCCATGGTATCCTAGTCCAGCTTGTGGCTAGGAACGGAACTTCAGGGTTGAGAGTGCAGGGGGGGGCCTCACCATCAAAATTAGTTTGGAGGGGGCATAAGAGAAGATATAGAGAAAATAGAATTCAGCCAGGTTGTACTCCACATTAGTCATCATGCCTCACCTATGAACCTACACAAGGATTCAGCTATAAAAAGCATAACTATTGAGATCAGTATTGTCCAGGCCTCTACACCCACTACTGGGATTCACTGGATATTGATCAGGAATAACAAGTGTGGCTGTTTGTATCTGAGCCTGTGCCACAAGCCAACTATCGCACTGACTGAGATTAGCTAGCGGAACAGCAACAAAACTCCAAGCTCAAAGGTCTTCATACGAAATAAAAGGAGTACCGTAGATCACAGCATACAAGTCAACCTAGTGTACAAGACAACCTCATTTTCACCACCCCAAAAGTTACACCTTTTCACACATTCGGTATACAAGTCACCCTCTTTTACAGCCATGAAATGCTGCACCTGCATTAAATAGTCAGCCTCAAACTTTTTATTAAAAAAACCCACAAATGGATGTTGGTATCCTGTAAGTGGACACAAAGAATTTAGCAGGTGAATGGGCTGGGTTACACAGATGAGGAGTTTTACACACCACTACACCTGTGTGGCAAAAGGAAAAGATGGTGACCACCCTTACCCATGTTGGCAGGGGTCAAACAATGGTTTCGGTGGGATATTTCGAAGCTTGAAAAGTCAAATTGAGCACTGACATCTACGGTAAACCTTATAGCCTGCCAAGCTGCTCTGCCTTTCAATACTATCAAGGCTGATCTTTGGCTTTCAACTCCACTTTCCCTCTCTCCATGGCCCTCAATTCCCTGACAGACCAAATGTTGTCTAACCCAGCACTGTGTACCGAGTGGTCACATGATGACGCAGCTAATAAAGAGACCATGTGATGGGAGCAACTGGCCATACAGGCAGAGTACAAGGGTTGAAATCGTTTCTGAGCTAGTAAATAAACAACTCTTCAGGATAGAATCATAGATTATAGATACAATGCAGGAGGAGGCCGTGCAGCCCATTGAGTTTATACTGATCACAATCCCACCCACACACTATCCCCATAACCTCATGCATTTAACCTAGCTAGTCCCCCGACACTAAGGAGCAATTTATCATGACCAATCTACCTAACCCGCACATCATTGGACTGTGGAATAAAATCAGAACACCCAGAGGAAACCCCACGCAGACACAAGAGAATGTGCAAACTCCACATAGACAGTAATCTGAGGCTGAAATTGAACCTGAGTCCCTGGCATTGTGATGCAGTATTACTAACTACTGTGCCACTTTTGTCCTGGTTGTCTGTGATTCAAGAACTTAACACACTTACAAGGACCATATTCTATCAAAACAAATGGAGGAGAATTGGGTTACTTCTTGGTGAGCACATTAGTATGCTTATCCTTTCTAAACAACTCATCAATTCCCAACTCACACAGAAGAGCCCTTCTGGGACACAGTTCCTCATTATTCTCATCAAAAGCTTAAAAGATATCCAAAGCTTACCATCACTCGATTAAATTCCTGAAAGTATATAGTGCTCTCCCCATCAGGAGGACTGGCAACAATAGTGATCCTTGGAGAAAGCTTGAGAGAGAATGGCACTTAGTACAAAGTTTCAGGGTCATAGCAATTTAAAATGATAAACTCCAACTGCATTGATTTCCATCACTTCTGATTAATTGAGAATCTTTGAATTAACTTGGCGAATGATTATAAATCAGCAAGATGTTTCATTAGTTTCTTTAGTCATAGTTCTCTCTTTTTTAAAGGGATTGGTAAGTTCCTTTTGAAATCTGTCTTCAAAAGACACAGTGCCAACCCTACCTTTCCAGTCGTAATGCAACTGCATGTATTCAAATATAAAAGTTATTCTGAACACAGTCAGTACCGACAAATATCAGTTTTGCATTATTTCAAATTCTGCAGAATTGTGCAACCAAAATGAAAATCTAAGAAATCAGCTATTTTATCCCAATTTGTTAAGTTGTAAAACTGACACTCTGACTGTTGATTGGGATTAGTCTCTGTTTACAAGACTTTGTTATCCCATTAATTAGAGATACAGGTTAAAAAGTATCTGATAGCTAATTCATCAAATGAGATGTCATTAACTGAAACAAAACTGGTCTTTGGGATTCGCTCTACAATTTGATTGATCTAGAGAAATCACATTCCCATGGTTAGAACACTTTCAATAATAAACCACTCCATTCTCCATCACTTTGTTTATAGTACACCTCTTCCTTATCTATCTCCACTAGGGTAGTATAACCTCTTTACTGCCTCTATCAGTGTTTCTCCTTCTAATTCTCCAGTTAAGCCTTTGCTTCTTTATTTGCCCCTTCACACTTTGCTCCACTCTCAGATAATTTCATTTCTTTCCATTTGTAATTGGGATTTTACTTGTTATTCATTTATGGGATGCAAGGCCAGTGTTTATTGCATGTCCCTAGCTGCCCCTTGAGAAGGTGGTGGTGAGCTGCCTTTTTGAACCACTACGGTCCTCAGTGGGTAGCCACAAATGGCTGTAATAAGGGATTGTGGGGAAAACATGACTCAGTATGTTACTCACGATGAAAGGTTGTGGTGGAAGAATCCCTTCACACCGGTCTTTGGGCTCAAGCTATTTTATTGTAAACCTCTGCTTCAGAGCTATCAGCTGACAAAAAGCTCAACCAACAACATATTACAGCTGTTTGTATTTCTAACACAATCAATGTCACAGGTTTTACTGGCAATTCTCTTAATGAGATGATTGCCACTCTGATTAGCAATAGAGTCATAGAAGTTTACAGCATGAAACAGGCTCTTTTGCCCAATTTGTCCATGCTGTCTTTTTTAAAAAAACGCTAAGCTAATCCCAATTGTCCACATTTGGCCTGTATCCCAATAAACCCATCGTATCCATGTAACTAACTAAATGCTTTTTAAAAGATAAAATTGTTCCTGCCTCTACTATGATCTCTGGCAGCTTGTTCCTGATACTCAACACCCTCTGTGTAGAAAAAGTTGTCCCTCTGAACACTTTTGTAACTCTCCCTTCTCACCTTAAACCGATGCCCTCTAGTTTTAGACTCTCCTATCTTTGGGAAAAGATATTGACTTTCTATCTTGTCTATGCCCCTCATTATTTTATAGACCTCTATAAGGTCACCCTTCCACTTCCTATGCACCAGAGAAAAAAGTCCCAGTCTATTCAGCCTGTCCTTATAACTCAATCCATCATGTTCCAGTAGCATCCTAGTAATTTTTTTCTGCACTCGTTCTAGTTTAATAATATCCTTTCTATAATAGGGTGACCAGAATTGCACACAGTATTCCAAATGTGGCCTTACTAATGACTTGTATAATTTCAACAAGATGTCCCAACCTGTGTTCAATGTTCTGACTGATGAAACCAAACATGCTGATTGCCACCTTCACCATTCTGTCCACCTGTGGTTTCACTTTCAAAGTGCTATGAACATGTACTCCTAGATCTCTTTGTTTTGTAATCTCCCCAACTCTCCCATTAATGGAGTAAGTCCTGCCCTAGTTCAATCTACCAAAATGCGTCACCTCGCATTTGTCTAAATTAAACTCCCATCTGTCATTCATCATCCCACTGACCCAATTAATCAAGATCCCGTTGCAATTGGAGATAATTTTCTTCATTGTCCACTATGCCACCAATCTTGGTTCATCTCCAAACTTACTAACCATGCCCTCTATATTCTCATCCAAATCGTTAATATAAATGAAATGACAGTGGGCCCAGCACTGATCTCTGAGGCACACTGCTGGTCACAGGCCTCCAGTTTGGAAAACACCTCTCTACAACCATCCTCAAGAAGCAAATTTTGTATCCATTTAGTACCTCACCCTGGATCCTGTGAGATTAATTTTAAGCAACAACCTACCATGTGGTACCTCTTTCAAAGATCTTGTTAAAAATCCATTTAACAACATCAACTGCACTGCCCTCATCTTGGTTATCCCTTCAAAAAACTTAATTAAATTTGTGAGACATGATTTTCCATTCACAAAGCCATGCTAACTGTCCCTAATCAATCTCTAAATTCCTGTAGATCCTGTCTTTCAAAATACTTTCCAACAATTACAGATGTGAGGCTAACTGGCCTGTAGTTCCTATATTTTTCTCTGCAGTCCTTTTTAAATAAAGATACAACATTTTCCACTCTCCAATCTTCAGGTACCTCACCCACATACACTGATACAATATCCCCTTCCAATCTCCTGCCCTCATTGCCCTTTGCCATTGCATAAAGAGGTCCTCCATGGGCTGCTGCTGCAATCCTTCCGTTACTGTGTCCTTACCTGTTGCCTAGACATGCCTTGGTGGATTTTGTTGCCATCCAGCAGCAGAAGTTTTCAGAGGAGATCCCTCTATAGAGAGATCTTCCCTCAATGCACTGGAGACTGGGGTGGAAACTAGTGCATGTAGCAGTACCACACACCTGTAAACTGTAGCAGTTCATAGGCTTTCAAGAAACCTGCCCTTTTGCAGTCTTGTGGAACCAGTGGGCCACTTTAGTGTTCAATGTTTTAGGCTGCACTCCCTTTTTTTGTGACCTGAAAAATCTATTATTGATATTCTGTTTGTACTTCAATCCCACACTCCTGATTTACAGGCACCTGCTGCGGAGGGAGGAGGAAGGCAGAGGATGTCCTCATGAACCTGCTCCTGGAACTGGTCAGACTCACTGTAAACAGGTCGAAGTAACGGACGACCGGGGGGGTCATCAGACCTGATTGTCTGCCCCATACAGCGACTACATTCATGGCCAGGTGTCCCTTGAAGCCTTCCTTGCCCATTGGGTCCTGCATGGGCTGGGGTATATTATCGATCTTTTTAGTCATGTTTTGATTTGATGTTTTAAGTTTCCTTTCCACTTTGGTTTATTTTGTTTGGCATGGTTCCCCCTCTTTTTAAGAAGCTACCCTTTTCAATTTGCCTCTCAGTTTATTGATTTGGTTTATTCAGTATGCCAAAAGATGCTTTCCAATGTATTTCCTATCTCTTGGTCTTTCCACACTCATTTCTCTCCCTACTGCACCATCATGAGGATATGCTGGGCCATTTCAGGCAAATGAAAACGTAATGGAGCAGTAATAGTGTGAGCTTCAATTACCTTTGACTAGCAAAAAGGATAAAAAGGGTGAAGAATTCCTGAAATAGATACAGCGAAAGGTTCTTAGTCAGTATGTGTCCAGTCCAATGAGAAAGGATAGATCCAGGAAATTAAACTGGGCAAGTGAGTTGTCAGGAGAAGAATGTCTAACTAATAGTGATTGTGTTATAATTAGTTTTAACTAATTGGAAAAATTAGGCAGAGATAAAGCAAAGTTGAAAATAACTTATAGGAAGATATCATTACAGGAAGAGGTCATTTCAATAACTGGGGAGAAGGGATCCATCTTAGGTAAACTAGAAGCAAGTATCAAACAAGTAAACTGTACACAAGTAATAGAATCATACAATCTCTGCAGCACAGAAGGAGGCCATTGAACCCATCGAACCTGCACTGACAACAATTCCACCCACATCGTATCCTTGTAATCCCACACATTTACCTAGCTAATTCCTGACATTAATGGTTAATTTGGGCAAATCCACCTAACCCGCACATCATTTGATGGTGGGAGGAAACCAGAGCATCCAGAACAAACCCATGTAGACATAGGGAGAATGTGTAAACTCCAAACAGACAGGGACCCAAGACCAGAATCTGGCTCCCTGATGCTGTGAGGCAGTAGTGCTAACCACTGTGCCACCGTGCCGCCCAAAGTTCCCCCCAGGCTTTATCCTCATAACACCACTTATTTAGCCTGCTAATCTCCCTGACAGTAAGGGGCAATTTCACATGGCCAATCAACCTAACCTGCACATCTTTGGACTGGGAGGAAACCAGAGTACCCAGAGGAAACTCATGCACACAGTCACGCAGCCCTCACCCCCAAAGAGTTTCCTCCCTTTCCTCTTCTATTTCACCTTCATACCAGTTTGTTTTAAGTAAATTTTGTCTAATCTCAAATTCAACTAGTTGGTGTTTTTAAAAATCTGACCTTTTTTTCTCAATTAATGTTTTTCTCTCTGTCTCATAGTTGTTGGAAATCAGAGGCTGTCTCAGAAATTTTGGTCATTTAGAAATGATCTGTTCTAATGGCATGATGGCACAGCAGTGAGCACTGCTGGCTATAGTGCCAGAGACCTAGGTTCAATTTCAGCCTTGGGTATCTCTCCGTGTGGAGTTTGCACATTCTCCCCGTGTCTGTGTGGGTTTCCTTCAGGTGCTTAGGTTTCCTTCCACAGTCTGAAAGGCATGCTAGTTAAGTGGATCGAAAATGCAAAGTTGCCCCTTAGTGTCAGGTGGACCAGCAGGGTAAATGTGAGGGGTTTTGAGGGTAGGGCCTGGATGAGATTGTTGTTAGTGTAAGCTTAATGGGCCAAATGGCTTCCTTCTGCATTGTAAGGATTCTATGAACTGGAAACTCCTGCAACTCCCTCCCTGACAGCAGTGGGTGTACCTACACCACTGCAGTAGGTCAAGAAGGCAGCTCATCACCACCTTCACAAGGGCAGTGAATGCTGGTCTAGCCAGCAATGCCCACGTCCCTAAGGAGAACACAAGGAAAGTAAATAGTTGCATTTAAAATTCAATTAATGCTTTCCTTTTGAGAATTTAAAGAACATTACAAGACATCCATTTTCTCATCCACCCAAGTAAATACCTCATATCTGCTGGTCAAAGTCAAGGGCCAAGGTTCCTCAGCAGATTCACTCTTTCTGCTACTTGGTCCTCAATCTTAATTCACACACTTCACATGAATTTCACCTCAGAAAGACTTTAGACATTTATTGCGTAGCTTTGCTTCAAATACTTTACAAAGACCTTTAAGCAGAAACCACTAAAGACTAACGAATAATGGTGCTCAGGACAGCTGCTGAATAATGTAAGGCATCCTGGGAAATTTGCTAGACCAAGCCTGCTCAGTCTGCACACTCTAAATTCAGCTCACAGTTCTGGACAAAAATAACAACCCTTTGGGGAGAGGTCAAGACCGTTAAGTAAAATTTAAGGCACAAAGTACAATACAATTGAATAAATGTGATCATATTATGAAATATATAATTTAAAAAAAAATTGGTTAACTCTAATGGAGCTAGAAAATCCCATTACAGAGGGATAATTGTGAGAATCCAGTGGAGAGATGAGTACAATATGAATAGAGGGATTTATGATAAAAAGTTGACGCAGGAAATGTATTTAAAGCATGAGAGCAGCAAGTGAAGTATTACTTACAGGAAATGCACATAGCTTAAATACATCTTTTTTTTCCCATTCATGGGAGATGCGTGTTGCTGGCTGGCCAGCATTTATTGCACATCCAAAGGGCAGTAGAAGATCAACCACATTGCTGTGGTTCTGGAATCACATGTAGGCCACTCCAGGTAAGGACAGCAGGTTTCCTTCCCAAAAGGACATTAGTGAACCAGATGGGTTTTTCTGACAATGGTTTCATGCTCGCCAGTAGATTCTTAATTTTTTATTGAATTCAAATTTCACCATCTGCCACAGTGAGATTTGAACCCGGGTTCCCAGAACATTAGTTGAGTTTCTGGATGAATAATCTAGCCATAATACCACTTGGCTATCACCTCCCTATCTTTTATAAATATTGAGAAATATTGTTTAACCAATTTCACAAATATGATGTAAGAGGATGCATGTTTCTTTAAAAAGTTTAAAATTTATTTATTAGTCACAAGTAAGGCTTACATTAACACTGCAATGAAGTTACTGTGAAACTTCCCTAGTTGCCACATTCCGGCACCTGTTTGGGTCAATGCAGTTAACCAGCACGACTTTCCGACTGAGAGGGGAAACCGGAACTTCCAGAGAAAACCCACACACAGAAATGGGGAGAATATGCAAACTCCACACAGATAGTGACCTAAGCTGGGAATCGAACCTGGGTTCATGGTGCTGTGAGGCAGCAGTGCTAACTACCGTGCCATGAGAGAGTGAAAGAATACAGCTCCCCTTACAGCCTCTGAGATCCTGGCTGAGAAACAGGGTTCATTCTTGCCCATTTTTCCCCTGTACTAGCATTTCAAAATGGTGCCCACAGCTCCCCCAGTGGCTGCTGCACTCAGGTGCTGAATGCCATGTTGGTGCAGCTGTAAGCGCATCTGCAGTGAACATCTGTCAGAACCGTTCCACGCAGAAAGATCTTGATTCCAATCATCGTGACACAGATTCAATGAATTATCAGATTCACACTCTAGCTGACGCCCTCACTTAACAACACACACAGCTGAAACACCACCACCAGCAGCAGGAAGGACCCACCCAAAACCATTTAAAGCTATCAAGTACAACTTCAAGATTCATTGCTGGTTCATTTCATCTGACTGGGGGGGCATAGTGGTTGCCTCACAACACCAGAGATCCTGGTTCAATTCCAGCTTTGGGTATCTGTATGGAACATAGAACATAGAACATTACAGCGCAGAACAGGCCCTTCTGCCCTCGATGTTGCGCCGACCAATTAAGAAAAAGCAATGACCCTCTAACCTAAACCATTCCCTTTTCATCCATAAACCTATCTACTGACCTCTTAAACGCCACCAAACTTGGCGCATCTATAACTGCAGCAGGCAGGGCATTCCATACCCTTACTACCCTCTGGGTAAAGAACCTACCTCTGACATCTGTCCTATTACTACCACCCCTTAAGTTAAAGCTATGTCCCCTCATGCTGGCTTTCTCCATCCTAGGAAAAAGGCTATCACTGTCCACCCTATCTAAACCTCTAATCATCTTATATGTTTCAAAAAGGTCTCCTCTTAGCCGCCTTCTTTCTAACGAAAACAACCTCAAATCCCTCAGCCTCTCCTCATAAGACCTGCCCTCCATTCCAGGCAACATCCTGGTAAACCTCCTCTGCACCCTCTCCAATGCCTCCACATCTTTCTTATAATGCAGGGACCAGAACTGTATACAATACTCCAAGTGCGGTCGCACCAGAGTTTTGTACAGTTGCAACATGACGTTGTGGCTCTGAAATTCAATCCCCCTACCAATAAAAGCCAAAACTCCTGGAGTTTGCACATTCTCTCTGTGTCTGCATGAGTTTCCTCTGGGTACTCCGCTTTCCTCTCATGCTCCAAAGATGTGCAGGTTAGAGGGATTGGCCATGATCAATGCCAGTCGTTACGGAGACAGGGAAGGGGGTTGGGCCTAGGTGAGATGCTCTTTCAGAGGTAGAATCATAGAATTTCGACAGTGCAGAAGGAGGCCATTTGTCCCGTCAAGTCTGTTCTATCCACAATTTCACCCAGGCCCTATTCCCGTAGCCCCTCATAGAACATCGAACATAGAACAGTACAGGCCCTTTGGCCTTCAATGTTGCGCCAAGCAATGTCCAGACCCAAGATCAAGCTATCTCACTCCCTATAATTCTGGTGTGCTCCAGGTGCCTATCCAATAACTGCTTGAAAGTTCCTAATGTGTCCAACTTCACTATCACAGCAGGCAGTTTATTCCACACCCCAACCATTCTCTGCGTAAAGAATCTACCTTGGACATCCCTCCTATATCTCCCACCATGAACTTATAGTTAAGCCCCCTAGTAACAGCTACATCCATCCAAGGAAATAGCCTCTGCATTATCCCCCCCTCATCATCTTATAAACCTCTATTAAGTTGCCTCTCATCCTCCTCCACTCTAAAGAGAAAAGCCCCAGCTCCCTTAATCTTTCCTCATAAAACCTACTCTCCAAACCAAGCAGCATCTGCTAAATCTCCTCTGCACTCTCTCCAATGCTTCCACATCCTTCTTATAATGAGGTGACCAGAATTACACACAATATTCCAAATGTGGTCTCACCAGCGTCTGGTATAGTTGCAATATAACCTTATGGCTCTTAAACTCAAACCTCTCTGTTAACAAACATGAACACACTATAAGCCTTCTTCATGGCTCTATCCACCTGAGTGGCAACCTTCAGAGATCTGTGGATATGAACCCCAAGATCTCTTTGTTCCTTCACATTCCTCAGAACCCTGCCATTGACCCTGTAATCCACATTCAGGTTTGTCCTACCAAAATGAATCACCTCGCACTTATCAGGGTTAAACTCCATTTACCACTTTTTTGCCCAAATCTGCATTCTATCAATGCAGCTTGCAAGAGCCCTCCACCTCATCCACTACTCCACCAATCTTGGTGTCATTAACAAATTACTAGCCCACCTTTCTGCCCCCTCTTCCAAGTCATTGAAAAAAAATCATAAATAGCAGAGAACCCAGCACTGATCCCTGTGGTACACCGCTGGTAACTGGCCTCCAGTCTGAAAATTTTCCCTCCACCACCACCCTCTGTCTTTTATGAGATAACCAGTTATTTATCTGATAAATTTCTTTCTATCCCACACCTTTTTATCTTCTTCATGAGCCTACCATGGGGAACTTTATCAAACGTCTGACTAAAATCCATGTATACGATATCAACTGTTCTACCTTCGTCTACAGAGTTACCTCTTCAAAGAATTCAATCAAATTTGAGAGTCAGGACTTACCCCTCACAAAACCATGCTGACTATGCCTGGTTAAACTGCGTCTTTCCAAATGGTCATAAATCTTATCTCTCAGAATTCTTTCCATCAACTTACTGATGACTGAAGTAAGACTAACTGGCCTATAATTACCAGGGTCATTCCTATTTTCTTTCTTAAGAGAGGAACAACATTCACCACTCTCCAGTCCTCTGGTACAGTCCCCATGGACAGTGAGGATACAAAGATCAAAACTAGAGCCTCTGCAATCTCATCCCTTGTTTCCCAAAGTATCTTAGGATGTATCCCATCTGGCCCAGGGGACTTATCAACCCTCAGGTTTTTCAAAATTGCTAATACATCTTCCCTCAGAATATGTACCTCCTCCATCCTATCAGCCTATATCACACACTCTTCCTCAAAAACATGGCCCATCTCCTTAGTGAGCACTGAAGAAAAGTATTCATTCAACACCAACATTCCTCACCAAGCATCAGAACGACAGCAAAATTACAAACAAGCCACAATACCAACAGACCAAGTCAAATGTACAAATGGAATCATGCCGTATTACTTACAAAACCCAACCACTCTTGTGCCTTCCTTTTGTTTCCATTGTGTAGGTGTCTTTATCCATCCTGGTATTCCTATACAGTGCTACCTGCTTGTCTGCAACAAAGTGGAAAGTGACTGAATTTCAGTGGTGAAGGTGTAGTTTTGGAGGATGTTCTCAAACAGCTCTGGTCTAGAAGGCCCATTCGGGAACTGCACCATCTCAGTAGCAATCTGGGCTGGTTAGTTGACAGCAGATAGCAAGGGGACAAGTGTAATCATCCTGAGCTTTCACTGCAGTGGACACCCAATGGGCAGTGGCAGCTTATGCCTGCATTGAGAGCTGCAACAACAGCCTTCAGACATTGCATCACAAATGAGCCCACAAGTGTGCAGATGCAAACAGCCACAAGTTGGGGTGACACAGTGGTTAGCACTGCTGCCTCATGGCACTAGGGAACCAAGTTCAATGCTGGCTGTAGGTCACTGTGTATGGAGTTTGCATGTTCTCCCCTTGTCTGCGTGGATTACATTGGATGCTTCAGTTCTCTCCCATTGTCCAAAGATGTGCAAGTTATGTTGATTGGCCATGCTAAATTTCCCCAGTCTCCAGATGACCCTTTGTCAGTTTTGACATGACATGCTGTGATTTTCCAACATTTTCTCTTTTGGGTTCTAAATTTTCCCTTAGTATCCAAAAGTGTGTAGATTAGGGGATTAGGAGGGCAAATACATGAGGTTACGAGGATAGGGCCTGAGTGGGATGCTCTGTTGGAGAGTCAGTGCAAACCTGATGGGCCAAATGGCCTCTTCTGCCTAGAAAGATTCTATGAAGCTCCAGGCTGGAAAGGATGGACTCCTAGCTCTGTGCAAAGCCTTGTGCCAACCTGGCACTGAACTCGTCCGTGCTCCTTGACACAAACTGCAGGCTTTCAGACAGACCTGCCAATGCACCAAATGTTTGTTGTGCACACACACCAGTGTTCTTCTGTAATCTGCCGCACTGAGATGCCCCAGTGTATTGGCTGATATCTATCCCTCGATCCACAGCACAAAAAACAAATGATCTGTCCATTATCCACAGTCAAATAAAAATACGTCAATGGAATATGAATATTTGTCAACGAGCCTGCAATAACAGAAATATCTGATGGTTTTGTGTCTTCATCATCACTAATTTCCTGACGTTTCTCTAAAGTCTCATGGCAGCTTTTGTATATCTGAGAGGAGAAAGGTTAGGCCGAGGTTGTAGTGCAGTAAGGTCTGCACACTTACATCATCTGCAGCCTGTAAATTAGAGTTTGGGATAATGTGGGAGGAGGAACCAGGTACAAAGATACCGCCATCTTCAATGGTTTCAGGTCCATCACTCATAGGGTGGCCAATTGTGACTAAATATATTTAGCTAGTCAGGATGACCCAGCAGTCTAAGGCACTGAGTTCAGATCGCCATCTCTGCTGGAGGCGTGGGTTTGAATCCCACTCCTGACAATTACTTTGGACGGCATGATGGCACTGCTGCTTCACAGCTCTAGGGATCTGGGTTCGATTCCCAGTTGGGTCACTGTTTGCATGGAGTTTGCACATTCTTTCCTTGTCTGTGTGAGTTTCCTCTGGGTAATCCAGTTTCCTCCCACAGTCCAATGATGCACAGGATACATGCACTGACTACGCAAATTTGGCCCTTCGTGTTCTGGGAGGCATAGGTTAGAGAGATTAGTGGGATAAATATGGGATTAGGAGGATAGGATCTGGGTGGGATTATTATTGGCACAGCCTTGATGGGCCAATTGGCCTCTTTCTGCACTGTAGGATTCTATGATATTTCTGGAGGTTTCATCACATGATTTACCCCCATTGCTCCAGCCAACACATTTATCCTGTGACGCACTGCCTTCCTACACCAATTGGAAAACAAAAAGACTCAATACCCAATTCAATGTTCTCTGGCTGTCAGCCAAACAGACGCTTGTTCCTCAATTTTTCAGTTGTTTGCAACCTTGACTTGCAAGAGAGATGATTGTGTGCTGTTAAGTGGGTGAAATTTGTTTGGCTGATGCAGCTGACACGATTGAATAGCTGGCAGAGTGCACAAGCTGTAGATATGAGGCTTACAGTTGTTGAATGTGAGGTGAAACATATGAATGTTAAGTATAAGGCTTGGTTGATTGAGATAGTTGGTAGGTGACTGATGAGGTGTGATAAATTGAGCAATGCCAGAGGCCACTGATGCAGTTGGTAGGATATGGTATTTGAAGAAGCATTCACTGACCAAGGCCACTTATAAGGATCACTGAATGTCACATTGTGCTGTGTCCTGGCCCTCTGGGCTGAACTTCTGGCACTGAACAGCATAGCTATCTATTCAGAGTGCCTTTTCAACAGATGTTCGGATGGGCATCTTCCCTTTCTCTCTGCAGATAAAGAGCATCCTCCATTAAGGTTTCCAGTGCATCCTTGGTAAACCTTGGAGCCAGTTCGTCCTTCGCTGTTTCTTTCTCTTACTCTCTCCTACTACAGCCAGCCACAATGCCTCTCCCTTGTAAATGATGCAGGCTAGCTTTTAAGAGGAATGGGCTAGCTTTAAGGGATGTCACACAGCATTGACATCTCAGCCAATGAAGATCATGGAAATGAGCACGTTGCAATAACTGGATGCAATAACAGCTTAATTGTAGATCATAATCCCCACACCTATTTTCAGAGGCTGTTCAATGTAGCCCCTAACCTCCTTTGCATTAGAAATGAGTTTACAGAGTGCTTGAGAAAAACTCCATATGTTAATCGCTCCTTCAAAATAACTGGATAAACAGCAGAATAATTTTCAAATATGCAGGGAATGAATTGGCAGAGTTATAGCAACAGGATTTGATTTTACAGAGAAAATTTGATAAGTAAAGGATTGTCCTTTTCAAAGGATCAATTGTTGCAACAAAAAAATGTCTGTGCATCTTGTAAAGCAGTCTACGATACAAGATCAGGAATGTTTTATTAAAATAATTGCAAAACCTACACTGCCCTCCTCAAACTGGATTTGGAACATCACTATCAGTACACTAGATAATCCAGCCAAAATAACATAATTTCATTGGCAGAAATGAACAAGATAAAGCTTCTTCTTTCAAATTATCTGCACATCCATTTTCTTAGCGCTAGATTATTATTTCTCTGTCTCATTTATTTTAATTAATTCAGATCACTATTTTATTCACTTTTTTTTAGCACAAATATGATTCTCAACATTGCACAGTTTTGAAACTTCAAATTAAAATGGAATATGTTGCAATTAGGTACAGGAAATAAATGTTGACCTAACCAGTGACACCCAGCTCAGTGGTTAGCACTGCTGTATCACAGTACCACGGACCTGGGTTCAAACCCCTCCTCCAGTGACTGTGTAGAGTTCGCACATTCTCCTCCTATCCAGTTTCCTCCAGGTGCTCCGGTTTCCTCCCACACTTCAAAGACATGAGGGTTAGATTGATTGGCCACGCTAAATTGCCTCTTAGTGTCAGGGAGATTAGAAAGATAATGGAAAATGACCCATGTTGTCCAGGATCTTACCATTAATCTCAATCGATAGGGGAGTGGGTACTGTGGGAACTGGTTGGAAAAAGATCTTAGTTTTCTGGGTGTTTGTGAAGGGCTTGTTGCCCCACATGCTTCCGAGAAGGAGTTGGCAATTAGCTGGAGCCCAGTTTCTGAGTGAGTGCTCACACAAGCATCATCTTCACAATGAAACTCAATGATTGAGTTTGGAGTGGTTTGGAGGGAAAGCAGCGTGGCTTGGAATGGTTTCGTGGGTGGTCTGGTTTCCTCCCACACTCCAAAAGATGTGCAGCTTAGGTGGATTGGTCATGCTAAATTGACTCTAAGTGTTGGGGGATCAGCGGGATATATATGAGGTTACAGGGAGAGGGCCTAGGTGGGATTGTGTTCAGTGCAGACTCGATGGGCCGAATGGCCTCCTTCTGCACAGTAAGAATTCTACAATTCTATGAAATTATAGAGATAGGGCCTGAGTGGGATTGTTGTGCGTGCAGGCTGAATGGCCACTTTCTGCACTGTAGTGATTTCATGATTCAATGAATATAAAATGTTTCTGGATATTCTATCAGTGTCTGAAAAAGACATATGGGTTGACTATTTAAACCAGATTTACCAACCCTGGCATCAGGGGAATAGTTTAAACAGTTGCACAACTGAATTTTGTGTTTGCATGGAGAAAAAAAGGGAGTTTCTTTGAAGTTCATTCATTATCAGAGATGGTCAAAGCTTTGGCTGCTTGAAAGTGATCTTCATAGCAGACTAGCAGACTGTCATACTGACTCCAACAGCTTTGCATCTAGGAGATAAACTGCAAACAGTTACATCTACCTTCTGAAGATGGAATGGGAATGTAACAGCAAGATTTTCCACAGAATGAATTAGAAACTTTTACCTTGAATTCTGTTTATTGACCCCTCCCAAAGACAACATGATGATCTAGAATGTGCTGTCTGAAAGGGAGGTAGAGGCAAATTCAACAGTGAGTTTCCAGAGGAAATTGGATAAATGTTGAAAAGGAAAACGTTGCAAGCTACAAGGAAAGAGCTGAGGAGTGGGACTAATTAGATAGCATTGGCAGAGTGGACCGAATGGCTTTCTTTCATCATTTAAGAATCTATGTATAAGCATTCAAACTTACTCATGTACATTGCAGAGTAGAAAAGATGACCTTCAGATGTAACGGCAGTCTCCATGGGTTGATGGAATGCGTGGCAGTGGGTGAAAGAGGCAAATGAGCAGTTTGCAGACAAGAAGCAATTTAAAGATAAAGGTTGAACAAAATAGGTCTTTTGTTCAAACCACAGAGCAATACCCTCAAAAGCATCTCTCCAAAGCAGCTTGTAATAAGAGGGAACTTTTCTCCGGGATGTGCTATCGCTGGCAAATACCTCACTCAGCATATCATATAAGATAGAGTGAATCTGTGACTGTGCAATATGTTAGGAAAAGGGAGATTTCCAGGCTTTCCATGGCCTTTCCTTCATCCCCAATCTCACGTTCTTTAAACTTAAAATGAAAGATATCAATGGTGGTTCCTCATGGAGATCATTGAAAGTCAAACGGCTGGGAATTTCATGACAACCATTGTGAAGAAGCCATGAGGAAATCCAGGCTCTATTCCAATGTAAGATCTCAGCCCCCTCTCTGAAGAAAACTAATAGGCTGTGTTGTTAAAATCCTATTACAGTGGGAGCTACATTACTGGTTATCAAATTAAACTGCAGTAAAATCAGTAATGGAGAGAACAGAAACTGCTGACTCTGAACACCACAAGTCAGCCTTCACATCCAATATAACATCAGTCTGCTGATACTTTCCAATCACATTCCACTTAAAGAGTACAAACAGTGCAGTCAAACATACGGAATCTCAATGATTGTCAAACATTAACAGGCAGATGCATTATGGTGGATAATATTTGGCCCACAAAGGATCACGTCAGCTGTGGTTGAGTGGAAGCACGCACCTCTCTGAGTCAGAAGGTTGTGGATTCAGATTACACTCCAGACAACCGAGCACATCATCCAGTGCAGTACTGAGGGAGTAGTGCGGTGTCCTTTTTCAGGTGAGATGATAAACCAAAACTCAGCCTGCTATGAGTGCAGCACAATGTTTAGCATTGCTGCCTCAAAGTGCCAGGGACCTGGATTTGATTCCCGGCTCGTGTCATTCTCTGTGTGGAGTTAGCATATTCTCCCCGTGTCTTTTGCGTTTCCTTCAGGTGCTCTGTTTTCCTTCCACAGTCCAAAAATATGCTGGTTAGGCACATTGGCCTTGCTAAATTGTCTCTTAGTGTACCCAAACAAGTGCTGGAGTATGGCGACTAGAGGACTTCATGTAAGCCTACTTGTGACACTAATAAATAAACTTTAAACACTCGGGGATACAAAATATTCCCATGCCACTATTCAAAGTACAGCAGATAATCCTTCCTGCATTACCCCTCACCAATATTCATCCCTCATACTAAACGCATCCAACACCAATAAAAACATGTTACTGGGTAACAACACAATTTTGTTCTTTGTGAGATCTTGCTGTGTGTAACATTTTCCAACATTGCAACAGTGATAGAACGTCACTTAAAATGTTCTTAATCAGCTGTAAAGTTCTGGATAGTTCGATATCAATACATGATTTGTTTGGAGAAGCGAGTGAAAATGATTGCAATGAAAGTAATAATCAAAAGAGAACAAGGCAACACCATCCATTGTGTACAGTCACTTAAAGCCACAATTATCCCCACACTTTCCATTGCTACATATTTCTGTAGTAATAATTTGCCTTGAATAGTCTTGAAGGCACTGTAGGAACATTCAAGGTACCTCTCACATATATATATCTCTTCATATCTGATCTTTGCATGGTGCACATGGAAGCTGCCAATGGATGGGACAACAGTAATGCTAGCTTGAATTTATATACTGCATTTATCTAGCACCATTAAGTAATGGAATGCCCCAAGGTGCTTTGCAGGGGCATTATAGAAAAACAATTTGCACCCAACCACAGAGAAGACAAGAAGCGCAGAGACCAAAAGCTTATTCAGAGAGGTAGCTTTTAAGGAGTATCTTAAAGGAAGAAAGAAGAAGAGAAGGGGAAAGATATAGTCCCCTTGGCAACTGAAGGCACACTGGCCAATAGTGGAGAGAGTAAAATCATGAATGTTCAGTGGGTCAGAGTTTGTGGACCATAAGGACCTGGGAATGGGAGTGGAGAGGCTGAAGAAGATGACAGAGATAAGGCAGGGCCAGGCCGTGGAGCGAGGGCGGAGTGAGGAGCACATTGAAAGTGAGGGTGAGGATTTTAAAAGGGAGGTGTTGCTTGACTGGGAGCCGAACATCAGAACGTGATTGGGCCATTCAGCCTCACGAGGTTGATCTGCCTTTCACTGAGAGCATGGCTGATTTGCAGCCTCATGACAGATACTTTGTCCTGTATCCTTTCCTATCTTTGGAAAACAGAAATCTGTCAAGTCAGGTTTAAAATCAACAACTGATCTCACCTCTTTTGTTAAATGGAAAAGTGAATTTGAAATCCTCTGTTCTTCACACCAGAAAAGGCCACTCAGGCCAAATCCATTCTGCTAGCCCATGCATCATGCGGACCTGGATGAATGGAGACTTACATTACCTTGAAGGCAGCCCATGGATAGTCAGCTCCCTTCTCTCTGACAAATAGAAACAAATCAATAGAGAGGCTGCCAGCAGACAAGCCAACTTCTTCACAAAAACCAGGTCGCATGCTTTAGAAGTAGTTTACAAAACACATGAATACTCCGATGTATTTCTTATGTGCAGGTTGACCCATAAAGATAAGGGAATTGAAAATCAGAAGGAAAGTTGCCCTTGAGCCATTCTAGTTTCCCCAGTTATTGCCCAGCCTGAGGCCAACAACTATATCAACCAGACAACAGCAAAGATAGCCTCTCACTCAGTGTTTAATATGGGCTAACCTGAAGCTGGATCTACTGTCCGGTAGGGAAGGAAGGTCAGTCCAAAACTGGACAATGACTGCATTGTAAGTAGGGTCTTTGGGTTTATTGTCTTTACAATCCCTTAGAGAGTTATTGATTTATTCTAATCCTCCGCAAGTAAGGATGACAACAACAGAAAACACTTGTCCAGATGAGTGCAGGTGGCTACAACATTCAAGAAATTTGCTGTCATTGGGGAATGTAGCCCAATCACCACCTCAAGCATTCACCGTGCCCCCCCACTCCATTCCCCCACCTCTCCCTCACCCCCCCACCCGCCCAGCCTCCCTCATCACATGTGCATTGTGTTGTAGTGTGCACTAACCACGGGACACACTGCACCAAATCAACAAGTCTTTATCTAGAGTATATCTCAGACCCACATTTCCTGCCACCCAGAACAAAGGCAGCAGGGTGCACGAAAACACTATTCTCTCACTGTTCTTTTAAGACAACACAGAAGGAGAGGGTAACCTGGTTTGAGGCACCAATTTGGGACTGAGAGTGGGTAATCACCCCAAGGATTGGAGCTCTGTCTTAGGCAGAAGACATTCTGAATTCATGTAGTAGATATGTAGGGACTGGGGGAGGGGGCTGCTGGCCTCTGTATAGTTTTTCCTTGTTACCTTTTGAATTCCTGACAAGCTACAGATTCATCTTGAAGTCACACCTCTTGATCCTGAACTTTGCTTTTATCCATTTACAGGATATGGGTGTTGCTGGCTGGACCAGCATTTATTGCCCATCCCAAGTTGCCCTTGAGGAGGTAGTGGTGAGCTGCCTTCTTGAACCATTGCAGTCTCTGATGTGTAGGTACACCCACAGTGCTGTTCGACTCAGCGACAGCGAAGGAACGGTGCTATATTTCCAAAATGAGTATGTTTTTCGAAATCTTACATCTTTTAACAGCATCTTTCCCCAATTGACATCATAAGAACCTGAAGATATGGAAACTGCTGGAGTATATTTCCTGAGCCCTCACCTTTTTGTAGTCATGAGTGATAACGTTCATTTATAAGAAAGGGCATTAAAACTACTCTTAATGATTAGGTAGCAGTGTGATGTTCTATTTATGCCACAGACGATTAAATTTTAAATCCAATTTGAAATAGAAGCATTTAAATGACTATTCATCACAGTTTGTTCCATTTTTAAATGTTAATGTTGAATGATCTGAAAGCTGCCCCCCCCCACCCCGCTTGGTCTATTCAGACAACACAGAGGCTGGATTGTAATACATGGACCAAGTGGATCTGGGAGAGAGTGGAGGTATTAAAATCTGAGAAACTGACAGCCCATCAGGAAACCAGCTCCAATCCTCTGATTTCCACATTTAACAACAGACTTAGGCTGTATGCGAACAACCCCGTGGGAGAGGCAGGCTGTCACTTATTATACGTTAATCACTCAAATACAGTGATTATTAAAATAACTTCTGCAATTTAACCATGGATTTTCTGGGAACTCAACACTGACAAGAACACCGTGTTAACTGGCAGGACTGAAAACTTGATGGGGAAATGTACTAGTAAGAATTGAACCCGGCCTTCCTCATCTGCTATTGTGAAGGGCTGCATTCACAGGCCTTGTCCAAAGAAGTATTCTTGACAATGCTGAAGATTTGTAATGTTAGAGATTTGCATGTCTGATTGAAATGGCAGAGCTCTGATCAATTGGATCAGCATGGGGGGTCACTTAAGTTGAGAGACTTTGGATCTCAAATAAGGATCAAGATGGCCATCAGGAAGAGAAGGAGCAGCCAATGCATCAACAGCCTGTTACCCACAACGCTGGACAGTCCCACAGGGGAGAGGGGGTGAGCTGCATGGTAAATCTCACTGGAAACCAAAGCCAGCACACGGATAATACAGAGGATGAGCTTCTCCAACATGTCTGGCACCAGACTGTCAGGACACTCCCCGTTTAATGTTGGGCGGTGGCAGAAATTTACAGCCTGTTGGAATGAAACCTGCCGCCAGGAGGAATTGGTGGCCACGCTCTACCCAGTGTCTGTGTCAAAGTTTCCATCAACCTCAATTTCTCTGTCTTGGATTCTTCCAGGTCTTTGAAGAGATATATGTAGCAGTTCACACTCAAGAGGCCCACAAATACGCAAGCCAAGTGACTGATGGTTTATTTGCCAAGTCTAGCAATTGTGCCAACATTGTTTATGGTGACACTGTCAGAGTAAGGGCACTGACCAGCTTCCTACAGGACAGGATGGCATTGACGCATATATGAAACACCCATTATTCATCAAGAGTATTTTTTTAAAAAATCAGCCACAAGGGTTTCCACTCAATTGGGAATTCAACCCTAGAATCATAGAGGTTCACAGCATGGAAACAGGCCCTTCAGCCCAACTTGTCCATGCCGTCTGGCTTTTACCACTAAGCTAATCCAGTTGCCCGAATTTGGCCTCTAAACCCATCTTACCCATATAACTGTCTAAATGCTTTTAAAAGACAAAATTGTACTTGTCTCTACTACTGTCTCTGGCAGCTCATTTCCAGACAATCACCATCCTCTGGGTGAAAAAGCATCCCTCTGGACCCTTTTGTATCCCTTCCCTCCCACCTTAAGTCTATGCTGTTTAGTTTTAGGCTCCTCTACCTTTGGGAAAAGATGTTGACTATCTTATCTGTGCCCCTCATTATTTTGCGCACCTGTATAAGATCATTCCCAAGCTTCCTACGCTTTGGAATAGCGTAGGAATTCCTACGGGAAAAAATATCCCATCTATCCAGCCTCTCCTTGAAGTCTCACTACTAAAAAATCTTTATATACACATGCAGAAGATTCCAGCTGCCATAATGATTTCATCTAGTGGCAATTCCTTCCCAAAGCCTTGGACAAAGAGTTACTGACTGGTTGCTGACAAGGATACCACAGGATGGTTACAGCACAGAAGGAAGCTTCTTGGCTCACTGTGCCCAAACTACGCTACCTACTTAAATATAATTGATGGCAGCTCTAAGGTATCTGAGGAATGAGACCCAGGAGTACTGCAGTGCTTGCCACTACAATACACATTTTTAAACAAGCTATTGAAATGCTGAAACTGCACTTCAGGTATGTAGACATAGAGGGATGACATACCTGCAAGGTAAGCTGAAGTGTGGAGTGATGTGCTGGACTATATATTGGTCTGTTGTTGTGAGACTTCTTACTCTATGTAATGGAAGGCAGAGTGAGGGGGTTTGGCTGATATGCACATCAGGATGTTGATGAATGTACTCACCTTTTTTCATTGCTTAGGTGATTAAACCACTTTCGGCATTGGTTCTACACGCGTGGACACATTTCTGTTGCTAACCTCTTGGACAACTCTAGCTATGTATTCTTTGTTTTATCTGCTTACAGTAAAGAACAACATCTCCCTGTAGGCCCTTTAGAACCCTATAAAGAGGCACCTTCACTTCATGAATGAACACAAAAGATAATTATTAATGAGAATTGTACAACAGCCTCATAGCAATACCTAGCTCCCAAAATGTCTCTTTGCCTAAGGGAGCTCTACCCCCTGGAGTGATTCCTCTGAGTTCTGATTGGTCTCCCAAGCCAGGAGACCCTTATTCTGCTGTGTTGCCCTTAAAGGGACAATCACCACAAGCCCATGGTGCCATATTCAGAGAGGCATCAATATAATGAGGCATAGCCTTTTAATGTTTGGGCTCCATTTTGTTAATTCTTTCTGTGTGCTCTTGATCCAAACTCTATTGAATTGCATGTTTAAAAACAGGAGAAACAGGACAGGATTGCCGACACATCCTATTGAGCCTGCTTTGCTGTTCAATACGTTATGGCTTACCTTCTGTTGAAACTTCACTTATCCGTCCATTCCTCAGATTTCTTGATTCCCTTAGAGACCAGTAATCTGTCTATTTCAGCTTTAAAATATTTTCAATAATGGAGCACATACAGTCTTCTGGAATAGAAAATAGGGTGGCACAGCGGTTAGCACTGCTGCTTCACAGTGCCAGGGACCTGGGTTTGATTCCCGACTTAGGTCACTGGCTGGGCAGAGCCTTCATGTTCTCCCCGTGTCTGCAAGGGCTTCCTCTGTGTGCTCCGGTTTCTCCCCACAATCCAAAAAATGTGCTGGTTAGGTGCACTGACCTTGCTAAATTCTCCCTAGGTGTACCTGAACAGGTGTTACAGTGTGGCAATTAATGGATTTTCACATCAACTTCATTGCAGTGTTATTGCAAGACTATTTGTGACTCTAATAAATAAACTAAAAAAAACTAAACTACAGATTTCCAAAGAGTTACAAACCTCTGAGTGAATATAAAATGATCATCCCCTTAACCTGAGACATTGCCATGTTCCAGATTTTTCAGTCAGGAGAAACAACAGTGTCTACACTCTCAAGCCCCTTCAGAATCTTAGACGTTTCAATGTTATCACCCCTCATTCTTCTAAGCTCCAGAGAGTAAAGACTTAACTTACTCAGTCCCTCCTTGTAGGACAACCCTCACAACCCAGATTCTAATCTAGTAATCCATCTCTGCACCATCTCCAACATAATCCTATCCTTCCTTAAATATGGAAACCAAAACTAAGCATGGTTAGCATGTCCCTGTAAATGCTGGAGATGAAATGCACTCATGCAGGTCAACACTACATCCACTCATGCAAGTTGGCAAGGAAGCCTGGAAGTGATATGATAGTAAAGTGTCCTAGTTAAAATGCCACTGATAGACACAGTACATTTTGCTGCACTTACCTACAGTTTCAGATATACTGCCAGACCCCACCACACTTCACTTGGCAATGTGTCTGAATCCTAAAATTCAGCTCTGCGATAGCAGATCAGATACATTCTAGTTAGCATTTATACTCCCAAGTCATGATGCTTCCATTAATAATCTTGCTACAGGCAAGTTATCATGAGGTCTGATGTTAAACCATGTGATTGCTTTCATCAATGTCCTCAATGAGCGCCTACTGAAAAGTATGTGTTTATCATAGAAACCCTACAGTGCAGAAGGAGGCCATTCAGCCCCTCGAGTCTGCACTGACAACGATCCCACCCAGGCCCAATCCCTGTAATCCTGCTTATCTACGATGCTAATGCCCCTGACACTAGATTTAATTTAGCATGGCCAATCCACCTAACCTGCACGTCATTGGACTGTGGGAGAAAACCAGAGCACCCAGAGGAAACCCACGCAGACACGGGCAGAAAGACAATGACCCGAGGCCGGAATTGAACCCGGATCCCTGGTGGTATGGGGCAGCAGTACAAACCACTATGTCACCATTACATTTCAACAACAACAATTCACATTTCAAAGCATCTTTAACAGCATAAAACACCTAATCTGTTTCATAAGAACACCATCAGGGAGAAGATGGAACTAAGCTACAAAGATAATATTAAGCATCAACTTGGTCAAAGCAGAAGGTTTTAAGGTATGTCTCAGAGGAGAAGAAGGTGGAGTGATTCAAGAAGCAGATTCTGGAGTTGGTATGACTATGTACATCATAGGTGGGCAAGGGGCCAGTTTTGGAGTGTAGCTGAAGAACATCAGTTTTGAAGTTTATTTACTAGTCTAACAAGTAGGCTTACATTAACAGTGCAATGAAGTTATTATGAAATCCCCTAGTCACCATATTCCGTTGCCTGATTGGGTACACTGAAAAAGAAATTAGAATGGCCAATGCACTTAATCAACATGTCATTCAGATGGTAAGAGGAAACTGGAGTACCCGGAGGAAACACACGCAAACACGGGGGAGAACGTACAGACTCCACTCAGACAGTGACCCAAGCTGGGAATCAAACCCCGATACCTGGAGCTGTGAGGCAGCAGTGCGAACCACTGTGCTACTGTGCCGTCCCATGACAGAAATGAGAGGGGGCAAGACCCCATGGAAGAAATGGAATACAAACATGAGAAATTTATAGATTCATATTTATGGATGTAAATAGTCTATGAAGCCAAGAGTTCAACCACAGAAGAATTCAGGCAGAAATAATGTCCCCGACAGCATTGATTTGCCTTAGGTCAAGGCCTGTTGACTATAAAACCAAGGCTGAATCTGAAGGATTTCCTGCTGTATGTTAATAACCTCTGCATCCTCCTGATGAAGTTTCATGACATAAAACAAGTCATTTCTCACAATGCAACCTGCAGGAAAAAATCAGATAGGAATATGTTTCAATCTAAAAATAAATATCAGATTGTTCATTGAAAAAGTACAGCATTTGGAACGTGGCTGCATTAATGTAAACACAAGAAAATATAAACGGGTTGCATAAAAGCTGCCCATTTTGAGTAACAATAGCAAACTGGACATTTTCTTTTGGCTAAATTGCCTTTCTTCTCTCTGAAGCAGCGATGATTTGGCACACATTTTAAAAGAAAAATAGAAATAGATTTGGAAAGGAAAATTTTCAGGACCATGGGGAAAAGACAGGGGAGAGCACAATGATTGGATGGTTCTTCCAGGACAGCATGATCAGCTTTTAAGCTGGAAAATATCCCACCCTGTTGCACAGCACTGTACCAAGATAAAAATAGTGTCTCCAAGCCACCTAAGGAGATATTAAAGAATGTGATTAAAACATTGGCCAGAGGTGTAGGTATGATGAAAGAGGGAGAAGTGTACAGAAGGCCAGAGATAGAGATCAGAATTGGACAAGGGCTGCAGTCTGGAGGAGTATGCAGATTGGGAGCAATGAGGCCATGGAGGGATTAACTGTCAGCAGTGGGATGGGGGCCAGGAAACTGACTTGGTTCCATTCCTTGTCTCAATCTTTCTTTGGCATCACCTATACCGTCTCTCCTGTTAGAATCACAGAATTGAACATAAGAACATAAGAAATAGGAGCAGGAGTAGGCCATCCAGCCCCTCGAGCCTGTCCCACCATTCAATAAGGTCATGGCTGATCTGTAGTGGTTCAGTACCACTTTCCCGCTTTCTCCCTGTAACCCTTAATTCTCTTGTCAACCAAAAATCTATCCACTCTTGACTTGAACGTATTCAGTGAGGAAGCCTCCACCACCTCATCAGGCAGAGAATTCCAAAGATTCACAACCCTTTGTGTGAAGAAACCCCTCTGATCTGAACCGCCCCCCCCCTAATCTTGAGGCTGTGCCCTCTAGTCCTGCTATCTTTGCTAAGTGGGAAGAGTCTCTCAACCTCTACCCTATCATTATCTTATACGTCTCTATAAGATCCCCTCTCAGCCTTCTAAACTCCAACGAGTACAAACCTAGCCTATTCAGTCTCTCCTCATAATCCAACGCCCTCATCTCTGGTATCAGCCTAGTGAACCTTCTCTGCATCCCCTCCAAGGCCAATATATCCCTCCTCGAATGTGGCAACCAAAACTGCACACAGTACTCCAGCTGCGGCCTCACCAGTACCCTATACAGCTGCAACAGAACCTCCCTACTTTTATATTCTATCCCCCCAGCTATAAAAGCCACATTGCATTTGCCTTTTTAATCACATACTGCACCTGCATACTGTGTTTTTGCGATTCGTGCACAAGGACCCCCAGGTCCCTCTGCATTGTCGCATGCTGCAGATTTTCTCCATTTAAATAGTAATCCTTCCTACCGTTATTCCTACCAAAGTGGATAACTTCACACTTGCTAACATTATACTTCAGCTGCCAGGTCCAAATTGTCCCTCATGTTCCTTGCATCTCCTGTGTTTTAATCTATGAACTGTACCACATATAGGTAGGTATAGATATGATTGGCACAACTTGTGGATCACATACCCAGACAGAAAGCTGCCAACCTGTCAAATCTCATGTCTTTCCAATGAATTCCTTTTGTTTCAACATCATTCTGTTATTTACAATGGAGTTGGATCATTTTCACACCACAAGGAGAACCACTGAACAGGCTCACAGAGCATTTGAACATCACTGCTTAGACTCTGGAAAGCATTCACCAGTGCGTCAATGCAGTGTTTCAGGAGTGCATTGAACTGAGAGTCACAGTTTAACCTGGGTGTCAACACTGCACTTGCCTGATGAAGACACGGGAGTGTTGAAAGCTCGCTTTTTTACTATCAAATAAATCGGTTGGATTAATAATTGGTGTTGCTAAATTCTTACTGAGTTCCTGTCAATTTAACTGCCACAGCAAAAAAGTGATGAAAGAAGCATTCAAAAGGCTACCTTGAAGGATGCTGAATTTGAACTGAATGCAGTCCACTAGGATGATGCCTGATCAGTGGTAGCTGATCAGAGACAGAAAGGCATAGGTTTGTACTCAAATGGCCCATTGAGACCCAAGTTTGCTGATGACACTGCTGTAGGGGGTCGGATCTCAAACAATGTTGAGATGGAGTACAAAGGAGATTGAGAACCTACTGAAATGGTTTGATGACAATAATTTCTCCCTCAATGTCAATAAAACAAAGGAGATAGTCATTGACTTCTAGAAGCATCATGGAGCTCATACCCCTGTCTACATCAATAGGGTTGAAGTAGGAATGGCTGATCGCTAGGTATCAGATCACCAATAACCTTCCTGATCTCTCCACACTGATGCTGTGTTACGAAAACCCACCAATATCTCTGCTTTTTCAATAGGCTAAGGAAATTCAGCACCATATCCACTATGACTCTCAGTAATTTTTACTGGTACAGAGTAGAAAGCATCCTTTCTGGATGTATCATAGCTTGGTATGCCTCTTGCTCTGACCAAGACCGTAAGAAATTACAAAGGGTGGTGAATTTAGCCCAGTCCATCACACAAATCAGCCTCCCATCCATTGACTCTGTCAGCACTTCCCATTGACTTGGAAAAGTAGCCAGCATACTCAAGGACCACAAATACCTCATTCATTCTCTCTTCTATCTTCTTTCATCGGGAAAAAGGTACAGAAGTCTGAGATCATATACCAACTGATCAAGAGCAGCTTCTTCCCTGCTGCCATCAGACTTTTGAATGGATCTACCTTGCACTAAGTTGATCTTTCTCTGCATCCTATCTACGACTATAACGCTACATTCTGCACCCTCTCCTTTTCTTCTCTCCTATGTACTCTGAATGGTATGTTTTGTTCGTGTGGTGAGCAAGAAACAATATTTTTCACTGTATCCTTAAATGTGACAGTAATAAATCAAATCAAACCAAAACAATGTCCATCTGTCTCAGAGACTTAATGGTCTTGGGAGAGGGGCAGTAACAAAATCTGGCACTCAGTGGAGCTCTCCGCAACCGAGAAATGGTCTCGACCTCAAATGATATCACAGTAGATGGTCTGTTCAGTAAAACAAGCACGTGCTGCCATCACTGATGAACTAAATACTGCACTGAGATGGTGCTCACAGCTGCAGCTTCTAAACCCACCCAATTAAGCTGGACCATGAGAAGCCAGGTTCCCCACGTGTTGTGATTCTGACTCTGTGGGCATACTATCACATTCAAAGTGTATAGTCACATTCAGTTGTGTTGTTAATGATCCTGATCATTGCTTTAATTAAACTTTATTCAGCACAGGTAGGTTTTTGACTTTTGACCCTGCCCCGCATAGCGTATTATTCAAACGCCTGATATTACATTCCCCTATGTGGAAATCACTCCTGTTTTTGGAGTGTATCCTTCAGCCCATCATGTGTACGAAACCCGTTGCCAATGTACAGAGTGAACTGCGTGAAGAAGGCAAATAAAGAAATGAACATGTTTGTTTATGTGATGATGCACGCTCACAGTCTTTGTCAGAAGCTCTAAGGGCATTCATTAAAAAATGAAAAACTGTACAGAGACCATCACCCCCACCATCCCACCCCCCCCCCCTCCCCCCGCCACCCCAGCTGCCCTGGAGGTATATGCTTTCTACATGTCGACTACATGTGTTATACAGGTCCTCTGCCTAAGGAAGGCCTCTACCCTCGAGGTGGTTGCCCACTCTCAGTCCCCATTGCTCAAGTTAGATAACCCTTTACTGCTGTGTTCCTTAAAGGGATAATCACCACAGTTATCATGATCTTCATTCCTCAAGCAGATGCACTTCATCAATGGGAATGCATGAGTTTTCCCATGGCCCACAGACAGAACTCTTCCAATCCCACAGTGACATTCTCCCACAACAATGTTGTCTCTTGCAAGCTCAAACTTTCTGAGCAGTCGTGTCGATGATACATGCAGTGTGATCTGGCAGCTGCACCCATCTAGCTCTGCTGTTAATCAGCCTTAAGCTTCTTCCTCCTCCTTTTACCCTCCCAAAATCTTAATGCTCATTTCACCAATCATTCTGGAGCCTCCGACTAAACCTACCCTCTCTCCAGCTGGACCAGCCTTGCTTCAAGCTTAATAGCCCTTCCCTGACTATTGACCTGACATATGTGGTCCAGCTGAATCCCTCTAATATATAGGCCCAGACTCCTGTAATGATGGATCCAGTGTTACAAGCTGGAGTCTAGATCCGTTCAGATACAGCCCCCCAACCCCACACCCACCACCATTGTCACTACCACATCACCCACCCCACCACACCACATCACCCATACATGTCAGTGCTTTGCTATGTTGCCATTGTCAACACCATCAACACCCTCTCCCTGGCCCAACCGTCATACCATTTGAGGAGCCAACTACACCATCCTGCCCTCTCCTCCACCTTCCTCATGGATTACTCAGCTTCTCCTGTACCCCTTCCGTCTTTGAGTGACCTATCAGATTTAATTGTATATTGAGGTTATTCTTCGAGTGACCTATCAGATTCAACTGTGTATTGAGGTTACTTTTTGAGTGACCTATCAGATTCAACTGTATTTTGCGGTTACTCTTTGAATGACCTATCAGATTTAACTGTATTTTGAGGTTACTCTTTGAATGACCTATCAGATTTAACTGTATTTTGAGGTTACTGTTTGAGTGTCCTATCAGATTTAACTGTGTATTGAGGTTACTCTTTGACCGACTATCAGATTTAACTGTATTTTGAGGTTACTGTTTGAGTGTCCTATCAGATTTAACTGTGTATTGAGGTTACTCTTTGACCGACTATCAGATTTAACTGTATTTTGAGGTTATTCTTTGAGTGTCCTTTCAGATTCAATTGTGTATTGAGGGTGTCTTTGAGTATCCTGTCAGATTTAACTTGAATTGAGGTTACTGTTTGAGTGACCTATCAGATTCAACTGTGTATTGATGTTAGTCTTTGAGTGACCTATCAGATTTAACTGTATTTTGAGATTACTGTTTGAGTGAACTATGAGATTTAACTGTGTATTTAGATTACTCTTTGAATGACTATCAGATTTAATTGTATTTTGAGGTTATTCTTTGAGTGTCCTATCAGATTTGACTGTGCATTGAGGTTACTCTTTGAGTGACCTATGAGATTTGACTCTTTGTATCTTTAGTCTTCCACAATGTAGTGGGGTTCCTTCCAAAAACCCTAAACGTCTGAGACTGTGTATGTTAACAGAAATCCTTTCGTGCTAATTGTTAATGACAACTATCATGGGGGGATGATTGTTTTTCCTGTTTGCCTATAATGAACATATTCTGTAATTTGACCACAGTTTCTCTATATGTAGTACGATGAAGGACTTCTCCACTCTCTGCCGGAACAACTCAGGCACCAGTGAACACTGACGACTGAAATATATCTGTGAACTTTCCCTTCAAATCTGACGCAAATGGGATATGATTTAACGGATTTCCTGTAAAAGTAAAGATTAATGGGCCTGGGTGTGGATTTGACATTGTGGGGAAACTTGTGCATGTCTAATGAGGTTTCAGTAAACTGGGTAGGTAGGTCAACTAAACAATAATCTGTACTTCCTGACATTGTGTGTTCTGCTCAGTTCCTATGGAACGCAGCAGTCACTTAATACAAGGGAGGTGACATTCTGTGCCTTTCCTGTCTTTTCCAGAACTCTAAAATTGTACAGCTTTATCCCAGCTCCAGCAGGTATACACATTTTCAGGCTGCGAAATATAGAACATAGAACATAGAACATAGAACATTACAGCACAGAACAGGCCCTTCGGCCTTCGATGTTGTGCCGACCAATATAAAAAGCAATGCCCCTCCAAACTAAACCATTCCCTTCTCTTCCATATACTTATCAACTAACCTCTTAAACGCCACCAAACTTGGCGCATCTACAACAGCTGCAGGCAGGGCATTCCACTCCCGAACCACCCTTTGGGTAAAGAACCTACCTCTGATATCCGTCCTATAACTATTACCCCTTAATTTAAAGCTGTGTCCCCTCGTGCTAGCTTTCTCCATCCTAGGAAAAAGGCTATCACTGTCCACCCTATCTAAACCTCTAATCATCTTATATGTTTCGATCAGGTCCCCTCTTAGCCTCCTCCTTTCTAACGAAAACAACCTCAAATCCCTCAGCCTCTCCTCATAAGACCTGCCCTCCATACCAGGCAACATCCTGGTAAACCTCCTCTGTACCCTCTCCAATGCCTCCACATCTTTCTTATAATGTGGGGACCAGAACTGCACACAATACTCCAAGTGCGGCCGCACTAGAGTTTTGTACAGTTGCAACATGACGTTGCGGCTCCGAAATTCAATCCCTCTACCAATAAAAGCCAAGACTCCATATGCCTTCCTAACAACCTTCTCGACCTGACTGCCTACTTTCAGGGATCTATGCACATACACACCAAGATCCCTCTGTTCATCTAGACTACTAAGAATCTACCATTTGCCCTATACTCTACACATTTATTATTTCTGCCATAGTGCATTACCTCACACTTTTCCACATTAAACTCCATTTGCCACCTCTCGGCCCAGCTCTGCAACTTGTCCAAGTCCCTCTGCAAACTATAACACCCCTCTTCACTATCTACCACTCCACCGACTTTAGTGTCATCTGCAAATTTACTAATCCATCCTTCAATACCCTCATCCAGATCATTTATAAAAATTACAAACAGCAGGGGCCCCAAAACAGACCCCTGAGGTACACCACTTGTCACCGAACTCCAAGATGAATATCTCGGAGTTATAGCTCTAAGTCTGTAGTTATACCGAGGCTTCCACTATCGAGCCTGTACCCAGCAGTTACCCAGCTTCAGCATAGTAATAAAATGCTGCACACGCAGTCTGACTGGAAACCAGACATGATATACAGATGCCGGCGTTGGATTGGGGTGGTAAGAACTCAGTAAGAACTTAGCAACACCAATTTATAATCCAACCGATTTATTTGATAGTAAAAAAGCGAGCTTTCAACACTCTGTGTCTTCCTCAGGCAAATGCAGTGCAAATGCAGGCAAAAACCAGACACTAGATTTCCCAGAGCTTCATTCTTTGTATTGTTTGCTTTATTGCTAGGAACAAATGAGAGAAACACCTAACTTGTCCCATTATTTAAAGGGCGCCAGTGTGAAGTTTTAAAAATTAAAGAAAGAAAGACTTGTCTTTTTATAGTGCTTTTTATGATCCTTTGAAGTGCGGTGTATTTTTTAATTCTTTCAAGGGATGTGGACATCACTGGCTGGGCTAGCATTTATTTCCCAGGCTTAATTACTCTTTAATAAGTGGTGGTAAGCTCCATTCTTAAACTGCTAAGTCCATGTGGTGTAGGTACATGCACAATGCTGTTAAAGAGGGAGTTCCAGGATTTTGACCCAGTGATGGCGATATATTTTCAATTCAGAATGGTGAGTGGCTTGAAGGAGAACTTGCAGGTGGTGGTGTTTTCATGCTTCTGCCTTTGCCCTTCTAGGGATGGAGGTCATGGTTTGAAAGGTACTGTCAAAGCAGCTTTGCTGAGTTGCTGCAGCGCATCTTATAGATAGTACACAGGGCAACCAGTGTGCGTCTGTGTAGCAGAGAGAATGAACATTGAAGACGGCGAATGAGGTGCCAATTAAGCAGGCTTCTTTATCTTGGATGGTGTCAAGCTGTGTTGTTGGAGCTGTACTCACCCAGGTAAATAGAGAGTATTCCATTATTCCTGACTTGTGTCTTGTAGATGGTGGACAGGCTTTTTGGCCTCACGAAGTGTGTTTTAGTAGCCACAGAATTCCCATCCTTAGTAACCACAGTACTTACATGGCTAGTCCAGTTCAGTTTCTGGTTTATATAAATGACTTGGAAGAGGGGGTAGGTGGTGTGATCAGCAAATTTGCGGATGACACTAAGATGCTTCGATTGGCGGGTACTGAGGAGCAGTGCCAGGCAATACAACAGGACATAGATAGGCTGGTAGATTGGGCAGATAGATGGCAAATGGAATTTAATCCAGATAAATGCGAAGTGATGCATTTTGGCCGGAATAATGTAGAGGGGAGTTATAGGATAAAAGGTAAAACTATCTGGAGTATAGAGACGCAGAGAGACCTGGGGGTGCAGGTTCACAAGTCTCTGAAGGTGTCAGTACAGGTGGAGAATGTGATAAAGAAAGCGTATGGTATGTTAGCCTTCATAGGAAGGGGTATAGAATACAAGAGTAGGAGTCTGATGTTGCAAGTGTATAGAACGTTGGTTAGGCCTCACTTGGAGTACTGCGTCCAGTTCTGGTCGCCGTACTACGGAAGGATGTGGAGGCCTGGAGAGAGTGCAGAGGAGATTTACCAGGATGCTGCCTGGTATGGAAGGGCTGTCTTACGAGGAAAGATTGAACCACTGGGGTTGTTTTCCCTTGAAAGACGTCGGCTGAGAGGGGATCTATTAGAGGTATATAAGATTATAAGGGGTATAGATAGAGTAAATGGTGGTAAGTTTTTTCCACCATTAGAATGGATAGAACGAGGGGTCATGGCCTTAGGGTGAGGGGGGCTAAGATAATATTAGAGGGCAGTTTTTCACACAAAGGGTAGTGGGGGTGTGGAATGCACTGCCGAGTAAGGTGGTAGGAGCAGGCACGCTAGAGTTGTTTAAGGGTCTCTTGGACAGCCACATGAGCGGTCTGCAGATAGAGGGAAATAGCAGGACTGACTAAATATCTTATTTGTTTCCACAGGCAATTCGGTCCACCTTGTTGACCAACAAGGTGCATGCATTCGGCAGGTTGTGCGAGGGCTGCTCTTGGATGTTGCTTCAGGAGTGGCCTAGTGCTTCAAGTCGTTAGTGTATGCTTAAACTGGACCATATGATGGGCAACATGACAGCTCAGAGACTATCGCTGTTGCTGTGCTGACACATAGATTTGGGCCTGTGTCTGCGGGAGTTTGGGCGTTCTCCCCGTGGTTGCGTGGGTTTTCTCCAGGTGCTCTGGTTTCCTCCCACATCCCAAAAATGTGCTCTTAGGCAAATTGTCCCTATATTGGTCCCTATATGGGAATCTTTCACAATAGGCATAGCCTAAAGTCATGGATATGTCATTAAGACGTTAGGACGGCGGCGTGGGCTCGTTGGGCCGAAGGGCCTGTTTCCCGTGCTGTGTTGCTCTTTGTTCTTTGTTCTTTGTTCTGGTCAATAGTAACCCTAGTCCAGTTCAGTTTCTGGTCAATAGTAACCCTGAAGATTTGTTGGCAAGGTGGTTAGCATTGCTGCCTCAGCCCCAGGGACGCAGGTTCAATTCCAACCTTGGGTGACTGTGTGGCATTTGCATGTTCTCCCCGTGTCTGCGTGGCTTTCCTCCAGGTGCTCTGGTTTCCTCCCATAGTTTGAAGATGTGCAGGTTAGGTTGACTGGCCATATTAAATTGCCTCTTAGTGTCCCAAGATGTAGATTAGGTGGATTAGCCATGGTAAATGGGAATAGCGTGCAGGGGAAGGCCTGGATGGGATGCTCTTCTGGAGAGTTTGTGCAGAATGGTCTCTTTCTGCACTGCAGGGATTGTATGGTACAAATTGGACAAGGATGTTGATAGTGAGAGTTTGAGTGATGATAATGTTGTTGAAAGTCAAGGGGAGGTGGTTGGATTCTCACTTATTGGAGATTGTTATTGCCTGGCGCTTGGGTGGTGTGAATGTTATTTGCCAGTTAGAACATAGAACATGGAACATTACAGCGCAGAACAGGCCCTTCGGCCTTAGATGTTGCGCCGACCAATTAGGAAAAAGCAATGACCCTCTAACCTAAACCATTCCCTTTTCGTCCATAAACTTACCTACTAACCTCTTAAACGCCACCAAACTTGGCGCATCTACAACTGCCGCAGGCAGGGCATTCCATACCCTTACCACCCTCTGGGTAAAGAACCTACCTCTGACATCCGTCCTATAACTACCACCCCTTAATTTAAAGCTATGTCCCCTCGTGCTAGCTTTCTCCATCCTAGGAAAAAGGCTATCACTGTCCACCCTATCTAAACCTCTAATCATCTTATATGTTTCAATAAGGTCTCCTCTTAGCCGCCTTCTTTCTAACGAAAACAACCTCAAATCCCTCAGCCTCTCTTCATAAGACCTGCCCTCCATACCAGGCAACATCCTGGTAAACCTCCTCTGTACCCTCTCCAATGCCTCCACATCTTTCTTATAATGCGGGGACCAGAACTGCACACAATACTCCAAGTGCGGCCGCACTAGAGTTTTGTACAGTTGCAACGTGACGTTGCGGCTCCGAAATTCAATCCCCCTACCAATAAAAGCTAAGACTCCGTATGCCTTCTTAACAACCTTATCGACTTGATTGCCAACTTTCAGGGATCTATGCACATATACACCAAGATCCCTCTGTTCTTCAACACTATTAAGAGTCCTACCATTAGCCCTATACTCTACACATTTGTTATTCCTGCCAAAGTGAATTACCTCACACTTCTCCGCAGTTGTCAGCTCAAACCCAAATGTTGTTCAGGTCTTGCTACATATCAGCACAGACTGCTTCAGTATCTGAGGAGTTGTGAATAGTTCCGAACATTGTGCAGTCATCAGTGAACATCCCCATTTCTGACCTTAGGATGAAGGGAAGATCATTGGTGAAACAGTTGACAGGGGGCTGTGATGTCCTGGAACTGACATAATTGACCTCCAACCACTACAACCATCTTTTTTGGTGCAAAGTATGACTCCAATGAATGGAAGGTTTTCCTCTGATTCCCACTGATACTGGTTTTGCTAGGGCTCCTTGATGCCATACTTGGTCAAAGGTTGTCAAGGGCAGTCAGTCTTACCTCACCTCTGGAATTCAGTTGTTTTTTTTAATGGGCTGTAATGAGGTCAGGAGCTGAGTGATGCTGGCGAAACCTAAACCGAACATCAATGAGCAGGTTATTGCTGAGTAAGTGTTGCTTGGTAACATTGTCGACAACATCTTCCATCGCTTTTCTGATGGATTAGACTGATGGGGCAGGGTTAGACTTGTCCTGCTTTTTTGTGGACGGAGCATACCTGTACAATTTTCCACATTGCCAGCCAGGTGCCAGTGTCAGAGCTGTACTAGAACAACTTGGCGAGGGGCGCTGAAAGTTCTGGAGCACATCTTCGGTACTCTTGTCGGAATGTTGTCAGGGCCCATTGTATCCCATTGGATACAGTATCCAATATCTCCAACCATTTCTTGAAATCACAAGGAATGAATTGAATTGGCTGAAGATTGGCATCTGTGATGCGGGGGATGATTAAAGCTGGCTGAGATGGATCATCCACTTGGCACTTCTGTCTAAACAATACATAAGAATGCCATCACCATTGTGTCCTTGACCCCCAAGCAGCACACTTATCCTTCTCAAGGTACCAATATCTGTAATAGTGCTGAGAGATGATGTGATACTGCATCCTCCGTAACTTCTTCCTCCTCCTTGGAGGGAAGTGATGGCACAGCTTCTGCCAGAGGGTCACCAGAAGAAGCTCCTCCTGTGACCAAGAGATAGAAGTCAGGGGGTTAATTGGCATCCAATGGCCTTGACAGAACAATGCTACCATAAGACTGAACATACTGATAGACATAATATATATCTGAACAATCATCTGAAGCTTCATTTGATGCAACGCGTCAGAATTCCAATGTATGAAATGTAGTCACAGCCTAATTGTCCACCCTCCATGAAACCGCCACTAGCTCTATCCACTTTACTGTCTGACTGAGCCTTTGGCCTTTAGACTAAGGCCTTTCTCCAGTCTTACCTCTGCCTATACTGCAGGAGGAATCAGCTTCCATGAGTGTCAGGATCACCCCTTTGAAAGGACTCAGGATTTCCAGGTTTGGCAATCTCACATCTCTAGGGGCTTCCTTGTGGGCATTGTGGGCTCGCCTTTCCTGAAAACATTTGTAAGTGTGCGTTCATTAACAATCTCTATTAACATGACACCACCCTATTCTAAGTGCAATATGTGCCAACCTAGATGCCATGCTCATATGTCATATTCTCTTCCTGTAAACTCCTAACTAGGTCATTAGCTGACAGTGTTTAAGACAGTGGTATTGGTGTTGAATCATGGTATCCTTGAGAAGCAGCCTTACCCAATTGCCTCCTGCATTCACCAGTGCCAGTACCCATGCCCAAACTTGGTCTTACTGAGGCCACACTCACCCTGACCAACCTCAAAAGGCCATTGATCTTCTCTGCACATTGGGAGCAAGTTCTCTTGACCAAGCCAACACTCTGGACTACCTCAGCCACCTTCTCGTGCCTGCTATTGGCATCAGCTGTTCACACCAATCCAAGAATGCATGTAGGAGAACTCTCAGGATCTACTGGCTGATTTGCGCCCTGTAATCTGCCTCTCCACGTCGCTCCAATGGTATTGATATTCTATATGGAAACATATAACAATTGTTCCTACATGCAACTACATGGGAAATTTTCTGAGGCTTAAGAATTATTCCAGCTGTGAAGTGTGCCAGGGTTGGGAGACAGAACTCCTGATTAGATTTCCTCACACTTACAGATCTGCAAACTGCACAGAAGTTTATTGGGGTTAGGCGAGAATGTTTACAAAAAGCTTAAGGATTCGTATCACAATTGCAATTACATTGCAATGAATTTATTGTGAATATCCCTTAGTTGCCGCATTCTGGTACCTGTTCAGGTACACTGAGAGAGAATTTAGCATGGTAAATGCACCTAACCAGCACATCTTTTGGATAATGGGAGGAAACCCAGAAGAAAATACACGCAGATACAGGGAGAATGTGCAGGCTCTGCACTGTGACCCAAACCAAGAATTAAACCTGAGTCCCTGACACTATGAGGCATCAGTGCTAATCACTGTGCCACAATGCCACCACCATGTGGAGTTGAGGTTGCAATCAGATCAGCCATGATCTGACTGAGTCCGCTCAGCCATTCAAGGGCCCTATACCTGCTCCTCATTCAATTGTTGGTTCATATGTTCATATATAGAAATATGGAGCTGTAATAAAAAGCAGTAAATAAATAGCCTAATTAATAGGCTTTGCAAGCCAAAGCTTTAATGGATATTGAGTCAGCATAAAACTGGCTTGAAGTGTTGAGCACCCTACTAGTATTCTTGTGTCATGGTAAAAGTGTGTTTATATATTCACCATCAGGCCATGCCACCATATTATCTTTAGATGTGCAACAACCAAATCACATTAATTACTGTGACATCACAACAGTGAGCTGTAACCTCTGATCCGAATACAAGCTTAAGTCATGTGTGCTCTACACATATGCATCAGAACATGATGGAAGTTCAGATGTACCAGCGTACACGCTGAAAGTACTCTTTTTATTCACTTCCGCTGCGATCACCTCCAATCATGGTAGATCGGGTGTTGCAGTATCATTGGAACAGGACATGGACTCTTAGCTCCTCGAGCTTGTTCCCCCATTCAGCTAGATAATGACTGATCTGTATCTTGATGGCAGCTACCTGTCTTGGTTCACTTTCCTTCAATATCTCTGATGAACAAGAATCTATCAATCTCGGCTTTGACATTTTCAGTTGACTGAGCTTCAACAACTTTCCAGTGGAGAGAGTTTCAGATTTACACTGTCCTTTGTGAATATATTCAAGTTAGAGTTGAGTTGTTTAAGAGACAAGTTAGGAAATAAACATTTCACACGAAAGGGGTAGAAATGTGGTACTCACAAAACAATGCTAACTTAATTAATGATTTGAAATCTGAGGCTGATGGGTTTTTGCTAGCCAGTGGTATTAAGGGATACGGAGGCAACGCAAGAAAATGAGGCTGAGATATGGATTAGATATGATCTAATCAAATGATGCCTCACAGCAACCGGTGACCTGTGTTTGATTCTTGGCTTGGATCATTGTCTGTGTGGAGTCTGTACATTTTCCCTGTATCTGCATGGGTTTCGTCTGGGTGCTCCATATTCCTCCTGCAATCTGAAAGACGTGCGAGTTAGGTGCATTGGCTGTGCTAAATTCTCCCTCAGCGTACCCGAACAGGTGTTGGAATATGCAACCCAGGGATTTTCACAATAACTTCAAAGCAGTGTTAATGTAAGTCTACTTATAACAATAATAAATAAACATCAATTAAGATTAGTGCCCATCCCAGTTAAGCAATCAGCACCACTTTTATTGATACTCTTCATAGAAGAGGTTGTGGATTCAGAGTAAAATAAAACAGGAGGGAATTACAGAAGCGGAGCTGTTATTGATAAGATCTTTGCCTCGAATGCTTTTTATCTGAAGGAATTTCTGCATTTACACTTACCAGGTTAAGCTCTACAGATGAATAATTGCATATTTGAGCATGGATTATAATAATTCACATTGGTTCACACTATGGATCCCTGTAGCTATGATATTTTAATAAATGTGTTTCTGTTCTAAAGATCAGCAATGACTTGATGGATTATTATAGGAACAGAGACATCCGATCACATGAAGTGAGATTTAACATCTTATATTTTGTGAAGACATGTGACTAACTGGAAGGTTAATATGCTCTAAGGGCTGAAAACTGATTAGCCACATAGACATTTATGCAACAAAAACTACAATTCTACTTTTGTTATTGAAAAACCACTAACAGTTTATTTGCTTATGTCTTTACTCTGTTCTGAATAAGGAGTTGTAGTGCAACACAACATGTTTTGGAGTAAATATGTGATCTAGGGCATGATCACAATGTGTCTTTTGAAGTCCCACACTGGTACAAATGAGGTAACATATGATTGATTGTTCAAAAATCTTCTTTGAGTTAACATTTGGTTTGTCCTTTGTGTTTTTTTAAAAGATATCTAAGGGAGAACAGCTATATATATATAAAATACTTCTTTCATGTGTAGCAGGTTCTCTCTGAGCCATTTTTGAATCAGATACTGGGATCATCTTCCCAACCTCTTTTAAATCACTGCTTCTCAACAAGTCTGTAAGAAGGTAAATGGGAAGTTTTTTTTTATTCTTTCATGGGCTGTAGGCATTGCTGGCTGGGCCCATCCCTAATTACCCTCAAAGGGGCATTTAAGAGTCAATTGCATTGCTATGGATCTGAAGTCATATGTTGGCCAGATCAGGTAAGTAGGACAAATTTCATTCTTTAAAGGACATAAATGAACCAGATGGGTTTTTACAACAATGGACAGTTGTTTCATAGCCTTTGTTAAATTTTTATTTTCAGATTTTTATTCAATTCAAATCTCACCATCTGCTGTGGTGGAATTCAAACCTGGGTCCCCAGAGCATTATCCTGGGTCTCGAGATTAATGTCCAGTGACAATTCCTTATGCCACTCTTTTACCTCCCTTTTGTCCCAGTGGAGAAGGTTTGACATCACCAACTCTGTAATAAGAGTGCAGTCAACACCAAGAACTTATTGGTAAGCCCAGGACACTGAATCACCAAAGCACCATCTTAAAACAGGTTATCTATCCATGTAGAATTGGTCCAATTTCTGGGCACCACTCTGTAGGAAGGCAGTGAAGGCTTTGATGAGAATGCAGAAGAGATTTCCAGAAACAGTCACAGCGATGAGGGTTTTTTTTTCCTCAGGACAGAGGATGCTAAAGAGATTTGATAGGGATGCATAAAAGGGTTTAGATCATGTAAATAAAGAGAAAATGGCACAGGTGGCATATGGCACAGTTGTTAGCACTGCTGCCTTCACAGCATCAGGGATCCAGCTTCAATTCCAGCCTTGGATGGTTGCCTGTGAGGAGTTTTCATGTTCTCTCCGTGTCTGCATGGGATTCCACTGGATGCTCCAGTTTCCTCCCACAGTCCAAACACGTGCAGGTTAGGTTGACTGGCTTTGATAAATTGTGACTTAATGTCAGAAGGATTAGCCAAGTAAATACGTGGGGTTATGGGGATAGGGCCTGGATGGGATTGTTATTAATGCAGGCTTGATGAACCAAATAGCCTCCTTCTGCACTGTAGGAATTCTGTGATCAGATGATTAGACAACCAGGCCTTCCATATGTCCACAGATATTTACAATCCCAGCCTGTTGGCAGCACAACAGAAGAGAGGGATTGTATACAATTGAACATTAGAACTAGGAGCAGAAGTCAGCCATTCAGCCCATCGAGCCTGCTCCACCATTCAGTACCATCATGGCTGATCTTTAATAATAGAAGGAAATGCACTGGCCATAATGAAAGGAAGGTCTTGGGTCTAAGAAAGGTGTCCCCAATAGAATACCACAAAGGATTACTTGCTGAAGAACAGTTACTCTTGTTATCAAGAGCCAAGTCCAATTTGCCAGTGCCAGTGTTGTTTGAGGGAGACATACCGGCCGGCAGAGAATCTCCGAATCGTGCCAGGTTGTCGTAAATAATCAAGATAGGGCTGTGGCTGAACATCCCATCTACATAACTGTGCTTCTGACAATACAGAGCACCCTTAATATAGTGCTGAAGCACCAATCTAGATTACTTTGCTCAAATTCATTGTGGGGTTTGAGGCCATGACCTGCTGATTCTGAGGCCCCTATTATAGACCTTATGTTGGAAGATTGACAATTCATTTCTCCTTGAGGGGAAGTCCTAGCAGAAACATCAGTCGGGATTGAACTTGGGTCTTCCAATCCTGCAGCATCAATTGCTAGGCCACCTATTTTAAAGCTGTGCGGAATGTACTTTTAGCAATTTGTTATAACCAGTTTCTCTCTTCAATACAGCACAGTTCATACAGGATGGGGAGATTGCAACAAGTGTTGAATTAACTGCTGATCCAATACATACCTCAGGATATATTGAATCATGGCACAAGATAAATGTGCAAAGTACAAACAGGAAGATCCACTGTGGCCTTTGAATAATATAGTGAAAATCCAGCACCTCGTATTTTGAGTTAACCTGCACCGACTCCTTTCAAAAACATTAATCTGTGATCTATGGGTGGTGATACAGTGGATAGCACTGCTGCCTCATAGCGCCAGGGACCTGGATTCAATTCCAACCTTGGGTAATTGTCTGTGTGGAGTTTGCATTTTCTCCCTGTGACTGTGTGGGTTTCCTCTGGGTGCCCTGGTTTGCTCCTATATATATGCAAATTAGGTGGATTAACCATGCTAAATTGCCTCTGAGTGTCCAAAGATGTGTAGGTTAGATGGTAGGTTAGTCAAGGTCAATGTGTGGGGATTATGGGAAGAGAGTGGGGGAGTGGGCTGTGATAGAATGCAATTTTGGAGGGTTGGTACACAGTCAATGGGCCAAATGGCCTCCTTCTGCATTGTAAGAACTCTATGGAAAAAAAATACAGAAGGGCCACAGATTTATGGAATTGGCAAAAAAACAGATGTGACATGAAGAAAAATCTTTTTACATTAATGGTTAAGATTTTGAATGCATTAGCTGATTGGGTGGTGGATACAGATTCAATTGCAGCCTTGACAAAGCATTAGATAAATACATGAAAGAGAAAACAATTACTGGGAAAAAGGGAAGGAGGAACAGGGAACTAACTGGATTGCCCTTTAAAAGAGTTGGCACAGACTCAATGGACTGACTAACCACCTTCCATGCTATACGAATCTATGATTTGAGAATGTTACCCCTCTTATGGACCAAGCTGATTGATGACAATGAATCTAATCAGCGATGTTTTCTTTTGCAACAGCAGAAACTAGGCAACTGATATCAAGAATAATATAAAATTCCAGTCTTTGCTTTCAAAAAAAAGACTGGTTCCAGAATAATCGGATCAGATGAATACGTTCAGAAAATAGATCAACTTCAGCTGAGTCACCTTGAATAAAGGCAGCATTGAGTAGCGAAGTCTCTGAATGTCACAGAATAAGAAACCATCTCAGTGGAAATAGCTGAATCTGTGCAAACTGTAACACATGATAGTTCAAAGTGTTTCACAATGTGAGAATGGAGAGACAAAGATATGTTTTTATGTAGATATAGATACACAGAAGCAGCTTGCTTTTTATACAGCATCTGTCATGGTCTCATCCCTCACAGGAAATGCGCTACTTATTGCAGTGTAGTTACTGTTGGAATATAGCAGAGTGGCATTGTAAGCTCCCACAAACAACAAGGAAATAAATGACCAGGTCATCTATTGTAGGTGCTGCAGATGGGATGGATGTTGATCAGAATATAGTTATCCATCCTCTCAGAATTCCCTGAAGCCTCCTGGAATAGGGAATGACAAGATCTTAGAGCTTCACAGTTTGAATCATAGCAGTGCCCTCCAGAACCAACTAAACTTGGCACAGTGGCTAGCACTGCTGCCTCACAACACCAGGGACCTGGTTTGATTCCGGCCTTGTGTCGCTGTCAGTGTGGAGTTTGCACATTTTCCCCGTGTCTGTTTGGGTTTCCTCCGGGTGCTCTGGTTTCCTCCCATAGTCCTAAGATATGTGGATTAGGTGGATTGGCCATGATAAATTGCCCTTAATGTCAGGGAGATTAGCAGGGTAAATATGTGGGTTACAGGGCCTGGCTGGATTGTGGTTGGTGCAGACTCAATTGGCCACATGGCCTCTTTCTGCACTTCGAGATTCTGTGATTCTAATCACCATTACAGAGAAAACTCAGCAGGGGGCGCACAACTCCAGGACCTCACAATATTCTCAACTCCACTCCCAGAGGAACTGGGAAAGAGTTGGAAGTCAGGAATTTGGGTTGGGAATTTTGCTGGAGAATTGTGAGGTCGTGGAAGTTGTCTAAGACTGCAGAACAGGATTTGGAGGTCAGGAAGGAGAGGATGAGCCAGGGAATGGGATAGACTTCTAACAACTTGCAGTTTGTACAGAGCCAGGACTAACAGCAGCGAGAAGAGCGGGAAATGGAGAGATTGAGGGGGATTAAGATTCAGGGGTCAGGTCGAGAGGAAGACTAGGAAATGGGGATCAGGGAGAAGGCGACTAGGGAATGAAGTCAATAGTTTGGTAATTGGAGGGAGGTCAGTAAAAATTCTGGTCTTGGTCAGGGAATGGGAGACTGCAGGATAAAAATGGGAGCGAGGGAGGATGGGGAATGAGGTTGGGAGAGAGAGAGGATGGGGAATGAGGTTAGGAAAGAGGGGTTGTGGGGAATGAGGATGGGAGAGATGGGTTGTGGGAAATGAGGATGGGAGAGATGGGAAATGAGGGTGGGAGAGAGGGAGTGCAGGATGATGGTGGGAGAGAGTGTGAGCGGAGAATAACGTGTGTCCCAAGATCAGCATTTTCTGCAAATCTTTGAGTAGCAACAATGTGATGATGATCCATTGAGGAAGGGAAAAGGAAAGTTCTTTAATTGGGGCTACTAAGCGATAGGTTGTTTTATCACCAGTTGCCACTAAGGTGAAGATAACCCCTTTGTTTTTAGCAGGATATGGGATAAATGTTAAATAAGTGTCCATCATCATTCACGACTGAATGTATCACACTGTTGCTTAACTAGTCTGTGAGATAGCTGTTCCAATTTTGGGGCTAGCCTCCAGATGTTAGTAAGGAAGACTTTGCAGGACTGACAGGGCTGGGTTTGCCATTGTTTTTTCTGGTGCCATGGTCCATACAGGTGGTCCATTCAGTTTTGACTTTTCTGTGGTAGTCTGATAAAACTGAGAGGCTTGCTGGGCTATCTCAGGGGGCAATTAAGTGTGAACCACATTGCTGTTGGTCTGGAGTCAACTGTTAGTCAGACAGAGTAAGGATGGCAGATTTCCTTCCATATTGGTATCATTGAACAATGATGACTCTTTATGACAATCGATGTAGGTTTCAAGGTCAACATTACTAAAACTAGCTTTTAATTCCAGATATTTTAATTGATTGAATTTAAATTCCACCATCTGCCACAGTGGGATTTGAACCTGTCTCCCCAGAGAGCAAAAGCTTCTGTCTTTGGATGACTCAGTAAGTGACATTATCTCTATGCAACCACCTTCCTTCAAATCTCCAATAGTGTTAATGTAGATTATTTGTTTGAACCTCTGGATTGCGGTTTGAACCCACAACCTTCTGACTCAATGAGATATGAAACTGAGGCCTCATAGTCCTGGGCAGTACAGACACCATGTCTCAGTTGTGCCTGTCAGATCAGAGCTGTTGATGATCTGAAGGGCTGATCACAGTGAAGAGATTAATCTTGCACCATTTGCTCAGTCAGAAGTCAAGGTAATGAACAAGGTTAGCAGCAGAATTTCAATGGATCCATACAATCTATTGCTGTCTCCTTCATCTGTACATTGGATATTTTATATGGGACTGTTGTGATATGATGTGCATGCACCTTTAAGGATGTGAATCTTAAATTGTTATATTTAACTACTCCCACAGACACAGGATATGAATCAGTAGACTCATAACTACAGCAGGGTGAAGATTAGATAGACAATATTTAGGTTTCTAATGACGCTATCAGTACATAATTTTACCTTCAAATAAAGAACCTGTCATAATGTGCCACCATTGTGTATGATTGACACATTTTGGAAAAAGTGAAGGATATATTGGGGTCAATCTTGCAATTGGTATAAAAAAGAAAGACTTGTATGATATTCCAAAGCCAATGAAGTTCTGAAGCCAATAAGGGTGGCACAGTGATTAACATAACTGCCTCATAGTGCCAAAGACCCGAGTTCAATTCTGGCCTTCAGTCACTGTCAGAGTGGAGTTTGCACATTCTCCTGTGTCTGTGTGGGTTTCCTCCGGATGCTCCGTTTGCTCCCACAGTCCAAATGTGTGCAGGTTAGGTGCATTGGCCATGCTAAATGCACCTTAGAGTCCCAAGATGTGTAGGTAGGTGGATTAGCCATGGGAAATGTGTGGATTTATGGTGATAGGGAGGGGGAAAAGGGCCTGGATAAGATACTTGGTCAGAAAATCGATGAAGACTCGACAGGCTGAATGGCCTCCTTTTACTATAGGGATTCCACGATGCAGTCACTGTTGTAGTGTAGGAAACACACCAGCCAATTAGTGCAGAGCAAAGTCCCACAAATAGCAATGTCATAATGATTAGCTAATCTGTTTTTTGTGAATAATATTGACAATAGAATAAATATTGAGCTAGGCACCAGGGTGTGCTATGGGGTCAATTACATCCACCTGAGAGAGCAAATGGCATCTTGGTTTAGCATCATATCTGAAAGGTGGCACCTCTGATAGTGTAACTCTCCCTCTGTACTATATTGGAGCGTGAGCCTAGATTTTTGTGCTGAAATGCTGGAGTGGGTCTTTTCAAACATGCCAATGGCTGCTGCTAAGTGCGGGAGAGACTCCTGGTCAGCTATGTTTGATGTGAAGTGGAGTGGCAACAGACAAGTGACCGATTCTAGGAAAAATATCTTTGGGTGCAGAACCGTTTGCAATAAGGCAGTCAGTAAAGTGCTATATAAGGGCATGAACAATGAGGTAGAAGTCAGTCTTGGGCAGTACCAGAACATGGGAGGTTCAATGGTTCAAAGCTCCAGTTCAAGTCTTACGAGGACTTGATGGCCAAGGAAAGTGTGTGCATAACACGGTCAAACAGGTTGAGTGTCAATCGGAAAATCTTTTCAAACATGCCAATGGCTGCTGCTAAGTGCGGGAGAGACTCCTGGTCAGCCATGTTTGATGTGAAGTGGCGACAGGCAAGTGACCAGTTCTAGGAAAAATATCTTTGGTATGGGAAGAAAAACATGACTGCGGCATGGTTGATATGGTGAATCAGCCGCCAGTTAAAATTTGGGCGATTTTATTAGATCCTACAATGGACGATATATTCGCTCGATACTTCAATGTTTATGGTTTGCTTTAAGACATTCACGTTCTTGAAATCATTAGTCAAGGTCATGTAGAGATCCAATTGATTTTCTCTTTTCTATCAAATATTAAAGAGCGCAATATCTAATTATTACATAACCAGGCTAAGATTTTTCAGATAAAAACAGAAAATGCTGGAAAATTTCAGCCGGTCTGACAGCATCTATAGGGAGAGAATAGAGCCAATGTTTTGAGAATAGATGACCCTCTAAAGGGATTTCAGATTCCCAGCATTCGCAGTATTTTGCTTTTATCAAGGATTATTCAAAATTGGGAGATTAGTGGGAATGCATTTCCGTTTTTACTGAGATCCAAACAAAATAAGAAAACAAATGTTCTTTAAACAAAATGGTATCTGTCTCTAAACGACAGAGGTGATTATGTTTAAATATTGGGGAACTGAAATTCTGTTAGGGGAAGACACTGAGTGACAGACTTTTACTCTGGTGAAATTCACATCATTTTTACTCTCAAACAAGGCTCAATGGCTATTATCAAATTCAGCAGTATTTTCCACCTTGCTTGAGTTTTGCGATGAGGTATTTCTCTGCTGGTAGCCCACTGAGGTCAGAAGACTTGTGTGTTCCCCTGCCCAGATATGGAAAAGGATATTTTATTAACAAAAACCTTCACACTACATTCTTTCCTTCATATGATATCTTCCCCTTCAGCCCTGAGGGAATCCTTGATATCTCCAGGTTAGGATCTTCAGAATTATGGCAAAAACAACCTCTAGGTTTCAAACTCCAACTCAGTACCCTGGAGTACTTTGTTCTGTTTTACAAGACTTGACTGCAATTTGCTTAGACCCGCGACGTTTACTGAGTATTTGACATGAAGGTAAAATAAATCCTTTTTACCACTGAGATCACCACTTTGATGTGATGGGTTTCACTCTATGAAGTCAACCAATTATTAATTAACCACAAGTTCAGGTGGAGTATTTTCCTGTTAAGTTTCACACCAATGTCTTTTTAGGTTTTGGTCGGTCTTCTCGGATGTACTTTAACAAAGCCTGAGCTCTTTTATTGACTTGCTCCACCAGTTTCAATACTGCACTCAGTCCCTTGCTTTGCCAGTATTCGTGGTCCTCGTACAACGAACATAAGAGCATCTCGGGCAAACACTGTGAGGCAATGGTCTTCATTGTACTGGGAGGTAACCTAAAGCCAACCAAAAGTACATTGCATGCAAGTTAAAATACATATGTCAATTATAAAAGCCATTCTGATTACAATAGCTTGCATTTATATAACACCTAAAATGTCCCACAGAAATCTCACAAAAAAAGGATGTGGGTGGAATTTCTGGCCACACACTGAGATTCATTGAATGGTACACCCCGGCCTATGGCAGACAGCAGGGAACATTCTGCCCATAGAGTCAAAGAGAGAGACCCCAGGATAGGTGACATAAAGCTGGCTCAGAGAGGTAGGATTTAAGTTGAGCATTAAAGGAGGGTTGGAGAGGAATTTGCCGAGCTTGCAGCTCAGACGCTTAAGGCATGGCCATCATTGGTGGAGCAAAGGAAGTGGAGGATTGACATGAGGTTAGAGTTAGAGGAGTGTAGAGTTCTCAAGGGGATGTAGAACTGGGAGGGGGGCTGCAGAGATAGGAAGGAGTGATACCACAGTGGGCTTTTAGGATGAGGATTTTAACATGAAAAGTATAAATTAAAATTATTAATAGGAATGAACACCATCCCATGTGGAGTTTACGCATTTTCCATGTACCTGCATGGGTTTCTTCTGGGTGCTCCGATTTGCTCCCACACTCTAAAGGTGTGCAAGTTAGTGGGTTGGCCATGCTAAATTGACCACAGGATCAGGGGAATTAGCAGGATTAATGTGTGGGATTATGGGAATAGAACTGGGGTGGGATTGTGATTGGTACAGACTGGATGGGCTGAATGGCCTCCTTCTGTACTGTAGGGATTCTATGAATACAACTAACTTCTAAAAATCAAATTCAACCACATAAGGGGAGAAATTCATTCAGCTGCAGAATGACTTTAATTCCCCAGGGACAAGCAGTACCTTGGGTTTGTACCTACACAGACTAAGCAGCACTCTTCAAATGATATCGATGAAGAAGGTCGTGTGGCAATCACACAGCTGTAGTGCTACTGTCTCTGGGCAATCCACAAATCTTAGCCCCATAGTTTTCAATTTCTTTCCATTAAGCGTCAACCAATAAAAATGAATAGCTATGAAACATGAGCATGATGAAGTATGGCTATAAAAATGTCATAATATTATATTTCCTCTAATGTTCTCAACTATTCTGCCAGATATGTAGACCCTCTTTCCTCAGTTAGGTTCCCAAACTATTACAGGGAGTCTAATTATTTAACGTTATGTTAACCTGGATAGAATCATAGAATCTTACAGTGCAGAAGGAGGCCCTTCAGCCCATCAAGTCTGCACCAACCACAATCTCACCCAAGTCCTATCCCCATAACCAAAAGTATTTACCCCAGCCAGTCCCTCTGATGCTAAAGTCAATTTAGAATGGCCAATCTAACTTAGCCATGCATTTTTGGACTGTGGGAGGACACTGGACCACCCGGTGGAAACCCACGCAGATATGGGAAGAATGTGCAAACTCCACAGACAATGACCCTGGGAAATGACCCTGGATTCCTGGTGCTGTGAGACAGCAGTGCTAACCACTGTGCCACCATGTTGCCTGAGGATCTTTATGGAAGATTAAAAGGGACACCTCAGCTCTGGCTAATCACCTTACTTTCTATGTCATTCATTAACATCAAATCTAACCCTTCAAATTTCAGCACAGCTGAGATATACAACTGGGAGCATAAGGTAAGATTTCTGATTCTTGGAAGATCAGAGAGGATGAAAAGTTCCACAATCTTTTCCAGCTCCATTTGTGAGTGTGTTTGATGACACAACTCTCATGAGCTCTTCTCCATATGAAGATCCCACTTCAGAGCAGCTGGATTCAGACACCATTCTAGTCAATAAGAGCAAAATACTGCAGATGCTGGAATCTGAAACAAAACCAGAAGATGCTGGAAAATCTCAGTAGGTCTGACAGCATCTGTGAAGAGAAAATAGAGCCAACGTTTCAAGTCTTGAGGGCTGTTAGTCAGTGCTCACTTTAGTGGAGTTCCTCTAAGGTCCTCAGTACAAGTGATACTTTTAAACTGCCATTAAAAATAAAAAATGTTGGAAGCAATTAGCAGATTGGACAACACCTACAAAGAGAGGAAGCTAGTTTTATCGCTTCAGGTCAGTGATGTTCCAGAAGAAAATTTCTAATGAAAGATTATCAAGTTCCAAAGATTTCTACTATCTGGAGCATTTCACTTCTTATTGGTGTTCACCACCACCAGCCCTTATCCATCATAATCACGTTGAGAGAGCAAGGTAACAAGCTATCTGCAAATATGAATAATATCATAAGATTATTTGTGGGCCGAAGGGCCTGTTTGTGCTGTAGTGTTCTATGTTGTATGTTCATTCGGTCTTTCGAGTCTGCTCCATCATTTATTACGATCATGGTCGATCATCCAACTCAGTAGTTGAATCCTGCTTTCTCCCCATAACCTTCGATCCCATTCACCCTAAGTGCTCTTTCAGCCGCTTCTTGAATACATTCAATAAATTATTTACTATGTTTTTCTTTCAGCTGTCTCAAAGACAAGTTATCCTCTGCCACATCAGGATAGAAAAGCCAGGTAAGCACTTCCTTCAGTTGAACATAGGGGAGTTGATCCTAGCTGGGATTTTCTGCTTCTATTTGCATCAAGCGAGTTTGGCAATGGGAATGGAAAATATTGTGAGAAGTGCAAAGAAAATATTGTGAGAATTAATGATACAACCCTTGTGAGCTCTCCTCCTTATGAAGATCACACTTCAGAGCAACATCATTGTCAGACTGGATTCAGATACATCCTAGTCAATAAGAGCTTACCATGATTATCCCCTCCCTTGTTAATTGGCAGACTGCGCTTCTCACTGTTAAACACCAAAACCTCATCAGAATATATTAGCATCTCATTATCAAACCCAGAATTAGGTAAGACTCGAGGGAGACCAAGTAAGGCTCAAGGGAGAACTGGGTAAGATTCGAGTGAGACCGGGGTAAGGCTCGAGGAGAACTGGGTAAGATTCGAGTGAGACCGGGGTAAGGCTCAAAGAAGGACTAGGGTAAGACTCAAAAGAATTGATGGTTTACAGACTGATGGTTCCACTCAAATCCTGGGAAGGTGCTGGGGTGCGGGAATGCAGGAAGAGTGGCTTCTGGAGGCTGCATGTTGCCAAGGGAATGGCTAATGGAAAACATGTCATTCATTAGTACCCCATTCCAGCTGAGGTTGTTCTTACTTGGAGTTACACTGGGCACATAATTATGCCCACTCAAGCACTACTTACGTGTGTGTGTCACTGGTTGCTGTTCAGCATTTAACTCTTGGTGGACTCACTTCCAAGATCGATGACTGCCCTGGTGCGGTTGTTCCATTGGCCGAGTAGATAAGCAATGATATCCTCTTACAGAGTTGGCAATAGTACACTATCCAAGGAGAGTGCGCCTAATCCTGGCTGTATGCTGATATACATATTGAAAGATGTCCTCATGGAACAGGTTCAGTACGAGGCTTTGGACTGAAGTCTGGGACAATCCTACACCAGCGGTGAAAGCTCAGGATGCTGTAAAGCATCTAAAGCTGTGACCACTCGGTCATTTGGGTGCGGGAAGAGGGGTGGTATGGGCTGTTGTCAAAGTAGAATATGAATTAATGGCTGAGCATCAAAATTGTAGCCAAGCAGGAGTAAGTGGGCTTTGAGAGACAGCTTCCAATGAGTGCTCCTTAGTAGACAAATGCTGACTGTCATGGTTCTTTATTTGATACTGCAGTGAGGATACTATCGGGAACATGGTGATCTTGTGGCATTCTTCTCAATCATAGGCGGGAGAAAGAAGGAAGAAGAAGATATCAACTGAAACACCTAGCTTGCCCAAGGCAGGAGCAGAAGTGTAAAGAGGAAGGTTGGCACAGAGAGGATGAATCTTATAGAGAGCTCAGAGGCACCTCTCTAGAGCCAGGGCCCACAGACAGCACCTAACATTTTTAGGCCAGTGGCTCCTTCCAGAGTTCTACAGGTGATCCCTGCAGCATTCTGCAAGTCTCTGCACACAAGTACATCCAGGATGTGACAGATACAGTCTTCACAAAAGCATCTGACTTCCTCCATTTCGCCCAGGGTTAGTCAAACTAGTGCAAGAGTGATGGGTTTTGTGCGGATACCCAACTTTCTACAGGTGTAGGGTGCCATCAACTGCACTCACATGGCATTCAGATCTCTGGGGCATTCAAGCTGTCAATTATGTGAATCACAAGGCCTTCCACTCACTGAATGTTCACTGCTCTTTGACCACATTAAATGCACCCTGCAGGCATCTGTTTGATTCCCAGCGAGTGTACACTCCTACATCCTGAGACAATCTCAGATTCCTGACATGTTTCAGGGTCCACAGAGGCTGCAGGTTTGGCTTCTCTTACACAGGGGACACCCACTGAGGATGTGGCTGATGAGGTCTGTGTAGAGGCACAGAGAGCAGCTTAGAGCAGACACAGTGAGGCTCCTGCTGCAACTCGCTCTGTGGTGGAGCAGACCATATGGTATCACACATCGTGGTCACCTTCTGCACTTTGCATAACCTGGTGCTGCAACAGGTGGAGGAACTGCCTGAGGAGAAGATGGAAGAGGGGCATATTTCCTCTGATGAGGAGCAGCACATCGAAGGAGCCGAGATTGAGAAGGTCATTGAGAGAGAGAGGATGAGGCAATGTTTAGACAGGGCAGGTGAGTTTGGGATGTGCTCACTGCTGCTGGATTCATGAGGACATCCAGTGAGGCCATCCCATTATCCCACATGGGTATTTGTGAGCATTGTTCTTCATGGGACTGCTGGGAGTGTATACCCTTGCTGACACAGCCCACGAAGTGCTAATGCATTTGCCCAAGGTCCCTACATTGCAGGAGGATGATGATGAGTTGCAGTGGGAACATTGCATTGGTCCACAAAGTGTTATTGTGAATATCTGACTCCTAAAACAAAAAAACAGAAAATGCTGGTAAATCTCAGCAGATCTGACAGCATCTGTGGGGAGAGAATACAGCTAATGTTTCAAGTCTGGATGACCCTTGGTCAGCATTCGCAGTATTTTACTTTTATCTTTTATTTTACTTTTATGTCTGGCCGATGGCATCTCACTTACTCTCAATGACCACATCACATCATGGCGATGCAGCAGGGAAAGTTTCACTTCTCCTGATCTTTCTTCATCCTTTGCGAGTTGTACCTTTGAGGTTCAGTTTCACTGGAGACTGAGGGATAAAGGACGGGGTGCAAACCAGAGCTCCAAGGTGCAGAGGACACCCATTGATAATGACTGGAGTGAGTCATGCTTGCACTTTACATTGTGGGAAACATCCTCATTCCCTACGAGAACAGGCATGTTACCACGAGGGGACACTACTTATGAGCAAGCAAGCTTGCACAAATCACATGGAGGGAACCCTGGACTAAGTATTCCGTCTTTATCATGTACAGGAATCAAGTTTTCAGATCTGAATTACAGGAATAGCTCATCAAAACAAGAAACCATAGAGGGTGCAATAAGTAAGAGTTCATTTACAGGGGTGGACAATATCTACTACTGCCTAACTCCTATATGTAACTAGACATTTTAACCTTTCTGACACTGCGGCTATGTCTTGGTGCAACCCCAGCATTGACAGCGGAAGTGGAGGCAGTCTGCTTTCTGCCATGTCCTATTGTTTGTGATATTTAGTGGGTGTCCTGTAGAGGGCTGAGTTCTGGAAAATGCCAGCCTGCTTTTGGAGTCCTGTGGCAGTGTCACTTTCCTCAGGCTGAAGCTGCAGCTGAGGCAGTCACAATATGACAGGATTCAGATGGGAAGGACACTCCCACAGTCACTCAGGTGAATGATCCCAGGATGTCCCGACTGATTCTCCTTCATATGGGTGCCTGAGGTCCCCTTGTCTCCTCATTGAGGGAGCAGGAGTGAGCTTGAGAAACTCCACATCTACTGGCTTTGGCTCCCATGGATCCTAACCAGTGCCTGAACCATGGAATGTGTGTGTCCTGCAGCAGTGCACGACAAAGGTCTTGTATCAAACAATCCATGATAGTTGCCACCCTACCTGTGTTGGCCTCTGCAAAGCAGTGTTGGCACAATCACCTTGGATACGAGGCAGACAGACTCCTCCATGCAGCCTTTCATTCCGAGGAGTGTACCAAACATCCCTTCCTGGTTTTCCTGAGTTTATCTTTGGAGCTCCAGCAACTGAGACATTGACCATGTCCAGAGACAAGTCATCTGACTGCGACTCATCAGATTCCTGGACTCTGGCAATCTCCCAGGATATCCCTGTTCCGTTTACCGTGGATCCGAAAATGTGATTGCTTGCCAACTTATGACCTGAAAGCTGTTTGAACACTAGTGTGTATGTGTCTCTGCACTGGTGGATGGTATGGATGAGTGCTGTGATGACTTTTCAATGTCGATTCTTTGAATTCCTCTTCTGCACTGCGCTTGGGCTGGAGTTAAGGACCTGGCTTGTGGACTCACTGGGCTGCTTCCCAAATCATCATGGACCATAAAAACCCTACAATGCAGAAGGAGGCCATTCAGCTCATCAAGTCTTCATTGACAACAATCCCACCTAGAATCCATCCCGATAACCCTACATTTTTACCCCACTAATCCCTGTAACCTGTGCACCCAGGACTCTAATGGGCAATTTACCATGGCCAATGCACTTCACCAGCACATCTTTGGGCTGTGGGAGGAAACCAGAGCACATGGAGGCAACCCATGCAGACATGGGGAGACCGTGCAAATTCCACACAGAGAGTGACCCAAGCCCAGAATTGAATCCAGATCGCTGGAGCTGTAAGGCAGCAGTGCTAACCACTGTGTTGCTCTGAGTCTCTGACAGAAAGGAGAGGTCATTAGTGAATGGCAGGGCCTTTAGAACCAGGAGACATGACTCACAGCATTGTTATCCGATGGGTGATATAATGCTGAATTCTCACTTGGTTTATCGCTGCCCTCTGCACCATCAGCACAAGAGTGGTTAACATCCTCCTGGCCAGTTGAAGGGCTCTGTCCTCAAAGTCCATGAAAACTGTCAGTTCTGGAATCCCTCCTCCCATCTGTATTCTTTCCCTCTTGTGTGACAATTTGTCCTGGATGAAGAGAGATGGAGAGAATGTGAGCAGGATGTGTGTCAGGGCAGTTGTGGATGGTGAAGTGATGAGGCACTGAGTGGTGGTATCCATTGAGCTGGCAGTGAGTGGGATCTCTGTGGATGTGTGGTGGGTGAGTGATGAGAAGAGTGACTTGCACGGCAGGACGTAATCATTCATCACAGTACCGGATGCCTGCTCTCTTCTGCAAGGTGTCAGCACTGATCTCCACCACCACTGCTCACACTGGGTTGGTGATTTTGCTGGTAGAGCACAGCTATTGCACATCACTGGGCCACCACTGCGTCCAGCCGCTGTTCCAGGTAGATGTCAGTGAATTTCAGGCAGCTTTTTAACTTTCACAGTCATGACTTTCCAGCTGTAAGTGTGCCAGCTGTGTGCAGGGGTGGCATTTAAATGTGGCACCATTAAAGCACTGAGGTGATAGCAAGGTGAGTGAATCAGAGGCCACCGTCTGGCATGCAACCCCTGACAGGAATATTTTTCTTCCACTGTATGGTGGAAAATCCACTACTATCGTGTGAGCCGCATTTCCTACACAGTACTGGCTCTTCCCAATATCGGACAGAGGTTTGGCTCTTGTCTTCACTCAACAGTGTAAAATGGGTGATAATGAATCTTTTTACATCCTCCCACTGATTTGACTTGATTTGATTTATTATCATCACATGTATTAACATACAGTGAAAAGTATTGTTACTCGCATGCTATACAGACAAAGCATACTGTTCACAGAGAAAGAAACAAAAGAATATAGAATGTAGTGTTACAGCCATAGAGAAAGATCAACTTAATGCAAGGTAAATCCATTTAAAAGTCTGACAGCAGCATGGAAGAAGGTGTTTTTGAGTGTGTTGGTATGTGATCACAGACTTCTATACCTTTTTTCTGGTGGAAAAGAGAACGTCTGGACTGTGTGGGGTCCTTGATTATGCTGGCCATTTTCCTGAGGCAACAGGAAGTATAGACAGAGTCAATGGATGGGAGGCGGGTTTGAGTGAGGGATTGGGCCACATTCACGACCTTTTACTGACTTCAATGGAAAGAGTTTGGGATTGCTGAGTTACTGTCACCCATTTTACGCTATTGGACAAGGTCAACTCCTTGCAGATGTGTGGGAGAAGCTCAGGATGCCTTTCAAACTGATCTCTTCAAAACCAATCCTCGATTGTGGTCATTTGGAAATGCCAAGCAGCAAATGACAGGCACAAACTCTGCCAATCTTTCTGTAGCAACAACAGACCCTTGCTGGTCAGTATTAACCGAGTATGAACTGGCTGGGCCAAATGTTTCTGTGCTGTACCTTCTATGTATTATTTGAAATTTTAAATTAACGCAGACGTTCTGTGCACTCACCAATCTAGATCTTTGAAATTAATTGCACGCCGATTCCTGACTCTGGTGAAGCTATCCAAATTTAGCTTCATATCCACCTGGAAAAAGATAGAAGTTTTAAAAAGAATTCAATGAATATAAGTCAATGCCAAATGCACCAAGACTTCTACCAAAAATGAGTCCAAAATGCACAAGCACAGTGTGATAAAGGATAAAAGCACTCAAAGCATCAGGGACCTGGGTTCGATTCCCAGCTGGAGTCACTCTCTGTAGGACACATTCTCCCTGTATCTGTGTGAGTTTCCTCTGGGTGCTCCCATTTCCTCCCACAGTCCAAAGATGTGCAGGTTGGGTGGATTGACAATGCTAAATTGTCCGTTAGTGTCAGGGAGACTAGCTAGGGGAAAAGCATGGGATTACAGGGATAGAGCCTAGTTGGGATTGCGGTCAGTGCAGACTCGGTCTGAACAGCCTCCTTCTGCACTGCAGGATTCTGTGATTCTTTAACAGGCGATCTCTGTGGGAAAAAAAGAATTAATGCTTCAGCTTGATAGCCAGAGCTACAAGTGCTGTTTAATCTTCCAGATGTTTTCGATGTTCAGTAAGAGATGCACCATCCAGCTGTTGAAATGGGGCCATTATCTCTTCCATGTAGGTTAGTTCTCCCTAGGATTGCACTGACAACGCAGAAAGGCATTGCGGCCTCCACCAGTGATCCAGCTGCTGTTCGACACAGGTGGAAGCAATGTTCCAGATTTGCTATTCCAGGAAACAGATGGAGCCTTACAGCTGTGTTCATTATTAAATTGGTCTGTGGGATTCGCTGCCTGTGATTTGGCTCCAAACCATTTTGCTGAGAACAGACCCGTTTCTGGAAAGTAGCTGTGCTGAGATATAGTTCTCAGATGTATTCAGACTGGCTTTTATGACATTACTTCTAAGATAATAGCCCAGCAGGGAGTAGAAACCAGTTTAATGCCAACCATTGGGATTAAGGCCAACACTTCTGCTAACCAAAAATTTTGTGAAGTCACTAAATTGTTGCATTTTTTAAAAAATTGTCATTGTTCACACGGAACTTCACACTGTGAGGTTTCTAAGCTTGGAATGCTGTACTATTTAAAATATACCATGCGGTCTCTTTGTGTATAAACTCTGACATTGACAAATACGGAAACGTGCTTATCTCAATAATTATCCGATAGTCTCAGTGTCCTTCCCTCACAAACCTCTGCACTTCCGACCCACAGCAGGGTCGTGTGGGCTGTGGGCCTTCTGCAAGGGCATTAGCACTGCTGTCTCCTATCAGCTGACAGGATCAGTTCTGTACTGACTGATAATTCAAGATTTCATTGTGAGAACGTGACTAATGTCTGCCGTGCACCAGCCTGAACAACACAGAGGTTATCCATTCAGCATACCAAACTAAAATTGGTCATATCCCTCCTCGCTGTCAATCAAACAATATTTTAAGTAAACATCCTGAACTATTTTAAATGCAAAATAGTGTGTATTCTCTTCAAAAAAAAACAGAAACTGCTGGAGAAACTCAGCAGGTCTGACAGCATCTGTGGAGAGAAAGTAGAACAGGGGTGCTATTTGCTCTCCGCAGATGCTGTCAGACCAGATGAGATTTTCCATCATCTTCAACTCTTTCATTGCTTCAGGTTAATAAAGATGGCCTGAGTGAAACACAGTTTTCCCTCTAACTATCTGCATTGTTTTTATGCATTGTGGAATTTTGATAGTTACGTGCACTGCTCCCCCCCCGCCTCCGCCCCCCTGCTCTTATTCCTTCTCCGTCCCAGCCCCACGTCCTTAGATCAGTCCTTAGTCCTTTCCAGCAAGGTGTGCCTGCAACATAGGATGATTGCGCACCCTATTCAAACTGAATAATGTACTAGAGTAACTGGAGCAAAGTCTACAGAATTTAGCAGCATGGTGGCTCAATGGTTAGCACCACTGCCTCACTGCGCCAGTGATCCGGGTTCAATTCTGGCCTCAGGTCACTGTTTGTATGGACTTTGCACTTTCTCCCCAAGTCTTGTGTAGGTTTCTTCCTGGTGCTCCAGTTTGCTCCCACAGTCCAAAGTTGTGTGGGTTAGACTGATTGGCCATATAAAATTGACCCTAGTGTCAAGGTGATTAGCAAAGTAAATATTGTGGGGTTACGGGAATAGGGCCTGGGTGGGATTGTGGTCAGTACACACCTGATCAGCCAAATGCACTGTAGGGATTATATGTACAGGTGACCTATATTTTTGTCACAAGGCAGAGGTGTTTTCCTCTTCTATCAGTTATTCTCCTGAAGAGAAATTCCTAAGAAAATCTCCTGGGGAGATGATGCTGTAGTGGTAATATTGCTGGGTTAGTTATCCAAAGGCCCGAGTTAATATTCCAGAGACATGGGTTCAAATCTCACCCTGACAACTAGTGGAGTCTGAATTCTGCTCCATAAATCTGGAATATAGAGCTATCTCAGTAATAGTGACCACAGAGCTTGTTGTAAAAACCCATTCGATTCCTTTTGGAAAGGAAATCTGCCGCCCTTACCTATCTGGCCTACATGTGATTCCAGAGCCAGGGCAGTGTGGTTGACTCCTAACAGCCTTCTGACGAAGGGTCATCTAAACTTGAAATGTTGGCTCTACTCTCTCTGCATGGATGCTGTCAGAGCTGCTGAGATTTTCCAGCATTTTCTGTTTTTGTGCCCTCTAAACTGGCCTAGCAAGCCACTCTGTCCAAAGGATTAAGGATGTACAACAAATGCATGCCCAGCCACCAATGCTCACATCCCCTGAAAGAATTTTAAAAAATACCGAAATGTCAACAATTGGCATTGGATTAGCCATGCTTAGGATTAAGATTTGAAACTGCCAGGCAATGAATAACTTTTGATTTTTTAAAATAATTTTCATATTCTAGTTATATATGAGAGGCAGGCTTCCTTACATTACTATGTCTCATTGTCAGTACCTACCCATTGGCTGATTTCATCCACTATGAAAAGCTACACTAAGGAAATGGAGATGGGCTCTGTTTAGTTACCTTGTGATTTGGGAGCTGGTTTCTGCTGGGCCAGAATGTGTGTGGCAGACACAGGAATGACAGAAAAGTTCTCTTGGGAAAACATAGTCCCTGCTGTATTAGAGCATGGACGGATAATTGTCTCGCATCAGAGACTATTGGAGATGAGCCAGTTTCACATGATGTAAATGCCTGATGCTTTTTCTTTCCCATAAATGTTGTCTCCATAAATATTTGCAAATTAGCATCAGGACCTTAGTGCATTTAAAGTCATAGTAGTCTGTACTGTATTCTCCATGTTTAATTTTGACATCAATCTTTGCCACAGTATTTCCCAATATTTTGTGGTCTTTGCCAGGCAAAATGCAAAGGCTTTTCTACCATGCGGTTCACCAGGCCCCATTTAATCTTACATAGCTGAGGACGCAGTCAAATACGGAGAGGGTCCCAATACTGTGCTTTAAAGGGGCCATCAAACACTTTTGAGTTAGTTACTGATTGAATTTTGCTAGGAATCAGGAGAGCTGCTGAAGGTTTATGATGTTATAGTTTGTGAAGTCTACAAGGCAGTAGTGTGGCACATGGTGAAAGCCTTGGTTTACATTTCAAGGGCTCTGTACCTGACACTTACATCGAATCCATTGAATCCCTATAGTGGTTTTAACTGAGCCTATTGAGTCTATGCCAAACCTCTGACATATCAGCCTATCCATGCCCTAATCTGGTAGCCCTATGTATTTACCGCACCAATCCCCCTAATCTACATGTGGGGTGGCACGGTGGCACAGTGGTTAGCACTACTGCCTCAGATTCCGGGGACCTGGGTTCAATTCCAGCCTCAGGTGTAAAGTTTGCACATTCTTTCTGTGTCTACATCAGTTTCCTCCAGGTGCTCCAGTTTCCTCCCAGACTCCAAAGACATGCAGGTTAGGTTGATTGGTCATGCTAAATTGTCCTTTAGTGTCCCAGGATGCACAGATTAGAGGGTAAATAATGTGGGTTGACGGGGGATGGGACCTGGGTGAGATTGTTGTCAGTGCAGACTCAGTGGGCCAAATGGCCTCCTTCTGCATTGTAGTAGGGTTTCTATGATTCTAAGGGGCAATTTAGCATGGCCAATCCACGTATGATGTACATATGCACTGTGGGAGGAAGCCAAAGCACTCAGAGGAAACCCATGCAGACCCAGGGAGAACTTTCAAACTCCACACAGTCACTCGAAGCTGGTATTGAACACAGGTTCTTGGTGCTGTGATCCAGCAGTGCGAACCACTTGCCCTCAGTCATGGATGCTGTAGTTACCATTCCCCTTGGTCTGTAGCCTGAGCCTGAGAGTCAGCAGAGAGCAGGACATGCTGCTTAAAGAGGGAGGAGGGAGAGGAGGCTGAGAAAGGCTTACAGTGGGAGGTTATATCTATCCAGAGACCAATTCACTTCCCTCAGTTTAAGCCAGAAAGAGTGCACAATGTGTCCATTTCACTGATGACGTTCTCCCAGAAATTGACCATCTCTTGCAGACAGACTTGCGACTCGGAACAGGGGGAAAGATGGCACACTGCCAATTGTGGGAAAAGTGAGCATGGATTTGAAAGTCCTCACATCGGGCTCCTTCAGGTTGGAGCAAGCAACATGTTCAACATCTCACAGTTCACTGTTGGATGAGGGTGCTGACTGACAGCTCTGTATGGAAATAAGAGGGAATGCTACTCACTCCCTCAATACACAGAGTAGCAGGCTAGGTGAATGTATAGCTGTTTTCCCTATGGTGCCCGGTCACATTAACTGCACACATGTGGCTTTGCATGCAGAAATGTACCACCATTATAAAATAATTCCACTCCCTCAACACCCAACAGGTATGCAACTTCCATCCACACACCATTCAGGTCAATAACCAGCTGCAGCATTGGTGCTGGCATTGTGTACCAGTCCAGTGTACCATCAACGTTAAAACCACTGACAGAGGGAAACATCTGGCAACCAGGGCTATCCGCTGCTCATCAGTTCATGGCACCAATGTGCAACTCTCATGGACAGCATGTATTTAATAACAGCCAAACTGCTCATACAAAGAGCACAGGTGTTTAAACAACACCTCCACTGTCCCAGAGCTGCTCCGGCAGGGCTCGCTGCCTGGCCTGCTCCGGCAGGGCTCGCTGCCTGGACTGCTCTGGCAGGGCTCGCTGCCTGGACTGCTCCGGCAGGGCTCGCTGCCTGCCCTGCTCCGGCAGGGCTCGCTGCCTGGCCTGCTCCGGCAGGGCTCGCTGCCTGGACTGCTCCGGCAGGGCTCGCTGCCTGCCCTGCTCCGGCAGGGCTCGCTGCCTGGCCTGCTCCGGCAGGGCTCGCTGTCTGGGTTCTCCGGGAGAGCTCGCTGTCTGGACTGCTCCGGCAGGGTTCGCTGCCTGGCCTGCTCCGGCAGGGCTCGCTGCCTGGCCTGCTCCGGCAGGGCTCGCTGCCTGGACTGCTCCGGCAGGGCTCGCTGCCTGCCCTGCTCCGGCAGGGCTCGCTGCCTGGCCTGCTCCGGCAGGGCTCGCTGTCTGGGTTCTCCGGGAGAGCTCGCTGTCTGGACTGCTCCGGCAGGGTTCGCTGCCTGGCCTGCTCCGGCAGGGCTCGCTGCCTGGCCTGCTCCGGCAGGGCTCGCTATCTGGGTTCTCCGGGAGAGCTCGCTGTCTGGGCTGCTCCGGGAGAGCTCGCTGTCTGGGCTGCTCCGGGAGGGCTCGCCAGAGCTTAGCATTTGGGTGTCATGATTGATTGTGTTCTGTTCACAATCCGACCTTCACCTTAGTCACCAGTTATCTAATGAAACGAGAAGGAAGGTCAGATACAACCCACACATTCCTTACTCCAGCTGGACTGTCCGTGACTGTCTATCTGACTCTGCTACAGTGAACACAACCCCAATTTCCTATTCACCCACCTCACTATCCTCTGTAACTGATCATTCTGTTCCTTTGGTCATAATGCTGACAGAAATAAAACACTTCATAACAACCACTGCTAACAAACCATCCTGTATTCCCTATAAAACTCAACTAATCATTCTTATGTCTTTTCCTGGTGGATTTCCCTGTATCCATGCTCCTATACCTTGCAACCTGAAGTACAACTGACTGACATTCAGCGGGGAGACACTAGGTCTAGGCGAAGACTTTCTGTTGCTATGTTCCTGGAAAGCTTGACTTCAAACTGTACTAACGCTGCAACACCAGCCGATGCCAGCTGGCTGATGGCAGTGGCGAGAGGATAAATATTATCACTCTGGGTGAGGATAGCGGGTTCATACTCCCTGGATCCAGTCCTGGAGCAGCGAGCGGAGAGACAACACAACACTTCAGTAATGCATCAGACAGATTGCTGGAATGCTGTGACACTCTGCAAGTCCCTTTGATCCCTATGTTAGTGCTCATGGTAGCAAACCGAGCCTTTGTGACCTCTATGAGAATGTCCACGAGTTTATAATCCCTGTGTTTGGGAGTAAAACTTGACAATATTGACAATAGCAGATGTGACATTGCACACAGACTGCTGCTTAGGTGTGTCCGTCCCAGGGAGATTCCTGCCCAATTTGGCTCCAAATTTCAATTCAATTTGGAAGTTTCCAGAAAGCTGGGCTGTTTAAATGCGTAGTATTTCAGTCCAGTATTTGTTGCCCATCCCTAATTGCCCCCTTTGAACTGTCTCCCTTGGGCCATTTTGGGGGTGTCATGCCTCCCCCTCCCCTCACTGGCAAGGCAGCCATCTTCCAATTTACAAAGAACAAAGAACAAAACAGCATGGGAAACCTTCAGCCCAACAAACCCACGCCACCACCCCAATGTTCCCAACTCTACCCACGATCCCTGTCTATGTTTATAGATCTATGGATTAAAAACCAAATTTGAGACGATTTAGGGAGAATTTGTTTTGCCTAAGAGCACATCTTTGGGATGTGGGAGGAAACCGGAGCACCCGGAGAAAACCCACACAAGCACAGAGAGGCCCAAATCCATGTATCTGCACAGCACAGCGATAGTCACTGAGCTGTCGTGTTGCCCATCAAATGGTCCAGGTCAAGCGTACACTAACAACGTGAAGCACTAGGATACTCTCAAAAAATCCAAAAGCAACCCTCTCACGCCATTGCATATACGCCCCTTGTTAGACAACAAGGTGGACCAAAGCACCTGTAGGATAAAAACAAGTACATAATATCATCATCTATTTACACACTTCCCAGGGACTCCCAAGGCTCATGATCCCTATTTTAAATCCGTTTTCTATATCCCTCCATTCCCATTCTGTTCATGTGCCCATCTAAGTATTTCTTAAATAATTCCACAGTGCCTGCCTCCACCACTTTACTTGGCAGCGCATTCCATATCCCTACCACTCTCTGTGTGAAAAAACTCCCTCTAGCATCCAAATTATACCTTACCCCGCTCACCCTAAGCCCATGACCCCTCGTGCTATTTGAGTCTATCCTAGGAAAAAGCTTAACCCTGTTTACTTTATCTATACCCTTCAATCTTATACACCTCTATTAGATCTCTTCTAAATCTATGTCTTTCTAAGGAAAACAGTCCCAATTTGCCTAACCTCTCCTCGTAACTCAGACTTTCCATAGCAGGTAGTATCCTGGTAAACCTCCTCTGCACTCTCTCCAGAGTCTCCACAAACTTCTGGTAGTAAGGTGACCAGAACTGGACGCAGTATTCCAAATGAGATCTAACTAACGTTTTATACAACTGTAACATTAAAGCCAGCTCTGGTATTCTATACCCCTTCCTATAAAAGCTAGCATACTATATGCTTTCTTCACAACCTTCTCCACCTTCTCTGCCACCTTCAGAGACTTGTGCACCTGCACCCCCAGGCCCCTCTGCATTTCTATACTCTTAATAGGCCTACCCTTTATCAAATACCTCCCCCCTACATACAAGGGTCCATTTTAAAAGGGATACAAATTTGCTTCTAAAATTATAATGTCTTCACAGACTGGCCTGGCACTCTACAGTACACAGATTGTCAGTATCTGAGTTGGGCTAAAATCTGAAGGTGCTTGGCAAAACAGGGCCATGAGGATTTCTGTGAGTCGAACAAAAGCAGAAAATGCTGAAAAATCTGAGTGGGTTTGACAGTCTGTGTGGAAGGAGAATGGAGCCAATATTTGTTTCTGATTCCAACAGCTGCAGTATTTTGCCTTTATTGATGTGGGTGGTTTGAGTGGGGAATTCACAGTTGGAGAATGTAATAGAGGCAGATTCAAATGTGGCTTTTAAAAAAATTTGGACAATGATCTGAAGGGAGTTGCATTTTCTGGGAAAAGCTTGGCAGAGGGATGAGGTGAGTGGCTCTTGCAGAGAGCCAGCATGAACATGACAGGACAAATGGCTCCTTCGCTTTCTCACTCTATGATCAGTAATTGTGAGTGCGAGAACCAGTGCTTTTCCTTCATCGCTGTCTTCAGATCCCACCGTGGCAGCTGGTGGAATTTGAAATTCAATAAATGATCTGGAATGAAAGACTCTAATTGTGAGCATAAAAATATTGTCGATTGTCATAAAAATCTATACGGTTCACTAATGCCCTCGAGCAATGGGAATCAGGACTCCGAGCGGACAACAATATGGTCGACTTTTAAAAGGTGCCCTCTGCAATGGGATAGCGAGACATGCAGTTGTACCAAACCGCTATCGAGAAGTCCAAAAGGGATTGAACTGAACTGATCACATAGCGTTGAGTTAGGCACCGGAAGCAACATCAGCCTTTTTGATACTGCAAAGTCCTCCTCACTAAAATGTGGGGACTTGTGCTAAAATTGGGAGAGCTGTCAAATAAACCAGTCAAGCAACAAAGACATATTTGCTGAATCATACCTTACAGAGCCCAGAAACCACCATCAGATACTACCATACCGTACCCATCCAGTCTGACACACAAGAAACACTTAAACTCCCACCTAATCCCATCTATCAGCACTTGGCCCATAGCCCTGAATGCTTTTTTTAAGTTTATTTATTAGTCATAAGTAAGGTTACATTCTCACTGCAATGAAGTTACTGTGAAATTCCCCTATGTGCCAGGTGCACATTCAGATACTTTTTAAAGGATGTGAGGCAACCTGCCTCTACCATCCTCCCAGCAGCACATTACAGACCATCACCACATGAGCAAAGAAACTTCCAGCTCATCATTACTATCTGCACACACCAGCTCCCTCAGCTGATGAGTCAATACTTCTCCATGTTGAACACCATTTGGAAGAAGCAATGAGGGTGATAAGACATGAAATGTACTTCCCTGTCCATCACCACAAGAGCGGCTCCAACAGCATTACTGACCAAACTGACCAAATCCTAAAGAATATAGCTGCTAGCCGGTGGCAGGTAGTGAGGGAGCCAGTAAGAGGGAAAAATCTACATGACTTTGTCCTCACCAATCTACCTGTTGTAGATGTATCTGTCAATTACAGTACTGCTAGGAGTGACCACTGCACAGTCCTTATAGAGTTAAAGTCCTGTCTTCACACCACCATCTCGTGTGGCATTTCCACTGTGCTACATAGGAGAGATTTTGAAGATAGCTAGCAGTTCAAAATTGGGCATTCTTGAGGTGATGTAGCCATCAGCAGCAGCAGTATTGTATTCAAACACAGTGTGTAACCTCATTGTCTGGCATATCCCCCATTATCATCAAGCCAGGGATCAACCCTGGTTCAAAGAAGTCAGGAGGACATGTCAGGAGCAGTACCAGGCAGACCTAAAAGTGAGGTGTCAACCTGACAAAGCTACCAAACAAAACTACTTGTTTGCTAAATAGCGTGAGATAAACAGAGCTAAATAATCCCACAACTAATGAATCGGATGCACAGTCTGCAGATCTGCTACATCCAGCCATGAATGGTGGTGGACAATTAAACAATTCACTGGAAGAGGAGGCTTCACAGTGATGGAGGAGCCCAGTACATCAGTGCAAAAGATACAACAATCCTCAGCAAGAAGTGCCGAGTGGATGATCCATCTTGGCCTCCTTTGGAGGACCCCAGCATCACAGATGTTGTCGTTAGCCAATTCTATTCATTCCATGTGATATTAAGAAATGTTTGAAAGAATTGGATACTGTAAAGGCTGTGGACACTGAAAATATTCTGGCAATACTACCGAAGACTTGAGCTACAAAATTAACTGCACCCTTAGCCTGTTCCAGAATAGTTACAACACTGGCATTACCCGGCAATGTGGAAAATTCTCCAAGTATGTCTTATCTACAAAAAGCAGGAAATATCCAGCCTGACCAATTATTGCCCCATCAGTCTGTTCTCAATCCTCGGTAAAGTGTAGAAGGTGTCATCAACAGTGCCATCGAGTGCTACTTACAAAGAAATAGCCTGCCCAGGTCACTCAATTCCTGATCTCATTACAACCTTGCTCCAAACATGGACAAGAGAGCTGTATACTAGGGGTGAGGTGAGAATGACAGCTCAACATCAAGGCCACATTCGACCGAGTGTGGAACTCCTCAGGATCCTTCAGGTGTTTCATCAATGACCTGCCCTCCATTATAGGGACAGAAGTGGGGTTGTTTGCTGAATACTGTACAATGTTCAGCACCATTTGTGACTACTGAAGCAAATCCATGCCCAAATGCAGCAAAACCTGGACAATATTCAGGTTTGGGTTGATAAGTAGCAAGCAATATTCATGTTATAAGTGCTAGGCAATGATTATCTTCGACATGAGGGGATCCAACTATCATCCCTTGACATTCAACGGCATTACCATCGCTGAATCCCCCACTATAAACATCCTGGGGTGTTTATAGAAGTTGAACTGGAATAACCGTATGAATACAGTGACTGCAAGAGCAGATCAGAAGCTGGTAATTATGTGGCGAGTAATTCATTTCCTGACTCCCAAAGCCTGTCCACCATCCACAAAGTACAAGTCAAAAGTGTGATGGAATATTCCCCACTTCCCCTCTGGGTGAGTGCAGCTCCAACATTCAAGAAACTCAATGTTATCCAAGACAAAGCAGCCCGATTGATTGGCACTCCATCCACTAACATTCACTCCCTCCACCATCAGCACATCGGGGCAACCGTGTGTATGATCTACAAGATACACTGCAGGAATCACCAAGGCTCCTTCAACAGCAAACCCACAATCTCTATCATCTAGCACAACAAGGCTGATAGACACCTGCAAGTTCCACCCTGCCAAGTCCCCTCCATGGATTAATAGGGACAGTAACAATGTGGATACAAAATTGACTGATTAATAGGAAGCAGCAAGTAACGGTAAAGGATATTTTTCAAGTTGTAGGAAGGTTTGTAGTGGTGTTTGCCAGGGATTGGCATTGGAAACCTTCCTTTCAAGTAAAGTTTATTTATTAGTCACAATTAGGCTTACTTTAATACTGCAATGAAGCTACTGTGAAAATTCCCTAGTTTGGGCACACTGAGGGAGAATTTAGCTTGGCCAATGCACCTAACCAGCACATGGTTCAGACTGTGTGAAGAAACCAGAGCACCTGGAGGAAAGCCACGCAGACATGGGGAAAATGTGCAAAGTCCACACAGGCAGTGATCCAAACTGGGAATCGTACCCAGTTCCCTGGTGCTGTGAAGCAGCAGTGCTAACCACTGTATCAATAATATTAATCATCTAAGTGTTGGTGTGCAGGAGATGGTGTCAAACCTTGTAGATGACACAAAACTTGGATTCATTGTAACCTGTGAGCTCAGCGAGGAACATGAGGTGTGAACCCTGCCAGACTGAGCCAGCACAGGCACTGAGTGCAGCATCAGATCACATCCCTGCTTTCACTCTGTAATCTCCTCTCTCCTCTTTGAGGATGCAACACAGAGGTGGGGAATATCTCCACAGGGAGCAGGAAAAGGAGAGAGGTAAGGACTGGGAAAAGGGAGAACAGGAAATCTCCACCTCAGTCTGAAATGCAGAGATGTAACGATAGAGGGAGCCAATGTAGTAGATCCAGCCCACACAGGAGGTGACTCACCCAGCGGAGATCATTTCATGAGTTTCTCATTGGGCTTCTGCACATCTCCCAGCTGAAGATTTACAGAGTAATCAGCTCTGCAGCAGAAATCGGCACGGAGCTGATTACAATATGGAAATCTCCATTTACATTTCATTAGTAGGCCCGTGACTGAAATCTTCAGACCTACTAATGTCACCCAGCATCGCCCCCGCCAACCGCCCCCCCCAGGACTGGTTCACTCCAGCAGGGCTTACAACTGCTCTCCACTAACAGGAACCAGGCAGCCAACACTTCTGGGGTGAAGATGGGCCACTGAGGCTTTCCCAAGAGGTCACCAATAAGAGGGGTTGCCCCTTTGACACCTGGCATTGCCCAAGGGACACCTTAGCACTGCCCATCAGGATTGGGCAGTTTCAAGAGGACAGGACCAGAGGAGGGGAGGCCTACTGAGGAGTGGGGCCTATTGAAGTGTGTGGGAGTCTCGCTGCCACTCTGCATTGGGAATTGGTGGCAGAGGGAGGGAGGATGGTGATCGGGGTTGGCCATCCGGGTTGGGGGTGGGGGTGTCTGCCAGGGTCAGGAGAGGCAATGTGGCTACTGGGAGGAGGGGGGCTGCTGGTGGGGGGAGGGGTGGGATAGGAGCAGCGGAAAGGGCTACCTGGGGGTGTGTGGACATGGGGTTTGCCTGACAAGTTCCGAGAGGCTAGTGACCAGGAGGTGGAGGGCTCTGTAAGGCCAGCAATGGATCAGATTAGCCAGTGATCTGGAGGGGGGGGGGCAATGTGCACTGACAGATCGGCACGTGCGCAGTGGCCCACTCAGCGCTGTGCTGCCAGCCTCTCAGACTAGAAATAGTCTCAGCCCCCCTGAATTTCAGAAGAAATCCCGCTGGCACACTCTGTGATGCATATTATGTCGGAGATTCACTCTGGAAATTACACTGAAAAAGTTGCCTGGAATTACTCTCATTTTCAAATGAATTGGGGACTGGGAATTATCTTGGGAGAATCCTGGCTACTGTATTTTGAGTGAATGAGTTCTATGTTGCTGTTACCCTGCGTACGAAAAAGTACTTCCTGATTTTGCCCCCCCTAGGGACCAGCTCAGATTTAGGACACACATCTCGCTGGCTCCTGATTTGCTGTTCCAAGGTCCCAGCTTCCTTCTATCTAAATCCAATCAAACCCTTTTAATATTTTAAACACCTCAATCACTTCACCTCTTCCTCCCTCATTACTCCAGAGATTACAAGCAGCCTATCCTCATAATTCAACCCTCATAGGAAAATTTGACAAGTAAACCATGACAAATATGGCCAGCATTTATTTTCCATCCCTAATTCAGAAGGGGGTGGTGAGCCACCTCCTGAGATTCTGCACAGGATTTTATGGCCTCGCTCGTCCCAAAACCGTAAAATCCTGCCCAAGGTTAACGGAACTTTCCACATTCTGCCCTTCAACGCTCCGATTCCCGTGGCAGGGGGGATGGTAAAATTCTGACATCTGGGAATGTCACCCTGGGAAATCTGCGGTGTGCCCACTTCAAGTTCAGTATATCCTACTAAGCTGCAGCGGCTAAAACCCAGCACAGTCCTCCTGACGTGATACGAACCAAATCTGTGGGCCCCAATTCTCCCATCCCACTGCACTAATTTCGTGCTGGCCGATTCGCAGGGTTCGTGTCCTGCTAGTATCTTCGGGCACTAGATTTCTGCTGGTCCATGCCGGAAAACAGCAGGGAGGCACAAAGACTATTTAAATGGTCATTTGTATATAACTTAAGTGTGATTAGTGGGCCTGGAGCCGAAGTCTCTGGGCTCCCTCGCATCTTGCCACCACCACTCCCACAATGGTTCATTCCAGCAGGGTTTTGGGTACCTCTCCAATAACGAGGAATTAGCAACCTGAACCCCCTGGAGTGAAGGGGGGAAAATCGGGGCCCCTCAGAGGGTTGGCAGGGGGTGCTCATTGGGCATTGGCACCCTGACAGTGCCAGCCTGGGCCTCCAGCACTGCCCAAGGGGCAAAGTGTCAATGCCCAGGGCAACTTAGGATTGCCAATTGAGCTTAAGGCAGTGCCAGGAGCCAAGACATATGAGGTGGGCTCTTGGAGCAGAGCCTGATGGGGCAGGTCCTCGTGGTGATTGGTGGGGGTGTGCGGTCCTTCTGCCACTCTGCTTAGGAATCAGTGGGGAGGAAGGGAGGCCAGCGATTGGATCGGGGTGGCGGGGGAGAGTGGCGGGTGGGGGTGGTGGCGGGGGTTAGTTAGGGGAGGGGGTGATCAACCTGCTGTGTGGGGAGCTGGCCCAGGAATAATCAAGAGGGCCAGTGATCTAGCCATGGTGGGGTTAGGGGGGAGGGGGCAGAGGGTTGGCGTTATGGGAGGTTACAGAACTGACCAGCAATTGGGAGGCCATCAGTGCAGGGCCAGTGCACATAAACCGATCTCGGCAATGACAGTCAGCATATGTGCAGTAACCCTCTCAGGGCACTGGTTTCAGCCTCTCCAGTGGAAACAGATCTCACCCACTTGTTTTTAATGATATTCATGCTGATGGCCTCTGGAGTGCAGAGTGTGGGAGATTCTTCTCCGAACTCCTGCTGAAAAAAAAACACGTGAATGACTCCAATATTCCTGCAAATTGGACACTTGGAATTCTTCCAAGAAAATTCCACCAGTGGAAATCTGAAGGTACCCCTTTCCCGAAATTACCTGGAAGAAATAATCCAACAACTTCAGCTTCTCCAACTCTGGGCTGTTGTACCGGAAACACATTTTGCCTCTCTCTTCCCTGCACTGTGTGAAGACAGATGGAAACTGTGCCAGGTGGAAGAGATAGGTGTCAAGGTGCATGCTGGCACCTTGGGGCAGAGAGATCTGCGGATCCCACCACGCAACAGGCCTTGCCAATCCGTCCCTGTATCTGGATGGCAGTAGGGGGGACTGCAGTTGACGTGCCACCACCGGCTGACTGACACGAAGGCCCAGAATTCTGTCCAGGTGAAAAGCAGCCACTTCCTGCAGCTCACTGAACTCTTTCACAACTCCACACGTTCCTGCTCTGCACAGGCCTCTGCTGCCCTCTGCAGGAAGGGTATGGTTAATGCCCAGGACAACACGGGCCATCTGCTTCCCCCTGCTGAGATGGTCAATCTTCTGAACAAACCCTCTAGTGAGGAACTTCACCAGCTGCCGGTCTCTCTGACTGAACCAAGTGATGGGTTTGTTTGGAGGGCACCCCCCAAGTAAATCCAGCGAGTCGAACCTGCTAAATCGTGGGCATTGCAAGCTGGTTTTTGCTGATTTCTTTACTTCTTTCCTCTTCTTCACTTCTGATCTCGCTGGAGAATCCACGTTATTCTTCTTGGCAAATTTCTGAGTGGCGTCTTTATCCGTACTGTCTGGTGGAGCACCCACTATTTCATTGTCCTCTCCCAACCACTTTGTACCATCTTTGCTTTTTGGCTTCCTGACTGGCCTGATTTTTTTGGACTTTTCATTTAGGTTTGACTCCAGTATCTGCACAGAATCCAAAACAAAAAACTCCTTCCATTTGTATTTACTCTGTGGCTGGAATCTGCTCTGATGGACACCTCTGCCCTTGACTCCATTTGCTCTTGTATAAGGCTGCACAGCTGGCGGAATATGGGACGTCCTGTCCATTGCCAGTGAGTTAACACCCAGTGTTTGCACTGTGCAAAGCAGAAGGTACACAGATCCAAGGAAGCTGGCACATAAAAACATTTTCTTCTTGTTCAGCCTCATACTTGTCATTCTTGAGAAAATCTCAGGCGCAAAGAAAATGGGGAACTTTAAAATTCCAGTACAGTTTCAAGAACTCTTCAGCTCTCATTTCAGTCCATTGCCCTCTTTATTGGTTCAACGTAACCTCTGGATCCAATATAGACCATTGGATATTTGGGAATTCTTAAAAGGGCGGTGACATATTGAAGGAGCTCAGATATTTTTATACACAGAATAATGAATAGTTGGGAGCTTCATGCAGATGAAATGTCATCAAGGAGTTCAGAGGATGATGAAATCTATAAAGATAAAATTCACATGTTATATGATTCATGTTCCAAAAGTAGATTGCAGCCTTGATTTAATTGTGGGTAAATTTGTAACTCTGGATAGCAATTCATATTTAGGTAAGAGTTTACTCTTTCATTAAAATATTTTGCAGTATTTTAAACCAGTGAGATTCATTCCATTTCTTACAGTATTTTGCATCAGTGTGGCATATACACTGTCTTATGGTATTTTATATCAGTGTGGCATATACACTGTTTTATGGTATTTTATATCAGTATGGCATATATACTGTTTTATGGTATTGTATATCAGTATGGAATACACACTGTTTAATAGTATTGTATATCAGTATAGAATACACACTGTTTTATGGTATTGTATGTCAGTATAGAATACACACTGTTTTATGGTATTGTATGTCAGTATGGAATACACACTGTTTTATGGTATTGTATATCAGTATAGAATACACACTGTTTTATGGTATTGTATGTCAGTATAGAATACACACTGTTTTATGGTATTTTTATATCAGTATGGAATACAGACTGTTTTATGGTATTGTATGTCAGTATGGAATACACACTATTTTATGGTATTGTATATCAGTATAGAATACACACTGTTTTATGGTATTGTATATCAGTATAGAATACACACTGTTTTATGGTATTGTATGTCAGTATGGAATACACACAGTTTTATGGTATTGTATGTCAGTATAGAATACACACTGTTTTATGGTATTGTATATCAGTATGGAATACAGACTGTTTTATGGTATTGTATGTCAGTATGGAATACACACTATTTTATGGTATTGTATATCAGTATAGAATACACACTGTTTTATGGTATTGTATGTCAGTATGGAATACACACTGTTTTATGGTATTGTATATCAGTGTGGTTTATACACTGTTTTATGGTATTGTATATCAGTATAGAATACACACTGTTTTATGGTATTGTATATCAGTATAGAATACACACTGTTTTATGGTATTTTATATCAGTATAGAATACACACTGTTTTATGGTATTGTATATCAGTATAGAATACACACTGTTTTATGGTATTTTATATCAGTATAGAATACACACTGTTTTATGGTATTGTATATCAGTATAGAATACACACTGTTTTATGGTATTTTATATCAGTATGGTGTATACACTGTTTTACAGTATTTTATATTAGTGTGGTGTATACACTGTTTTATGGTATTGTACATCAGTGTGGTATATACACTGTTTTATGGTATTTTATGTCAGTATGGAATACACATTGTTTTATGGTATTTTATATCAGTATGGCATATACACTGTTTTATGGTATTTTATATCAGACTGGAGTCATAGAATCATAGAGGTTTACAGCCTGGAATCAGCCCTTTGGCCCAACTTGTCCATGCTCCCCCACTTTTTTAAGCCCCAAAACTAACCCCAATTGCCCGCATTTGGGCCATATCCTCCGATACCTATCATACTCATGTAACTATCTAAATGCTTTTTAAAGACAATATTGTACCTACCTCTACTACTACCTCTGGCAGCTTGTTCCAGGTACTCAGCACCCTCTATGTGAGGAAATTGCCCCTCTGGACACTTTTATATCTCTTCCCTTTCACGTTAAACCTATGACCTCTAGTTTTAGACTCCTGTTCCTTTGGGAAAAGATATTGACTATCTACCTTGTTCATGCCTCTCATTATAGTATACACTGTTTTATGGTATTTTACATCAATGTGGCGTATACACTGTTTTATGGTATTGTATATCAGTGTGGAGTATACACTATTTTATGGTATTTTATATCAATGCAGAGTGTATACTGTTTATGGTGTATTGCATATCAGTGTGGAGTATACATTATTTTATGGTATTTATATCAATGCACAGTATATACTGTTTTATGGTATTGTATATCAGTGTGGAGTATACATTACTTTATGGTATTGTCTATCAATGCAAATTATACATAGTTTTATGGTATTGTATATCAATGTGGAGTATACACTATTTTATATCAATGTAGAGTATACATTGTTTTATGGTATTGTAAAACACTGGCAATGTTTGCAACTGCGTTATAAAGGTCGGGACATGGTATGGCAGCACTGAAGAGGAGGAAGGAGTTAAGTGTTATGGAGTTGCATCCCCCGGAGTGGAGGTCACTGGAGGTTGTGAAGGTCAGGGATTTCGGGTTTGGGGAGAGAGGGTGTGCTGCAGGTGAATGAGCAATCAGAAATGTCTGTGTTGTTGGAATGGGGTGGTGAGAAATTGGCAATAAGACCAACAATGTCCCTGGGTGGTGAGTGGTGTGAGCCCAGTGATTTGAACGCTAGGAGGATGTGTACGATCTCCCAGAGATGGGCGCATGCACACTGTCCCGCTCAGTGCATTGATTCCAGCCTCTTCAGTGGGAATCGGCCCCATCCTTCATTTTTCAGAGGGATTCTCGCTTGGGCTCTCAGCAGTTCACAAGAGTGTCAGAGGTTTAAGGTGCAATTCTGCCAGATACCATTTATCGACTCCCTGCTGGGCACCATGGTCTCATCCCATCTCCAGGAACAGGATTTCCAACATCAACAGCTCTGCGCCGGGTATCAGCACAGAGCTGATTTCAATATTATAATCGCAATTTAAATCCCATTAGGCCCACTACATCTCCTCCTGCTAGGGGTGGTTTACTCCAGTGGGGCTTAAAACAGTTCTCCTCTCATGGAGAACTAGCGGCTGACCCCCCCCCCCCCCCCCCGTCCCTCCCAAAGAAACAGAGTAAGAAGTCTCACAACACCAGGTTAAAGTCCAACAGGTTTATTTGGCAGCATTAGCTTTCAGAGTGCTCGCTCCTCCTTCATCAGGTGAGTGAGGACTTGTGTTCACAAACAAGGCACATAAAGATTCAAATTCAATTTACAAGATAACAGCTGGAATGTGAGTCTTCACAGGAAATCAAGTCTTAGAGATACAGATAATGTGAGAGGGCCAAGCACAGGTTAAAGAGGTGTGTATGGTCTCCAGTCAGGACCCCAGGAGGGAACAGAGGCCATTGAGGTTGGTGGCAAGGGAGGTAAGATCAAGTGTAGCATCAAGGATCATTTCTATAGTGTCTTCCTAGAGAAATGTGTTTCTAAAGTCGCTTCTCGACCTTTTGGCTAAGATCAAGTGCAGTATCAACACGCTGCACTTGCTTGAAATTATTAGGTTACATTTCAGCTTCATTTGAAGCAATTTTTTAAGGCAGCATCTCAGCCTTTTGGCTAAGATGCAAATGAGATCAAGCCTTGGAGGAGGAGCTGTGTCCACTCCAATCAATTTGGATCATGTAGGTCAAACCCAAGACAGGAGGTGAGAGCTGTCTTGTCAGCTTGGATCGGGAATGTCTCAACTTGTTGGGACTCTGAATTGGATTTAATTGGAATTGGAATAAAGTTTTTAAAAAATTTTAAAAATCAACATGTTATGCTTGGTTGAAGTTATTATGTTACATTTTAGCTTTATTTGAAGCAATTTTTAAAAGCGCATCTCGGCCTTTTGGCTAAAATGCAAATGAGATCAAGCCTTGGAGGAGGAGGAGCTGTGTCCACTCTAATCAGCTTGGATCATTTAGATAAAACTCAAGATAGGAGGTGAGAGCCCTGTTTTGTCAGCTTGGATCAGGAATGTCTCAACTTGTTGAGACTCTGATTTGAACTTGATTGGATTGAATTGGAATAAAAAACAAACAAAATATCCCTGGGAAGTTCCAGCCTGGGCCCTAAAACTGCCCAAGGGGCAAAGTGGCCTCAGGGATTTCTTGGCACTGCCCAGTGGGCATCAGGCAGTGCCAAGGGGAGGGACATGTTGGAACAGGGCCAGAGGGTTGGGACCAAAAGGGGGGCAACCAGTGGGGTAGGCGTTCCCACTGCTTCTCTGCAGTCAGAATTACTGGCAAGAGAGGGAAGGGGCTGACCAGAGCTGGTAGGGCGGTCTAGGGGCAGGTCTGCCTGGGGGGCAGGGTGTTGTCAGGGACATTGGGGCTGGCATGGAGACATCAGGGAGGCTAGCAATTAGGGGGATGGAGGGATCAGAGGGGCAAATCTGTGGGGTCACGGGACTGACCAGTATTCGGGAGGCCGGCAATGCGGGACTACTACATATACGCTGATCTCAGTGCTGTCAGATCAGCGCGTGCTCAGTGGCCCACTCAGTGCTATGCTGCTGGCTTCTCAAAGGGAATAGGTCCTGCCTACAGATTTTCAGTGTGAATCTGTCTGAGGCACTCTGTGATGCACAGAGTGTGAGAGACTCGTTTTAAAAATCCCGCTGAAGAAAAATTGGTGAGAGTCACTCCTGTTTTCATGCAAATTGGGAACTTAGAACTTTTTGGGAGAATCCCACCACTATCTTGCATGGTAAATTGTTCTGATATATATGCTGTTGCACCGTATGTTAGATTGGCATGATTATTATGCTGTTTAGTGGTTTTCATACGGGTGTAATATATACACTGCTTTATGAGTCTCTTAACTGCTCACTGCAATGAAATGGGAAATATAATGATGCTGTACAAAAACTAATCAAGCAGAAACTGGCTGCAATTTACAATGCCAATTAGTGTGTAGGTTGCCCATTGCTTCTTAACCACAATTGTCTCAATCCCCTTGGTATCCAAAGCGATAAAGCATCATTCTGATCCAGACTGGGCTCCTTCACAGGTGTTCAAAATAAAAATTATCTTCTTCCAAAACAGCAAACAGCACTCGTGAAAACTGAAAGAACACAGAGGTCTCCTTGTGTTTATCCAGACTGCTTCAACCTCACTGCGTAATCCTCAGGACAGGCTCTACTCTAACCAAATGTTTCCAAGCTTGGGGCAATCTGTGGGCAGGATCTATTCCCCTGGAGAACAAGAGTTTGCAGCTATAGGCTGGGACACGGTATATGTAAAACTGAGATGAGGAGGAACTACTCACAGAGGGTGGAGAATTTGTGGAACTCGCTGCCCCATAGTACGGTGGAATCTAAATCATTGGCTGGAATTTTACCATCCCGCTCACCATGGGAATTGGAATGGGTGAAGGGCATCCCTGGAAAGGTCCATTGACCTCAGGCAGGATTTTCCAGTTTCCAGAAAATCCCACCCACTCAATGGTTTCAAGAAGGAGATGGATATATTTCTGGTTAAAAACAAAACAGGTTAAAGGGATCTGAGGAACAGGTAGGAGGTGGATTTGAGACCAGGAAGAGATCAGCCATGATCTGATTGAATGGCAGAGTTGCCTTGAAGGGCTGAATTGCCACGTGGCACAGTGGCTGGCACTGCTGCCTCACAGCACCAGGGACCTGAGTTCAGTTCCCAGTTTGGGTCACTGTCTGTGTGGAGTTTGCATGTTCTCCCCATGGTCTGTATGTATTTCCTCTGGGCGCTCCGGTTTCCTCTCACAGTCAAAAGACATGCTGGTTAGGTGCACTGACCCGAACAGGTGCCAGAGTGTGGCGACTAGGGGATTTTCACAGTAACTTCATTGCAGTATTAATGTAAACCTACTTGTGACTAATAAGTAAACTTTTCTGCTCCTAATTCCTATGTTTCTCTGTCTCACCTCACAATTACTCTAAGTAAAACCAATGGCAGGTGTGTAAGAAATCATCCAAAGTCCCTTTGGACTGTCTATTCAATAGTTCGAAACTAACTTTACATTTGCAACAGTTACTTTATATAAGTCTAAGTGAGACTTGCTGCAGTATGTGGACTTCAGAAAGCTTGCACAGAGACAAGGAGCCGAATGGCCTTCTCTGCTGTAAATTAGTCTCCCCGACAATCTCAATCGGGCCGGTGAAAACATTTCCTCTCACACCAAATACTCAAAACCAAACTGAGAGGGAGATAGATCTCACCTGTGAAAAGATGAGTTTCGTCGTCCTCAGGCTTATGAATTGAGAGCTCCATGTTCTTTCTGACACAGTGAGTTACACTCAGTCTGTTGACAGTAATGAGCTCTGGCTGTCATCTCCTGAGAGCTGAGCTTGAAGTGTTCAGTAGTCAGCCGTGGGCAATCTTGTTCCTACCTTGTATCGTGCCATTGCATCTGACAGCGCAGTGCGTGAAAATTCCTGCAACTGAAACAGTTCGCAGGATAAGGGGGGAGGGGCTCCCTTCCTTTTTTATATACACTTGAACCCCGTCCAATTGCAAGGATTCATTAGTAGGAACACAACATGTTCGAACTTGAGACGAGAATGGAGAAACACTGGGAGGAATTAGCAGTTCATTAGCTATTCCAAGGGTGCATTCGATTAAGAATGCTAAAAAGCAGCGCCACATCTTTTGAGAGAAAAGTGAAATTATTTATTGAGCCTTTAACGATTGATGACATGCATCAGAGAGTTGTAGGAAATGCAGGGGGAAGAATGCATGGATATCAACTTCCTGAATATTAACTGCGATCAGATACAAACTCACTCAGGGGAACACCAGCCAATATGCAGTATGCTCAATAAACGAAGAGGCAGCTCTGGATTTGGTTTTGAACCCGGGCAGGTAGGAGTTTATCAGTGGGAAAGTATTTTAGTGGCCGGGATCACCAATTCAGTTAGATTTAGCGTTATAGTGGAAAAACATAAAGGTAGACTTAAGGGTAAAGATTTTAAACTGAGGTTAGACTCATTTTACTAAACCAGGATGCAATTTTGGCATAAAGTGGACTGGAAGCAGCGGATGGGAAATAAATGCGAGTCAGCGCAGTGAGAGGAACTAAAGAAGGTTCGGAACAAGTAAGTTCCCATAAAAGAAAAAGGGTTTATTACAAAGTACTTCTCTCCTGGGTGTCAAAGAACATACAGATTAGGATAAGGCAGAAAAAGAAAGCTCCTGTCAAAATATCTACTATTCAATTCAACAGAAAGCCCAGAAGAGTGTGGAAAATGCTGAGGTGAAATTGTAAAGGAAATTAGGAAACCAAAGAGAGAGAGTAAAATAAAACTGACAGCTTAAGATCAAGGGAAACCAAAAGACATCTTATAAAGACATAAAGAACAAAAGAAAAAGCAGGGCCAATTGGAGACCAAACTGATAATTTGTGTGGAGGTGTGAAAGGCATGGCATGCTTCTTAATAAATACTTTGCATCTTTTTTTCACAAAGGAGAGGTATGGAGACATTGGGAGGGATGGTTCTCTGGTCTGCCTACAGTGTGTTTCTTTGGTGAGGGGTTGACACACCATTGGCTGGTAGCAGAATTCTGCTCTCGCTGCTGTCAATGGGATTTCCCAATGTATCCATCCCCTGCTGTCGGGAAACCTGCCATAGGTGGGACTACAAGATCCCGCTGACATAAAGAACCAGAGAATTCCGGCCAATGTAATGCAGCAGAAGCTTGAAGTATTGAAAGGGAAATATTATTACACTTGAAAGCAGCTAAATCAGCACGCCCAATTGAAATGTATCCCAGCTAGCTATTGAAAGTAAGGGAAGAAATATCAAAGATACAGACCACCTCTTCCCAACTCTCTGACTACAGGCATGGTAGTCATGATGTGGAGATGCTGGCGTTGGACTGGGATAAGCACAGTAAGAAGTCTCACAGCATCAGGCTAAAGTCCAACAGGTTTATTTGGTAGCAAAATCCACTAGCTGTTGAAGCGTTTGCTGCTCCTTCATCAGGTGAATGGGAGTTCTGTTCACAAGCAGGGCATATAAAGACCCAAACTCAATTTACAAATTGTAAATTGTAACGAAGGAGCAGCAAGTGCTCCGAAAGCTAGTAGCTTTTGCTACCAAATAAACCTGTTGGACTTTAACCTGGTGTTGTGAGACTTCTCACAGGCATGGTGCCAGAGGACTGCAGGAAAATTGGATCAGCCATTAAAAAGAGAGGAAGGGATAGTCTGAGTAATAAAAGCAGATTACTGTGAATACTGAAATCTGAAACCAAAAGAGGCATTTTCCAACATTTTCTCTTTTAGTCTGAATAATTACAGGCCAGTCCTCTCAACCTTAGTGGTGGACAAATTACTGGAAATCATTCTGAAAAATTGCTATAGCACTGAGAGAGGCACAGATTAATTAAGTACAAGTTTATAAAGGAATGGTCATGTCTGAATAATGATTGAGGTTATTGAGGAGGTAATAAGGAGGGTCAATGAGGATAGTGTGTTTGATATAAAATGCACGGATTGTAGCAAGGTTTTTAAAATATAGAACAGTATAGCACATTACAGGTCCTTCGGCCCTCGATGGTGTGCCGAGTTATGTCCGAACCCAAGATCAAGCTATCTCACTCCCTATCATTTTGGAGTGCACCACGTGCCTATCCGATAACTGCTTGAAAGACCCTAAAGTGTCCGACTCCACTATCACAGCAGGCAGTTTATTCCACACCCCAAACACTCTCTGAGTAAAGAACCTATCTCGGACATCCTTCCTATTTCTCCCACCATGAACCTTATAGTTAAACCCCCTAGTAACAGTTACATCCACCCAAGGAAATATCTCTGAACATCCACTCTATCTATGCCCTCAACATCTGTAAACTTTTATTAAGTCACCTCTCATCCTCCTCCATCCAAAGAGAAAATCCCCAGCTCTCTCAAACTTTCCTCATAAGACCTACCCTCCAAATCAGGTAAATCTCCTCTGCACTCACTCCAATGCTTCCACATCCTTATAGTGAGGTGATCAGAACTGAACAGAATATTCCGAATGTGGTTTCACCAAGGTCCTGTATAGTTGCAGCATAGCCCCACAACTCTTAAACTCAAATTCCCTGTTAATAAACGCTAACACACTATAAGCCTTCTTCATGGCTCTATTCACTTGAGTAGTAACCTTCAGAGATCTGTGGATATGAACCCCAAGATCTCTCTTTTCCTCCACATTTCTCAGAACCCGGCTATTGGCCCTGTAATCCACATTCAAATTTGTCCTATCAAAATTAATCACCTCACACTTATCAGGGTTAAACTCCATCTGCCACTTTTCAGCTCAGCTCTGCATCTTATCAATATCTCTTTGCAGCCTACAAGAGCCCTCCGCCTCATCCACTACTCCACCAACCTTGGTGTCACTAGCAAATTTACTAACCCACCCTTCAGCCCCCTCTTCCAAGTCATTGATAAAAATCATAAATAGCAGAGTCATTGATAAAAATCACAAATCCCTGTGGTACACCGCTGGTAACTGGCCTCCAGTCTGAAAATTTTCCCTCCACCACCACTCTCTGGCTTCTATGAGACATCCAGTTACTTATCCAATCGGCCAAATTTCCTTCTATCCCACACTTCCTTACTTTCTTCATAAGCCTACCATAGGGTACCCTATCAAACGGTAAGGTTGATAGGGTTCAACTTGGCAGACTGGTCAAGAAGGTAAAAGCTCAGAAAGTCCAAAGGAAGGTGGCAAAATGGATCCAAACTTGATTCAGTGCCAGGAAGTAAAGGATAATGGTCAATGGGTACATTTGTGCTTCTAGGGGGTTCTGCAGAGCCCTGACTCCAAGACTTTAGTGGTTTATATCAATGATTTAGTCTTCAGTATAGGGGGTATGATGAAGATGTTTTCAAATAGTACAAAAACTGACTGTATGTCTGACATTGAGGAAGAAAGATATCAACTGCAGGAAGCTATCAATGGACTATTCAAGGCGAACATCGGTAGCAAATAGAATTCAATCCAGAGAAGTGTGGGGTAATCATAGAATCCTTACATTCTTGATGGAGACCATTCTGCCTATCAAGTTTGCACTGACTATCCAACAGAACATCTTACCCAGCACTCCCTCCCCCCATATCCCCATGACACTGTGCATTTACTGTGGCTAATTCCCCTAATCCAGACATTTTGGGACAGTAAGAGACAATTTAGCTTGACCAATCCATCTAACCTGAACATTTTTGGACTGTGGAAGGAAACTGGAGCACCGGGAGGAAACCCATGCAGACTCGGGGAGAATGTGCAAACTCCACACAGACAGTGGCCCAAGGCTGGAATTGAACAGGGGTGCCTGGCGCTGTAAGAAAGCAGTGCTAACCACTGTGCCACCATGGTGCCCTACTCATTTGGGGAAGACAAAGAAGGCATGGGGATAAATGGTAGGATTGCGAAAAATGTTAGACTGCAGCTAGTGTAGTGTGTGGAGTTCTAGTCATCTCATTGCAGGAAGAATGGTTTCACACTGGAGAAGATATTGGGCAGAATTCTCCCAAAATATCTCGAAGTGTCAAAAGATGAGAATACTGGATTGACTCACACTGGTCTCTCAGATACTCTTCACTGCAATCCTTCCAGACACAGTCACTTTTTTGGATGCTTGAATGCTTGCCAGTCCTTGGAAAGGCAGGGAGGAAGGAAGGGGAGGACAAGGCCTAAATAGGCCAAGGAGCTCAGCTTCAGAGCACTTGGGTGCCATTTCGCAATAGCGGCTCCATCACATAGTGTACTGGGATCCCCGACCTCCTCCCACAGACATCAGGACCGCCCCCCCCCCCACCCCCTTCATCAACAGAATGTTCCCCCATCCCCTCCCCAACACAGGTCTCCACATCAGGGCATCAGAGCCATCCCAATGGATCCCTTTGTCCAATATGCCCCCTGTCAGGAACCCGACTTTCCCCCATCAAGACCACCTTCATGATCCACCCCTGCAAAACTGCCTCTCATCCTCATCAGACCTCCCCTACATAGACCCCTCTTCATGCCCCATCTTAGACCCCAACCCCTCAGCACTGTCCCTGATACGCTGGCAGTACCCAACTGACACCACCTGGGCTGTCCAGTGGCCTTTGCCATGCCAAGGTGGGCATTGCCCAAAGGGCACTGCTCCTCCATGACCCTTATTGCCCAGGGGCTTCACTGGCTTCCGATCCCTGCAGCATGACCATTGCACCAGTTTTGACCCTCGCCTTTATCATGCGCCCAACAGCCGGTGAATTCCGTGCGCTGGGATGTGAATGGGCTCTGCATATTTAAACACTATTTTAATTATGCTAATCAGAGTCATGCACTTAGGAAGGGGCTACTGGGTGCAAAACAGATTTTTAGATCCTCACGCTGTTCTCCAGGACAACATGATCTAGTAATGGCGCGATGAGGTCAAAGAATACCCTTGTATAGCAGAATATTGACAGGAAAGATGACTTTTAGCTATGGATGGTCTGGGATTGTTTCCTAAAGGGAATAAGGGGGCAAAGGGAAGATCGAATTGGGATGAATAAAGTTATGAGACACCCACACAGAATGGATATTTCTCTTTGCAGACAGGTCCAGAACCAGGAGGGATGGTCTTCAAGTGGAAGTATTCACAGGAAGTTGAGGATTTTTGTCACCCAGCAGTTGGTGGGAGGTTTGGAGTTCACAGTCTGGAGGCATGTAAAGCCAGAAATCCTCAGCACATTTTGAAAAGCTAAAGGTACATTTGGTGTGCCATAACTTACAGATTTATAGGAGCTGGAAGGTGAGATTACACTGTCTAACTCTTTTGAAATTGATGCATGAACGTAATGGATCATAGAATTATATAAGCCTTACAGTGCAGAAAGGGGCCATTTGGCTCATCGAGACTGCACGGACAACAGTCTGACCCAGACCCTATCTCCCTTAACCCACATATTTACCCTGCAAATCCCTGAATTAAGGGGCAATCTGGAATGACCAATCCACCTAACCCACATCTTTGAACTGTAGGAGGAAACCGGAGCACCCGGAGGAAACGCACACAGACACGGGGAAAACGTACACACTGTGACCTGAGGCTGTAATCGAACCCGGATCCCTGGTGCTGTGAGACTGCAGTGCTAACCACCATGCCACCCAGTCAAATGGGCTTTTTCTGTGTTTCTGTTATAAACCTCTGTTTCTGGTCAGTGACCTGTAGGAGTGGATTATCTGTCCTTGAGAGAACCTCAGGGGTTCCAGAGGTCGTGCTTGCACCTGCAATCCAAAACACCAGCTGTAAGCTCAGGAGTCAGTGCCAGTGTGGGAGATAGATGAGGCAACCAAGTCTCTCTCTGCAAAGTTCCTGCCCATCAGTGGTGAGAAGAGAGGTCCAGACATAACTCACAATGGTGGATAAGCTGACTGACATCTCTGTGGGTTCCTTTCAGTGCACTCCAAAGGAGGCCACTAGCCTTTCCTCTTGTAACGTCCACAGAATCTGACAATGCCATGAGAACTAAGGAATGTCCAGCCATGGGGCTGTACGCACCCTCCCAGACAGAGACTACTTAGGCTCCGGGGGCTAGAGAATGATTGGTGAGCTCACTAAGAGTCAGCAGGCTGCCCCCATTGGCATTGCCAGTGAGGAGCAGCACCGGGGCACAGCACCCACAGACACAGATTGCAGACATCTCGAACACAGCAGGGCCCCATCACAGATGACATTATTTGTGTTGATTATTTTGAAATTTGTGTACAGTTCAGCCACATTCTTTCTCTGCTACATTGAAAATGGTATAAACATTGACTTTGTGTTAATGAGCTGAGTTGGATTGATGGTTGCAGTAAGTGTCAAGATACAGCAGAGGCTTGTAACTGTATGGTATGCGCAGCTGCATTTTGGGGTTGGTCTGTTATATTGTTTGGTAAACAGGAAAGTGCCATTGGCAGGAGGAAGAAGCAATGTCTTGGAGAGCCAGCTGAAAGTTCACAAGGTCAAGGAATCCCTGCTGTCCCTGTCTCCCTGAAGGTTCCTTTCATCTGCCTCCAGCCTCATTTCTGCCACCCCAGGCTTCTCACCAGTTCCATTCTCCTCCTGGAATCATCCTCCTGGGCCTGTGGAGCTGCCTCATTCTCCTCACCGCCCCTGATTCCCCCAATGCCAGAACCAGGTTGTGCAGGATGTAGCATGCCAAGACTATAAGGGAGATATGCTCTGGGAGATACTGCAATGCTTCCCCAATCAGTCCAGATATCTGAAACACGTTGGCCAAGGGTCCACTCCACTACTGCCACCACTTCCTGTGGTTTTTCTCCTCTGTCTCTATTTCTTGGTGTTGGAGTGGAGATATGAGCCACCTTTTCATGGGATAATCCTCATCACCCTGTAGCCATCCATCCAATTGTGCAGGAGCCGTGAACAGCCTTGGTACCTGGGAGTGCCACCAAGACATAATCATTGTGTGAGCTGCCAGGGTAATGGGCACAAACGTGGAGAATGGGTGCCCTGTGGTCACAGATGATTTGAACATTCATTCAGTGGAAACCCTTTCAGCTCACAAAAGCTCCTGGCTCATCTGCTGGTGCTTCAACGAGTACATGAGTGCAATCTATTCCAGCCTTTGTGCATGGGAGCCCAGAAATCACTGCAAAGCCTCTGGCTTAGTCTCTAAACATGGAATAACGTGAGGATATGTCTGAAGAAAGCATCAATGTGAGCTTGATGCAAGTGTGAGCAGCTGATTGGGACACACCACACAGGTCTCCCACTGAGCCCTGGAACGAACCAGCAAAATCAAAGTTGAGGCCACTATGACCTTCAAAGCCATTGGCATGGAATGTCCACCCAGGCAGTTTGAGGCTATTTCCAGCCCTATCATCTAGTGTTTGCTGTCCTCTAGAGAGGAGGAGCTTCCTGCCATACCAGAGTTTGAACATTTAGAGATAGTTGTAGACCCTAGCCACTGGATAATGGATCTTTGTACTGCCTAATGCCCTGACCTCCCTGCTGACCCTGCACGAACTGAGCCCGTGCCTCTCGTCTCAAAGGTCTCTGTCTGGGAAATTACCCTGCTCACCCAGCCTCCTCTCCCTCCTGCCCCTCTCTTTCTCTGCAGAGGAAGACCCTCACTGACTACAACCCCCCCCCCCCCTCCATTGGAACGGATGCACAAGGACTTAAGCTTTGTAACTAAGAGTGCACGGTGCTGCAATCATCAGCAACAAACTCATAAATGAACTGACATTGCTTGAGCTCTGGGGAAGTTTTATCCTGCCCTTGGATGACAAGAAGATGAAAATGAGCCTGTGCAATGAGTGAAAAATTTCATGGACAACATAAAATAACATAGAATAGACCTCTTAATGGCCTTAATTGGCCCTTTAATTGTTGGTGCGTTTAGATTTGATTCCCATGCATGGCTGCCAATGTCAATATTGCATCTGTACACAATAACATCAGGATGCATGCCCAATGATATTTTACCGACTTTATGCTTTCGGTCAAGGGAAAGTAAAATTCAAGCTGTTGTGTACTTATGGAGAGATTATCTTCGATACAGCACTAAGAGTCTTCAATAGAAATGTATACAATTACTTTCTAGATTAGTAATGGTTCAATAGTTAACATTCTCCTCTCTGAATCAAAAGATCATGGATTCAAGTATCACTCCAAACTTGGAAACAAAGTTTAACATTCCAGTGCTTGTAGCTGCTCTTTCTCGGAAATAGCACTTAGGCCAGGCCCTGTCTACTGGACACAAGTTCCCAGGGCACCAATTCAAAGGGAGCTCTTCTGCAAATATCTGTCCCTCAGCTTCAGTCCGTAAAACAGACGATCTGATCGTTACCACATTGCTGTTTGTGGGGTTTTGCTGTGTGTAAATTAGCTGCTGCATTTCCTACCTTATAACAGTGACAACACTTCAAAAATTGGCTATTAAGTGCTTTCTGATCATAGAATAGAATCCTTATAGTGCAGAAAGAGATCATTCGGCCCATTGAGTCTGGGCTGACCACAATCCCATTCAGCCCCTATCCCAGTAGCCCCACATATTTACTCTGCTATTTCCCCTGACACTGAGGGGCAATTCACCAATGGCCAATCAACCTGACCAGCACATTTTTGGAGTGTGGGAGGAAACTGGAGCACCCGGAGGAAAACCACGAAGACACAGAGAGAATGTGCAAATTCCACACAGACAGCTGGGAATTGAATCCAAGTCCCTGGCACTGTGAAGCATCAGTGCCAATCACGCCCTCAGATTGTGAAAGGGGCTGTATGTTAGTAAGTCTTCCTTTCCTTTATGCCAACTTTTCACATGACTAACATTGAGTGATAAAGACAAACTATAATGAACTATTGCATTAATGGTGCAGCAGTACCCAGGGCCAGCTAATCCTCAAACTGGCAAAACAACGCAAGCCGGATTCACTCTGTTATATTTCACCTCCTGCCATGCTACCTTGTGACTTGGTGAGTGCGCCAACAAACTAATCAAAGGCAGATTCCCACCTGCACATTTTTGGCAGATGCTGTGAATTAATTTACCCACATCAATTTTCACAAAGAATGTGGATCACACACAATCAGACAAGTTCAAACCAGTAAAACAGACCCATCCAAACGACCAGCATGATTTATTCCTCCACTAATGATATATCTTTACCCTGTAATACTCGTTCTAACATTAACCATCACTGTATTATTGCTCAGTCACAGCTTTAAATGTGGGATAAACATCATCTGAAGAAGAAACAGCCTCTGAACTGGTGCATAACCCTCAATTTTCTCAAAATGGGATGTACTCACCCACTTTCTGGAGCCTCAATCACACCCAGACCTCAAACTACCTACAGGACAGATTAAATTCTGTAGTCACTCACCATTCCAGAATCACAATTTTGAGTTGTTGAAAGTAGCTGTGTGCTTATCTAAAGAGATGTTTTATATCATTCTGCAATGTTATATTAATAAGAGATTAATTAGTTCAAACTTGAAGGTATCACAATTTTGTTTAATGTTGGCATTAATTACTGCCATAAATGTCATGCCTACTAATTACTGCCATAAATGTTTAAAGTTTATTTATTAGTCACAATTAGACTTATATTAACACTACAATGTAGTTTCTGTAGAAATCCCCTAGCCGCCAATTCTGGCATCTGTTTGGATACACAGAGAGAGATTTCAGCACGGCCAATGCACCTAATTCGCACATCTTCCAGACTGTGGGAGGAAACTGGAGCACCCGGAGGAAAATGTGTAAACTCCACACAGGCAGTCACCCAAGCCTGGAATTGAACCCTGGCGCTGTGACGTAGCAGTGCCAACCACTGTGCCACCATGCCACCCAAAGAAATGGGCTGCTTCCTGGCAATTTCTCACCCTTCCCAATGATATCTGTGATAGGTGCCTTGTAGAGGTGAATTGGGCAGCCTTGTCCATAGTACCAAAATTGATTAGAATGCTAACTTTGGCCCAGAAGGTGGCCTACTCAAAGCAATAATGATTAAATTCTGTTTTCCAAATTTAATAATGATTGTTTTTCCATCTTTAGATCTGCTCACAACACCGAGCAGATGGGCAGTCTTCTTCCAGGTCTCTGTTGAGACAACAGATGGACGGACTGTTTCTATGGCTCTGCCCAGGCTCCGGCTGCCAGGAGACAACTTCTGGCACAGCAATGATTGGGATTTCCCTAATGGAAAGAGGACAGGCGGTATCACATTTTGCCTCCTTAGTTGACTGATTAAAGCACTTTTAATACATACAGGCACATACAAGCAAACAAATACACACATGTAAATACATACACATACACAAACCTACATACATATATATATACACAAGCATACATAGATACATACATGCATACAAATACATGTACACACAAACATACATAGGTACATGCACATACAATTATATACATGCATAAATGTGCACACATATACACACACAAACAAACAAACACACAAACATAAATGCTTGTTTGTGCAAACACACATGTGCAAATGCACACATGCTGATAAGAATTAGCAATTACCTTCTGGACTTCTTCAAAAATAGATTGTATTTAACTCAAAATATAAAGACAATTATTTCCTTTCATGTTTGTATGGAACCAAAAGAAATGGGGGAGATATTAAATGGGTTTTTTGCATCCATATTTACTAAGGAAACTGGCATGGAGTCTACGGAAATAAGGCAAACAAGTAGGAAGGTCATGGAGCCTTTTCAGATTAAAGGGGAAGAGGTGTTTGCTGTCTTGAGGCAAAGCAGAGTAGATAGATCGCCAGGACCGGACACATTATTCCCTCGGACCTTGAAGGAACCTAATGTTGAAATTGCAGGGGCCCTGGCAGATATATTTAAAATGTCGGTATCCATGGATGAGGTGCCGGATGATTGGAGAATAACTCATGTTGTTCTGTTGTTTAAAAAAGGCTCAAAAAAGTAATCCAGGAAATTATAGGCCAGTAAGTTTGATGTCAGTAATTGGTAAATTATTGGAAGGAGTACTAAGAGATAAGATCTACAAATACTTGGATAGACAGGGGCTTATTAGGGAGAGTCAACATGGCTTTGTGGATGATAGTAAAATTTAACCTATCTATCAGAGTTTTTCGAGAAAGTTACCAGGAAAGTAGATGAAGGAAAGGCAGTGGATGTTGTCTATATGGACTTCAGTAAGGCCTTTGACAAGGTCCCGCATGGGAAGTTAGTTAGGAAGGTTCAGTCATTAGGTATACATGGAGAGGCAGTAAACTGGATTAGACATTGGCTCAATGGAAGAAGCCAGTGAGTGGTAGTGGAGGATTGCTTCGCTGAGTGGAGGCCTGTGACTAGTGGTATGCCACAGGATCAGTGCTGGGCCCATTGTTGTTTGTCATCTGTATTAATGATTTGGATAATAATGTGGTCAACTAGATCAGTAAATTTGCTGATGATACAAAGATTGAAGAAATAGTGGACAGTAAGGAAAGTTTTCAAAGCTTGTATAGGGATTTGGCCCAGCTAGAAAAATGGGCTAAAAATGGCAGATGGAGTTTAATGCAGACTAGTGTGAGGTATTGCACTTTGGAAGGATAAACCAAGGTAGAACATACAAGGTAAATGGTAGGACACTGAAGAGTGTAGTAGAACAGAGGGATCTGGGAATACAGGTACATAATTCCCTAAAAGTGGTGTCACAGGTAGGTAGAGTCATAAAGTGCTTTTGGAACATTGGCCTTTATAAACCAAAGTATTCAGTATAAGAGTTAGAATGTTATGGTGAGGTTGTATAAGACATTGGTGAGGTCGAATTTAGAGTATTGTGTGCAGTTTTGGTCACCTAATTACAGGAAGGATATTAATAAGGTTGAAAGAGTGCAAAGAAAGTTTACAAGGATGTTGCCCGAGGCTTGAGAAATGGAGTTACAGGAAAAGGTTGAATAGGTTAAGACTTTATTCCTTGGAGCGTAGAAGAATGAGGGGAGATTTGATAGAGGTGTATAAGATTTTGATGGGTATAAACAGAATGAATGCAAGCAGGCTTTTTCCACTAAGACTAGGGGAAGACTAGAGGATATGGGTTAAAGGTGAAGGGGGAAAAGTTTAAAGGGAATATTAGTGGGGGGGTTTCTTCACAGAGAGAGTGATGGGAGTGTGGAATGAGCTCCCAGATGAAGTGATAAATGTAGGCTCACTTTTAACATTTAAGAAAAACTTGGACAGATACATGGATGAGAGGGATGTGGAGGGATGTAGTCCAGGTGCAGGTCAGTGGGACTCGGCAGAAAAATGGTTTGGCACAGCCAAGAGGGGACAAAAGGCTGTAGTTTTTTATGCTATAGTTTTCTATGATTCAATTGTTCTATGTTCTAGGGTGGCTACTTCTAATCAACATGTACTTTGGCCTTTTACACAATCATGCTTTGAAGTTCCACAATAAAATCCTGATAGGTGGACATGATTGGACTTCAATCCATAATTGGGATGGAACTCCAATTCAGTAACATTATACAGTAAGTGCAGTTACACCTATTTATATATAAGCGGCATTGAATGCTTCAGAGATGGAGTGAGAGGTTAGCACTGATTGGCAATGAGTATTATGGGGATGGAGCAGGGGATTGGTACTGACTGGCACTGAATGTTAAAAAGATGGAGTGGGGGACTGGCACTGACTGACACCGAATATTATGGTGATGAAGTGAAGGATTGACACTGACTGGTTTACTCCTTGGGGAGAAAGAGTAGTCTCATTTTTAATATAAATAACTCTGTGATTTGCTGTGCACTATGACTGCTCAACATGCAAAGCAAACTATTGTACCATCTAATAGCAAAAGATTATCTCAACAGAAAATGGAATGTTCCTTCTTTCAACTCACCCCCCCTTTCACTAATTGCTCTCTCAAAACCTCTGCTGGAACCTTTCAACTGTGAGAAGAAAACAATTTTCCTGAACCTTGCTTCATAACTATGACCTTTCGTTCGTTGGGATTTATTGAATCGCTGCTGCCTGCCTCGATTAAGTCTCCTATAATTGGTTGGTCAGAAACACAGTTAATGTGGTGAATTTCTACATTACTCAGCAGGTTTGAAACAAGCAGTCGGATACTGGTCACACATTATTGTACAGATCCTTGCCCATTTCCCTTTTGTATTTCAGTCAGTGGGTGGGTTGGGGGGTTGTTAAATGGGAGGTGGGTCAGATGCTGCCTGACAGTAACAGCAAATTGTCTCGCAAATTTGGTTCTAATGCCAATTTTTATAAACATAGGCAGGGATCATGGGTGGAAGTGGGAACATCGAGGTGGCAGCGTGGGTTCGTTGGGCCGAAGGGCCTGTTTGCTGTGCTGTTTTGTTCTTTGTTCTTTGTTCAAAGATTCACACCAATATTTCAACTCAAGCCTAACCAGTGTCTTGTGCAACTGTAATCCCACTTGTTTGTTCCTGTGTAAAGTCCAGAAAAGATTGATGAAGTTGCACAGGTGACATTCTTTTCCCCTATATTTCATTAAAGATCTTGTCATCCAACCATATTTCTTTCCACTACTCTTTTATAAAAAGATGTGCTACCATGTTTTGTTTTGCAATGATCCGAATCTGTCCACTCCAATAACTTCTCTGGCAATTCCCACAATGTCCTGAGATTTTGTTTGCAATTAACATGTCCCCATAGTTGGCATGAGCAAGCTTTGAGAACTCTTGTGTCTACATCTAGATGTTTTATATAAATAGGAAACAAGACAGCACAGTTCCCTGCCATTCACCATTGCTACTAGCTCTGTTATGTCCTCTAATTTGTCTGCTGCTCTCCTTTCTGTTCTCTCTTCTGTTGCCTCCTCTAATTTCTCCCATGATACATTCTCTAATTTCTCATCTGATAACTTGTCTACAGTCTCTTCAAATTCCTCTTCTACTACCTCCTCTGATGCCTTCTCTAGTTTGCCTTCTGTTACGTCCTCTGCTATCTCTTTCACTTATCCCCTCTGCTCTCTCCTTCACTTATCCCCTCTGCTATCTCTATCACTTATCCCCTCTGCTATCTCTTTCACTTATCCCCTCTGCTATCTCCTTCACTTATCCCCACTGCTATCTCCTTCACTCATACACTCTGCTATCTCCTTGACTTATCTTCTCTGCTATCTCCTTCACTTATCTCCTCTGCTATCTCCTTCACTTATCCCCTCTGCTATCTCCTTCAGTTATCACCTCTGCTATCTCCTTCACTTATCTCCTCTGCTACCTCCTTCACTTATCTTCTCTGCTATCTCCGTCACTTATCTCCTCTGCTATCTCCTTCTCTTATCCCCTCTGCTACTTCCTTCACTTATCTCCTCTGCTATCTCCTTCACTTATCCCCTCTGCTACGTCCTTCACTTATCCCCTCTGCTATCTCCTTCACTTATCCCCTCTGCTACCTCCTTCACTTATCTCCTCTGCTATCTCCTTCACTTATCTCCTCTGCTATCTCCTTCACTTATCACCTCTGCTATCTCTTCACTTATCCCCTCTGCTCTCTCCTTCACTTATCCTCTCTGCTACCTCCTTCACTTATCCCCTCTGCTATGTCATTCACTTATCTCCTCTGCTATCTCCTTCTCTTATCCCCTCTGCTACCTCCTTCACTTATCCCCTCTGCTATCTCCTTCGCTTATCTCCTCTGCTATCTCCTTCACTTATCCCTCTGCTATCTCCTTCGCTTATCTCCTCTGCTATCTCCTTCACTTATCCCCTTCACCTCCTTCTCTTATCCCTCCTACCTCCTTCGCTTATCCCCTCTGCTATCTCCTTCACTTATCCCCTCTGCTATCTCCTTCTCTTATCCCTCTCCTATCTCCTTCGCTTATCTCCTACGATATCTCCTTCACTTATCCACTCTTCTACCTCCTTCTCTTATCGCCTCTGCTATCTCCTTCGCTTATCTCCTCTGCTATCTCCTTCACTTGTCCCCCCTTCTACCTCCTTCTCTTATCCCCTCTGCTATCTCCTTCTCTTATCCCCTCTGCTATCTCCTTGTCTTATACCCTCTGCTATCTCCTTCTCTTATCCCCTCTGCTATCTCCTTCTCTTATCCCCTCTGTTATCTCCTTCTCTTATCCCCTCTGCTACCTCCTTCACTTATCCCCTCTGCTATCACCTTCTCTTATCCCCTCTGCTATCTCCTTCACTTATCCCCTCTGCTATCTCCTTCTCTTGTCCCCTCTACTATCTCCCTCACTTATCCTCTCTGCTACCTCCTTCACTTATCCCCTCTGCTACCTCCTTCTCTTATCTCCTCTGCTATCTCCTTCTCTTATCCCCTCTGCTACCTCCTTCACTTATCCCCTCTGCTATCTCCTTCTCTTATCCCCTCTGCTATCTCCTTCACTTATCCCCTCTGCTATCTCCTTCACTTATCCCCTCTGCTACCTCCTTCTCTTATCTCCTCTGCTATCTCCTTCTCTTATCCCCTCTGCTACCTCCTTCACTTATCCCCTCTGCTATCTCCTTCTCTTATCCTCTCTGCTTTCTCCTTCACTTATCCCCTCTGCTACCTCCTTCTCTTATCTCCTCTGCTATCTCCTTCTCTTATCCCCTCTGCTACCTCCTTCACTTATCCCCTCTGCTACCTCCTTCACTTATCCCCTCTGCGATCTCCTTCTCTTATCCCCTCTGCTACTTCCTCACTTATCCCCTATGCTACCTCCTTGACTTATCTCCTCTGCTACTTCCTTCACTTATCCTCGCTGCTACCTCCTTCACTTATCCCCTCTGCTATCTCCTTCACTTATCCCCTCTGCTACTTCCTTCACTTATCCCCTCTGCTATCTCCTTCACTTATCCCTTCTGCTATCTCCTTCACTTATCTTCTCTGCTACCTCCTTCTCTTATCTCCTCTGCTATCTCCTTCACTTATCCCCTCTGCTACCTCCTTCACTTATCCCCTCTGCGATCTCCTTCTCTTATCCCCTCTGCTACTTCTTCACTTATCCCCTATGCTACCTCCTTGACTTATCTCCTCTGCTACTTCCTTCACTTATCCTCTCTGCTACCTCCTTCACTTATCCCCTCTGCTATCTCCTTCACTTATCCCCTCTGCTATCTCCTTCACTTATCCCCTCTGCTATCTCCTTCACTTATCCCCTCTGCTATCTCCTTCACTTATCTCCTCTGCTATCTCCTTCACTTATCCCCTCTGCTACCTCCTTCACTTATCCCCTCTGCTATCTCCTTCACTTATCCCCTCTGCTATCTCCTTCACTTATCCCCTCTGCTATCTCCTTCACTTATCCCCTCTGCTATCTCCTTCACTTATCCCCTCTGCTATCTCCTTCACTTATCCCCTCTGCTATCTCCTTCACTTATCCCCTCTGCTATCTCCTTCACTTATCCCCTCTGCTATCTCCTTCACTTATCCCCTCTGCTATCTCCTTCACTTATCCCCTCTGCTATCTTCTTCACTTATCCCCTCTACTATCTCCTTCACTTATCCACTCTGCTATCTCGTTCACTTATCCCCTCTGCTACCTCCTTCACTTGTCCCCTCTGCTACCTCTTTCACTTATCCCCTCTGCTACCTCCTTGTCTTATCTCCTCTGATACTTCCTTCACTTATCCCCTCTGCTACCTCCTTGACGAATCTCCTCTGCTACTTCCTTCACTTATCCCCTCTGCTATCTCCTTCACTTATCCCCTCTGCTACTTCCTTCACTTATCCCCTCTGCTATCTCCTTCACTTATCTTCTCTGCTATCTCCGTCACTTATCTCCTCTGCTATCTCCTTCACTTATCTCCTCTGCTATCTCCTTCACTTATCCCCTCTGCTACCTCCTTCACTTATCCCCTCTGCTATCTCCTTCACTTATCCCCTCTGCTACCTCCTTCACTTATCCCCTCTGCTACCTCCTTCACTTATCCCCTCTGCTATCTCCTTCACTTATCCCCTCTGCTATCTCCTTCACTTATCCCCTCTGCTACCTCCTTCACTTATCCCCTCTGCTACCTCCTTCACTTATCCCCTCTGCTATCTCCTTCACTTATCCCCTCTGCTATCTCCTTCACTTATCCCCTCTGCTATCTCCTTCACTTATCCCCTCTGCTATCTCCTTCTCTTATCCCCTCTGCTACCTCCTTCACTTATCCCCTCTGCTATCTCCTTCTCTCATCCCCTCTGCTATCTTCCTCGCTTATCTCGTCTACTTTCTCCTTCACTTATCCACCCTTCTACCTCCTTCTCTTATCGCCTCTGCTATCTCCTTCGCTTATCTCCTCTGCTATCTCCTTCACTTGTCCCCCCTTCTACCTCCTTCTCTTATCCCCTCTGCTATCTCCTTCTCTTATCCCCTCTGCTATCTCCTTGTCTTATACCCTCTGCTATCTCCTTCTCTTATCCCCTCTGCTATCTCCTTCTCTTATCCCCTCTGTTATCTCCTTCTCTTATCCCCTCTGCTACCTCCTTCACTTATCCCCTCTGCTATCACCTTCTCTTATCCCCTCTGCTATCTCCTTCACTTATCCCCTCTGCTATCTCCTTCTCTTGTCCCCTCTACTATCTCCCTCACTTATCCTCTCTGCTACCTCCTTCACTTATCCCCTCTGCTACCTCCTTCTCTTATCCCCTCTGCTATCTCCTTCTCTTATCCCCTCTGCTACCTCCTTCACTTATCCCCTCTGCTACCTCCTTCTCTTATCTCCTCTGCTATCTCCTTCTCTTATCCCCTCTGCTACCTCCTTGACTTATCACCTCAGCTACCTCCTTCACTTATCCCCTCTGCTTCCTCCTTCACATATCCCTTCTGCTTCCTCCTTCACTTATCCTCTCTGCTATCTCCTTCACTTATCCCCTCTGCTACCTCCTTCTCTTATCTCCTCTGCTGTCTCCTTCTCTTATCCCCTCTGCTACCTCCTTCACTTATCCCCTCTGCTACCTCCTTCACTTATCCCCTCTGCTATCTCCTTCTCTTATCCCCTCTGCTACCTCCTTCACTTATCCCCTCTGCTACCTCCTTCACTTATCCCCTCTGCTATCTCCTTCTCTTATCTCCTCTGCTATCTCCTTCTCTTATCCCCTCTGCTACCTCCTTGACTTATCACCTCAGCTACCTCCTTCACTTATCCCCTCTGCTTCCTCCTTCACATATCCCTTCTGCTTCCTCCTTCACTTATCCTCTCTGCTATCTCCTTCACTTATCCCCTCTGCTACCTCCTTCTCTTATCTCCTCTGCTGTCTCCTTCTCTTATCCCCTCTGCTACCTCCTTCACTTATCCCCTCTGCTACCTCCTTCACTTATCCCCTCTGCTATCTCCTTCTCTTATCCCCTCTGCTACCTCCTTCACTTATCCCCTCTGCTACCTCCTTCACTTATCCCCTCTGCTACCTCCTTCACTTATCCCCTCTGCTATCTCCTTCTCTTATCCCCTCTGCTACCTCCTTCACTTATCCCTTCTGGAACCTCCTTCACTTATCCCCTCTGCTATCTCCTTCTCTTATCCCCTCTGCTACCTCCTTCACTTATCCCCTCTGCTATCTCCTTCTCTTATCCCCTCTGCTATCTTCCTCACTTATCTCCTCTGCTTTCTCCTTCACTTATCCACCCTTCTACCTCCTTCTCTTATCCCCTCTGCTATCTCCTTCGCTTATCTCCTCTGCTATCTCCTTCACTTGTCCCCCCTTCTACCTCCTTCTCTTATCCCCTCTGCTATCTCCTTCTCTTATCCCCTCTGCTATCTCCTTGTCTTATACCCTCTGCTATCTCCTTCTCTTATCCCCTCTGCTATCTCCTTCTCTTATCCCCTCTGTTATCTCCTTCTCTTATCCCCTCTGCTACCTCCTTCACTTATCCCCTCTGCTATCACCTTCTCTTATCCCCTCTGCTATCTCCTTCACTTATCCCCTCTGCTATCTCCTTCTCTTGTCCCCTCTACTATCTCCCTCACTTATCCTCTCTGCTACCTCCTTCACTTATCCCCTCTGCTACCTCCTTCTCTTATCTCCTCTGCTATCTCCTTCTCTTATCCCCTCTGCTACCTCCTTCACTTATCCCCCTGCTACCGATTCCTTCTCTATCTCCTCTGCTATCTCCTTCTCTTATCCTCTGCTACCTCCTTGACTTATCACCTCAGCTAACCATCCCTTCACTTATCCCCTCTGCTATCTCCTTCACTTATCCCCTCTGCTATCTCCTTCACTTATCCCCTCTGCTATCTCCTTCACTTATCCCCTCTGCTACCTCCTTCACTTATCCCCTCTGCTATCTCCTTCACTTATCCCCTCTGCTATCTCCTTCACTTATCCCCTCTGCTATCTCCTTCACTTATCCCCTCTGCTACCTCCTTCACTTATCCCCTCTGCTACCTCCTTCACTTATCCCCTCTGCTATCTCCTTCACTTATCTCCTCTGCTATCTCCTTCACTTATCCCCTCTGCTATCTCCTTCACTTATCTCCTCTGCTATCTCCTTCACTTATCCCCTCTGCTATCTCCTTCACTTATCCCCTCTGCTATCTCCTTCACTTATCCCCTCTGCTATCTCCTTCACTTATCCCCTCTGCTATCTCCTTCACTTATCCCCTCTGCTATCTCCTTCACTTATCCCCTCTGCTATCTCCTTCACTTATCCCCTCTGCTATCTCCTTCACTTATCCCCTCTGCTATCTCCTTCACTTATCCCCTCTGCTATCTCCTTCACTTATCCCCTCTGCTACCTCCTTCACTTATCCCCTCTGCTATCTCCTTCACTTATCCCCTCTGCTATCTCCTTCACTTATCCCCTCTGCTATCTCCTTCACTTATCCCCTCTGCTATCTCCTTCACTTATCCCCTCTGCTATCTCCTTCACTTATCCCCTCTGCTATCTCCTTCACTTATCCCCTCTGCTATCTCCTTCACTTATCCCCTCTGCTATCTCCTTCACTTATCCCCTCTGCTATCTCCTTCACTTATCCCCTCTGCTATCTCCTTCACTTATCCCCTCTGCTATCTCCTTCACTTATCCCCTCTGCTATCTCCTTCACTTATCCCCTCTGCTATCTCCTTCACTTATCCCCTCTGCTATCTCCTTCACTTATCCCCTCTGCTATCTCCTTCACTTATCCCCTCTGCTATCTCCTTCACTTATCCCCTCTGCTATCTCCTTCACTTATCCCCTCTGCTATCTCCTTCACTTATCCCCTCTGCTATCTCCTTCACTTATCCCCTCTGCTATCTCCTTCACTTATCCCCTCTGCTATCTCCTTCACTTATCCCCTCTGCTATCTCCTTCACTTATCCCCTCTGCTATCTCCTTCACTTATCCCCTCTGCTACCTCCTTCACTTATCCCCTCTGCTATCTCCTTCACTTATCTCCTCTGCTATCTCCTTCACTTATCCCCTCTGCTATCTCCTTCACTTATCCCCTCTGCTATCTCCTTCACTTATCCCCTCTGCTATCTCCTTCACTTATCCCCTCTGCTATCTCCTTCACTTATCCCCTCTGCTATCTCCTTCACTTATCCCCTCTGCTATCTCCTTCACTTATCCCCTCTGCTACCTCCTTCACTTATCCCCTCTGCTATCTCCTTCACTTATCCCCTCTGCTATCTCCTTCACTTATCCCCTCTGCTATCTCCTTCACTTACCCCTCTGCTATCTCCTTCACTTATCCCCTCTGCTATCTTCTTCACTTATCCCCTCTGCTATCTCCTTCACTTATCCCCTCTGCTATCTCCTTCACTTATCCCCTCTGCTACCTCCTTCACTTATCCCCTCTGCTATCTCCTTCACTTATCCCCTCTGCTATCTCCTTCACTTATCCCCTCTGCTATCTCCTTCACTTATCCCCTCTGCTATCTCCTTCACTTATCCCCTCTGCTATCTCCTTCACTTATCCCCTCTGCTATCTCCTTCACTTATCCCTCTGCATCTCCTTCACTTATCCCCTCTGCTACTCCTCACTTATCCCTCTGCTATCTCCTTCACTTATCCCCTCTGCTATCTCCTTCACTTATCCCCTCTGCTATTCCTTCACTTATCCTCTGCTATCTCCTTCACTTATCCCCTCTGCTACCTCCTTCACTTATCCCCTCTGCTATCTCCTTCACTTATCCCCTCTGCTATCTCCTTCACTTATCTCCTCTGCTATCTCCTTCACTTATCCCTCTGCTATTTCCTTCACTTATCCCCTCTGCTATCTCCTTCACTTATCCCCTCTGCAATCTCCTTCACTTATCCCCTCTGCTATCTCCTTCACTTATCCCCTCTGCTATCTCCTTCACTTATCTCCTCTGCTATCTCCTTCACTTATCTCCTCTGCTATCTCCTTCACTTATCCCCTCTGCTATCTCCTTCACTTATCTCCTCTGCTATCTCCTTCACTTATCCCCTCTGCTATCTCCTTCACTTATCCCCTCTGCTACCTTCTACACTTATCTCCTCTGCTATCTCCAGCGCTTATCTCCTCTGCTATCTTCTTCACTTATCTCCTCTGCTATCTCCTTCACTTATCCCCTCTGCTATCTCCTTCACTTATCCCCTCTGCTATCTCCTTCACTTATCCCCTCTGCTATCTCCTTCACTTATCCCCTCTGCTATCTCCTTCACTTATCCCCTCTGCTATCTCCTTCACTTATCCCCTCTGCTATCTCCTTCACTTATCCCCTCTGCTATCTCCTTCACTTATCCCCTCTGCTATCTCCTTCACTTATCCCCTCTGCTATCTCCTTCACTTATCCCCTCTGCTATCTCCTTCACTTATCCCCTCTGCTATCTCCTTCACTTATCCCCTCTGCTATCTCCTTCACTTATCCCCTCTGCTATCTCCTTCACTTATCCCCTCTGCTATCTCCTTCACTTATCCCCTCTGCTATCTCCTTCACTTATCCCCTCTGCTATCTCCTTCACTTATCCCCTCTGCTATCTCCTTCACTTATCCCCTCTGCTATCTCCTTCACTTATCCCCTCTGCTATCTCCTTCACTTATCCCCTCTGCTATCTCCTTCACTTATCCCCTCTGCTACCTCCTTCACTTATCCCCTCTGCTATCTCCTTCACTTATCCCCTCTGCTATCTCCTTCACTTATCCCCTCTGCTATCTCCTTCACTTATCCCCTCTGCTATCTCCTTCACTTATCCCCTCTGCTACCTCCTTCACTTATCCCCTCTGCTATCTCCTTCACTTATCTCCTCTGCTATCTCCTTCACTTATCCCCTCTGCTATCTCCTTCACTTATCCCCTCTGCTATCTCCTTCACTTATCCCCTCTGCTATCTCCTTCACTTATCCCCTCTGCTATCTCCTTCACTTATCCCCTCTGCTATCTCCTTCACTTATCCCCTCTGCTATCTCCTTCACTTATCCCCTCTGCTATCTCCTTCACTTATCCCCTCTGCTATCTCCTTCACTTATCCCCTCTGCTATCTCCTTCACTTTCCCCTCTGCTATCTCCTTCACTTATCCCCTCTGCTATCTCTTCATTATCCCTCTGCTATCTCCTTCACTTATCCCCTCTGCTACCTCCTTCACTTATCCCTCTGCTATCTCCTTCACTTATCCCCTCTGCTATCTCCTTCACTTATCCCCTCTGCTATCTCCTTCACTTATCCCCTCTGCTATCTCCTTCACTTATCCCCTCTGCTATCTCCTTCACTTATCCCCTCTGCTATCTCCTTCACTTATCCCCTCTGCTATCTCCTTCACTTATCTCCTCTGCTATCTCCTTCACTTATCCCCTCTGCTATCTCCTTCACTTATCCCCTCTGCTATCTCCTTCACTTATCCCCTCTGCTACCTCCTTCACTTATCCCCTCTGCTACCTCCTTCACTTATCCCCTCTGCTATCTCCTTCACTTATCTCCTCTGCTATCTCCTTCACTTACTCTCACTATCCCCTCTGCTATCTCCTTCACTTATCCCCTCTGCTATCTCCTTCACTTATCCCCTCTGCTATCTCCTTCACTTATCCCCTCTGCTATCTCCTTCACTTATCCCCTCTGCTATCTCCTTCACTTTCCCCTCTGCTATCTCCTTCACTTATCCCCTCTGCTACTCTTCACTTATCCCCTCTGCTATCTCCTTCACTTATCCCCTCTGCTATCTCCTTCACTTATCCCCTCTGCTACTCTTCACTTCCCCTCTGCTACTCCTTCACTTATCCCTCTGCTACCTCCTTCACTTATCCCCTCTGCTATCTCCTTCACTTATCCCCTCTGCTATCTCCTTCACTTATCCCCTCTGCTATCTCCTTCACTTATCCCCTCTGCTATCTCCTTCACTTATCCCCTCTGCTATCTCCTTCACTTATCCCCTCTGCTATCTCCTTCACTTATCCCCTCTGCTATCTCCTTCACTTATCCCCTCTGCTATCTCCTTCACTTATCCCCTCTGCTATCTCCTTCACTTATCCCCTCTGCTATCTCCTTCACTTATCCCCTCTGCTATCTCCTTCACTTATCCCCTCTGCTATCTCCTTCACTTATCCCCTCTGCTATCTCCTTCACTTATCCCCTCTGCTATCTCCTTCACTTATCCCCTCTGCTATCTCCTTCACTTATCCCCTCTGCTATCTCCTTCACTTATCTCCTCTGCTATCTCCTTCACTTATCCCCTCTGCTATCTCCTTCACTTATCCCCTCTGCTATCTACTTATCCCCTCTGCTATCTCCTTCACTTATCCCCTCTGCTATCTCCTTCACTTATCCCCTCTGCTATCTCCTTCACTTATCTCCTCTGCTATCTCCTTCACTTATCCCCTCTGCTATCTCCTTCACTTATCCCCTCTGCTATCTCCTTCACTTATCCCCTCTGCTATCTCCTTCACTTATCCCCTCTGCTATCTCCTTCACTTATCCCCTCTGCTACCTCCTTCACTTATCCCCTCTGCTATCTCCTTCACTTATCCCCTCTGCTATCTCCTTCACTTATCCCCTCTGCTATCTCCTTCACTTATCCCCTCTGCTATCTCCTTCACTTATCCCCTCTGCTATCTACTTATCCCCTCTGCTATCTCCTTCACTTATCCCCTCTGCTATCTCCTTCACTTATCCCCTCTGCTATCTCCTTCACTTATCTCCTCTGCTATCTCCTTCACTTATCCCCTCTGCTATCTCCTTCACTTATCCCCTCTGCTATCTCCTTCACTTATCCCCTCTGCTACCTCCTTCACTTATCCCCTCTGCTATCTCCTTCACTTATCTCCTCTGCTATCTCCTTCACTTATCCCCTCTGCTATCTCCTTCACTTATCCCCTCTGCTACCTCCTTCACGTATCCCCTCTGCTACCTTCTACACTTATCTCCTCTGCTATCTCCAGCGCTTATCTCCTCTGCTATCTTCTTCACTTATCTCCTCTGCTATCTCCTTCACTTATCCCCTCTGCTATTTCCTTCACTTATCCCCTCTGCTATCTCCTTCACTTATCCCCTCTGCTATCTCCTTCACTTATCCCCTCTGCTACCTCCTTCACTTATCCCCTCTGCTATCTCCTTCACTTATCCCCTCTGCTATCTCCTTCACTTATCCCCTCTGCTATCTCCTTCACTTATCCCCTCTGCTATCTCCTTCACTTATCCCCTCTGCTATCTCCTTCACTTATCCCCTCTGCTATCTCCTTCACTTATCCCCTCTGCTATCTCCTTCACTTATCCCCTCTGCTACCTCCTTCACTTATCCCCTCTGCTATCTCCTTCACTTATCTCCTCTGCTATCTCCTTCACTTATCCCCTCTGCTATCTCCTTCACTTATCCCCTCTGCTATCTCCTTCACTTATCCCCTGCTATCTCCTTCACTTATCCCCTCTGCTATCTCCTTCACTTATCCCCTCTGCTATCTCCTTCACTTATCCCCTCTGCTATCTCCTTCACTTATCCCCTCTGCTACTCTTCATTTCCCTCTGCTATCTCCTTCACTTATCTCCTCTGCTACCTCCTTCACTTATCCCCTCTGCTATCTCCTTCACTTATCCCCTCTGCTATCTCCTTCACTTATCCCCTCTGCTACCTCCTTCACTTATCCCCTCTGCTATCTCCTTCACTTATCTCCTCTGCTATCTCCTTCACTTATCTCCTCTGCTATCTCCTTCACTTATCCCCTCTGCTATCTCCTTCACTTATCCCCTCTGCTATCTCCTTCACTTATCCCCTCTGCTATCTCCTTCACTTATCCCCTCTGCTATCTCCTTCACTTATCCCCTCTGCTATCTCCTTCACTTATCCCCTCTGCTATCTCCTTCACTTACCCTCTGCTATCTCCTTCAATTTTCCCCTCTGCTTCTCCTTCACTTATCCCCTCTGCTACCTCCTCACTTATCCCCTCTGCTATCTCCTTCACTTATCCCCTCTGCTATCTCCTTCACTTTCCCTCTGCTATCTCCTTCACTTATCCCCTCTGCTATCTCCTTCACTTATCCCCTCTGCTATCTCCTTCACTTATCCCCTCTGCTACCTCCTTCACTTATCCCCTCTGCTATCTCCTTCCTTATCCCCTCTGCTATCTCCTTCACTTATCCCCTCTGCTATCTCCTTCACTTATCCCCTCTGCTACCTCCTTCACTTATCCCCTCTGCTATCTCCTTCACTTATCCCCTCTGCTATCTCCTTCACTTATCCCCTCTGCTATCTCCTTCACTTATCCCCTCTGCTATCTCCTTCACTTATCCCCTCTGCTATCTCCTTCACTTATCCCCTCTGCTATCTCCTTCACTTATCCCCTCTGCTATCTCCTTCACTTATCTCCTCTGCTACCCCTTCACTTATCCCCTCTGCTATCTCCTTCACTTATCCCTCTGCTATCTCCTTCACTTATCCCCTCTGCTATCTCCTTCACTTATCCCCTCTGCTATCTCCTTCACTTTCCCCTCTGCTATCCTTCACTTATCCCCTCTGCTATCTCCTTCACTTATCCCCTCTGCTATCTCCTTCACTTATCCCCTCTGCTATCTCCTTCACTTATCCCTCTGCTATCTCCTTCACTTATCTCCTCTGCTATCTCCTTCACTTATCCCCTCTGCTATCTCCTTCACTTATCCCCTCTGCTATCTCCTTCACTTATCTCCTCTGCTATCTCCTTCACTTATCCCCTCTGCTACCTCCTTCACTTATCCCCTCTGCTATCTCCTTCACTTATCTCCTCTGCTATCTCCTTCACTTATCCCCTCTGCTATTTCCTTCACTTATCCCCTCTGCTATCTCCTTCACTTATCCCCTCTGCTATCTCCTTCACTTATCTTCTCTGCAATGTCTTCTCCATCCTTTTATGATATTCCAGGTAAATCCATTTGTGTTAAGGAATGTTTCCCCTGTTCATTCCTTTCTTCATTGCAGTGTTCTTTTATTCTGGGAGGGATCTCTTTGTTGGTTTTTTCAGGCTGCTGATAAAATAGGTGAGCATGCAGGGCAGTGAGAAAACACCAGATCTAAGCTGAGATCCAGCACAGAGAGAAGGCACTGTAAGTTACAAGAGCAGCTAAGCATAAGTTCTGCAATCTGATAAGAGAAAATTAAAATGATTAGCACTTAAATTAATGGCTCAAAACCATATTTAAATTCTGGCTATTATAACTGTTATGCATAATGACTCTTACAAATGGTAAGGATGTATTTATCATAATGATTAAATGCCAATAAGAATTCATTAACTGTGTCATACAAAAGCAGAAGATATTATGATGGCAGTAAGGATAATTTTGGATATTCTACACTTACATGCAGACAAGTTTTAAAGATTCTGCTTTTTAACATTAACACTTTGTGTGAGATTTTCTGCCTCCCTCCTTCCCCCTCAACCCCCCAGCACATTTTCCAGTGGTGGATGTGACTTGCCATTGGCCAGTGGTGAGATTTTCCAGTGCCACCAGTGGCTATGGGTTTTTGCATAGTTGTCTATCCTGCCATCATAACCCACTGCTCGGGATCTACTTTGGTGGAACTGGATGATCCACCAGTAAAAAGAACTGGAAAATCTCACCCTTAGTTTTAGTCCATCATTGTTTGGATGATATCTCAATCCTTTTCTTTTACTCACTCATGGGCAAGACCACAATTGTTGCCCATTTTAAGATGCTGTTGAGAAGCTGATGATTAAATGACCTTCTTGAACCATTGCAGTCCATGTGGTGTAGGTACACCCACAATGTTGTTAGGGAAGGAGATCCAGAATTCTGACCTTGTGATAGTTAAGTAATGGCGATGTAAGTCAGGATGGTGTATGACTTGATGGGGAAAATGTTGGTGGTGGAGTTCCATGTGTCTGCTGCCCTTGTCCTTCTAGGTTGTTGAACTCATGAGATTGTAAGGTTTTAGAACATAGAACATAGAACATAGAACATTACAGCACAGAACAGGCCCTTCGGCCTTCGATGTTGTGCCGACCAAGATAAAAAGCAATGCCCCTCCAAACTAAACCATTCCCTTCTCTTCCATATACTTATCAACTAACCTCTTAAACGCCACCAAACTTGGCGCATCTACAACAGCTGCAGGCAGGGCATTCCACTCCCTAATCACTCTTTGAGTAAAGAACCTACCTCTGATATCCGTCCTATAACTCATACCCCTTAATTTAAAGCTGTGTCCCCTCGTGCTAGCTTTCTCCATCCTAGGAAAAAGGCTATCACTGTCCACCCTATCTAAACCTCTAATCATCTTATATGCTTCAATAAGATCCCCTCTTAGCCGCCTCCTTTCTAACGAAAACAACCTCAAATCCTTCAACCTCTCTTCATAGGACCTGCCCTCCATACCAGGCAACATCCTGGTAAACCTCCTCTGTACCCTCTCCAATGCCTCCACATCTTTCTTATAATGTGGGGACCAGAACTGCACACAATACTCCAAGTGCGGCCGCACTAGAGTTTTGTACAGTTGCAACATGATGCTGCGGCTCCTAAATTCAATCCCCCTACCAATAAAAGCTAAGACTCCATATGCCTTCTTAACAACTTTATCCACTTGACTGCCTACTTTCAGGGATCTATTGACACATACACCAAGATCCTTCTGTTCCTCAACACTATTAAGAGCCCTACCATTAGCCCTATACTCTACACATTTATTGTTCCTGCCAAAGTGCATTACCTCACACTTTTCCACATTAATCAAAGGAGGTTTGGAAAGTTGCTGCAGCATAGTTTGTACATGGTACACATGGCTGCCATTGTGCCAGTGCTAGAGGGACTGAATATTTAAGATGGTAAATGGAGCCAATCAAGCAGGTTGCTTTGTCCTGAATGGTGTTGAATCTCTTGAGTGTTGTTGGAGATGCACTCAACCAGGCAACTGGAGAACATTCCATCACTCTCCTGACCTGTACATTATAGAAGGTGAACAGGCTTTGGGGAATCAAGATGTGAATTATTCGTTGCAAGAGTCCTAGCTGCAGACCAACTCTAGTAGCCATAGTATTTACGTAGCTTGTCCCCGGTGTTTCTGGTGAAGGATGAGCCTCAGAATGTTGATATGGTTTTATTGATGGCAGTGCCATTGAGTGTCAAGAGGACAAATCCAAGCAGTGATGTAAATATACCCTTAATAATTTTTTTTTTAAATCATGCTCTCTGCGGCTCACAGCCTTGGCTGATGTCATTGTTGCTGGCTTGACTGGAGATGTCCTTTTATTGTTGCTTAAATGGGGGTTTGTTTATTTTTACTGGGATGTTTTTGACTCTGCATTGTTAGGAGAAAAACTGGTTGACAGGCCAGGTGACAGAATTTTTTTTTCATTTTCAGTTTGGAGCTGCAAGTTTTAGTTTTGGAAGGGGCATCAAGCTGAAAAGAAGTCTACCTCTCTCCCTGGTTTTAGAAATTCTGCTAGTCATCGGAATGCAAGTTCTTGCCTTTCTGAAATAGAAAATCTGTTGTTGGTGACTTGCCTAGAACCCCTGGTGTTTTGGGAAGTTGTTCTGACTTCAAACTGTTCTGAGTCTGTCCAGAAAACTGCAGACTTCATCCAAAGGACTCAAATCCAGATTTATGTGAGCATTACTCCATGCTATATTAAACCCAATTGAAAGGCCTTGTTTATGGCTTGGGTTTGATTGGACAGTTCTTATATTTGTCAAGAATTACACACTATCATGGTTGTTTTGGTGTTGTTTGTAATTGATAGAAGCTATTATTAATATTTGTACGATACACATTAACTATATTCTTAACTAAATTTTGTTTGATAAAAGCTCCCTCATAGATTATTTGAATCATACCTGAAATGAAACATATCATGCTTATCATAGTCAAATTCAAGGTGCAAGTTATGATCCAGACAGGCTCCTTAAAACACTTTGGAGTTTCTGACCTGAAGCATAACAAGAACAGTTAGGGATGGGCAATAAATGATGGCCTAGCCAGTGAAGTCTACATTCCTAGATTGAATTTTTAAAAAGATTGGCAAAATAGGATAGTTAAAAACTTTCAATATTTAGGCTTAAAGAAAACATAGAAGGCATGTGAAAGGGCTCAAGGAGATAAGAGAGAAAATTGGGAAATATTTAGAAAGTATGAGGAAAGTTTTCCATTCTTTGCACGGAGTGCTGGCTAAGATGGGAAACTCATCAACCACACGACTGACTTTCCTCACCACATTTTGCAGCACTCTGCAGAAACAATCTGTCAGACTGGCCCAGGTCGTGTCAGGGTGGAGCTGGAAAAGGCTAGAACCGAGAATTCCAAGATTGGGGAACGCTGATCTCCAAATGAAAACACAGGAACATCTGCCCCACACACAGAGGCCCATCCCAAGGAAACCCCTCCACCCACACAGACATGGCAGACACCCCCTTCCATATACTGGGGTACACCACACCCTCCATCCTCCCCATCCCCCAACATGCACAGAGCAAACAACCCTCCCAGCCGACAAGGAGTAATATTCTCAATTGAGCCTCCCAGAGGACCCCATCAGTACTTCCTGAGCGTAGTGCCATTGTGCCAATAGATAGTGCCAGGGGCATATCCCTACCCCCTCCCCCAGAGACTACACTTGGCGGTTCCCTTCCCCTGGTTCAAAAAAGCAGCTGATGGGGAAGTTTCTATTGTAAGGGGACAGATACAGCTGGGAAGCCCGCTGATTATATGTACATGTATTAAAATGAGAGGTTCCCGAACTTGGACAAAATGAAATATCGCCAGTTAAATTCTTATTTTCTGAGTCTCGTGGTATTTTGCACCCATGTTGCTGTTTGCACTTATGATGAACATGGATACAAAATTGCAGCATTTTCAGAGCAGAATTGAGTGTGGAATGAGCAGGATGGCAGCATGACCAACAAGATATCGATTTTTAAAACTGGAGATGAGCTAATTCAAGTAATACAAAGCAGTTAGTTTAATCATATTGAGACAGGAAGTTATAGGGTCTGCTCTGCCATTATAGTCTGCTGTGCCATTCAATTATTGCTGACCTGATTCTCATCCCTTTTTGCATAACTCCTGATCCCCTTATTAATCAAGAACCTACCTATGTCTTTACAACACTCGATGACCTGGTCTCCACAGCCTTCTGCAGCAGAATTTCAGATTCACCACTTTCTGGCTGAAGAAATTCCTCCTCATCTCTGTTTTAAAGATTCATCCCTTTAGTTGAGGGTGTGGCCTCTGGTTCTAACTTTTCCTCCTAGTGGAAACATCCTCTCTACATCCACTCTATCTAGGCCTAGCATTATTCTGTAAGTTTCAATAAAATCCCCCCCTCATCCTTCTAAATTCCAACTTCTTCAGAACTAGAGTCCTCAAACATTTCTCATACAACAAGTTCTTCATTCCAGGGATCATTCTTGTGAATCTCCTCTGAATGCTTTCTAAAGCCAGCACATCCTTTCTTAAATTTGGGGCACAAAACTCTTGCAATACATTAAATGGGGTCTGACCAGAGCCTTATGCAGCTTCAGAAGTACATCCCTGTTCTTTTATTCTGGACTTCTTGACATGAATGCTAACTTGCATTTGCCTTCCTAACTACTGACTGAACCTGCACATTAACCTGAAGAGAATCTTGAACAGTGACTCCCAAGACCTTTTGTGTTTCTGATTTCCTATGTATTTTCCCATTTAGAAAATCATCAATGCTTCTAACCCTCCTTCCAAAGTGTATAACCTCATACTTTTCCACATTGTATTCCATCTGCTACTTCTTTGCCTACTCTCATAAACTGTCTAAGTTCTTCTACAGTCCCCCTATTTTGTACAAGAACCAATTGTAATTATACTCTAATGATGTTGTCTACATGGACTTCAGCAAAACCTTTGACAAGATACTGCATGGTAAGTTGTTGCATAAAGTTAAATCTCACAGGATCCAGGTGAGGTATCTAAATGGGCACAAAATTGACTTCTTGACAGAAGCCAGAGGATTGGTGTAGAGAGGAGGCCTGTGACCAGCGGTGTGCCTCAGGGATCAGTGCTGGGCCCATTGTTATTTGTCATTTATATTAATGATTTGGATGAGAATATAGGGGGCATGGTTAGTAAGTTTGCAGATGACATCAAGATTGATGGCATAGCATACAGCGAGGAAGGTTATCTCCATTTGCAGTGGGATCTTGATCAATTAGGCCAGTTGATGAATGGCAGATGGAGTTTAATTTAGACAAATTAATGGATTTTGCATTTTGGTAGAGGTAATGCATTTTGGTAGATTGAACCAATGCTGGACTTACTCAGTTAATGGTAGGGCATCGGGGAGAGTTACAGAACAAAGAGATCTAGGGATACATGTTCATAGCTCCTTGAAAGTGGAGTCATAGGTGGACATTTGGTGAAAAAGGCATTCGGCATGCTTGGTTTCATCAGTCAGAACCTTAAATAAAGGAGTTGGGTCATCTTGTTGAAATTGTACAAAACATCGGCAAGGCCACACTTGGAATACTGTGTGCAATTCTAATCACCCTATTATAGGAAGGATATTATTAAACTAGGAAGAGTGCAGAAAAAATTTACTAGGATGCTACCAGGACTTGATGCATTCAGTTATAAGAAGAGGCTGAACAGACTGGGACCTTTTTCTCCGGAGTGTAGGAGGCTGAGGGATGACCTTGTAGAGGTCTATAAAATAATGAGAGGCATAGACCAGATAGTCAATATCTTTTCCCAAAGGTAGGGGAGTCTAAAACTACAGGGCATAGGTTTTAAGATGAGTGGAGAGAGATACAAAAGTGTCCAGAAGGGCAATTTTTTCACACAGAGAGTGGTGTCTGGAACAAGATGCCAGAGGAAGTAGTCGAGATGGGTACAAGTTTATCCTTTAAAAAGCATTTAAATAGTTATATGAGTACAATGGGTAGAGAGGGATATCGGCCAAAAGCGGGCAATTGGTATTAGTTTAGGGGTTTAAAAAAAAGGGTGACATGGACAAGTTGAGCTGAAGGGCCTATTTCCATGCTGTAAACCTCTATGACTCTATAAATGGAAATCAGGTTGCTGTATGGAAGAGCAAAGTAATCTGGGGATATAGATGCAGAATTTACTTCCAAGCTTAGTAGTGGAAGCAGAGATATGACAATGTTTGAGATTGTATAAGTGGATGTCGGAAATAAGATACAGAAATGAGTAATTGTGATTTGGACTATTTTCTCATCTGAAGCAGGCTGCTTAGGCTGAATGGCCTGTTTCTAATTTCTTTGAGTGACAGTTTGGAAAGTTGGTATGATACATTGGGTAATGAAGCAATAAGCTCTGATTTTGTGGAATTTAAGATTGCAGGGAGTACAAAGACTTTTTACCCATTGAAGCCAATCAGAGCAACATTGCAGAGACCTGAGAACAGGTCACGTAATTCACATTCTGGATGAAGAATGGCCTATTGTACAAATAGGCCTAAAAGCAGGAGAAGACCATTGAAAAAAATGATAGATTTCAAGAAATTCTGTTTATACCCATTTTTAATAAGAGCGGGGGGGGTTTTTCCCCTTTATTTGCTTTGTTGTGTTCTAAGGCTATACCCTAGCACCTAAGGCCCAAATGCTAGCAGCTCATGCAATGAAATATTAGGTTTCTTGTTGTTTACTGCATCAGTGTCCAGGATTAGATTTGTTCAAAAGAAGAAAAAAACTGCAGACAGAATAATTACCCAGTCCACCCATAAACCTTCTTCGCAGCTAACTTGACAGAAACACAGGACCGGGAACCATATACTAATCTCAGTGCCAGATGTGGTAAATAGTCAAGGGATATTGAGAAAGGAATGAAAACAGGATTAAACCTCCAAGGACAAAACTCCGAACATAATACAAGAATATTGCTGATGGAGCTTGATGATTATATAATGTTCAGTTTCACACCTGGGGTTTATATTGGCATTTGAACCTTTCTGTGAGATTACTGGTCTGTAATCAGTCCCAGGCAAACATTGTTTGCTCTTTCATTAATGTTGTGATCATAACTTCAACATGAAATGCAAAACCAATTAGGAATGATAATACACTGCTCTGCATATAGTAGATGCTGCCACATTGAAAATGATTTCCTAAAATGATCTTGCTACAATCTGGTTAAGAACCATTCACATTTATAAAGGAAATTTGAACACTTCATTTTAAGCAACTACATCACAAGATTTCTTTTTTAAATTTATTAATTAAACAAAACAAACTATTTATTTAACAATATTGTTTGAACTGTATAAGTTAGGTGCTTGGGTTTACTTCTTATATCCCCCTGGAATTCTCTTACAAGAGACATCACTATTAAAATTATTTACTTCTATACAGACTATCTGTAAGTATACCACATTCTCCAGAAACTATTTTTAATTCTCCTCAGCTCCATATATTCTCACAGGTAAAACTGTAATTTCCCACTTCTTGACTGGATCCCAGACCCTGTTCTCTTACTTTTCAATATTTCCAAGCTAATTCCACTGATTACTTTTTTTGCAACAAAAATCTATGAAGATCACTGTTGTTTTGCTCACTAAGCAATTATCCAGCTTCTGCAGCTCACAAGATCAAACTGAGATTAAGCCATGCCTACTTTCTACCTGGCCAACAATCTCATTAGTTCTTTATCCTGCTTACAGTGCAGGTCTATCTATCATTGACTTTCGATAATTTTTCCCAGTGAGCTGCAACCTGTACCAATCCAAACTGCAAAAAAACCTTTTTAGCAAGCATGCAGATAAATTGAAACTTGAGATGCTTCCTAAGTTTTACCCATCTCCGTGATGATTAGTCTGTTCTAAACTGTCCTCAAACTGACCTTTAATTGTCACTCATTTTGGGGAAGGGGTGGAGGGGTGGCTCCTTCATAGTCAGAAACCTGGTGCTGATCAGGGGACCTGACAATAGGGTTGTGGGGGGGCATGTGGGTGGTTGGACCACTCAAACCCTCCCTGGTCCTTACTTCAGAATCCATGAACCGCCCACCTCCTCATGACCTCCATCCCATGAGCCACATCCCTTGTTCCTTCACCATTGATCTGCTGTTCCACAATGATCCTGGTCCTTTGGTGGGTGCACTGCCACCAGCTGCCAGCGCTTCCATTAGCATTGCCATCATGAGTAACTGATTGGTTGGCAGGGTGCAGGACTTCTGTTGTTGGGGGCCTCAGATTGAGGGGAAGACCTGAAATTGGTCACTTAAGTGCATGAAGGCCACTTGATTCCATTGAACTGCCACCATGCTATTGCCAGTTCTCTGACTGGTGGGTGAGATCCCCATTGGCCTGACAGAATCCCAGCCTACCATCCTTGGTAATTGGAGATGAGGCAGTTTGGGATGTCAAGGTTCTGTATCATGCATGTTAAGTCTTGCTATTTCAAAAAGAAATATCATAGAAATGCACAAAGTATTTGCACACTGGTATTGCATGGGGTGATTAAAGTATCCAAAATACCAAAGAATCCATGCACAATTTCTGTAAACTTAACCAAAAATGAATATATTCATGAAGCAGTGCAAACTGACCACCGTCACATACAAAAATCAATAATCAATGATTTGCTCTCTGCCTTTCAGAAGTACCCTGTCAAGTTTAGTGACCCTTAATTGAGCAGAACTACACTGGATTTGGTTAAGAATGAGTTTAACCCTCCGGTTCAATTTATCACTGTTAAGGTTTGACCAGAAACTGAACTGGTTGAAATAAATATACAAGTTCATTGTATTACGAATGTCTAAGCCCGGCCTTTTGCAAATTGAACTATTTTGCAAGAATCCACAGGATAGCCACACTGGTGTACCGCAGAAGGGCCATTTTTAATTCCAGGGGCTGTCTGTTCAGCTGAAGCAGAACTAATGCCTGTTCATATTTCTAATGTGGATATAATTTATCTGAATTAATTATAAAATGGTGGTATTTGTACTCTGAGGTTATTTTTGGAGAAGAATCAATATTTCATCAACTTAGAGTGAAGGGATTGGAAAAGTGGAAAAGCATAAAATTGACATACAAGAGTTTTTTTCTTAATCTTCACTTCCATTATACTTTAATGGAAAGCTCCATGATTTATTCATAATTTTTCTTTGAGTTTGAAAAGAATGGAATTAAAGCCACGTCAGCATACACAGAATATGGTGTAGGATGGAGATAGCTGTGATTGCCCTGTCATGGCAATATGTCACGTGTGATTCATCTTCAATTTTACTGACTGCAGGTATATATTGAATTTCTTTTAAGGACTTTTGCCAAGCTAAGACACTTACCTCGATTTTGTGTGACACATTACAAAATGTCAAAACCCCACCCTCTCCCCTTACTGATGATGTAGCGATGTTCCCGCCCTTGGGAAACTCATTTCAATACATTTCCACATAATTAGCAGGCTTCCCCACCGTATCCATTCCAACCCCATCCTCCCCTTGCCAGTGTGATGTCTGGCTGCTCCATGTTCGTGTGAGCCCTGCATTTCTGAGGAGGGGGAGGGGAGGAGACTGGGAGGTGGGGATGGGGTAGTGAGGTGGGGTTGAAGGGGCAGAGGGAGTGAGGAGGAGGGCGAGGGAGTAGGAGCTGGGGCAGGGAGAGGGAGAGGTAGGGGATGGGGAGGAGAGGAGAAGGGAGAAGAGGTGAAGTGGGGAGGAGGGGAGGTTGGGGGCAAGATAGAGAGAATGGGTAAGGGTAAGATGAGTGGGGAGAGGTAAGAGGAGTGGGAGGGAGCGGATCCCCATGTCCATGAAGGGGATTATCTGTGTGTGTGTTTGGGGACGGAGTAGTCACTGAGTCCTTTTTGTTTCCTATTAGGGTGCCTATCTTGGGATTCCCTGTTGTGGATTTTTCAGCACGGCCCTGCACAACGTGCTGGATTATCTGATGAGAAAAAGTGATTGTTCAGCCTGCCAGCTACACACCGGTTTCCCCATCTCAGCCAGCATTCTGTGCAAAAGATGAAAAATTCCATTCACTGACTTCAAAGAAATCACCTAACCTCAAACTTTGCCAAGTCTGGAAACTTCTGAATGTGGATTTGCCCAGAGACATAGCAACAAGCAATTCCCTCAATGGACTTCACAGCTACTATTGTCTAAACTCTACAAAACGTAATGACATTGAACTATTAGAATTTCCAACTACAGAACCTACTCAGAATATTGAAGTGTCTACAATGCTTATTCTGCATGGAGGATGCCAAGGATATTTTGATAGCTTTGACAATGTGGATCACCCTCCATCGTGCACTAATAGCAGATTTCACATGACTAAAGTCCCCTCGTGTATCAGCTTATCTATGGTTACTGTAACAGAAGAAGTCCGCAAATGGACCTGTAACATCATCTCTCTCTCTCCCTGCTATCTCAAACTCAGTGCTCCCTTGCTGTCACATTTGGGATACATCATAGAGATAGAGAAATTCAGTTGAAAGAACTCTGCTTGCTGGGATCAACCGACACAGAAGTTCTGATGAAGACTCCAAAATTCCAAGGGGAAATGAAAGATCCAGAATTAACTGTCTCAACTACAAATGAACTGCCTCAACTATGAACACAGTTGGAACATGTTGTTACCATTATGATGTCATATCTTTACTTGGTTGGATTTTCTACTCAATAAAAAAAGTAGTCCTTTGAGTTTAAACTCTAGATAGTCTGGTGGACTGAGTCCTTTACGATCAACGTGTAAACAGTTAAGTATAGATACTGAATAGACATCTTCATTCCTTTAGGATTAATTGAGGAATGAGAAAGAAAGGACTAGTCCTAGAATGTGGGCACAGGATCATAATAGCCCAGTGAACCTATCGAAAAAATATGAGCCTAAACGTTGCCAATTCCATGACAGTTGTGTTACTCTTCCATCCGAGATGATTGCCTTCCTGATTCAATTTCTTTATGCAAACTTTTACTGTCTTTATTGAGAGTGATTGAACGTATAAATCATAAAAATATCAATATATTGGAATTGAATAGTTTTAAATTCACTGCTTACTGGATTTAATACATTTATAAGGACTCAGGCAATTTGCATGTTGTCCCTTATGGAGCCAAATCATTATTAGTTCAAACTTGTTGATTCAAAACAATGGTTCAATAATTGTCTTGGAGAGCCTGTTTTAGTTACATGGAGGTGGCAAACTTGACTGCCTGGCTATATAACTGAAATGGCCATGTTAAGGTGTGTCCCCCAGGGCAAGGCCAAGGTGAGAAAATGTTCAAGGTGCTATTTTGACAATTACCAGTCTGCACAAAGGGGCTTATCAAAACAAACTTACAGAAAACAAGGTATCAGATCATTTGCACTCTCCAACTTGCTGAGCCACTGAAACTGGACCAGTACAAACTGTGACACAGGAACAGAGCAACTTGTACCTATCAGGCACCAGCATATACTCCTCCATCAATGCGGTGGGTACAAATGGCTTTGAAAACCCATGAAGAGGCTCTAGGAGCTTTGACTCCAGCAGCAAATTGAGCAGAGGTATCCTACCTGCCAATTGATGCAATCCAGCCCACACTTATTCAGAATCCAAGGATCTCTTTGGGCTCGTGGATACTTTGCAATGGCTCCATGAAAAACCTTGAGAAGTAAGATTTGGAGAATTTGGGGAAGATTTTTCAAAATAATTGGGCTTTATCAAGGAATTCCACTGGCTGACTTTTGACCTTTAATAAATCACAAATTCCATACAGTGCACAAGGAGGTCATTCAATCCATCGAGCCTGCGTGAACAACAATCTCACCTAGGCCCAATCCCCACGTATCTGCAAACCTCCCTGACACTAAGGGCCTATTTAGCATCTTTGGAGTGTGGAAGGAAATTGGAGCATCCAGTTGGAGCATCCAGAGGAAACCCACACAGACACAGGGAGAACGTGTAAATTCCACACAGACAGTGACCTGATCTGGAACTGAACCCGGGTCCGAGGTGCTATGAGACAGCAGTGCAATTGCACCGCCTTATGAGAATACAGTGGTCCAGAGAAAGGCAAAGAATGGTGACTTGGTAGGCTTAGTATGAGGTGGGAGCAGGAGTGCAACAAACTCATGTGAGCGGGATTATTGCTCATGGGGGACCATTGATGATTTGCAATGCAGATAACCATCTGACTGTGCCTGAATTCTGCTGAGCATTGGAGCAGAATTCACTGAAATAGTTGAAAGTGTTAGCGATCACGATGCATAGAATCATAGAACCCCTACATTGCAGAAGGAGGCCATTCAGGTCTGATCCAACCACAATCCTACCCAGGCAACCCACCATATTTACCCTGCTAATCCTCTAACACAAGAGTCAATTTAAGATGGCCAATCAGCCTAACCCACACATCTTTGGACTGTGGGAGGAGCAGCCACAGGAAACCCATGCAGACACGGGGAGAATGTGCAAACTCCAAGCAGACAGTGACCCAAGGCCAGAGTTGAACCTGGGTCTCTGGCACAGCAAGGCCACAGTGCTAATCACTGTGCTGCCCCTAGGTAAGTTATTAACCGTACCAGTTACTGGGTCTATCACATGTTCCATTGTTCTGATAACATACGTGCAGGTTGTTTAATCATTTATTGAGCAATAATTATTTCATTGCAATCAGTAATACAAAACCAATATTGGGAGAGAAAATGGTAGATCTGATATCTGTAAGTAAACACCTGTTTTCTTAAAAACATCATTAAAACTCTTTAAATGATACATTTTCATGTAATGAGTATTTGTATTATTGAGCTTTTGACAGGGTGCTGTGGGGAAGGTTTATGCTTACTAATCCATTTGAAAAAGTGTCCTTCAATCAATAAGGTTTGAGAACCATTGGTATAACAAAAGGGGGAAAATTATTTGGGGTGGAACATATATGCAGCTGCGATGGGGCAGTAATATGGAGTGAACATTTAAACTGCAAATTCTCATGATGCCTCAGAACTCTTCCCGCTCACACACAGACCATTCAGCAGGTCCATAAAATCCCACTGGGATAGAATACAATGCAGTGGGCTGGATCCTTCAACCTCGCCCACGGGCTGGGATTCTCCAATCCCGTTGCTGTGAATGGAGATTTGACTGAGTGCCACATTCTCTGTTCTCGCTGGCAGCAGTGGCAGGACATGCGAGACTGGACAATTCCAGCCTAGATATTATTACCACTGTACAACTGAATAATCATCTTTGGGTCCAGTTATCATGTGTGATTTGGGTGTTGCTGGGATTAATTGATTTTGTTGCCTGGTAAGATCAGAGCAACAAGCTCCAATCCAATCCTAAATTGTGGCAAAAAACACATCAAAGAATAGAAAGGCAGGCACAAACAACAACAGTTTTATTTATGTAGTGCCTTTAACATGAAGCAGAATCCAGCAAAATTTAACACTGAGCCAGTTTGAGAAGTTGGAGGGGGAATTCTCTGTCCTCCGCATGGTATTTTTCATGGGCAAAGGATCTTACGGTCCCACTGCTGTCAATGGAATTTCCCAGATTTCCCAACGACTACACCCCACGCTGCCGGGAAACCTATGGCAGGGATGTGTTGTCACTGGGTAGGGCCAGAAAATCCCACCAATGTGAACAGCCAGAACATTCCACCGTTAGGTCTGATGCTCAGTTAAAGAGGTGGTTTTACCGAATGTCTTAAAGAAAAGAGAGGGAGTTCCAGAGCTTGGAACCTGGGATTCAATAAAGAATACTCAATAAAGATTGGGCTTCTACATATAATTTTGCTAATGCAATCAGGAAAGCTTGCTTTATGCTTAATTTGCATAGGAACTGTGGCTGTGTTCAGAGAATAGAACTTGAATTATCGTTTTCAGAGTAAATACATGTCTAAATATTAAAACATGTCTGCTGGAGAGACAGCAAGGGGAGCTGATGATGTGTTTGCTCACATGCAAAAAAAGCAATGTTTCATCACCAAACTGTCACTGAAACAGACTGGAATTTTTTTTTATTCATTCGTGAGATGTGGACGTCACTGACTGGGCCAACATTTATTACCATGTTGCTGTAACACAGGATTACATGTAGATCAGACCAGATAAGGACAGCAGATTTCCTTCCCTAAAAGATATTAGAGAACCAGGTGGGTTTTTTCATGACGATCGACAATGGTTTTCTTTTCACTGAATTCAAGTGAGAGTGGGATAGGTTGATCTTGGGCTCAGACATAGCCCGGCACAATATTGAGAGCCTAAAGGACTGTATTATGCTGTACTGTTCTATGTTTTATGTTCTAATTCAAATTTCACCATCTGCCAAGGTGGGATTTGAATCCGGGTCCCCTGAACATTATTCTGGATCTTTGGACTACTAGTCCAGTGACACTTGTCAGAACATGCCAGGCGCTTTTTTCTTACTTCCAAAATTACAAACCATGCACTAAAGGAGTGTTTCTGAAGAAATGGATGAGTCATCCTGCTAAGGTTTTGTATCTAGACAAGAAAAAGCAGTTTGAGAACCTTAATGTTATGATGCAAAGTTACCCTGACATTTCCAGACCTGGAGTTGAAAAGTGAACTATTTCTCCCATTTTGTGTGGGCATCTGATGAGATTTGTGATGTGAAAGACAAGAGTCCACTAGTTGATTTTTCATTCCAGGGAGCAACAAAAATTTGCAGCAAAACTGGAATCAGAGCAGTTTATGAAAGCTATGACAACAGGAAATAATTTACCGGGAGGTTGCAAACCAGCCCATGTCAAAATTAAGAGCGGAGTAGAAAGAAGTTGGTATGTGTGATACTAATGGAAGTAAGAAAAATCTTTTAAGTTTATTTATTAATGTCACAAGTAGACACTAATAAATAACAAAGAAAATTACTGCACAGGAAGAGGCCCTTCGGCCCTCCAAGCCTGCACCGACCATGCTGCCCAACCGAACTAAAACCCCCTACCCTTCTGGAGACCATATCCCTCTATTCCCATCTTATTCATGTATTTGTCAAAATGCCACTTAAAAGTCACTATCATATCTGCTTCTACTACCTCCCCCAGCAACGTGTCCCAGGCACCCACCATCGTCTGTGTAAAAATCTTGCCTTGTACATCTCCTTTAAACCTTGTTCCTTGCACCTTAAACTTATGCCCCCTAGTAATTGACTCTTCTACCCTGAGAAAAAGCTTCTAAATATCCACTGTGTCTATGCCCAAACTTATATTAACATGAAGTTACTGTGAAAATCCTTTAGTCGCCACACTCCATTGCCTATTCAGATACACTGTAGGAAAATTTAGCATGCCAATGCACCAAATCAGCAATGCTTTGGATTTTGGGAGAAAACCCATGCAGACATAGAAAGAATGTGCAGACTCCACACAGATAGTGACCCAAGCCGGGTATTGAACCCAGATCCCTGACAATGGGAGCCAGCAACGTTAATCACTCTGCCACCATAAATCTGGCAGGCAAACATGTTGAGTAACTGAAACGAGTTCAAGAGTGGACACAGAGACAAATCCAGAGCAGAAAGCTGTGATATATTTTGTGTCGTCAGTGTCTGGAATTATTAAGAGAGGCTTCAGACCTTGTTTGGAACAAGGAAGGTACTTATTGAATAGAGAAAGTTAGATATATGCAACTTAGGTTTATGCAGCACAAAGGCTGCCCTGGGGAACTAAGCCCTAGTTCCACACGCTTATTCCATGCTTCCAGAAGATTTTCCTTAGAGAGGACTTGGACTCCACCCACCGATGTGAAAGCTCACTCAGTTTCCATGGGTTCCTCAAGTCAGGTGACCCTCTATGACAATACAGTTCCAAAGAGACAGACACCACATACACAAAAAAAAAACTATTCTTCAGAAGGTCTGCACTAGAAATGCATAAATGTGCTCAACTGTATTCAAACAAAACAATTTAAACAACAAGCAATTTGTAACTCTGCTCAGGAAATTTAAGATCATGAATATTCCCCATTTCACCAACGTGCAGGGTATTAGTTTGGGGAAAGTTCTGAAAAGAGTTTGGGGACTCAGAGCCAGAATTGGCTTTTTGTTGAAAATGAAAGAATCAGTTGAACAGGAGAATTGATTCTCTAATTGTAAATTCACTAAAATATCATGGACCAGGTGATGAGCTGAATTGGAGTATAAAAAGGGAATTTTGCTAATGATTTGTGCTTCAGTGTCAAATCATTTTGGAAGAAGATTCAATTGAGGCATTATCTTGAACAATTGGGCCAGTAGGCCGATGAATGGCAGATAGAATTTAATTTGGACAAATGTGAGGAGAGGCACTTTGATAGATCGAATCAGGGCAGGATCTACTCAGTTAATGGTAGGATGTTTTGTGAGCATTATAGAACAAAGATATCTAAGGGTACAAGTTCATAGCTCGTTGAAAATGGAGTGGGTGGTGAAGAAGGCACTTGACATGCCTGATTTCAATGGTCAGAATATTGAATACAGGAATCTTGTTGAAGTTGTACAAGACATTGGTTAGGCCACACTTGGAATACCCCGTACAGTTCTGCTTACCCTATTATAGAAAGAATATTAGTTGCATGCATTTAAATTGACTTAATGAGCTGTGTGCCCAACTTTACTGGCACTCCCCCCAATGAACCACCACGTTCACCTGCCTAGAATTGGCATATAACAGACATGCCCCCTAGAAGTCCGATTTGGGCGCTCCAGTCAGTGAGGAGGTAGGTGCCCAGGCTTCCGACGACTCTTTGCTTGAGATCAGTAGGAGGAAGGAGGAGGGAAGGTGGGTCTGCTGCTACTCTGTTTGAGATCGGTGGGGGGAGGGGATCCGCCGCTACTCTGCCTGAAATCAGTGAAGGGAAGGGGGGTCTGTAGCCACTCTCTCTGAGATCAGTGAGGGGAAGGTGGTTCCATTGCCACTCTGCCTGAAATCAGTGAGAGAAAGTGGGATCCACCGCCATTCTGGCTGAGATCAGCGGGAGGAAGGGAGAGGAGCCTGCGATCAGTCTGGATGGTGGGGGGTGTGGGGGGTATAAGGATGTCAATAAAGTTGTGAGATGGGACAATGTCCCTTGGGGCCGGGGGGAGGCATCATCCAGCCCGGAAAGGATGTAGCAGTGAAGTAGCATTCTATCAATTTTTTCTGCACATGCTCAGTTGGAGACATTGATCGGAGTATAGAAAGTTCCGGCTGTGTTACGACCCACCCACAGGCTCGTGCAGGGCAATTTGGAATTGCTGATATTTCTTCAGGCAGAGTGTACGTGTGGGCGCCTCAAAGCAGGTCCAAAAATCAGATCTGAGGCACTCCCAGTTTCAAGTCCAAAATGGCAAAATAAAGCCCTATGACTCTATTGGGGGGAATTGGATTACTATCTAAAAAGGAAGAATAGGAAGGTTATGGGGAGAAAGGGAGGGGGGGTGGAAACAACATCAAATGAATTGTTCTTTGGAAGGACAGGAATATGACAGATTGAATAATTCTGTGATTGCATTACAACGGTATAGAATGGCGTGTCTTTGATATCCTCACCATTATCATTTGACATTGAATAGCATGTAGTCCCCATTCCTAACTGTCCTTGAGAAAGTGGTGCAGGACCATCTTCTTGAGTTGCCACTGTCCATTTTTTAAAGTTCATGTAGAGGATGTGGGCATTCCTGGCTCAGTCAGCATTTATTACCCATTCCTAATTGCCCATGAGAAGCTGGTGGTGAGCTGCCTTCTTTAACAGCTGCAGTCCGTGTGGTGTAGGTACACCTACTGTGCTGTTAGGGAGGAAGTTCCAGGATTTTGAGTTGGAGTCAGTGAAGGAACAGTGAAGTATTTCCAAGTCAGGATGATGAATGACTCAGAGAGGAACTTCCAGGTAGTGATAGAACAAGAATAGTATAGCACAGGAACAGGCCTTTGGCCCTCAAAACCTGCGCCAATCATGTTTACCTATCTTAACCAACTGCTTATATCCCTCTATTCCCCATTTGTTCCTATGTCTATCAAGATAAGTCTTAAATGTAATGTAACTGCCTCAACCACCTTACTTGGCAGTGCATTCCAGGCCCCCACTACCCTCTGTGTAAAAAAACCTCTCCCGCACATCTCCACTGAACCTTTCCTCCTTACCTTGAACTTGTGTCCCTTTGTAATTGTCATTTCTGCCCTGGGAAAAAGTTTCCAACTATTCACCCATTCCATACCTCTCATAAGCTTCTATCAGGTTGCCCCTCAGCCTTCATCTTTCCAGGGAGAACAGTCCTAGTTTGTTCAATCTCTCTTCAGGCTAATACCCTTCATACCAGACAACATCCTGGTAAATCTTTTCTGTACTCTCTCCAAAGTCTCCATGTCCTTCTGGTAGTTTGTTGACCAATTTGGACACATTATTCCAAATTGGCCAAACCAATGTTTTATACATCTGTAACATAATTTGCCAACTTTTATTACTTGATGTCCCATGCAATGAAGGCAAGCATGCCATATACTTTCTTTACCACGTTTTCTACCTGTGCTGCCACTTTTAAGGGTCTGTGGACTGGTACTGCCAGCTGTCTCTGTGTGTCTATGCTCCTGATCATTCTGTCATTTATTTTATAGCTCCCACCTGAATTGCTCTACCAAAATGCATCACCTCGCATTTGTCCAGACTAAATTCCATCTGCCATTTCTCTGCCTAATTTTCCAGTCTATCTATATCCTGCTGTATTCTCTGACAATCCTCATCACTATTTGCAACTCCACCAATCTTAGTATCATCTGCAAACTTGTTAATCAGACCAGCTACATTTTCTTCCAAGTCATTTATATATATTACAAACAGCAGAGGTCCCAGCATTGATCTCTGTGGGACACCATTAGTTACAGACCTCTATTCAGAAAAACACCCTTCCACCGTTACTCTCTGTCTTCAATGGGCAAGCCAGTACTGAATCTATAGCTTGTTCACCCCGATCCCGTGAGATTAAATCTTTTGCACCAGCCTGCCATGAGGGATCTTGTCAAATGCCTTACTAAAGTCCATGTACACAACATTCACAGCCCTTCCCTCATCAAGCATTTTTGTCACCCCCTCATAAAAACACAATGAAATTAGTGAGACGTGACCTCCCTCATTCAAAACCATGCTGTCGGTCATTAATAAGACTATTCAGTTCTAAATGTGTATAGATCCAATTCCTCAGAATTGTCTCCACCAATTTTACTATCGCTGATGTCAAGCTCACTGGCCTATAATTAGCCGGGTTATCCTTCTTAAATAACGGGACAACATTAACTATCCTACAATTCTCTGGGATTTCACCAGTGGCCAATGAAGAAACAAAGATGCTCCATTCCCAGGTATCTGCTGCCTCTGTTCTTCCTGATGGTAGTGGTCACAGGTTTGGAATGTGATGCTGAAGAAGTCCTTGGTGACTTACAGCACTGCATCTTGTAGATGGCTCACACTAATGTGTCAGTGGTGCAGGGAGTGAATGTGTAAGGTGGTGGATTGGGGTGTTGTTCAAGTGGGTTCCTGTCGCCTGGATGGTTTGGTTTAATCGTTGTAAATTGTTTTTCTGATATGGTTCAGCCAGCTGTTGACAGTTATGCTATAATTACAGCACAAACTGAATTCTACAGCAGACACGCCTCACAGTTTAAGTAATACCTCCATCAGTTCCAGTAGACAGTCTGTAAAGTTATGGAAGTCACGATGCCAAATTTTTGTGTTTATGGTAAGATGTAGGTGGAGTAATAATAGCAGTTAATGTAATTCAAGGTCTTGTAAATGTAATTCATGTAAGTCTTCACATAAAGTACCTTGAGGCATTTTGTTATGATATTGTATCCAAACCACAACTTCTACAACCATGAAGGATAGCAGGTACATGGGAACAACACCACTTACAAGGTCCCCTCCAAATCACTCACCATCCTGATATGGAAATATATTCACTGTCGCTGTGTCAAAATCCCAAAACTGTCTTCCTAAGAGCACAATGGGTTCACCTACACCATATAGATTGCAGCAGTTCAAAGAGATATCTCACCTTCTTAGAAGGCAGGTGAAGCAAAGGGTTGTATTCTCTAGAGTTTGAAAGAATGAAATTTACTTTTCTCATTGAAACTTAGAATTCTTACAGGGCATGATAGGGTAGGTGTGGATAGATTGTTTTTCCCTGGCTAGTGGCACTGTCTCAGAATAAGAGGCAGGTCATATACAATTCTTAAAGGGAATTGACAGGGTAAATGCTGAGGGGATGTTTCTCCTCACAGGGAAATCTAGGCCCAGAGGGCATAGGCTCAGAATAACGGGGTGCCAATTTAAGACTACAGTGAAAAAGAATTTCTGTTCTCAGAGGGTTGAGCGTCTTCGGAACTCTTTACCACTGAGAGCTGTGGGGTAGAGTCCTTGTATATATTTAAGGCTGAGATAGATAGATTTTTGATCAGGAATGGAAGCAAGGGTGACAGGAAAGTGAACATGAGGAATATTGGATCAGCCATGATCCTGTTTAATGGTGCAGCAGGCTTGTACTATTTGTTATGGTCTTATGATCAAATGAAATAACATTTGTCTTTAAATAAGTGGATGAAAATGGCACACAGTACGCTAGATTTGGTCTCATCAGTACCTTGTACAGTTGCAGCAAGAATTCCCATGCATATAATTCATCACAATTCTGTCCCTTTTCAGTTCTGTAGAAGAGTCATATGGACTCAAAACGTTAACTTTGTTTTTCTCTCCACAGATGCTGCCGGACCTTCTGAGTTTACCCAGCATTTGCTGTTCATATTTCAGATTGCCAGCATCAGCACTATTTTGTTTTTATTTGCCATTATCTACATAATGCTAAGTTGCTGCTGTTCGCAATCTTGCTCAGCAAATGTACATTTTGGAAATTTCCAGACAATCTATTCATAAACTGTAGCATCCAATTGAAAGGTGGATGAATTCCAAACTTAGTTTAGTCTGGATTTCTGCCACTTTCCTCGTATTCCCTATGTTTTCTGTTTGGTTGGTGATTGAAGACACATCACTTTAATGTTGGCTGCTCAGTCACTTTCTATTCTGCCGTTCTGTTCAACACAAAACAAAGACACACAGTTAAAGTTGCGGTATTTGTAGCATTGCTCAAGCAGTAGTCAGGTTGGTCAGTTTATTCAAAGATTTTTCAGACTATATTCACCATATCCTTAAAAGGTACTGTCTGTCACTGTGCAACACAGTATATGCTTTGGTGGCTTTTTCCAAATGGGCTTCTCTTGTTGCCAATTCACTTTGCATTTTGAAGATTTCTGCTGTGCATCATGTGATTAATCTTCTCGTTTCAAGTTTCCAGTCAAACTTTGCATGAATCCAATCAGTACGGAACCAATTATTCTAATGGCTTCGTGAGTAATTAAATGATGTGTTGCAGTAATGGCACACACCAATCACAGAGGGGTCACAGATTTGATTTCCTGGTCTGGAAGGAATTAGTTATTTCAGGCTGGCTGCTAACAGCACTATAATTGCCACTCGAGATGGAGAAATATAAAAAGATTCTCCCCCATCCCTCCCTTGCCCCGTGACTGGTATAGAGTGACTCCTGCTGGATATGACACATATGTATGTCATGAGAGGGCAGACTGGACTAGTGCATGTTTGGATAGAAAGTGTTCAGTGTTATGTGACCCTGTGAACAGGGTCCAATGTGCAGAATTATCCAGCCGTCCAGTTAGAAATTGCTACTGCAATGTTAAAACTTTTTTTTTTGAGCGTGTTTCTTTGAAAGGATTTTTATCTTTTACCTGATGGGCTTATGTGCTAGTGAAGGCCATGTAATTAGAGGAAATTTAGTGCAGAAACAAGTCCATTTTGTCAGTGGTGCCTGTTTGAAAGAGTTATCCAACTAGTCTTACTCTGATGCTCTTTTTTGCTATAATTCTGAAAAATGTTCCTCTTCAAATGCTTATCTAATTTCCTTTTCTGTGTTACTATTAAATCTATTTCCTCAACCCTTTCAGTGCATTCCAGATCACAACAATGCATTGTGTAAAAGATATATTCTCCTCATCTCTCCCCAGTTCTTTGGCCCATTACCTTAAACCATGGGCCTCCTGATTGTTGACTAATGTGTCAAGTCCTGGTGAATGTGTGAATGTATTCTGGGTATGTTTTGAACACTTAACGCCAATGTAACTGTTAAAGCTGCTGGAGTCTTGCTGCAGATATTTTCCTCGGGTTCAGCATCACAGACCATTCACACAGGTGGGCTTTTGCCTGCCAGCCAAACACTGTCCACTAGGCATCCTGGCATTGCTCACTAGGCACCGGACAATGCCAAGGGATGGGACCTAACCAGAGGGGCAGGGCCTGAAGGGTGTCCTTGAAGGAGGTGAGGGGAGTGACAGATTCCAATGCACTTTGTAAAGGACACTGTTCGACCCTGCCCCTGATGACCCTGGAGCTTTAATGGCTTTCGGTCCCACTGTTGGTGGAGATGCTAAGTGATCCCCACCAGTGAAGACCTACACTGACAAGGTCGGAAAGGCAAGTGAGCCCGGACAATTGCATCCTGAGCTCATTAAAAGTATTAAAAGTAGGTAATGAATATTAAAATCAGCCTCATTATTAAAATCAGCCTCATATCCTTCCCTGGCACAAGGTTCATTATACCAGCAGGACAGGGCTGGTAATATCACGCAAGATAAGAAACCTGGTGTGAACGCCTGTCACGCAATTGACCGGTGTAACGAGCCAATAAAGATCACCCCAATATGTTGATTGTCTGATTGTTTTCTTTTTATATATTTCAAACCATTTCATATCAAAGCTATTTTTGAGTCAAAAGGTTTCATTATCCACCCACCACCCAAGTCATTTGTAGCTAATGCAGCTAGGGATCGCACAGAAAATCCTACCCTCCTGTATATTGGCTACCTGGTTCCCTCATCACTTTTCCTCACCATAGAAGGCATCGGAATTAACATTCCACTACAGCCACGGTTCCCAATGTTTTCTATATCATGGCACTCCTTCAAACTATAAAAATATTCCGAAGCACGCCTCCTATTTTCTCCGACTTCTTTCCTTACTGGGAACTTTGTTTATAACTTCCCCTTATCATCTTGTGTGATGTCTTCTGTCAATGAGTTTGGCCTGCTAGGATACAAACTCCCTGACTGAGTCGTGTGTGTGCTTGTGGCGTAATGGTAGCATGTCTGGCACTTGATTAAAAGATTACATGTTCAAATAACATCAGGCTGCCTCAAAAGAAGTCCCTGATTGATTCTTAATTAATGGCCCAATCAGGGAGCCATTATCCCTATTTAAAACTGGTGTGTCAGTGTCTCTGCCTGCTGACAGCTGTGAACAGCCCTCTGTTATATAGTGTGTCTTGTAAATAAAGGAACTTTTGATGACATGATCTTTGCCTTCATGGATTTATTATATCTCGCCTGTTTTTCTGAACCTCTCTGTCTTTTTTGTACAAATGTACACAGTGCACCAGAATGTATCACCACCTCACCCCACTCCTTCAGGCCCTACGCCTTGGCATCGTCCAGTGCCTGGTGGGCAGTGCCAGGGTGCAAAGCTAACAGTGCCAGGGTGTGAGGCTGACACTGCCCAAGACACACTGCCTGACCATGCCCCTGACTACCCTGAGGGCTTCAATGGTCTCCGGTCCCACCGTTGGTGGGGAACATACATGTTTCCCACCAATGAGGACCTCCAATGGCAAGGTCAGAAAGTCAAGTGAGCCTGGCCAATCAGGTAATTAGATTAAAATCAGCCTCACGTTCTTCCCAGGCATGAACACTGGCAGGACAGGGCTGGTAATATCATGAGAGGTGAGAAACCAGCATGAACCCCCAGTTTTTCACCTCTCATGTGATCTTAGTGGCTTGCTATGCTGATGGATCGGCGTGATAAGCCCATAAGATACCTCCAAAATGTTGATTATCTGTTATTTTTACATACTATTGTGAACATTTGCGCTAATCAACGATATATACCCAAGTGTCAGTTGTCAAAGTGCTCAGTGAGCATTCAGCACCAGTCAGGTCCCAAACCTGGACTTGTCAAATTCAGTTTTCTCAGAAGAATGAATATAATTTTGCATCATTAAAAGCACACTGGACATTCCACACAGAACACACAGCAGTAAATTAAATTCTGTGTTGGAAAGTGTTGATTCAATTTGACATCAGTGCAACTACCAAGACATCATCAACCTGTATGAAGGGAAGGGCTGCAAAAATCCTCACTTTTTAGATCCATCCTTTTTAGAAACAAGAGTATATCTGTATCACAGAAAAAGACCATATCTGTACATAACAGTAATCACAGGGGATAATCTAAATGGAAAACTGTATCAATCTTCAACCTAATCTGAACTTCTTATAGAGCCTTTGGCGTTCCTGCCTTTGAATTTGCAGGCACAGAGTTCAAACTGTTCCTGACCACTTGGGAACTTCAGACAGAAGCTGGGGTTCTGAATTCTGTGCCAATCTTCTGGGGATGCTTGTATCTGATGAGTGCGGCCCACCCCCTCATTGTATGGGTTAAGAGCCCATAAAACGCACTCACCAAACAGGATTAACCTCACCCACTCCAAACAGCTGGTACAAGGATGGTTCTGTCTGTGGAAGGAGTGCCCAGTTCTGGCCAGCCAGCCTCATAATCCTTTCTTTTTCATATTAGCTTCCAAGGGATGAGACTGAAGATTTGAAACTGATAATTGTCAGGTAAAATGCAATCCTTCTCAAGTTTGTTTTCAGTGATAGCCACTCCACATTTAAAATTAATTTCCATTTTCAGCTTGTTCATCTTGTTAATGAAGACAGGTGAAGGTGAAGGCAGGCATGGTGGTCCAGAGGTTAGCATTACTGCCCCACAGTGCAAGTTGAGACTCAACAACATTGCTATGGTTCTAGAGTCACATGGAGCTCAGACCAGGTAAGATTTCTTTCCCTAAAAGACATTAGTGAGCCAGATGGGTTTTTCTGATAATCAACAATAGTTTCATGGCCATCAGTAGATTCTTAATTCCAGATTTTTAAAAAAAAATTCCACCAGGTGCCATGGCAGGATTCAAACCCGGGTCTTCAAAACATTAGCTGAGTTTCTGGATTAATAGTCTAGCAATAATATCACGAGGCCACCACCTCCCCAGGATCAGTGGAAGTGTTTTTGTGAATATAGAGACATCAGGGGCATGAGGCCCATTTGGGATTTCCCTAGTGTTTGACTCTGTGGGAAAAGAACATTTAAAACATTCATTTAACCTTATATGGTTGACGGGATTTTACTTACTAAATTCTTTAATTAGAAAAGATCAGTTCATTCCAGTTAGTTCCAGCTAGGCCAACCTCTGCTATACTCAGTGTTATCTAAACTTCCCTTATTGGGAAAATGTTGTGCTCAGAGTCATAAATCCAATTTTGATGTTAAAGCAAAACACTGAAAATCTGAAATAGAATGAGGAAGGCACATGGTATGCTAGCCATCATTGCAAGGGCATTTGTGTATAGGACCGAGGAAATTTTGCTATAGTTTTATAGAACTTTGGTGAGATCACACCTGGAATATTGTGTGCTGTTTGGGTCTCTTTACCCAGGGAATGATATACTGGCCACAGAGGGAGCGTGACAAAGATTCATCAGTCTAATCTGAGGAATGGCAGGAATGTTTTCTGAGGAGAGACTGAGGAGATCGGGCATGTGTTCTCTAGAGTTTATAAGAGTGAGAAGTGATCTCATTGAAGTGGGTAGAATTCCAACAGGGCTCAACAGGATAGACATAGGAAGGATGTTTCTCTGGTTAGAGGTCTGGAATCAGGGGGCACAGTCCCAGAACAGGAGTAGGCCATGTAGGACCGAGATGAGGAGGAATTTGTTCAGAGGATGGTGAATCTTTGGAATTCTCTACGTCAGAGGGCTGTGAAGACCAAGTCATTAAGTATGTTCAAAGCAGAGGTCAATAGATTCCCAGATGCCAATGACATTAGGGATACAGGGATGCTGTGGGCAGATGGCATTGAGGTAGAAGATTAGATCTGATTAAATACAAAGCACACTCGGGGGCTGAATGGTCTACCCCTGCTCTTTGTTCCTAAAGATGAAGATACTGGAAATGAATGTTCAGTAGGCCAGCAGCATCCGTGGAGAGAGAAACAGCTAATGTTTCAGGATCCCTACAAGGCACTGTTCTTCTTGGAGGATGGAGGACGGGGATTGGGGGGGGGGGGGGAGGGGGGGTGCAGGTGATGGAAGTGGGGAGGGGAAGTAGAGGGGGAGGGGAGAAGGGGTTCCCCAAGGGGCATTATGGCTCAGGAGGATGGTGATGGGGCATCAATGTGGGTAGTATGGGAAGGCAGGAGGGGCACCAGATCACATGGGAATAATGGAAAGGCACCAGGTAGGAACGAAGGTGGTACAGAGACAGGGCACCAGGTCAGATTGAGGTGGGGTGGCGTTGGGGGATTGTAGAGGTTAAAATAGGAATCTTCAGGTCCCAAGGGGATCTCTTCAACCATTTGATTTATGTAGCTATTCACTTCCTAGAATATCATTGATAGAAATAAACCTTCGCTAATTGGTTTCCTTCTGTATAGCTGGTTAATATACCTCAGAAATATATCAGTCAATTCAGTACCTTTTACCATGATACAGGAAACAACTGAGCAATACTTGAGAGGGCGGGGGCATCATAATGTCTACCAGTCCTCATAACATAACAGCTAAAAACTTGAACTTGTGCTTCAGAAGAAACTGCACCCTTGGCCAAGCTGTTCCAGTACAGCTCCAACACTGGCATCTACCCAATAATGTGGAATAATACAGATAGGTGTTGTCTATAAAGATCAGGACAAATCGAATCCAACCAATTATTGCCCAATTACTCTCAATCATCAATAAAATGAAGAAAGGGATCATTAACAGCACTATCAAGCGGTATTTATTTAGCAATAACCTGCTCACAGTCACTCAGTCTGGGTTTCATAAGGGTCACACAGCTCCTGATCCAATTTCAACCTTGGTCAAACATGAACAAAGAGCTGAAGTCCAGGAGTGAGGTGAGAGTGACTGCCCTTGAGCTCAAAACAGCATTTGGCTGAGTGGGGCATCAAGGAGCCCTGGCAAAGCTGGAGTCAGTGGAAATTGGGGGAAAACTCTCACATTCAAGAAGTGTGGTACCATCTAGGTAAAAGCAGTCCACTGGACCCATCCACCATGTTCACATTCACTTCCATGTGTAGTGGCAGCAATGTGTAGCATCTACAAGATGAACTGCAACAAGTCCCCAAAAACTCCTTCAACTGAACCCTGCAAACCTGAGACTTCATTCCACCTCTTCAAAGGGGCATCCTGATCAAGTGCCCCTCCAAGTCATATTCAATCCTGACCTGATAATAGGGCAGCACAGTGGTTAGCACTGCTGCCTCACTAGTGCAGGGAGCTAGGTTCGATTCCTGCCTCGGGTCATTGTGGAGTCTGCATGTTCTCCTCGTGTCTGCGATGGGTTTCCTCCAGGTGCTCCGGTTTCGCCCTACAGTCTGAAAGACGTGCTGCTTAGGTGCATAGGCTATGCTGAATTCGCTCTCAGTGCACCCGAACGGGTGCCAGAGAATAGCGACTCAGAGATTTTCACAATAACTTAATTACAGTATTAATGTAAGCCTACTTGTGACATTAATCCATACATCCATAAATGTAAAATTACATTTTAATCCGTACGACTTAAAATGTCGTACGGTTCCTTTGTAGTTTCTTGGGTAGAACCCTTCGCTCTGGATAGTTAGGGGACTGAGACTGGGTGAGGGTGATAGTGAGACAGCCGTCATTCTTTGACTGTCGGCTGTTCCTCCAAGGGCGCTACAGTCTGCCCAGTGGGTTGTAATTTGTTACATTCTGGCTGGAGTGTTTCAATCTGCTTGGGATCTTGCTACATGGCTCTGCGCAGCGCTCTACACTGGCGGCTGCCGGCTCTCAAATACACTACAATATGCAGGAGAAAGCAGCGGCTTCAACCCCAGGTACAGGCTCCGGGCAGGGTTTGTCGCTGCGCTTCATTTCCCACTGAAATTAACCACGTTCTTCCGGGTGCAGACACGAAACCCTCTAGAATCGCCCAGGCGAAAAATTTCTAATCGGCTTAGTCCAGAGCTACTGTTCCGTAATTCATTGCAAGTTTAATCGTTTCACTTGACTTGCAATCCTTCATTGACAATTAAAATCACAATTGTTTCCATGCCGACTTGAGCAGAGGTTAAAGTAATAGTCCAGTTCTGCCAGGTTAACAAGCGGCTGCAATCGACTTCCAAACAACCGCCCTCGCACCCGCCTGCCTGCCTCCGCGGTCACTGCAACGGGTTAATAAAGAGTAAATGCAGAATAGACCGGACTAGAGCTGAAATAAACATTTAAATAGAGTTAGACTAGTTGCTTTTGCAGTCAATTCCAACGTTGACGTCCAAATTCCGCTGACTGCCAGTTTGAAAGTGAAACTACTTCGCATCGAATCTCACCTTAAGATGACATTGCTATTCTTAGAATGTCTCTTATAAACAAGTACACTTCTCTATATACTTGCAATGTATCCCTTTATTACAACTCATAAATGCCCACCTCATGTAACCAGTCCTCTGCTTGCCCATTGCCTCTTGCCTCTTGATTCACTTGAAGCGAGGACGATATTATAGTTAAATGGTCAACCATATGCTATAATGCAACATTACAGCAACAAAACCAAGCAGCTCACAATCACCATGACACCATTAGAAATCAGGAGCCGTTTCCGTCTGGAATTCATCCAGCAGACACAAGGAATAATGAAAACAATACTTTCAACGTTTAACAGATCACACTCACTATACACTCCTAAAATATCCTTATTCCTTGTTTTTCATCTCTCTAGCCATATTAGTGTCTGAATATATTTGTCAGGGTTTATTTCCTTTTTTTGTTTAAACTGATCTACAGTTCATCCTCCTCGCTGATTTAGTCTGTCGCTTTCTTATTGTTCTTCCTATGCTACGTTTTCCTCGTTTGTTTTCTTCTATTCTTTCCATTCTATTATGTCTCCGTCTGTGTTGTTTACTAGTCTCAGTAATACCCACACACTGAGCTTCAATCAGTGTCTGGCAGCGCTTGGCACAGATTCACAGGTTCCCCATGGTTCTCCTGCGCCATGGTTCTTTAATATTGTGATTAGTTTTATTTAATTGGAACCTGTTAGCACCCCACCCCCATATGACGGAACATTGAGCATCTGCACTGTCCAGTGTGGCAATGAGGCCTGCAATCCCTTTATCACTTTGAAGTTATCCGGCAGGTCACCCTTAATATTTTGAGTTTTAGTGAAGATGACCACAGTCCTTCCTCATATCTGTGCCATCTTGAGGCCTGGGAGCATCCTAATGAATCTATGCTGCATATTTCCTAATGATTTATACTGCCAGTCTTTCACTGGACATTCATTTCTGCACTTAATACACCTTCAGCATAATTCAGATCTTATATAAGTTCAACAGCTCCTTCTTCCTTTTGTATGCGACCTCTAGACAAACTAAGGATTCCATTTTCCTGTGGCATTTTCCAGTTGAAACCATTTAGGGGATTTCCCTTTCCATATTGTTACTCGCCTAATCTGCCACATAGCCCACTCATCCTTTGAGCCTGTCTGACCATCAGGGATTTGCTGTACTTCACAGCGCCAGCACTGTTCTCCCTCTGCCCCAGACCCACCCTCTGTCCCCGACCTACCCTCTCTTCCTGATCCACCGTCTCTTCCCCGACCCGCCCTCTCTGCCCCGGACCCACCCTTTCTGCCCCCGACCCACCCTCTGTCCCCCTGACCGCCCCCTCTCCTCCCGGCCGACCCCTCTCTTCCCACCCTAACTCCCCCTTTTGCCTGAGCTCCCTTCACTTCCCCCGATCCTCCCTCTCTTTCCCCGGCCCCCCTCTTTCCGCGGCCCCCCTCTTTCCCAGACCCCCCTCTTCCCCGATCCCCGCCTTCCCTGACCTCACCCTCCTCCCCCGACCTTCCCCTTCTTCCCCCGAATCCCCCTTTCCCCAACCACTCTCTCTTCCCAGACCTCCCTCTCTTCCCCGACCCCCCCTTTACCTCAAACCACCCATTTTCCCCAAGCCCCACTTCCCCAACGCCCCTCTCTTTATCCGCGAACCCCCCTTGTCCCCAAGCCCCCTCTTCCCCCGATCACCCCCTTCCCCCCCCCCCCCTTCCCCCGACCACCCCCTTCCCCGACCACCCCCTTCCCCCGATCACCCCCTCCCCCGATCCCCCTTCCCCTGACCACCTCCTTCCCCTGACCACCTCCTTCCCCTGACCACCACCTCCTTCCCCTGACCACCTCCTTCCCTGACACCCCCTTTCCCCACCCCCCTTTTCCCCCGATGCCCCTCTTCCCTTGACCCCCCTTTCCCCCGACCCCCCTCCCCCGACCCCCCTCTTCCCCCGACCCCCCCCTTCCCCCCGATCCCCCCTTCCCCCGACTCCCCCCTTCCCCCCGACCCCCTCTTCCCCCCGACCCTCCCCTTTCCCCGACCCCCCTTCCCCCCGACCCCCCCTTCCCCCCCTCCCTCTTCCCCCGACCCCCTTCCCCCCGCCCCCCTTCTTCCCCCGACCCCCCCTCTTCCCCCCGACCCCCCCTCTTCCCCCCGACCCCCCTCTTCCCCCCGACCCCCCCCTTCCTCCCGACCACCCCTCTTCCCCCCGACCCCCCCTCCCCCGACCACCCCTCTTCCCCCGACCCCCTCTTCCCCCGACCACCCCTCTTCCCCCCGACCCCCCTCCCCCCGATCTTCCCCCCGACCCCCCCTCTTTCCCCCCGACACCCCCCCCTTCCCCCCGACCACCCCCTCTTCCCCCCCGACCCCCCTCTTCCCCCCGACCCCCCCTCTTCCCCCCGACCCCCCCTCTTCCCCCGACCACCCCCTTCCCCCCGACCCCCCCCCCCCGACCCCCCCTCTCCCCCGACCCGACCCCCTCTCCCTCCCCCCCGACCCACCCTCGTTACGACCCCCCCCTTCCCCCCGACCACCCCTCTTCCCCCCGACCCCCCTTCCCCCCACACCCCTCTTCCCCTGACCCCCCTTCCCAAACCTCCCTTCCCCTAACCTTCCTCCTCCCCCACCCTTCTCTCCTCCCCATTCCTCTCTCTTCCCCACCCCCTTTCCTGACCCCCACTTTCCCCTGACCCTCCTCTTCCCCCTGAACCCCCCTCTTGCCCGACCCCCTGTTTTCCCCACTCCCCCCCCCCCCACCCTTCCCCACCCCTCCCCTCTCCCCTTCCCCTCCCCTCTCCCCTTCCCCTCCCCTCTCCCCTTCCCCCTCCCCTCTCACCTTCCCCCACCCCTCCCCTCCCCTTCTCCCCCCCTCCCCTCTCCCTTCCCCCTCCCCCTCCCCCTTCTCCCCTCCCTCCCCCTCCCCCCCCCTCCCCCTTCCCCACCCCTCCCTCCCCCTTCCCCCACCCCCCCTCTCCCCTTCCCCCACCCCCCCCTCTCCCCCCCCCCCTCCCCTCTCCCCTTCCCCCTCCCCTCTCCCCTCTCCCCTTCCCCCACCCCTCCCCTCTCCCCTTCCCCCCCCCTCCCCTCTCCCCTTCCCCCTCCCCTCTCCCTTCCCCCTCCCCTCTCCCCCTCCCCTCCCCTCCCTCTCCCCTTCCCCCTCCCCCTCTCCCCTTCCCCTCCCCTCCCCCTCTCCCCTTCCCCACCCCTCCTCCATCCCCTTCCCCCACCCCTCCCCTCTCCCCTTCCCCCACCTTCCCCCTCTCCCCTTCCCCCACCCCTCCCCCTCCCCTTCCCCCACCCCTCCCTCTCCCCTTCCCCCCCTCCCCTCCCCCTTCCCCCCCCTCCCCTCCCCCCCTTCCCCCACCCCTCCCCTCCCCCCCCCCCCTCCCTCTCCCTTCACCCTCCCCTCTCCCCTTCCCCCCCCTCCCCTCTCCCTTCCCCTCCCCCCCCTTCCCCCCTCCCCTCCCCCCTTCCCTTCCCCCCCCCTCCCCTCCCCCCCCTTCCCCTCCCCTCTCCCCCTTCCCCCACCCCTCCCCCTCCCCTTCCCCACCCCTCCCCCCACCCCTCCCCTCTCTCCTTCCCCTCCCCCCCCCTCTCCCCTTCCCCCACCCGCCCCTCTCCCCTTCTCCCCCCCCCCTCTTCCCCTTCCCCCTCCCCCTTCCCCTTCCCCCCACCCCTCCCTCCCCTTCTCCCCTTCCCCCTCCCCCCCCCCCCCCCTCCCCCTTCCCCTCCCCTTCCCCTTCCCCCACCCCTCCCCTCTCCCCTTCCCCCCCCCTCCCCTCTCTCCCCTTCCCCCTCCCCTCTCCCTTCCCCCTCCCCTCCCCCTTCCCCCTTCCCTCTCCCCTTCCCCCTTCCCTCTCCCCTTCCCCACCCCCCCTCCCTTCCCTCTCCCCCTTCCCCCCCCCCCACCCCTCCCCTCTCCCCTCCCCCCTCCCCCTTCCCCCACCCTCCCCTCCCCCTTCCCCCACCCCTCCCCTCTCCCCTTCCCCCACCCCTCCCCTCTCCCCTTCCCCCACCCCTCCCCTCACCCCTCCCCTTCCCCCACCCCTCCCCTCTCCCCTTCCCCCACCCCTCCCCTCTCCCCTTCCCCCTCCCCTCCCCCCTTCCCCCTCCCCTTCCCCCCCCCCACCCTTCCCCTCTCCCCTTCCCCCACACCTCCCCTCCTCCCCTTCCCCCACCCTTCCCTCTCCCCTTCCCCCACCCCCCCCTCCCTCCCCCACCCTCCCCTCTCCCCTTCCCCCCCCCCCCCCTCCCCTCCCCTCTCCCCTCCCCTTCCCCCACCCTCCCCTCTCCCCCTCCCCCACCCCTCCCCTCCCCCCCCCCCCCTCCCCTCTCCCCTTCCCCCACCCCTCCCTCTCCCCTTCCCCCACCCTTCCCCCTCCCCTCTCCCCTTCCCCCCCCTCCCCTCCCCTTCCCCCACCCCCCCTCTCCCCTTCCCCCCCCCTCCCCTCTCCCCTCCCCCCCACCCCTCCCCTCTCCCTCTCCCCTTCCCCCCCCCCTTCCCCCCCCTCCCCTTCCCCCACCCCTCCCCTCTCCCCTCTCCCCCCCTCCCTCCCCCCCCCCCTCCCCTCCCCTCTCCCCTTCCCCCCCCCTCTCCCCTTCCCCCACCCCTCCCCTCTCCCCCCTCCCCTCTCCCCTCCCCCCCCCCCCTTCCCCGGTCCCCTTCCCCTCCCCTCTCCCCCCCCTCCCCTCTCCCCTCCCCCTCCCCCCCCCTCCCCTCCCCTTCCCCCGGAGAGGGAAGAGGAAGAGAAGCTAATGATTTTTTTAAAGCGATTTGTTCAAGTGTTTTGTTCTCACTCCGCAGAGGGGAATACATGGTAATGTTATTGAGGCCCTGCAAGCAACAGCTGGGACTGAAAATGTTTCCACGAGCACCGCTGTCAGGGAGCAGCATGGAAAAGACGAATCATATCACAAGTAAGAACTTTGGTTTCATGTTGAAGAATCCTGCCTCCAGTCCACTAAAACCAAGCTCACATGATTTGAACTTAAAAAGGCTTCAATTGGAATCTTGCCTCATCCTTTTATGATGTTGAATCTACCCTCTGTGCACTCTCTATACCAAAATGATTACCCTTTCCCTAACTCAGAGTAGGTCTCGGTTGGTCAATTCCATATGGGTGGCAGGACGGCACTGCTGCCTCTCAGAACCAGGGATCCAGGTTCAATTCTTGGTTTGGCCCACTGTCTGTGTGGTGTCTGCCCACGTCTGTGTGGGTTTCCTCTGGGTGTTCCACTTTCCTTCCACAGTCTGAAGAACATGCTGGTTAGGTGCATTGACTGTGCCAAATTCTCCCTCAGTTTAACCAAACAGGCTCCGGAGTGTGGAAACTAGGGAATTTCCACAGTAACTTCATTGCAGTGTTAATGCAAGCCTACTTGTGACACTGATAAGTAACTTTAAAGAAATGAACTTAAATATGGTGTTACCCTATTTAATCACAACAAATAAATTTTAATTTTAAAACATACTCTATTTCTTAATCTGCATTAGAATGTAAGAAAGTTAATTATGCACATTGTTCATTTTTTTATTTTATTACATTGAGAGGCTGTTTCTCATTTGTGTTCATGGATTAGAATGTCTGTTTATGCATTGAGTTGTTGAGATCACAGTCTGAAATGATGGTGGAAAATTCAATCATAACTTTCAAAAGGAACTTGGGTCAATATTTGATAGGCCATGGGGAATGGTAGGGAAATTAGACATTTTAAATATTTGTTCCACAGGACATGGTCATTGCTGGCTAGGCCAGCATTTTCTTATCCGCCACTATGTGGATAACACAACTCAAGAGCAGCACCAGCACAATGTACTGAATGATCTGCTGCTGTGTTGTAATAATAGATTACCTCTGAAAGAGGCTTCTACATTCATTATATCAATTTCATGTCATGTACACAGTAGGATAGGTCTTCTGATAGTCATAGGATCGAATCATAGGCTCAGTCTCTCAACTCTATCGTTAAGCGTGACATTCGGGGTATGTATGTTTCCATTTATATCTCCCAATGACTTGGCTTCATGGTTTGCATTGGTCAGTAAATGGCCTTGATGAATCCAGGCTTTAAGTGACAATCATTTAACCCATGGATGTGTGAGATGATCAAGAAGTATGCACTATGAGATAGATCATCATCTATCCAAATGCCAGCTCACACTAACCAGGTAAAAGAAACTGCTTTTATCTTATGCCAGATCTGCACGAAGGGTACCAGCTTCGAGTAACAATCCAAAAGAAAATTTGGTTAGCGTTATAATGTTAGCAGATGTGAGGTTATCCACTTTGGTAGAAATAATAGTAGGAGGGATTATTTAAAGGGTGAAAAGCTGCAGTATGCTAAAGTACAGAGGAACTTGGGGGTCCTTTTGCATGAATCACAAAAGTTCAGTTTGCAGATCCAGCAGGTGATCAAGAAGGTGAATGGAGTGTTGGCCTTTATCATGAGAGGGATAGAAAATAAAAGCAGGAGTCTTGCTGCAACTGGAGTACTGTGTTCAGTTTTGATCACTGCATTTGCGAAAGGATATATTGGCCTTGGAGAGAAGATTCACCAGGCTGATACCGGGGATAAGGGGGTTAGCTTATGAAGAGAGATTGAATAGACTGGGTCTGTACTTGTTAGCGTTTAGAAGGCTGAGGGAGGATCATCTAGAGATTTACAAGATAATGAAAGGGCTAGATAGGGTAGAGATAGATTCTTCCTGCTTAGAAAGGAAACCAGAACTAGAGGGCACAGCCTCAAAATGGGGGGGGGGGGGCAGTTTAGAACGGAGTTGAGGAGGAACTTCTTCAATAAGTGGTGAATCTCTGGAATTCTCTGCGCATTGAAGTGGTGGAGATTACCTCGCTGAATATATTTAAGTCACAGGTAGATAAATTTCTGATAGACAAGGAAATTAAGGGTTATGGGGAAAAAGTGGGAAAGTGGAACTGATCCACTTCAGATCAGCCATGACCTTACTAAATGGTAGGGCAGGCTCAAGGGGCTAAATGGCCTATTCCTGCTCCTATTTCTTATGTTCTCATGGTGCAATTCATTCAGGTAGGTGAGCAGAGTGCTTTCTCTAGGACATATTTATTCTTCAGATGAACAGCACTGCAGCAGATGATCTGGCTGTTTCTCTGTATTTTGTTTGTGGGACCCTGCAGTAATACAAATTAGTTTTGGACATTGTAAGATTATTAAGGACACTAACTAATTGCAAATCTCTCTTTCTGCCTGCACACTTGTTTTAAGAGGCTGTCCTATTATTTGAAAAATGGCCCAAGCTGATTTTGTGGTCAGTATATTTCAGGCATTGCTGAGGTGTTAGGCTTTAGTTTCTGAAATTGCATATCAATGCCCTTGTTTAACAGCTTCCAAATAGGCAACGAGGGCCAATTGTGCTTCTATCTTCATCTTTTTATGGTTTAGTGCCTTTACAGCAACGTCTTGCCATTATAAAGTAGCTTTAATAGGAGTAAAACACCTTAAGGATACTAAGCCAAAGGAGATATTGAAATAATCAAAGTATTGTCAGAATATGAGGCTTAGCCAACTAATTCTGTGCTATCAATACCAGGAATAATCGCCGATTAAGGACACGTTATCTGCTTCATTTCCCGAGGCAACATTATTATAGTTCCTCTTGCAATGTAATATCTGTCAATATGATAGGCTAGGTAGCTATGATTAATCTACCCAGTATTGGGACATTGATCTGAAGAACCCACACGTAATCCACAACGTTCTGTTTTGTGTGAAGGTGCAAACCTCCTGACGTTGTCGTGTGGCCACAGAATGTGGAGCAGGTCAGCAGGATGGCTCGAATCTGTTTTGAGAACAATATTCCCATCATCCCTTTTGGTACAAGCACAGGGCTGGAAGGAGGAGTCCTCGCCATGAAGGTAGGTGCTGTTATATTGTCCACAAAAATAAATATCAGTTCTCTTTCCTCTCTTTATAGCACTGCTGCCTCACAGCACCCGGGATCCAGTTCGATTCCTGGTTTGTCACTGTCTATGCGGTGTTTACATATTCTGCCCATGTCTGCATGGATTTCCTCCAGGTGCTCCGGTTTCCAGCACAGTCCAAAGATGTGTAGTTTAGGTGGATTGGCCATGCTAAGTTCTCCCTCAGTGTACCTGAACAGATGCCAGACTGTGGCAACTTTCACATTAACTTCATTGCAGTGTTAATATAATCCTGCTTGTGACTGGAATATATAAACTTTAAGTGGTAGCCCTATGTGGCATTATTTGATCGGTGAATATTAAGGCTTTATTTTTTCCAGATAGTTCCAGTGCTAAAAAGCCTCCAAGAGAAGTCAGGATGGAGTCCAAAGTTGCAATGCTAGCTAGCCTGGGTTTTGTGATGGATGCCATTTTAGTAAAGGAATTGAAACAAGTGCTAGTAATGGTTTCCCAAAGAGTTATTAATCTGATTGACACTGAACTTGCCAGTTAGTTTTCACTAAAGAACTTGCATTGTATTTTTGTAGATAATGCGTGAACTACTGCCCTCAATGACCAGCTAAATGGGAGTTTTGCTGAGGAATCTTGTGTCTTCATGTAACTTTCAATGTTCATTTGCTGCTGGAGATTTGAAGCGGACTTTAAAAACAGCTTCAGGAGAGCTTGATGGGCACTTTACCAAGACCTCGCCAACATTCTATCAATGTTTACCCCAGAATTTCTCTGAAAGTAGAAAAAGCGAGTGCTGTACAACTTCAACTTGTTGGCCAACTTGTAGGAATCAGTAGATGAATGGGAGTGCTTGGGTCATGGCCATCTTGCTGGGATCACCTTAGGTCTGTAGGAGGCCAGTCAGAACAGCAGCAGCTTCTGCAGGACAGAGGAGAGGAGGCAAGATTCTCCTCCAGCCCTCCTCCACTAAGATCTCCAGTGCCTCTCAGAACCTGTGTGTTTACCTGCTTCCTGAAACATGCTGTTATGCACTCCTGATTGGATTTGGTTTATTATTGTCACATGTGTTAATATACAGAGAAAAGTATTGTTTCTTGCACGCTGTACAGATAAAGCATACTGTCCATAGAGAAGGAAAGGAGAGAGTGCAGAATGTAGCATTGCAGTCATAGCTAGGGTGTAAATAGTTAGAATGAAAATGGTGTGTGGAATCTGTGTACATTGAAGCATGGAAACTGCTTCAAATCAGGGCTTAAGTGCTGTTTGCTTTAGCACCTCCAAGCGAGTTCAGTCTTAAGGTAAAAAGCAATTAGGCCCAAATTGTGTGTTAATGATTTCAAACAGTCATGTCATATTGAGACAGCCTCTATTTTACCCTTTCAACAAAATAAACCCCTAACTAAAAGTATAATTTCATTATAAAATTCTACAGATTCATGCAAACTGAGCCCAGCATTCCTTCTAATTGTATATTTTACTCTCGTTCTATGCTTGCAATATTTCATTCTAATTCTTTTAAACTCTCTTTATATCCAGCTATGACTGTAACACTACATTCTGCACTTTCTCCTTTCCTTCTCTATGTACGGTATATTTTGTAAAGCGCGCAAGAAACAATATTTTCCACTGTATACTAATACAATAATAAATCAAATCAAGATTATTAGAATAGAATCAAATCCCCACAGAGCAGAAAGAGGCCGTTTGGCCCACCGAGCGTGCTCGACAACAATCCCACCCAGGCCCTATCCCCGTAAACCCATGTCAGGGCCAGCATCTATGTCATGTGGTGTGGTGTGGTGTCCAGTACTGAAGCCAGGACTGCAGATGAGCTTTGACTCAGGCTCTGTGTAACCATAGGATCACTTTTGTATTCCAACCTCCTTGAAATAAAAGCCAATAACATTCCATTGGCCTTTCTGATTACTTTAGGTACATGTGAATTTGGTTTAGTGATTTGTGTATCAGAACACCTTTGCTCCGTACAGACAAATTATCAGCTTCCTTCCCAACAGCAACTGGGAACTGAAAGCAAAACAATCAGCCCTCAGCATTGGCCAATACTCTGTAACCATAGCAACACATTCCATCTAGGCTTCCACTCTTTGTAAAATTACTGCGTAAATGGATCCCTTCTGTCTTCGGATAAACTCATTATATTCAATAAATAAGAAAAATCTCTCACTTTCCTTGTTGTGCCTCTATGAATAAAATATATTCTGTCCTTAATGTGGACTTCACTGAATTAAAATAAAATGGATTCCTACACAAACTGTTATCATAAAGTAATGGTTTCCAGAACTTTCTGGTGCCTGGTGTATCTATCTGGACAATTTCCACCCAAATGAATGAGTGCTTTAGTTGCTGCTATGGAACCTCAATTTTGTACAAGAGCATTTTCCCATGACACCAGGACAATAACCCTCCGCTGAATAAATCTGCTTATTTCAACTTTTTGAGTAAATGGAATGAATTTACAACATGTAAGTCATACAATCTGGATGCTATAATGGTGAATGGATTGGGTTACATTCATTACTCTCATGAATGACTATTTGCTTTCTCACCAGGGAGGTGTGTGCTTTGATCTGACCAAGATGGATAAAGTTGTGGAGCTGAACACGCTAGATTTTGATGTGACAGTTGAACCAGGTGTCACTAGGAAAGGCCTCAATGAATACCTTCGAGGCAGTGGCCTCTGGTTTCCAGTTGGTAAGTTTGGTAGAATTGGGCCCAAGACACTGACCCTTAGAGTCAGCAACTTGAGATACTTGACCTTGTGAGATTGTTAGCAATCCGTAGAACTGAAAAACATTCCAATAAACTCCACCCCCACCCCTCTTCACTCCCAACCCTCTTATCTGTCATAAGATTTATCTTGTGTACCCTAACTTGCATCAAGTTCCGTTCGCACCTCATTCCTTCCTCACTGACCTAGATTGGCTCCTCTTCACCAACACCTCAAACTTGAAATTCGCATTCTTATATTCGTAGGATCCCTGCAGTGCCGAAGGAGGCCATTCGACCCATTGTGCCTGCACCTACAATAATCTCACCCAGGCCATATCTCTATAACCCCATTTATTTATCCCGCTAATCCCTCTAACTTGTGCATCCCGGGACACTAAGGGGCAATTTAACACGGCCAGTCAACCTAATCTGCATGTCTTTGGGAGGAAACCAGAGCACCTGGGGAAACCCATGCAGACATGGGAAGAACATGTAGACTCGGCACTGATAGCGACTGGGAATCAAAGCCAGATCTTGGAGCTGTGTGGCAGCAGTGCTGACCATTGTGCCACCAATAATCACCTTATTCATCTCTGTAATTTCCTCTGCTCCTAACAACCCTCCTAGATAGCTGCATTCTTCCAAGCCTCGTATCTTGTGTACTCCTAATTTCCATTGCCCCACCATTTGACAGCCCTACCTTCATTAGCTCAGCCTTAAGCACTGGGATTCCTGCCCTGAACCTGTCTCTCTCTCTCTCATTCCATAGACACTCAATAATGCCTATTTCTTTGATAAATCTATCGGTCAGCTTTCCTACTGTTTCCTTTAGCCTGGTGTCAGTTTTGTTCAGTCCCAAACCAGAAAATCAAGTTACATGAGGAGGCCAAACTAGACAAACAATTTTTCTATTTTGGCATAAATGTGAGGAAAGGATACTTCCTACCAGGAATGATTCCACTGACAAAATTCAAAGTATTTCTTTCGTTATTTATTTTTGTTACAAGTAGACTTACACTAACACTGCAGTGAAATTCCTGTGAAAATCCTCTACTCGCTACACTTCTGCAGCTGTTCGGGTACAGTGAGGGAGAATTTAGCATGGCCAGTGCACCTAACCAGCACGTCTTACAGACTGTGGGCAGAAACCAGACCACCCAGAGAAAACCCACACTGATATAGAGAGAACGTACAGATTCCACATAGACAGCGACCCAAGCTGGGAATCAAACCAGGTCCCTGGCATTTTGAGGCAGCAGTGCCACGCAAGTAGGGATCTTTTATAGTAAAACAAACTTTATTTAAGAACACAGTTTAAATACAACTCTAACAAATGACACAATTCAACTAACGTGATGACACTGTGCTTTGAGGAAATGTATTTCTATCATGTTTCTTGTGAGGGGTATGTTTAAAATTCAGTTCTGGTTTACCTGAAGCCGATCTATCTGGAAACCAGGCGGCTCCATGCTGAGAATGCAGGGGAATAATTGAACCTATGTAAGAAGTTTTAGCTTTATTCTGAGCTAATGTATTCTTGTTTATTTTTGTTTCGTTTTCCCTGGAATTTAGAGTAGTAGAGGTGGGAACATCGGGGTGGCGGCGCGGGCTCATTGGGCCGAAGGGCCTGTTTCCCGTGCTGTTTTGTTCTTTGTTCTTTGTAGTATTTGATCAGTCTGATTGACAAGAGAGACAATCATGTGAATGGGAGGAACTAAGCTGACAGGAATAAAACAGTTTAGTTTCTGCTTGATCCTGAAAGAAGCAAGAGATATCTCTCTTCCTCTGTCATCTCTCTCTCTCTTTCTCTGTTTCAGAGCTTTTAGAGAGATATGGTGAAGAAAGAGAGAGTTCTCAGGAACTTTCTGCACTTGTCTCTGTCTTCTGCAGAGCTGTACTCCAAAACTAGATGCAAAAACCCCATTTTCTCTGCGTTCTACTCATTATCACATGACCCTGTCAATCAACTTCCCAATGGATCTTCTGATATAAACAAAAGTCTATCCACTGTATGAAAATAACAAATTTCTATCTGAAATGAGTAATTAACTTGCCTTTTACAGCCTGGGGCTACATTTTTCCAGACTCACTGATTGCCTGCAGAAAATAAATCTGAAATTTTAAACATTCCACTTAAACAAGACAATCAATATATGTATATATACCGATCACAGTCTAATTGTCTGATTGTGTGAAATGCCTCAAGATGTTTTATTATATTACAGAAATACCTCAAGATGTTTATTATATTACAGATACTGCAAACAAGCCAGTTGTAGTTGCATGCACATGGAAATGCCAGTTTCTGAGTGAAACTAAGTTTTTGTGTTAGTCATGAGGGAGCGCTGTGCTTCCCAGTTCAGCCAAGTTGAAAGCTAGAGAAAGGAAGGAACATAAGCTGGAGCAGCATCAGCGGACACCCTGGGACATGTGACAATGCCACTCTCTCTGAAGAGTTCATGCCTTAGTGCAATGGGGCAACTGACCATAATGACTAGTGTGGGGAGTCAAAAATAATACTACTTATCCAAGCTTTCATGATATAAATAGAATCGCCTGTGTTTAAGGTGACCTGGAGGTACAGTCAGTGTTGAGTTATTTGTTGTCTGGCATTTATGTCCAGTGGGGAATAGAGTAGATAAAACCAAAAGTTATTTAAACGTGCATGAGGAAAGGAATATAAATACATTTAATCCTAGAAAAGCACATCATCCAAAAAGCAGGCTGTTATTAGGATCAGACTAACTGGTGAGAACCTTGACAGAGCAGCACATCCTTCATGTTGATATTTGCAGAGTCTGATGCCACCTACAGGAAGCTCCACTTTCCTCAAGCTCTTGGTGTAAACTTGGTCTAAAAGTCATTATAAGCAAGCAGCCTAGCACCAGCAACTGCAGCATCACCTGAATCAATGCTATATCATGACTGAACTTGCCCTGATTATCATGACTGTAAGTTACCCTGGTTACCGTGACTGAAGTTACCCTGGTTACCGTGACTGAAGTTACTCTGGTTACCGTGACTAAAGTTACCCTGGTCACCGTGACTAAAGTTGCCCTAGTTACTGTCTTGCCCTGGTTACAGTGACTGAGGTTGCTCTGATTATCGTTACTGAAGTTGCCCTGGTTACTGCCTTGGTCTGGATACTGTGATTGATTTTGCCTTGGGTACTGTTACTGCTGTTCTTAGTGTGTAAGTTGGAATTGTATAAGTGAGAAATTGTCTTTATAGCGAGAACTGAGCTATACCCACAGGAGAATACTTTCTATCTTTCTGTATCTCTTGAGTTACTGCAATGTAAGAGGCTGGGAGGATGGGAAACGGAGGCTGCGGGGGATTGGGTACAGAGGCTGCGGGGGATGGGATATGAAGCTTCTGCTGGTGCTTCTATATAACAGCTCCTATGGGAGATGTGAGAGATTGTTCCTGGAAAGATTTCCTCTTTGTCCATTGTCAATCCACTTCCCTAGATAACTTAGACTGGAACTGAGAATTGAGCACACGGAGAACAAAATGCTTGAATGTTATCACTATATCATAATTGGGTGGCACAGTGGTTAACACTGCTGTCTCAGAGCTCCAGGGACCTGGGTTCGAATCCCAACTTGGGCCACTGTGTGGAGTATGCGCATTCTCCTCGTGTCTATGTGGGTTTCTTGTGGGTGCTTCGGTTTCCTCCCGCAGTCCAAAGATGTGCACTGGCCATACTAAATTGCCCCTTAATATCCCAGGATGCATTGGTTAGAGGGATTAGTGGGTTAGATATTTGGGGTTTCAGAGATTGGGCTGAGGTGGGATTGTTGTCAGTGCAGACTTGATGGGCTGAATGGCCTCTTTCTGCATTGCAGAGTTTCTACAGTGAGGGGTTGAATACAAAAGATGGGAGGTTATGATTCAGTTGTACAGGGACCAGTGAGACCACATCTGGGGGATTGTGTACAATATTCATCACGTTATTTAAGGAAGGATGTAAATGTATTGGAAGCAATGCAGAGAAGATTTACTAGGTTAATACCAGGAATCGGTAGGTTGTTTAATGAGGAAAGGTAGGACAGACTAGGCTTGTCTCCACTGGAGTTTAGAAGAATAAAAGGTGACTTGACTGAAGCATATAAGATCCTGAAGGGTATTGACAGGATTGATGTGGAAAGGATGTTTCCACTTGTGGGAGAATCTCAAATTAGCGGTCACTGTTTAATAATGAGTCGCCCAATTAAAATGGAGATAAGATGAAATATTTTCACTAAAAGAGTTGAGAGTTTCTAGAACTCTCTGTCTGGAAAGGCAGTGGAAGCAGAGATGGATAGGTTCTTGGTAAGCAAGAAGGTATTAGGTCATCGGGTAAAGGCGGAATCCAGATTTGAGGTTACTATCAAATCAGCCAGGATCTTATTAAATGGTAGAGGAGGCTCAATGGGCCAAATGGCTTATTCCTGCTTCAAGTTTGCATGTTTGTATGCATATCCTGCAGCCTGATATGGCACTATATTGCATTGTAGTATAACTTCAATCATCTAACACTTATTTGACATTATTCCTTTGTTATGAGTGCAAGTACAGTGTGTGTTTGGAGCTGTGAATTCCTGTTTGTGTAAAGCGAGTACTTTCTATGGAACTTGATCCTGTGATGTCATTTGTGACTGTGTCCATGAAAGATGGTCGCTCTTGACCTCTCAGCCATGTTTGGCCATTCTGTCCTCCTCCTCCTCCCTCAGGTCACGTCATGATCCACATCCAGTCTTTACTTGGTTCATTCTGACTCTTCCAAAATTTCCATTAAACCTCCAAAAAAGGCTTCTTTTCCCACTCTGCAGTTATCTTGGCTGTCTTCCAAACTCTCACTCTGGGCCCCTGTCTGTTCTTTGTTGAAATGTTACATTGGTGATATCGTCAATAGGCCCGAGTTTGCTAGTCACACCCAGCTTCAATCCTCTGGTCTCCACCACCAGAGCAGCCACTTCTGCCTGATACCTGCCTAATGTCAGGCTGTGGATGAGTTAACTCTCTGTTGTTTGGTATCAGCAGGAGGAGGGTACCCATGCATTGACATCCTCACCAATGACTTCTGTTCTGCTGGACTCTAATATCTCCATCCTCTCCTACTCTGTTATATTCATTATTGCTCTTACCCTCACCAATCTCTAATAGCTCACTGTTTTAACACTTTAAATTCGGAGTCCTTTAACAAATCCTACCATGGTCTTTCCCAAGTATCTGCTTTCTTCTCCAGCTTCATATTCCTGTATAAACCTCCTACTCTTCCTCATTCTATCTGTTCCACTACTGGTGCCAGAGTCTCCAGTCATCTGGGGCCTATGCTTTGTGCACCGTCCCATGGGTAGCAATCTTGTCTCTGAATCAAGAGGTTGTAAGCTTAAGCACAGTGGTTAGTGCTGCTGCCTCGATTCCTGGCTCAGGTCACTGTCTGTGCAGAATCTGCACGTTCTCCCCGTGACTGCATGGGTTTCATCCAGGTGCTCCAGTTTCCTTCCACAGTCTGAAAGACATGCTGGTTAGGTGTATTGGCCACGCTAAATTCTCCCTTAGTGTAACCGAATAGCACTAGAGTGTGGCAACTAGGGGATTTTCACAGTATCCTCATTGCAATATTAATGTAAGCCTAATTGTAACACTAATAAATAAACTTGAAAAAAACTAAACACTCACAGCAAGTGCAGACTTGGCTGACACTCGCGCATTGCTGATGGAATACCGTACTGTTAGTGAGCAGCTACCTTTAGATTAGATGCTACACATAATGTCTGTCCTCTCAAAGGATATCTCAGATTCCACAACACTGCCTAAAGAAAACTGGAAAAGCATTCCCGGTTCTGAGCAATAGTTATCCCACAGCCAGAAGAGGTTATTGTTATTTATTTGCAGAGCTATGGGAAAGAAGATGGAAGCTCCTTGAAGAATCAGCATGGGCATAATGGGCTGAATGGCCTCCTCCTGTGCTATATGATCTCATTACCGTGTCAACTGCAATATTTTCCCACTTCATAATGGTGACTGCCATTCAAAGAGCACTTCGCCATCCAGGATTTGGGGCATTAAGAGATTGCAAAAGGCATGAATACAAATTCTTCTTTAGAACTAACCATAGTACTATCTTTACACTGTGCACTGATACAGGAGACTGACCAGGAACTAGACAGACATTTCAAAATACACCCAACACTTTGTACAAAATTACCAACAAATCACAGGTTAACTATTTTAAACTAGGACCCAACAAGCCAGCAATCAGCTTTTCATCGACCTCAGCACGTACCTGCTGATCTCAGAGGCTTAAAAGAGACAGAGGGTGCCATGGTGGTACAGTGGTTGGCATTGTTGCCTCACAGCACCAGGGACCCAGGTTCAGTTCTAGCCTTGGGCCAGTGTCTGTGTGGAATTTGCACGTTCTCCCCCTGTTTGCATTAGTTTTCTCTAGATGTTCCAGTTTCTTCCCACACTCCAGTGATCTGCAGGTTAGGTAGATTGGTCATGTTAAATTGCCCCCTAGTGTCGGAGGGATTAGCAGTGTAAATATGTGGGGTTTCAGGGATAGAGTCTAGGTGGGATTGTTCTTGGTGCGGGCTCAATGGGCTGAATAGCATCTTTCTGCACCTTAGAGATTCTATGATTCTAAGATTTACTCAGAGTGTTAGGCAGATAACAGAATAAGACAGTTGTGGGAATAAGGGTTTTGGGTAGGGTATTACAAGCCTAGGGTGGGTGAGGTGGTATAAAATTCGTGCAGTTGTGTGTGAGAGATGGTATAATATCCCTGTCTTGTCCCAGAACTGGCCCTGGATCAGTTAATAGACCTCTCAACCTGATTCAGAAATAGGTCCCCCTTCAGAAAATAAAGTCGAGGTTGATGTTTCAGGGTAGTTATGAAAGAGTGCTGCATTGTCGGAAGTGCTGTTTTTCAGATGAGATGTGAAATGAGGTCCCCGCTGCTCTCTCAGTGGATGTAAAAGATCTCATGGCAGAATTTCAAAGAAGGAATTACCCTGCCCATGATCACTGTCCTGCTTGTGGGAGCTTGCTGTGCACAAGTTGGCTGCTTTGTTTCCAACATTCCAATAGTCACAAGATTTGGAGAAACATTTAATTGTAAAATCCTGAGGCGCTACATCAATGCAATCCCACTTATAATATGTAGAGCTACAGGTGTATTAGTACAGTCAAAAAAAGCAAGTCTAATTGAATGCAAACCAAAATAGATTACTTGGCAAACGCAGCTCTTTCACCAATGCCGGGAAAACTACTAAAAATTATCCAGTTTGTGAGAGATTTTTTTTCAAACCCTGATTAGATAGTCTGCAATCACTGGGTATTTACTTAAACGACACCAATGGCAACTAATCTTTAACCACAGAAATCACATGAAACAGACGTTGGCACTGGTTCACGTACAGAGATATTAGAACAGATGATCAAAGCTGGGTCAGAGAAGTAGATTTTAAAGAGCATCTCAAAGCATGATAGTGAGAAGGATGGGTTTAGCCAGGGAACTCTGGAGCACACAGCATGGACAACTCAAGACACCACCACCACCACTGGAAATTGGAGATGCACTGAGGCCATAGTTGAAGAAGCACTGAAATCTCAGAGGATTGTCAGGCTGAAGGAGATAGAGGTAATGAGGGGCAAGGCAACTGAGACATTTGAAAAGAATGCCACAAATTTTAAAATGAAACATCACTTAGATGTCAACCTTGGCCCAGCTGCTGAGAATGTAGCCAGTGTAGGTCAATGGGCATGGGCCATTCTGGCTGAACGGATTTGGTACACATCCTGATTGGGATGTTTCCCTGAATAGTGGAACCACCCCGGAAAGAGGAGGGATGAAGTTAAAATGCTGGGATGATGAGAGCTGACTCCAAAGCAGATTGTTGTTTGTTTTGCAGATCCAGGTGCTGACGCCTCTCTGTGCGGAATGGCCGCCACCAGCGCTTCGGGTACAAATGCAGTGCGATATGGCACCATGAGGGAGAATGTCATAAACCTGGAGGTGGTGCTGGCAGACGGCAGGATAATGTACACAGCAGGACAAAAGCGAAGGTTTAGGTATCAAAACAGTACATCCCTCAAATACTAGTTCTTAATTTTGCATGATATTTTTTGACATTTTATTAGATGATATTTCTGTGCCTGGTCTTGGAAATTGGCAGTAAGAGAGATATGAGTGGGTTGTAGCAAAGGTTCATTTTATTTTTGCCGTTGAATCCCCTTATTCATCTACTTGTCAACAAAAGTTAGAACATCTTATTTCTAAGTTTCACTTGGACATCAGCCTTGGCTAAATTGGTAGTTTAAGCCCACTTTAGAGCCTAGAGCATATAGTCTAGGCTGATAGGCCAGTGCAGTATCTTTTGGATGCAGCGCTACACCAAGATAACATCTACCGTCTCTGGAAAACATAAATGTTCCCAATTTGATGAACAACAGGGCAATTCCTCTCCATAATGTTCTCCTCATGATGCTTATTCCATAAGCAGCAACTAAAATCAGTTCATCCCAACAGTTCTTTCATTCTATTTAGTCTGTCTTTGTTATTTAACCCTGTCTTTCCCACATTACTCTTATATATTTATGTGATTGTACGATTGCTTTAAGAGCTGACCACAACTTGATGGTGATGTCATTTGGGTGTTTCACAGGCTGCTGTTTAGTTTTAGTTTCTACTCTGCAAAGGCCACAGCTCCTTCAATAAATCTGTTGTTGTTAATCAAAATCAGTGTGTGCAAATCATATCTTTTGTTTTTGTTTAAAACCCACAACCTCTCTCATAGTTAGGACATTACAGTTATAACAGCACTTTGAAAGCTCCTAAATGACTGTGAAATGGTTTAGGATCTGCTGGAAGATGCTATATAAATACAGCTGTTTTCTTATTTTATGTCAGTCAGTGACTGACCTCAGAGTGGAACAATCTCATGTAACTGAAACAAGTGAGTCTTCATGGTGAGTACTCGCAGAACTCAAAGCTGTGATTTTCCCAGTGCAGTAGGGGTGTTCAATCTGTGGACCTGTTTAGCCAGCATGGAGAGACATGACATTCAGTTGATGCATGGATTCATCATGATACTCTCTGCTACAGGAAAACATCTGCAGGTTACAACCTGACCAATCTCTTCATTGGCTCAGAAGGAACTCTAGGAATTATCACCAAGACTACACTGCGTCTCTATGGAATCCCGGAAGCCATGGTGTCTGCAGTCTGCTCCTTCCCGACAGTGCAAGCAGCGGTGGATTGCACTGTGCAGATATTACAGTGTGGCATCCCCATAGCAAGGATAGGTAAGTTTTACAATTTAAAGTGTAATGTTATACCTAAAGCACCAACGAGAGGGAATGAATGAGATTGCTATCGAATTGACATTGCAAAATGAGTAGGATGAATAAAGGCACAATGAATTACCTTATCTTTGATCCTGGAATGGTTTGACCCACCCATGGTCTGTACAAGGTGCGCCATGACCTTTACACAGTGTGCTGTGGTTTAAACACAGGTGCAATGTCACTTGTACACAGGTGAGGCATGATTTGTATAGAAATGCTGTTTGATTTGTACATAGATAAGGTATGACTTGTACATGGGGTAAGGAATGACTTATACATAGATGTGTTATGATTTGTATATGGCTGTAGTTTGATCTGTGCATGGGTGAGGCATGACTTGATGCCTCACCCATGAATGATGCATGACGTATACATGAGTGAGGTATGATTTGTACATGGGTGTGCTGTGACCTGTATGTGAGTGCAGAATAAGTGACAATCTCAGGCGGTCTCTACAAAGTGCAATTTGAATGCTCTACCTGATGAAGAGATTAGATTTTGAATTGGATGGGGCCAAATGTTTTAGCTTTTGAGCCAAAATGTAAATTACCAATTTTCCATTCGTTGTCCCCTTGTTGACATACCACCTTGGTTTCCTTGAATAAGAATCATAGAATCCCTACAGTGCAGAAAGGTCTTTTGGCCCATCAAGCCTGCACTGACTACAATCCAACTCGGGCCCTATCCTGTAACCCTATGTATTCACCCTATAATCCCCAGACAGTAAGGGGCAATTTATCATGGCCAATCAACCTAACCCACACATCTTTGGAGTATGGGAGGAAACCAGAGCACCTGAAGGAAACCCACACAGGCACAAGGAGAATGCAAACTCCAAACTTGCAGTGACTTGAGGCCAGAATTGAACACGGGTCCCTGACACTGTGAAGCAGCAGTGTGACCACTGTGCCACCTCTTAGACAGCAGGCAATTGAAGCAGCTTCATGTCCAGTAACTAAGCTGCTTCATATTGGATCTTCATTAACCTGAGAAGTGATCCTGTGCTTTGTCTTTCCAAACATGTTCCGGAACCATCTCCAGTGCCAGTTTATTTCCCCACTGACTCCTTTACTAACATTTTTGATGCTAATTTATTTTTTAATCGAGGCATTATTTACAATACAGTCACCAAATCAACGTCTTTTATTTTGGTGATAAATTATCTTTATAAAGAAAGTAACAGCGTTATTTCACTCTACATAATTGAATGGGTGGCACGGTGGCCCAGTGATTAGCACTGCTGCTTCACAGCACCAGGGTTTGATTCCTGGCTTGGGTCACTGGCTGTGTGGATTTCCTCTGGGTGCTCTGGTTTACTCTCACAGTCCAGTGATGTTAGGTGGGTTGGCCATGGTAAATTGCCTCTTAGTGTCAGGAGGACTAGCTAGGGTAAATGCATGGGGTTATGGACATAGGGTCTGGGTGGGATTGTGGTCCATGTAGAAATGATGGGCTTCTGCATTGTAGGGATTCACTGATTCTGTAATCCTATAAAACTATTCCAGTGAAAAACAAATGAGCGTCACTGGATAGATTTTTGACTGGAAATGACTGCTGCAGTGTTAAACATTGTGGTTAAATCAGGCATACAGAACAATAACTGTCTTCAAACAATTAGATTATAACAACTTATTTTAATGTACAAACATCTGTTTCCCCAGAGTTCCTGGATGATGTGATGATGGCTGCCTGCATCAAATACAGCAAACTGAATCATACTGTCGCTTCAACATTATTCCTGGAATTTCATGGTTCTGAGAAAGGGGTGGAAGAACAGATTCAGACCACAGGTAAGTTCTCAGCGTCTCTCTCAGACTTCCCTCTCTCTCTGTTCCTTACATTTGCAGAGATTGGGTTTTGTTTTTGCAGCCCCTGACCCTGACACGGTCACTTTACGTCCAGTGAAACTCACAGTGACAAATCAGACAAAATCAGAAAATCTATCAGTGACATTGAAGGAAGTTATGTTGTGAAATGAAGCGGAAACGGCCATAAATGGTCTTTGTACACAAGGCAGAAATTGCATCTGCTATTTCAGTGATGAGAATGGAGAATGGAATCGGAAAAGGTTCACTTCATTTCTCAGAATCTCCACCCTTTGTATTTCAATGAAAGAGCAGTGCTCCGAAAGCTCATGATTCCATATAAACCCGTTGGACTTTAACCTGGTGTTGTGAGATTTCTTGTTGTGCCCACCCCAGTCCAATGCTGGCATCTTCACATCATATTTACACTGCATATTTTCCCACTGATGTGAAGTGAGTTGCAGTTAACAACAGTGCTAAAGGGCAGTGTAAATTTAGAGCCAGAACCCTGTGCAATGAAATTCCTGGAGACGTTAACCTCGTTTTTTGCTGACACTGTGTGATGTGAAAATTAAGCACTGCATGAAGATCGTTGAGGGTTTTGTGGCCACCTTTTGAAATCTTCTTTACCTTCGATTCAAAGGATAGAGAGTAGCAAGTTCTACAGATTTCAATTTCTAATGATTGGTGTGTGTAGCAAGGCAGGGATTTCTCATCAGCAAACACCAAATCAAGCCATGTGAAGAAAGTACAGTCAGGACAGCACCTGGCTGACTGCACTCAAATTGATAGCATTCCCCATCTCCCGATTGAAAGTATAACCTGAATCATCCCTAATGTCCAAAAATCAAACAAGGCTCTGGAATATTTATCAACCTCCTCCTGGATCTCCTCCAGCAACAATATCCTCCCCTCTCCCCAACTCTGACCCCAGTACCCTGCCCCTCAAGCTAATCACCTCAATCGACAGCTGTGCCCATAATCTCAAATTTGATTTCTAACTAAATATTTATTCAGATTGCTTCTGAAGAAGTTAACAGGCAGGGGATCTGCTCTCGACAGAGTAAACTGGCAAAAGAATAAGAGACGACATCAGAAGAATATTCTAAATGCAGGGAGTTTCACGTGGGCAGTAGAACAGGTTCAACAATAATTTCCAAAAAGGGAGTTAAAACTTGGAGATGAAATTTTGCAGGGTTATTGGGAAAGGGAAAGTAAGTGGCCCTAAATAGGTGGATCTTTCCAAAATCCAGGAAGGTAGGATAGATTGAATGGCCTCCTTATGCACAACACCATCCTGTCATTCATAGGAACATTAAGAAACTGTTAACTGAACAGTACATGGAAGTGGAAGCAACCTATTATTGTGGATTGAGATACAGACAGGAAGGAAAAAGGTTGTGATCTCAAATTGGCAGGGTGGATCTAGTGGGTTTTTCTGGGGGTTTGTTGTGAGGCTATAACATTTCACTGCATAAATGGTACAGATGAATGAACAGAGAGCCATGTATCAAATGCATTAGCCACTTTACAGGGTTCAACATTCACATTCAGACTGTCAATGGCTGACTGACTGAATCGCTGCTTCACGGCAGAGGATGACAACACTATATCAAAGTACAGGGAAATGAGAAGTGAATCAAGGAGCAGAGCTATCTTGATTCAGTCTTTTATTAATGGCAATGGAAGAGCTGGATAAAGACCCTGAAACTAGTAAGTCAGGAAATTGTCACTGGGTTAGTCATCAACTCTCAAAAGGGACTTTCTCAGATGCCACTCTGTTGATTAAGAAGGATAGAGGAAACAAATTAGGAAAACGTACATGTATTATTCTAACAAAATTAGAATTCATATGAAGGGAGGACCAGGAATAGGCCATTCAGCCCTTCAACTTATTCCAACATTCAATTAATTATATAACTCAACCTCATCTGTCTGCTTTGGTTCTGTAACCCTTAATATCTTTGCTTAACCCATCTGGCACCTTGAGCCTGCTCACCATTCAATAAGATCATGGTTGATGTTTTCCTGGATTCAGCTCCACTTATCCATCTGCTCACCACAACCCTTAATTCCTTTACTGTTCAAAAATTTAATCTTTGTTTTAAAATTTCAATTGTCCCAAATCCAACAGCCAAAAGGGAAACAGAGAGTTCCAAATTTCCATTAGCCTTTGCATGTTCTTCCTCACACTAGCCTGAGGTCTAGCTCTCATTTTGAGATTATGTCTCCTTGTCTGTATTTTTCCATCTGGAAATTATTTCTATTTATCTGATTAAATCCTTTCTTTTTTTAAACACTTCAATTAAATTTTCTATATTCAATTTATTTGTATTTGAAATCATTTTTCATCCAGTTCCTGTAAATCTGCATCCCTTTCAAGGCCTTCTGGAGGTATGGTGTCGAGGTCTCAATGTAACTCCAACCCAGATCGAACCAGAGATCTACACAACTCAATCAGAATTTCCATCTCTTTATATCCCAGGCAACATGCCATTCACCTTTTTAATTATTTCTTATAAATGCCATAGAATCCCTAAAGTGCAGAAAGAGGTCATTGAACCTGCACCAACATTTACCTTGCAAATCCCCCTTGACACCAAGATGCAAATTAGCATGGCAAATCTGTGTCCATTAGCTTTTAGTGATTTCTTCAGTTGGATCCCTAAATCACTCTGTTCATCCACAGGTCTTAACTTCTCACCAATAAAAACATACTGTGTCTATCAATCACAGATGCAAAGTGGGTTCCACCACACTTATCCACATTGAAATCCATCCGTCACAGTTCTGCCTCCTCTTTTGCTTTATCAAAAGCCCTTTATGACCTGCTGTTCCCATCTATATACATACTGCAACAATGTGAAAGCACAATACTGCTGACGCTGGAATAGTCAGTCAGTGTGTGTGGAGAGAGAAACAGAGTTAACGGGTGAGATTTCCAAGCCTCGCTTGCCCCAAAACCGAAAATCCTGCTCGAGGTCAACGGACATTCCCATGGTCCTCCCCTCACCCGCTCCAATTCCCATGTTGGGCAGGACGGTAAAATTTGCCCTAATGGTTCAGGTTAATGATCTTTTGTCAGAGTTGGAAGAAATTAGAGATGTAACAGATTTTAAACAAGTACAGGGGCAGGAAGATCAAAAGGGAAGGTCTCTAATGGACTGGAAGAGAAGAGAGATTAAGGACCCCAAAGTCAGAAGAATCTGCCCGAGGTGAATAGCCCTTTTCATGGTCTGTCCCTGCCTGCTAAGATTCCTGGGTGGGCTGGATAAGAAAATTCCACCCTAAGAGATAAAGGGGATGATGGTGCAAGGCAAAAGAATCAGATAGGGAAAGAAACAAGTGATGGGACAAGAGAAGTATATATGGGAAATAGCAGAATCCTCACTAATAATAGTCTGAAAAAGGAGGTTATAATCTGAAATTGTTGAACTGAATGTTGAACCCTGTAAAGTAACTGAGGCATTTGATATATGGCTCTTTACTCATTGATCTGTATCATTTATGCAGTGAAATGTTATAGCCCCACTACAGACCCCCGGAGAAATCCACTAGATCCACCCTGCCAATGTGAGATCACATCCTTTCTCCTTCCTGTCTATATCCCAATCCAAGCTAACAGGTTGCCGCCATTTCCAAGCACTGTTCAGTTCACAGTTTCTTAATGTGGAGCCTTGTTAAATGTCTTCTGGGAGTCTATTTAAATAACATCCATTGACACTCTGTTATGTGCTGTGCTAGTTACCTGTTGAAAATATTCAACTCAATTAATTAGACATGATCCAATAATTATAAAATCCATATTAATCAGCTCACAATTGTTCAAGTGTTTACTCACTCTATCCTGAATAAGATTCTAGTCATTTGGTTAGAATAATACACCTAAAGTTTCCTATTTGTCTCTTGTACCCTTTTTAATCAATGGATGACCAACCCAGTGATAATTTCCTGACTTACTTCTTTCAGGGCCTTTAACCAGCTTTTCCATCACTATTAATAAAAGACTGAATCTAGATAGCTCTGCCCTTTGATTCATTCCTTGTTCCCCTGTATCTTTGATATAGTGTCCTCATTCTCTGCTGTGAAGCAGCAATTCAGTTAGTCCGCCACTCTTTTTCTTTATATTCATTCATGGGACGTGAGCATTACTGGCTGTGCCAGCATTTATTGCCCATCCCTAATTACCCATTTCTGAGGGCACTTAACAGACAACCACATTGCTGTGGGATCTGAAGTCACATGAGGGCCAGACCAAGTAAGAATGGCAGATTTCCTCTCCTAAAGCAAACACACATTAATGAACCAGATGGGTTTTTATGACAATTGGCAATGGTTTCATGGTCATCGTTAGACTTTTTAAATCCCAAAATTTTACTGAATTCAAATTTCACCATCAGTCTTGTCCATAGCACATTACTTGGGTCTCTGGATTACTGATCTAGTGACAATACCACTGCACTATCGCCTCCCCAAAGTAACAACCTAGGCATCTCATTAACACTTTCGCTTAATGCATTTGCAAAAATCTTTACAATTTTCCTTGCCATTTCTCACAAGCTTTTTCATTGTTGTGGCTCTTACCAATTTCTTTGTAGCTCTTTCCTTTTTTTAAAATAATTCTTGCGGTCTGTGGGAGTAAGACTTCTGTAAATTTTTTCTATACCATCCATCATTGCAGTTGTTTAATTGTACAAACAGAATCTTGTCCTCCTGGGTTATGTGAAGATCTTACATTCTAATCAATACTATTCTGAACACAGCCCATTGTTCACCTGTGCTTTTATCCATTAAAATTTCTGCCCAGTCTATTGCGGTCAATCCCCACTTCATCCCTCCAAACTAAGCCTTAACTAACTATAAAACCTTGGTTCATTATTCACCCTTCTCTCATCAAAGCTAATCCCACTACATTCAAATAAAGGCCACTTTTAGCTAGATGTTTCCTTAACATCAGATTATTGACAAATCCGGGTTCATCGTCATTACTATACCTAAATTGGTTCAAGAACATTTTGGCATGGTGGCATTGCTGCTTCACAGTGCCAGGTTCCCAGGTTCAATTCTGATCTCGGGTGACTGTCTGTGTGGAGTTTGCACATTCTTCCTATGGGTTTCCTCCAGGTGCTCCGGTTTTCCCTCTCAGTCCAAAGATGTGTAGGTTAGATGGATTGGCCATGCTAAGTTTCCCCTTACTGTCCCATTATGTATGGGGCAAATATGTGGACTTACAAGGATAGGGTCTTGGTACGATGCTCTGTCAGAGAGTTGGTATCGACCCAATGGGCCAAATGGCCTTCTGCACAGTATTGGCTGGAATTATACAGAATGGAATGGCAGGTGTTGAGGGAAGGAATGGAAATAGTACCATGCTAACCCGTTCCCATTCTGATTTTCCCAACACTGAGAGAGATGCCAGGCAGCCTGCTCATCCATGGGACATATGAGGCTCCTATGTGACCAATCCTTCTTTTAAAGTTTTAAAGTTTAAAGTTTATTTATTAGTGTTATAAGTAGGTGTATATTACACTGCAATGAAGTCACTATGAAAATCCCCTAGTTTCCATATTCCGGCACCTGTTCGATGCACTGAGGGAAAATTTAGCATGACCAACACATATAACCAATCTTTCAAATTTCTAGTTGAATTATTCTCCCAAAGGTGCACAGTGCCATGTCTTTCACCATAGGTAGGGCAAGGAGACAGGTATTGGATTCATCCCAGCAGAAACAGCCATTCACTCCCACGTTGTTGGCACCAATGTGATCCACATTGGCTGTCCTGCCAATTGAGCCAGCCACCCCACCCTCAGAAGTCCCGAGCTGCTGTATGCTTTTGCATACATGTGCTGGCCTGGAGCTACAGATAGCAATGGTAAAGGCTCCAATTTCTTTCCAAGTATCTCTCCTACTCTTCAGACCTGTGGGATTTGCATGTTGCTATTCAACCCCTTCAGCTGTATATAAACACATCTTCCTTGCCATCAAGCCCTGGAATGGGATTTGAGCCCAGAACTTCTGGTTCCGAGACAGGAATGCTACCCAACATGCGTCAAGACCTCTCACTTAAGGGCTTCCTTCCACTGCCACGAGGTGAAACCTGGCATTCTGGTAGCTAGGGAAGGGGGGTGGCCTTTTCTCGCACCTTGTGTCCATCAGAGACTCCAATGTCATTCTTCTTCCTGAGTTTACCCTATTTTCCTCTCTGCTTCCGCCTGGACAATCATACCCCTTCATCCCTGTCATCCTTGCCAGTGCCTGCCAGCCTTCCTTTTACGTCTTGCTCCATTGGTATCTTCTCTTTGGGAATGCATATAGTTCCACCAATGGCTTCCACTCCTAAAGGCACTGTGGATCAACTGATCTGCTGGTCTTCTGGCCATCAGTTCTTGGAGGTGACACTTCCTCTCAAAGAACAAAGAACAAAACAGCACGGGAAACAGGCCCTTCGGCCCAACGAGCCCGCGCCGCCACCCCGATGTTCCCACTTCTACCCGTGATCCCTGTCTATAGATTTATGCATTGAAACCCTATAATGATGTGTACCTTTAAAGGAGGGAATCTTAAATTACTATCAATCAGTACACATTGAATTGCCCCTTTACATTCAATGCATTACCATCACTGAATGCCCCAATTTCAACGTTCTGGAGGTTACCATTGACCAGAAATTGAACTGGACTAGCCATATAAATGCTGTGGCTAGGAATCCTGCAATGAGTAACTTGCTTCTTTATTCCCAAAAGCCTACTCACCATCTACAAGGCACAAGTCAGGAATGTGATGAATCAGTATCTTACAATCCCATGATCACTACCATCTAGAATAACAAGAGTAGCAATGCTGGGAAATACCCCTACCTGGAGATTCCCCTCCAAGTCACTCATCCATGCTGACTTGGGAATGTATCACCATTCCTTCACTGCCACTGGGTCAAAATCCTGGAACTTCGTCCCAATAGCACTGTGGGTGAACCTACACCTCAGAGACTGCAACGGTTCAAGAAAGCACCTCAACACCAACTTATCAAGGGCCACTAGGGTTAGGCAATAAATGCTGGTTTAGCCAGCAGTGGCCCAATCACATTAATTAATTAATTAAAGAAAGCTCCCCTTCCAACAGAACTGTGAGTGTACCTACATTTCTTGGATAAAGCAGCTCAAAAGGCAGCTCACCGCTATCTTTTCAAGGGCAATCATGGATGGGCAATAAATGTTAGCCTGGCTCATGTACCAATAATGATTATGAGCGGCACAGTGGTTAGCACTGCTGCCTGACAGTGCCAGGGTCCTGGGTTCAATTCCAGCCTCAGGTCACTGTCAGTGTGGAGTTTGCATATTTTCCTGTGTCTGTATGGGTTTCCTCTGGGTACTGCAGTTTCCTCCCACAGTCCAAAGATGTGCAGGTTAGATGGATTGGCCATGCTAAATTACCCCGTAGTGTCAGGGGGATATTAGCAGGGTAAATGGTGAGTTTACAGAAATAGGGCCTGGGTAAGATTATTGTTGGTGCAGACTTGGCAGAACGGTCTCCTCCTGCACTGTTGGGATTCCTTGAATAAAGAAAAATTTCAGACTTTGGTAGGATGTGATATATTAGTTCATGACTTCTAGTCAATCTGCAAGCAATAGTGTTGGAAACCAAATGTACAATGCCTTGTCAAACAAAGGACAAAGAAAATTACAGCACAGGACAGGCCCTTTGGTCCTCCAAGCCTGCACTGGCCATGCTGCCCAATTGAACTAAAAGCCCTTTTTTTATGGGGACTATGTCCCTCTATTCCCATCCTATTCATGTATTTATCCAGACGCCCCTTAAAACTCACTACCGCATCTGCTTCCACTGCCTCCCAGCAGCAAATTCTAGGCACCCACCACCCTCTGTAAAAAACAAAATTGCCTCATACATCTCCTTTAAACCTTGCCCCTTGCAGCTTAAACCTATGACTCCTAGTAATTGACTCTTCCACTCTGGGAAAAGCTTCTGACTATCCACTCCGTCCATGCCTCTCATAATCTTGTAGACTTCTATCAGGTCACCCCTCAACCTCTGTCGCTCCAGTGACAACAAACCAAGTTCCTCCAACCTCTCCTCATAGCTAATGCCCTCCATGCCAAGCAGTATCCTGGTAAATCTTTTCTGTACCCTCTCTAAACCCTCCACATCCTTCTGGTAGTGTGGCGACCAGAATTGAACACTGTATTCCAAGTGCGGCCTAACAAAGCTTTCATAAAGCTGCAACATGACTTGCCAATTTTTAAACTTATTGCCCTGGCCAATGAACAGTGAACACTGTCTATTTATAAAGAACCCATGTTATTGTTTCACCAAGCCTTTTGTATGATTGTTATGTTCACATTGAAGATAAGAAGAATGTAACAGATAGTGTGAGGAAGGCCCCACCTCCAGCCTGTTAGTGTCCTGACTGCTGCCACAGATGAGGTGACCAATCAGAGATAGGGTCACCACTTGCCTCCCAGTGTAAAATTCACATAGAACTGACCCGAATTCTCTCCACTCTGTGTCTTTATAACTTGAGCTATTCTGCTTCTCCTTTCTCCTAGAAAGTATCCCATTCTAACAACTCTGTTTTTCTGGAACAAACTTCTGTGTTTATTTATCTCAGTGTTTGATCCAGATCTCTATAAACAACTCCAATCAAAATCCTGTTAAACTCATGGGGCTTCTGGGTTCTGTATTTACTACCCCGTAAGAAAAAGTAATTCTGATGATTCTTAATCTGGCTTGGGGCTTTTTGGTGTAAACATACTTTCTGTCTGTAAATTTGTTCTCTCTTATGGGAGAACAATTAAAGGACTTAGAGGCCAGTTCAGAGTTTTGACAAATGCTGACATGAATTCTGCTTCCATGGTCTTCGTATCAGTCGGTGAGGTTGTTAGTCCTACTCAACAGCAGGGGTTTATAAACTCCTACAATCTGTACGATGAAGACGTGTCATATCCTCCCTCCAGATGCTGGTGTCCCACAGGATGTCAATCAAATTCAGTGCCTTGAATTCTAGGTTGACCTTCCAGATATAACATCACTTGAAGGTTTCTTTGTGTGCGTATTTTCGGAGTGATCTGGGTTCCTTGAGATTTCATTAACATCCATGCTCGATGGAAAGCCATTCACTTGCAGAGGAGCACAGAAGCAGAACATGAAGGGTGGAGTTGAAAGTTGTTTGCAGGATGAAAGGAGGCTTCAAGGTGATTTAGACGAGTTGAGTGAACAAACACATAACAGATGCAATACAACACAGCTAAATGTGAAATTATATATTTTGGTGTGAAGAGATTTTTTAGATTTTAATGCTGTAAAGGTGTATGAAGAGAAGGCCGGAAAATGACATTGAGATTGAGGATCTGCCATGATAATGTTGAATGGCAGAGCAGGCTCTTCTGCTCCTAGTTTCTATATTTCATGACAATGGAATGCTGCAAACTCTGAATAGACTCATTCAACTTTCTGATATGAATCTTGTGAGACAATTTTTGTTAGTCATTATAAGCATGGACAGTCCTTTTTTTGAAGATGCTATGGAGGAAACCCGGAATGTTTTGTTCTGACTTCTTCTGTTTTTCATTAGAAAAGCGGCAGCTTTGTCCAAAGCCATAACTCTGTTACGTTTGTTTGTCTTCAGTGTCAGAAATGCGACACTGGTCGTTCAAATGAAGTCATGGTTTTTAAGCATGCACCACCACTCACTCCTACCAAATAACTGGAGAATGAATCACTGAAGATAATCACTAGGTTAATGCTAGTATTCCTGTCCCAGCTTCCATGAGAATGGTAGCAGGTGCGAGCTGGACCGTGCAAATGTTTATTGACCTCATACAGGACTTTCCATTTTGGAGAGAGCGCAGCTGGCAAATCCTGCTCACCAAGACTAGTCTTCCCACAGATGCTGGCAGACCTGTTGAGGTTTTCCAGCATTTTCAACTTTTGAGCAAAATGAAATGTTGCTTTGGCATTAATCTTGTGTCCACATCCATTGTGCCAGTGGCTTTATTGTACAATACAACTCCTTCTACCCCATGCTAATAAAACAAACCGTTCAAACTGTCTGAGGCAGATTTATACTGGAAACCATGACAAGGGGCTTCCAGACCTATTAATGTGATTTTTACAGGTGTTTGTCCATTTATTTAAAGCTGGGGTCTGGATGTATTTAATATTTTTGCTTTTTCTTCTGCTTCTATAAAGCAAAGATGTGGAGATGTTAGAGTTGGACTGGGGTAAACACAGTAAGAAGTCTCACAACACCAGGTTAAAGTCCAACAGGTTTATTTGGTAGCACAAGCTTTCGGAGTGTCGCTCCTTCTTCAGGTGAAGGCTCCTTCATCAAACTCACCTGAAGAAGGAGTAACGCTCTGAAAGTTTGTGCTACCAAATAAACCTGTTGGACTTTAATCTGGTATTGTGAGACTTCTTACTGTCTATAAAGCTCACCAGGGCTGACAAACTAGTCTTCACGCAGTCCATTAATTCTGCCCCAATTCTTTGTTGGATTGTCTACCCTGTCACTCTTTGGTTCCCCACAGAGCAGATAGCAAAAGCAAACAGTGGTTCCGAATTTGCTTGGGCAAAAGATCAAGAAACCCGGAACAAGCTGTGGCAAGCGCGGCACAGTGCGTGGTACGCTGCTCAGGCCCTGCACCCAGACTGTGAGGTAAGGTGGCTCTGGCCTTCATTTCACCAACTTCAAACCGTCTTTGTAAACTAGCTAAACTAAGAGACAACATCTCCCTCATTCCAAAGGGTTGTTCCACAGATGTGTGCGTCCCAATCTCTAAGCTACCTGAAATCATCGTGGCTACGAAAGAAGACTTGATGAGGTCAAACCTTACAGGTTAGCTGTAACTAATGCTAGGATTTACCTATATCAAACCATTGTAATTCCAACATCCACAGCCGCAGTTTTTTTTTCCTGAGCTGAGAACGGTGAGCCACTGCTGGTGCTCAGTGTCACACTGGGTGCCATATGTTTTATTTCCTGGGTCGCTCTGTGACTATTCCAGGAGATAATCTGTTAAATAGACTGATTAAACACTGTGGGTGATCCCTGTCAACAGTGCAGAGTAAGGGAACATGCTGCTGTTTCTCAGCTTGTTGCTCAGTCCTAACAGACATTAGCATTCATCCTGTTGGATATTCACAGAACGGTGATGGAACATGCGGTGCAGACTGTGTTACTGTCTTGGGTCTGCGTTGCAGTATAGCAGAAACATTACAATGGGAAATGATTGTTCAGGCACAATAGCCCATTACAATATGTAAAACTGTAATATCTGATCTATTTTTTTAAAATTTACATTGACCAACACTGTAATAAAAACAGGAGATAAAAAATGTAGACACTGAGCAACTTTTATCATTTTAATGATAAACGATTGAGAACTGATCAAATTGAATCTTTAAAATGAGAAAGTGACATAGTGGTTAGCAAGGGTGGCACAGTGGTTAGCACTGTTGTCTCACAGCACCAGGGACCTGGGTTCGACTCCTGGCTTGGCTCATTATATGTCTGGAGTTTGCACATTCTTCCAGTGTCTGTGTGGGATTCCTCTGGGTGCTCCAGTTTCCTCCCAGAGTCCAAAGATGGGTGGGTTAGGTGGATTGGCTATGCTAAATTATCAAGGCATCTAGCTAAGGTAAATGCCTGGGATTGTAGTTGGTGCAGACTCCATAGGCCTAATGGTCACCTTCTGCACTGTTGGTTTTTATGAAGGGATTTGCTGGAGTAGGTACAGAGAAAGTTTAGGAATCCAGAGTAGGAAGGCTTGCATTTTAAAACTATGGCTGGCCTCTTTGGGAGGAAAATCAGGAACAGACTTTCCACAAATAGGGCACTAGGAACTTGGAATTTTCTCTTTGAAAAGGGACGATTGAAATTTCCAAGGTACAGATGAGTAGATTTTTGTTAGTTAAGGATATTAATAGTATGGAGCCAAAAAAAGGATAATTTTGATCTTCTAATAGAATGCTGGAACAAACTTGCGGCTGAATTGATTAAATGTTGCTGTGTTTTAGAAGGAATATCCAAAGGAAGCAATGTGCTTAGCCATCTAACAAACATGATTTAAACTGTGGCTCCTTTCAGGAACTTTTATTTTGAACTTATTGGATATGATTGAATGTAGCTAGATGTCCAAATGTTTTAAAATGCAGGAAAAATGCAGCAGGTCTGGCAGTATCTGTGGAGAGGGAAACAAAGTTAATGTTTTGAGTCTAAATGACTCTCCTTCAGAATTAGGGTCAGATTAGTTCAAAATGTTAATTCTCTTTCTCTCTCCACAGACACTGAGTTTTTCTGGCATTTTCTGTTTTTATTTCAGACTTTCAGCACGTACAGTATTTATATCTAAATGCAATTCTTGTTTTCTAGAACCTTTTGATTCCAAATGAAAGAGCTCACCATTTGTTTTGTTCAATTCAAGGACCTATTGTTGGCCACGTAGGAGAGGGCAACTTCCACTGTTTGTTGTTTATGAACAAAAAGGATGAGGATGAAACCAGGAGAGTGAAAGAGTTCACGGATAGATTGGCCAGGTACAATGACATTGTCTTGTTTAAAACAAGGGCAGCAATTGTACAGGCAAGGTCACAGCTAAATCCAGGCAATTGATGTCATTCACCTACTTTAATTCAATCATCGTAAGTAGTCTCACAACACCAGGTTAAAGTCCAACAAGTTTATTTGGTAGCACGAGCTTTTGGAGCACCGCTCCTTCATCAGGTGAGCGCACCAGCTACTGTGCCTACCCCAGTCTAACGCCGGCATCTCCACTTCATAACTCAATCACTTTTAGCAATAATAAAAAACTTGCAATTCTATCAGGTCATCCAGCCAGCCCTGAAATTAATCAAAATCTTTTGTCTCCTTCCTTACTGGGAGCCCATTTTTAAAATATTTTTGCATAAGAAGCTATTTCTAAATTAGCCTTTCACATTCTTTGAGCTATCCATCCTGTCCAACTATCATGACTAATTCTGTGTTACTAACGATTGATCTTTATCAGTATCATTTAGACATTTCCTTACAATAACAGCTTGCATTTACATAGCATCTTAGAGGTAGTAAATATCCCGAGGCACCTCACAAAAAGATTGCCAAAGAGCCTAACGTGATCTGAGGATCGGTGACCTAAAGCTTGATCAAAGGTGTGTGTTAAAGGAGCTAAGGGAGATTTAGAGAGGGAATTCCAGAGCTTAGGACCGAGCCAGTTGGAGGCACAGCCACCAGTGACTGGGACAATAAAAATCAGAATGAATTAGAGGCCAGAGCTGGAAGAGTGTCGAGTTTCCTGAGTATTGTGACACTCAGCATCAGCATCCTGGTTCTCTACACTGTCCAAAACAGCAATGAAGGTAATTACAGCATGTTTATCACTCCATTCAATTAACAATATAAGTCACAGTAAGAAGCCTCACAACACTAGAATCACCTGATGAAGGAGCAGTGCTCCAAAAGCACGTGATTCCAAATAAACCTGTTAGACTTTAACCTGGGGTTGTGAGACTTCTTACTGTGGCGCCCAAGTCCAATGTCAGCATCTCCACATCAATATAAGTCAACACTCTATTCACTTTGTTTATTGATCTGCAATTGACGCTGCAGATCTAACGATTAGGGTATATAGAACATCCATTGGCCTTTCTTATTTTGCAACACCATTAATTTACTGATTGAATTTTATTTGCCACTGTTGGACCCATTTATGGATTGTATTCAATTTTTCACACTCAAGATGCCCTCCCTCAGGCTGTCAAGCACATTACTGACCTCATGCTTAATTATAATGCCCTAAGGTGGATACTGTACATTCCCAGAGAATTTGTGTTCATCACTTCGAGCCTTTTTAGAAATCTCTGTTTCATTAATGTCAAAATTAGCACGAGTACTCAGATTAACTCTGTTCATGTGGCGATGGTAACATGCTCCTTCATCAAAGGAGAAGATCCAATCAGACTCTCTGAATGCTGAAAGAGGGTTGAGTGGGTGTACAATGAGACGCCCCCTTTTCTGATACTGCAATACCTGATTTCCCAGAAAAGAAGGAAGTTGCATTTTTCACAGTGTTTTTGGATGGGTTGAGTTGTGATCTTGTTGTTGAGGTGGATTATTCCAGTTCTGCAATGGATACAGTGTGGAAAATTATGGTATGTAAAAAGCAATCCCAAATGGTCAGGGATTGAATTTCACAGGATGATCTGTGTTTCAGTTGCTTAGAGCTGGGATTAAAATATTCAGACATTGCCAGTGATGCAAATTGTTGGCTTCTGCTATACGTATTTTCAGTGTAGATTTCCACCAGAATGCCTACTGCATGAAATGTGCATTGTTGGCTGCAGCGTGTCCAAGTTTACTAAAGCTGACAGCTATTAGTGTGTCACAGGAAAGTGTCCACATGTTGACATAACAAACGGAAAGGAGATTGTGGCCTAGTGATTAGCAGATGCTATTTGCCTGCAGCAGCCTCAGTATTGTCCATTCTGGTACTTGCTCAGACTAACTGTTTGATGTTCCCACAATATGAGCTAGAACATGTTCAGAGCAGCAGATCTTTCTGTCCTCTCTCCCACTCCCAGCAACAAGAGAAGTGAGTGCAACCTCTGTGTACATAGATAGGGACTTCAGTTCTTGAAAAAGTTCCCCTCCATAGAATGGAAACTTTCCAATCCCGATGAGTGGCAGTGGGAGAATAGAGCCACAATTCTGAGTCATTGGATGTGGGAGGAAATGCCGTTCCAGCACTGTCCTGGCTTTAGTCTGCAAACACAGACTCACTGACCAAACCCCTAAAGCCACAGCCAGTTGGCAAGGATGCAAATCCAAGGACACATTGGAAGGAAGGAAGAGGGGTGTTGAATATATTGAACTAATTTAGTGGCAGAAACCAAAGGAAATCTGGGAAGATGATAATGAATATGTCTTGTTTTTGCAGGACATTGCAAAATAACAATGCTGAACTAGACAGCCAAATCAAGCAAAATATAACATTGAAACTGAAACTGTAAAATACACTAGTCACACTATGGTCGAATTCTCCAACAGGATACTCCAGCAGTGTATCCCTGCCTCGGGTTTTCTATTGGTTATGGGATGATATCAATGTGAATTCCCATTGAAAGCAGCGAGACCAGAAAATCCTGCCGCTAGCAAACAACACGCTACCTTCCACTGGCAGGAAACACACAGCTGAGAGGCCGGAAAATCTCACCCTACATCTTCAAGTTAGAGTCATAGAGTTATACAACACAGAAAGAGTTAAGGAGTGATTGAATGGTATCTGGCTGTAAAGCAATTACCTATTATTGGATTCATTGTAGAGAGGTCCACCTAGTGTGGTGTTTGACACGCATTTCTATGAAAGGATGAGCTGGAGAGTCAAATAGACTACCTCACTGGGAAGAAATCATCAGCATCAGTGTTAGAAAATGAGTAGGAATATTTATAAAAGCTCTGTATACATATAGCACTGACACATTGCACCACAGAGATGAGTTCCCAAGGAGTCGTCAGAGAGCAGAGTTCCTCACGTTCTCCCCTAGCAGCCACAAGAAGAGTTGCATTGTCAAGAACTGTGGACTGCTTTTCCTGTCACTGATCCAGTTACGGGTGAGTGTGGATGAAAGTTACAGAAAGTATTTGGGGGAAAAACAGAATAAGTTATGAATCAGTGGTATTTACATAAAGACTGGAATTGCCCGGAATTCTCCGGCTGTTCACACCGCACTGCCAGCGAGAACAGAGAATTTGCCACTTAGCCAAGTGTCTATTCACTACAAGAGGGCTGGAGAATCCCAGTTGCTGGCGAGGTTGGAGAATCAACCTGTGTGTAGTTCTGATCCCCACATTATAAGAAAGATGTGGAGGCATTGGAGAGGGTACAGAGGAGGTTTACCAGGATGTTGCCTGGTATGGAGGGCAGGTCTTATGAAGAGAGGCTGAGGGATTTGAGGTTGTTTTCGTTAGAAAGGAGGCGGCTAAGAGGGGACCTAATCGAAACATATAAGATGATTAGAGGTTTAGATAGGGTGGACAGTGATAGCCTTTTTCCTAGGATGGAGAAAGCTAGCACGAGGGGACACAGCTTTAAATTAAGGGGTGATAGTTATAGGACGGATATCAGAGGCAGGTTCTTTACCCAAAGGGTGGTTCGGGAGTGGAATGCCCTGCCTGCAGCAGTTGTAGATGCGCCAAGTTTGGTGGCGTTTAAGAGGTTAGTTGATAAGTATATGGAAGAGAAGGGAATGGTTTAGTTTGGAGGGGCATTGCTTTTTATATTGGTCGGCGCAACATCGAAGGCCGAAGGGCCTGTTCTGTGCTGTAATGTTCTATGTTCTATGTTCTAATCAGGCCCATTATTTTTAGGTCATTTAAGAAAACTGAAATTGTCAATGTATCCCTCCCCTAACCAGAGAGGCTGACAACAGTTTTAAAGATCAGATTTAAAGGTAGAGTGGCCAGAATTTTACCAGCCTGGAATCGGAGCAGGTGAGGCATGGAGCATGGATAGATCCATTGACCGCGATGGAGTTTCGGTATGAGTAAGGCTGCAACAGTCCTTTGAAAAAGGACTGAACAAGTTCCCAAGAGATGATGTTTGCAGGAAGATCTCTGGGTCATCTACCCTTATTCAAAGCTGCTTAGATTGCTTTATTGGTAACAATTTTGCAGTTTTTCCTGAAATTAATTGTTTCAACATGGTGTTAATATTATCAGATGTTAGTGAAGGGGGCACAAGAGGCTGCAGTATCTATAGAGGAGGAGCCTTGAGGAACAGAACCATCTTTCTCCATCCTGGTATTTCATACATCCACATTTACAAGTGTAACACGGAGAGATTCACAGTCTTGGGAACATGCTTAACATCTGCAGGTACATTAGTCTCGCTGACACTGAGTCAACCAAGTGGAAGTCCATGAAGCAGCCCTGGGGTTTTGTTGAAGCTGTTATCATTTATTGTGAAAATGCAGTGAGGTAATATTTTGTAAAGATCACTGTTCTAAATGGAGACAAAGAACAGGTTGTCTGTTGAAAAAAGGTTATGTATTTTGATGTTGGTATGCCAGCGCTAGCTGGGGTGGACACAGTAAGAAGTCTCACAACATCAGGTTAATGTCCAAAAAGTTTATTTGGAATCACAAGCTTTCAGAGTATTGCTACTTGATCAGGTGAGTGTATTTTGAAGGTGAGGGCTTGCTCATTGCTGGGCATGGAAGATATTTTTAATAGCTTCATTGCAACTTCTTGTCAAGGCTTACCTGGTCTGGCTGTGGAAGAGAGACTGCATTGAAACAAAAATGGTAGGAAATATTTTTCAGAATAAAAAACTAAAATAAAAAAAGGTTCTGATGTATTTTCAAAGATTTTGAAACAAAATGATCTTGAGGGTTTTACTCACTGTTCCTATCCTTGCAACTGGCAAAGCAGTGTGTAGAATCTGTACAGTGCAGAAAAAGGTCATTCAGCCCATCATATCGTCACTGACTTGCTAAAGAGCGTTTTTAAGCATTTTATCCCCTGCCCTGTCCTATCCCCATGCATTTACCATGACTAATCCCCCTAACCTGCACATCTTTGGACGCTAAGGGGCAATTTAGCATGGCCAATCCACATAATCTGCGCATCTCTGGACATTGGGAGGAAACAAGAGTACCTGGAGAAAACTGACACAGACACTGGGAGAACATACACACTCCACGAGAACTGTAGATTTGAACTTGGGTCCCTGAGGCAACAGTACTAACCACTCTGCCACTTGTGTAGCCAGAGCATAGTTTGGTATGGTTAGATAGCTTGGCCAAGATAAATTGTCCCTTAGTGTCCCAGAATGTGTAGGCTACAGGGATTAGTGGAGTAAATGCTGGGGTTACAGGGATGGTGGGAGGCTGGGAAGGATGCTTTTTTCGAAAATCAATGCAAACTCAATGAGCTGAATGGCCTTCTTCTGCACCAAAGGGATTCGCTAGTTGATTGTATGGAATGATGATTCAATATTGATTTGTCCCATTCCTTGGTTCATGGGTCAGCTGGGAACTGACAAAGTTGTCTTAGTAAAGGTTCAAACAGATCTGTGCGAGAGTTAATGCTTTACCCAGTTAAGCTGCAGTATTGTACAGAATGGGGAAAATACTGTATTGTAACAGAGTAGCTTACCAATTGGGATTTTCCCCTTTCTCCCACAGGAAAGCTCTGGCCATGGATGGGACCTGTACTGGGGAGCACGGCATAGGCCTGGGTAAGCGACATCTCCTGGCTGAAGAAATTGGTGCTGTTGGTATGCAAGTGATGAGGGAAATTAAGGCGATGTTGGATCCAAAATCCATCATGAATCCCGGCAAAGTGGTGTAGAGCACTCCAGAGAGGGGATGCTGTCTTTTTTTCTGTCCAAAGCTCTTATGAGGGTCAGTGGAGAAAATGAACAGAAATTTAAAATCTCCTTAGGAAGAAAATACATGGGAAATTTTTACAGGATAGTGTTTCACATCAGGAATGATTATCGGACATTAGCTGTGAAAGAAAATATTTGTGGACAGGTAAACGTTACTCCAGTTTTAATGAGTAATTTCTCAGGTGATTTGTTGAAGATGATTTGATTTCTTATAAACAGCAGTCTTGTTGGATATAAAATTATTAATTGCACTTGAATCACACAGTAGTGAGGAACACAAACAAATATAGAATCTAGTGAACATTTTACAAAAAGACTAAATGAATCAAAAGCACAATTTTATCCTCAGCTGTTCAGTTTTAATTTTTTTTTTAATTCAAAAACTCTGTTAAGAAGGAAGATACATTATATGCGTCATGTAATGATGATATTGCTATAAAAATGTTGTCTCCAATGTAGTGTCATCTTTAATTCTTTGATGAAAATTCAGCTTCCAAATACAAATAGGCTTATCGAATCTCCTCAATGCAGGAGGCCATTTGGCCTCTCTATCCTGTACTGATAACAATTCCATTCACACCCCATCCCTGTAACCCCACATGTTTACTGTGCTCATCCCCCTGACACCAAGGAATAATTTAGCATCGCCAATCAACCTACCTGCATATCTTTGGCATGAGAAAGGAAACCTATGCAGACACGGGGAGAACATGCAGACTTCACAACAACAGTGACTCGAGGCTGGAATTGAACTAGTGCCCTAACACTGTGAGGCAGCAGTGCTAAGCGCTGTACCACTTATGTCCGGCCATGGAGGAGAAACATGAGTTGGGAAACACTCTCCCTTTAGAGATTATCTTGCCTGAGTAGAACTACACCTTTCTCCACTCCCAGAAAACATTTTGTTCTGAATTGCAATGATAAATTCTGAAGAATTAAAACAAATCCAACAATAACACTGGTCACGCACTAGTATGTCAGGAAAAGGATTGGGCTGGGGCTGGAGTTTGAATTACAATCAGTAATCAGTCTAACATTCTTCCTCATTTGCCTAATATTCACTTGCAATTGGAAAATGCATCAAACTGCAGCAAATAATAGAGATTGCAATTCTAAGGAGTGCCAGCTTCAGGCTGTTTTGGAGCCCAATTGGTGCAATCTTCCAACTGTACGTAGAGAAACCCACTATCCCAACCCCATCTGTTATGTGATGCCCACTTTCAATGTTTAAAATGGCACGTTACTGTCTTCAGCGCTATTGTTTACAAAGAGTGTAACTTAAGTTGCAAAAACACAGCCCGGAATGTCTCTCCAAAACAAGCCAAGTTGAGACGTTTCTGGCTTTGAGATTTTTTTTCATTACAAAAAAGGAATTAATTTATTTGGCAGCCAACATCTTATCAGCAATTGGAATGACAATAAGTAACTTTGGTCCAATTCAAAAAACATTTTAAAAGCCATACACAATGGGTGGGATTCTCCGGCTGCACTTGTTCCAAAACCGGAGAATCCCTTCTGAGATCAATGGGTTTTATGTGGTCTGTTCTCCTGCCAGCTACGATTTTTGATGTACTTGTTTTTATCCTACAGGTGCTTTGTCCACCTTGTTGTCTAACAAGGGGCATACACGCGATGGGTCGTGAGAGGGCTGCTCTTGGATCTTTTTCGAGAGTATCCTACTGCTTCACGTCGTTAGTGTACGCTTGACTGGGACCATTTGATGGGCAACACGACAGCTCAGTGACTATCGTTGTGCTGTGCAGATACATGGATTTGGGCCTGTATCTGTGGGAGTTTGCGCATTCTCCCCGTGCTTGTGTGGGTTTTCTCCAGTCACTCCGGTTTCCTCCCAAATCCCAAAGGTGTGCTCTTAGGCTAATTGGCAAAAAAAAATTCTCCCTAAATTGTCTCAAATTTGATTTTTAATCCATAGATCTATAAACACAGACAGGGATCGCACGTAGAGATGGGGACATAGAGAGTGGCGGCGCAGGCTCTTTGGGCCAAAGGGCCTGTTTCCCGTGCTGTTTTGTTCTTTGTTCTTCTTTGATTCTCTGGGAACGACAGGATAATTCCCTCCAACATTTTATTTTAAACATAAGATGTTGAGAAGTACAAGCTGCAGTAATGAAGGGTCTGTTTCTAAAAGGTTATAATAAATAGGAACAGGAATAGGCCACTCAGCCTCTCGGGCTGCTCTGCCATTCGATAGGATTGTGGCTGTTCCAATATTCCTCACGTGCATTTTCCTGCCCTTTCCCGGTAACCCTCAATTTCTTTATTTGTCAAAAATTTATCTACCTCAGCCTTAATATATCCCACCCCATAGCTCTCTGTGGTAAGGAGTTCCAAAGACTCTCAACCCTCAGAATTCCCTCCTTGTTTTCAGTTTTAAATTAGTGCCTCTTTATGCTGAGACTATGCCCTAGACTCTTCCATGAAAGGTTCACCCCCTCAGAACTACTTGCTGCTGAAGGTGTCATTTAATTAATTTAGTTCCCATTGTGGTAGCTCCATTTTATTTTTTCTTAACAGCCTTTATTGGTTGTCTGCCACTCCGCTAAATCAAGGAAAACTACACCAATAAAGGCAAAATACCGCAGATGCTGGAACCTGAAACATAAACAGAAACGCTGGACAATCTCAACAGGTCTGACAGCAACTGAGGGGAGAGAATAAAGCCTAGGTGCCCCTTTGTCAAAGCTGAAGGAAAATAGGAAGAGATTTATACTGAGCGGGTGGAGGTTGTAATTGATTGGAATGACAGGCAAAAAGACAAGGGGAATATAAATGGTGATGACAAAGGCTAGGAACGGTGCTAATAGCATCCATTACGAGATGCATGTAAATGGCAAAACAAAGGTGCAGAGTGTAGGAATGTGGCAGGTGGCTCGAGAGTAGGGTGGGGTGGCGGCGGCGGTGGGGTGGCGAGGAGGGAAATCAGATGGAAAATGTGATTTTCAATGTGGGCAAATAAAAATAAGGATGTAAAATAAGTCAATGGAATAATAAGATGAAAAGAAATTTTTAAAAAATGGAAATAGAAAACAGCCCAGACACAGGGCTGCTTTGTTAACATGGCAATTCCTTTGGGTGTATTCCAGAACACCACTGACTAGCTGGTGAGAAAGTGATTGTCTAACCCATGCCGTTGTGTGTAAACTGACTGTTCTTATCCCACATAAAGACTATATTTAAAGAAATTGATAAGATGTAATTTGCTTTCAGGGCACTGTAAGGATTTTAAAAATTAGTAAATGCATGTTATTTCTCATTCGGGTTGCATACCTGTGATCACAGCACCTTTAATTCCCATTAATATGTCAAGGAGAAATTAGATACAGCTTTCGAGCAAAAGGGATGAAGGCATATGGGGGAAGGGAGGATCAAGATATTGATTTTCATGATCAAATGAATGGCAGAGCAGTCTCGAAGTGCCGAATGGCCTACTCCTACTTCTAGTTTCTATATTTCTATGCACCTCAATCTGATTGGTCAAATATGACAAAAATGCACAATCACAGAAAGGTAACAGAAGGTTCATCCTCAAATCCCAGTCTTTTCAATACCTTTCCCTCAGCATCTACTAAGCTGTAACATTGCAAACTCATTCTCAATGCCATGGATATAGTTCTCCACTCAGGCAGCTCTGGAAGAAACATTAATTCACCAGCATTAATTTCACAAGCAGGCTTACATTAACACTGTATTAAAGTTACTGTGAAAATCACTGGTTTTTTTTTGAAATTTGTCCTGAGTCTCAGTGACTGCAAAATATACCCACTGCTGCAAAATCATGAAATGTTCAATGGAGGCCTACCCAGGGCGCAACTGAACTGGATGCTTACCAAGCTCTTTGGTCTAACTATGCTTGTGCTGAACTTGTACTGAAATTTTGAACATATTTTTTTGCAATATTAGGTGGTAATTTGATTGTAAAACTGACCAACTCAAATATCTAAACTGCTTACATGCAGATACTACACCAATTATTAAAGATGTTCTGTTCTGTTGACTAGGCCATTCTTTGAGCAACCATACTTTTAAAATTTCAAGACTGATTTATCAATCTTTCATCTCTAGTGTTTTGAACTCTGGCAAGAAATGAAATAACAATGTTTAACTTTCTGTCAATATTTTAAGCCTTTACTGTCTCAGGTTCAGGTATTCAAACCTCCACACACTCCAGGACAAACCAGGGGAACAGCATAAAGAACCGTAAAGTGTTGGAGTCCATAACAGACACACCGCTCCCATCTTAACGACTGTGCTCCTCATACACATCCATTCACTTTCAAGGATGAAAATAAAATCAAACTGGAGATAGAATTGTGGGAATGTTGTGTAGATTTTATTTTCCATAATTTTGAAATACATACTATACATCAACATACAGGATAGTCTGTTTAAAATGAGCTTTGTTTTTTTGGTGTTAATCTCAGATCAACTTCTACTCAATAAATTTAATATAAAAAGCATAATGTGCCTGTAAACATTTAACATTTTTCAAGAAACTGCATTACAAACAAATTCCATCTGTTCTCATTGGAACCTGGTGAAAGCCTGCTTACAGTAGTGTAAAATACACTAGGACAGTTGAAAGATTATCCCCTTTAATTCAAGTCTTTAAAAAATTGACTTGAAAATTAATGACTCATCAACAATACAGTATTTCTTTCATTTTTGAAAAGTCTGTTTAGCTGTGCTATTTTTCTTTTCAAATACTGCTTTGAAGTCCAAGGGTCCATGCCATAGTTTATTTATGCACTAGATTGAAAAAAAGCTAGGATTGACATTATAATCAGATGCAGACAATCACATCGGGTCATTCCCTCCAACCACCTATAGGAGTCCAAACCTTTTATGGCAATGTCAAGATAACTCATTTACATAAGGCAATATCCCAGTTACATGGAAATATTGAACACAGAAAGTAATATTCACACCATTTGACTTCTTTTTGATTCTACCAGATGTATGCCATCATATACACCCTCTCTCCATTCCCCTCCCCTATTCGTGGCTCTGACCAAATAATTTGTGTCCCAACTGTGCCATCACAGTGGAGGATTTGGATTTGTCTTACAAACTCGCATATGTACTTCCTGTAGCCATCAAGATAAGCTTGTTGGATGTACATAATGCCTTTAAAAAGTTGATTATATAATAGGCTTTCATTTTCTTTATTGTGCACAGTAACTGAAAATATTTTCTGTCTGGAGGAAAAGAGAGACAGAGGCTGAAGCTGTTCATAGCTGCATAATTCCACTGCTATATTTATGAAAGGACTTATTTATTACAGTATCAAAGCAACAGGATGAAGAAATTAGAAGCTGCAAAAAATACAAAAATAAAATCTGCAACTAATATCAAAACTAATTTTAAAAGCTTAACTATTAATATTGAGAGCAAGAGTGTCTAAGGGAAATAGAGACCTATTAAAGACAAAAACAGTTGGCACTGTAATAGACGCTAAAGGGCAGATTTATTAAATGAGTACTTTGTATAGATTTTCACAATAGAGGAAGAGGATAAGATACCAATGATAGAAATGAAACAAAAAATAAATCAGAAGAATCTTATTGGATTAATATGCTTAAAAAACAAAAATGGCAATGAAGGAAATAATGGGACTTAGGAATAGATAAATGTTCAAATATCTTCACTCCAGGGTGTTAAAAGAATTATTGAGAGAATTGTCTAAGTATCATTTTTAAAAACTCAATTTGATGATTGTGCAGTCATATTGGAAATTTGCCAAATTCAATCCATTATCTAGGTAGGAAACAGAAACCAGGTAAACACGTGCCTGTCATTTCAATGTTAATTGGAAATAAGTTACTGGGACCTGTCTTTAGGGATACAACGACAATGCAATTGAATACATACGAGCTACCAGAAACCTAAATTACTCTCTTAAAGTTATTTCTGACTAAGCTATCTAACATTTATGAGAGTGTCATGAATAAGATAGATCTATGGAGGTTACCCATGGATTTCCAGCAGGCATTTTGAGAAGATTCCACAAAAAAGATAGTAAAACTAGAGTACACAGAATTGGAAGGAGCCTTTTAACTAGTATTGGAAATTGGTAGGGAAATAGTAAACAGAAAGTGGAATAAAAGGTAGGTACTGAGAGGATGTGACTACTCAATACATCCTGAATGATAGATTCAGCATCTGGGTTCAGTTCTGCAGATCCATGTTTTCATCATATCTATTCATGACAAGAAAGAAAGAATGGAGTTGTGTCTCAAGTTGAAAGATAATATTAAGTTAGGAGGGTCAGCAATACATGAAAATAGGAAGTTAAAAAGGGATATAGCATGATTGAGTAGTCAAAACAATTTCGAATGGAGTTTGACATGGAAAAGTGCACTTTGGACTCAAGAATCATAAATTGTGATATTTCAAATTCAAGGAAGGTCAAGAACACAAATCATTAAAAGTCAGTAGATAAATACAACAAAGTCAAAAGATCTAATGAAATGTTTTCCTTTATCATGAGGAGATTGGAGTTTAAGTAGAAGACCTCACTGGAATATTCCACTCATTTCTGAGTATTCCATTTCAGCAAGGTTAGAATGACTTTAGAGAGTTGCAATAAAAATTTGCAGAGTGATAGCAAGGGTTAAGAATGTCAAATTGTATATCCTTGAGTATAAAAAATAAGTGCTGATTCAATTGAGATGCTTCAAAAATTAAAAAGATTTGACAGTTTCTCTGCATCTACTGTTTCCTCCAGTGGACGATATCAAAAGCAATCTTAAAATTAGAGCAAGGTCATTATGCAAAGATATGGAGCCAAGACAAATACTTGGCACTGAAGCATTGATCAGCCAAGCTCTTAATTGAATGGGGGAGAAGGCTTGAGGATCTGAATCATCTATTTTTTATTTTCCAGTGGAATCAATATTCAAAGTAACTACAACAATCAGAAATGGAAAGTTGACAGTACTTGTACTTTAACAAAAAATGCTTTGAATAACATATTATTCTCCTGAGGGAAGGTCATATGGTGCAGTGGGTGGCACTCTACCTCTGAACCAGAAGATCTGGGTTCATAATTCCACTCCAGAATTTGATGGCTACAGAAGGTGCATCCATAACATGGCCAAACAGGTTGAATATCAACCTGCAATTCCTTCCAATACGTCAGAAAGAGGGAGAGGATCTCCTGGTCAAGTGAGAACAATGTTGTAGCTGTGGCGCAACAGTCTCCCTACGTTAAAAGCCTCCATGCAGGTTCTCACCAACGTTGTAGTCCTAGGCAAGCATCCTCCTCATTGTGAGTAACTACCAGACAGGGAGAGCTCCCTGAGTGCAATGCACCCAAGTAGCCTGGGCTATGGCTGCGATATCAACTGTTGAAATGGAAAAGTATTTAAGAGACACAGTTCCTTTAAATCACTGCCCCTGTACTCTCTATGAAAAGTGGTCTCTAAGTAGATACATGGCAAAATCAATTGGAGGATATGGCATTTTAAGACATACATGTCAACAAATGTGTATAATTATACTGATAGGATATTGGCATAGGAAACTAATAATTGGGATCTTGCTCTACAGATCAACAATTAGAACATCTCCACTTTTAAACCAACATGAGGCATTTAGAATTATTCTGAAACCTCCATAAGCAAAAAAATTACAGGGAAAAGAGAGTATTGCAAATTATTTTTTGGAGTAAATGTTTGAGCAACAAAACATTTTAATTATTTAGGTAGAGATTTGCCTTTCCCAATTTAGCTGTTCTTTCCTCTCCAGATGCGATGTTACCATTCATCACTCCAGGCTGACAAGGAAAGCAATTGCTCCACTGAAACAGCTGTCTAACTGAGCAAGTCTTTGTGGCCTGCAATGGCTCACCTGCTGAGCTATACTTCCTGTCTGAGGGGAAACAACCAATTCCTGCCCCAATGAAAACAACTACAATCAACTGCATGAGAAGTAACAGACGCTAATGCAAATCCTGCAGGACAACATTTGGTGACTACCCTGTCTGACAGTAATTTTAGTCTAAACAATGAAAAAAGATAGGCACAATTGTGGAATCATGCAGCTTTAGGATAACTTCCTTTTTTTTATTATTTGCACAGGATCAACAATTGCACTAATACCCTGAAATTCTTTATACTCTTGATAACAATTTGAGTAGGTTTTTCATACCAAAATATTACGGTTAAAATGTTTTCAGATGTGGATGAAACAACTGAGTATTTTCAACATTTTGATGTCCATTTTTTAAAAAATGTAGCAAGTTTTATGCAAGAATGTTGATTCTAGTTTCAATTTTGCTTTCAATAATATCTGTTGCATTAGGCCGCTTAATACTGAACCACTAGGTGGCATCCATGCGTGACACAAGCAGTTAAATACTGCACACAGTCGCAACTGGACTAGGTACAAACTGGCCAGTTCCATAAACCACAGTTGTACTGCTAAGAGGGGACAGCAGTCAAAACATTACTCTCACCTCAGGTGCTCAGCTATTGAGCGGAAACGGAACTGTATGAAAATGGTGAACACAGAGTTCATATAGTTATAATTTACATACTTGGGCCAGAATTTTCTGGTCGTTGTGGCCAGCGAGAACAGAGAAGTTGGCTAAATCTCCATTTGCTGCAGTGGAACTGGCGAATCCTAACTGCAGGTGAGGTTGGAGAATGCGGCCCTTGGCTCCATTTTTCCTTCACACACATTTGAAGGAAAACGTCTCTTTTGGAATAATTACTTCACATGGGATTTGTGAAGAAAGAAGAAAATATAGTTGTGCTGTTCATTCCCTCAGATTCATCAAAACTGCCAAAAAGAAAATGAGGCTAGAAACTATGCAGCTCAATGAGAGCACCAAAAATGGTTTAAACTCAAGGCACTATGACAAGATAACTCAAAAGTAAAAATTACACAAGAGGCATTCAAAATTAAGTAAATAAGCCTAGACTTTGATATACTTCTACAACATTCACCTTGAAAATAGGACCTATCACCCAGGTGAGAATCTGTATCAGATTAAAGCAGTGCAAAAGCATTCAATAAACTAAAAAAAATACATACACAGAAAACAAAAAGTGCATTACTTTAAGTCATTATGAATGTGCTGTGTATCGTGCAATATCTTTAAACCAAAAGTTTTTTTTTAAAAAAAAGAGAAAATTCTTATTTCACTGGCTCCCTGTACTCAAAGTGTGAACATCTTTAAATACTTAACAAATTACTTAATGAGGACCTTATCATTGACCTTTGGCCAAGTCATTTAAAGAATCAGAGTGCACAGTGAAACCATTACAAAAGTAGAAGGGAAATGTAAAGCTGAGACTAGAACCAAACGCACAGTAAAAACAGCAGCAACACAATCCTGCTATGTAAGTCAATCGCTGTACACATGGGAAAGCCCGTAACCCACTACATCAAGACATTAATTTCACAATGACTGTACACAGTTCCAGGAAGTGCCAGGTCTACTCACATTTCTGGGAAAAGCACAATTTTCTCGCAGTAATATATCTTGCGCTCAAACTCAATACCCGTCATGCAGTAACTTGAAGTACCCAAAACTGCTAGCAGCATGGTTTAAAATGTTTTTTTTGACTACTAGTGCAATGTCTCGATTCCGAAATCTGCTAGCAAACACCATTGTTAATGTAAATGGTGTGCATGATCCTCCTTTACCTCCTGAACACACGATTTCCAGATGTAACATTTATTTCCTTGAAAAACATCATCTCTGATCTCTTTCTTACTTTTCTGACCGTCAACACTAGATTTTGTTTGGAAAAAAAAATGAACATTTAATTTACTAATAAATGCTGCAGCAGGGAATTAACTCCCTGATATCCAGACTAACTCTGCCTAGCAAGTTCAGGTTGCTCCCAGTATTTGCGGAGATCAGCATATTGGCTCTATTTGGGAGTTCTGGGTGACCAGAAAGCACAGGACTACGAATCCTAGTTAAAGTTATCTCTGTCAATTTGGAAGTTGCTGTAAACACATCACTGAATAGTAGCAACAGTCCATAGCTCTGGGCAAACATTGCAAAGCCCTTGCTGCTATAAACTGGCCTTCCAATATAATTGCAGTCCGTAAAGAAAGTGGAAAACTACCCACATCTGGGTCACGTGCAGGTCCATTGCATTTCCTGAGACTTACTAGAAGCCTACTTCAACCAAAGTAGTAAAAAAATCTTTACACCATGCTGTAATTTTTTTGTGTGCTAAGATGTTTGTCAAAATAAAATTAGAAAATGGAAATCTTAACTCTTTCGGTTTATCTAGCACAAATTAATGTAAATGCTCATTCAATAGTTTATTGAACATTGTGATGGTACACCATATCAAAACAGCTTGACAAACAAAAGGGAGCATCTTTCTCCAGCTGTTATAAATATAACAGCCTGAACATTCAGGCTACAGAACAAGCTGAAGTAAAATTGATACCTTTAACAGCAGGACAGATTCACTAGTCTCTAGAGGAAATTGCAGCCATAAAAATCCCACAAGGGCCTTGGGTGGAGGGCAAAAAGAGAGATTTTTAACCGTCTCTTTAGACTGCTTGTGTCATTTTGTAGCACTGAGCCTGGGAGCTCAAGAAGACAGAATTCCAGGTTTAAATGTTAGTGCAGAGAGAGTGCTTCTGGCAGAAAATTGTCGACAAGGAACAGATCCTTTCGATACAAGAGGGAGGTCTGTTTCTGTTAAATTTTTGGCAACATCTGTCACAAAGTGGGATGGAAAAAACCAGGAGTGTGCTCGTGTCTGTACACACATCAGCAAGAACACGCTGGCTACACTGAACACTGTGTAAACACATCATGGACACAACTACAAGCCCACGGACACTCAACGCTTTACATTCTGGCATTTTCAGAACTTGGTCAACATATGTGAAATTCCACTCTCCTTTGCTTTTATAACCTGTTGTGGTTGCCACCTCGAAATCACATCCCAGAGACGAGACTTTGCACAGCACTCTCAAACCCAAAAAGCAATCGTGCTCTATTTGGCTAGTCCTTTTTTCCCCTTTTTTCTGTACAGTCTTTTCAAATAGAATCAGTCGTTCCATTATTCTGGGGTTGATCTGATCGATCTACCAGCTGGTAATCTTCCCATACTTCCTTCTTTATCCAAGTTTGGGATGCAGAAATATCATTTGGTGCTTTTTGTTTCTCTTGTTCCAAAACTGGTTGCTGGAATTCAGTCTAAAGGTAAACTTCCAAGAGTATCAGATTCTTAACCTCCACGTAAGGGTTTAGCCAAAGTGAGCAAAGTGCCCTATAGGAGAAAAAAACAAAGTCAAAGCTTGCTACATACTACTCACAAACTGTGACCTATGTTAAACTAACAAACATATTTCCTCTCAGAAACATTTTGTAGCTTGCTTTGTTTAAAATGGCTACAAAAATACAATTTAAAAAGCATATTTTAAGAAATTACAATTTCTACCTGTTGCTTGATTCAAAAATAGTTTGAGGATATTAGAACAGTAACATAGGAGATCGTTATACCTTCGATCCAGATTCTCTTGCAACTACAAGATCAGTGATGTAGATGGCAAACTTGACCATTTAGCCAGCCAATCTCTTTGTAGATAGTGTATTCTTTATGTTGATGCTTCAACTGGATGACATGAGCTCTTGTGATGCAATGGGTAGCATCCCTACCTCTGGGCCAGTGGACTTGGGTTCAAGTCCCACTTCAGTATTTGATGGTCATGAGAAAAGCATGTGTAGCATGGCCAAAAAGGGCAATCATCAGCCTGTAAATCCTTCCATGTTGCTCAATGATAGGCACTCTTTGCTGTCACTAAGTGTTCACATGAAACAAACAGCAAAGAGTGCCTATCATTGAGCAACATGGAAGGATTTACAGGCTGATGATTGCCCTTTTTGGCCATGCTACACATGCTTTTCTCATGACCATCAAATCCTGAAGTGGGACTTGAACCCAAGTCCACTGGCCTAGAGGTACCCATTGCATCACAAGAGCTCATGTTATCCAATTGAAGCATCAACATAAAGAATACACTATCTATAAAGAGATTGGCTGGCTAAATAATCAAGTTTGCTGTCTACATCATTGATTCATGTGAATGCACTAAAATATAAATCCAGTTGTCTCCAACACAGAGAATAAGTAAAACAACTTAGATTTATACACATTTTGGAAAAAAAAATCATTTTTTATTGTCGCTTCTATGTGGTACAAGCACCACCTTAAACACCACTGCAGTCTAGGCAGAACTTTCCAACACAAAATGTAATTTGGACAAAGTTAAATAATTACAAAACAGTATAGCTAAAATGACAAAGTTAGGAATTTAAAGTATCAATTTAACACATCTTTTATCCAGATTCTGAATTTATTCTACTAGACATTAATCTGTTTTTCAGCTTTTGCTGCTACCTTCTCACTGTTCCCTCAATAATGGAAAAAAATCCCATTGTTAAAAAAGCTTCTTATTTGATCCTATCAAACACTGAATGTGCCTTTGAAAGTCAAATTATAGGATCATAGTGCGGTTATGCACAGCAGGAGGCCATTCAGCTATTGTGCTCAAAATGGCTCTCTCCAAGAGTAATTCAGCCCATCTCTCAATCCTACCCTTTTCCTGTAGCCCTGCAAACTTCCTCGCTTCAGGAGTTTATCAAAATTCCTTTGGAAATCTGCCTTCACCACACTCTCAGGCAGTGTATTCCACAAGTCACTTCTTTTCACTCAGTTACCCATAACAGGTCAGTGTACCTTTAGATTTTATGTGGTGATTTTGGCAAATATTTTTATTAGTTCCACCAAGCTAAGACAATGGAAAGCAAAGTAATAGATCATACCACATCCAGGCACTGGCCAGACTGGGCCGGTTTTATGGTGAGCAATGGAGGAAGACTACCATTGCATTTACTATGGATTTTCTATGGAGTTTTCTCAAGCATGTTTTTTTTTCAAACAACGAAGTTAGAGACATTAACTTGTCTTTCTCCTTCACATGCTGTCTGACATTCTCTGCATTCTATTTTTACTTCAAATTTGAAAAATAAATCGTCTTTTGTGCATGAATAACTGCAAATGTAATGTTTTAAAATATAAATTAAGTATGGATAATTAATAACTACGTACCAACCACTTGACAGACAGGATTTATTTAGGAAAAAAAAAATCGCTGCAATGTTTCTCATTTTTCAACAGTTTCATTTTAAGTGCACAGGAAAAATATGCTCATGGTTTTACATTTATACATCAGTCCTCTTAGCAAAATGTGTCTTTATATAGAGGCAGACACTGAACAGAAAATGGATAATGGAATAATATTTAAAGAGAAAGCACATTAGAAACAGCTGAGATTTGCAATGGGCAGAGATACAGTGACTGAAAGATAGGACTTGACAGAGGAACAGAAATAATTGGGAAGCACCCATTAATTCAGGCCCCAAGACATGGAGAGTATGGGTCAGCATGAGATTTGCCAGATAGAGTGAACCATTGAAAGGATTTGAAAATGAGAATCTAGATTTACTGAAGCCCAAAGTGCTTGAGGAGGAGTGAATAATGGGAGTGTAGGAGAATAAGTTAAAAGCTGTAAAGGATTGGAAGAATATTTTATTCAAAGATTCAAATCACAATCTAGGGAAGTACAGAATTAGGCTCATTAATTGCCTTTACTCAACTTATCCAAAGTGAACTGCATTGGAAAAGAGCACGCATTTGAATGAGGTTGCTTTGAAAAATGAGATTTCTTCTAATTAAACCTTGTTTTCTCACCCTTTTCTCTACAAAGTTGAAATAATGGGCTGCTGACTCACAGATTCAAATGAAGCATGTGTGAGGACAAGAGTCACTATTGCAATGTTCATCTACCACCCATTCTCAAACTAGCTGCTCAGTGCCAACTCAAGGTGGCAGCATTTAAATTCAGATCTCAGTATGATGACGGCAGTACATTCAAACCTGTAAGTGAGTCTCTGCCTTCACATTCAGTACATTCAATCAGCACTGCCAGCTTAGCATTCATTTTGATTTGACTTGGAAAGAATAGTGGTGAAGAACTCTTTTAAAATCGCCAGCAAGAAATAAATGGGGTACAAAGACAATAGTCATAACTCAAGATTTATAGATGTGTTAGTGTTAAATACTGCAGTTCTGTAATCATCCATGTGTTCTTAATCAATCAACTGATTTCCTATTAGCAATTCACAAAGCGATCTATTCAGATACAATGTCGACAGCGCTTAGACCAAGTAGATCATTTGCTTCTGCAGAATCCTAGCCAGACAGGAATACACTGACAAATATATTCTTTAATGCATAAATTGTAGCTAATTTACATTAGTCTTAATTAACAAAATAGAAAATGTTACTCCATACAATATGGACCATTGTTCCCTCACAAAGGTTCCCAAATTGGTTGCACACAAGTTTGCCTTTTAAAGTTAACTGTGCTCATCTAAACAAGTTAACCACGCACTACAAAAAAAATTAGAGGGTGCGTTACTGTATGTATCTCTCTTGCACCCTCATTATATCATTTGGTGCAAACTGACAGAGAGAGCTGTGCAAGGAATTAATAGTACTAAGCAATCAATAGAGCAAGCCATTAACTGACTGACCTAACTGAATGCAGCACGTAGCCAATAAGTTTCAAATGCTGCAGCATACATTTTAGGGGTTTGATGATTCATTGCAATTTTCATCAAGTGTTACATTGATTTACAAAACTAATTTCTGCACTGATAAAAATGGTGGGAATTGATACTTAAGGCATTATGAATCACCAAAAAAGCCCAAGGCCAAGAGCCATTGCAAAAAAATTTGTTTACAATCTGCTTAGGTGTACTTAAAAATCAGATATCCCCCCTCAGGTCCCTTCCAACCTACTCCATCCCCAGATTTTGATCATTTTAATTTAGTTTGACAAGATACAAATCTTGTTTAGTTTTGGAGTCATGCTGAAGTTATTGGGCTATTTCTAACATATTGGCAGTAATTTTAACCACAGAATTGGGTGGGTTTGAGCTGGATGGAATGTTCAAAATCTGAAACATAACCCCAGCCTGTCTAATATTTAACCTGTTTAATTGGGGTGGAACAGCAGCAGAAAATGGGTTAGTTATTTAGATAAATAACGAGGATGCATGTCTCAAATTAAACTGTCTTCCAAGTTTAATCTTGGCCATTTGTATTTCTCTGGCTTCAAGAAAACCTAGCAGTTGAAAGGAGGCAAGGACAGCCTTGTGGAAAAGAACATTTTTGGTCCTTTCATGCTGGACGGTGGTATCTCACAGTAAAATTCAATAACATTAAACCAATTTGAGTGACAAACACATCATAAATGAATAAAACAAATGGCATTTAAATTGATGCCTCAAGTTAATCGAGTTGTGTCAGTCTACAGCCAAACTACTGCATACCACAAGTACCTTGCCTTCTCACTAACATGTTATACCTGCTGCTCTACATATTAATATCTTCAGTATTTGCATTGGTGCAAAACTAGAAGTACCAAGAGCTAACTATAGGCCAAACATGAAAGAGTAGGAATGTGCAAAAAGAGTAAAGGGTGCAAAGTAGGAGTAGGTACCATAACGGACGGTACAGTAGCACAGTGGTTAGTGCTGCTCTTCACAGCTCCAGGGAATTGGGTTCGATTCCCGGCTCGGGTCACTGTCTGTGTGGAGTTTGCACGTTCTTCTCAAGTCTGCATGGGTTTCCTTCGGGTACTATGGTTTCTTCCCACAGTCCAAAGATGTGCGGGTTAGGTTGATTGGCCATGCTAAAAAATTGCCCCTTAGTGTCCTGAGGCGCTTAGGTTAGAGGAATTAGTGGGTAAAACATGTAGGGATATAGGGGTAGGGCCTGGGTGGGATTGTGCTCGGTGCAGACTCGATGGGCCAAAGGCCTCTTTTTGCACTGTAGGGTTCTGTGATTCTATGATTCAAAAAGTATTTACACAGATGTTACCAGGACTGGGAGTTTTGAATTATAAGGAGAAGCTGGATAGGCTGGGCCTTTTTTTAAACCTGGAGCATAGGAGGATAAGGAATGATCTTATGAAGGATCATAAAATCATGGGGAGCATAAATAAGGTGAATAGTCAAGGTCTTTCCCCCAGAATAGGGGTATTCAAATCTAGAGGGTACAGGTTAAAGATGAAAGGAAAAAGATTTAAAAGGGATTGGAGACACAACTTTTTTCACACAGAGGGTGGTGTGTATATGAAATGAGCTGCAAAAGGAGGTGGTAGACATGAGTGCAATAACAACATTTGAAAGACATTTGCATAGGTACATGGATAGGAAGAGTTTAGAAAAATGTGGGCCAAACATAGGTAAATGGAACTAGTTCAGTTCAGGAAATCTGGTAGGCATGGATGAGTTGGGCCGAAAGGTCTGTTTTTGTGCTGTTTATTTCTAGACTGTAAACCTCTACGCCAATACTGGCTGTGGGGGAAATCTATTTTCGACAAATTATCCTAGCAGCCCAGGCATTTTTATATTTTTCTTAAAGCCTTTACAAGTCCCATGGTAACAACTAATTCAGTATTAAAGAACCTTCTAGGTATTGACATGGTCATTTCCAAGTTAGAAGTCAATAGCAGTGCCTACCCACAAGACGTTGTTTGAGGATTATTTGAGTAAAGAAAATAAATGTTCAGTTGTTGATATATCATACTGCTGGCAAGCATGAATTTTTTCCTTTATGGTTTTGTCAATCATAACGAATTTCATGTCGGTCATAATCCAAACCAGCATTTCCCAAGCTTGCTCAAATGTCACCTTCAGGAAAGTATCCTTTCATTTCCACTGGGTCGTTTGGGAAAATATTGGTAAACTGAACAATTTTTTTGTCATGTCACGACAGTGCAAAGTTTAATTTACAAATCTGTCATCATACCTTTAACAGAAGGCTATAAGCAGCTGCAGGCCAGGAGAGGTCAGTCTGAAGGGTGTTCTGGACATGATCTGTTCACTTCAAACCATGAATCTATACAGCTGAGGGGAGAAAAGAAAACTTGAATAATTTAAAATGTACAGATCTAACAAATAAATCATTGTGATAAATGTCTTCAGTAATGGAGAGTGCCCAATATGCTGCAATAAATGCTGGAACTGGCATCTAACACAACTCCAGATACAAACAAAACTGCAAATAGCATGAAAAAAATCTGATTTGGTGCCACAAAGTATATTTAATCCCTGCTATCTGTAATTTAAAATACATTTCCATCATCCTTCAGCACAACTGAATGGACAACATATTGCAGGTTGTCACATAGCAATTTTATGCAAGTACATGTGTTGTGAATAAAAATTTTCCTTGGGGATATAAAGTGGAGGATGTCAGATACTCGATGGCAGTTGGTTGGTCAATGGGGGAGTGCTGGAGCAATGATCAGTACTACAGTTACCCAGAAGTCAAATATGGGCTGGAATGCTACTGCTCCACCCGCTGGAGAATCAGAGTGAGCAAAGGGTAGAGCATGGGAAGGTCCGTTGACCTCAGGCAGGATTTTATAGCTTTGGGACAAGTGAGGCCATAAAATCCTACCCATGATTTTAATTCTTCTCTATCTTTTCTCTGGTAACAATTACTGTAAAATTGTTTAATTACATTGTAAAACTGTACAATTACTGTACTCTAAGAGCACCCAAAGTTCATGGCTTAAATCATATCTTTGAATAGTTGCAATTGCTCAACTGATGTCTGAACCCCCAGGCAATTATTACAAAGAACAAAGAAAATTACAGCACAGGAACAGGCCCTTCGGTCCTCCAAGCTTGCACCAACCATGCTGCCCGACTTAATCCCCTACCTTCCGGGATCATATCCCTCTGTTCCTATCCTGTTCATGTACTTGTCAAGACGCCTCTTAAAAGCCACTACCGTATCTGCTTCCACTATCTTCCCTGGCAACAAGTTCCAGGCACCCACTACTCTGTAGAAAAGTCTGCCTCATACATCTCCTTTAAATCTTGTTCCTAGCACCTTAAACCTATGCCTCCTAGTAATTGACTCTTCCACCCCAGGAAAAAGCTTTGACTATTCACTCCATCCATGCCTTTCATAATCTTGTAGGCTTCTATCAGGTCACCCCTCAACCTCCATCACTCAACTGACAGCAAACTAAGTTTCTCCAACCTCTCCTCATAGTTAATACCCTCCATACCATGCAACATCCTGGTAAATCTTTCGGTACCCTCTCCTTCTGGTAGCATGGTGACCAGAATTAAACATTATATTCCAAGTGCAGCTTAAGCTATAAAGCTGCAACATGACGTGCCAATGCCCTGACTGATGAAAGCAAGCATGCTGCATGCCTTCTTGACTATCTTCTTCACCTGCAATGCCACTTTCAGTGACCTGTGTACCTGAACAGCCCAGATCCCTTTGCCTATCAAAACTCTTAAGGGTTCTGCCATTTACTGTATATTTTCTATCTTTATTAGATCTTCCAAGATGCATTACCTCACATTTGTCCGCATTAAACTCCATCTGCAATCTCTCTGCTAAGTCTCCAACTGGTCTATATCCTCCTGTATCCTTGATACAGGTCCTTATTGCTATCCACAAAACTACCAATCTTTGTGTCGTCCGCAAATTTACCAATCAATCCAATTACATTTTCCTCCAAATCATTTATATATATTACTAACAGCAAAGGTCCCAGCACTGATTACCTGGAGATGGAGCCCAGAAAGTATGGGTGGTAATTCCAATATGCATCATTTATCTTTCTGGACAGGACAGTCAACTTTTGCAAGATATGGAAACCAGATAGGATGTGATGGAATTGGAACCATGGCTTTAGGGCTGAGATTTATTATGTTGCCAATGAAAACCTTAATAAGTTGTCACCACATCATGCGAGATAAAAACTCATCTGATTTTGAAAGCTTCTGTTTGTGTGGCTGAAATAACTAAACACTACAACTTGAATTATCTTTATATTTCCCATAAAGATTCAAAAACTTTAAGAAAACATGGAATGAAAAAAGGCCATTTGACTTATTCAGACCAGTTTTTTCCACAATCATGTATAATACGTAATCATGGATTTCACTTAATTTAATCTCAGAAATGTCTACACAAATAACATTGATGGTTGTCAAGCGACACTACAGAATATTTGTTCATACCCAATGCTTCTAACATAGGGAAAATGTCTGTTCATGGTGACAATTCTATTTTAATGACTAAAAGCTGCAGCAATGCATTCCACATATTACATTTCAAACTTCATTTTGAAAACAGGAAACAGGAAACCAGGTGACAATGCTTAATTTTAAACTTTATTTTAGGAAGTGCTGGAAAAACTCAGCAAGTCCCATAGCATCTGTGGAGAGAAACAGAGTTAGCATTTTGAGTCTAATACGGTTCTTCTTTGGAACAATGCAAATTTTCTGATTTTAAATAAGATGCTTGGCAAGAAATATTCCTCTATTTTATGGATTGGACATCTGCAATGCAGTATTACCTATAAGTATATTGTATCAGTGTAGGTTTACAGATTTAGCACACTATTACGCAGGAGAGTTGTACCAACAGAGTGTATATTATGTAATCAGCATATGGGCAAAACCACCGATCACAGCTACTTATTGACCTATATACACAATCCTTCAAGATTAAACCTACAAAGTAGGCTAAGAGGCAGCAAATCACAATTTCATATGGCATTTAGGTAAAACATTCACAAACACATTTCATTGAAACCTTATTCTAACAAAGGTTTAGAAAAAAGATTTTTGATGTTACCCTATAATGTATTAAACAATTTACCATGTATGGTTTCCACAAATCCCAAAGTAACTAGCCAATTTGAGAATTGGCCATGGCAGGCATTTCATCCCCATGCAAATATAGAAGGCTGAATCCCTGGTCTGTGCTGGATTGGCTCTTTTCAGACATATGATGCAGGTTGTTTATGATAGATAACTACGAGCTATTTTTTAAAAAATGTTTTCCTATACATTAATGCTAACAAATCTTTGAAGATATCTGCAATAACAGATTGTTGTGGTCTACATAAACAATGTTCTTAGTGCACAGAAATACCAGGTCAGTACAGCCAGTGTTAATCATTGGGTCCTTGTTCAAATGTGACATATTTAACTTGTGACTATATAATTTTATCCACAGTGACAATCTGGTTGTGTCTCTGAAGTCAAACTTGAGAGAAAACAACATGACACAAAAAGACATACACCTTAAAAACTCGTACTAGGGGATGAAGTGGAAATGGCTGAGAGCTTCAAGTTTCTAGATGTTCAAATCACCAACAACTGTCTAGATCCTTCCACGCTGATGCCAGTTAAGAAAGCCCATCATCGTCTGTGCTTTCTGAGGAGACTAAGGAAATTGTCAGCTATGACTCTCACTTATTTTTATAGATACATCTGGAAAGAATGCTTTCCATGATGTATCCTGCTCTGTCCAAAATCCCAAGAAATTATAAAGGGTTGTGAACATAGTCTATTTCATCACGCAAGCCAGCCTCCCATCCACTGATTCTGTTTGTACTTCCTGCTGCCTCTGAAAAGTAGCCAGCATAATTAAGGAACCCCAAGCAACCTGGACATACTCTCTTCCACCTTCTTCCATCGGGAACAAGATACAAAAATCTGAGATCACATATCAACCAACTCAAGAACAGCTTCTTTCCTGCTGCCATCAGGCTTTTGAATGGATCTACCTTATATTAAGTTCATCTTTCTCTACAACCTAGCTACAAGTGTAACACTACATTATGCATCCTCTCCTTTCTTTCCTCCCTATGTACTTTACGAACAGTATGCTTTTTCTGTACAGCACAAGAAATAACATTTTTCACTGTATCCCAATATATGTGGCAATAGTAAATCAAATGAATTCCCTCCTCCGCAAAAGTTTTACCTAATGCACAATGAAATCCTGGCATGTTAGGACACTCTCTACAGCGCTTGCTTTAAACTAGCAAAGTATCAAGTTGAATCTAAGCTTTCAGATTTTTGGTCTGAGTCTTTAGCTATTTTACTATCCTATATGCAACTGAAATCAGAGCATCTTTCTGCTCTTATTCAAACAATCTGACCAAATCTTTTTGTTTTTAGCTTAAAAGTAAAATGCATCTGATATGGGAACTATTGCTTCAGGGACACTTCGTTAACTTACAAAATTTTCTCTACCTGAGGCTAAATGAATCCAAAAATTCATTCTTCCACAGGCTGTGCCTTGCATGGAGCAGCAGCACCCTCCACTTATCCCTCCATCACACCAGCTGAGGTATCAGTCATGAAACACGATTGCAATCAGCGAACACCCACAGGACATATTTAAATATACTCAAGTTGGTCATATACAAAATTATCCCTGGGAATTCAGAAGCTTATCATATTTGTTCTACTTATTATTGGAACTGGAAAAAAAATGTCACAAATCTGTAAAGTACTATGATCACAGCTGCTGTTGATACTGGGAAAGACAGATCTCAGAGTGAAAACTAGCTTGATAGATCTTAACTTTTTGTTTAGAAATAGAGATAAATTACTGAACAAATTCATAGGATCTGCTGATGAACTTTTAATACAAAGGATAAAACATAGAATTTATGCTGTCTTTTCATAGAATCCTACAGCATGGGAGGCCATTCCACTCATCAAGTCTGCACCAACCACAATCCCACTTAGGCCCTATCCCCATAACCCCATGCATTTACACTAGCTAGTCCTTCTGACACTCGGGGCAACTTAGCATGGCCAATCCACCTAACCTGTACAGCTTTGGACTGTGGCAGGAAACTGGAGTATCCAGAGAAAATCCATGCAGACACCAGGAGAATGTGCAAACTCCACACAGACAGTGACCCAATGTGGAAATCGAATCGGGTCCCCTCATGCAGTGAGGCAGCAGTGCTAACCACTGTGCCATTAAAACAACATTTATTGAAACTAGAAAAATAAGCTATATTATAGCAAGTGAACAATTCCCACTATTTCTTTAACCTGGCAATATATTTACAGAAATATAAACCAGTAAAGAGTTAATATTAGCTCAATACAAATGTTTCTTGTTTGGGAGTAGCACATTTGCAAATGGTTTTCTTCCAGTGAATTGCTGAGAATTCACTCAATGCTTATTACCAACCTTTTGTTGGTCCCTGAGAATAGCACTATAAATTCAATTTCTTCAATTGCAGAACCAACAAACTCAGTCTTTCAGTAGCACTTCTACTAAACTGATCACCTTTACGAGTCCTCTAATTGATAATTCAGTTAAGCATTGTTCCAATGGCTTTTCTAATCAGGGGCCTTAAAAATCCCTGCCCAGCCTCTATTTAGTCCCAATCCAGACTCTCAGGCACCAAGATTCACAAACAAAACATTAATGAAACGGTAATCATATTTTGCTTTTTTTAAACACAAATATAAATTCAACTTAAAATTATACATTCTTTAGATCAAAAGTGAAACATCAGCCAAACAACCTTTTATTTCTGAGAGTTTTTTTCATAACAGCATTACCAGCTGTTAGTTAAGCTAACAGATGATGCAGTTTTGAGGACCTTGTTATGGGACAGATATAAATGTAACAGAAAAGGAGCAGTGTAGGTTCACTACGATTTCTCAGGGACGAAGAATTTAAAATTCGGAAGAAAACCTGAAAAGGTAGTACTGAGTTAGCAGAGTGGGATGTTTAAAGAATGATCTGATAATGGTTTAAGATTGTGAAGAGTTAAGAAAGGGTACAGAGTGAAAAATCCTTTCCATTGGCCACTGGAACGGTAAAGAAAAGTGACAAATTTAAAATAATCTTAAGAGAAAAGGAAATTCTTTCCTCGGAGGCGAGTTAGAATGTAGAATTATCTGCCAGAAACCACTATTTAGAGTTTATTGATTCTTTCAAAAGAAAATTAGTCGTTTGATGAGGAAAATATTGAAGGGTACGAAGAATAAAGAGGAGAAGAATTTGAGACAATGGCTCATGTGGAGAAAAAACACCTACATGTTCTTGGTGCACTAAATGGTCTGCAGTTCCTATGCTCTGTAACATTCTGTGATTCGTTGAAACGATGTGGAGATGCCAGCATTGGACTGGGGTAAACATAGTAAGAAGTTTCACAACACCAGGTTAAAGTCCAACAGGTTTATTTGGTAGCAAAAGCCACTAGCTTTCAGAGGGCTAGCTGTCCCTTCGTCATGTGAAGAAGAAATTAGTGGAAATGATTTTTCACTCTGAACCCTTTTTTAACTCTTCATAATCTTAAACCATTATTAGATCATTCTTTAACACTAACAAAACTCTGAAAGCTAGTGGCTTTTGTTACCAAATAAACCTGTTGGATTTTAACCTGTGTTGTGAGACTTCTTTACTGTATTCATTGAAATGCCAGAGACTAACCTGCTCTCAACCATCTTCAGTGTATTTGAGCCATTTAATTCATCTTATTTTTCGATTTCCTCATTCTATACAGGTATACCTGTCTTGCTTGGATAATCCTAAGCTTGGTATTGTGAAAATAGAGATATAACCCATAAGCATGGATCCTGCACATCTCTACATAGTAAAGTAACAGTGGTCTCTTACCACCAATCAACTCCCATTCCCCACCCCTACCACCCAACACACAAAAAGAGAATGTTTTGCCAAAAAATAATGAGAATGATAAATATAAGCATTGTCTGTTGTTTGTAATCACATTTACATTTCCTATTTATATAGTGCAATCTTTCTTTAGTGGCACTGTCAAAACGTAAAAGTTACAGAATTATCTACAGAACTTCTCTCTGTATCTGATTTATCTGAATATGCTAGAACTGTCAAGCTCTTTTATATGTGCAACATAGCACACAACTCTATGCCAAATCAACATTCACAGTCCTTAAGTATCTACTCATTTTAAATATTTCATTCAGTTCAATCCTCTGAGGAGTACAACAGAATTTCATATGGCAATGGAAACATACAAGGTTAAAATGACATTTTTATCTATTCCCATCTGCCATATTTTTGGATTGATATAATTAGTGACACATGTCTACACACTCAATTTCTCCAGCATTGCGCTTTAAAAAAAACACTATCCTGAAATTCCAGAGAGATTTTCCTGAATAATGCAGTTACTTTGGTACTGGACTGGCAGAACTCCCACAGAACAAGCCATTTTAAAATTAACTATAAGTTCACCATTTTATTCATTATACATTTAATCTCTCCAGTCAGAAATCCATAAACACTAGTAATTTAACATATTTTTCAGCTGAGGAGTTGTAGTAATAGCTTTTGGTGTTGCGAGTTCTCCCTCCCCCTTACAGCAATGCAACTGCAGAGAGGTTACTACCCAGTGCAGAGTATCTTGTCAGACAGCATGGGACTCACTGGATCAATGAGGCTGACAAACAGCAATGGGTGATGGATGAAAACAAACTGCTCTAACTTCACAAATTACTACTTTGAGTGGAGGCCGAGCAAATGAGCCTGAGATGTTCGTGCACTAACTTGGTGCAGGTAGAAGAGGTAACTTAGTGGTTGGCTGGCGTGTCTGGAGTGCAGGAAAAACTAGTGGTCATGAGCCTGAGCTAGAAGCTCCAAACATTGCTGTGCCTCTGCCCCTAGTTGCTGCTTATTTTATATTTATTTTTGGGGCATGGAAGTGTTAAAATGATAGAACTGCCAAGTTATTTGGATAATCCCAGGCTTGGTATTGTGAAAATAGGCTAGCCTGTATTTATTGTCCATCCCTGGTTGCCCTTGAGAAGGTGATAGTGAGCTGTCTTCTTAAATTGCTGCAATCAATGTGTTCTGGGTTGACCCACAATGCCATTACGGTGGAAAATCACAGGCTGCTTATCTAAGACTGAAAACTCCAAATCATGGGTATTTGCAACTAGCCAAAGATTTTGGGTTGGTGGGAGCTGTAATGTTTAACACAACTTAGTTATTTTTACGGAAAGTTTAATATTTGATCATCAGGAGGAAAGATTTCAAACTGCACAGAAATAGAAAGATGAAGATGCCCAAGTCAGAAGACTATGGTTTAGAGCCCTATTCTAGAACTTGAATACAATGCTGACAGGATGCTGCACTGTCACAGCTGAGTTTCAGATGAGATGTTAAATTGAAGCACCAACTGCCTGCACTAGTGGATTGGGTGGATATTAAAATATTCAAAGAGCAGGAGGCTTTTGAAATGTTATGAATAACATTTTTCCGTCAATCAATATCACTGAAGAATCTGGCTATTCATCTCATTACTGTTTGTGGGGCATTGGTGTGAACAGAATGGCTGCACATTCACATTTAACTCTTTCAAACTAACTATTGCTACTGCTGGGAAACTGAGAATATTCTGAGAACCACACGACTAAAGTGTTTTTCTTTTTAACTAATCAAACATTATTTTCCTGAGAACGACAGCAGATGGCAGTATATCACATTTTTTCTGACAACTTCAACAGTGTTCCACAGCACTTTGATGATTATGGTGAAAGGGAATACAAGATTATTGGCAGAGAAATCACTTATTCTCAATTGCAACTTCAATCTTTGATAGAAAGTAACTGAAGTGCCCACTATAAATCAGAGATTACTTTCCTCTGCTTAATACCATTATCCAGATTTACTAAAGTGTCAGGGAACTCCCTGTCATATATAGCCAGGCAACTTAGAAAGGAAAGTTGAAAACTTCTGAAAAATCTCTTATTAGTGGTATTATCTACTTATCTATTTATCTTTTTATCCTTCAGTTTCCCTATTTTGTCTTAATTCTTTCCATAATGGCTTCTTCCTCACTGTAAACTGGTTCTGTCCCACCATTCCCAATCCATTTATTATTTTTCACTCAATTTTCAACATCTTACTCTTTTTATTTATAATTCATATTGCCCAAGATTTCGGTCATTAGAGAATTCAGCAGTTATCCCTAATTACAGATCATTATCACATTATTATGTAATTTAGCAGTCCTGCTTGGGAGCCAATTGGATCGCTTGGCTCAAGGCTCATTACACCTTTGGTCCAACTATGCACATAAGTAAAATTCCAGAAGTGTTATGAATGATTGTGCTTGAATTAAGGTAATAGTATTAGGATTAGGGTTAGGGTCAATCAAGTATGGCAACTCGACTAAAACCACAGTCAATGAGGATCAAGTGGAAAAACTCTCAGGATTGCAGTCATATACTTCACACAAAGAAAGATAGTTATGGTTGTTGGATGCCAATCATTTCAGCATTAGGATATGTTGCACGAGTTTTTCAGGGAGGCATCCTCAGCATACCCATCTTCAGTTGCTTCATCAACAGCCTTCCTTCCATTATTAAGTCAGCAGTGGGGATGTTCGCTGATGGCTAGCTACGCAATATCCAGCTACATTTGCAATTCCTCAGAGAACGAAGCAGTTGCATGAAGCAAGACCTGGAGAAGTCAGGCTTGGTTTGATAACTGGCAAGTGGCAGACAATGACCATCTCCAACAAGATACTTAACTGTCTCTTCATGATATTCAATTGCATGCCCTTCACTGAATTCCTCAGCAATATCAACACTTAGCAGAAACTGAACTGGGTCAGCCACATAGATGCAGTGGCTATCAGGGCAGGTTGCAATGAGTGGCTCACTACCAGACTGCTTAACACTTCTTCATCTGAGGCACAAATTACGAGTATGATGGGACACTCTCCACTGGCCTGAATGTGTGCAACTATAACAACAGAAACTCAGGACAAAGCAGTCTACTTCAGCCACATCTCATTTAGCAATGTAAACATTCACTTTTTCCACTTCTAGCCTAACATGCTTGCAGCTAGTATTAATTACAGGAAGCACTGCAGCAAGTTACCAAGGCTTCGTTGGTGATAGTTCATAAATCCACATTCTCCAGCATCTAAAAGGACAAGAGCACACGTGAATGAGAGCACCACCATGTCCATGATTTCTTCCAAATTATACAGCATCTAGACTTGGAAATATATTACTGTTCCTTCACTGTTGCTGAGTCAGTATCACAGAACGTTCCTATCTAACAGCATTATGGCAGCACCTTCACCATATCGGTTGCCGTGGTTCAAAAAGGCCTATGCACCTTCTCAAGGGCAACACGGTATTCTTTTCAATTTAGGCTGACATTATAATTCAAATTGAAGATGCATATCAGGATGGGGCTTGATGGCCACACTCAAATGAGTGCATGGTGTGGAACAATTGACCATATGCATCTTGTACTGTTCAGCTTATTAATATGCATTCACAAGTAGCCCTCCCTGCCATTGCCGCATGGTCAAAGTACCATATTTAAAAGGGCACCATAACAGTCTGCAACAACCCTTCAACTTTTGCCTGGTTATTACTTCATCTTTCCTTCCTTGGTCATCCTTTACACACTGCCAACACCCATTCGCATGCATAGGCTGGCAATTAGTGCATAGTGCGGCCGCACTTGGAGTATTGTGTACAGTTCTGGTCCCCACATTATAAGAAAGATGTGGAGGCATTGGAGAGGGTACAGAGGAGGGTTACCAGGATGTTGCCTGGTATGGAGGGTAGGTCTTATGAAGAGAGGCTGAGGGATTTGAGGTTGTTTTCATTAGAAAGGAGGAGGCTAAGAGGGGACCTTATCGAAACATATAAGATGATTAGAGGTTTAGATAGGGTGGACAGTGATAGCCTTTTTCCTGGGATGGAGAAAGCTAGCATGAGGGGACATAGCTTTAAATTAAGGGGTGGTAGTTATAGGACGGATGTCAGAGGTAGGTTCTTTACCTAGAGGGTGGTAAGGGTATGGAATGCCCTGCCTGCTGCAGTTGTAGATGCGCCAAGTTTGGTGGCATTTAAGAGGTTAGTAGATAAGTTTATGGATGAAAAAGGAATGGTTTAGGTTAGAGGGTCATTGCTTTTTCCTAATTGGTCAGCGCAACATCGAAGGCCGAAGGGCCTGTTCTGCGCTGTAATGTTCTATGTTCTATTACAGATGCTCCCAAAGAGGACAATGCAGGGACAACACATTGTTAATCAAGAAGTCTACCTCAGCACATGCATGCCACTTAGCTGCAATCATAAAAGTCAACGATTATTTTGCTGTTTAAAAATCAATCATCCTTCAGGATCTGGGCATTGCTGGCAAAGCCAGCATTCACCGACTTTCCCTAATTGCCCTCAAGGAGATTTGATAGAGATATTAAAAATCGTAAGGGGTCAGGACCACTGCTGAAAGGATTGAGAATGAGAAGGCACAGATTTAAGGTAATGGGCAAAAAAGCCTGTGGAAACATGAGAAAGGTTTTCATATAGCGAATAGTTAGGATCTGGAATGTGCTGCCTGAGATGAAGGCAGGTTCAATCAATTCACTTAAGAAGGAGTTGGATTATTACCTAAAAAGGAAGAATGTGCATTGTTATGGGGTGGAGGAGGGGGGATTGACACTAGGTGAATTATTCATTTGGAAAGCTAATGAGATGAATGGCCTTTTGGGCTAACAATTCTGTGACTACGAACTTGATTGGGGAGATGCTCGGAGGATATTTCATCTGCTGGGTTGTCGAGAATTGCAGGTGATAGTATCAGAATGAAGATTTTGCCATTATCTCACCTCAGTTGATTCACCTTGCATTGATACCACTGGGCTGAATTATGAAGTAGTTTCTAAATGTAGTGAGTGGTTAGGATTTAGAATGTACTTCTGATAGGGCAATAGATACAAGTTCAAACATAGCCTTCAAAAGGGAACTGGATAAACACTCAAAAAATTGAAAGGAGATGGGCATTGTGAGTGGAACTAATTTGAAAGAGCCGGTCCAGGCTTGATGGGTCAAATGAACATGTTCTTCCACTATTCTACTTCACTCTATGTGGTTCTAAGTAATCCCATGCAATTTTATGTTTTTTCATTTGAATAGAGGGTTTCTGCACAAGAGAGTTGTAAATCTTTGGAATTATCCATCTGTAGGTATTACTCAGTTATTGAATATATTCATGTCAGACATTGATAGATTTTTGGATACTAATGGAATCAAGGTTTACAGAGATAGCGGAGAGAGGTATAGCCAAGGCAGATCAACAATAATCTTTCTGAATGGTGAAGCAGGCTTGAGCGGTAGAAGGACCCACTTTTGCTCTGAATTGCTAAGTTTAACGTAAAATACAGGTGGCATAGTGGTTAGCACTGCTGCCTCTTAGCGGCAGGAACCTGAGTTTAATTCCTGGCGTGGGGCACTATTTGTGTGGAGTTTGCATGTTCTCCCATGTCTGCGTGGGTTTCCTCTGGGTGCTCTGGTTTACTCCCCCACAGACCAAAAGACGTGCTGGTTCAGTGTATTGGCCATGCTAAATTCTCCCTCAATGTACCCAAACAGGTGCTGGAGTGCGGAGACTAAGGGATTTTCACAGTAACTTAATTGCAGTGTTAAAGTAGGGCTACTTGTGACATTAATAAATAAAGAACAAACTATAAAATATATTTCACACTTCCTTGGCTTGTGAATAGGGTAAGTAAACTGTAGTGAGTCCTTAAAAGCATAAAGTAGGCTGTAGTTCTACATCTGTTTCTATTTGTTTCAATTCTCCTCTACACACAGCATGAAGAATTGCCCACTAATTTATACTGCAGCGCTAACAGCATATCAAAGCCTAGCACAAGTTCACCTTGACCTTGAAGATTTATAATCAGAGCCAACGAAAAGATGATAATTAAAATTTTCATTTAGCTTTTGTTCCATTTTTGTGGTGTACTGGGCCTTTCACTCACCTCATTATTGCTGTGCAGAAGCACCTGAAGAGTCTGCTGTGGGACAGTATAGCATGGGGTCATTGCACCGTCTGTACAGAGTGAAATGGCTACTTTAATAGTTTTCACGGTCTGTATATTTCTAATTGCTTTTCAAGGAAAACTAAATTGCATCAGTACACACGGCAAAGAATGGAAAGAACTTCTAGGGAACTACTTTAGGCACTTTTATATTTAATGTACATTTGTAATATAAATTTAAAGACTTCCACACATAAAACTCTTATTTCATGATTAATGTTGCCATTGCTTGGAGAAAAATCTTAAGAGGAAACACAGAAATGCAGGTGTCTGATCTCATCAGTTCTTCATAAGTTATCTAACCTTATATGATTTGTCTGGCACCCTCAATACAAAAGTGCCTATTCCTTTTCACAAGAGCATAGAAAATACTGCTTCTCAGGTTTACATTTTTTATAATTTCAGGAAGAAGTTGGCAGTAAACAGTGGTTAAAAGAACAATCTCAGATGGTCCTTTGTTTTATTAATGCTTCCTCTGATTAAGCAGAAACAGTAATGGCTGTTCCACACTAGATAATTGCTATGCATTCTATTTATTATTAAGCTGGTAGTTAGCACTGCTGTCTCATAGCACCAGGGTCCAAGATTCAGTTCCAGCCTAGGGTCATTGTCTGTGTGGATTCTGCACGTTGTCCCCCACGTCTGCTTGGGTTTCCTCCAAGTGCTCCAGTTTCCTCCCACAGTCCAAAAATAGGCTGATTGGCCAGGACCATTAGTGTCAGGGGTATTAGTCAGGTAAACATGGGATTAAGGGGAGAGGGCCTAGGTGAGATTGTCAGTGCAGGCTTGATGGGCCAAATAGCCTCCTTCTGCACTGTAGGGGTTCTATATCTAATCTTAATTGATATAGTAGAATATATGGCATTGAAACCAAAAGGCTAGGATTTGATTTAAACTCCACCTCTCCTTCCTTTTAAGTCTTTCTTTAAGACTTAACCTCTTCGACCAAGCTTTTGGTTACCTGCCTAACAGCTCCTTCTTTGGCTTTGTGCCAACGTTTGGCTCATTATGTTCTTGCAAAGCATCTTGAGATATTTTTCTATGTTAAATATGCTACATATTTATCTGTAGGGCCCTTGTTAAATAAACCAAATTATACGGCTTGAATCACATTGTTATTTTCTTAAAAATATTATCTTCCAAATCTAGATGACATATCTCCTAATTAATGTTTCTTGACAAATATCACATTTAAATGAGGATTGGCTCACCATCCCAACCCATTCTACTTCCATCCAGATAAGGGAGAACAATTTTTAGTTCAAACTGTGCACTGTGTTTACAACATCAATTGTCCCAATCATCAAAAAAAAATGGCAATTGAAAGCCACCTCTGAAGCAAGTTAATCGGGTGCTGCTAATATATACAGTTCTACTTCATTTTAAATCTGAGATTAATCTGATATGTATAAGGAAGAGATTTCTAGCAGTCATTAGAAGACAATAATCCAATCAGGGGATTTGAAGGACATGAACCCATGCCAGGAAACCTCGAGCAACTTTAACAACCTGAAGACTGATTAAATTGCAAGTTTTAAATTATTTTCAGTTCCCATTGTTTATGGCAGATCTCCAATTTTGTAATAAGGTTTATCTGATTTTCTGTCCCGTTTTCATGCAGCCGCAGCACCTTCCGAATGTAGGTGCTGTCAGTGAATTCAGTCTCCTTAATGTATCATGACATTCACATGAGAGGATTAACTGATGTCACCACATTGCTGAATGTTTAAATCAACAGGGACAGAGTGAGGAGGAGGAATGGAAAAAGAGATAAAACATTGGAAAATGAGGATGTAGAAATGCAAACAACAAAAAAAAAACCACAACTAACCAATTCTACTTCAGTTCCTTTGATATGCGGTACATTTAGTAAGTTAAAGTGGAAGTAATTTGATTAGGACTGATACTGGGCAAGTTGACCTGGTTATAGGTAGTGCCAAAGAAAGTCTAATCACTTCACAGAGGTATCAAAGTTACTGAACGCATGTCTTATCTGTAAACCCTCCAATCTCTCATTGCTTACACTGTCAGTGCCCATCAGTTACCCCATAGCAAAAAACAATTATACCTAACATTCACATACTCCATCTCATTCTCATACACTGAACAATTCGGCTAAACTTGTACCCAGCTTTTACAGTTTGTACATACTTCCAACTGTTCAGCTACAGCAGGCACATCACCCAAACATACTGCAACAAACTTGATGGCATTCTTCCCTGTTGATTACACTATAAGGTCACAAAGAACTGCAGGAAACATAATAAAATCCCCATCACAGTCCCACTTGTGACTGAAATTGTTGCACCTGACTGTATCAAGAATATTCAGGATGATGGTATGTTCCTGCCTTATGCCCCTTTTCAAATTATTCTTACCCTCGTTCTTATCTAGCATAAACTGCAGGTTGTAGATGGTTGGATTTCTTGTGTTCCACCTCACTCCTCATCATATTGAATCCCTACAGTGCAAATTGAGGCCATTCAATCCATCGAGTCTGCACTAAATCTTTAACAGTGCATCTGACTCAGACCCTATCCCTGTAACCCCACACCTGATCACAACTTTCCCTTTCTACATTTTTTGCTTTCAGAAAGCTAAGATTTTCTGCCTGGATAGATAGTGCAGCCTCACTATGAAGAGTGAGGCTTTTGATGAAGATGCACAATCAGTTAACATGATGCTGTCAACTATCAACTCAGTTACTGGCACTGCACATACTTAATAAAAAAAATTGGGAAGAGGGTGTGGTGAGTCACTGGGCAATAGCTGTTGCCAGCATGGCCAAAGTGAAAGAATAGCACATGAGTCAGTTCCCCAGAGGGCAAGTTTACAAGTAAGCTCTGTTGTAGAACATGCAGCTATTTCATTCATTCATTCTTCATTCTTTTAGTACACACACAGCATGCCAGTACGAATGTCCCTCCAGTCAGGACATGCTATAAATGGTAAGAAGCACTGCATTTTTAAAGTTTCAGGTTTCTATAATGCCTACATCAGTGGCACCATGAAGCCAAATTTTGCCAAAAACCACTTAAAACTATACAGTAAATCGGTGTTCTTATGAAACCATGTGAGTAATCTTGACAGTATATTTCTTCTGCTGGAATTTGACATGTTAAACATGTTTTGAAACTCAAAAATCAAACTTTTCAAATATACTGGATGCTATTTGGAAGTACATCTTGATCTTGCTAATCTTAAACAAATGACAAGATTTAAGTACATTTGTAATTTGCTCTCACCCACTTAAGATCATAAGACATAGAAGTAGGCCATTCAGTGCATTGAATCTGTTCTGCCATTCATTGAAATCATGGCTGATTATCCTCAACTCCATTTTCCCACTTTATCTCCATAAACTTTGTTCCCCTTACTGGTTAAACTCACCAAGGTTCCTAGGGCTGCACCTTCCAAACTCACAATCTAGGAGGACAAGAACAGCAAATTCCTGGGAACACCATTATCTGGAAGTTCCCCTCAAAGTCACTCACCATTCTGAACTGGAAATATATCGCATTTCCTTCACTGTCGGTGGTTCAAAATACTGGCATTCCCACCCTAACAGCACTGTGAATGTACCCACACCTCAGGGGCTACAGCAGTTCAAGAAGGCAGCTCACCACCACAGTGACACAGTGGTTGACACAGCTGCCTGACAGCATTAGGGACCCGGATTCAATTCCAGCCCTGGATCACTGACAGTGTGGAGTTTGCAGTTGTGTTATCCACCGTGCCACTGTGGTGATAACCTGCCTCCTTGAACTGCTGCAGCCCCTGAGGTGTAGGTACATCCACAGTGCCATTTGCACATTCTCCCTCCATGTGCATGGGTTTCCTCCAGGACATCCAGTTTCTTCCTACAGTCCAAAGATGTGCAGGTTAGGTTGACTGGCCATGCTAAATTGACTCTAGTGTCAGAGGATTAGCAGGGTAAAGATGTGGGATTACAGGAATAAGGTCTGGGTGGATTGTGGTCAATGTAGGCTCGATGGGCCAAATGGCCTCCTTCTGCACTGTGGTGATTCTATGATTCTGACGGACAACTAGGAATGGAGAATAAATGTTGGTATAGCTAGCAACATTCATAACGTGTAAAATGAAGAAAAAAACTACAACCAGATTTGAGATGAAGCCAAGTGAAAAGTTTAGTTGCAAGAAGTTGAACATTCTGGTACAGCTTCAAATGTGACATCTATAGGGAATAAGCAAGGTTCAATTTTGGGACATATCTCAAAGAGATTTAGCAACATCAAATTGATCAATGCCTGGTACCTGTTTTTGGCACATGTGAAAGTAACTTGAATTTCTTAATGGCACGGTCATCTAAGGAATCCCAAATTTGAAGAATTATAATTTAATGCATGAAAGGTTGTTTCTTTGATCAGTAACTGCTGTTTTTTTATAGTGAACTTGTAACTTCCACGTTCAAAGCACTTCGATTATCAATCCATTGCTCTCAAGGCTACTTTGAGCAAAATGAAGAACTTGTACCATGACTAGCATAGCATCAATGAATTTGACATTGATGCAGCAAATAACACACAAAAAGCAGAGGCCTGTTCCTTAAACCTTTAACAACCAAAGTGATTCACAACAACTATCAGATAAGACTAATGGGAAAACATCAGGATTCTTCACTGCATTATAACGGGTCAGTTTTTAAAAGATGGCACTGCACTTTCAAAAATATCACATCAATCTTATGAACACAACAATCAGCTACCGATTGAAGTCCGTTAACAGGTAAATGTTGGTGTTGGAAGTTATCAGAATATTGCAATAATCTATAATGAATTTGATGCATTTTCATATTTCAAACGAGATGAAAGCACACCAAAGAAATATGCGACATGACAAATTCTGATTATACAAGAAGCATGGACAGAAATACCCATTATTTGTTCAAAGAATAGAAACATTTTGTCACATTCTGCCTGAACTAATCCTCACAGTATATCAATTAATTGATCTGTTTTAAAAGTAGTCATCATGTTTAAAAGATATGAAACATCGATACAGAAATCGAGACAAACCACCATCCCCACGCAACATAATTAATTACAATCAAGTGACTTCCATTCTATTTCCATTTTCCCCACACTTAGTCCTTTAACCACAATTTGATAGCTGAACCACTTGATTTCTTAACTTCAAATGAAGGATTACCTCTTGCCATCTGATGCTGATTAAGTTCCCTCCCTGTACCTCTGCATTCCCATTTTCTCTGCACACCAGCGCACTGTTTTAGAACTATTCTGACAGAAGGTCACCAGCCTGAAACATTAACTCTGCTTGTCTCTCCACATAAGCTGTTGAGCATTTCCAGCATCCACAGCATTTGCTTTCTGTGCTACTTTAGTGTGTTGATCGTAACAGGAGTTGGTTTACTAATGCCTACCGAAAAACCTCAGACCATTCAAACAAAACCAACTACCTCAGATTCATAGAATAGAATAGAATCCCTATGGTACAGGAGGCTGCCATTTGGCCCATCCAGCCTACACCGACAACCAACTCATGCAGGCCCTTTCTTTGTAACCCTACATATTCATCCTGCTAATTCTCCCTGACATTGAGAGACAATTTAGCATGGCCAATCAACTTAACCTGCACATCTTTGGACTGGAGCACCTGGAGGAAACCCACACAGACAAACTGTTGTGCCATCATGCCACCAAGAGTCTGATCTAGTAGAATTTCAGCTTGCAAAAACTATTCCTAACTGACTTAAATTCACAAAGTCCATTGCTATAGCATATATCATAACATCAGTTCAGGATTTAAGGTAACATTGAAGTGATGTGTGTCCCGCACAAGCTACGTCAATAAAAGAGAGAACATCCCTACATGAGTGATCTAATTCAACAGAAAAGAGAAGATCCTCATTATAAAACCTTTTGTCTTTTCTTTTTAGATTTTTTGGTTGGAATATGAGTCCTTGGTCTTCAACTCATCTCTGTTTACACATTTTTTTCTTGTTTTCCTTGGGTTATTTCTAACTGTGGCCAATCCCTCATTGAGCATTTCCCAACATCCTAAATTCACATCCTAATAGGTTGAGGAATCATTAGTGCAAACGTATCACCTTACACTACAATGTTTTCACATTCCAAAGCATATATCACCTTCTCTTAAATCAGTCGCAAGCACACATGAAAACAAGTTACCCTACAAAACCAAACTATGCATGTGCCAATTATAGCTTGCATAACTTGACAGTACATTTCAACATTTGAATAGCTTCAAAATTTTTCCCCATATTTTTCCCTGAATTCCATTTTACAATTAAGACAAGATAATTCCATTAGTGAAAAAGTGCAAAGGCCAGATGGAAGGGCAAAATTAGACGAAGGGTGAGATGTTTGCAGCCACACTAGCCCCAAAATTGGTAAATTCCACCCAAGGTCAACGGACCTTTGCACAGTCTGCCTTCCCGCCCACTAGGGCTCCTGTGGTGGGCACGACAGAAAAATTCTCCCCAAATTTTTGGATTATTCTGAAGACTTCTAATTCAGCTTTGCCCCTGCAATGCATCGAAAGTCAATTTCTACTTTTTCAGTCATTCAGTTTCTGTCTGAAACCATAAATTCAAAACAATTGGGATAGGGAGGAAAGTGACATAGATCTGAATTGAGTCCAGATTCCTAGTAAAGAATCTGTTCTCTATTGTCTAAGTTTGTAACTGAAGGCGTTTTGTTGTTTCATAACAAGTGTGAGAATATAGCCCAAAACTATACTGGAACACTTTGCCACATTTAGAATTTGGATTCGAGTAGGCAAAAGGATGGTTCGTTGGGAAATAGAATGGATCACACTTGTAAGATGTTGTGTGTCAGAAGATGCTATTGGTCTTTATTATTTTATTGATACATATGCCACGAGCGAGTTGACACAACACCAAGATTAAGCTATGAATTCCACTGCAGGATTATTTATGTACTCAAATTGAAATTTTTTTAAAGTGGCTATGACAGTGTACATATTTTTTGTGAATTGTTTCATTGACATAAAAGAAATGAAAAGGCGGCAAAGGACCTGCTGATTCCCTCGTATCAATTTTACCAAAATAAAAACACCCCCAGTGAATATTTGTGTGATGTGGATTTGGAATGCATGAATATACTGTTCGAGACAGAACATAAGAAATAGAAACAAGCATAAACTATTTAGCTCCGTGAACCTGTTCTGCCATTCAATGAAATCATGCGTATCTTCAGGCTTTCATTTTTACATAATTCAATGAAATATAAATGAAAAATAATCAATATTTCAAAGAAATTAAATTACATCATTTATGATATAAAGGTAGCTCAATTGACCTTTAATCAGTGCCATATTTGACCCGAGAATTTTTCATACTACATAGAACATAGAACAATACAGCACAGAACAGGCCCTTCGGCCTTCGATGTTGTGCCGACCAAAATAAAAAGCAATGCCCCTCCTAACTAAACCATTCCCTTCTCATCCATATACTTATCAACTAACCTCTTAAACGCCACCAAACTTGGCGCATCTACAACAGCTGCAGGCAGGGCATTCCACTCCCTAATCACTCTTTGAGTAAAGAACCTACCTCTGATATCCGTCCTGTAACTCATACCCCTTAATTTAAAGCTGTGTCCCCTCGTGCTAGCCTTCTCCATCCTAGGAAAAAGGCTAAAGGAAAAAGGCTATCACTGTCCAAGTGATAGCCTTTCTATACTAGCCAAGTGAAAGATTCCACAGCATTGCCATACCTAATCTTGACAACAAGAAAGTAAAAAAATTAATCAATTGCACATTCACCTCCAGAAACAAGAACACAAGATTAAAAGCTTTGATGCCTGAGGTCGCTTTCCTGTCCTATTTCAATCGTTGCCCGTTAGTTGAGGTTTTTGAGCTTTCATGTGTAGTTTACAGTTTCAAACAGAAACTAAATTGCTCATAAAGTAGAAATGGACTCCAGTCTGCATCTCAAAAAAGCCATTGAATATGAGTTGATATATTATCATTACATTTCCTATTAGCCAGTTTATTAACAGCTCAGATGACTCTTCAACGTTCCATATATAGGTTAGTGCTGAAGTCAATACACAGAATATCACTATTTTTGTGTTAGATAGCCATAGAGACAGTGTGCGGAATGCACATAGAATGCATCGTAAAAACCCTATAGTGCAGAAGAGGCCATTTAGCCCATCAGATCTGCATGGGCTCTCTGACAAGAGTATGTTACGAAGATCCTCTTCCTTGTCCTATCCCTTTAACCCTACACATTTCCCACAGCTAATTCATCTAACCTACACATTTTGGGACACTAAGGGGCAATTTAGCATGGCCAATCCACCTAATTTGCTCATCTTTGGACTGTAAGAAACCAGAACACCTGGGGGAAATCCATTCAGACACAGGGAGAACAAGCAAACTCCACACATTCAGTCACCCAAGCTGGAATTGAATCCGGATTTCTGATGCTGTGAGACAGCATTGCTAATAATTGTGGAACCATGCCACCAGGAGTCCAATTTGCTATGATTTGAGCTTATAAAGCTGACTCAAATTCACAAAGTGCACTGCTGCTGCATACATCACAAGATCAGTTCAAGATTTAAGATAACCCTGAAATTACAAATATCCTGGACAAACTGCGTCAATAAAAAAGATAATTCCTTCCACAGGGTTCTCTCTGATGACGGATGTGAGTTAAATATTGCCCTGGCATCTTACACTCTGTGGTTTGGTTGGGCTGGATAAATTCATAACATAATCATAATTAAATTCAGCGCTTAATTGTGGCTTTGTTGCATCAACCATCCTCTGCCCAGATAAAGCGGAATCAATAGCTGCACAAACAGATTCTGCTAAAGTCAAAAAACATTTTTACCCTGATTCATAACAGAAGTCTTTTGGCTGATCATTGTGTTTTTCCACGTTAACAGATAAAAGTAACTCTGCTGGGTTTAATAGGATTTAGTTGGAAGTTCGTCAAATTTTAACAGTGATAAATAATCAGAACCTATTTCTCAGATTCACTTGCCTTTCAGCCTGGTTTCTAATTCTGTGATTCACATTAATTAGAACCTCAATTCTGAAGTTCAATGTTGCAATTATAAACAAAAGAATCAATTGCCTTTGCGGAATATCTTAAAAAAAATGTTCTTTGTGAGAACGTGTGAAGTGCTTTATCTTCATTTATCCATCCAACAAGGTGCAATTGCTTCATAGTGCAAAGGTATACAACAGAATGTAAGAGAGAAATTTTTCGAAGTCTAACTAATGCAGTACTTTGCATGCATATTGCTTTTGTGACTACTTACCTTTTATGGTAGATACAAAGACAAGGAAGTCGAGCTATTGTGTCCCCTTGCAGAAGTTCCTCCAAACAGATTACACATTCTCCAGCATCTTTACTGAGCACATCATCTGTAAAGCAAAATTTAGTTTTACAAATTTAAAAGAAATTCCACTTGTATATCTTAGTTTCTTCACCCCACTGTATGGATCACACACACAGCTGCAGTAGAATGAAGCTGACACATCCAATAGCAATTCAAATTGTTGTTTTTGGAAAAATTAACAATCCAAAGAAAAATAAAAGCTTACAGGGCTAAAATGAAAAGGGTGGGGAGTAGTGGAGTGGGACCAGCTGAGATGCTCTTGAGAGCTAATGCAGACAAGGCAAATGGCTTCTTTCTGTGCTGTAACCATTCCAGAGACAAGGCAAATTGGTTTCTTAAACAACATTTTAAACTTGCAGATTAAATATGTGATTTTGCCATATCCAATTGCTCAATGTGGTTATTGAGTAAGCAGCTATAATATACAGGTAAGGAATCTTGCAGATTCAATTCTTGGTTTGTACCAAGTTAGCTGTCCACTATCCAATGGCTCCATTGGAAGCTAACATGTATGAATGCCTGTAGGATGCAATGTTATTCTAAATTAGCCAAACAGCCTTCTCCTCATTCCCAGGGCACCAAAGAATCCTTGAGGTTCATCTATTTGACTTGGCGTGAGTCACATGACAATATCACTATGCCATCACTTATCTTTAGTAACCCCCAGGATGCTAAAGGTGAGAGATTCAGCAATGGTGATACCATTGAATGTCAGAAGGTGATGGTTAGATTTTCTCCTCTTGGGGATAGCCATGACCTGGCACTTGCGTGGCCATTTACTTATTTATCATTTACCAGGCCAAACCAAAAAGTTGTCCATGTCTTGGTATGACAGATTGTTTCAATGCCTGAAGACTTATGAATGGTGCTATCAGCGAATGTCCCCATTTCTGACTTTATGATGGAAGAAAGGCTTGATGAAATACCTGATAATCGTTGGGTCCAGGGTTACTGGATTCTTGCGACAACAACTATCTTCTTTGTGCTAAATATAATTGCAATAAGTGCAAAGATTCCCATCACTTCCCCACCTCCAATCCCCACTGATTTCAATTTTTCCAGGGCTTCTTGATGTCACACTCAAATGCTGTCTAAATGTCAAGGGCAGTCATTCTCACCTCCCCTTCTAATTTTATCTCTTTTATCTGTGAAGTCAGGAGCTGTGTGGACCTGATGGAAGCATCAATGAGCAGGTTAGTATTGTGTAAGCACTGCTTGATAGTACTGTCGACAACACTATTCATCAGCTTGCTGAAGACCAAGAGGAGGCTAAAGGGGCAGTAATTAACCGGATTGAATTTGTCCAGGTTTTTAGAAACAGGACATACCTAGGCATTTTTCATCTTTCTCCTCCTGTTCGTTATTTAATGATTGACACCGATCACAACTGGATGTGGCAGGACAACAACGCTTTGGTCTGATCCACTGGACGTGCAATCATCTTGTTTTATCAAATGCTGCTTCCATTGTTCAACATCTCTCCTACATTTGAAGCTTCAGATTGACACCTCATTTTGCTGCTGCTGGCATTTACTCTTGTATTCTTAATTGAACCAGGGTTGATACCTTGGCTTGATAGTATTGGTAGGACAAGGGATATGCCAAGCCAAGATTACCAAGTGTGTTAAATATAATTCTATTACCACTGATGGCAGTCCATAGATGCCCAGTTCTAAGTTGCTACAGATTCTGAATTACATCATTTAACAAATTGCTAATGCCACACAGCACAATGGAGGATATGCTCAGTGTGAAAATGGGACTTTGCCTTCACAAGAATTGAATAGTGATCACTCCTACCTATACTGTCATGGACTGACATACATGCCACAGATAGACTGATGAGGACAAGATCTAGGAGGTTTTTCCTGTGGGCCGGTCTGACAAACATGTACTGTAGGACTTAGCCAATTCAGGCAGTTGCAGGACTATCAAAGACAATAAGATCCCACTCAGAGTCTATTCTGTGCCCTTGCCACTATTAATGCTTCCTCCATGTGTATTAAATGTGGAGGAGTGTTGCGGGACCATGGAAAATGATAATCAGTAGGGGGCTTCCTTCCCAAGTTTAATATGATGCCAATGAGATTTCATTGGGTCTGCTGACAATGTTGAGAATTCTCAGGACACCTCTCTCCTGCCTGGGACAAGAAAAATCTAGGGATGGTGATGAGGTGCCCGGAACATTGACTGTGAAGGATGATCTGACAATTGTCAGGTTTTTGACTGATAATCTGTGGCACAAGTTCTCTGATGTTAGTAAGGAGGACATTCCATGGTCAGCAAGGCTGAGTGTGCCACTGTAGTTTCTCGATGCTGGGTTTTATGACTTGCAGCAGTTTGGTGCAACTGAATGTCTTGCTTTGCCATTTCAGAGGGAAATTGTGTGGAATCACACATAGATCAGGTCAGGTAAAGACCGAAGGTTTCTCTACCTCAAGGACATTTTATAACAATTGATGATAGTTTCATGGCAGCATTACAAAGAATAGCCTTCAATTCCAGATTTTATTTTATTAATCAACTAAATTAATTAAAATCAAATTCCATCAGCAACATGGTGAGATTTGGACCCAAGTCTCAAGACATTAATTAGACTGTGCCTCTGATTTAATAGTTCAGTGGCACTTCCACTATGCCACTGTTTCCCCCAGCTGTGTGCAATAAGCACAAGACAAAAGTACAAGGAGAAAGCTGAACTATAACAGCATGATCTAGTGTTGAATCAGAGTCTTCAGGAGATAGAAAATACAGACTATTTTCAAACATTAGTACCTTCCATGCCCTCAAGGTATCTAAAATGCTTCCCATGGCTTACTCTGGAAACGTAGTCAATGTGACATAGGCAAACTGCAACAATTTGTGTACAATTTGTATACAAGATTCGACACTCCACACACAATAATGAGCTGAATTTTTTGGTGCTGCTGGTTGTGGAAATCTCAGGACCCAAGGACCCAAGAAATCTCTCTATTCATCTCGAGTGCCATGGGATTCCTTCCTTTTAGCTGATAGGTGGCCTTGGTTTAATGTCTCAGACAAAAGAGAACACCATTAAGCATCACTTATCCTGCAGGTCGATTTATCAAAGGCACACTCAAGTGGGAAAGCTTATATGTATTATTTTAGGAAATAAGCAACAATTTGATAAGATAGTTTGCTTATTGACCTCAAATGCCTGAAATTTTGATTTAATATTTCAGCTTTACTGCAATCTCGACAATTATTTCACTGACAATTTTAAGTAGTTTATTACTTATAACGTGACTGAATTGATGAGGAATTTGACTTTTGATATTGTGTTTGATGGTGCAATAGGAAGCAGAAAACAGATATTTAGAAATTTATCTTTTAAATCAATGCTCTTTTGCACATGGAATAAAGGCCAACAATCCAAACCAAGGCTATTAGTGTTTCTCACTTATCAGAGCCACTTACACCAAGCAAACAGATCACTGGGCAGAATTTAAGTCACATGAAGACAATGTCAAATTGACATGTGCATTGAACCAAGGATTAACATGGTATCACTAAATGGAAACAGTAGACAATATAACCTTGCTTGCAAAATTTGGCAAGAAATGAAAATGTTGCTCATTTTAAGGTTTAATGTTTATAGAATTTTCTTCTGTTTTTGGGAGGTTGTAATGTTATAATGAGGGCAGAAACTCCAATGAACACATTCTGCTGTGCCACTGATAAACTAACGTGGTTTGGAAGAGGATTGGAGTAAAAGGAAAATAAGACATTTCAAAACATAAAACATCATAAACGTGCAATCTAAACCCACTGTAGAATATTTCATCTATTTAAATCTTAAAAGGAAGTATGCTGCACTACAATCAAATGGATACAGTTTACAGTTGAATGGGAATTCAGTTCTCTGTCCTCATTATTCTGAGCCTGATTGTAATAGAATTATGCATGACTCTAGGTACGGGTATGCATGCGTGTTTAGGTGCAGTATTGGTAATGGTCGTCAACTGTATATCAACAGGGTACATTATATTCAAGTGATGACCTATGCTCAACGTATACAAAGTATAGGCCGAAATGGTCCTTGTTGGACTTGAGATGCACATTATGTACAATGTGTGTGTGTCTGTGCACAAAACTGATAAGTGTATAAAAACTTGCCTCCAGGTTTCTATCTTCACCTCTGGTTATTTGTGTTTTAACAATGACAGCAAAATAGTGTAGAGTATTACAATGCTCATGAAGTTCATTTTAGTCACAAATAGGCTTACATTAACACTGCAATGCAGTTGCTGAGAAGATCCCTTATGCCCTAACCAACACATCTTTCAAACTGCGGGAGGAAACCAAAGCATCCAGAGGAAATCCAGGCAGACACGAGGGGAATTAACAGGCAGAGTTTGCCATGCAGAAGAGGCAGGAGATTGATGGACAAAGATTAAAACACAGGTGTGGACTTTCACACACATAAAAGGTAATCTTACACCTGATTCCTTGCTTGTTGGGCTATGAAGTTGGAGGTGAACGCAAAAGGTAGAAATTGGAAGAGGCCATATATCGCTTTGAAGTTGTTCTGACATTCGATGAGATATTCTTCTATTTCAACTCCACATACTCTACCTGCCTATCCCCACATCATTTATGTTTCATTCCTTCTATCCTTGGGAAAACAGTCCAAAACAATGCTCAGTCCTCCAAGTGTGATCTCCCCAAGTCCCTATATAACTGCACGCTTATACGCCACCCTTTTGTAATAAAGGTTAACATACAATTTGATTTCCTATTTGCTTGCTGTATCTGCATACTAACCTTCTATATTTTGTGTACAGGACCAAGGTTGCCCCAAATATTGGCATTTTCTTGTCTTCACGTTTAAAAAATTGAAGTGGATAACTTTACATTGTTCCACATTATATTCTATTTGCCACATCCTTGCCCAATCATTTAACCTATCAATGTAAGATCTCATAGAAATTTATGGAATTCCAATAGGATTAGACAGAATAGATTCAGATAGAATGTTCCCAATGGTGGGCAGTCCAGAATTAGGAGTCATAGTTTGAGGTTTGAGGATAAATGGTAAACCTTTTTGAATAGAGTGAAGAAAAATTTCTTCACCCAGAGAGTGGTGAATGTATGGAACTCACTGCCACTGACTGTAGTTGAGGCCAAAATGTTGTCCGATTTCAAGAAGAAATTAGAGAAAGCTCTAGGGGCCGAAGGGATCAAGAGGGAAGGGGGGACTGGGGGGGAGGGTGTCAGGATATTGAATTCGATGATCAACCATGACCAAAATGAATGGCAGAGCAGATTCAAAGCATCGAATAGCCTACTCCTACTTCTAGTTTCTAATGCCCTTCAGCAGATTCTGTGTGTCCTCCTCACAATTTAAATTTATTACCTAGATTCATAATTTCAGTGAACATGGACACCCTACACTCATTCTCATCTAAGACATTGATGTAAATTTAAATACATGAGGCTCAATAATTGATTCTTTGTACATTCAACTAGTTACAGCTTGCTAACCTGGAAAAAGTGGTATAACATGCAAAGTCGTTGAGAAAAATGGTTCCCTTTGTGTCACTCTACAACACTATCTCCATAGGTTAGCTACCATTATAGCATACTTGTAAAAAGATGGAGCCAAGCCTCAGGTTATAGCTGACCATTACCAGTACTAAATATACCAGCTTCAATTACTTTTGCAGCAGATGGCACCATTTTGTGTCCGACACACTGACAGCACAAGCTCTATTTATTCAGCTCCCCATGGTAACTGCCACAGTCTGTTACTGGTAGCATCCCAATGAGACAGGGCCAATCTGAGCCCACCAGCTGTTCCTGGCATGCTTGCTTTCATGTGGTGCTACTAAAATAAAACATACTGGGATTGGGCTGGTTCTCACAGTCTGAACTGTCTGGTATTTACATAGGAAAGTCTGCTGAGTCAGATTTCTCTGGTAACAGATGCCAAGGTGTGTATAAATTGAATACGATAGTGAGATATTTTCATGTTTGTGACAGACATGGACAAGTTGATACTAGTAATTGGTTACAGCACCTCTCGCAGCCTGACTTATCTGACATCCTTTGTCCTCTATCACCTCCTCATCCAGAAAAGGAATAAAAACAATGAATATCCCAAAATGCCATACAGCAATGGAAGTATTTTTGTGAATGTAGGAAACACAGCAAAATCCCACAAATAGCAACATGATAATGACCAAAAGAATTGTTTTTATGATGTTGAGGAATAAATATTGGCCAGTACTGGGGACAACCACCTTAATTCTCTTTAAAATAGTGCCAATAGATCCTTTATAGAAGAGGAGCTCTCAGATTAACATTTCACCTGAAAGACAACACCCCCAACAGTGTAGGGCCACCTCAGTTTTGCAATGGAGTGTCAGCCTTGATTTCTGTGCTCAGGTCCTGGACTGGGGTTTGAACCCACAACCTGCTGACTCAGATATAAGAATGCAATCAACTGGACCACAGTTGAAAAGCAACGATAGAAGGGACTGCCCACTTGGAAACTTGCTGTGTTCCTTTGAAACAGTTGGCGTGAGTGGGGTAGGGAAAGATGAGAAAATTGCCTGACAGCAACTTGTAAAAGCATATGAGTAAGCACTTGGCTTCAAAAAAATCCCTTCCAAAAAATCAAGTCAGAAATTACATGGAAGTTGCTACTATGAATATAACTGCTAGGTTAACATACTTTCACTTTCTACAATGTGCTTAGAAACTCTAAATGCCAATTCTGTATGCCAAGAAAAGGAAATCGTGCAAATGAAATAGAAATGACAGAAAATGAAGCACATTGTCATTTTCATCTTACTTACATGTAACCACTTAAAAAATGACTGGATGCACATCATGCTGGCTTGAAATTATGCCACAGCACAAAAATAACAGAGGCCAGTTATACTAAACTTCTGCCTCATTTACAAATGTAATCATAAATGTGACAAACCCAACCAGACAGTCAGGATTCACTGTTTCTGTCTTTTGAAAATAAATCACATATACTACTGCATAGTGCAGTTATAATGAAATAAAAAGTGCAAAGTTGGAAATGTTTCTTGCCCATAAATGCTGAAGGATTCCAATTAGTTCTGAAACACTCTCTCTATGTCCTTGAAAAACACACCCACCAGTTACTAAAACATAACATTAGTTGAGAAGATCAAAGATTGCTTTATTCTGGTTTGGTCCTTTGTCTAACTTTTGCCAGGCATGGATACCAGAAGCCTATCATAGGCTTTATTTTCCAATGATGATATAAACTGCAGTACAATGATGCTGTGCTTTTGAAATGCAGTAGTATGGGGTTTTATTTTTATTCCACAGTATTCTGAATGTGGAAATAGAACTGGTGTTTACTAGAATCCAACATGGACACATAAATGAATCTGAATAAAATTGCTTCCAGTCACTTAAGTTGAAGTTCAAGAATTCAGTAGTTCAGGTACCACAGCTTCATTTTCTGCTTAAAACATCATTAGCTCAGCATGAATTTCCATCTGCATCATACTGCATGGGGGCAATTCTCCCAGTCCTCTGCACTAATTTTGCAGTGCAACAGGCTAGGAACTTAAGCAGGGGCTGTTTAGCAGGCCACAAATCTCTGGGTGCCAAATTTGTGGCGCTATCAGCTCTGCAGAGCAGTATAATGTCTGCAAATACGCATTCAAATGTCATTAGCAGGCCAGGGGCTGAAGTGTCTGGGTCCACTAGCTCTCTCCCACTCCCTCCTGGAGTATTTTACTCCAGCGCAATTTACAACAGCACCCCACATGCAGAAAGCTGGCAGTCCAAACTTGCTAGAGTGAAGGGGGGGACCATTGAGCTCCCAGGAGGGCGGGAGTGAAAAGAGGTACCCCCTGGGCATCGCCAGCTTGGAATGCAAGCCTGGTCCTAATGAGATGCCAGCATTAGATTGGGGTTGCCCCAGACACTGCCCAAGGAGCAAAGTGGCAATGCCCAAGAGGGCAGCTTAGCACTGCTCACCAGGCATTAGGAGATCGAGGTTGGGAGGCCTGCAATCAGGGAGGGAGAGGACTGGTAGGACAGCAATGCATGGTTGGCCTGCAATTGAGCTGTCCAGCCATCGTCAGGCCAGCGGTACTGGGCTACTGCATATGCGCCAATCTTAGCACTGACAGATTGGTACACGCGTGGTGGATCGCTCAGTGCTATGCTGCCGGCCTCGCCAGAGGAAACAGGCTCCCACCCACTGTTTTTTTTTGTGAGATTCTTGCTAGAGCACTCTGTGTATTGCAGAATGTGGGAGATTCATTTTAAAACTCCCACTGAAGAGAAACAACAAAATTTACTCCAGTTTTTTTACGCAAATTTGACACTTAGTATTCTTTTGGGAGAATCGCCCCCTCCCTCAATGTTTGTGTGGTACTTAGAAATAACTGTGTTATGTCTGGGACAGTATGCATATGTTATGCCTTTTTTAAAAAAAATAATATTTTTGATATCATCTGCACTTAATCCTGAAAGTGAATCGGGGCATGTGGATAAATGTTAAATAAGATACTCTTTGCCCATCCAATGTGGACAAGAGCCCTCAAAAACATTATAAGATCACTGTACAAAGAATAAAATTCAGTTGGATGTTTTAAAAAAAATACAGAAAGCAAAAACAGTTTCATCCAAAATGTTAATAAGCCAAAAAATTAAATCTGTTGGCTTTCTGTATATTTTAATTTAAATTCAATCAATTTTCTTAAATAAAAAATATTTAACTATCAGTAGCAATCATTATCACGTGACCTGGCTAAACCTAGGCTTATTTATTACCAGAATATACCCTTATTTGTTACCATAATATCAAGGTAAACAAATCAGGACACAAACTGTTCAATTGATTAATCAGTTCCACTTCATAAATGCTCAGTTTATAATTTATTATTAACATTAATGTTTTGCCAGGAAAATTGTGATTTAGTTAGAATTAAAATAAAGATTATTATGCATACCAGAGGATAAACATACACCTTGTGAAAATTTAACATGTACAACTGAGTTAAACTGTCATTTCAACAACAGACTCACTGGTCCATGAAAGTTGCCTCCGAATTTATCCAAAATGTCTAACTCTGGAGACGCACAGCTGTCTAGCTATATCTTATTTTAGTCTGACCACTTGACAGATTCCATTCCCCCTTCACATAACTTGTTCCTGAAAGTCCCCAAGGCTAGACAGCCACCTTCCCACCACCCTAGGATGAAGTCAGGGACAGAAGCCTGTCAGTTCCCATCAGGATTGCTAATGGCTCAGCGCTAATTTGCTACATTATCCACTTGTGAAAGTGATTTGAAGTGATTAGTATTAGACATTACAACCAGATATACGTCAATACCTCTGACGAGACTCTTCGTACTCCCAAGGACACTGTGCTGTCGGGCTGTAAACAGCTCTGCTTCCCTCCTGAAAGCTTGCAGTGCATTACAGTTTTTTTCACTTAAGGTAAAGGCTACTGTTTACCAAAAGCCAGTATATTAACGTTATGTTTTGAATCTAATGGGCAGCCTAGCAACAGGGAGACCAACATACCACCAAATACCACAGCTGACTTAGGAATTTTGTAACTTCATCACATTATAATAATTAACATACAAATACATCAGTACCATCATCAGAATAACTTAACCACTGTTATTGTGTCTCAACACATTTTCCTTAGAGAATTGAGTGAACTACTGAAAAGTTTCATAAGTGGTTTAACAACCTGAAAGGCTCTTCCATGACAGAACATAATAGTGAAGTATCTTTATTAGAAATACTTGTGTACCCATATTTTCCTCTACATTTTTACAAATGTACTAATTAAAAAGTTGAAAAATGGGCATACAGTAAAGACTACATGGCATCCTTGTTCCTAAACAGTGACACTGCTGTCTGGAAAATGCAATTTTGCAAACAATATACATTATATCCGTGTTAGGAGAACAAAATACTTCTTGCACAAACAGCAACTGATGCTTGGTTAGTTTTAATTTAAAACTTCAGATCGATAGATTTTGTTGGTCATAATTAAGATTTATAGGGCAACAGTAGTAGGTGGAATTAGCTCACAGATCAGCAATAATCTCATTGAATGACAGAACAGGCTTTAGCTTAAGGGGCTAAATGGCTATTCAAGTTCCTATGAAATTTATCTTGAAATGTGAAAAAACATTGCAAAGTGCTTCACAAATAGAAGTAAATATAGGAACACGCATTAAGTGGGATGACTCAAAATGTGGCCGGGAAACATTTAAGAGTTTTTCTTTTAATATAAAAGCAGAGTAGGTTTAGGCAAGGAGGATGCACAAAAGGCCAAAGAAGAATAATTCAGTCTTGGAAGGGATCTTAAAAGCAGAAATCCTGAAAAAGAGGTGAAGGTTGGTAATATCATCAGAGCTGGAAATAAATTGTCTTGATGATGTACAGAATGTGATGTTTGAAGTTTAGCTCTGGACTTAATAGATTAAATGCTTTGCATAATTTTGTTAAGCCTGAATGATGATGGTGACAATCAATGGAGTTCACATTGGTGATTATAAACCAAGGCTTTGGTCTTATGTTTAGTTAGGTGAGATTGCAACTCATCTCGGACTTGAGTGTTGCAAGCAGAGAGTACAGCAATTCTGTGATCAAGACCAACAGTTGAGAATTATAGTTGACAGTCATTAGCAGAAATATTGAAACTTCCCCATGACTGCAGGTGAAATTATATAGGGCAATATGCCAGTGAGGAAGTGGAGGCGGCCAGGGATATCTCCATAGTGACAATGTGGAAATGGGAAAAAAAGCCTCACCTGGAGATATGTTCAGATAGACAGGAGTACAACCACATGGGAGGTAGTCCCATAGAATTGGGCAATGGCAAAGGATGATATGGCCAGCCATGTCAAACAGCCAAGAAATTGAGGAATGAGAAGAAATAATATACCACAGTTAATGTCACAGAGGATGTCATTCATGACTTTGACCAGGGTCAGTGCTACAAGCAGGGTAGAAGGTGGACTAGGGACAACCAGGCATGTATTTGGGAAGTAATGATAAAGGAATCACTCACATTAATTTAGGAATGGATTTGTAGTTATAGGAATTGATTAGGTCAAGAATAGATATTCAATTCCCTCCAGATTGAATTATTAAAATGTTGAGAAAGAGGAAATGATGCTAATTTTGTCAGGTAGAGAAATGGCCTCTAACCAAGCCATTAAATCATTTGATTTGATTTATTATTGCTTGTATTAACATACAGTGAAAAGTATTGTTTCTTGCATGCTATACAGACTAACAATATCATTCGTAGAAAAGGAAACAAGAGAGTGCAGAATGTAGTGTTACAGTCATAGCTAGGATGCAGAGAAAGATCAACTTAATGCAAGGCAGGTCCATTCAAATATCTGAGAGCAGCAGGGAAGAAGCTGTTCTTGAATGAGTTGGTACTTGACCTTAGATTTTTGTATCTTTTGGAAGAATGTCTGGGATGCGTGGGGTCCTTAATTATGCTGGCTGCTTTGCCGAGGCAACGGGGAGTGTAGACAGAGTCAATGGATGAGAGGCTGCATATCAGATAGCATGAAGGGAATGTGGTGGAGTAGGCTAGGAGTTGAATGGGAAAGCTATTAACACAGGAAATAATATATTTGGGAGACTTCTGTAGGATTAGAATGAGCTGAAATCCAAAAGGTTCCAAAAGATTGTGCTGGTCACTACAAGTTATATTTGGTCTCCAATGGGAATGAAACTCCCTATACAAGCTACCAGCTAGTTCAGTGTTGATGCCAGCTAATTTCCTACCTTCTCACAACTGCCCAGCAGCAATGGATTGGCGTCAGAAACTCACTAACCAATTGCTTCAAGCCTGTTGACATAGATTTCAATTGGTGGTGCTTCACTTAGAGTCATAGAGGTTCACAGCAAGGAAACAGGCTCTTTGGCCTAACTTGTCAATGCCACCCTTCTTTTTAAACCCCTAAACTAATCCCAATTGCCTGCATTTGGCCCACATTCTTCTGTACCCATCATACCCATGTAACTATCTAAATGCTTTTTAAAAGATAAAATTGTACCTGCCTCTACTACTACTTCTAGCAGTTTGTTCTAGACACTCACTACTCTGTGTGAAAAATCTGCCCCTCTGGACACTTTTGTATCTCTCCCCTCTCACCTTAAACCTACGCCCTCTAGTTTTAGGCTCCCCTAACTTTGGGAAAAGATATTGACTATCTACCTTGTCTATGCCCCTCATTATTTTATAGACCTCTATAAGGTCACCCCTCTGCCTCCTACGCTCCAGACAAACGTGGACTTCACACTGAAGTCAAAAATCACCCAACATTTTTAAAGGGTAAGGAAGCAAATCGGCAAAATACAGAAAGAAATAACTGATGTATTGTAGTGCTGCGGTTCAAGGTAAAGAACTGCAGCTTCCATCAGTGACTCATTTTTTAAAAAGTATATTTTATTCATGAATGAGACTTGAGATTTGCTGGCTGTGCCAGCATTTGTCATCCCTAATTACTCTCGAGAAGGTGCTGGTGATCTGCCTTCTTGAACCACTACAATCTAAGTGGTAAGGCTATACTCACAGTGCTATTAGTGTGGGAGTTCTAGGATATTGACCCAGCAATGAAGGAACAGCAAGTTGCTTCCATTCAGGATGGTGTGCAACTTGATAGGGAACTTCCAGGTGCTGGTGTTTCCATGTGTTTACTTGTGCTTCTAGATGGTAGTGGTTGTCATCATCCTAGATTCCAAGAGATTACCCAAGAAGAATACTACTTCCTACAGTGAATCTTGTAAATGGTACACACAGCTGCTACACGTATCGGTGGTGGTGTGAGTAAACATTAGTAGATGGGGATGGCAAATTAGCAGGCTGCTTTGTGCTGGATGGTGGCAAATTTCTTGAGCATTGTTGGATCTCCATTCAATCCAAACTAATGGAGAGCATACCATTACACTCCTGACTCCTAGCAGATGGCTGATTGGCTTTGGAGAGTCAGGAGCTAAATTATCACAATGGGATTGCTAGCATCTGATCTGCTCTTGTAACCACAGAATTTATATGGCTAGTCCCGATTAGTTTCTGGTCCATGATAGTCCCCAGCATGTTGATTGCAGGGCATTCAGCATTGGGAAGCCATTGAATGTGTAGAGGAGTTTGTTACATACTCTCTTGTTGGAGATGGTCATTGCCTGGTACTTAAGTGGAAGTAAATTTTGTAATACATATCAGTCCAAACCTGGATCCAGGTCTTGGTGCATTTGGACATGGATTGTTTTAGTATCTGAGAAATCGTGAATTGCTGGATGTGCAATCATCAGCAAACACGCCACTTCTGACCTTATGATGGATGGAAGGTCATTGATGAAGCAGCTAAAGATCGTTGTACCTAGTACCCTATCCTAGAAACTCTTGCAGTGATGGTCTAGAGCTGAGTACGTGGACCTCCAAAAACCATAACCATCTTCCTTTGTCATAGATATGGCTCCAACCAATGAAATCCCTCCGAATTCAACAGACATTAGTTTTGCTAGAGCTCCTTTGATGCCAAACTCGGTCAAATGCAATCTTGAAGACAAATGCATTCACTCTCACCATGTTTTGATATGATCTTAATATGAACATTATACCTGGTTATTGTAGAGTGCAGAGGGAATTAAGTCTCCATTAGAGGGCTTCTTTGCACCTCCTAAAGGATGACGAACAGTCTTTAAAACCACTCATCTAAACCCTCTTGCATGCAGATGGCTAATAGCTGAGAGAGTGCAGTGTGTCACAAAGAACAGGGAACTTCAAATTCTAGGCAGTATCATTACTGCTGTGTTGAAACCATCATGCAGACTACTGTGCAACTTGAATCCATTGGAGAATCTGTCTTTCTAAGTTTAATGACTCAGCTGTATTCCAGCTACATTTGCACCACAAATATTCGCTCATAAAAATAATTGACAAGATCACTGTAACAACGTAGCTGTCAGTTTCACAGACTAGTCAAGGGAAAGCTGGAAACATTTTGGCAAGATTAATAGAACATTACGGTTGTAACATAGAATTCCATCCCATTACCTATTCAGGTGGCCTAAATCAACAAAATGACTCATACCACTGACAGGTTAACTAGGGGAAATGTAATATAAGCGAGCTGTGGGATTGGGTACAGTGGGGGTTTAAATGGGCAAAATCTGAGATTGTATCAGAAAACCAGCTCAACTCCATTCACTTTGAGCTTTACTGAAGTGAGAACAAGGAGGAGGAAGATTTGCATTTAAATGTCAATCAGGCTAGCAGCTGCTGATTTATCCTATTTTTCAGATGTAACTGTGGCTAGCTTGGTTTCCTAGGCTAGGCGTGCTCCGTCATCAAACCTTATTCCTATCCCCAACCTGGGCGAGAGATAAGATCCCACCTGCAATCAAACTGCAACCTCCCACCCTATCCCACCAGATCTGAATCTGGAACTTTCCACCAAGGTTGGGACCTAACCTATCTGGTTCTGTGGCCTCCTCCAGAGTGCCCCCAAACAAATTAGAAATGAAAACAATCAAGCTGTTTTATGGTTGGGTCCATGCTCCTAATCCAGACTGTTGGACTTTCCGAACAAGTGCAACAGCAAGAGCCTCCTACAATGGTGCTGGCTGTAGTTGGCGACTTTTACCTGCTCTTTTCTGTAAGAACATAGGAACATCAACACGCCATAGAACATAGAACTTGACAGCGCAGTACAGGCCCTTCGGCCCTCGATGTTGCGCCGACCAGTGGAATCAATCTAATGATCCTCTAACCTAAACTATTCCAATGTTATCCATATGCCTATCCATTGACCATTTGAACGCCCTTAAAGTTGGCAAATCCACAACTGCTGCAGGCAGGGCATTCCATGCCCTTACTACCCTCTAAGTAAAGAACCGATCTCTGACATCCATCCTATAACTACCACCCCTTAATTTAAAGCTATGTCCCCTTGTGTTAGCCTTCACCAACCGAGGAAAAAGACTCTCACTTCCACCCTATCAGCCCTCTTATCATCTTGTATGCCTCAATTAGGTCACCTCTTAACCTTCTCTCTAACGAAAATAACCTCAGGTCCCTCAGCCATTCTAACGCCAGTTAGTCCCTTGAGTGCATTTCTCCATTCAATTTGATGATGATTTGTAAATCAACTCCATTTTCTCACGAATGCTTGATGTCTCTTAATTCCCTTAGTAAACAAAAACCTATTGATCTCAGCTTTGAAAATTTCAATCGACTCAGTATCCACAAATTTTAGGGACAGAGTTCCAAATCTACATTATCTTTTGAATTATTTCAGTTCTAAACGGCTCTAGTTTAAAAATTATGTCCCATTGTTCTGGATTCCTCCATCAGGGAAAGTTTCTTCATTAAATTCCTTTGTCATATTAATTACGATGATTAGATTACTCCTTAACATTCTAAATTCAATGGCATGAGAGGCAAGTTTTAGAAGAAAAAAAAGACTTGCATTTACAAGTCTCTTTCACAACCTCAGAATGTCCAAAAGTGCTTTGGACAAGAAGCAAAACCATGTGATATGTTTTAGTGATAACAAACATGGAAAATGCTGGAAAATCTCAGCAGGTCTTACAGCATCTGTGGGGAGAGAACAGAGCCAATATGTTGAGTCTAGGCGATCCTTCCAGCATTTTCTGTTTTTGTTTCAGATTCCAGCATCCGCAGTATTTTGCTTTTATCATTATGCTTCACTGATGCTGATTAAAGGACAGAAATTGGCCGGGACACAGGCTAAGACTCCTTGGCTCATTTTTGAAATAGAGCTCCAGAATCTATTCCTCCCGCCTTAATAGGCAGATGGAATGCCAGTTGTTTCATCCAAAAGGTGGTATCTCAGATTGTGTGCAGTAATCCCTCAGTTCAAGTGGAGTAACAGCCTAGAGCAGTGGACAACCTGTGGCCTGAGGGTCATATAGCTTATCTGGGTTTTGAGTGCCCATGTTCAGGGATGCCACATTCCATTGATTTCCACCTGCATAGGCTTTTTTTTCCTACCCATATGACTGAAGTGATGTGCACATAAAACAAGGGCAACTGAAGTGAGGTGCATGCTGACTGCACACAACACTGACTGAGAGAGACATGCAATCCCTCTGCTTCCAAAGTGTAAATATTTATTTTGTTTTTAGCATTTGAAGTTGATGACAGTTCGAATGTATGAATAATTAAACATTTTCAGTACCTTATGAAATATTCAATATGTATTAAACGTACTGAATCATATTCATGGGGTCACAGTGAACCAGCCTGATTTCAATCTTGCGGCCCACTGAGATGAAGGACAGTCCTTCATGTGGTCCACTGTCTGGACTAGATTTTATTCTCAAGTGTCTTCTGTGTAGCTTGAACCAAAATCCAAACTCGAGACAAAAATGCTACACTGAACTGCAGCAGACAGCTATCAGTTTATACAACGCATCCTCAAATTTTCACCCTTTAAGCTTCGTTTCTGATGAATCAGCACTGCGCCATTTCCAAAATTAATAAGGCAAATCCTGTTTTTACGGTATGGGCCAAGTTAATTCAGTGAAAAGATTTTCCTTAAAACTGGTACTATTCACCTTAAATGGATCAGCAGCTATCCAGAGAGTCGTACTGTCGAGAACCGTAGTCATGGCATTCTGCAGTTCTGGCCTCGTCACTTTTCAAAAATGCACTGGAGGTAATGAACGGAAAATCTCTTGCCAGAGAACAGATCCAGTCAGAAGGGCACCAGCTACAGAAGGGCGAGGAGGCAGCGGATACAGTTTTTGACAGTATGACACTCAGGGAGACTATTCCCGGGGGGGCAGCAGCAGCTACGGAGGACAGAGCTCCTCTAACCAATAACACTCAGTCTTAGTCTTGTTCTGAAATCCAACCTCCTCCCTTTCAGTCGAGAGATGGAAATCAGTTAATTTCTCAACCTCTTGTTTTCCCCAGTTAGACTAAAATTAGCCAATTTGTCCCCATCTTTAATCAATCCCTCCTCAGAAATCTGCCTGAAATTGAAGAAAACCCTCTACCAGTAATTCACTCCTGCTAAATGCAAAGGTGCTCCTTAAAAGTCTGCTTTCTCTGGTTTCCTCCACAACTTACTGAACAAGGGACTGTGTGTTCAAGTGATTTCATGTGGTTGATGGGAACAGACAGCATCAATAATCAGCTTTCATTCCATAAAACCAGCATTTCTGGTATGCACGGTGGCACAGTGATTAGCACTGCTGCTTCTCAGTGCCAGGAACTTGAGTTCAATTCCCAGCTTGGTTCACTGTCTGTACAGAGTCTGGACATTCTCCCTGTGTCTGCATGGGTTTCTTCCGGTGCTCCGGTTTCTTCCCAGAGTCCAGCAAGTGCTGGTTAGATGCATTGGCCATTCTAAATTCTGCCTGACTGAACCTGAACAGGCACTGGAGTGTGGTGAGTAGGGGATTTTCACAGTAACTTCTTTGCAGTGTTAATGTAAGCCTACTTGTGACTAATAAATAAACTTCGACGAGTGACGAGTGGTGTGCCTCAGGGGTCTGTTTTGGGGCCCCTGCTGTTTGTAATTTTTATAAATGATCTGGATGAGGGTATTGAGGAATGGATCAGTAAATTTGCAGATGATACTAAAGTTGGTGGTGTGGTAGATAGTGAAGAGGGGTGTTTTAGTTTACAGAGTGACTTGGACAAGTTGCAGAGCTGGGCCGAGAGGTGGCAAATGGAGTTTAATGTGGAAAAGTGTGAGGTAATGCACTTTGGCAGAACAATAAATGTGTAGAGTATAGGGCTAATGGTAGGGCTCTTAATAGTGTTGAGGAACAGAAGGATCTTGGTGTATGTGTCAATAGATCCCTGAAAATAGGCAGTCAAGTGGATAAAGTTGTTAAGAAGGCATATGGAGTCTTAGCTTTTATTGGTAGGGGGATTGAATTTCGGAGCCGCAACGTCATGTTGCAACTGTACAAAACTCTAGTGCAGCAGCACTTGGAGTATTGTGTGCAGTTCTGGTCCCCACATTATAAGAAAGATGTGGAGGCATTGGAGAGGGTACAGAGGCGGTTTACCAGGATGTTGCCTGGTATGGAGGGCAGGTCCTATGAAGAGAGGTTGAAGGATTTGAGGTTGTTTTCGTTAGAAAGGAGGCGGCTAAGGGGGGATCTTATTGAAGCATATAAGATAATTAGAGGTTGGATAGGGTGGACAGTGATAGCCTCTTTCCTAGGATGGAGAAAGCTAGCACGAGGGGACACAACTTTAAATTAAGGGGTATGAGTTATAGGACGGATATCAGAGGTAGGTTCTTTACTAAAAGAGTGATTAGGGAGTGGAATGCCCTGCCTGCAGCTGTTGTAGATGCGCCAAGTTTGGTGGCGTTTAAGAGGTTAGTTGATAAGTATATGGATGAGAAAGGAATGGTTTAGTTAGGAGGGGCATTGCTTTTTATTTTGGTCGGCACAACATCGAAGGCCGAAGGGCCTGTTCTGTGCTGTATTGTTCTATGTTCTATGTTCTATGTTCAACTTCAAACGGTTACGTTCACCTTAGTGATGGACAGGGATAGGCATGAAGCTGGGGGCTGTAGTTATAGCTGGGGGAAGGGTAATTATGAGGCCATCAGGAGAGAATTAGGGTGCATAGAGTGGACTAGGGAACTACAGGGACTGGGAACATCTGGAATGTGGTGCTTATTCAAGGAGCAGCTGCTGCGAGTCCTTGATAAGTATGTCCCTGTCAGGCAGGGAGGAAATGGACGAGTAAGAGAGCCTTGGTGTACGAAAAGAGTTGATTTGCTGGTTAAGAAGAAAAAGGAGGCTTATGTCAGGATGAGGCTTGAAGGCTCAGGTCGTGCAATGGATAGCTATAGATTAGCTAGGAAGGAGGTAAAAAGTGAATTGAGGAGAGCTAAGAGGGGACACGAGAAGATGTTGGCTGATAGGATTAAGGAGAATCCTAAAGCTTTCTTTCGATATGTTAAGAATAGAAGATTGGTTAGGCAAGATTAGGGCCAGTCATAGACAGCAGTGGGAAGTTGTGCGTGGAGCCTGAAGAGATTGGTGAGGCACTGAATAAATATTTCTCTTCGGTATTCACGCAGAGTGCTGGAAATGTAGATGTGGAGAGCACTGAGGTACAGGGTTGCAAATTGGGGAGTATTGTAGTAGATAGGGAGGATGTGTTAGAAATTCTCGAGGGTTTGAAGTTGGATAAGTCCCCTGGGCCGGACGGGATTACCCTAGGATTCTCTGGGAGGCAAGAGAGGAGATTGCAGAGCCTCTGGATCTGATCTTCAGGTCCTCGTTGGTTACGGGTGTGGTTCCGGAGGACTGGAGGATAGCGAATGTGGTCCCATTGTTTAAGAAGGGGAAGAAAGACCTTCCTGGGAATTATAGGCCAGTGAGTCTTACTTCTGTTGTGGGCAAGGTATTGGAGAGAATTATTAGGGATAGGATTTATAGTTATTTAGAGAGATATGAATTGATTGGGGATAGTCAGCATGGTTTCGTGAAGGGTAGGTCATGCCTTACTAACCTCATTGAGTTTTTTGAGAAAGTGACCAGAGAGGTGGATGGGGGTCAGGCGGTTGATGTAGTATATATGGACTTTAGTAAGGCTTTTGATAAGGTGGCCCATGGAAGACTTCTACAGAAAATGCAGATGTGTGGAATAGAGGGTGATTTAGCTAATTGGATTAGAAATGGCTGGCAGATAGAAGACAGAGGGTGGTGGTTGATGGGAGATATTCATCGTGGAGTTCGGTGACGAGTGGTGTGCCTCAGGGGTCTGTTTTGGGGCCCCTGCTGTTTGGAATTTTTATAAATGATCTGGATGAGGGTATTGAGGGATGGATCAGTAAATTTGCAGATGATACTAAAGTTGGTGGTGTGGTAGATAGTGAAGAGGGGTGTTTTAGTTTACAGAGTGACTTGGACAAGTTGCAGAGCTGGGACGAGAGGTGGCAAATGGAGTTTAATGTGGAAAAGTGTGAGGTAATGCACTTTGGCAGGAACAATAAATGTGTAGAGTATAGGGCTAATGGTAGGGCTCTTAATAGTGTTGAGGAACAGAAGGATCTTGGTTTATGTGTCAATAGATCCCTGAAAGTAGGCAGTCAAGTGGATAAAGTTGTTAAGAAGGCATATGGAGTCTTAGCTTTTATTGGTAGGGGGATTGAATTTAGGAGCCGCAGCATCATGTTGCAGCTGTACAAAACTCTAGTGCGGCCGCACTCGGAGTATTGTGTGCAGTTCTGGTCGCCACATTATAAGAAAGATGTGGAGGCATTGGAGAGGGTACAGAGGAGGTTTACTAGGATGTTGCCTGGTATGGAGGGCAGGTCCTATGAAGAGAGGTTGAAGGATTTGAGGTTGTTTTTCGTTAGAAAGGAGGCGGCTAAGAGGGGATCTTATTGAAGCATATAAGATGATTAGAGGTTTAGATAGGGTGGACAGTGATAGCCTTTTTCCTAGGATGGAGAAAGCTAGCACGAGGGGACACAGCTTTAAATTAAGGGGTGATAGTTATAGGACGATATCAGAGGTAGGTTCTTTACCCAAAGGGTGGTTCGGGAGTGGAATGCCCTGCCTGCAGCAGTTGTAGATGCGCCAAGTTTGGTGGCGTTTAAGAGGTTAGTTGATAAGTATATGGATGAGAAGGGAATGGTTTAGTTAGGAGGGGCATGCTTTTTATTTTGGTCGGCACAACATCGAAGGCCGAAGGGCCTGTTCTGTGCTGTATTGTTCTATGTTCTATGTTCTAAACTATGTTACAACGGCTGCCTATAATATTTTGCGTAAGGTTTAATGTCCAAAGCTAAACAGGGATCTTATCAGGGTTTTGTACTGAATTGAAACATCCCTTTTTTTTATTCTCCAACACCTTTGAGATTAAGGCCAATAATATTCCATTAGCCTTTTTAAAATTTCTTCATTTACCTGTGCACTGGCTTTTATTGATGCGTAAACACTGACATCCAAATTCCTCTTCTCATTCACTGATGATGCTTTCTCTCCATTAAGAAAATATTCCTTGTAGATATCAGTTTCAATCAATTGTCAACCAACACTAACTTATAAACTCCTCAGATAGAAGCCGCGAAAGATTACAAAAGAGAAATTTTTAAAGTGGTAATTCAAATCGATAGTAGATTGAAACGAGCTAAAGACACTTTCCATTGCCAAACTGAAAGCAGAGAAAATTAGTTTGGAACTCCCAAGTGAAAATTAGCTTATTTTATTAATGTTCAAATCCATTTTTTTGGTTTATAATAAAAAGTATAGAAGTCTAATTTAATCTGGATGTTATTTATTTTCTACTAGACAAATAAGAACAGAACCAACCAGGACAAATAGATACTAAATATAAATCCGATCTATGTGAAAAAAATCACGATATACAAACTTAAACATATCCATCACTCGAGTATATTTTAAGCAATTAACAATCTTTATGTACATTCTGCCTTCTTCTCCCCATTTACTCAGTCTTTCCCACCCAAAATTTCATGTGTTACACAGTAAGTACACTGCTCTTTCACCCATGAGACACAGATTTGAATCCAGGCTAGATCAACAGATCAAGTCTTCTGTTTCTATATATTTTAGCAGCACTGTCCCCTAATAAATAAATACGCATAAATTTATAAAAAACTTGCAATAATATGGATGAGCTCTTGAATTAATTCTGGATGTCAAAAATAGTTTGTAGTTTTGACACAGAAAAAAAATTGTATTTCTGGCAGCTATATTTTTCATTTTGTTTTACCTCACTGCCCTATAAGCAGAAGGTGACTAATTTTGGCTCCTGTTGCTGAATCTAAAATACGCACATTAAGAAGACACAGGCAACTCGACTGTGATTTCACTTTTCTCCCGAGACCTCAGCAAACATCAACTCAGAGGCTGGGGCTGCCCATTCACCTGCACTATTCCTCCCTTCCCCCCACCCCAATTACTTGATCAGTTTAGCCCTAAAAGCCAAATCAAATTTCTTCCTGAAGTTGCACGTTTTGGTCTCAACTACTCTCTGTGGTATTGAATTCCACAGATTTATTACTCTCTGAATGAAGAAATTTCTTCTCACCTCAGTCCTAAAAGGTTTGTCCCTTATCCTTAAACTATGTCCCTAGTGTTGGACTGTTCCACTTACTTTAGCAACTGCTGCACAAGGACACCAAGGTCTCGCTGAGGATCCACCTCTCTCAACTTATACACATTCAAATACTAATATGCCTTCCTATTCTTGTTTCTGAAGTAGATAACCTGACACTTATTCCACGTTACATTGCATCTGCCGTGCATATGCCCACTCATTTGGCCTATCCAAATCACGCTGAAGCATCTCTGCGTCCTCCTCAAAGCTCAACCTCGCACTCAACTTCGTCTGGTCTCCAGATCTGCAGATTACACAGAGTGTGAGTTAAGGTGGTGCAGGATTCACTGGCCTCTGTTTATTCTGAGTCCTCTTCTTGGCCAGCTTGCCTATTCCCATTCTCTCTGTCATCAGCAACTGTCTCACAGTTATCAGTGTCAAGATCTACCATCTTCATATCTCGCTTGGTGTCCTTGCAACAAAGCTTTGGAGACCCAGATGATTATGACCCAAAAGCCAATTCATCATGTAGAAGACCTTTGGGTATGTGGCTATACCAAACTAAAGTAGTCATTGGTGGTATGCTGATGGAATTAGCACAGTCTAGGACCTCGTGAGCTGGTGACCTTGTCCTGCCAGGAGATGCTGAGGTGGAAACTGTTTAGTCACAGCTGGCCAGTCAGCAATTTTCCAGTCCTGCTTTCCATATTTTGCGAATACAGTACAGATGGTATCTTGAAGATATTAGCTTATGCTTTGGCACTCTGCATCAGAATGCCAGAGAGCATTCTGTTCAATGGAATGGCAGGAGCGCTTACCTCGTGGGCAGTGCCCACTAGTGTCAAAATCCCCCAATAGGTAAACTTGTTCTGATTTGGGGATTCTGTTAGCAATGTCAAGCTCTTCATGAAACTGGTCTTTAGCCGATGATGGAGCACAGCATTGAAGCATAGATATTCATGAAGTTAACTGGTCCTCTTTGGGGACTTAGATAGGTTAAGTGAATGGGCAATAAAATAGCTGATAGAAAAACAGTAACTTAAAGTACTTCTTAAATGGAGATGGGTTAGGAAGTACAAAGAACAAAACAGCATGGGAAACAGACCCTTTGGCCCAATGAGCCCACACCGCCACCTCGATGTTCCCACTTCTACCCATGGTCCCTGTCTATGTTTATAGATCTATGCATTGAAACGAAATTTGAGACAATTTAGGGAGAATTTGCTCCGCCAATCAGCCTAAGAGCACATCTTTGGCATTTGGGAGGAAATTGGAGCACCCGGAGAAAAACCCACACAAGCACAGGGAGAATGCACAAATTCCCACAGACACAGGCCCAAATCCATGTATCTACACAGCACAGCGATAGTCACTGAGCTGTCATGTTGCCCATCAAATGGTCCAGGTCAAGCATACACTAACAACTTGAAGCACTAGGATACTGTCGAAAAAGATCCAAGAGCAGCCCTCTCACGACTCATTGCATGTATGCCCCTTGTTAGGCAACAAAGCGGACCAAAGTACCCGTAGGATAAAACAAATACATTAATATCATCGACAATTTACATACTTCCCAGGGAACTCCCAAGGCTCATGATCCCTATTTTAGATCAGTTTTCTATATCCCTCCATTCCCATTCTGTTCATGTGCCCATCTAAGTATCTCTTAAATAACTCCAGAGTGCCTGCCTTCACCACTTGGCAGCACATTCCATAACCCCACCACCCTCTGTGTGAAAAAACTCTCTCTAGCATCCAAATTATACTTTACCCTCCTCACTCTAAGCCCGTGACCCCTCATGCTATTTGAGTCCATCCTAGGAAAAAGCTTAATCCTGTTTACTCTATCTATACCCCTCATAATCTTATATACCTCTATTAGATCTTCTCTAAGTCTACGTCTTTCTAAGGTTTTTGCCTAACCTCTCCTCATAACTCAGACCTTCCATACCAGGCAGCATCCTGGTAAACCTCCTCTGCACTCTCTCCAGACTCTCCACATCCTTCCGGTAGTAAGGCAAACAGAACAGGACACAGTATTCCAAATGAAGTCTAACCAACGTTTTATAAAACTGCAACATTAAAGACCAGCTCTTATACTCCAAACCCTTTTCTATAAAGGCTAGCATACCATATGCTTTCTTCACAACCTTCTCCACCTGCTCTGCCACCTTCAGAGACTTGTGCACCTGCACCCCCAGGTCCCTTTGCATTTCTGTACTCTTAATAGGTCTACCCTTTATCATATACCTCCCCCCAACATTCTTTCTCCCGAAATGCATCACCTCGCATTTATCAAGATTGAATTCCATCTGCCAACTATCTGCCCAAGCTACCAGCCTATGTTCTACTGTATCGACTGACAATGCTCCTCACTATTCGCAAGTCCAGCCATCTTTTGCATCATCTGCAAACTTGCTGATCACTCCACTTACTCCCTCCTCCAAGTCATTTATATATATTACAAATAGAAGAGGTCCCAGTTACGAGCCCTGCGGCATACCGCTAGTGACCGACCTCCAGCTAGAAAAACACCCTTCCACTATTACTCTCTGTCTCTTATTACTAAGCCAGTTACTTACCCATCTAGCTACCTGTTCTTGTATCCCATTAGCCTTGACCTTTTCAACTCACCTCCCATGAGAGACTTTGTCAAATGCCTTACTGAAATCCATATAGATGACATCAAAGGCTCTTCCTTCGTCGACCATTTTTGTCACCTCCTCAAAAAATTCTACCAGATTCGTAAGGCACAACCTTCCCTTAACAAAGCCATGCTGCGTATCCCTAATCAGATCGCAACGCTCTATGCATCCTATCTCTAAGAATTCCCTCCAACAGCTTCCCTACCACAGACGTCAAACTCACCGGCCTATAATTTCCAAGGTTATCCCTAATACCCTTTTTAAACAACGGTACAACATTAGCTATTCTCCAGTCCTCTGGGACCTCACCTGTGTCCACAGAAGAGACAAAGATTTGCGTCAGAGGCCCAGCAATTTCACCTCATGCCGCCCTGAGCAGCCTGGGATAAATGCCATCAGGCCCCGGAGATTTATCAGTTTTAATGCTACCTAGAAGCTCTAACATTTCCTCTCTTGGACCTGGTATTTCCCTCAACTGGTCTACAGCTCCCTCAGAGACAGGACCGGTCAATAAGCCCCTCTCCTTCATTCAGGATCTCCCTCATTCCCTCAGGCTCTAAGCACAGTTCCCCTCCTCTGTCCCTAAGAAGTCCGAATTTTCCTCTAACCACCCTTTTATTCATAATATAGGAGTAAAAAGCCTTTGGATTTTCCTTAATCCTATCCACCAAAACCATTTCATGCCCCCTTTATGCCCTTCTAACTCCCCGTTTGAGCTCCCACCTGCTCCCTCTATATTTCTCCAATGCTCTCTCCGTTCCCAGCTGTTTTGGCCTCTCTTTTCTTCCTAACCAAGTCCTCAATATCCCTAGTAATCCACAGCTATCTAATTCTACCTTTCCCATCTTTCCTCTTAGCCGGCACATATCTTTCTTGCAACATTTTCAGTGTTCCCTTGAAAGAATCCCACATTACCCTCGAACAACCATGCTAATATCCAAAAGGGCCTGGTTGTCCTAGTCGCTAAAAGTTAGAGTGGAAATGCAACAAACAATTTGGAAAGCAAATAGTATGTTGGTCTTTTTTGCAAGGGGATTTGAGTACAGGAGTGAAGATTGCTGCATTTGTATAACATCTTAGTGAGACCACAACTGAGTACAGTGTACAGTTTTGGTCTCCTCATCTAAGGAAGGATATATTGACAGAGTCCACCAGGCTAATCCCTGGGATGGTGAGATTGTGAGGAGAGGAGAGGCTGAGGAAACTGAGTCTGTATTATCTAGAGTTTTGAAGCATCAGAGGGGATCTCACTGAAAATTACAATTTTTTTTTTTTACAGGGTGTGAATAACATATGAATAGTGCGTTTCTCCTGGCCGGAAGTCTAAAACCAGGGCCCACAGTTTCAGGATAAGGGGCAGATCATTTGAGGAGATGAGGAGGAATTTCTACACTCAGGTAACAGTGAAGCTTTGGCTTCTTTACCCCAGATGGCTATGGAAATTCAATTACTGAGCATGCTCAAGACTGAAATCGGTAAATTCCTGGACACTAATGACATAACAGTTATGGGATAGTTCAGGAAAATAACATCAGAAGTAGATAATCAGCACTGATTTCTCTGAATGAGAAGCCGACCCTATGGACCTAATAATCTACTCTTATTGCCTATACTTAAGTTGAAAAGTGACTGGAAAGAACACATTCTGAATCATTAAATACAGGAGCAAGTTCCTTATAGCAACGACAACACTTTGCTTCTGATGACGCTATTATAGAAAGGAAATTAAACTAGGACGAGTACAGAAAAGATTTATCAGGATGCTTGCTACCAGGTCTCGATGACGAGTTACAAGGTGAGGCTGGATAGACTGGGACTTTTTTCCTGGAGCACAGAAGGTTGAGGGGTGATCTTATAGAGATCTATAAAATCATGAGAGGGCATAGATCAGCGAGATAATCAACATATTTTCTCAAAGGTAGTAGAGTTTAAAGTGAGGTTTAAGGTGAGAGGAGACAGCGAGATAGTCAACATATTTTCTCAAAGGTAGTAGAGTTTAAAGTGAGGTTTAAGGTGAGAGGAGAGAGATCCAAAGTGTCCAGAGAGGCAACTTTTTTTCACACAGAGTGGAGTGCCTGGAACAAATTGCCAGATGTTATATGGAGATAGGTTGAATGCGTCTGTTAGAAGTGTTTAGATAGTTACATAGGTAAAATGGGCATAGAGGGATATGGGCAATTGGGACTAGTTTAGTCATTTAAAAAAAGTGTGCTTGGACAAGGTCAAAGGGCCTGTTTCCATGCTATAAACCTCTATGACTCTTTGACATGGTTCTTCTGAACTTTTCCCTTGTCAGATAGGTCTGTAATGCTTTTCTTTCAGCAATTTGCTCTGTGAGTTGTTAAGCAGAGACTCTAACTCCATGTACACATTGAAGATGGACTGCAGTGGGTCAGCACTTTACTGTCAAGAGCTGTCTGACTGGAGGTGAACTGTAACTGATCATTGGGACATGATGGTCCCTCACATCATTGGAGACAGTCTGTAGCACCCAATCTCCAGACCAAACGAGTTGAGCTTATTAATTATAACTGCTGTCTCCCATGTTGTGTTAGCATACTACAGTGAAACTGGAGTGTTTTCTCTCCAAGGCACAAGTTTGGGCAAAGTTTATGAAGAGCCTAGACTGTCCAAATATCAGGATCCCTCTCTTGATATTGTCAGTTCTGTGCAAAGGAATGCAAAGCACTATGTTTGGCACCGGTTTGGTGTTATTGAAAGGTGACATGTTTAGACATTAGCCTCTGGATTCCACTCCAGATTGTTTGCAAAAATTTACTCCTTTAGCTTTCACCTCTCTTAAGGGCCAAGGTATCCACAAAGCAATGGAGCTATGTGCCCATAGCAGGGAGTTTGGTTTATGAGTATCAGGGCATGTCCACATGCTGGTGGTTCTGCACACTGCATGTCTGGGGGTCAACTCCTCACATTCCTCTGAAGCTTTAGCATGGAGCTGCGAAGAATCCAGTTTCCATATGTCGCCACAAGGAGGCACAGTCGAGGACTTGTTGATAGAGAAGCTCTATGTACATTAAGGAGAGCTGCACACATTTGCCAGTTTTTTTTCTTCATTGCTGAAAATGAGAAGCAAACTGGCAAACAAAAGTAAACAACATGCTCCCTCTCTTCACCCACACACTAAGATGCATCATATATTGACCTATGGAATGCAATAATACCATTTTATAAAACTAAGGAATCAATACTTGAACTGCATGCTCTGATTTTAAATAAAAGATCACTAAACGATGGATACTGAAGATTTGAACAGATCAGTTCCTGGAAAGATAATGCAAGTAGAATTAATCCTATAGAAGAAAAGGCAATACATGCAGCCTTATTATTTCAGGCTCTATATCCACAGAGACACAATATAAGTTCTTTAAAAATAATTATCTTAATAACAAATGGACAAAATATGATGTTAATCAAACCAGATTACATGTAATACAAATTATTCCCTGATGTTAAATCTTTTATTCACATGGCTGATACATACAGAGTTGGGTAACTAAAATGTGTGGCAACATGAACTTGAGAGAACTGTCATGAGTCTAGAGGGGGGAATGAGGGTGTTACCTTAAACAAAGATGCAGCATTAAATAAGTAAAGAATATCAATGTTAAAAGGATCTGAACTGCATTAAATAAAAAACATGCAGTACATTTAATAATAAGTCTCGTTTCACAGTTGTGGGCAACCTGTAGTCTAAAGAGGAGGAAGCTGAGTGTAGGGTAACAAAATTTGCTGATGATATGAAGATGAGTGGAAAAGCGAATTGCATGGAGGACACAGAAAGTCTGCAGAGAGATCTGGATAGACTGAATGAGTGGGCGAGGAACTGGCAGATAGAGTATAACATTAGCGAATGTAAAGTTATCCACTTTGGTAGAAATAATAGTAGGAAGGAATATTATTTAAAGAGTGAAAAGTTGCATCATACTACTGTGCAGAGGGACCTGGGGGTCCTCGTGCACAAATCGCAAAAACTCAGTCTGCAGGTGCAACAAGTGATCAAGGCGGCGAATAGAATGTTGGCCTTCATCACGAGGGGGATAGAATATAAAAGCAGGGAGGTCTTGCTGCAACTGTACAAGGCACTGGTGAGCCACAGCTGGAGAACTGTGTGCAGTTTTGGTCCTCTTATTTGCGTAAGGATATATTGGTTTGGAGAGGGAACAGAGAAGGTTCACCAGGTTAATATCGGAGATGAGAGGGTTCGCTTATGAGGAGGGATTAAATAAACAGGGCCTGTACTCGGAGTTTAGAAGGCTGAGGGGGGATCTTATAGAGACTTGCAAGATAAATGAAGAGGCTAGACATGATAGAGGTTGAGAGATTCTTTCCGCTTAGAAAGGAAATGGGGCGGGGGGAGTGCAGTTTAGAATAGAGTTGAGGAGGAACTTTTTCAGTCAAAGGGTGGTGAATCTCTGAATTTCTCAGCCCATTGAAGTAGTGGAAGCTACTTCGCTGAATATATTTAAGTCATGGGTAGATAGATTTCTGACAGACAAGAGACTTAAGGATTATGGGGAGAAGGCGGGAAAGTGGAACAGATCCACTTCAGATCAGCGATGATCTTATTGAATGGCGGGGCAGGCTTGAAGGGCTAGATGACCTACTCCTGTTCCTATTTCTTATGTTCTTAAATCATTAGCAAACTTGTGATAGAGCACGTTATTGGGAATGTGGCCATCATCATTAAGTTCACATGACTCAGTCAACTGAGTCACTGTTGACTTATGAGGGCAAATATGCTAGGGATTGCTGCATGCTGGTGTACTTTCATGTTTGGGACTGTACCTTAGCAGGAGATATTCAATACTCATCTGAGTTGGAAGCTCTTCAGTTGCAGCTGTTTGTAGATTGGTTCATGTGGGCATGCCAGAATTCAGACTAACAATCAGGATCAGGAAACCAAAATTATGAGCAAGAACAGGAGATTTACCTTTCTATCAACACTGACAACCTCATCCTGGAGGTTGTAGACAGTTTGCCACACATTGCGTCATAGAGGTACATATACAGCCTCTTCGGCCCAACTCGTCTGTGTCACCCAGTTTTTACCATTAAGCTAGTCCCAATTGCCTGCATTTGGTCCATATCCCTCTATACCCATCTTACCCATGTAACTGTCTAAACACTTTTTAAAAGATTATATCTGCCTCTGGCAGCTCGTCCCAGATACTCACCATCTTCTGAGTGAAAAAAGTACTCTTCTGGACCCTTCTGTATCTCTTCTCTCTCACCTTAAACCTATGACCTCTAGTTTTAGACTCACCTACCTTTGGGAAAAGGTGTTGACTACTTACCTTATCTATGACCCTCATTATTTTATAGACCTCCAAAAGAATATCTCAAAGCCTCTGATGCTCCAGGGGAAAAAAGTCCCTGTCTATCCATCCTTACTTTATAACTCAAACCATCAAGTCCCAGTAGCATTCTAATAAATCTTTTCTGCACTCTTTCTAGTTTAATAATATCCTTTCTATAACAGTGACAACAACTGTATACAGTATTCCAAGTATACAGTATTCCAACTGTATACAGTTTTCCAACTTCAAACTTTTTGAAGTTTGTACAACTTCAAAAAGACATCGCAATCCTGTATTCAATGTTCTGACCAATTATACCAAACATACTGAACCTTGGATCAGCAATTACCAGCAACTTGTCCTTTGATACCAAAATCAGCACCAGAATTGCCACGGCCACAGATGTCACGTCAAATTTGAGAAGTTGAGTGTGGAAAACAACAAATTGACTGAAAGTATGAAGTTCCATATGTACCAGGCTTGTACACTCAGCACTCCCCTGTAGAGTAGTAAGGCATGGGCAACTTAAGTAAGCTAACAACAGATTTAAATAAACTGCAAAAGAATCAGAGGCAACATAAAGATTTTAAAAAAACAGCATGTTATTGTGATATGGAATGCACAATCTGAAAGGATAGTGGAAGCAAGTTCAATGTTAACTTTCATAAAGGAAATTGAATGAATATTTGAATGTGAAAAGTTGTAGGGACTATGGGAAAAGAGTAGTAGCGTGAGATCAGTTGGACCGTTATGTGCTTGTTCTGGATCTTCTACAATGGATCAAATGGCTTCCTCCTGTGCTGTATCTTTGATAGCTTGGCGCAATTATGCTCTTGTACTTCTTTTCCTCAAATTGGTGTTATGCTTAAGTTTCACTTCTTTTAAAAAAAAATCAAATGAAGTAGGCGAATGACCATAATAGAGAAAAAAGAAAGGAATCAGTGACACACAACCGAAAGTGGTGATTGAACTGAAAGACATTTGCCCAACACTCACCCCACTCAATAAAGCAGACAGCCCTGGTCAACAGAAAAAAAAAATTAAAGAACCTGCAGCTACTGTCTACTACGTTAATTCAAAATATTTGAAAAATATTTTGAATGATAGCATAGGTTAAATTAAGCAATTTAACTACAACTGTGCATACATTTTATTTTGCATACTTTGAAGCTCTGTTTCATTTGGAAGAAGTGCTTAGGGCTCATTACTGTGGGAAGGGAGAAAATAGAAGCGCAAGAGAATCAGAGGGCACAGGTGAATGTAGTGGCCATCACTAAGGTGGTGGTTCTAGGGAAACCGAAAGGTCTGAAGATGGATAAATCACCTGGAATGGATGGAATGTACACCAAGGGTTCCAAAAGAGATAGCTGAGGAAATTGTGGAGGCATTGGTGGTGATCTTTCAGCAATCACTGAAGACAGGGAGGGTATCAGAGGGATGGAAAGTAACTAATGTAATGCCACTGCTTAAGGAGAGAGACAGCAGACGGGAAAGTATAGGCTTGTTAGCCTGACTTCAGTCATTGACAAGGTTTTAGAGTCCATTATTAAAGATGAGATTGCAGAGTACTTGGAAGTGCATGATAAAGTAGGACTGAATCAGCATGGCTTTGTTAAGGAGAAGTCATGTCTGACAAATCTATTAAGAGTTCTTTGAGGAGGTAACAAGGAAGTTAGATAAAGAAGAACCACTGGATGTGATTTATTTAGATTTCAGAAGGCCTTTGACAAGGTCCCACATAGGAGACTGCTAAATAAGTTAAGTGCCTACGGCGTTAAGGGTAAGATCCTGGCATTGATAGAGGATTGGCTGACTGGTAGAAGGCAAAGAGTGGGGGAAAAGAGACCTTTCTCAGGGTGGAAGCCGGTGACTAGTAGTGTGCCTCAGGGGTCAGTGCTGGGGCCATAACTTTTCACACTGTACATCAACAATTTGGAAGGAGGAACTAAAGGCACTGTTGCTAAGTTTGCAGATGATACAAAGATATGTAGAGAGACAGGTAGTATTGAGGAGGCAGGGGGCTGCAGAACAGGTTAGAAGGATGGGCAAAGAAGTGGCAGATGGAATACAATGTGGAAAAGTGTGAGACTATGCATTTTGGAAGGAGGAATAGGAGCATAGACTATTTTCTAAATGGGAAAATGCTTAGGAAATCAGAAACTCAAAGAGCCCTGGGAATCCTCGATCAAGATTCTCTTAAGTTTAACGTGCAGGTTCAGTCTGCAATTAGGAAGACAAATGCAATGTTAGCTTTCATGTCGAGAGGGCTAGAATACAAGATCAGAGATGTAATTCTAAGGCTGTGTAAAGCTCTGGTCAAACACCTTTGGAGTATTGTAAACAGTTTTGGACCCCATATCTAAGGAAGGATGTGCTGGCCTTGGAAAGTCCAGAGGAGGTTCACAAGAATGATCCCTGGAATGAAGAGCTTGTCGTATAAGAGATGGTTGAGGACTCTGGGTCTGTACTTGTTGGAGTTTTAGAAGGATCTTATTGAAACTTATAGGATAGGTTTGGATCGTGTGTATGCAGAGAGAATGTTTCCACTATTACAAAGAACTACAATTAGTGAACACAATCTTAGGCTAAAGTGACAATCCTTTAAAATGCAGAAGAAGAGGAAATTCTTCAGCCAAAGAGTGGTGAATCTGTGAAACTCTTTGCTGCAGAAGGCTGTGGAGGCCAGGTCACTGAGTATCTTTAGGAAAGAGACAGGTAGGTTCTTGATTAATAAGGTGATCAGGAGTTATGGGGAAAAGGCAGGGGCATGAGGATGAGAAAAATATCAATCATGATTGAATGGCAGAGTAAACCTGATCGGCCGAGAGGCCTAATTCTGCTCCTATGTTTTATGGTCTTGGACTCTGTGCCTTTAATACTTTGTCTCCTCCCTTCAAATCGTCCTTCAAAAGAAGCAGCAATTTATCTGTTCGTTCAATTTAATGTGCTGCGTTTGCAACTGACACTGTGGTTTCTTCGATAATAACATTAACGCAAATTAGTGTGGATGCTAGAATCCGAAATAAAATCAGAAAATGCTGGAAAAGCTCAGCTGACCTGGCAGCATCTGTGGAGAGAAAATAGAGCCAACATTGAGTCAGAGTGACCCTTCCTCTGTTTTTGTGGTCTCTATGTTGGATAGATCAAATACTAATTGGTGACTGCTATAGGGGAAAACATTTCCAGCTAACCAGCATGCAGCGTTCTGGGCTTTTGGTTGCATACTTAATTCATTACCTAATTCTTAATTTGTGCTCAGTGCTCAGCCTCAAATTGTTCCAATAAAGCACAACATAGGTTCAATTTGGCACTTTGAGGCTCCCAGACTCACTGAGTTCAACAACTTCAGATCATTGCCTCTGTCTCCATGGTAGCTACAGGTGGTCATTGTTATTTGTATTTACATCTCCTTGAGATCCATCTTTTCTTAATTATTTGCCCCATTGCTATCACCTTTGTCTTGCACTATCATCCCTTCATTATTTCTCTCCTGCCTTCTGCCGCATCACAGATCTTCCCTTTCATTCCATCACACTCCCTCCTTTCATTGTCTCTATACTTGCTTAAAGGCTACGTTTTCTCCAATACCCTGCATGCACAGTTCTATCGCTTTAACCAGTAATGTCACTGCGAGTGACAAAGTAGGCAGCGGTTTGGGGCAGAGATACTATTCAAACAGTTTTTAAAGACAATAGTCCCAGATTACAACCTCAAAATCCCATGTTTGCAGATCCAAAGCTTCTTCCTGGTGACAAGTCGAGATTAAAGAAAAAGTGTTCTGGAGCAGGAGATTCAGAAACTGCCTGAAGGCTGCACAAACTGGATGACCTGCTTCAGGATCTGTATAAGATTCAACCAGCACTGTCTCCTGCAAATTATGTCATTGGTCCTGTGCATGCCTGGACAAGTGCCAATATGCAGGCAGGTACGGGGGGCTATCTTGTGTTGTCAGGAGGCCGTGTTGCTTAAAATATGCTAATCTCTCAAACTTTTGGTAGAACTGGAAGAAGTTACTTTCTGAGACATTCTACAGATGAGATGCTGCCTGACCTGCTGAGTATTTCCAGCATTTCATGTAGGCTGGAAACTTCTACACACTTGTCCATGTGATGGTCATTTCAGTGGAAGATTTTAGCTGCTCATTATTAAAAGCCAAATCTTAAAAGTACATTTGCAGAGTACATTTATAATTTTGAATAAGCAATGGAAATCTTGCTCCAGAAAAGAAAAAAAATTCACAGGGCAGCATAGGACATATGCCACAGAAACAGGCCATTCACCCTAACCAGTCCACGCTGAGGTTCATGCTCTATTCGAGCTTCGTCCCGTCTTTTCTCATCTAATGACCTGGTTAACCTGTGATGTAACTTTTTGATGCATTTGTGCTCCAAGATCCACTTGCTCTAAAACCACCTAAGACTTCCAGCTTTTATGTAGGCAAACTCCCTATTTTTTCTATCACAACATAGAATTTATCGGTACTGAACTTCGCTTGGCAATTATCTGCCCTTTTTTTAAAGTTTATTTATTAGTCACAAGGGTTATATTAACACTACAATGAAGTTACTGTGAAATTCCCCTGTAGGTTTACCAACATGCTTTATAACTGAAAAAAACCTCTATTCCAATTCTCTGCTTTCTTTCTTGAAGCTAGCTAACAATCCATTCAACCATTTGCTCCAGACTCCATATTCTCTGACCTATTAAAGGCACCTTATTAAAGGTATTCTGAAAATCCAGGTCAGTTACATATACATCACATCTACTTTTTTTTCATTAAATACAACTCCTTTTACTTTTTATATACAATAAGCAGATTAATAAGTCTCACTACACCAGGTTAAAGTCCAACAGGTTTATGTGGTAGCACCCCAGTCCAGGCATCTCCATATCAATAAGCAAATTAGGAAGTTCTCCCAGCTCGGTGGCCAGCTTCTTAGCTTTGGCTTTCTCCAATTTCACACTGCGAGCCACAAACTTGGAGCCCAGAATGCCACCAGATCTCACCAAATCATTCATTATAGTTAGTCCGCACAGCCTGGCCACTACTCCTTATCCTCAGGGTTGATCTGGGCCACTGTAAGGCAGGTGAGTGATTTTTCTGTGCACCAGTAATCCAAACCTGACTTAGTCTTTGATGATGCAATAAAGAACTCACATCTTCCAACACAAAGCAGGCAGGAACACAACCAGCTCAAGAAGCAGAGGCTTCTTATCCAGACCCAGCAAAAGGCAGCTGGGAAGGCTGATGCTCCAACAAAGAGACCAGCAATTCTCTGAGCAGGTGTAAACACTGTCACCACACTGGTGGAGAGTAAGAAAGCTCAACTGTTAATTGTCACACATGATGTTAACCCCATCGTCTACTTAGAAGTGTCATTATTCAGAGGGCACAGATTTAAGTTGATTAGCAAAAGAACCAGAGGATTTGAAATACAGTCAGTCCTTGCTTGGACTTGCAACACAATTGGTTTCTGGAAGCCATGTTGTTACCTGAAACATCACAACTCAGAACCAATCAACCTAACCAATCCAAAGATGTGCAGGTTAGGTTGATTGGCCATGCTAAATTAACCTTAGTGTTAGAGTGATTAGCAGACCAAATATGAGGGGTTACAGGAATAGGATTTGGGTGGGATTGTGTTCGGTGCAGACTCAATGTGCTGAATGACCTCCTTCTGCACTGTAGGGATTCTATGATTCAATTTCCCCATAGGAACTATATTAAAAATGGGGCATCAGTTTCTTCATGGGGCAAGGCAGCATTTTTCCCAGCCAACTACGACTACATTTTCTGTCGGTTTTAGAAGTTTGCCCTGATGCATTCAGACTGCTACCATCTGTGACTTTTCTCCATAGTTGGACAAGCAAATGGCTTCAGATCATAGCTATGAAAGATCCCATTGTAATAAATTGGAGAGCAGCCAATGAGGCAAGGAGGCAAAGCAAGGCAAGATTTCTACCTGCAAACTGCTGCTCCATTTCCTGGTTTTAAAAAACAATTTTTTGGATTTGACACGCTGCCTGGCCAAGCTGGAGCCAGAAGCTGGTGGCCCATAGTGGCCATTCTCCCTTGCGACCTTCCAGGCTGGAGTTATGGCCTGGTGAGCGAAGGGTACAGTGGCCTGGTATTTCAACAGGAGGTTTCACAACTTCCATGTCTTGTTCAAAATATTTCAATTTATAAATTATATTTATCAAAATATAAAAAATGAGCTAGGATGGCATTGTTAACTCAGAACAGCTCTAAGGCAGGATAACTTGAAAGTCATAAAGTCAAGGATTGCCTGTACAATAATCAGGTGGTTGGTGGATATAGATTCAATAACAGCAATTGGATAAATTAAGAGAGAAAGATTTACAGGGATATGGGAAAAGATTAGGCAGTGGGGTTGCTCTTAGGAGCCAGAGCAGACTCTGTTCTCCGAATCAGAATATGTAGTGATCAGGAGACTACTTGAACTGTAATACAGTCTAAAATTAAAGCTATTAGCTGGATGCTAGGCTAGTCATCTCCTGGAAAGAAAAGTGCAAAAACTCAACTTCTGTGGATTCTGAGAGAGCTACAGGATCCATATTTTCTTTTCAGTAACAAAGCCTGAATGATCCCAATCATATTAACAGTAATGCAGGACTGTTTTATTTACAAAACCACGTATGGGAAAAAGACTGAGTAATAAATATTCTGAAATGTGATACAATGGTTGGGCAGTTCTTGACAAGTACAAGAAAATAAACTTAAGATACAATTCAGAATATGTTATCCCTGAGAAATGAGTCAAGCAAGATAACATAGCATGAATCCTAAAAATCTTGATCATTTTTCCTTGACTGCAAGATTTCTACTACTTATATATGGAGGATTACAAAAATTCAATTTTTTTTTTACTTTAAAAATCACTGCATGCACAAACTACTGGATCAATGAAAGGAATAAAATACAAATGACTTCAGAAACATGGATTGATCATTTGCATAAACAGGCCTTATTGTAAGGAGTATAAAGTCACTGCAGTTCTTTAAAATTCGACAATTTACTGAGCGAATACTTCCAGTATGGAGATAGGTTGCTTGTTACTCCCCTACAAACTGAACAATATGCACAATCATGGGCAGCCAGTCTTGTTGTGCCTGCTCAAATGTCCATACAGAAGAATTTGCTATCAACGTCCAGCATTTTCCAGGTCTAAACTCCATGCTGCAACTGCAATGCTTATAAGGTGCTATCTTGAAATATAAACGCCAGAGTTGGGCCAAGGAGAGCTTAGCACCAAATTAGTAGTGTTGAGCCTAACCAGGAGGTGAGAGCTGCCTGCAGAGTGTGAGCAGCAAAGGCAGTTGGCAACTATGATGGGGCTTGCTGCTGCTTTCAGAAGAAAGCACAGAACACCTAGAAGAGCCAGCAGCTTCATCAAGCATAAGAGTGGGCAAACGGCCGAAAAGAAAGTAAAGCACAGGATCCAGAGCAAGATTCTTCAGCTCCTGAAATTTTTCAGCATTAAAAAAAGCTAATTTCTGTCCACTTTGATCTAGGCAGCTGTGCACTAATATACACCAGTCTAATTTGGTGACTTTCCTTCTTGTCCTTCCCAGTTGGTTAATAATCATCTCCACGAGCTAAAAGGCCATCCCTTTGAAAATTGCATTGTGTTCTGGAAGGGGTGGAGTGTGATTTTCAAATTGTACGGACACCGCTTTCTTACCCCACCAGCAAAAATCTCAGCCATATCTTTTCCTTAGCCACTCCCAGGATTTAGTACTATTTGCCATTCATTTATGGCAATGACCTTGTTATATAATTGCTAGTTAAACATGTGACATTGATTGCCAAGGCAGTTGGAACACTTTGAGCAGAGAGCTTCTTGTAAATTAGTAGCACTGCGGAAGTGGTTTACAATAAACAGAATCTAAAAGATCAATCTGGATTGATTCTTCCACTACAGCCACTTGATGTAACACTACCGGGGCAAAGACATATGGGCTGCACTATTCATTGACTGGGCAAGCTTGATTATCTTTTTTTCACATTTCTTTTCCTATAATATGAAGAAATTAGTGTAAAAAAGTAAGAATAAGCAACATGCAGATGAAATGCCAGAGAACCAGAGCATACGCTTTATCAAGATGTGTCAGCAAGTCAGAAAATTTCCTCACTCAATCAACTACCTCAGTAATGAAAATCTGGCCCTTTGTTTAACATATTGTTCATCACAATATAATGGTAGCAGATAAATACGGTGACAGTGGACACAGTGGTGGCATGAAAGTTGATAAACTATTTCTTCCTGTGAATAACTTGTTCTGCCATGTCATGCATGAACTAACTTTACTATTTATAACTTGGCAGCTTTTAGATGCATCAAATATCATAGTCAGAATTATTCTAGAGCTTTTGTCAGAATTATTCTAGAGTAATGAATGCCTGATTATCCTACAATAATCTGTATCTAGTAGAATGTTTCATGAAGCTATGATCACTAGTACAATATTGGTTATCATGATAAAGCTGGATTCAATAAACTCTAATAAATCATTATTTATGGTCATTCCTTCGATTATTTCAGTGCTCAGTAGTAACTGTTTGTTGTCCCAATTGTCTTCCCTAACTAAACAGTTCCCTGATCACTCCTACTTTCCCAACCAAGTATGGGCATTTGCGTTGGAATAAAGTTTTGTGGATTTTAAAACTTTGTCCGTATGAATATTTGATATTTGTGAGCCTAATGGATGGGTACAGGCAGGCTACTTAAAAGAGCAGTATATTCCTTTCCCTGCACAATTACCAGATAGTAATCGAAGCAGGAAAAAAACTTTAATGACATTTCCTTGCTTGGTTTTGAAATACTAAAGTCAAAAACCCCACTGCCCAAAGCCAGCAAACACTTATTGAACTTGAGATTTTACTCATCTGTGGGGTTCAGGAAAACGACAGTTAGTGCACTAATCTAGTCACATCAATAATTACACATGTGATCCCATTGGACAGTATACAGAGGTTTGTTTTTTATATTTCATATCAGTGAATAATTCATCATTGGCATAGAATGCTTACCAGTGGATGGCAATAGATAGAGGACAAGAGTTTTCCTATTTCTGATGCAAGGAAGACATAACAAATTTGAATCTTGCTTGCTCCTGGTTGCTCTATGTGAATATGAGTAAAATTAATTACCAGTGGGAAAACAATTAATTCTCCGTGCAAGAGACCATTTTTGGATATTTAAACACATGCTGCTGTAATGAGATTTTTTTTCCTTAAATCAAAAAATTTCCACATTAATAAAAGAGATTATAATAGGGGAAATGAACTAGAGGTCAACAGTATTCTCGTAGTGGCAATTTAAATGTTGACATTATGTCCCACTGCGTTTTCCAGGTGCAGTTTAATTGGCCTGTGACTGCTTCTGTGGCAACGTGGGAGAGACTTAGGAAGCAAAGAGACAGTCAAGTTCCTCATTTCAACTTCAAATAACAAAGAGCACAAGACTTGTAAGTGCTACAATCTGGGGAGAGACTGTGAACGCAACTATCAATAGAAAGAGCTTGACAGCCAAGAGTTACAGAATTGAGATGGACGAGGGAATATCATAAGGAACTAAAGAGTCTTGATATCAACCATTGGAAGGAAACCAATGGAACCTTGGACAGACAGACTGTTTAGATCCGGATGGAGGCGAGGAACAAGAAACAAATAGGAACTCTATAGCCATCCAGGTGGACAACATATCCATAGAGACGAGAATGTGCACTTCATCCTCAAATTGAAATCAAGACCAGATCAGGAAGATTGGTCAAACCATCACAGAAAGTCTGAGATTTCGAAGGAAGATATGTAGGAATATATGTGACATAAAGACTTGGGGGAGATGCAAAGAATTATCAGGAGCACCCAATATTGATATAATCATGGGTGTACCAATGATACAATGTCACGTGACTAAAACTTCAATCTGATGGGAAGCAGAAAAACCAGTGAGATATATATAGATCTTTAAATAAATAAGAATGGATTTTCCAAATAAATTTATGATAACAGTCTTAACAGACAAATCGTAACAAGATCCCAAACCCATGCCAAAATAGTGTCATCTCATGACCTTGCAGAATGAGAAGAATCAACATTACTGAATTACAAAGAGCTAGCTGAGGGGTAGCAGCTGTTGTGAAACTATCCATGCTCCTCGTGTTGATGTTTTTGTTCTTAGAAAGATAATTTTGAGGACCAAAGAGAATTTGTAAGGAAATATTGACTAGGTGCTAGAATGAATAAAAACAAGTGGAAGATGGAACTCAATGTCAGTAAATTTGAGTAGGTTAAAGTATTGATTACACTGAGAATAAGTTGACAGAGCAAAATCTTCTCACAAAATATTTCAATGACTCGGGAGAGAGTTATATATGCAGATGACACAGAAAGCACAATAAGTTGCATGAATGGGAGGACCAAATTATAAAGGGGAATGGCCAGACAAAATGAATAGGTAAAACTATGACAGTAAGTAGGGAAGCAAAAAAAACATGCTGGATCAGAGAAAGACAAAATTGGAATATTTTCTGGCTAGGCAAAGACTGAGAGGTGCGAAGGAGCAAAGGGACTTGAATGTCTCTGTGCGCTAAAGGTAGCAAAAAGCTAATGGAGTGTTGGCCAAGGATTTTGAATTCAGTAGTGAGGAAGTGAAGCATCAGTTTCTACAGAGCCTTGCTGGAACAATGTGTTCAATTTTGGTCACCAAACCTCAGGGAGATAAAATGCCCTTGAAAGGGCTACAGTCAGATTCATTGTGCAATACAAGAGCTTCAAGGATTGTATTACAAAAGTAGGTTGCATAAATTTGGCCTAAGTTCCCCTGAGTTCAGAGAGTTGAAGGAGGATCTAATCGATGTATATTAAGTGACAAAAGGATTCAATAGGATAAATTGTTTCCTGCTGTGGAAAAATTCATAATAATCTTCATACTACTGCTACAGTGGTTAGCACTACTGTCTCACGATGCCAGGGATCCAGGTTCAATTCCCAGTTTGGATCATTGTTTGTAATGGAGTCTGTACATTTTCCTCTCATCTGCATGGGTTTTCTTCCAGGTGCTCCGGTTTCCGCCCACAGTTCGAAAGATGTGCTGCTTAGGTCTATGCTATGCTAAATTATCCTTCAATGTACCTGAACAGGCACTGAAGTATGCCACCTAGAGAATTTTAGCAATAAATTTTAATATAAGCCTACTAATATATTTAGGAATGAAATTCAAAGGCACTTCTTCCACAGTGGAAATCTGGAAAAATCTCACAGAAACTTGCGAATGTTCAAATAATTGAAATTTTCAAGACGTACCCCATCAAAAATCTTTTGAGCTCCGTGTACCACGAGATAAGGAGCAAAAGCAAGTAAATAAAGTTGAGGTATAGATTAACCATAATCCAACTAAAAGACAGCTCAAGAGGCTAAATAAACTCTCCAGTTCCTAAGTGGATCATGCCTCAAAGTAATATAATGAAATATTGGGCTTTATGTCAAGATGTAAAATTGGACCTATATAAAATTTTAGCAAGACCACAGATGTAATTGTTTGAGCAGTTTTGGGCTTCAGTACAATAGCCAGAATTTTGGACAAAGAGGACACTACAGAAATTTATTTACTAGGATGTTGCCTGGTATAAGGAAATGTGGATACAAAAAAACCTTAAAAATTGGGGCTTATTTTGCAGAATAGAAATGTTTAGAGACATTAGATAGCTGTGTTTAAAATCAGGCAGAAATTTTTAAAAATCATAGAAACTTATAGCTCACAAGCCATTTGGCCCAGAATGCCTGTGCTGACTTTATTGGAATTGATGTGCTCAGTCCCATACTCCAACTTTTTGTCTGTATCCCTGCAAGTTCCTTATCCTAAAGTAGTTGTCAAACTCCCTTTTCAAATTATTTATGAAATCAGCTTGCACTACATGGTTAAGCAGCACACTGCTCCTGATCCTAAAAACCAGGTGAAAAAGATATCCCTGATCTCTTTGTTATATCTTTTGCTCACAATTCTAAAAATATGATCTTGAGTTATTGACTCACTCACTGGAGGGAATGTTGAATTGAAAATCTCTATTAGGTCACCTCTTAATCTTCACTGTTTTAAGGACAACGGTCCTAACTTTTCCAACTTCTACTCGTGACTAGAGTCCCTTATCCCTGGTGACATCATAAATTTTTTGCATAGCTTTATTATAGTTTTGTACTTCCTTGAAAGATGATGCCTAGAATTATCTGTAATATTGCAGCTGAAGCTTGACCAGTTATTCATGAAAATTCTAGCATTGCTTCATTGTTATTATATTTGAAAGTGCAAATGCTTTTTTAACCACCCTATCAACTAGCTCTATCATATATATGTTTGAAAATAGTGTTATTTATAGTATATTGGCTTTCTATATTAGCCTTTTAAAATGCATCACGCTTTGCATCTTCCATGCTTCAGCACATAATGATGAAGATGGTGAAATGAGCAATGTTGCCAACATTCAACCTTCAAACTTCCCCACCACAGAGTCTAGGTCATTTATTCCAAAACAAATACTAAATCTAATGAACCAAATCTGATCCTCAGGAATACCACTGCAAACCACTCAGCAGTCTGAAAAACAGCCATTCACCACCACCCGCTGCTTTTGGTCACAGACAATTCTGTACCACCACATTCCCCTTAGTTGCACAGGCTTCCATCTTCTTAACAAACCGCTTGTGTGGCACACTGTTCAATGACTTCTGAAAGTCATCTATACAACAATTACTGCACTAAGTTGCTTGGTTGGCTCAGTTACCACAAATAATTCAATCAAGTTGATCGGACATTACTTGTCTTTAAAAATTTATCGAAACTCTTCCTGCTTATCCTGTGCCTCTCCAAAAGCAAGCTTCTTTAGTCCCTGATAACATTTTCAATAATTTCTCCATTAGCAATATTATGCTGATTGACCTGAAGTTTTGGTTTATCCCATTCCCATTTCTTGGGCAGTGGCTTAACATTAGCAACTCTCAGCAGCTCTCTTCCTGTATCCACTGATGGCTGCAAGACTGTGATCTCGACTTTTACTATTTCAATCTCTGCTTCTTTCTGCAACCAAGGATGCATTATGTTAGGACTTAACTTATCAACTTTCTGTATTTTTTTGCCTTTCTAGTATATTTTATATACCTGTCAGTATCTTCCTTCTCCTTTTGTCACTATCACATCCTATATACTCCTTAAATGACTCTCCTGAACACATATCAGAAACTATTTCCCTAAAATAGCAACACATTTTCCCTTCACTATATGCAACATAGTAGCACAATGGTTAGCAGTGCTGCTTCAGGGACCTGGGTTCGATTCCTGATTTGGATCACTGTCTGTGTAGAGTTTGCAGATTCTCTTTGTGTTTGCATGGGTTTCCTCTGGGTGCTCCGATTTCCTCCCACAGACTCAAAGATGTGCCGTTAGGTTGATTGGTCATGCTAAAAATTGCCTCTTAGACTCCTGAGATGCATAAGTTAAAGGGATTAGTAGGTAAATATGTCGGGATATGGAGGTAGCACCCGGGTGGGATTGTGATTGGTACAGACTCGATGGGCCAAAATGGCCTCTTTCTGCACTGTAGTGTTTCTATGATTCTATATATGGATAATTAAAGTCTCCTAATAGTATTACTGTTTACAATTGAAATTTGTCATCCCTCTCCTCCTTACTGTTTGCAGTTCTATAAACATAAACTCCCAGAAATGTAACATCTCCCCCTTTATTCCTTAATTCAAGTGAAACAAGTTTGATCTGAGAATAAACCATGCTTTCTACTCAGAATTGCATCATCATCTTTCCAGAATAGTTCATTTTATTGAAGTTTGTTTTATTAGCGTGACAAGAAGGCTTACATTAACACTGCAGTGAAGTTACTATAAAAATCCCCTAGTTGCCACACTCCACACCTTTGAGTACACATGGCCAATGCACCTAACTAACCCATCTTTCATGAAGAAACTGGAGCACCCAGAGGAAACCCATACAGACATGGGGAGAACATGCAGACAATGACCCAAGCTGGGAATCGAACCTGGGCCCCTGGCGCTATGAGGCAGCACTGCTAACCACTTTGCCATCCTTATTCAATGACTCCTATTATTCCTAGTTACCAAATTTTCAAGAACAGACAGAGAAGGAAATAAAGAAGCCATTCCTGGCTCGTCTCTATTCAGTCAACTGCATCATAATCTCATGTGGCAACTTATGCCTGCAGCTCTTCAACACTGTTGGTTACACTATAGACATTTGACATACATACAACTGAATACTTCCTTAGGTACTTATGCTATTTTCCTCAATCTGATCCATGCAATGATAGGAATATTTATAGTTTCCCTGTTGCTTACATTAGTATCCTCTGATCTCCCTGCTGAATCTTTCTGCTAGTTTCTAGTTCTCCTCCTCAACCAAATAGTTTAAACACCCTCTCTAACACTCCCAGCTAACCTCTCACTAATAGCAACACTGGTCCCAACTCTGTTCAGGTGCAATCCATTTACCTTGCATAGATACTCCTTCCGCAGAACAGGTCCTGACTCCCCAAGAATCTAGAACCCGCCCTCAGTCACACATTTACCTTCTAGTTTTTCTGATTAGAACAGATTGAAACAAATTGCAGTGACGGAAGGGTCTATAATTATACTGATATTACATTGCGTTTGAAATTTAGGACAAAGAGTAAGAGGATGTATTTAAAATAGAGAGCTGTGAAGCTGCAGGTTTGAGCTGGTGATTGAAGTAAAATCAGAGTTTTTACAGCACTGAAAAAGGCCCTCCAGCCCACCATATCTGTGCCAGTCATCAAACACCTAATCCCATTTTCTAGTACTTGGTCCATAGCCTTGTAAGCTATGGTATTTCAAGTGCTCATCTAAATGCTTCTTAAATGTGTGAAGATTCTCATCTCTATTGACCTTCTGACAGAGTTCCAGATTACTACCTCCTTAAGTGAAGAAGTTTTTTCTCAAATCCCCTCTAAATCTCCTGCTCTTTACTTTAAATCTAAACACCCGGCTTACTGACTTCTTCTAAGGGGAAAATACTTTTCCTGTCTACTCTATCTATATCCCTCATAATTATATACATCTCAATCAGGTCCTCCCCCTTCAGTCTTCTCTGCTCTAAGAAAAACAACTCCAGCTTATCCTGTCTTTTGTTATGTGTGAAATGCTCCAATCCAGGCAACATTCTGCTGAATCTCCTTTGCACTCTCTCTTGTGAAATCGGATTGTTCCTATTGTGTGGTAATCAGAACCGCACACAGTACTCTAGCTGTGACCTAACCGGGGTTTTATAGCTCCATTATAACCTCCCCGCTTTTATCGTCTACACTTTGGCTAATAAAAGCAAGTATTCCATATGCCTTCTTAACCACCTGTCCTGTTATCTTCATGCTCCTCAAGGTCCCTCTGGTTCTTTGTTCTTGCTAGTTTCTTACTGTTTATTCAGTATTCCTTTTTAGTCTTCTCAAAATGCATCACCTCAGATTTTTCAGAGTTAAATGCCATTTGCCACTGTTCTGTCTATCTGATCAACCTGTCTATATGATCCTATAATTTAAGGAATTTCCTCCTCGTTATTTACCACACCACCAATTTTCATGTCATCTGCAAACTTACTGATCAATCCTGAAGTTCATATCTAGATCATCTGCGTACACCACAAACAGCAAGGAACCCAGCACTGATCCTTGTGCTACACCACTGTACACAGGTTTCCAGTCGAAAAACAACCTCCAACTAATACCCTCTGCCTTGCGCCACTAAGCCTTTTTTGGATCCAATTTGTCAAATTGCCCTGGGTCTCAAAGGCCCTTATGTTCTTGATCAATTTCCAACATGGGATCTTGTCAAGAGCCTTATTCAAGTGCATGCAGAGTACACCAACTGCACTACCTTCATCTACACATCTTGTCACTTCCCCACTTCCAAAAAATCAAATTTGTTAGACATTTTCTTCCAACAAAACCACGCTGACTATCCTTGATTAAACTTTGCCTCTCCAAGTGAAGATTAATTCAAGGCAGTCAATAGGATTTTAATGTAAAAATTACAGGGTCAGGAACATAACCTACAGTTTTTACATATTTTCTTAAGGGTCATTTTGTAGGAACAAAGTAAGAATGTTAAACAAGAGATAGCTGTGCAGACACGTAACCTATCAAAGCTCTCAACTAGATATAAATGTTATCAGTCTCTCGGATGGCCATGACGGAATAAATTCCAGGGAACTAGTAAAGAACATCAGTCCAAAGTGAATGTCTATTTCGGTTAACAAGATTCATCTCTTGATGTGCTCATACAGTCAAAATTCTTAGATTTACCGCCCACTACCTCTTCAAACATTTTCACTATATTATACGTCCTAGTCTAGAGTCTAATAAATTCTACCCAATAAATACTCACCTATTTGAGTCAGGTCAAAGCTAGGTTTGGCCCTGTGTTCCAATGAAAAAGTTTGAATACTGTTATGAACAAAGTATAATTTTTAAGTTGAATATATATGTAAGTTAAGTAAGATATGAAAATTTAAGTTTCATTTAGGTTATTTGAGACGTTTGGTGCCTGAGAGTCTGAATAGACTCCTAACAGATTTTGGCTTGTTTGTACATAAATTTAATAAAATTTACAACATCTGAACTTAAAAGGATGAGTTAAAAGTTTACTTTTGTGGGGAGAAAAACACAAAAGAAAAAACGTCACTTGCCGAGTGACAATAATCCAGTGACACAGACAGAGAGAAAAGACAGAAGAGAGCGTTTCGGTGCCTCAGTTAAAATCAGGGATTTGCAGCTGTCTGAGAAGGAAGCACCACAAGGCTACTGGGACAGTAGTTGACCGAACAGTCAGTTATAGAAGTTGAAAAAGTGATCAGTGTGGCGGAGGTGCTGCTGAGTTTTAAGTGTGGGTTTTCAATGTTTAGGAAGAAAGAGTTGGTTCAGGAATGTCTCAGTTAATGAGATCTGAATTGGACTTGATTGGACTGAATTGAATATATAAACCAAAAAAAGCATTGAGTGAATGCTCAGGGATTCACCAAAAGAAGGCCAATTAGAACTCTGCCTGTCCCAAGTGAAAAGCCTTTGTCAAGTTGTTGGCAATTCTTCACTGATTTAGACATCTGTGAAGATAATTACTGGTAAAAGAATACAAAAAACAAAGAACAAAACAGCATGGAAAACAAGACCCTTTGGCTCAACAAGCCCGGGCTGCCACCTCAATGTTCCCACTTCTACCCATAGTCCTTGTCTATGTTTATAGATCTATGCATTGAAACCAAATTTGGGAGAATTTAGGGAGAATTTGTTCTGCCCATCAGCCTAAGAGCACATCTTTGGGATGTGTGAGGAAACCGGAGCATCTGGAGAAAACCCACGCAAGCACGGGGAGAATGCGCAAACCCCCACAGACACAGGCCCAAATCCATGGATCTGCACAGCACAGCAATAGTCACTGAGCTATCGTGTTGCCCATCAAATGGTCCAGGTCAAGTGTACGCTAATAACGTGAAGCACTAGGATACTCTCGAAAAATCCAAGAGCAGCCCTCTCACGACCCATTGCGTATATGCCCCTTGTTAGACAACAAGGCGGACCGAAGTACCTGTAGGATAAAACAAGTATATCAATATAATCGACAATTTACACACTTCCCAGGGAACTCCCAAGGCTCGTGATCCCTATTTTAAATCAGTTTTCTATATCCCTCCATTCCCATTCTGTTCATGTGCCCATCCAAGTATCTCTTAAATAACTTCAGAGTGCCTGCCTCCACCACTTGGCAGCACATTCCATACTCCCACCACCCTCTGTGAGAAAAAACTCCCTCTAGCATCCAAATTATGCTTACCCCCCTCACCCTAAGCCCGTGACCCCACGTGCTATTTGAGTTATAGTATGAACTTCAAGCAGCTTCTTGTGTTTGTATTGAGATCCTTCCATCCTTTATGTCTGCTGTAATATGGTTCATTTTCTTGTTTAAAAAATATCTTGCTTTTTGTGTTAAACGCTCATCTGTTAATTCCTCTGAATTTGTTCTGTAACTTTTCCTCCACTGTTTCAAAAATAAAAATGTAAGGATGTATCAAACAAGAGTTCACTCTGGGACCTGACTTGTCCAATACTATCAGCTGGGATCATTACAATAGGTAAAAATATTAGAGTCTTGACCGTATGTGGATGTTAAAGGGATTAGATGTTAATCAAAACTGACTCATTTATTTGAAAATATATTCAGTAATTATCCATTTTGAGAACTATCCATTTTGAATGTGCTGCCAAGTAAAGTGACAATACTGACTTTTAAAGAAATACATTTTTTTTAAATCATGTTCTTTTGCAAGATTTTATTGATGCCATGAAGTCTGTAACCGGTGTCCTGTACTGTTACTGAGGTAGTACAAATGACATGACGTTTATTTTTAATTTGGACTAACACAGTATTCTGGGGTCTTATGGTCCTTTAGGAGTTGTTGACATGTCAGGTAATATGCCTGGGGACTGGATTTTCATTGAAAAGTCCAGTTTTTAGATTTGATTTCCAGTAGTAGCCTGAAGTGAAGAGAAGCAACAGTGCTTTTCCCACCCTCTCTGGAGTTGGAATTTTTCAGTTACTGCTAGAAGCTGGTGTCTCTTCTCTCTCTCTCTCTCTCTCCAAAGGCTTTTTGGAAAGTTCCAGAGCTAGGAAGCCTCAGAGATTTGATTCAACATTCAAAGGACCAATTCATATAGCTGTTAAAAGCTGAAAATCCAACATCTTGTTTCTCTGCCAAGTCTGAAAAGGAATGCTTGTCTGTGGAATGATGTTTAACTTAGAACAACATAGACAACTAGCTGTTAAGGTTTATACTGTGTCACGTTTAATTGTTATAATTGGTAATGGTTATACTAATTATCTTTATTACATTTTAACTGTGCTTGTAAAGTTTGACAAAAACTACTTAGTGGGTTATCATACCTGGAGTGAAACACCTTATGCTCAAACATGCTAAAATCAAAATGCAAAACTTCATAGAAAAACTGAGTTTCTGGCCTGGGTTTTAACAGACCGCACAGATTAGAAGGCATTCACCGGGATCCCCATAACAAATACATTTAAAGCCAAATTCTGGGATTAAAAAGTGATCATCTTAACACAAAACTTTTAATATCCTTTCCTAAAGTCCAACTATAAGAATTAAATCTTCCAATAAAACTAGTTTTGCAACCAAAATATTTTTTTAATAAAATCTCCACCATCGATATGAAAAACAGAAGGAAAGTGTGACAGATTTCACAAATGATGTTCTAGTTTCATTAATTCATCTGAAAGAAATGACCAATCAACTTTCAACATGTTGTGATTCCTGCTACTGCAACTGGCCAGCAGCTAAAAATAAGTGAAGGCACAAAGATGCTCGATGATTATTTGTTGACTTTTGGTTTTATGATCTGGGAAGTACAGTTTCACATTTCATCCATTCATCGAGTCACAGAATCATAGAAACCCTATAATACAGAAGGAGGCCATCACTTCAGGAAGCTGTGTTTTCCTTCTGTGAGATTAGTTCTTCACCTCGAACATATGTTTTCTATACATTGTCATAGATCTGTTACAGTCTTTTTGCTTAGTGACTTTACTGCTTGGTGACAGATGCAGAATCAAATGGAATTTGAAAATTTTACATTTTTTGATTCAATTGTTTTTGGATTTAATCCAATGTTTAATCACAAATAATAAAAACAGCTTCTCAAAGATTACGAAATAAAGTCAATCTGTAATCCTGGAAGGATTCTGACTATGTGGGCATTCAGCTGGCTAAAGTAAACATATGCATTGGAACCACAGGCTCTCAGATGCTTAACAGTTGCCAACACGTTGCACCTAATCAACAGTATTATAGAATCCTGGTGGATAGTGCTTAGGGTACAAGGTTTGTCTGAAAAAATTTTTTCAGTTCTCCCTGCAGCCAAGCAATTGGAGCTTCAAACCCACAATATATCTGCATAGATACTATGAAGAGTTAATGTCAGCTGCTCTTCTATGACTAGGTGTTATACCAAAGTCAGAATATTAGAGACTAAACAGAGAACAAGTTATTTCTCAGTAGTTAATAGAAACAAGCCGAGAACAATCAATTTTAATTGCAGGGGCACACTGGAAGCAAAAGACAAATAAATTTTCAAAAGTGTAATTGCACCTCTCAAAAACCTTTGAGCCACCACTGCATTCTGATTGGAGATGAGCAGACATGTTAAAATCTTCAATTTGCAGAATAGGATGTCAGCATTAATGAATTTTAGACTTTCAGAGTTAAAAATCCATTTATTGGTCATCACACCCTAATAATATTATGCCATCCAAAAACATTTAGGAATGCTATTGTACGACTATCACTTGAGGGCCAGGAGAGGAAATCACTGTGAATCAACAGCTCAGAGGGGAATTTGCTTCCAAAGAGTGTCTAAATTATTGTAATTGATTAAAGACCATTGGAATTCCTGGTCTGTGTGCAATTCTCATTCAACGTACTAAAAGTATTTCGGTTAAGATAATGTAATAAGATTACATTATTACTGTAATGCTCCAAAATGTTCACATGGGAGAATTATAAGCTTTGTGCTTCCTGACAAATGAATAGTGCTAAATGTTCATTGTGCTTACATTTGTCCAGAGGTTTCCTGTGGGCCTTTGCACTGTGATTTGCAGTAACAATGGGTCAAAGCTAAGCAGCATATTTTACAGGAGGTTGAGAAAATTAATGGTCTGTCTTCTTAACCAATCAGATTGAGGCATCCATATTGAGCCACTAAGGATCTGGACCTGATGACAGTTAGGATATTTAATTCAATGTCAAAGTCCAAATGGTGATGAAATAGATGAGGGAAAGATAGGATTGAGAGATTTTTTAAAAATTTAAATCTACCGACAAGAATTAAAACCTGAGGAGCAAGAATTCACACTTGTGACATAATTTTCTGTGTTACAGGAGCTTTTAGCATTAAGACTTAAGATACATTCAATATCTCATTTGCACCTGTAAGAACAGATCCTAAGTTTATATAGCTAGTTTACTATGTCTCATCAATATGTAGAGGAACCTCATGCCCTTCAGATGTTTCAATGCAGAGTCGCTCAGCCAGAACAGCGTAGCAAAGCATGAAAGAGCAGGATAAATCATACAACAATCTCCCAATTTCAACATTTAACTGAGCAAATGTGGAAGCTGAATTTACTATATAATATACACCTTAACAGAGAAAGCTGAGAGTCTCACCATCATTCTTGCCTCAAAATCTACATCATGTACTTTTGTAAAAAATAATCACAGCATTCTTCAAACCAGCACAATACAAAAGCACAGCAACACCCAGAGAAGGAAGAAAAAGAAACTTAGGAACAATGTGTACTTTGCACACTATTAAACTGTATCGCTTATAACTTTTGATGTTATTTATTTCCAGTATTCCAGCAAAGTATACACTTATTAATTCTTGGGATGTGGGTGTTGTTAGTAAACCCAGCTTTTCTTGCTCATACCCAACTACCTTAACAAAGTGGTAAAAGCCATCTTCTTGAAACACCACAATTCACAAGCTATGGGTGCACCCACAATGTTAAAGAAAGGGAGTCCAGGATTTTGGCCCAAGGAAACAGTGACAGAACAGTAATACATTTCCAAGTTAACATGGTGTGAGACGGAGAGGAACTTGCAGCACATGATGTTCCCATACTGCCCATCTGTTGTGGTAGAGGTGCTGTCAAAAGGAACTTTGGCAAGCTACTAAAATTTCATCTTACAGATAGAACAATACAGCACAAACAGGCCCTTCGGCCCATGAGTTGCGCCAATCACATCTACCAATCCACAGTCCTATCTATAACCCCCTATCCTATTTGCTTCCATATAGATGTACATGCTGTAGCTTTGGTGCATCATCAGTGCAAGGAGTGCATGTTTAGGATGGTGGAAGAGGTGCGATCAAGTTAGTTGTGTTTTCTCGATTATATTGAGCTTCTTGAATACTGCTGGAGCTGCAATAATCCAGGCAACAGGCGAGTATTCCACCACACTCCTCATTCCACCTTGCAGACAGATGGTGGTCAAGCTTTGAGGGGTCAGATGGTGAGAAGTTAGCTGCAGAACTGCTAGCCTCTAACCTCTCGAAGTTACAGCATTAATATGATTGGTCCGGGTGATTTTCTGATCATACTGAAATATTTTAAGTCTATAATATCCACAAGATAGATTTAAATACCAAGTCTGCAATGTTGCATCCATCAAATAAGTCAATCACGATTTTTTCTTATGGAAAATAACCTTATGGAGGATTCAAACAATGCTATATTTGAAGGATTCTCAAGATCAATTAGTTGAAATAAGCACTAAATCATCATACTATTTCTTATTTTTCAAAGTTAAATTTTTGGGAAACACAGATGTCAACTCAAATTAGTTTAGATATTTTGCTATTAATAATGGTGCTGATCTATTACATCCAAATCTGCATTGCCAAGATTGGATTTTCTAAATAGACTGTCAAACTTGCACTAGCATTCTTTTGCGTTTCTGATTTGCATAAAACATCAAAATGCTAATTACTTGTGATACTGAAATAATATTTGGAAATAGAACAGACTCCATGACAAATGATTCATGTATTACATAATAAAAAAATCAAACCTTCCAGTGAATTAAGTGAACATCCATTTACTTTAGTTTAGATTCTGCTGAAATCTATGATCTTCACATTCCAGCAGAGCATTTATAGCTCTGCTTTCAAATAAATATGGCACCTCCTTATTTTGTCCAATCCATTAAATGAGGAAATTAAAACAGGAAATGCAACATTTTCCAATCTGCATGAGGAAAGAGAAAAGCAGATTTTGGCTGCAGATCATTTAAAACTGAAAACAGAAGTCATGCCAACTGCTTATAGAATTGATCAAAATAGGAACTGAGGGAAGAACAACAGGGTGACAAACAAATATTGTCTAGTTTCCCCTTAAATGCATCAGTACTATTAATTTTAGCCTGTAGTAGAGTGTTCCACATTTTTACCACATTTTGGGGAAATAGATTGTTCCTGAATTCTCTACTAGATTTCTTGATTGTCAAATATTGATAATGTTTCATTCAATCAAAACCTTTCAAAATTATAAAGACGTCTATGAGGTCAACCAACAACCTCTTGCTTCAAGAGAAGAGAGATCCAGCCTGTCAATGCCTTTCTGAATGTGCACTCATGGGAAATCTGGATATTTCCAATATCATCCTTGCAAATCTTATCTGTACACTCTGCAATGCTTTTTTTTTTATTGTTTTATAACATGCAGAGAAAACTATACACAGTACTTTAGGGGCCGGGTATTCATGGAGTTGAGAAGAGTCTGTAAACCTTTAAAAACAGAGGTGGGACTTGGATGCGTAAGTCCCACCCCCATAGTCAATAGATTCCATCTTTGCCAGTAGGGGAAGGGGGTGGGACATGATTCACACTGATAGAAAATCAAAAATCAGCAAAGCTACTTGAACTTTGTGCTGAGTTCAAGCAGGTCCCAACTGACTGTTTCAGGTGCCTTAACCCGCAGTATGGGGGTTACAAAATGATGGAGTATATATAGCCTCATTTGACAGATGAATAAGGTCTATATAACTGTCATCATCTGAATTTTTTAAAATGCCCTGCTCATTTACCTTCACCTTGGAATACCTGGATAACAAAGACATTTATGTCAAACTCCTATTTATTGACTACAGCTCAGTCTTCAACACCATTATTCCTTCAAAACTCATCCAAGTTAACAGTTTGATTGCCAGATTAGAGGTTAATCTGTCTTGGTGTGGCTACTGAATAACTGTTTTTAAATAAGAGATTAATTATTTGAGAAGATTTAACACAATTTATGAATGCGAGATTTTCACTAACAAGTGTGTAAAAGAGCTATATTCGCTCATTAATTTTTTTTTCATTTCCACTTGGCTGCTGAGATCTGCCCATGGTCTACACTGGGTGAGTGGCTATGGAAGTGGCATGGAGGGTACAAGGGGTCATGGTGGACAAATAAAGGAATGGGTTGGCATACAAAATGTGGGGGTGAGTGGAGTAATGAACGGTGGGAGCAGTTATGAAGGGTGAAGACTCGAGGGCCTAACAACATTTAAAACAAATGGGACAAAATCTCAGAGAACCAAGGCTGGCATTCTAACTGGCCCACCTTGGGATTTGTCCAATCTTGCGACAGTCTATGTTTTGTATCCAAGGTCAATGAGCTCCACTCAATCCTGAACACACCCTTACAGAGAAAATCACATCTTTCTGGGCATTTTTGGGTGATCTAAATAAGAGTAAATTCAGGTTTAGCATTACTTCCTTACTTTTCAATTCTATCCCACAAAGGATAAAGCCAAGTGCATGGTTTGATTTTTTTTTTAAATAGCCTTACTAACTTGTGTTGTAACTTTTAATGATTAATGTATTTGCACTCCAAATATATAATGTGATATTGTGAACAAATTATTCTAAATAGATTTTATTATATAAACCAAGAACAAAACTCATATTATAGCAAAAAAAAGGCAAAATATATAGTAAAACCGCTCCAAATAGAAGAGGAAAGTAAAATTTGAATCAGAGAAGCTGTAGAGAAATGGTGAGGCAATGAACGTCAGAAACTGCAACAATGTCAATGCTCAGATCTGGAGATTATATGTATGAAGCAGTCAGATGAGTTATTGTTCAACCATGCATTGAGCCGACTGGAACAAAATGAAGTCAAATACAAAGGTTTGAATGGGAATGCCAGGAGATTTAGAATTAAAAATCGAAGTCAAGTCACATAGAATGGGTAGTCATCCACAATTCAATCTGACTGCCAAGTTCAAAGAACAGTGGTGTGGATGCAGGAGAACCAGATTAACAGCAAGAAGTGCTAAACAAACTCAGCAAGTCGATAGCATCTATAGACACAGAAACAGAGTTAACACTTCAAATCCATTATGATTTAAAACTAAAATTCAAAACTAAACTAGTATGGCTTTGTGTAGCGATGGATCTTATGCTGCTGAAATAGGGTGAGGGACAAGTGGAACAAAAGTGAAGATCAGGGAGAAGTTAGAAGGTGGGATAGATTAAATTATAAAGATTTCATGGAACAAAAGGCAAAGAGAGTGGAATGGAGAGAGTAAAAAGCACAAAGTATTGATGCAGAGTAGGAGTTGATAGCAGAACAAAGGTCAGCACTGCCTGAGAGCAAAAAAACATGAGAACAAGATACAAACTAGCACAGGAGAGGTAAAAAACAAAATGCAGGATAGATTTCATGGTCTGAAGTTGCTTAACATTATGCTGAGCCCAGAAGGCTTTGAAGTGCCTAATCAGAAGACAAGATGTCATGTCACAAGATCATGTTGGACTTTATTAGGACACTGCAGCAGGCTGAGGATAGAAATGTGAGCTCTGAACTAAATGAAATGTCAATTGAGTTTATAGTTGGAGTCACGCTTGTGAACTGAGTGAAGGATTCCACACAGCAGTTACCCAATCCGCATTTGGTCTTACCATTCTAAAAGAAAGTGCATTTCTGAACAGTGAATACTGTTTTACTTGAAAGCAGCATTTGGGGCCTTGGATAGAGACGAGAGAGAGCGTAAGGGTACAGATGTTACACCTCCTGTCATGCATGGGAAGGTATCATGGGAAATGGATAAATTGGGGGATGATAAGATTAATGGACCAGGGAATTGTGGAGGAGCAACCCCCTTTGGAATGCTGACAGGAGAGGTGAGGATAAGATATGTTTGGTGGTTGAATCATGCTGGAGTTTATAAAAATGGCAGAGGATAATCCTTTGAACACGGAGGATGACGAGGTGCAAAGTACAGATAAGGAAAACCCTTCTTGTTGTTTCTGGAAGAAGTGAGGACTGAAGAGCAAGAAATGTGTCAGATACAGTTGACGGCTCTGCCCCCGTAGTTTGGGGATTCAAGAGGGGACAGCAATAGCTGGAAGAATGAAGAGAAGGAAAACACGTCAGAAGAGCAGCTGTCACAGGGAGCATCAGAGCAGATGCAAGAGCTAAAGAAAGAGAATAAAATGGAGGCCTTAGAGGAAAGTGTGGTGAAGAGAGTTGTAGGATTATAATCAAAATTAGTAGACAGTCTATCCCCAGAGATTGAGACTGAGAAGTTAAGGAAAGGAAGGGACATTGACCATATGGAGGATGGAAATTGTAGACAGAATTAATTAACTTTTCCAGCTTTGGATAAAAGCTCCAAGTGACATAAATACAGCCATTCATTCAGACTGTGGGAAATCCATGCAGACATAGGGAGAATGCACAAACTTCACACAGACAGTGGCCCAAGCTGAACCCGGATCCCTGGCACTGTGAGGCAACAGTACTAACCCTTTTCTATTTCTACATTACTGAAGGTCTGGCAATATTTCAAAATCTCAAATGGGTCGTCATAGGTGCCATATTAGAGGCAGTGTCATGATAATTTTATCCTCATCACCAAACTTGTGTAGCAAATGTATGATGCTTGCAAGGGGATGAGAACAAAGGCTTTTGGTTTTTCTAAAGTTTACCTCGTGGAAATTGTGGACCATCCAGAAATGAATGTTGGACTAATACTCCATCAACACAGAGGCAGGTAAGTTCTGAGATGGGCACTTGAAACGCTAAAGCATACAAGACTACAGACAAAGTGCTGGAAAACAGGATTAGAATAGACAGAAACCCACGGCCAGTGGGTACAATGGATGGGAATCTGGTTTGAATGGATTGGGCTTGATCACAGTCCTTTGTCGCTTCTTGCAGTTCTGGACAGCAGGAATCATGTCAAGCTATAAGAACCCCCAACTTTTGTCTTGACACTACGGACTTCCTACAGAAACTCAGCACACATGGAGCAGTTGAACCAGGGACACTCCTTGTCACAATGGATGTCTTGGCGCTCTACACCAACATCCCCCACGACGATGGTATTGCTGCAACTGCCTCAGTACGCAATGCCAACAACTGCCAGTTTCTGGATGCAATTTTACAACTCATCCGCTTCATCTTGGACCACAATGTCTTCACCTTCAACAATCAGCTTTTCATCCAGACACACGGAACAGCCATGGGGACCAAATTCGCACATCAGTATGCCAACATCTTCATGCACAGGTTCGAACAAGACTTCTTCACCACACAAGATCTCCAACCAAGGTTATATACTAGATACATTGATGAAATCTTTTTCCTTTGGACTCATGGTGAACAATCATTGAAACAACTGTATGATGATATCAACAAGTTCCATCCCACCATCAGACTCACCATGGGCTATTCTCCAGAATCAGTTGCATTCTTGGACACACGCATCTCCATCAAGGACGGTCACCTCAGCACCTCACTGTACCGAAAACCGACAGACAACCTCACAATGCTACACTTCTCCTGCTTCCACCCTAGACACGTTAAAGAAGCCATTCCCTATGGACAAGCCCTCCATATACACAGAATTTGCTCAGATGAGGAGGATCGTGACAGACACCTCCAGATGCTGAAGGATGCCTTCATGAGAACAGGATGTGGCGCTCGACTCATCGATCGACAGTTCCGACGTTCCACGACGATAAACCACACTGACCTCCTCAGAAGACAAACATGGGACACAGTGGACAGAGTACCCTTTGTTGTCCAGTACTTCCCCGGAGCGGAGAAGCTACGACATCTTCTCCGGAGTCTTCAACATATCATTGATGACGATGAACATCTCGCTAGGGCCATCCCCACCCCCCAACTTCTTGCTTTCAGACAACCGCACAACCTCAAACAGATCATTGTTCGCAGCAAACTACCCAACCTTCAGGAGAACAGTGACCACAATACCACACAACCCTGCCACAGCAACCTCTGCAAGACATGCCGGATCATGGACATGGACGACATCATCAAACGTGAGGATACCATTCACCAGGTGCACGGTACATACTCTTGCAACTCGGCCAACGTTGTCTACATAATACGTTGCAAGAAAGGATGTCCCGAAGCATGGTATATTGGGGAGACCATGCAGACACTACGACAGCGGATGAATAAGCATCGCTCAACAATCACCAGGCAAAACAGTTCCCTTCCTGTGGGCAAACACTTCAGCAGTCATGGGCATTCGGCCTCCGACCTGCGGGTAAATGTTCTTCAAGGGGACCTTCGTGACACACGACAGCGCAGAGTTGCTGAGCAGAGACTGATAGCCAAGTTCCGCACACATGAGGACGGTCTTAACAGGGATCTTGGCTTCATGTCACACTATCTGTAACCCCTGTAACTTGCCTGGATTAGCAAAAAACCTCACTGACTGTGCTGTCTGGAGAAAATACACAATTCTCTAACCTATGCTCAGGATTTCCTTCACACACATTGTTAGCCACTTTAACACTTGAATAGCAGGTTAGATGTAAGGATTTGCATTCTAATCAGCAATCTCTGACTGTCTGTGCTGATGTGTGCTATTGCAGACCAGAACACTGCATTTGCCTGACGAAGACACAGAGTGTGGAAAGCTCGCAGATTTACTATCAAATAAATCGGTTGGATTTAAAATTGGTGTTGCTAAATTCTTACTGAGTTCTTACCACCCCAGTCCAACGCCGGCATCTTTACATCAAGCTATGATATAACCAGAAGGAATGTTTTCTATGTTGCATCTATAAAATGAGTGAGAGTCATAGTGGATATGCCAAATTTCCTTAATCTTCTGAGGAAGTAGAGGCGTTGGGTAGGCTTTATAGCATCAACATTTATAGCATCAGACCAGGACTGGTTGTTGCTGATCTGGACACCTAAAAACTTGAAGCTCTCGACCATTTCTACTTCATCCTTATTGATGTGGACAGGGGCACGTCCTCCACTACACTTCCTGAAGTCAATGACCATCTCATTCATTCTGTTGACATTGAGGGAGAGATTACTGTCGTACCAGTTCACCAGATTCTCTATCTCTTTCCTATGCTCTGTCTCATCATTATTTGAGATCCAGCCTACTACAGTGGTATCATCAACAAACTTGAAAATCGAGTTGGAGGGGAATTTGGCCAGCAACAAAATGCATTACGAGAAGGTATTGAAACACTTGGATAGCCAACTGGGTTAGGTAAGTCCAACTTAATGACTAAATTGTATTCTCTTACATGAATTAGTAAAATGAATGCATGTAACAATTAAAATGCATCTATTCAGTCAGTTTTATATAGCCCACCTCTTCTCCATTTTAATTAATGACAATTACAATTTCCAAATTTATACACACAGTAAAGGTAACTGCTGCATAGTCACAAATACACTACTCGATTTACACCAATAAGCTTTAGATGAACATTGTGTGAAATGAGCTAAAGCTACTGAAGTCAAAACAAGTTCCAGTTCAGAAACATCTGCTACAATTTGGTATAGGTATTAAATCTCCAATATGTGAACATCAAAGACATGTCATGGGAAATTTCTATCCTTGACTCACATTGAAGAATTTTAGTCAGTTCAAGTAGCATCCAAAATGTGTTGTAAACACTTAAAAGATATGTAAATCTAGTCAAAGTTAAAGCAAAACATTTTCATTTGGAAGCCAGTTTAAATCGGAAAATGTTAAACGGCTTAAAACAAGCATAATCCTGTATATTTGAATAGCAGTGCATTTAGAAAGTCATAATCTGATCAGGCAGAGTCAGCATGATTTTATGAAGGGAAAATCATCTCTGACAAATCTACTAGAATTCTCTGAGGATGTATTAGCTGCAGTAGATGAAGGAGAATCAGGTATTTGGTAAGGTGCCACCCAAGAGGGTACTTAATATACAAGATCAGACCTCATGACAGAGTAATATTTTAGCACAGATAAAGAATTGGCTAACTAACAGGAAACAATAGCAATAAAGGCGTCTTTCTCAAGTTGGGGGACAGTGATCAGGTGATGTGCCAAAAGAATCAGTGCTAGGATCGTAACTCTTCACAATATATATTAATAATATGGAGGAAGGAACAAAGTGTACCTTGGTCAATTTTGCAGATGATACAAAGATGGAAGGGAAGGCAAGATGTAAGGAGGACATAGAGTTTACGGAGAGATGTTGATAGTTAAATGAGTAGGCAGAAAACTGGCAAATGGAATTCAATTAGGAAAATGTGAGATTGTTCAGTTTGGAAAGAAGAACGAGAAAGTGGATTTTTATTTAAATGGCAAGAGACGGCAAAAAGTTCATAGAATCCTACAGTACAGGAGGAGGACATTCAGCCCACAATCTCATCCAGGCCCTATCCCCATTATTCCATGCATTTACCTTAGCTAGTCCCCCTGACACTAGGGGGCAATTTAGCATGGCCAATCCACCTAACCGACATATCTTTGGACTGTAGGCAAGGACTTGGGGTTCTTTGTTTGTGAAATCCAAAAAGCTAACGTACAGGCATAGAAGGTAATAGGAAAAGGAAATGGAATGCTGGTTTTTATTTCGGCGGGCTTGTTGTTGCAATTGTACAAGATAGTGAGGCCATATTTAGAATTTGCATATAATTGGGTTCCCTTGTTTGAGAAAAGATATTAAAAGTTTTACAGAGAGGTTTACTAGGATAATCCCAGATATGGAAGAACTGCCATTTAAGGACATATTAAGCAGGTTGGTTCTGTACTCCCTGGAGTTCAGAAGAGAGAGGGGGATAGGATATGATTGAAACATAAGATTTTTAGGGGTTAAACAGGGTAAATATTGGGAGAATGTTTCCACTTATGGAGAGTGTAGGTTCAGAGGGTATAGTAGCAGAATAAGGGGCAAATCATTTAAAATAGATTTGAGGAAGAATTTCTTCTTTCCAAGAGTGATGTACCTTTGGAATTCTTTATTCCAGGAAACTGTGGAGACCAAGTTCCTGAACATTCTGAAGGTTGAAAATCGATAAGTTTTTAATCAGTAAAGGAATCAAGGGTACTGAGATAAGGCTGGAAAGTGGACTTAGTGAGAGATCAGCCATGATCTTATTAAATGGTGAAGCAAGCACAAAGGGTTGAATGGCCTATTTCTGCTCATATTTCTTATGTTCTTATTATGTTTATCTGGATGGAATACATTAACTATTCAATCTGATATAAGGTCAAAAGAAATTTGATGTTTCCATAGTAGCAACAGCTGTCCCTACAGCACAACAGTTGTATCAGCAGACACGCTTACTGTACCAACGCATCCTGTTAGGTTTGAATAATCTCCAGTTCCTTCTACTTCATATAGAATAAATGGAAACAAAACCTCTACACAGATTATCAAAGACTTCAAAATAAAACATTGACTTCAGATTCTGTTAAATAGGAGCACTGCTGTTGTGGGAGAAGAAGTAATTTAAATTGAAAGACCTTGGATTAGTAAAAAAAAGATCCATGCTGGCTTTAATGAAGCAGTCTGCGGATAAATCTTTTCACTGGTCTCATTAGTTCAAATGTTCTTTGCTTACTGCTAGGTCTCTGAAGAGAAACTAAAGTCAGACAGGAGATTTGAAGTGCTTTTAGTATAATAATTATTTTTTGAGAGTGGGCGAGTAATATGTTGCATTGAAAATACTCCTGCTTGAACTAAAAGTCAAATAATTGATCACATATTTGCTTTAGGGGAATAGGAGTCAAATCCAATATACTAAGTTCAGCCTTGACCTAACATTCAGACACTACTATCCTGAACAGATGAGCCTCATTGGTTTATGATGTCCCTTCACAGAACCAACAGAAAAGCACCTCCACAACAGGTAGTCTGGTATTCTGAACCAGAATTAAAGCTGCACAACTCCTAGCGGTTCATCCTGTTAGGCACTGAAGAAGCCAGTGTCCGTGGCCTATCTAGCTGCAGAGCTGGCTGAAGGGTTAAAATATGGTTTGGATATTAAGGAATAAACATTAATAAAAATAAACAGCCTTCCAAAAAGATCACAGCCTCTTTTTGAGGGAGTTAATAGATTAACGAGCACATTTCCATGCCAGTTTGGTGAAGTGAGGAAAGCTCCTCACTCAAAGTGTGAACCTTGCAGAACAAGAGCTATAAATTTGTATCATACATCTAGAGCAGTACATTTAAAATACATAGGTAAAGATAAAGAAATGCACTATTTGAGAAATGACAAGTTAGCATGGCTTAAAAAGGCCACCTAGTTTTATTAAAAATTACAAATACAAAAGGAAAGAAGACACGCAATAGACACCATATACCTGGATTCTCAGACAGCCCTTATGATTTGGCACCAGCAATGAAATGGCTCATGAAAACCATGCAGTCTGGCTGATGAAAAGGTATCAGACTGACTGATGAAAAGATAATTTCTTAGGGGGAACAGCCCATTCCTATTCTGTTCAGTGTCACTATCTTCTACCAATTACCTACATGGCATAGTCCAGATTGGTTTTCCCTTGATCAGTCAGTGATGAAATAGTCTCCCATACATTCTGAAAAGAGACAAATGTGACAGCGCCTAGATTTTTCCAGGAAATTCTTTGCTACAATGACATCTGGCCTTAGGTAGCCATATCTTTTGAGAGGACTATTAGCCGTTTGGTGATTTCATGGTCTTCGTCCTTTATTGTTATTCTTGTTGCTCAATTTAATTGTTTATTTCAACTCGTTTGTGTGGGAAGAATTTTAACTATACAGTGTCATAACAGCTGATGTTATCTGCAAACATGTCTCATCTTGGAAACACTGGCTAGTGGTAGTGTATAGTTTCGTTTATAGGAATTTTGCTGTAAGGAGCCATGTGCGAGAGAAAACAGTAACCAGCCCAGTCATAGTATAACACTTATTGAGTATTACTACAATAAAGTCATATATATAAAACAACAGGACTATAATGATCTAAGACAGTTATGTACAAGGGACTATTAAACACTTGAGTAGGAATTACCCTTTTGATCCAAAGTGCAACGACAAGATCTTAAGTTTCTCAGGACTCCCCTTTTTCCTAACAAAATCCAATCCAATAGATCTCTAAACAAAGGTCAGCTTATAGTATCTAAAGAAGTCCTCTGCTTCCACAAAAAGTTTGTCAATTATATTATTGTTTCACTTTGAAAATTCTCCCTGTACATTTGGCTATTTGTCCCCTCAGCTTTTGTTCTATAAAGTTAACATCTGTATGTCTTCCCTGAATGGTGCCACATAGATAGTTGACAATAAGCGCTACTTCATGACACCGAACAGAATGGGAAATTACCTTTTCATCAGCCGGTCTGATGGCACAGACTTTGAGCAGCCATGTCATTGGTGGTGCCAAATCACAAAGGCTGTCTGAAAATCCAAGTATATAACATCTGTTCTGCTTCTTACTTTCTTTGTCAATGTATTTTGGGAAAACTAGGAGGCCTTTTTATTGTGTATGATTGAGAAGTTAATCTGGGGAATGTCTCTTTTTCATTCAGTGATGGGTTTTAACTGCCTCCACAAACGTTCCCTGCACTCTTGTTTCTTGTTTGCTAGCTACAACTGGCTAATGGCTTCTAGATGGGATTTGCCTCTTGCCACCATGATGATTATTTTATCGTTTCGCTTTTGACAATTCTCTGTTTGGATATCTGTCCCCTTGGTTTCCATCAGTTCTAAAAAGTTGACATTTTTATGTCTTCCCTGGATGGGCAATCGCCCACCCAAAGTGATTCCTATTAGCAGTGTGTTATACTTATTTTGGTCTGTCTACAAAGACTAATCTTGTTATTGGGATTCACACCAATTGAAATACCTTGTGAAATGCTGGTGGCTTTGGGACTGGTGGCATATTCATGGCAAGAGGAGCATGATACTACATAGAACACAGAAAAACTACAACACAAACAGGCCCTTTGGCCCACAAGTTGCGCCAATCATATCTCTACCTACTAGGCTTATCTATAACCCTCAATCCTATTAAGTCCTATGTACTCATCCAGTAATCTCATAAAAGACCCTATCGAATTTGCCTCCACCACCACTGACAACAGCCGATTCCATTCACCCACCACATTCAATGAAAAACTTACCCCTGACATTTCCTCTGTACCTACTCCACAGCACCTCAAACCTGTGTCCTCTCGTGGCAGCCATTTCAGCCTGGGAAAAAGCCTCTGAGGATCCACCCAATCAACACCTCTCAACATCTTATACACCTCTATGAGGTCATCTCTCATCCTTCATTTCTCCAAGGAGAAAAGATCGATAAGGCATGCCACCCAATCCAAGCAACATCTTTGTAAATCTCCTCTGCATCCATTCAATGGCTTCTACATCCCTCCTGTAATGAGGTGACCATAACTGAGCACAGTACTCCAAGTGAAGTCTGACCAGAGTCTTATATATTCTCTGTGCAGCAAATGGTTGGTGCCATGCTGAGCTGTGCACTGTTTGCATATTCACTCCACAAGTTGTGCTTGAAGGCTTGTTTAGAAAATCAATTCAGATCTGAATCTTTTAAGTTACATTGGTGAAGTGGTCCTTGTAGGTAAGTGTGCAATCTACAGTTACTTAGCTGTAAGATATATATTGGCTATGTGCCCTGTTCCAATCGATCTTCATCCACAATATTGTTCAGCTCTGGTGACACACTTACATAATTATGAAAATATGAAGCAACTGCCTTCAACACACTGTGCTTTTGACTGACTCCACAATAGTCAGGGATGATTGCCATATCTTGATTAAATTTGTCCTCAACCTTTTGGAAGCCCATCTCTTGTCTGCTGAAAGCATATCATTTGTAAATACGTTGACCAGGGATTGGATTAAGAACAGATTCCTGGGGCAGAGTATTCTTCTGGAATGGAAAATCTCCAGCTTCAAAATTGAATCAAGGCATGAAGAGAATCGAGCACATAATGCAAGGATTCTCAGATTACTAGCAGATAAAAATGTATAATTGTCAGCACACACTGTAGTCAAAAAAGGTAAAGCAAAAGAAAGCATGGTAAAGACCCTGATAGATGTCTAGAAGATTATGAGAGGCATAGATAGAGGGGATAGTCAGAAGATTTTTCCCAGGGTGGAAGAGTCAATCACTAGAGGGCACAGGTTTAAAGTGTGAGGGGCAAGGTTTAAAGGAGACATATGAGACATTTTTTTTTTTTTACACAGAGACTAGTGGGTGCCAGGAACTAGTTGTCGGGGAGATAGTGAAAGTGGATACGGTAGTGACTTTTAAGGGGCATGTTGACAAATACATGAATAGGATAGGAAAAAGAGGGATATAGTCCCTAGAAGAGTAGGGGATTTTAGTTCAGTCGGGCAACAGGGTTGGTGCAGCTTGGAGGACCGAAGGACCTATTCCTGTGCTGTAATTTTCTTTGTTCTTTGTTCAATTATAAGGTTGCAATTGTAGGTGCATAAAAATCTGAAAATATCATTACAAGGAAGGATCAAGGTCAGACAATGGGTGGCTTCTCTTTGGATAAGAATATTTAGATGACCTAAAGTTCAAGATTAGAGATGTTGGTCCAGCTGATCTAAACAAACAATGACATGGTGGCACAGTGGTTAGCACTGCTGCCTCACAGTTCCATGGACCTGGGTTAGATTCCCAGCTTGGGTCACTGTCTGTGTGGCATCTGCATGTTCTCCCTGTGAGGGTCTGCGTAGGTTTCCTCCGGGTGCTCCGGTTTTCTCCTACAGTCCAAAGATGTACTGGTTAGATGCACTGGCCATGCTAAATTCTCCTTCCGTGTACCTGAAATAGAACATAGAACATTACAGCGCAGTACAGGCCCTTCAGCCCTCAATGTTGCGCCAACCAATGGAACCAATTTTATGACCCACTAACCTAAACTATTCCAATGCTATCCATATGCCTATCCACTGAAAGACACCAGTATATGGTGACTAAGGGATTTTCACAGTAATTTTATTACTTGTGATTAATTAATAAACATTTTTACTTTAATTCATTGTTTTGTAGGATTCAAATACCAAATAATATGTCAAAATGAAGATAGGAGGAGGGGAGAAATTTGGAAGAAGTTTATTATTTCCTCTGCAGCTTTAATTGTTTCTCTCCATGGATGCTGCCTGATCTGTTGAATATTTCCAGCATTTTTCTGTTTGCTTTAATTAACATCAAATCTCTCCATCATCCCTCTTTGTTCAGGTTCTCTCAAGCTCACCCTCTATGCCTTCATTCCAGTTGAATTTATTTTCTGAAGGTGATAGAACATTCAACAAAAAGCAGATGGGGGAGAAAACAAACTCAGTTGGAATTTTACCTCAATTAAGTTGCTGAACTTTGACTTCATCTTTCACAATTATTCAAAGCTACTGAGTAGGAAGTGATAGAATCTAAGAAAGTCATTCCATCAATTCAGTATGCTGATTGAATATACAAGTGTGCCCTGAGAAATTAGATGCATCGCGCATGCTCATACTACACACTGAAATTCCACTCAGACAGCTTTGGAGGGGTATAAAGATATTAAGCATACATATAGACTTTTGAGAGAGTGGAGTCTTCAAGTAAAACTCCAATGACTCTTTTATGAAATATGCAATTTTATTTTTAAACTTTGCCTTCAAACTCTGAAATTCAGCAAGGAAAACAAGACCTAAAGAAACATCAGAAAGTATTTTTAGCCACGTGAAGAAACTCAGTGACCCAATTGTACAATCAGGAAGATATACTGCCTATAAAATAGCAGCAACTGCATTCTGTACAGCATGCACCTTTAATACTGAAACAGCGTATCACAATGTACCTACAATAACAACAGGTACAACAGATATTTAGAATAGTATTTGAATGAAATATTGCTCCTTGTGACAAATTCAATATTTGATCTTTTGGGTGGTACGTTAGCAAAAAGACTTTTAACTTGTTGGGTTTAAGTTTGATTTGAACTTAACCCAACTAGTCACACAAGAATATCCTCCCAAATCCCAATTATCACTCCATGTGAAATGATTTGAACATCCTTACCTCAATTTCCAGCAAGTACAGGAGCACAACATAAAGCTACCCACAAATTATCACTAAATTACCTGATATATTAGTAATAATATTTCCTACTCATTCATGGGACATGGACTTTGCTGGCCAGACAAGCATTTATTGCCCTTCCTTAATTGTCCTTTAACTGAGTAGATTTTTTAAAAATCAATCACATTTCTGTGGATCTGGAGTCACATGTAGGCCAGACCAGGAGCGCATGGCAGATTTCCTTCCTGAAAGAACATTATTGAACCATGTGGATCATTACTACAATTAGCAACAGTTTCATTGTGATCATTAGACCTCTAATTCCAGATTGTTTAGTGAATTTAAATTTCACCAGTTCTGTGGTGGGATTCAAGCTCCAGCCTCTAGAACACCATCCTGGGTTTGTGAAGTACTAGTCCATCAACATTACCACTACACTACTGCCTTGCAATAATATGCAAATTTAAACTATTCTGCAGTAATATGTAAACTATTTATCAAGTTAATCAAAAACAGCTATTTAGGGAGCATATTATGGTCTGAACTTTTATTACTTCCTTCACATTGAGAAATTAGAAATTCTACTTATCTTAAGAAATCATGTTTGCAGTATACTTTGATCTTAACCAAGTTGGACTGCAGTGCTCTACTGAAGGCATTAAAAGAGTTTTTATTGAACGAATCATACAATAGTTAAATAATAAATTACATTCAATTGATATTAATTATGACCTGGACAAACTGCCATCCATACAGGAAATAAAAGTAAAAAGGAATTAATGGAACTCAACATATTATTGAGTCTGTTTTTGATTAAATTTAGTTCAATTAACTCAACCTTAATCTATTCTTTTCAAGTCAAGAGAGTCAGATTTTTAAAAAAAGAATTGCGTTTATGTCGGAAAAAGTAATTAAAGTCAGAATTAACATTCCCTACTGGTACTGAGGCACAATGGGGTGAAAGGAGGAGGACAAAGTTTATCAGAGTGCTTTTATATTATGCTAAAATACACCAATATGTAGCTCATAAATATTGGATAAACAAAAAAAAAATTCAAGGGTATAATGGTCACAAGAAAACTGAAAAGTGATGACAGATTTAGGTTCAGTCAATTTTACAATGTCATGCATCACTATTTACTTCTGAACACAACTTATTGAATAAAGGGCAGCTTGCATTTTCTGCATGTCTTTTGAAAATGAGACTGATATATGAAGCAGTACATAATATTCAGACTGTAGAAGCCTGATAAAAAATTTCAAATGGATGTGCTTTACATCAAAAACTGTTTATGGTTCAAGGTTTTCTTTTATTATTTTAACATGGTTAGTTCTCAAGGAACATAATTATCATAGATACGAAATATTATTGTGGCATTTTTGAAAATATGTATATATAATAGATTTAATAGTCTGTGCTGTAATTCCTCTCCTTCAATATTTAATTAATAGCAGAGAACAATATGTCCAATTGTGAGAGATTTATTAAGGTCATTATTTCTAGTGCAGTCAATAAATTTGGTTTCAAAGCTTAAACTCCACATTTGGTTTAAATACTATGCTGGGGAGGAGGGAGGAATCATTTGTCTTAGCCTAAAACAAATTTTACTAGGCCAAAACAAGTAGAAATTTACAGTACTGAACAGACATTGATACTGATATTTGGAAATATCTTCTGAAGGAAGATCAGTTCACACCAAGAGAACTTTTCAAGATTGCATGGTTGGTTATTGTATATGTTTTTTGTCACTCATAAACAACAAGATCTGATTTTAGCCAATAAAATCAATCTATAAATTATACAATAGAATTGCAATGATACTGTGTTTTTTTGATAATTTTTCTGTTTATGGTGAGATTGTTTTAAGAGGCAATGCTTTATTACAAGAGTCAATTTGTCTGGGAAAACGTAGCTCAAATGCTGAGAATGCAGGATAAAAGAAAAGTTACTTATTAATCACAAGTAGGCTCACATTAACACTGCAATGAAGTTGTTGTGAAAATTCCCTAGTCACAACACTCTGGCATCTGTTTGGGCAAATTGAGAGAGAGTTTAGCATGGCCAAGGCATCTAACCAGCACAAGTTTCAGACTGAGGGGGGGAAACAGGAGCATCTGAAGGAAATGCACACAGAAACAGGGAGAATGTGCAGATTCCGCACAGTGACCCAAACCGGGAATCCAACCTGGTCTCTGGTGCTGTGAGACAGCAGTGCTAACCATTGTGCCACCATGCTGCTGATTTTAGCTAGGACTGTTTGTAGAGTTAACGGATCTTTTGTTTATTTTGGTTCTCCTGCAATTTCAGACGAGGTATGTGGAGTCAAGTGGTTAATGGAAGGAGCTAAGCTTGCCAGAAAAAATATGTTCCCATTTTAAGATGCAGGACAGTTGCTGCCTGGATCTGGTGGAAGAAAAAAAATCTCTCTTTCTGCCCAATGGCTTTCTGAAAGCTCTAAGACTGTTAGCTTTAGTCATAAGAATTATGCCTGTATTTTGCGAACTAACTATAAAGAGAGGTTTAAATCTATCAGAGAAATACTGCTTGATTGGAACTAATAGTTTAAAGGATTTTATTCATGTCAGAAGTAGGCTTACATTAACACTGCAATGAAGTTACTGTGAAACATAATAGTGATAAAATAGTGACAGGTAGAAGTTAAGAGCTATATTTTGCCATGTTTAAGTGTTGTTCAATTGTTCAAAGTTAAACTTATTAACTTGTTATAAACGGTCTAAGGTTTGTTTTGATAAAAGTTGCCTAGTTTGTCAGTAAAATGTGTCGGAGTTTGCGCGTTCTCCCCATGCTTGCGTGGGTTTTCTCCGGGTGCTCCGGTTTCCTCCCACATCCCAAAGATGTGCTCTTAGGCTAACTGGCAAAACAAATTCTCCCTAAATTGTCTCAAATTTGGTTTTTAATCCATAGATTTATAAACATGGACAGAGATCACGGGTAGAGGTGGGAACATCGGGGTGGCAGTGCGGGCTCATTGGGCCGAAGGGCCTGTTTCCCGTGATGCTTTGTTCTTTGTTCTAGGGTGAAACATCCTATCCTCACACAATATACCTTGGGGTTTCTGATCTGGTACCCTAATAAGATTCTAAATTAAGCAAATTAATGCTGTTTATTCAGTTACTGATCTGATTATTAAGGGAGAAACCTTGCGTCAGAGCCAATAACTTTGCCATATCTATATTCCAAGTTGGTAGCCAAATGCTTTTACTTTGCAAATCAGAATGGACATATATAACATCCGTATATCAATATGAATGTTAGACCATTAAGCCAGTTAAGCTTTTCTAATGTTATTACTGCAACTTATGTAGCTAAACTACCTTTGACTTACTCAAAATATATTGCATTGTTATTGCGATTGGTTCTTTTTAAAGTTAAGCTACTTCAACAACTACTCAATCACAAATCTGAGCTAATTGTATTAATGTGGAATGTGTTTATAATGCAGCAAATAAGGCCATTATTTGTTCGCAACTTACGTTTGGAAAGAAAGAGGACAAATTGCTTCCTCAAGAGTATTGAAATCAACTCTGGTTAGGAAACAAAATTCTAAAATTCTATTAAATTAAATGTATTTTATGAAAAAGAAAGAATAATTTTTAAGGCTTTCCAAACTGGCTGAAGAAAATCAGGCAGACTCTGCTAAGCTGCAGAGTCACACACATGTTGCATGTAGTGGCAGAGCAGGAAACTTACTATGCAGTTCAAAAAGGATGGAAGCTCTCCATAAGGTTTCAAAAAGGGCCTTTTCTAATCAGAGGGGCTGAGATTTCGGACTGTGTTTGGCATATATGAAAAAGGGATTTTGGTGTAAGCCTAGGGTCATTTGAAAAAAAATCAAGTCAACAGTTCTGAGGGTTACACGTTCTTAGTCATAATTGATTACATTGACCAGAAGTTATGAGATCTACTGCATTTAATCAAACCATTGAAAAACTTGATGAAATTTTAGCGAGATTTGATAAACCAGACCAGATTGATCTTCTATGGTGGCAGAGAAGAGGGGGTAAAGAAATGAATACATAGAAGTCTTACAGGTTGCCTATGAAGAGTGGGGTGGGGGAACGAGGGCATATTTATGCAGAACTTTCTTGCAGGAGATAAAATAAATGTGAAGTAGTTTTTGTTGGGATAGATTTTGCAGACTCGATGGAAGCAGAATGCTTGATGGGCAAAGTCACCTTTTCTCATTGTGTACTTACAATGTAAAAATACAATGAACTCGAAAAAACATTGGTGCAAGGATTCTCAAGTCATAAATACTTCAGTAATCCTATTGGGACTGACAATTTTTTTTGCAATTTAAAATTACTTTGAGTTGCTGTGGAGCAGAAATGTTGCCTGTCTTAAAGTAGGCAATCACAGTGTCAGCATCATCAAGGATTTTACTTGATTATGACTCCACAGGCCGTACTAGTGAATGACATAACAGAACCAAGGACATCAAAAGTATAAGAGAATTTTTAAAATGAGCCTGTGAAATTAAGTCAAAAACAAATGTCTATGCAGAACAAGAGTCACCTAGGAGAAGAGTAATATGGACACTGTCACTACACATTGTTCGTAAAATAGGATTTGAACGTGCAAAGGAACATGATTGGAACTCTCAGGAATATCTGTGCAGGATCCAGCATTAAGCTTGATGCATTAAAAGTAATAACTCTACTATTCAGCTATGCATAATTGCCAATTTTTTTTTATGAGTACAGAATTTGCTGGAGTGAGGCATCTTACACTTTGCCTGTTACTTACACTTCTCCCCTCAGCCTTCAGTGCCTGCAGGTGCAAATTGATAATAGGATGGTGAGGGTGACTGGTAATCAGGGATTTTGGTGAAAAACAGAATCAACAGTTTTCCTCTTTAAACAATGAAATTTAAATGTTGAAAATAAAATAAAAAAGTGCTAAGGTCAGCAAAAGGATGAGTTACAGCTAAACAAGGTATATAAAGAGAAAGAGAGAAAAAAAAGGCCAGAATCTTCCACATATGGGTGATGCTTAAAGTGTTGGAAAATGATTATTTGGAGGTTTGTAAACTCCCAATAACTTCACCTCTGCATGTTTGTGATGAAGTCTCATGATGTATTTGGCACTCTCCCAAAGGCACGTTCTCCATTTTGGTCACTCACCTACCAGAATTACCTAAGATTTTTGAAGAATATCCCTAAAGAGTTTCCCTTGTCTGCCTGAGAGCCTGGTAGAGCATTTGCTTTGATAGGCTGGTGTCTGACATGTCTCACGTAGCAGAGCTGGTTTGATTAATACCTCAATGTTGGGCAAGTTAGCTTGTGAGAAGATACTGGACCCTCTTTGTTACCACTGATTTGTAGAATTTTGAGAAAATATCACTGGTGGTATGTTGAAGTGCCTACTGTAAGTCCTCCAAGTTAACAAAACATGCAAGACTGAGAGATCACTGCTGAACTCTGACCTGAGTCTCAGATTTGAAATTACCTGAGACTTCTCAAAAATACTTTTTTTCACTTGGGTGATAACTGAGCTGGCATTTTGGAGACTGTGATGACTTTTGTTGTCAATGCCTATTTTTGTTGAGAGGATATTCCAAAGAAACAGAAAATGGTCTATATTTTCCAGAATCTTGCTGCTGACTTTAACTGACAGGGAGGCATTCTGCTGTTGGACCATAATTCAATAAGCAGGAAAACACAAGTTGACTGGAACCTCTTCATAGTTGGTTCAGATTTTCATACGAAAACAAGTAAAAACTAAATTTTATTTAGTGCATGAGCTGTTGTGCAGGGAAAAAAATAAACCATGAAGAAAATTGGATTCTGTTCAATCAACGTGTAAACGGCAATCAACATGTAAACGATCACTCTCTCACGGGCAACTAGAGATGGCAGTAAATGCTGGCCAGCCAGCAATGCCCACGTTCCACAAATGAATTAAAAAAAACACTAAGCATCAAAAACTTGAAATTGAAATAAAAGACAGAGACTGGATTTTTACAATTCATTTATGGGATGTGGGCATCAATAGCTAGACCAGCATTTATTGTCTATCCCAAACTGCCCTTCAGAAGATGGTGACGAGTTGTCTTTTTGAACAGCTGCAGTTCCTGAGGTATATCCACAGTGCTGTTATGTAGGCAGTTCCAAGATTTTGACCCAATAACAGTGAAACAATAGCAATATATTTCCAAGTCAACATGGAAAGTGACTTGAAGGGGAACCTTCAGGCGTGGTGGTCCTAGCTATCTGCTACTGTTGTCCTTCTAGATTGTAGTGGCTGTGAGCATGGAAGATGCTGATGATATTCAGTTTTTGTGCACTTATCCATGCAAGTGGGGAGTATTCTATTACAGTCCTGACTTGTGCCTTGTTGATGGCAAACTGATTCTGGGGAGCTAGGAGGTGAGTTACTCGTCACACCATTCCTAGACTTTGGCCTGCTCTGGTAGTCACAGATATTTATTTGGCTAGTCAATGGTAACCCCCAGGATGTTGATAGTGGGGGATTCAGTGATAGTAATGACATTGAATGTTATGAGGTAATAATTAGATCCTCCCTGGTTGGAGATGATCATTGCCTGGCACTGTATAGCATGAATGATACTTGTCACCTGTCATCGCAAGTTTGGATATTGTGCAGGTCTTGGGATTGCTTAAATATCTCAGTCATCACAAATAGTACTCAACATTGTGCAGTCATCAGCAAACATCCCTACTTAAATTGGAAGGATGCTCACTAAAGTAGCTAAAGATGCTTGGGCCTAGGATACTATCTTGAGGAACTTCTGCAGTGATGTTCTACAGCTCAGATGACTGACTTCCGGATGACACCAAAGTCGGAGGAGTGGTAGGTAATGAAGAGGGGTGTTATAGTTTGCAGAGAGACTTGGACAAGTTGCAGAGCTGGGCCAAGAGGTGGCAATGGAGCTAAATACGGAAAAGTGTGAGGTAATTCACTTTGGCAGGAATAACAAATGTGTAGAGTATAGGGCTAATGGTAGGACTCTTAATACTGTTGAAGAACAGAGGGATCTTGGTGTATATGTACATAGATCCCTGAAAGTTGGCAATCAAGTCGATAAGGTTGTTAAGAAGGCATACGGAGTCTTAGCTTTTATTGGTAGGGGGATTGAATTTCGGAGCCGCAACGTCATGTTGCAACTGTACAAAACTCTAGTGCGGCCGCACTTGGAGTATTGTGTGCAGTTCTGGTCCCCACATTATAAGAAAGATGTGGAGGCATTGGAGAGGGTACAGAGGAGGTTTACCAGGATGTTGCCTGGTATGGAGGGCAGGTCTTATGAAGAGAGGCTGAGGGATTTGAGGTTGTTTTCGTTAGAAAGGAGGCGGCTAAGAGGAGACCTTATTGAAACATATAAGATGATTAGAGGTTTAGATAGGGTGGACAGTGATAGCCTTTTTCCTAGGATGGAGAAAGCTAGCACGAGGGGACATAGCTTTAAATTAAGGGGTGGTAGTTATAGGACGGATGTCAGAGGTAGGTTCTTTACCCAGAGGGTGGTAAGGGTATGGAATGCCCTGCCTGCTGCAGTTGTAGATGCGCCAAGTTTGGTGGCGTTTAAGAGGTTAGTAGATAAGTTTATGGATGAAAAGGGAATGGTTTAGGTTAGAGGGTCATTGCTTTTTCTTAATTGGTCGGCGCAACATCGAAGGCCGAAGGGCCTGTTCTGCGCTGTAATGTTCTATGTTCCAACCGTCACAACCATCTTACTTTATGCCTGGTATGACCAAACAGCTGAACTTTTCCTCCTGATACAGTTCCGCTAGGGCTCCTTGAGGCCACACTCAGTCAAATGCTACCTTTGTGTCAAAGGCAGTCACTTTCAAGGAACTGAAAATTCCAGAATCTCAAGGAAAGGTATACTGAACTCACCTATATAAGAATAATATATAAAATTTAAGTTTTTTTTTGAGATACCTAGTTTGGTTTAAATCATCCCATGTTAATTAATTTAATTATACAGATTACACTTAACTCTTAGTCCCTTCCTAGCAGATCAAGTAACTGATCATCTTGTATTTCGCTAGATTCCTGGTCTTCTTCCGGACAGAACTTCCCAATAGATCACCCTTTCTCAACATGCCCATTAAGCAGACCACCTGCTCCTTTATCAATTCTGACCATATGCACTGACATCGTAACTCTACATTACCGTACTCTCTCTATTTAGGTCTTCAACACTGTCACTATTGCTCCAATTCATAAAACAGAAAATTTCTAATTTGGCCATTTTCTTCAAGTATAGTCAACCATCCTATTCCATGAAAAGTTATAGAACACATCAATGCCTCAATTACCTTCCCATCGCTTCTATCCTGTCTACTAAACTGATAATGCACTGACTACCTCAGTAATATAGAGTGTGGCTCATTCTCCTACAGTCATCAATCTTTTTCAATGCATTTCATTCTATTACCTAATCTACTTGCCTCCAAAATTTCTTCTTGGCAGTCAATCTTTTCTCCTGACTCCAATCATAACAATCACATTATTAACATTTTCCATTTCTTCCAAAGACTTCTCCCTCCCCTATCCATGTGGTCAGATCTAGTGCACATCTGGACTCCATTTTTTATCATCTTTTACTCATTTACATGTTTCCACCTAGAAAATCATTTGAAACCAAAGAGTCAGCTTCCAATCGAACGCCAACTTTTTCCTCTATAGCTCCATTACCAATCCCCAGATTGTTCATATACTCCACTGGTTTTCAAACATTAAGACGTGATTGTTCTACATTCGTTAAAACTGAAACCAGATCTTTCAATTCAAAACACCTACACTGCTCTTGTATCCATTGCTTCTATTTATAAAGCCTACGATACTAAATAATTTATTAATATATGTGTGTGTTAAATCTGGAACTTATACAAAATGTCAGAGCTAGAGCTCTCTCTGTACAAGTTCCACTTATCCCTCCAAATTGGTTTGAAAGTTTTTGTTCCGGCTAACTGCATAATTGTTTCAAAAGAATAGATTCCAATAGTCAAAGGGAAATGCTCAATTCAATAATCACAAACAGAATATCTGATTTTAGAATCATGCCAACTGTATAATTCAGGTCAGAATTACAATAATTAGTTATGTCATTTCAAGGATTATAGAAAATGCTTTGTAAAGTTTGCCCTTCTCAGTTTGTATGGTGAAGATTACAGATAGTAAAGATGTTTTCCAGTGTATCTTGGATAGCACCAATATGCAAATAAGTATCTTTTTGTAAGGTAAGATGTCTGAGTAAAATGCTCTTTTGCAAAGTTGGTGCAGATTCAATGGGCCAAATGGCCTTCTTTTGCACTCTATGGTGCAAAATGCATATGGATTCTATGGTTCTACGGTTAACAATTCTGTGACTCATGTGAAAATCTCACCAGGGCATTTATTACTGAAAAGAATCATTGCCTGAAGATCCACGCCATAAAGTAAATGGAACATGGTTTTCCTGTATCCAGAAATGCTGTATAGTATCTTGAACTATCTATCAATATTCAGAAAAAGACAGGATAACCACAAAGTTTGTTTCTTTCCCAGTAAGCATTTACCAAAATGATTACTCTCTCCTTAGATTTTATAAATGTTGCTGGTGTTATGAAAGGAGGCTTGTGAAAAACATGAACAAAATTCCAAAAAATGAAAATATCTACATGAGCTACAGAAAAAAACTTGGCAAACTTATTCTCAAAACATTCCCATAAGATCTATTTCTGGGTACTGTTAGAAGCTGCACTGTCTTACAGTTTCAGTCTCACCGCATTCTTCATTTAACCAAATGGTCTTGAGGTTTTCACTACAATAATCACAATACTCCCACAGATTGAGACATTGATCAGGAATGAGCTCAGTTCTGTTCATTTATAGACTGTGCTCATGTGATGTGACCACACCACATTATTGCAAACCTAAACCTTTTCATATGGCAGCAGACCATCATCTGAATCTATGTTTGCAAAGCAATCATTGATGATGCTTCACTTTCCCTAACCTATTTAGTTCAAACAGACTAAATTCTTAACATCATTGTGAACATTTCAATTAAATATCATCAAAGCTTAAGATTTTTCAGATTAAAAAGATTCAACTTCCAGATCTATAATGATAACCAAGAGCTTTTAAACACCAAATGTGTTTTCTTTGAACCTTTCCCTGTATCAATAACCAGTTGAGGGGACTAAAACTGAACACAGTGAGGAAAAATTAATGGAGGGGAAGAAAGGATTAAAATATGACTACTCTTTATAGAAAACTCTGTAAAAGGGATAAGCCTTAAATGATTCTGAGGGATTAAGCTGCATATCAGTGGAATTGTGAATCCACCCACTCCTGAGTGATGGGAAGTTGGGCATAGGAAGCAAAAAAAAATCTGTAAGGTTCTGTGAAAAGAGAGAGACAGCACTATGACAGTTCTTAAACTGTACCTTATTACCAGTGCTGGCTAAATACTGGCATAGCCAAGTTAAGAATTTTAGTTGGAAGAAGCTATGTTAATCTAGTGTATTTGTGGATTTTCCAAATATAGAACCAAAAGTAGCAACTATTGTTGATGGAAGATAAAGAACTAGGGAGTGCTGTTCAGAGGTGGGAAGAAAACTTTATTCCTCAGGTAATTATAGCATCAAGCCAAACATAAATACCTTAACGCGCTTTCTTTTTATGGAAAATAAAGCTTACATAGCATCACAATGATGGTCTGCCATTGCAGCCTACCTGGCAGCTTCTGTGGCTGTTCCCTTGGGTTACACTTCCATTGCTGCCACAGGGATGAAGACTGATGTGCCATAGTTTCATTTGTTGAGGCCATGTCTCATGAAGCAGGACAAGTGTAAGCTGTTGGATCTATGTCTGGGAAGGCAGCTTAAGAAATGTAACAGTGCTGACATGCTCTTTTCAAAGCATCTCTACATTAGTATTCCTCAGATGTCATTACTCTACCTAAGCAAGGCTTTGTTTTAAACTAGTGCTATCCAATTTCCCCACCACCCAATATCCTAAAATTCTCCTCCACCGCACATTTCAAATGCATCTGCTTTCATTCGATGCCTAGCTCACAGCAATTGGGGGATGTATGTAAAGGTTCAATATTGTAATAACATTACCTTTTCCACTTACTGGCTAATTAATATTACTCTTGAGCTGTTATCTTATCTTACTGATCATCTTTTACAGTTAAAGCAGATTCTTCCCGTTATGAAGTATATTTTTCTGTATAGCAGAAATCAAGAACAAGCATTAATGATTTCCCATTAATCCAATAAGAAGTGTCTGTTTTGGATTCTCTATTGATAAATATTTGCTGTAGTGGTCCACTGACAAATTAGTCAGGTTCTGCACAAATGACTTGATCTTCCATCTGTCATTTTATTTGTTTGATCAAATCTTAGCAAGTGCTTTTGGACACAGAAAGCATTCTTTCACAAGAGAAGTAATTGTTGTTTCCAAGTACTGGACATGTTAAGGTGCTCAGAATTGCTGCCTCAGAAACAAGTGTAGACATTTGCTTCATCAATTTTTAAGAGGTGCCCATTCAAACACATTGCAGCACAGCTGTAATTGTTTGCAACATAAAACTATCATAATGATTGAAGATAGACTTCTTCAGCACGCGAACACCAGCACAAATACAACTTCATTTATCAAAGAACAAGTCACAGTGAAAACCTACCTACAGCAAGGCTTTGAAATATTAATGTTTAGGAAATCAACCCAGTCCCATCTATTTGATAATCACGCTACACTTACCTGTATGGTTCTTAAAACTGACACAACATGAACACTACAAATTGTGTTAATCCCACATTATCTGCTAGCACTAATGTGCTGATTTGCTCACTTTATCTCCCTTGTCTAAGCTTAGTTTCCAAAGATCACATCAGTATTGCAATTCTCAACAGCAATTATCCAGACTATATCTTCAACCACACTGAGTTGCTGTCACCCAAAACAAGGCAAAGATTGATAAAGCACAATTCAATATGCCATTGCTCTGTTAGTCCCAACTTCTGGTTTCTATTTCTAACTATGCCAGTTAGTCTGCTTCAACTTGGAGGAGAGGTGGGTAGGGAGAGTGTACCCAATGACAGAGGAAACATCAGTTCTGAGTGTTCTCTAATTGATCGATTATTCCCCAGCAGGACATCATCATCAGCAGCATAGACAGGAATAATACCAACTGCCACTTTCAGTGACAACTTACCTTGAATTGGACAGTGACAAAATGGAGTTTGAGAATAATGTATGAAGTTACTACCAACATGTTAGACCAGTTTTATTATGCAATGTACAGACATATGGAACAGCAAGCTAGAGCAATGACGTATAAACTGAGGTTAAAGAGAAGCAGAGTCAGACCTGTGGCAAGTGGGTGGGGCCACAACATTACCTTGCTATTGGGCTTTTGCTTTGATGGGTTGGTGTGAATCACTCAGAGGTTATTGTAGAGACATGTAACATGTCCAAACTTCGATAAACTAACATTCAAAATATCAAGACATCACTACACAGGAAACAATATTGTGTATACTGGAGCATTTCTCAAACATTTAAAAGGGGACCTGCTGTAGATTATAACAACAACTGTGTTTCTCCGGAGAGATTTTTCCCTGCTCTGCATACTTGCCAAGTTATGAAGTGACCTGCACCCTGTAACTTCACCTATACTATTTAAACTCAATTCCAGGAGTTGCCTCTGAACCTCTGAATTAACAAGAATTGCCTAGAAAACCCAACACCACGGCTTGAAGCTTCTCTCAGATTTTTCCCTCTCCTCAAGAGCAATGAACACAATGCTTGCTCAGTATGACAAGAATCAGAAACTCAACAAGTGAAGGATCAGACTATCCCTTGATTTATCATTCTCACTTACTGTTTGCAAAGAGACAATTCAAAACAATTCACAAGATAATGTGCTGCACTTTCACTGTCAAAACTTTTTAAAAGAAACAGCAAGCACACACTGCAAGCATATAAGTAATTGGTACGGTACCATTATAGGAGAGTCGTGGTTTGCTGAGACACATTATAAAGTGCATCTCCATCTCGTCGGAAGCTACAGATTTCGAACAAATTGGGCACTTGAAACCTGAAAGGAAAAATAACATTTATAAATGTTTAAATTAATGAGAGAGAAAAAATAATTTTATTGCTTCTGCTCGAAGAGATGTTCTCTTAAATGTAGACAATGATTGAAATTTTAGTATATATACCATTTTCCAATTCAAGCAAATGCAGCTTTCTTCACTAATAATCCAGTTCAATTTTAGTTTCCTTATCTTCCTTTAAAGAGAACATTAATTAAATAATCACTCAATACACTTATCTTTTAAAGATAATTTTCCTCTACCACTTATTTTATGAAATTGCTTAAGGAAGATGTTGATTTAAATAATGGATAATTAGGATAACAGACTCTGGAACTTAAATTAACCAGGGTGGTGAAAAATTAACTAAACTATTTTTAGGAATCTTCTGGGGAGTGGGACAGTGGAAGGATTGCCGGTCAAAAGCTACTTCACTTAGGAACAGTAATCTTTTTATGGCTTAAATTTATGCAAATCTTTTTAAAAAAAGTAATCATCTGATTTGTATTACTAGACCTGAAAGGGTATCCCAAGAACATATCCATAATTTACATTTCTTCCCATATCTTCAGACTATTTGAAAGCACTCTAACTGCAGATAACTAAGGATGGTAAAGTAAACTGACAATCTCAGGACGCCCATTCCTCATTTTACAATCACAACATTTACAATCCGTATAATACCCAATGCTTTAAACAACCAGTGCTATAAAATGTTTTCCATTGAATTAATCACCATTTTGTTAGTCCTTAATCAAAAAGCTAGTTCATCAAAATTGTGACTGTCAAACTTAGGGCGATGATTTAATGTTTCCGCATTTAGCAATGTAGTTTTGCATTGGTAATTATACACGCAGCAGTACAAATTAAGCTATTTAGGACAAATCTGCATTTATAACAAAGCAATTAGAAATACTTTAACTTAAAATAATGAGATTTAACAGAATTAATATTTCACATTTATGTTAAAATAATTTATATATAAAAATAATTAAACAATAGATTTCCCATATAATTAAAACCAAACCTCATGCATTTATTCAATTTAAAATACCATTACAAATAAGACATTAATTAGCAGCTTTTAATAAATATAATTTATATTAATAATCCCAGAAGCTTTCGAAATACTGAGTGGGAGCAGAGTGGATAAGATTATCAAAAAATCCACACTAAAGCATTCTTTCATGTGTGCAGATTACTCCTCTAAAATGAAGTCAATATTCAAATTTAAGGTTTGAATTCTCCAGTAATTGAAAATAAACAATGCAAATTACCTAATAAATGAAAATTCAAAGCTGAAAACATATGAATAATTTAAACCCTGCATCTATTAAGAATAGGCACAAGTACACTTGCAGACTGCAATCCTGGACATGGGGAGCAGTTGATCACTTTCTTACTGCCACAATGATTCCATTATTAAGGCTACTGGCACAGTGCCCAAAGGCAGAGCTGAAACACAGTTCTGAGCACTCTCATTCATAATCACCGAAGTAGTACATGTATATCTTGTGTTGCAGCTGCAGGTGTCCAGTTGGAGCCTGCATTCTGAGACAAGTTTCCTGTTAGCTATCAGGTGTTTTCCATCAGATGCTACTTTCCTGAAGGGGATTAGGAGAAACAAAATCAAGATGAGATGGGGCATGTGGAGGAGAGGGGAGAGGGGGAATGGTGTAAGTAGAGAGTTTGGAGACCGGGCAGGGAGAGGAACTGAAGGGAAGCTGGAAAGAGTGGGGAGATTGGAGGCAATGACCCTTCTGAACCCCACAGTTGCAGTCTGCTATCCTGAAAATTACATATCCTGAATAATCTCACACTTCCCCTTTCAGAGGTCAGCCTAACAGACGCACAGTTCTGTTTTCATGCTCCCTTCTTTCTTAAAAAGCAGGTCACCTTAGCTACTTTCTAATCCGTGAAGACTGTTCTGGAATCCAGTACATTCTGGCAAATCAAAACCAATGCTTTCACTTTCTCTGTAATAACCCTTTTTGAAAAGCTGGGGATTTGTTGACCCATTAAATTCTCTAGTACTCATATTGATTTCTTTAAATTTTTCCACTTGGCTATGGATTCCCCACAATGTTTTGTTGTGACTTCCACAGTGAAGATAATGACTCTGCCATTTCCTTATTTACCATTATAACTTTTCTTGTCTCTGTGTTGATGGTGGAGGGTATGAATGTTAAAGTTTTGAATAGGATGTGTCCCTGAACTGAAAATAGTGTGTTTGGGGCCCCCATGCACTATTTTCACTCCAGGAAGAGGGGAGGGGCCGCGGCGGAGGAATGAGTCATGCCTACTGACTCCCAAAGCTTTTGGAGCTCACCGTCACCATAATGATGACTGAGTGCCAAGGTAGAAAGAATACCTTGCTTCCCTGGGACTTCTGTCCAGTTGTAGTCTATAAGGCTGTATGGCCTTTATTCTACCAGCTATTTCCCATAACCTCTCCATATACAATCATCAGTTATGCAATACGTACAGAATAAATGAGCTATATTATCACAATACAAATAGTGAAATGCTCAAAAAGAACTGCTGCTCTTACAAACATATAAAAGTATTAATCAGATACTCCAGAATTTCAATAACATAAGTTTTACCTCACTTTACTCCTCTTAATCTTGTCCAATCACCATACAGACATTGAGAACACAGAACAAAGAATAACTTAATATAACCTTAAAACTGTGTCAATCCATCCCATCAAAGGTAAGACTTTGCTTCAGCCTTTGTAGACAGATTCTAGGTGAGCTATCCATCAATGAGTTTTGAGGGCAACTAAGCATTCATGAAGATGACATCTGACAACTGTATCAACAGAAACAGATGACCAGATACTAGTTTCTCCAGATGCTAGAGTTTCTATCCACACCTTTATCCTCTGACATCAAGAACTGCTAATGCCAGGGACAGGGGTGGGAATTAGGGTCCCATCCACTATTTCTAAGGGTCTCATGAGTTATCTCAACTCCACAAAAATCTGGGCCTAAATTCCACTTGTTTTACTGAGTTAAAGTACTCTTATAGGTATTCTAACATCCTATAGAATAAAGGAAATATAGCCAGTGTTATTATCATGCTCAGTTAAAGTTACCCAGTGCATTTGCTGTATATTTTCAATCCTTTCGATGCTGATCACCTGCACACTCGTATCCATGCAGGGATAACTAAGTTTTGCCAATTCTCAAGTCAGTTGCTTGATTGGAATTCTCATAAAAGGATTATGGACAGATTGCAACAACTTTTATTCTATCTGAGTATCAACAAACTTAAAACTCTTAAGAAATCAGTAATTAGCATAAATACTGTTAGGCTGTACAGGAACTTGATATCTGATAAAGAACATGGAAAGAATTAAATGAGAGAATGAACAAAGTTACTGTTCGTGTGCATTGAAAATTCTGTAAGATGAATGCGAGTATGTGGATTCTCAAAGGTCCTTTGAGAATCCACATATTTGATCTTAAGCAGACATTCCATGCATTCAAACATTTGCTTCAGGTACCTACGTTTTGTAAGGTATTATATAATAGCTTGAAGACATAGGAAGATCTGATAGTCTTAATAACTGCAATGTCAGTTCAACTGCAATTTAAACTAGGGTTGCAGTTACATGGCGACCAGGTAAATCATAAATAACTAAGGAAGGCAATGCAGAGAGATGACTGGCACTCGATTCAATTGACAACCAGATAATTTAGCAAGCTTCATTAGGTTGCTGTTAAGGGCACTGTCAGAGGTGATCCATAATGTAACCTGGCAACAGTATGTACATTTCAAATATCCTAGCAACAATTCATGCACTTAATTAAAGTAGGTCACCACCACGAGTAATCTCTGTTCAGCAGCGCACATTGCCTGCTTTAGTCAGCCTTACTTATTCTTTCATTTGCAATTAGATAATGTTGAAATCCAGACTACAACCTCAAGCTCATATGAAACTCTGTTCAGTTAGGTGCATAATTCTGCAATGTAAAGGTGCTACTAGCAATTGGACACAAGTGACTTGCATAATATTGTAAAACCTAGATTGTCAATATTCCAAAATTCTTGTTTTTTGTTCATAAACCATACCACATAGGCACTGAGGGAGGAGGAAGAGCAAGAGTCCTTTGCAAAATAAAACTAGTTTTACAAAGAGTTCTGGCAAACCATGAAGTTATTACTTTTACCACCTGCTGATTCACCACCATCTGCTTATCTTAAGAAAAATAATGCAGTCAAAAAACAACAGGACCGCAGCCATTTGGAAACACCTTATAACCCGCTGAAAAGCCTTGTGGAACTAGTGGAGATTTTTTATCTTCATAAATACTGCAAAAAGCATGAAATGTTCTATTCTGAATACAAATATTTCTTTCTTGCATCTTGCCAAGAGAGGGCAGATAAACAACCCCACCTTGCTAAAGCAAAAACGCAGATTAGAAAAATAAGGCTGTAGAAAGTAAGACAGAAAACAAGTACTATTATCTTTATTAAATATTATTTATTATAACTTTATGGATTGGATAAGGGCTGCACGGTAGCACAGTGGTTAGCACTGCTACCTCATAGCACTAGAGACTGGGTTCGATTTCTGGCTTGGGTCACCGTGCGGAGTTTGTACGTTCTCCTCATGCCTGTGTGGGTTTCCTCCAGATGCTTCAGTTTCCTCCCACTGTCTGAAAGACGTGCTGGTTACTTAGGTGCACTGACCACACCAAACCTCTCCCTCAGTGTACCCAAGCAGGTAGAGTGTGGTGACTAGGGAATTTTCATAGTAACTTCATTGCAGTGTTAATGTAAGCCTATTTGTGACACTAATAAATAAAAAAAAAATCAACATTTTCAATGCAAATAAAGACTTGTTACACAACTGATAACAGATATAGTTTTGCAGTTTGGGACCCTTTTTTTTGGTCCCTTCCAATATTGAACTCACTTGTGGATTGGGAAACTATTGGGTAATACCCTCAAGTTCTATGACTCCTGAGGAAAAAAATCTTTTACAAATGAATTCTTTTATAAAAGTGATCTGAACATTCAAAATCCAGTCCAATTCATATTCAGCTATCTTGGCCTGACGTTCAAAATTTTTCCTTTAACTCGTTCAATGCTTTTATCTTCCTCTCTCTTTTTTTAAAAACCCGTTTAAAAACCAACCATTAGACAAAGCTTTTGTTTATTCCACTTAATTTCTGCTGTTCTGACTCTATGCCTATTTGTTAGAACATAGAAAAAATGACAGCACAAATAGATCCTTCAGCCCGTAAGTTGTGCTGATCATATCCCTCCCTACTAGGCCTACCTATACTCCTCAATCCTATTAAGTCCTATGTATTCATCCAAAAGTCTCTTAAAAGACCCTATCGAATTTGCCTCCACCACCATTGACGGGAGCAGATTTCACTCACCCACCACCCTCAGTGAAAAACTTACCCTGACACTCCTCTGTACCTACTCCACAGCACCTTAAACCTGTGTCCTCTCGTAGCGACCATTTCAGCCCTGGGAAGTAATCTCTGAGAATCCACCCGATCTATACCTCTCAACATCTTATAAACCTCTGTCAGGTCACCTCTCATCCTTCATCTCTCCCAAGAGAAAAAACTGAGCTCCCTCAACCTATCCTCATAAAGCATGCCACCCAATCCAGGCAACATTCTTGTAAATCTCCTTTGCACCCTTTCAATAGCTCCCACATCCCTCCTGTAGTGAGGCGATCAGAACTGAACACAGTACTCCAAATGGAGTCTGACTAGGATCTTGTAATGCTGCAGCATTAGTCCCCTGTTTTTTTTTACCCCACCTCCCTTTTTAAATAGTAAGCTTAAATTAACTGCCCTCCAATCTGTAGAAATCATACAGAGTTGGAAGATTTTTGGAAAATGACCACCGATGGATCTATTATTTCTACGGCCACTTCCTTAAGTACTCTGTGATGAAGATTATCAGGCCCTGAAGATTTTTCCACCTTCAATCCCATTAATTTTCCAAAAACAACTTTTCTAGTAATACAGATTTCCTTCCGTTCCTCACTAAAATGTGTTTCTCAGAACTTCTAGTACTTTACTTGTGGCTTTTCTGTGAAGACAGAAGCAATGTATGAATTTAGTTCCTCAGCTATTCCTTTGTTTCCCATCACGAATTCTGCCAATTCGGACTATATGGGACCTACATACTTAGTTGCCAATCTTTTTTATTTTTACATCGTATAAAACTTTAACAGTCAGTTTTTATATTTTCTGCTAGCTTACTTTCATACTCTATTCCCCCCTTCTTAATTAATCCCTTGGTTCGCATTTGCTGAATTTTAATCTGCTCCCAATCCTCAGGTCTACTGCTTTTTGTTGCCAATGTGTATGCTTCTTCTTTGAACCTAATATTATCTCTAATTTTCCTTGTAAGCCATAATTCCCTTTCCATTCTTGCACAAAATAGGAATAAACAACTTCTGGAGTTTACCTATTGGTTCCCTAGATGCCTGTCATTCCTTTCAATAATATTTTCCAAGTCCATCATGTCAATTCGCGTCTCATACCATCATAGTTACCTTTACTGAGATTCAGGACCCTGGTCTCAGAATCAACTATGTCACTATTCACTTTGATAAATAATTCCACTATATTATGGTCATTCACCCCAAGAGTTCTTGCACAACTTGACAGCCAACTAATCCTTTCTCATAACACAATGCCCTGTCAAAGATGGCATATTCCCTTGTTGATTCCTCAATGTATTGATCCCTAATAAACTCCAGAAATTCCTCCTCTATTGTACTGTGACTAATCTGACTCACCCAATTCTCAAGTCCCCCATAATCACAGACATTCCTCTATTACAGGCATCTGTGATTTCCTATATAATGCTTTTCCCATCATTACTGCAACAGTTAGTGGTCTATATGCCACCCCTCCTAATGTTTTTGCCCGTTCCAGATTCACAGCTTCTGTGCTATTATATTTCTTCAATATTGTATTAATAGTTTCTTTAATCAACAATGCAACTCAACCACCTTTTCCTTCCTGTCTATTCTCCCTAAACACCAAATAGTTTTCAATGTTTAATTCCCATCCTTGGTAACCTTGGAGCTATGTCACCGTAATCCCAATTATATCATACCCGTTTACATCTATGTGCACAGCTAATTCATTCATTTTCAAATGCTCTGAACATTCAGGCACAAATCCTTAAGGTTATTCTTTTGACATTTCTTGTCCTATTCCTAATTTTTTTTTACTGTACCCTTATCTGATTCTGGCCCTTGATTTCTCTCCCTGTCATTTTTCTTATTCTTCTTGCTGTCTTTTTCTATTGTTCTTAATTCCATCTGTTCTGAATCCTTAGATAGGTTCCCATATCCTGTCACATTACTTTGACTAGCACATGGCACTGGTAGTAACCTGAGATAACTACCTTTGAGGGCTTACTTTTCAATGTGCTTCTTAGCTCCCTATAGTCTCCTTTTAGGACCTCATCCCTTTTTTGACCTCTGCCATTTCTATTAATATGTACCAGGACAATGAGTTGTTCACTCTCTCCCTTTAGAATGTCCTGCAACTTCTCTGACACATTCTTGACCCTCGTACTCTAGCATCCAAGAAGAAACATACCATCCTGGAGTCTCCTCCTTATCCACAGAAACATCTATCCATTCCCTTCACAATTGAACCCCATCTGACTATCGCGTTTATACTCCCTTTTCCTCCTCCCCTGTGCAGCAGGGCCAAATGTGGTGCAACAAATTTGGTTGTTGCTGTTATCCACTGAGAGGCCATTCCCATCAAGGGTATCCAAAATGGTATATCTGTTTTGCAGAGGACTAGCCACACTACCTGCCCAGCCCTCTTGCTCTGTCTAGTGGTCACCCATCCCCTTCCTGCTGTGGATCTGAACCTGTTGTGTGATTACCTCTGTATAAATGCTATCCACAATACCCTCCAACTCACTGGCTGTCCTCAGATGCTGCTCCAGCTCTGAAACTCAGGCTTCCAGCAGTTGGAACTGGAGACACTCCCTGTACACATGCTGCACACCACGGTAGCATGATAATTGCTAATACTCAGTTGGATCTGACTGGACTATAAAATTAATGTTACTGCAAAATTTTCATAATAAGTTATTGTAAAAGCAATTTTTTTGCCAACAATTTCCAATGACATACAAGTTGGAGGAGTGTGATGAGAAAGAAAATGTTTTTGTGTAAAGCAGAGGTTGGTATAAGAAATGGAAAGCAAAGCAGAACTGTATAAGTGACTATGTTGTGGTAAGCACAGAGCCCTGAATACTGTCATAACAGGTGAATGAAATTTTGCCCCAAATTCACAAAAAGCATTCATGGATCGCAAAGATATATGTGTTAGGAAGATTTGCAAAATTCAAAATATTGAAATGACACTGCAGTTCTCGACAGTTTTAATTTCCTTTGTCTTTACAAACTCTTGATTACAGTTGCATCCTGCAATACACCACAGGAATGCTTCATGTTGTGTCAGTCAACTGATGGTCATGCTCAGCAAACAATTCTAGTAACCATATTCGATGAAGTACAGCCTCCTTCCATCACCCATCCATTCCTTTTTCCATTACCGAGTCTAGTCATTGGGTTTAAATTAGTGACTGTTTGCAGAGCTCTGACACAATTAGGTTATGTTCTGAATGCCTGTAATTTGCCTTGAACATAAACATTTATCTACGTTATAGTTACATAAATAAACACAGTTGTCATTTTTTTTTTAAAAAAACACCCTTCTGTTTGTAAATAGTTGCAGCACTGAATTTCAGCAATTATGTATCTTCTTCACACTTCATCAGAGGAGAACACTTGATTACAAATGTTCAGTTTAGGATCTCCAAGTTGCTAGTTACAAGTCATCTGGGTGCACACAAGAACATGAAATATCTCAACTTTTCCAGTTCTGTCACTATGATAGATGATAGAATCACCCTCAATTCACCCCAATTGAGGGTGAACCAATTGAACAGTTCAAACTCAATTGGAGAGGGTGGACTGATGGAGCCACAAGTTTAGCAACCCAGAGTTAGATAGATTGACAAAGCAAAGTATATTGGTCCTATCAACTTTCAGCTTCCTTCCCCAACACTCCCCACAACCAGCTCCAAGATATCCTGTTCTGTCTTGCAATCTGGATAGTGAGCTAAAATTCCCGCCAATTGATAACCAGGCCATGAATTTTGTCACGAAAGCTAGTTAACAGTCTAATATTAATTAGCATAAAAGGATTAAAATTATTCAACTTAATTCAGGTTACATAAATTCAAGGGGTTGTATCAATCTGAATATGTTTGAATGTGTCTATACATATAGGCTTTTCTAAACAATTTGACCCTATTGGAATAACTGCCTGAAGCAATGTGCTTCACTCGAACATAATTTGTTACTTTTATTACATCTCAGCTGCCTATCTGAATGACTCATACAAACTACTGAAGGATGCTATCAAAGGGAACTAAGCAAGAACTGTACTCTGCCAAAATAAAGAAAATTAAACACTGCTGGAAATGAGAGCTGCAATTAATTGATCATTTACTGGAACAAATGTACTATGCCAAATAAGAGGAACATTTTGAAGGGTTTAGCAGGAGCTATTAAAATAATAAACCACTGGAGATTGAACCCAGGAGCAAATTTCATATTTCAAGTCACTTAACATCATTGCCAATGCAGTTTATGTATTGCAGATATGGGTTATTCTGAAATTCAGCAGTGATCTTCACCTGACTGTATCAAGTCATACCAAATAAAGGAGAGCTTCTAAATCAAAGTCCCAAAAGTTGCTTAACTCTCTAATTAATATTAACAGAAAAATATTAAAATTATTCAAAGTAATTCAGGTTATATTAATGTAAACCTGTACAGAATTGCACCAATCTGAAATTTTTTGGATGTGGCATAGTAGTTCGCACTGCTGTCGAACAGCACCAGGGACCTGTGTTCAATTCCTGGTTTGGGTCACTGACTGTGCGGAATTTGCATATTCTCGCCATGTCTGTGTGGATTTCCTCCAGGCGGTCCGGTTTCCTCCCTCAGTCTGAAAAACACGCTGGTTAGGTGCATTGACCCAAACAGGTGCTGGACTATGGTGACAAGGGGAACTTTGTAAGCCTTACTTGTGACTAATAAATAAACTTTACTTTGATAGTTCCAAGCAATTCAACCTTTTTAGAATAACTGCTTGAAGTAATGTGCTTCACACAAAGTTGATCTGTAATGTTGTTTAACTAAATTATGACACACTTTTTCAAAAAAGTGCCACCTATTTGGCACCAGAGATTTGTGACTCAGTTACTAAAATTTGAGATTTTTTTCTTTGAAAATCTTTCCACACATATCATCTACATTATGCTTGGCATAACTGTTATTCTAAATTCTCTTGTTGGCTACACATCCCTTTTGTAGTGTGGTGCTCCAAATAATATAAAGTACTCCAAGTATAGTATGATCAGCAAATATTATTTGTTTTCTATTTCCAGTTGTAGCTTTACATCTCAGCATTTTGTTTCAAGTGTGTCAACACAATGTCTAGACATCATTTGACTACCTATATTCAAATGTATGAGGATTATGGAGCTCCAATTATTAACAAAATTCATACGGATGCTTCAAAGAGCGATTCTCAATTTCAAAGAGTCTTTATTTCCATACTTCAATCCAACTGGAGCTCACAATCCCTTCAAAGTATTTGTACCTTGCTGCAGAAGCTTGAAGCATATGACGAATCTTTATTCTGAACTTGTGGATGGCATTCCTTAGTGGATCAGATTATTGCTTGAAAATTTGATTTTCTTTTTGGAAAATTTTCCAGGGGGAGTGTTTCCAAGTGCCATTTACTGAATTACTTCCCACCAGTGATTTACTGCAACAATGCTAAAATTTATAATAAATGATCTAACACAAAATAAATTTGGTTGCTTGTAAACACCTGTTAAGTCAATAACATACAGCAAACGAGCTGCAAGTCATGGACATATCATTTTCCTGTCACTTCAATGCTTCGTCTGTGTTACACAAGCAAGGCGTCCATGAGGTTTGGATTCTCAGTGCCCGGTATCACAATAATGTTAGCAAATAGGAATGGAGCTTTTATTGGAATGGTTTCCGTTTAGTTACTTTGCAAAAGGTAGCTGTAAAAACCATTCATGAAAAAGCACGTCTTCATTTAGCATACAATATTGCAACAGGGAGCTTTCTATGTTTAAAAGAACTTATTCCCTCTTCTCTGCACCTGGTTCTCTAAGTCAATCATTGCTCCCACACTTCTGGAGTGAAGCTGCCAGATTAGCTGAATAAACCTCAAATGAACTTGCACTGTACGTGACAATCTGTGGTTTCAACGACAGATACACCTGATCCCCTCTGAAGTGTTTTTCAAAATGGTGTGGGTGCAAATACTGATACTCTCCCAGAGACCTACAGTAAATATTCACTGGGATGTCCTGAACAACAGCCACAGCTATCTGATGGGAAATAGTAAGTTGCTGACGCATTGGCTAGGATTTTGTTGGGGCGGTGATGACCTTGACTACACATTTGAAAATCAGGAGCAGCTCTCATCTCGGCCGATTTAGGAACTCTGAACGGATTCTATGTCACGGGGTGTGGGTGGGTTCCAGTCCCTTTAAGGGAAGAGGCAGAAGCAGTGCTGTAGTGGTGATATCATTGGACTAATAATCCAGAAGTCCAGTTCTGGGACATGGTTTCTGTTCCCACCACAACAGCTAGTGGAATTTAAAGTCAATTAATAAATCTTGGATGTAAACCTAGTCTCAATAATGGCAATCATGAAATCATAATTGATTGTCTTAATGCCCCATCTGGTTTGCTAATGTCCTTTATGGGAGGAAATCTGCTGTCCTCACTTGGTCTGGTCCACACATGACTCCAATCCCACTGCAGTGCGGTTGACTCTGAAATGCTCCCCAAATTGGCTTAGCGAACCTGAAATCCCAGGAAAGCTCCGTTGGACCAAATCAGAACAGAATAAACAATGAAACTAGGCCAACTGGCATCAACCTAGGCATCAGAAACAACATCATCAAACCCAACCCTATTGATCCTGTCCGCTTTACTAAAGTAATAACAGTAAGAAGTCTGGCAACACCAGGTTTAAATCTAACCGATTTATTTGATAGTAAACTCACAAGCTTTCGACTCTATGGCCTTCGTCAGGCAAATAAGGTGTTCTGGTCTCCAACAGCACCTCTTTACTACTAACCAGAGAACTATGGCAAAATTGGGAGACCTGTCCCACAGAGTAATTTTCTTCCTACTGGTTACCACCTACTGTACCCCCCCTCAGCTGATGGTCAGTACTTCTCCATGTTTAACACCACTTGGATGCAGCACTGAGAGTGGTGAGGGCATAGAAAGTATTTTAGATGAAAGACTTAAATGTACATCAAGCTCAAATGCACCATTACTCATCAAGCTGGTTGAATCCTGAAGGATATTGCTCCAGACTGATTCTGTAGCATGTAGTGAAGGATCCAAAGAGTAAAAACCTACCTGACCTCATTCTTATCAATCTACTTGTTGTAGATGCATTGGTCCATGACAGTATTGACAGTCCAAGGATGTGCAGGTTAGGTGTACTGGCCATACCAAATTCTCCCTCAGTGAACCTGAATGTTGCCACGGTAATGTGGCAACTAGGGGATTTTCACAGTAACTTCATTGCAGTGTTAATGTAAGACTACTTGTGACTACTAAATAAACGTTAACGTTATTAATAGGAGTGATCACTGGTCCGGTCTTATGGAGACAAAGTTCCCCTTCACACTGAATGCCCTCCATTGTGCTGTGTGGCACTATCATCATGCCAAATAGGATACATTTCAAACCAATTTAGCAATTCAAAACCGGGCATCCACGAGAAGTTATGGGCCACCAGCAAGAGCAACCCCAATGTGGAAACTCATGACCTAGATACTGCCCGCTCATTCATTACCATCAAGCCAAGGAATAACACATTAAACAGTACAAGAGGACATGTCGGGGGCAGCATCAGGCATATCTCAAAATGAAGTGTGTTAACCTTGTGAAGGATACAACAAAGGACTAGTTTCATGTCAAACAGTGTAAACAGCATGGGATATACAGAGCTAGACAATTCGACAGCCAATGGATCAGATCTGCCTTTTACATCAAGGCAACATTTGACCAAGTTCAGCATAAAACAAGTCCTTACAAAACTAGAGTCAATGGAAATCGGGGGGAAACTATTAACTGCTTGTAGTCATACTTAGCACAAGACAATAATGGTTATCTTGTTGGAAGTTAATCATCTCAGTCATGAAGTACCACTGCAGGAGCCCCTCAACACACAGGTACCAATGAGATATGTGGACAGTGTGGGGGAAAAGACAAGATGTGGATGGTCAACCAGGGATCTAGATGTTAGTAAGGAGGACAGGAGCGACCAAGATGGCATTGAACAGCCTGCTCCTGCTCCTATGTCCTAAAGTAATCTTGTAACTAAAATCTCCCATGGTTGGAACCGTTCTGGTAAAACTTCCCTGCACCCGCTCAAGGACATTCACAAATGGCTGGTGACCAGAACTGGGTGTAACCTGCGCTTCATAAAGGTTTTAGCACAATTTCCTGCTTTTACATTCAATGCCTCTATTTATTAAGCCCAAGGTCCCAAATGCTTTGCTAACTACATTGTGAATATTTCTGCCATCTTCAAAGAGTGATGTATCTTCTTAAAATCGTGCCAGTCTATATTCACTCTCCCATTCTGTGTGGTTTACTACTCCTCTAAATTTGGGGATACCAAAGATAGCTGAGAACATACAATAAGAAGTCTCATAACACCAGGTTAAAGTCCAACAGGTTTATTTGGTAGCACAAGCACTAGCTTTCATCAGGTGAAAGGACAGCACTCCGAGCGATCGCATATATCGATCGCTCACCTGATGAAGGGGCAGCACTCTGAAAGCTGGTGGTTTGTCCTACCAAATAAACCTGTTGGACTTTAACTTGGTGTTTTGAGACTTCTTACTGAGTTTAACCAGTCCAATGCCAGCATCTCCACATCATGAGAACAGACAAGTCAGCCACTGAGAGGAATTGCTTCAGGGTGTTTCTCTAAGACACAATGGAACCCCTCAATGTTTCCAGACAAGGCACTTCTAAAAGCATCCAGAAACTGAATACCATCGCTGGCAATGACAAAGGGACAGAATGGCCACTTCATCTCAAAAGATTCTGCCAGTAATGGTAAACAGTCTAGCGGATTCTGTTTCTCCCTTGGAATATTCAAACAAAAAGTTAAAAGTTATCTGAGAGAGCTGCCTTAATGTGTGCACCCTATAAGAATAAGCAGCTGTAAATTTTTTCACACTGAAGGTGTGAGATACAGTAACAGGTATAGAAGCTATATCCCTGCAAAATAGCTATATTTTTTGTAGGTACATCTGGAATCCCTCTGTCTCACTGTGGAAGTCAGTCCCAAGCAGCAAAAGGATTGCAGCTGAAAATTTAACTGGGAAATTTCTTTGTCCAAACAAAACACTAGAATTGAAGAACCATTATTTGCCTGAAGTCAACTTTACTAGAACTTCAAAACTTACTTTCTACCTATTTAAGTCAAATTTATGGCAATCAAATTGTAATAGCAAGTTTAATCACCTAATCCTTATGAGTCATGGATAGTTGCACAAACATTTTTATTTATAATTATTTACAAAGGGATTCAATTCTCACTTCTAATCTGTATGAATATATGTACGTACATGTGTTTAACTATTTTTCATCTTAGCTTTTTAGTGGTTAATAAATTCATTGTCTTTAACTTAAGAAAGGCTGGTTAAAAGTGATTCATTTTTAAACCTAATTAGTAGGTCAAGAAAAGGTAAAGGAACTTTGTTATATTAAACCTCATTGCTACCAACAGAGGGGGATTGAATAAGGACAGAGCTAGTCACCCCCCTCATCCTGCTTTGTAATACTTCAGGGTATCCCAGCCAGTGACAAATTGAGGGGTCCCACCTAAATCAACAAAATGAGGGAAACAACCTACACTATCACCCGACTCAAGACGATGGCTCACACCAGATTGTGCATGCGCTGTGACCACTCGCTGTGAACATATTTTGGAATCAAAATAAAACCTGAAACACTGAAAATACAGATGCTGGGCAACAGAAAAATGTTGGGTGACACAGATTAAAAGATTAAAAAAAGTGTCTTGTGCAGCAGGCATCCCGATCACTATGTACAAAAGGTATCAACTGATAAGAAAAGGCTAATTAACTTCCCCCTCCTTCAAAATGGTCCAGTCAACAGCGACAAAGTGCAAGAAGCAACAATTCTTGCTGCTTGTATGTAAAAATAAGGTTGAACGATCACAAAAACTAAATATTTATCAGAATGCAAAAGAATTTTAATTTTGACAGAAGCGTGTTGGTATTGGCTTTCATGATCAGAATGCTGAAAGGCTCTATAATCATATCAGGTCATTACCCTGGCCATCACAAACGTCAGTGACTAGAATGTAACACAACCAAAGAAAACTTTTAAAATTTCACCAGCAAAGAGAATGTGACGGACTACGCTCTGATATTGCAATGAATGTAACATATCAAAAAAAAATGTACTGCTTAGTTTTTAACTGGAAAAGGGGGTGTAGAAAATGTAGAAAAATTCATACGTAGCTATCGGCCAATGTCATACACTCTGATATCAAACTACAATAATTTTGCACCAAAAATTTCTACTTCTGCCATTCACACACTGTACTCTGGTTACCTTCAATGAGCCGCACACATCTATATAATGAAACCAAATGTTTCTGGCTCAATGCCCAGTCTGGTGTGATTCATGCACATTCCTTTAACAAAGTGAGCCAGAAAGAGCTTTATTCAGATTTGGAGAGTAATACAATAATACAAAGAGACATTTTATGAAAATAACATTTTCCAGCTTATTCCATTATATTATCACCTAATACCATGGGATTACAATGCATTTCAAACCATAGAAATTTATTTCTTCAAAAAATAAAATGAAAAAATGTAGTTAATGAATTTAATCATTTTAAGAATGTAACCTTTTTTCTGAAAAGAATTAATCTTCGTTAACCATCCAGTGTCATCTGATGACACTGTCAATTTGTTGTAGATTGGTGTTACAACCCTCATGCTTTCACATAGGTTCTTACAGACAGCAAGAAAGATCTTCATCCAAGCTACTTGGGATGGATTGAATCCAAGATGGTGGCAATTCAATGACTAATCCCTTACATCACCTTACACAGCACTGGGGTCTCCAATCAGCTTGCTGTAAAATCCATAGCTACATTTTGTGATTACGCAGTAAGGATTGTGGAGTTCATCCTCTGGGGACATATCCCATTAGTTAAATCCAGAAAGCATGGCATCAGTTTGTAAACTAAGGCTTGGGGACACTGTTCCCTCTAAGCTGCACAGTCATTCAACTGTTGGTCCATCATGGCTGAAAGCGGTGTACTGGTGCTTTTGCCCACAAAGAAATGGTTGACAACAAATTAACAGACAAAGGTCAAGAATAGCATTATTAATCAGGTGAAATTAGCAGCCAAAATTCACTCATGTCAGTTTCTGGAGCTTGAAGTCGCATGAGCACTTTCCTTTCCTGTGGCTCTCTTGCCAACTCTCTTCTCCCTGACCCTCCACTCACCATTTTCTTCCCCAAGGAAAAGGTCAACACAAAGCCACTAAAAAAGCTATAAGAAAAACTAAGATGGATTATGAGTATAAACTAGCTCAGAATGCAGAAATAAATACAAAAGTTTATGTAAATATATAAAATGAAAAAGAGTGGCTGAAGTAAACACTGGAAATGCGAAAATGGCTGAGGTATTGAACAGGTATTTTGTGTAAGTCATCGGAGTGGAATTCACAATAACGTGCCAAAAATTGATGACAGGAAGGCTGTTGGGCAATGGAGCTAGACAAAGGTAGACAAGTCTCCCTGGCCCTAATGAAATGCATCTCAGGGCACTAAAAGAGATGGCAGGGGAAATAGTAAATGTACTAGTGGTAATTTACCAAAATTCACTGGACTTTGGGTGGTTCCTGCAGATTGGAAAGCAGTAAATGTGACACCACTATTTAAAAAAGAAAACAGACAAAAGAGGGTAACTATAGACTGGTCAGCTTAACTTCTGTAATGGGGAAAATGCTTGAATCTATCAAAGAAGAAATAGCGAGACATCTAGATATAAACTGTCTCACTGGTAAGAAGCAGCATGGATTCATGAACAGTAAATCATGTTTGACTAATTTGGTGGAATTCTTTGAGAATATTACATGCACTGTGGACAATGGGAAACCTGTGAATGTGATGTATCTGGATTTCCAGAAGGCATTTGACAACGTGCCACATCAAAGACTGCTGCATAAGATAAAAGTGCATAGTGTTACCGTAACGTATTAGCATGAGTAGAGGATTGGCTAACCAAGAGGAAGGAAAGTGTGGAAGTAAATGGGTGTTTTCTTGGTGGAGATCAGTAGCTGGTGGTGTGCCTCAGGGATCAGTGTTGGGACCGCAATTGTTTATGATTTACCATAGATGATTTGGAGTTAGGGATCAAGTGTAGTGTGTCAAAATTCTCAGACGACACTGAGTGGCAGAGCAAAGTGTGCAGAGGACGCTGAAAGTCTGCAAAGGGATATAGATAGTCTAAGTGAATGGACAAGATCCTAGCAGATGAGTACAATGTTGGTAAATGTGGTCATCCATTTTGGTAGGAATAACAGCAAAATGAACTATTATTTAAATGGTAAAAAAATTGCAGCATGCTGCAGTGCAGAGGGACCTGGATGTCCTTGTGCAAGAAGCACAAAGAGTTGGTTTGCAGGTGTAGCAGGCAATTAAGAAAGCAAATAGAATTTTGGCCTTCATTGCTAGAGGGATGGAGTTTAAAAACAAAAAGATTATGTTGCAGCTGTATAAGGTGCTGGTGAGACCAAACCTGGAGTACTATGTACAGTTTTAGTCTCCTTATTTGAGAAAGGATATACTGGCACTGGAGGAGGTGCAGAGGAAATTCAGTAGAGTTGGTTAGGAGGGGAGAGGGGTGAGTGGGAGACATGCAACAAGTGGGAGAGGCTGTCAGCCAGGGAATTAGGCAGGGAGACAACAAGTCTGCAAAGTCAGAAAAGGATAGCTGGTAGGATTGGACAATGAGCTGGAATTAGGAGGCAACAAGAGAAAATTAAATTGAAAGAGTTACAAGTTAAGAATTAGTAAATTATTCAGAACTATTGAGCTAAGAGGACTTTTGGGCTGGTTACTAACATTGATCTAGTAATTCTGCTGCAGCTGGTTTTGTTGAATTATTAAAGCAACACTGATCCTAAAGAAATTAGACACATTAAAGAGCCATTTCTGAGGGTTACTAACAAGTTTTGAATTCCTGGCACAGATCATTAAATCATAATGTAAAGGTTATTGTGAGATTATGTCAGGGGGTATTTCAAACCATATATACTTCTTTATGCTACCGCTTCCCAAATCACTTATGTGCATTGCGCAAGACAGTTTAAAAATAGTGAACTGCTTTATTACTTCTAGTGCATTACCAGAAATAACACATCAGTTTGCTTTATGTAGCCCTTTTAATGTAATAAAACATCCTGTTCTTCACAGTAGCATTATCAAATAAAATCTGACACAAATTAAGGTTATATTATGGCAGATGACAAATAAACAGGCTTTAAGAAATGACTTAGGGGGAAAAGAGGCAACTTTGAGAGGAAAGTTCCAGAGCTTTGGAATGGGCAGATAAAGGCCTGGATGCCACTGGCCGAGTGATTAAAAATAGAGATACGCAAAAGATCAGATTTGAAGGAGCACAGATATAAGAGCTGCAAGACTGGAGGACTAAAAATACATATGAGAATTTTAAAATTGAGGTGTTGCCAGAAGCCAATGTAGGTCGGTAATGGATGAGTGAGACTTAGTGCAGTCTGCATAAGGATTATCAGATTTTGGATGAGTAGTTTATGGACAGCCAGAAATATGTCGAAATAATCAAGTCTAGAGGTAACAAAAGCATAGATCAAGGTTTCAGCAACAGATGAACTGAGGTAGAGGCAAAATGTTACAAAGTGCAAATGGAGATCGAGCAGAAGCTGCTCAGGTTCAAATACAATACTAGCATCCTGCTAACTACAACATGGGCACACTGATGCTCATAAAGGAAGTTCCTTTTGCTCTATAACCCGGACACTGAATACTACACTGAGGAGCCTCTGCACTGTATTTTCAACAGCTTTTCATTCCAATTCTCAAGAGCTTCCTCATCAGCTATGTGACAGAGATGTATTTTTAGCGTGGTGCAAGTACTTATGAGGCTGCTTGCAAAATGCGAATCATAGAATCCTTTTCGTACAGGAGGATGCCATTTGGCCCATCAAACCTGCACTGACAACAATCCCACCCTATCCCTGTAACCCCACATTTTTATCCTGCTATCACTTACACCTGAAACCAGGGTGCTCTCCCCGAAACCAGGATCAATTTAGCATGGTCAATCAACCTAACTTGCACATCTTTGGACCATGAAAGGAAACCCACACAGAGAATGCGCAAACTCCACACATGCAGTGACCTAAACCGGGAATCGAAGACAGGCCACTGGCACTGTGACACAGCAGTGCTAACCACTGTGCCATCTTGAAGTTCTAAAAGTATACATTCAGGCCTGCATGTCAGCCTTATTCCACCAATTATGTAATATCAGCTCTTAAATACAGTTCATTATTGAAGTGCATCGGCATGCCAATTCCTTCTCCAAGCTGCTCAGTGACATGACGTAGGTGAAGGCCATCAACAGAACAAAAATTCACCCTTGACACTATTTTGAAAAAATTAACATTAGTCATTATGATGAGGAGGAGTTGATTCAACCCATTGAGAGTAGTTCTATGGGCAGTTTTGGGCTATGGTCACTAATTATTCAGGGAAATGGCTGATGCTACTCCAATTCGTTTCCCATACAATTCTTGGAACCAACAGAAAAAACATCTACTTGCCTCAGCTGGATTCAAACTGGAGTCCCAGACTTGAAAAGACACCTTGTCAAGCTTGTGCAACATTCAATGCTACTGAATCATACGCGTGAAACAAAAAATTGCTCATTACGGATTTAGAATTCTGCATTGAAGGATGTTTTCAAACGTTTATAGTATCAACCAAGAGTGACAACTCAAAAATTTATTCTGAAAAGAATACTCATTAAACAAATGTCTTAAGTGAAGTGACTGCAGGGAAAATTTTTGACAATCTCTTATTGAAGTAACCAAATTAAAAATCATTTGCAATTTTTCAGATTTTTACAAAGAGACTGTACCAATAACTGATTAAAATTCAGAAGTGGTCTAAAACAAATTATATTTGCTGCTGGCAGATAAATGAACTCAGTACCACTAAAACAAAGATAGGAATTAATTCTAATAAGATTTGACAAAGGGTCATCTAGACTCAAAACATCAGCTCTTTTCTCTCCTTACAGATGCTGCTAGACCTGCTGAGATTTTCCAGCGTTTTCTCTTTTGATTTCAGATTCTAGAATCCGCAGTAATTTGCTTTTATCCAGTGATTAATTCTAACTCTGACTGAGGTATCTACAAATATTCGGCACTGCTTATCTGATATCACAAACATAATAAACCCTGGTTATTTCCTGTAAAACATGATCCTAAAGCAGAAGTGCAGTCATCATACAGCAATACGCTAGGTGGTGCATGTGAAGTGAAACGTTAACATAAATTTGATGGATAAAATGGTCTAGTCACATAGACCAATTAGAAAACTAATAAAAGCTGAAGGGATACAGGCTTTTATTGAGAACAGAAAAAAACTGAGTGGTTTTGTAATCATTAAATAATTGATTGAATGGACAGTCACTTTGTTGGAGGAGCGCTGTTTAACGAAGTTTCTTTCCCTAAAAGTTTCCGAAACTGTTTTGACTTGTCACACTTGGTCAGCATTGCATTTTAAAACATTCATCAACGCAGAGTTCAAAACCTTTGGAGTAGGTTGTTTTATGACATGTGATGCAGGATAAGTGCAGCAAAATTACAACCGGACATTGGTAGCTAACCTTAAGCTGCAGGTTTATCCCTCATTTGATCCCTCTTATTGCAAGTTTACAAAAGCATTCTCTTCATCAGTGGTGACCTTAGGAATTACCAAAAGATGATCAAGTGCTAAAGTGAACTTTCCAGGAAGATCTGATGGAGTGTCTCTTACCCAAGGTTTAAATTTTTGACTCCCTCCAGTATTTTAGATCTAACTGTTGTAATTCTGTACTTCAAAGCAAAAAGCAGGTTCACCTCGAATTATTTCAGAGACTTTAAATAGGAATATATAAACCACTGTGTAGTTTTCAAAATAACTTCACAAGATAAAATAAATAAACTAGAAATAGGTTACAAATTTCTTAAAATAACATACAGCATGAATCAATCAAGTATTCATTCTTTGTTACCATCAAGTAATTTCAAGTTTTTGAGCAGGACAAAATAATTGATTTTATACTGGCATTAAAATATTTTGTGCACTTTGACCATTAAAAATATTCTTTGTGATTAAATAAGTTCATCATCAATTATACCATAGTCCTTAATTCCAAACCTGGCGATAGCCAGCTAATGCATTTACACGATGGGACGTCACCTTAATCTCAAAAAATCACAACTGAGACTGATATGGAATAAAATAAACCTTCATACAGGACAACCGTCAGATTTGCATCAGCAAGCTCCTTTGAGGAAGATTAAATATTTTTAAAAATAGCACTTTAGCAGTAGATTTTAATCCAACATAAAGTAAGCATAAAATAAGAACTCCTGCAGCTATCTCTCGGGTACTATTTTCTGTCTAGATTTCTGTGCAAAGAGTGGGAGGAAAACAAATAATTCAACAACTCTTGGTCTCTGTGATGTGGTTGGTTTACACTGATCACTGCCAATTCAGTGGATAAAAGCCATGACATGCACTGTAAAGTTGACTTGTCAGCTTGAAAGACTGATGCTTTGCACGTTCACTTTTTTCTGTGTTGTACCATTCTACGACTGAGGCCAGTTTGAATATAGAGCAAACTAAGAGAGGGAGAAATTATCTAAAGAGCTTCATTTTTATTCCTAATCTTTCTCAACATTAGTTCTACACATTCTCTGATTGAACTTTTACTGTGGTGATTTCACATTTCCCTCAAATTTCCCTTTATATTCCTCCTCTGGTTTGCTTATCTGGATTAGTCTCATGTTTCCATTGAGCTGATGGCAGATTAATAGGGGGAAGGTAAATGGTGAAATAAAATGATAACCATGTGAAGGAAAGGGTAAGGAACACAGAGCACAGCTGTGCCTAAAGTAGGCTGAACTTGTAGTAATAGTTGTTTTTGAACTAAAAATAGCTTCCTGCAGCAGCACTAAGCTAATACATAAAATACATTAAGTCAACTACTCTCATCAAGAGCACTTTTCACTTTGTAATAACCAAACACCAGCAAAATTGGTGTTATTGGAGAGAATTATTAGGGATAGGACTTATAGTTATTTAGAGAGAAATGAATTGATTGGGGATAGTCAGCATGGTTTTGTGAAGGGTAGGTCGTGCCTTACTAACCTTATTGAGTTTTTTGAAAAAGTGACCAAAGAGGTGGATGGGGGTAAGGCAGTTGATGTGGTATATATGGACTTTAGTAAGGCGTTCGATAAGGTGGCCCATGGAAGGCTTCTGCAGAAAATGCAGATGTATGGGATTGAGGGTGATTTAGCTAATTGGATTAGGAATTGGCTAGCAGATAGAAGACAGAGGGTGGTGGTTGATGGGAGATATTCATCGTGGAGTTCGGTTACAAGTGGTGTACCTCAGGGGTCTGTTTTGGGGCCCCTGCTGTTTGTAATTTTTATAAATGATCTGGATGAGGGTATTGAAGGATGGATTAGTAAATTTGCAGATGACACCAAAGTCGGAGGAGTGGTAGATAGTGAAGAGGGGTGTTATAGTTTGCAGAGAGACTTGGACAAGTTGCAGAGCTGGGCCGAGAGGTGGCAAATGGAGTTTAATGCGGAAAAGTGTGAGGTAATTCACTTTGGCAGGAATAACAAATGTGTAGAGTATAGGGCTAATGGTAGGACTCTTAATAGTGTTGATGAACAGAGGGATCTTGGTGTATATGTGCATAGATCCCTGAAAGTTGGCAATCAAGTCGATAAGGTTGTTAAGAAGGCATATGGAGTCTTAGCTTTTATTGGTAGGGGGATTGAATTTCGGAGCCGTAACATCATGTTGCAACTGTACAAAACTCTAGTGCGGCCGCACTTGGAGTATTGTGTGCAGTTCTGGTCCCCACATTATAAGAAAGATGTGGAGGCATTGGAGAGGGTACAGAGGAGGTTTACCAGGATGTTGCCTGGTATGGAAGGCAGGTCTTACGAAGAGAGGCTGAGAGATTTGAGGTTGTTTTCGTTAGAAAGAAGGCGGCTAAGAGGAGACCTTATTGAAACATATAAAATGATTAGAGGTTTACATAGGGTGGACAGTGATAGCCTTTTTCCTAGGATGGAGAAAGCTAGCACGAGGGGACATAGCTTTAAATTAAGGGGTGGTGGTTTTAGGACAGATGTCAGATGTAGATTCTTTACCCAGAGGGTGGTAAGAGTATGGAATGCCTTGCCTGCGTCAGTTGTAGATGCGCCAAGTTTGGTGGCGTTAAGAGGTTAGTAGATAAGTTTATGGATGAAAGGGGAATGGTTTAGGTTAGAGGGTCACTGCTTGTTCCTAATTGGTCGGCGCAACATCTAAGGCCGAAGGGCCTGTTCTGCGCTGTAATGTTCTATGTTCTATGTTCTAAAATCCAGGGCAACAAAAATCTATTTGACACTATATCCACTAAGAATGCATTGTTTAGCAATTTCTTGTGATATAGCTCACTGACAAAAAACTGCCACTCCATTTTTCTGTAATATTGTCATATCTCACGAATTATTTATGTCCTCCAGTTTTTAATCTCCAATGCACTCAATGTTAAACTATCAATGCTTACTTTTTTTTGATGTTACCAGGCCAATATTTATTGCAGTCACCCAATTTGTGCACAACATGCAAAATTATTCACATGCCATAGAGATACAACTTCTCTCTCTGTATGAAGCCTTGCATTGGTAGAAACCTCTGTATGGAGTTCTCAAATTAAACAGTTTTGCAACATCTTTATCAACCATTCCCACAAGACAATAGGTGGTAATGTTTGTTGACCAAGATTGTCTATAATTTAATGACTACAGACTGAAGAGGAAAGCCTCATCACCAATGGAGAAATTTTATTATGTAAAAAGTTATGCTTTAAATACAATTATAGTACATTAAAAATGCTCGAGTGATACAATACTTCAGCACAACCAATCACTGGTGCCAACTATGCATGACCTATTTAGTAGTCTCAACAATTTCTGTCTTTATTTCAGTGAAAAGTGGTCTTCATCAATTCAGTAGGTAACCTGCATGTTACAGTGGGGCATGAGTATTATATTCAGAATGCTACTATTTATGTTTACAGTACAAAATGCAGAAATGAGACACTGCATAATTGATTCCAAGAGTTATCATACGTAATTTATAATGAATATTCCCAGTAAAACAATGCATCACTTTTCTATTTATTACAAACTCATCAAGGCTCCTTTGACAACACCTTCCAAGCCCGCAGCCACAACACCTGGAAGAAGAGCAGATGGTGCATGGGAACACCACAACCTGCAAGTTGCCCTCCCAGTTGCTCAACATCCTGGCTTGGAAATATATCGCCGTTCCTTCACAATTGCTGGGTTAAAATCCTGAAGTCCTTCTCCAACAGTACTGCAAATGTTACTCCATCTCACTGACTGGAGTGGTTTAGTAAGGCCACTCACCACCACCTCTTCAAGAACAATTAGGAATGGACAATACACATCCATCTAGCCAGAGAAGCCTACATTCTATGAATGAATAAAACAAACTATAATACAAAAAGAAAATAGTAAAGATGCCAGAAATTAAATCATTCTGTTTTAATCCCAAATAACCATTTCCCAAATAACTTAAAATGTTATGACATTTCATAGAAACTTCACAGCAAGGCAAGAGGAATTCCGCATAATATTATACAGTGCATTACAAGTCTCCGCATAGCTGCCATTATTGGATAACTGTTCAAAGATTATTTAAGCTAGTACATAATTTTCTAACCTATTCAGCATTGGTTCCTTAATTAACAATACGATATGCAGATATTTGACTTTACTTTGTCATTCATTAACAAGGCTCCTAAAGTTGAAGGAGGTGGTATTTTGGCACAGTGAGTAAAATCCTTGCCTTTGAGCCAGAAGCGCTGGATCCAAGTCCTAATCCAGGACTTGATGAGCACACAAGGGCATATATGGTGCATTGATGTGGTCAAACAGGTTGATTATCATCTGCAAATTCTTCAAACATACCTACGGTCAGCAGTAAGAGCAGGAGACTCTGCTGGCCAGCCACACTTGGACTGGAGTGGTACCCAATCTATATAGGCTCTAATGACAGGACTGTGACTTGTTACAGTAAAAGCTAGGTACAGGAAGTGCATCTTGGAAAACATAACTGTTTTCATTACTGGAAGGTTTCATTATTATGGATACTTTTCCAACTAAAAAACACTACATTTTACTAAATCTATAATAATGCTGCAAAAAACTGTCTGATACGCAGGTTATCTTCTGCAGTTGGCTGGCAAAATATTTACCCGAGACACAAATCTAGTCAGCTGCAACCAATTTCATGATGAACTATATTATTGCTTTAAAAAAATGAATTTGGTAATTTAAATTCTGGACACTTAGGATGCTGTGATTTGTCAAATGCAGAATAACATTATAATAAATAAAATCATAATGGATTTATTCCCTACAGCGAAGGTCTTTTCCCAACCACCCAATGTGTATCAATGTTCAAAAAAATACTCTTGCCAACCCATTCAATGAATGGATAACATATGCAAGCAGTGATGCAAATTATTCTCCTACAATTCTAAAAGGTAATGGACAATAAAGAAATCATAGAAATGTAATTGCAAAGTATAATCAAATTGAGATCTCAGTCCCAAGGCATGCTACTTTGGTAGAGCGCAAAAAGTTTAATTAGAATACTTTACGAAAAGTATCGGTAATGTTGCTTGCTCCTTTCAAGTAAAATTTCTTGTACCCTGAGCAGCTCTACTTACATAATCTGAATATATATATACTGCCTTTAAGGAATAAAAGCTCTCAAGGTGCCTTATGGGGAATTATAAAAACAAGGACACATTATGAAACCAAGTCACAACAGGGCAGAAGACCAAAAGCTTCAAAAGAAGTATATTTTGAGGAATGTCTGAAAATGGGAAAGCGAGGTAGAGAACTGGAGAAATTTACAGCAGGATGCAAGTGCCTAAGGCCCAGACAGCAGGAGCACAGATACCAATCTAGGGAGTAGTTAAAATCAGGCAAGTACAAGTAGCCAGATTTAGTTGAGTGTAGATGTCTTGGAGGGTTGTGGGGCTGGAGGAGATTAGAGATAGGGAGGGAAATGATCATGAAGGAATTTAAAAGCAAAATTGAGAATTTTAAAATCAGAGTTTTTGTTATGAGCCCGTGAACATAGAGGTGATGGATGAACAGACTTGGTGCGTATACAGACATGGGCAAGTGTTTTGGGTGGCCTGAAGTTAAAAGTGGGTATAATGAGAGAGGCTGGCCAGGAAAATACAGCAGTCAGACTAGAGATAACAAAGACGTGGATGAAGATTTCAGCAGCAAATGAGCCAAGGTAAGAGTGGTGCCTGGCAATATTAGAGGTGGAAGCAGGTAGCTTCAGTGATGACATAGGTAACCCCAAGTAAAGTAGAAATCTAATGCAGTGTTACGGCTGCTTATTCAGCCGATAGTAGTGGATGAACAAAAATCTCCTCCAATTAAACACTGGAAAGACAATTACTTTAATCCCATCTCCAAATTCTGTTGCCTAACAACGGACTTCACACCTCTCTCTTACAACACGCTCAATTTGGTCAGTCTGTTCACAACTTGATCCTGAGAATTGATCTTGTCACATTTGATCCTGTGACGAGCTTCTGACAATTCATGAGGTCACGAAGGCCACCTAATCCCTTCCTAATACCACCTGACTTCAACCATCTCAATCTACCTGCTACTGAAACCCTTGCTCAGGCATGTGTTATTGTTAGACTCAAATGTACTCCTCATTGATCAAACGTTATGGGGGAAGGTGGAATTATGGCCACAATCAGATTAGCCATTATCTTATTGGATATTTGGCAGCCTCAAGAAACCAAATGATCTATTACTGCACCTATTTCTTATGATACTCCACACCCTAGCCTCCTTTAAATTGATGTCATCCAAAACTGTGCAGTCCACGATTTAATTTTACCAAGTCCCATCACCCTGTGTTCACTATGCCACCTTGACTGTCAGTCAAGCAACATCTCAACCTTGTTTTCAAATCCCTCCAGTGTCTTGCTGCTTCCCATTTCTGTAATCTTTTCCAACTCCACAACCTGCCAAGATTTTGCACTTCTCTAATTCTAGCCCCTTGTATATTCCCAATACAATTGCTCCGTCATTCGTTGTGACAATGCCTTTAATTGTTTTGGCCCCAGCTCTGGAATTCTCTCCCTCACTTTCCTCCTTAGGTCTTTTCTTAAAACCTACCACTTTGATGGAGCTTTTGGTCATCTGCCGTTCAGTGGCATCTATCATTTTATAATGTTCCAACCTGGAATGTCCCATTATGTTGAAGTCATATATAAATGTTTGTCATTGGCTTTATCAGTGGAGTTTTTAAAAATATTCATGGACTTTGGGACACCTGCACTAATTAGACAACAAAACGGTTTCCTTTCACCCCTCATTTTCCTACATTTTTAAAGCAGCAACAGAGATAGTTTAACATGTAATAAACTGCTATTCTTTTGGTGTCTAGACACCGCCATTGATGTTAGTTGCATATCAATAGGATAGCAGGTAATTTAAATATATGCCACAATAAAAGTGATGGATTTTGACTGCCAGCACATCTGTACTGTATTGTTTATAACACGATGACAGAACTAACCCCAACCTAAAGGCAATCTGAGAGCTTGCAATTCACCACGTCAACCTGTAATGCTGTCATGATCCTTATTAGATTTACTTTGATTTGCAGTTGAAATTGTGCAAAAATATGTAAATTTCTCAGTTGTTGAACAAACAAACTTAATGCAAACTTGTCCAAATTTTGTCTTACTTAACACAAAATAAATTATTTATATTTTTATTTCAGAAATTAGCATCTGTGACAAGCATTGTAGCAATGCAGTCAAGTAAATATAACATTAAACAGTCTCTATTGCTGTCTACATGGTAAAAATGCACACTTTGAAGTACTCCCAATGTCACCAGCCCACCCACGTAGAAAACCAATAAGCAAACTTCTTGGCAACCCACACTATTCAGGTTTAACACCTACCTAAAAAAAATCCCATGGAAAACCCACAATGCAGCAATGCTTGTGAGAAGTGTGACTAAATCTGCACTGTCAGAATGTATTAATAAAATTTTGATTTTCATGAGTTTTCACACAAGCAACTTAATTCACCCCTTGAAATAAAAACAATGGTCTGAAAATAAAAACAGCAATGGAATTGAAAACAAGGTATAAATGCATACTAAAAATAGAAACTGCTGGGAATACTCAGCCAGTCTAGCAGCATCCGTGGAGAGAGAAAGAGTTACCATTTCAGGTCTGTGATCTTTCATCAGAACTCTCAGTATTTCGTTTTTGAGTAGATGCACAAGTACATTTCTGCTTGTTTCAACAAAAAGTTGTCACCATCTTCAAATATCAACTGGTAACATCATACCAATTAAAGCTACTTTTAAAGAAAAAGTTTATCTAGAATTTTATTTGGCAATTTAATCTTTGAACCAGTTGGAGCATTTGGCTTATGCAAAACCTCTCAGAGGAAAAATAAGCTAACTAGATGAAAAAGATATTATGCCTACAACATTGAACTAGACTAGTTTTACATGTGCTCCATTCTAGTCACAGAGATAGGAAAACATTACAATTTGGAACTTCATAGGAAGAGTATAAACAACTAAAAAAAATGTTGGTCATGTATCAAGCAGCCAGCAGTTAAACATGTCAATTTTCATGTGACATAGAGAAGCTAATACATCTAATACTGACAGACGTTTGTCTTTGCTGCTTCTTTGACATAAAATTTACCAATATTACAATGTGAAGGTTGGGCTAACCACTAAGAGTTCACAAAGGCAGTGGTAGCTTTATAGTGCCTTGCCCACATGAGATGGTATTTTGGTCAATGCATCTGGCAATTCTCATGCAAGCAAATGACTGGGAATAAAAAATAGAATGCAGCAAGGGCAGAAGAAACCAGGGGAAGACAAAGAACAATGAAAAGTACCGCACAAGAATAGGCCCTTGGCCCTCTAAGCCCATGCCAATCATGATGCCCTAACTGAACTACAAAAAAAACCTTCAGCCCTTATTCAGTCCGTACCCTCTTAATTCCTTCCTTTTTATGTACCCATCCAGATGCCTCTTAAATGTTGCTAATGTGCCTGCTTCTACCATCTCCTCTGGTAGCGCTTTTCAGGCACTCACCACTCTGTCTTGAAAATCTCCCTTACCTTGAACCTGTGTCCCCTTATATCTGATATGTTCACCCTGGGAAAAAATCTCTCACTATCCGCTTTATCTGCACCTCTCTCAATTTTGTAGACTTCTATCAGGCCTCCTCTAAGCCCCCATCTTTCCAGTGAAAAACAACCCTAGCTTATTCAACCTCTTCTCATAGTCAACACTCTTGAGACCAGGCAACATCCTGGTGAACCTTCTTTGCACTCTTTCCAAAGCTTCCATGTCCTTCTGATAGTGTGGCAACCAGAACAGCAAGCAAATGCAGACTAACCAAGGTTTTATATAATTAGTAAGAACGTAAGAGTGGCTAAGTCTTCACATAACACCCAAACTTACTTAAGCTCAATACCAGGCTGGCATTCTCCTTGCTTCTCCAGGAACAGCAAGACCAATTATAGTCCTTTTGCATTATCCTATCAGATCAGTTAGCCCAGATCTGGAACCTTGTTGACCCATATGGATCAGTGCTGGAACAGAGGTGGTGTTTGCACAGTAAGCCACAAGATCTGATATCTAAAATGATGCATTTATATTAAACAAAAATAATCCTAGTTAACAGTAGATACAAAAATTTCATTGAAAATATGTGGGAAAGAGAAAATGAGAAAGAGAAAGCATGCATTTCCTCTTAGCTTTTATCCTGAATGGAAACTACAGATACAACAAAAACATGAAACTATGTGACATAGTTTTGGAAAAACAAATCATAACCAACTTTATATTGCTCACCCACATGGATCCCACCCCCTCCTCCTCCCACTCCACCAGTAACTTCATTTCTGTCACTGCTGTTTCACTTCTCCTTTATCCAATTGAAGCTTCAATTCTCTCCACGATTCTCCTCCACACTGCCCAGCTAACACTGCACACTTCCAAATGATAAAAGTAATATTGTTAATTATTTTTTCCCTTCTCAAACTGGAGACCAGCTCTGACACAACAATTCACACAGAATGTAATTCAAATAGCAGTCCATGCAAGAGTTTCAGTTCAGAATTCTCTATTATATAGTCCATTACTCTGTCTAAATGCAATTTAAACTGCAGCATTTGCTTTTAGCAACCTAAATACAGTGGTGTCCATTTCTATTTTTAATATTATAACCTTGATTCCTGTCCGAAAGCTTCTATTTTTGGCTGCACTGGCCTAGATTTCAATCCATCAGTGTTGACTAGTGTTGTAAGGCTAATCATATATCTGACAATGGTCACGTTAGTTGGTTGCTCGTGATGACTATACAACAGTCAAAACATCTCGCTCAATGTAATATTTCTTTATGGACATTAACTATGCTGTTCTATCAAGAATAACTCAAACTTCAATCAAAGTCAAAAACAAAAGCAAATATCATTTTCATGAGCAGACTTCCTTCCCAACCCTATAACTGTTATTAAAAGTCATGATGTTAGCCATGTCAGCCAGTAATTTGTTGGACAAACTATAATGTAAGCAGCTTAATGTCAATAAACATCCAACGTCATTGATTGGGGAACTGACACAAAGGAGTTAAAATTCATCTCAGGTGACAGGATTTTAACAACAATATTGGACACTGTTTAGGTACTGTTTATAACGGATTGGTCAATTCAATACCACCCATTTAGCAGCACCATCCACCATGAATTCCCACCCCAAAGCCTCTTCAGTTCTCTAAGACTGAATATGTAATGCCACAAAGTGCAGATTATCATATTCCAGGTATGACCTAAAAAAAAGCAGCAATGTTTCTGAAGCAGCAAGCAGCAATATATTCAAAAAGGCCTGATGTTCTATGTAGGCAAAGGTGCAAACATATGAGTGATCTATTGTTAAGATGACATGAATTAATATTAGAATTAAGTTTCTTGAAGTAAGAGAGAACTGGTAGCTAAACTGCAGAGTGTGTGTGAACAGGTGCTTGGTCTGCGTGCAAAAATGATCAGATTTCTGAATGAGAAGGTACATGGCTGATGAATCCCACATTTTATTTGCAGGCCTAGCTTTTCTGGTTGACTTAAAAACTCATTCTCTGAAAATAATCCATGATTACAGTTAATTTGAATGTATTTTCACTTTTGAAGTGAGTTAAAGGAAGTGTCCTTTATTTGAATGTAGCCAAATATGCCAGGATTGGTAAGATTCCTTTATCATTCTCACCTCAGACCAATTCTGCAGCCAAATCAGCAGGATGAGATTACAGATCTTCTTATGTTTCTGGGGTTTCTTAGCTCATTAACAACCCACAGTTGTTTTCAACTGAGAGATGCAGATCCTGGGATCTGATTTCTTGCAGTTTGCTCAGGGTGAGGCAGTTGATCTGGGGCCAGAGTGCCTGGTGGATCCCAGGCAAAAGTGGGAGGGAAGCATCGTTATGGATTGAAGAACTGCAGATCCTAAACCAGGACCTCCTCTTTCAACTTGTTGCAGCTGTAATAGCTGTTAATACCTGCAATTCTGCGCAGTACCCTGGGGACTATTAGCAGCTCACCTGTAGCTAATGATCTGGTGGAGTGAATATGATTCTCCACACATTGCTTTACTTTCTTCCACCCTCTCCACTTGCATGTTTTTAAATGCTTGGTATGTACATCACTCCATTGCTGTCAGCTTGGGACTGGACTTTGTCTCTTCTCCATTGCTTTCACACTCTGCACCTATGTTGTTCTATTCTTCAATCTTTACAACAAAAATGTACAATGACTTCAGTTTAAGAACATTATTTCTTCTTTACATGCGAGACTTTTATTTTACTGACTACTCCTCTCAGTAGTGCTACACCATGGCCAGTATTTATGGAGGATTTGCTTGCCTGTTGGAGAGCCAGCAAAAGCTATGTGTTGCCTATTTTTGGGAAGGCCCAGCACATTAAGTGCCAATTAGACACTTAATTTAGCAGTAATGGCCTTCTGGGGGCTGAGGTCCTGTCTACCGATCAGAGTAAAAACAGAAAATGCAGGAAAATCTCAGATATGATAGCATCTGTAGAGAGACAATAGAGTCAGTGTTTCCAGTCCAGTTGACTCTTCCTCAGAGCTGAAAACAAAGAAAATCAGATAAGATTTATACTATGAGAACAAGCTGCCATTCATAGTGTAGAGGCAGGTAAAATTTTTATCTTTTAAAAAGCACTTAGATAGTTACATGGGTACGATGGGTATAGAGGGATATAGGACAAATGCAGACAACTGGGATTATCTTAGCCATTTTAGAGAAAGGGCAGCATTGACAAGTTGGGCCAAAGGACCTGTTTCCATGCTATAAACCTCTATCACTCTATAAAGGTGGAGGGCTGTAATTGGACAAAAGAAATGTAAGTGGTGATGATTCAGGTTGGGAAAGGTGCCAGGTGTCATTAAGTGATCAGAATGTGTGAATGGCAGAACAGGGATACAGATTGTTAAGGACCTGAGGAATGTGGCAGTTGATCCTGAAGGGGGTAGGACAAGAGAACAGGTGTAGAACATGGCTTTTGCAAAGTGGCCAGTGTTTTTACCACACATATATAGTCACAAAGACAAAGGGGCTTTTCTATCACTATGGATATTGGGTATCAAACATTCATTGCACAAAAATAGTTTTACTTCTCAGCCACCTGTTGCTACATCACAATTACCAGTGGGTGTCTGTTTTCAGTTGTGAACAAACTCAGTCTTTTGAAGGTTATCCTAGTTTGTAATTTGAGATTTCAAACGGCAGGTCGTATCTATTATAATACAACTTTTTGGAACCATCAATAAATGTTTTTTGGAGTGCCCCTTTATGCAGGTTTGAATGTAATTCAAATCAAGAATAGCTGGCCTCATATAGTCAATAAGAAGTCTCACAACACCAGGCTAAAGTCCAACAGATTGGTGCTACAAGCTTTCAGAGCGCTGCTCCTTCATCAGGTGAGTGGGAGTTGTGTTCACAAACAGGGCATATAAAAACATAAAACTCTATTTACAAGATAATGGTTAGAATATGAATCTTAATTAAGTCTTAAAGGTACAGACAATGTGAATGGAAGGGTTAAGCATAGGTCAAAGAGATGTGTTATGCTACCAGCCAGAAGTTAGTGAGATCTTGCCAACTCAGGCAAGTTGTGGGGGTAACAGATAGTGAGAGATGAACCCAAGATCCTGGTTGAGGCTGTCCTCATATGCACAAAACTTGGCTATTAGTTTCTGCTCAGCAATTCTGCATTAACCCAGTCCAAGCCGGCATCTCCACTTCATAGAGTCACCTTAGCTAGCTGTTTTCCACATCATTGCTACAAGTTTCATATTTTTGATGATTCAGCATCACAACTATCTTCGGATAGCTGTGTTTTCAAAGATCACATGCAGCGTTAGACTTAGCTGATTTCCTATAAAGACAGGGTACGTTTACACTGCAAATTTAATGCTAGTATGAATAGTTTTGTTGTTTACACCAACAAAAAAAAACTTGTAAGATAAATTCAGTCAGGACCAAATATGAAGTGTAATAACATTCCGTAGAGACAGTACTTTGACTTTATTTAAGTTGGACACTGCACCAAGTGTAAATCCAGCTAATGGTTACAAAGTGCTCAGCTGGATCTCCTGGGAGATTTATCAAGCCTTTTGACCGCAATTAAATGTCAGGAGGCCGAGAAAATTGTTCTCTGTGATCTTTCAGCATTTTAACATCTAATTGTTAGACAGAACTTTGAGAGTGCATGTCACCAGATCGCACTGAACTCTACAACTGGATAGTTAAGAGTTTCAGTCAAACAAGTTGTATTTCCAGCTTCTGACTCCAAGGAAAGACCAGTATCTGCAGTGTAAATACAAATGCAACTTAAACAAGTTGAAATAGTTATACGTGTCTAAGAGAAAAGCAAAATACCGCAGATGCTGAAATCATAAACAAAAACATAAAACGTGGAAAATCTCAGCAGGTCTGACCTGAAGGGGAATCCAGAATTGAAACACTGGCTCTATTCTCTCTCCATAGATGCCATCAGACCTGCTGAGATTTTCCAGCATTTTCTGTTTTTGTTCTACATGAATTCACTGTTTCAGAGCACATTAAAACACTTATCACTAGATACTGCAAAGGGTCATGAATAAAGCCCAGTCCATCACGCAAACCAGCCTCCCATCCATTGACTCTGTCTCCATTTCCTGCTGCTTTGGAAAAGCAGCCAGCATAATCAAAGACCTCATGCATTCCAGACATACTCTCCTCCACCTTTTGCCATTGGGAAAAAGATACAAAAGTCTGAGGTCACATACCAACTGACTCAAGAACAGTTTCTTCTCTACTGCCATCAGATTTTTGAATGGACCTACCTCATATTAGCTTGCTCTTTCCCTAACTGTGATTGTAGCATGACATTCTGCACCCTCTCCTTTCCTTCTCTATGTTCAAAATGCTTTGTCTGTACAATGTGCAAGAAACAATACTTCTCACTGTATTATGCACTAATATATGCAATAATAAATCAAATCAAAAATACAGGTAAGAATGGCCATTCATCTCATTTGAATATATCCACTCAAAAAGACCTACATTTCCCTCCACTGTAGCTCTACTTATTTCACAAATGATGCAGGGATTTGTTTTCCTCTGCAACTTATCTGGAAGTTCATTCCATGCACTTAAAGCTCTGGGTGAAGAACATCTTAATACTAGTCTTCAACTTTATTAAAGTAATAATCTAAATTTATCTTTCCCTTAGCTTCTATAAGATCACCTCTTCGGCACTTGCTCCATAGGTTGAAAAGCCCAAGCTGATCCAGTCTTTGTTTCATTATATTAGGGATTATCCCTGGAGCTTTTCTCTGCAATGTTTTCAGCATTTGTTTTTGAAAGTCTATAACTGGATATAATATTCTGGGTAGAGTCTGACCAAATTACTGCCAAGTTTAATGATAACCTGCATTGAAAACAATTGGTATCATGTTTCACATCAAATACAATTTAGCACAGTACTGACGAATTAAACAAGTTAGTTTAATTTAAGCGAGTTTAATGAGTGATATGGGTGGTATTGTCTACAACAAATATTCCTTTAATTCAATGCAATTGCTTTATGTAGCTGTGAAAAATAGAAAAATCATCCTGTTTAATATAACCTTCTGCTATGCTGTACAAATTTATTATTAAGACTTGTGACAGTACTACTGAAATTGTTATAAAGAATCTGCTTTTCCGTGTCCATGTTAGAAGGAGTCTATATCCAGATACCCATAATTTAAAGGAGTTTAGTCAGCTGTTGACAGCTCATTGGTCACAATGATACAAACAAGAAGTTCTGAAAGGTTTCAAACCCAAGTATCAACAGAGGAGATCAAATACTTTAACACGTATTGACTCTAAACTAGAGAGTCTTGTTGATTGGCAACTTCATCCATTGGCACAGAATTCTATCTGGTAGTTTTTGTTCAGTAGTTCCTAGATACTGACTGTTGGAGGTAAGCACAAAGCCTCAGGGAGGAGTTGAAATTCACATATAAACTTTGTATTAAAGGCACTGATCTCGAATCTGTTATGGAAAGATGTGGAAGTGACACACCTTTTAATATATTGTGAATCAATGAATTGCAAATTAAATGTTGTATTCCAGAGGAATCTGCTATGTTATATTCATGTCACCATCTACAATTTTATTTTCAATAAACCAATTGGTAGATTAAGAAACCGGTCCAAGGCAATGATTATTCTTGCACTGCTTGAAGACTTGGAGAACACGAGATCTTATTTCATTACTTACTGAAAAAATTAAACTAGTATTCTGTTCGGCTTTGGACAATGTTATCTTACCAGATACTATGCACATACTGTCTCAGCGAGAAAAGATTTCCAAGTGCTCCTTCGCATTGAACATGCAAAACATGCTGTACGGGCACGCATTGCAAAGGCAATAAGTGGGCTGCAAGCATTCAAAGACACAGCAACATTAGGTAAAGTATCAAGTTGATAAAATCTTCTAAATTTTAATAGCAGAAATAGACAACAGAAAATGTTAGTGTCTGGCTTTGCATCTACATAGTTCAAAATGTCAGTGAACTGATAAAGCTAAACGGACTCATTTGAAACATATATAATCTCCTATTGATAGTCAGGAGCAGGAACAAATATCATTGGCACATTACTTCAGCTATAAACACCATCAGCTGCTAGGTCAAATGAAGGATTATCCAAGCCATATTTTAAGCGGACCAAATGACAGCCTATGTAATTGCCAATGATGCCATCAATGAAATATGATCTTTGTGCATCACTCCAAGATTTTGTAAATTTTTACCTGGTCATAAGAATTGTGCCATAGTCAAGCACATCGACTAGAATTATTCTGCTATTTGCATATAGCAATGGATCACAAAGAACCAAAAGAAGATTTAAACTATGTGGTCTTAAGCTGTCCAAAACCTCTCCATTTTTGATAGACTAGACTAAAAATAAAATCAGTAAAAATGAATTAGAAATGATTGTAATATTTATCAAAGGTGCTAAAACTGTATGGCAGGACTTCTAAAAAAACAGACAATTGTATCTGCATGTAAGTACAACAAAAATCCAAATAAGGTGGGATTTCACATCCTG